>CP106720.1:43077704-44439398 GCA_025503065.1 Gossypium bickii
TGACACGCCCGTGTCATGGCCTTGTAGTAATAGGCTAGACACTGACTTAATCACATGGCTACTAGGCACGCTTGTCTGCCATGGCCGTGTATGCAAAACAGGCCACTTGTAAGGCAAAAATGCCACCCACACAAGGGTCAATCCCTATAAGAAATTTACCAAATCATTTCATACACATTTGGCAACCGAAAACATATCAAATTAATCATCAAATCTCCACATACCATTACAGCACCAATCATGCCAATTTTTACAACTAAAACACATATGCAATCAAGCATGATTCATCCACATTTACCTTTCATATATCCCCTACTTTGATCAAACATGCATACTCACATTTCGTCCATATACTTACCATTAACTTGACCATTTCATAGTTACCAAGTCATACCAAATCATACACCATGTTTCATATTTACTCATGCATGTTATCTACACTTATGTAGCCACATCTCATGGCTAATTATACAGTTTTCAACATCATCCAAAATGACTAGCTTATACATGCCATATTTAGTTATATACATATTTCAAAGGTACCAAAATGAGTTAAGTAGTGTGATGATGTTCCTCGACGGTCTCGAGCCTTTAGTAGCTTTGACGATCTATAAAACAGAGAAAATACACACACAGAGTAAGCTTTCAAAAGCTTAGTAAGCCATATTCAAATAAACTTAACATAAAATGCTCATAACCGTATTGATGCAATAATAATAATGGTACTCATAGCATATACATCTCACATAAAGTTTGGCTCACTTACTTAGCCATAACTTATCATATTCTTCAACTCAATACCACATATACATATAGCTCATTTAGGCATAATTTCACATATCATCTCATCATTCCATTGCACATATTCATCTTAGTAAGTTCATATAGATACTTACCTTTCATACACACTTAGTGTACATATCAAACGTACCTGAAACGGATATATAATCACATAATCATTAGTAGCTCAGATTTTCCCATTGAACCGTTCAGAATCTAATAGGATATGCAGAATACTCAGAATAGTCGTACAATGCCAACGTCCCAGACTTGGTCTTACAAGTAATCAGATGTCGATGCCACTGTCCCAGACAGGGTCTTACACGAATCAATACGATGCCAATGTCCCAGACCTAGTCTTACACGTAAGTCTCATATCGACGCCAACGTCCCAAACGTGGTCTTACATGATAACACATATCACACACCTATGTCATGACATAGTTAATCCTATCTATTCCTATGTTCGTACGGGACTTCTCAGACATCAGTAACTTGTCGATATAATCCTTGGATTTCATATATCCACATCTCTTATGCATTCATCATTATCAATAGTCATATGAACATTTATAATTCAATACAAATACATTTATTTGTATATCGACTTACCTCGAGTTCGGTTTAACGAAAACGGATACGACTACTCGATTACTTTCAATTTCCCTCAATCTAGGTTCGTTTTCTTTAGTTCTTGATCTAAACATATTCAAATTTAACCCTTTTATTCACTAACTCATTCAATTCAACTTAACACACACATTTAGGGCAAATTTGCAATTTAGCCCTCACATTTTCACATTTGGACAATTTAGTCCCTAATTCACAAAATTACAAATTACATAAATTTCATATACCCATGCCTAACCAAAATTTCACATGCTTCATATTATTCCATATATTTCATCAAATTCACAATTTAGTCCCTCAAAATGCTATTTTCACAATTACTGCCAAATTACTCAAATTCATCAAAACTTCAAAATTCACCATCAAATATTTTAAAGCTCATATGTTCATCAAAGACACATTTTAAATTCACCATCAATACTCAAAATTAAGACATGGGTTTCAGAGTTTACAAAGCAACTATTGCAAAAACGTAGAAATTATTGAAAACAGATTAAAATCATGCCTTAAATTGAGCTTAATGATGGCCGAACACTATGAAAACTCAAAACCCTTCTTTTCTTTCTATATTCGGTGATGAATCTATAGAAAATGGCCATTTTAATGCTTTATTTTTGTTATAAAATAACTTAATAACCAATTTCCAAAGTTATCCTTCAAAACAAAATATTTAAAACATATTACACAAGGTCATTTTTGACCATTGCCATCCACTAATTAAATAGTGGTCTAATTGACACATAAGGCCTCCACCTTTAAAAGCCACTATACATAGGCAGTTAATCAATTAGAAAGCCACTTTTACACTTTATGCTATTTAATCCTTTTGTCAAATTAAACACACAAATGATCAAATTTTCATACGAGGCTCTCTCACATGCTTAGTCACATATCAAATGTACAAAAAATAATATTAAAATATTATTCAGACTCGGATTTGTGGTCCCAAAACCACTGTTCTAACTAGGGTCTAAACCGGACAGTTACAGTTACATTCCAACTGGTTGATCGATCCTACATGCATTCGGAAAAATTGAAGATGTGCTGGTAAGAGTAGATAAATTTATCTTTCCTACTGATTTCCTTATTTTAGAATGTGAAGCTGAACAAGATGTGCCAATTATTCTTGGAAGACCTTTTCTTGCTACTGGCAGGACGTCAATTGATGTGCAGAAAGGTGAGCTGACCATGATGGTAAATGATCAGCATGTTACCTTCAATTTATTTAATGCTTTAAAATATGCTGTTGCAAATGATTAATGCCATGCCATTGGGTTGATAGAAACAACATTGGAGGATTTCACCATTTTTTGCCACAACAATTCTGACAGTGATGAAGACCCACTCGAGCAAAGTGATATAGTAAGTTTTGGGAAATTTGGTGAATTTATGGAAGCCAAGCAGATAGTTGATAGACTAAAGAAGAAGTTTGAATATTTGGATTTTTATCAAATCGATCCTTTAATCCTCCTAAACCTTCTATAGAGGAACCCCTTACATTGGAGTTAAAACCTTTATTGTAGCATTTGAAATTTGCTTAATTGGGTGACAACAGTACCTTGCCAATAGTAATTTTTATGGAGCTGACACCCGAGCAAGAGGCATGTAACACCCTTAACCCAAAATCGTCGCCGGAATAGGTTTAAAAGGCATTACCAAACAATCAGAACATTTTACATCTATCTCACAACACAAAGTCTTTCCTCAATCAAACATATTCAATTATAATCGTATAGTCCCTTATTGAGGTCAGGACTAAATCGAACACTTACAAAAAATGTCATAAATTTAAACATTTTTCAACACTGCAGAAGTCACACGCCCGTGCGGTCAGGCCGTGTGCCTCGCACAGCTACCAGACACGCCTATGTGTCCAGGCCGTGCTAAAATAGGGCATACATACTGACTTGTCCACACGGCCACCAGACACGCCCGTGTGCCATGGCTGTGTGAAATTAAGCTAGCTACTGACTTGGTCACATGGCCACCAGGCACGCCCGTGTGCCACGACCGTGTAGCCTACCCAGGCACACTTCGAAGTGGCCTTTGAGCCACACGGCAGAGACACACGCCCGTGTCCCTTGGCTGTGTATGCAAAATAGGCCATTTGCAAGGCCAAAATGCCACCCACACTTGGGTCATACCTACAAGCTTCAAAGAAATACCAATTCATGCTTCCAAATGCTTTCAAACATACCATTTCATACACCAATTAATCATCAACAATACCATCTACTTCCATACATAATATCATCACAAATGTGTCCATTCGAAGTAACAATTGTATATCTTAAAACATATATATATATAGCATCATGTAATCCATGCCATAATTCATCTTCAAACCACATCTTTCATCAATCACATAATCATGAATTATACCATATTCATAGCTCATTCATAAGTTCAACATCATTCACCTTCCAAGCCAAATCACATGGCAAGGAATAAGCATTTTAAAACATGCCATAGCTTTTAGCCTATACATGTCATATTTCAACTATATACATCTTTCCAAAAGCACCAAAATGGTTAGCTGATAGTGTGATTTAGTCTCTGACGATCTCCTGATCCGAGCAAGCTTTACTGACACTGTAAAACAAAGAAATAAATCACATAGTAAGATTTCAAAGCTTAGTAAGTTCATAACATAATACATGTTGCTCATTAATAACAATATATTATACCAAAAACAAACCATCACATAGATTAATTCACAATCACATATACCATACCATCAAAAGCTAATATGTTCAATTAACCTTCCATAAACTCAACCATAATTTCATCAACCACATAGGTTCTGAACGTACCTTAGCCAACACTTAGTTATCGATCACATATGCTACTCAATACTCAATATTTCATTTCGATCATCTTTCGTTGCTTATTAGGTTCAATCGCACACTTAGTGCCCAAATCAATAGCCAAAGCTTAATTAACATCGTACACTTAGTGCATCTATATCAAACCAATCTTAAATCGATATCGCACACACAGTGCCAACCACAAAGCCAAAGCTTATATTATTTCGCACACCCAGTGCTAATCATCTCGGTCACATTTTCGAATATGCACACTTAGTGCCACATAACTCGAGTCCTCACATAGCATTCATCATTCAATAATATATACCATTCATTTCATAACTTTAAACATAGTTAAATACACAAATTATGTCCGAACTTACCTTGGACGTCAAAATACCAAAACGGTCGATTTAATCGAGCACTTTGTCTTTGCCTCGATCTCGATCCGAACCTCTCCTTTCTTGGTCTATACACATTCAAATTCAACTCATTCAATCACCAATTCATTCAATTTAGTCCACACACTTATTTAGGGCATTTTACAAAATAGCCCTCACATTTTCACATTTCGACACTTTAGTCCCTAACTCATCAACTCAAAAAATACACACAATTTCAAATCACATATGCTTAGCCGAACTAATACAAGCCCACACATTTCATTTATTTTACCTCAATTTACACTTTTCTCAATTTAGCCCAATTTACTCAATTTCACCAAAAATCCAAATTCAAACTATGTTAACCCAACACTAAGCTTTCATATTTTACCAACTATCAACACAAAGCTCACATGTTCATCAATGGCACATCTCAAACTCTTTATCAATTCAAAAAATCGAAGCATGGGTTTTAAGGAGCACAAATCAACGATAAAAAAAACGTAGAAATTATCAAAAAACCAATTAAAAACATACCTTGAATTGAATCCAAAAGCTAGCCGAAACCTAGCTTCTTTTTCTTTTCTTCTTCTTTAATATTTTTGGTCAAAAGATGGATGAAAAATGCCCATTTTCATACTTTGTTTTTATTATAAAACATTTTAATACATGAATTACTATAATAATCTTGCTAATTTAATTAGAAAATCATGTCACCCAAGCGCTTTACCGTCCATGCTATAAAAAAATGGCCAAATTGCATCATAAAGCCTCCATATTAAAAAGACAACAACAATTAGGTACTTACAAATTAGCACACAGCTTTTACAATTTACGCGATTAAGTCTTTTTTGGTAATTAAGCACTCAAACAATAAAGTTTTCACACAGAAATTTCACACAGACTTAATCACATACTGCATACACCAAAAATAATTTTAAAATATTTTTCTAACCTCGGATTCATGGTCTCAAAACCACTGTTCCAACTAGGGTCTAAACCGGGCTGTTACAAGGCAAGGTTGTTAGAAGTTCTTCGGTGAGTTAAGAAGGCATTGGGATGCACCATGGCTGATATAAAGGGAATTAACCTTGCATTCTTGCATGCATAAATTTTTTTTGGGGGATTACCCTGGCAATTCCATTGAATAGTAACAAAGATTGAATCCGAGCATGAAAGAAATTGTCAAAAAATAGATTATTAAGTGGCTTAATGCTAGCATTATTTACCCAATTTTAGACAGCTCATGGGTGAGTCCTGTATAGGTTTCATAGTGGTAAGTAATGATAACAATGAGCTTATACCAACTCGCACTGTCACGGGATGGAGAGTATGTATGGATTACCACAAGCTTAAGAAGGCAACTTGGGAGGACCATTTTCCCTTACCATTCATTGATAAGATGTTGGATATATTAGTTGGGAAAGCTTTCTATTTTTTTTCGATGGTTATTCAAGGTATAATTAGATTGCCATAGCTCCCAATGACTAAGAGAACACAACTTTCACATGTCCATCTGGTACTTTTGCGTTCAGACGGATGTCATTCGGGTTATGTAATGCCCCGATAACTTTTCAATGTTGGACGAATTTTTTGTGTTCAGGAATGATTTTGTGGATTGTTTAAAAAATTTGGAATTGGTTCTATGTCGCTGTGAAGAAACAAATCTTATTTTAAATTAGAAAGCATGTCACTTCATGGTTCATAAAGGAATTGTCTTGGAGCATAGGATATCATAGAGAGGAATTGAAGTGGACAGAGTGAAAATTGAAGTGATAGAAAAATTGCCACCTCCCACCAGTATAATGGGTATTAGAAGTTTTTTAGGTCATGATGGTTTTCATAGAAGGTTCTTAAAGGATTTTTTGAGGATATCTAAACCCGTTGTTAGAGCAAAATAGACCTTTCAATTTTGATAAACATTGTTTGGTAGCCTTTGAAGAGTTAAAGAAAAAACTTATAGCAACATCAATTGTAGTAGCTCCGAAATGGACATTGCCTTTTGAGCTCATGTGTGATGCCAACGATTATGCTGTATGAGCCATATTGGGGCAAATGAAAAACAAAAGACTACGTGCAATATATTATGCTAGCAGAACTTTATCGGAACCGCAACTTAATTACACCACCACGTAAAAGGTGTTACCGGTTGTAGTGTTCGTTTTGTTAAATTTCATTATTATATAGTTGGTATAAAGGTCATAGTCTACACAGATCATTCTACTATTAAGTATCTAATAAGCAAGAAAGATGCTAAGCCAAGGTTGATTAGGTGGATACTTTTGCTGCAGGAGTTTGGCTTGGAAATTAGAGATCGAAAAGGGACTGATAGTCAAGTGGCTGATCACTTGTCGAGGTTAGAATCTGGAAGTGAAGGTTTTCATGACACGCTTATTAAAGAAGAATATCCAGACGAACAACTATTAGTAGCCATGACATTACCTTGGTATGTCGACATAGTGAACTATTTATTGAGTGGTGTGTTGCCACCCGATATTAATAGTTAAAGAAGAATAAAATTTCTTCATGATGCCAAACACTATTACTAGGATGAAACTTTCTTTTTTAAATATCATGTTGATCAAATAATTAGGAAATGTGTCCCTGATGATGAAATCCATATCATTCTGCAGCATTGTCAGTTAGCTCCGTACGGAGGACATTTTAGAGGGATGATAACTACTGTCAAAGTACTTCAGTCAAAATTTTATTGGCCAAGTCTGTTTAAGGATGCTCATGAATTCTATTAGTCATGCGACCATTGTCATAGAATAGGAAATCTATCTAGAAGACACGAAATGCCATTGCAAACTTTACTAGAGAATGAGTTGTTTGATGAATGGGGAATAGACTTTAGGGGTCCATTTCAACCGTCAGTGGGCAAAATACATACTTTTAGCAATGGACTACGTCCCTTAATGGGTCGAAGTTGTTGCCCTTCCTACTAATGATGCAAGTTCAGCAATGAAGTTTTTACACACGAACATTTTTACAAGATTTGGTACACCTAGAGCTATTTTTAGTGATGAGGGGTCTCATTTTGACTCCAAGTTGGTAGCTAATGCTTTGCATCGATATGGGTTGAAACATAATATTGTCATAGCATATTACCCCCAAACAAACAGAAAAGCTAAAATTTCTGACAGAGAAATTGTAACACCCTAACCAGTAACTGTCGCCAAAATAGGGTTAAGAGGCATTACCGAACAATCGAAACATTTCATAACCATTTCACAACACAAAGTCAATCATTAATCAAACATATTTAAAAATAAGCATATAGTCCTTAAATGAGGTCTACGAGACCTTAAACACGTGTTAGAAAGAGGTCGGGACTAAACCGAACACTTACGAAAATTTTTAAAAATCTAAAGATTTTTCCAAACTGCAAAGGTCACACTTCCGTGTGGGTAAGTCGTGTGCCTCACAAGGCCTCGGACACGTCCGTGCATCCAAGTTGTGTCAAAACAGGGCATACATACTGACTTGTCCACATAGCCTAAGACACGCTCGTGTGCCTCACCCGTGGTCGACATTGACTTGCACCACACGGTGAGTCACACGCCCGTGTGTCTAGCACGTGGTCGAGCCTGACTTGTGTCACTTGGCAAACTTAAGCGACACGGTCGAGCCACATGCCCGTGTGCTTAACCGTGTGGGTAATTATAGGCCATTTTCTAGGCCAAACATGCCTCCCACACCTTGAATCACCTACAAGCCTCAAATTATATGCATTTATACCACAAATGGCAACCAAAACATACCAATATATGCACCAATTCTTCATCAACTATACCATCTATAATAATACTCAATTTTCATCTCACATTGGTTCATCCAAAGTACCAAAATTCACATCCCAATCATATGGACCAAACATCATATAAACTTTACCACCATTCACATTTAGACCACAATTTTCATCAACAATTTAAGTATGAAACATACCATATTCATCATTTACAAAACACATACATATACACATTAACATCATTCAACTTTCAAGCCATATCACATGGCAATCTAATACACATAAAAAACATATCATAACTACTAGCCTATACATGCCATATACCAAATATATACACATCTTTCAGAAGTACCAAAATAGATTACTGATAGTGTGATTATGTCGCTGACGATCCCCAAATCCGAGCTAGCTTTACTGACACTGTAAAATAGAGAAACATATCACACAGTAAGCTCAAAAGCTTAGTAAGTTCGTAACATAATACAATCAAATTAACAAACCAAACTCATTAAACAAGTAAATCCATCACATAGATCAATTCTCAAATGTTGATACCATATCTTCCATAGCCAAAATACTCATTCAACCATTCATATTTTCATATATAATCTCATCAACTACAAAGGTTCAATACATACCTTAGCCAACACATAGTTATTCAACTTCCAAGCTACTCAATGCTCGATATTACATTTCGATCAACCTTTGTTATCTGTTTAACTTAATCGCGCACTTAGTGCCAAATTTGTAGCCGAAACATATTTGTCATCGCACATTTAGTGCTTATTCTTTTAACCGACTTATCTCAGTATCTCATACACAGTTCCAAATCAATAAGCCGAAGCTTTCATAACTTTGCACACATAATGCTATTCATCTCTGTTTCAATTTCAATTACGCACACTTAGTGCCATCTAATTCAATTCCACACATAGAATTTCTAAACTCATAGTCATATTTATATTCATTCCATAATGCTACAACATATTTCAACAACATGTATTATATCCGAACTTACCTCAGACGTAGAAATACTGAAACTAGTCAATCAATCGAGCACTTTGTCTTTGCCTTGATCTCGATCCGAATCTCCCCTTTCTTGGTCTATACATATTCAAATTCAGCTCATTCAATCACCAGTTCATTCAATTTAGTCCAAACACACATATTTAGTACATCTTACAAAATTGCCCTCACATTTTCACATTTCGACACTTTAGTCCCTAATTCATTAAATCACAAAATACACAAAATTTCTATTTATATAAGCTTAGCCGAATTCTTCCCATGCTAATACAAGCCCATATATTTCATTTATTTCACATTTTAGTCTTCCATTTTCTTATTTTCACAATTTAGCCTAAATTACTCAATTTCACCAAAAATCCAAATACAAACTATGTTAACCCAACACTAAGCTTTCATATTCCACCAACTATCAACACAAAGCTCACATATTCATCAATGGCATATCTCAAAATCACCATCAATTTCTAAAATTAATGCATGGGTTTGATAATACACTAAGCAACGATCACAAAAACGTAGAAATTATCAAAAATCGAGTCAAAACATACCTCAATCCAACCCAAAAATGTGTCGAACCCTAACTTGTTCTTGTTCTTCTCTTTTCTTGATAATTTCGGCAAAGGATGATGATAATATAACATAATTTTTATGTTGGTTTTATCTATTATAACATTTACTAGCTAAATACCAACTTTAACCTTGATGAATATTAATAATAACACCAATTGTCATACCATTATCATCCATTAACTATCAAATGGTGTAATATCAACATAAGGACCTCTCCTTTAATAAAACATGACATTTAAGCACTTTAACAATCAGTACACAACTTTTGCATTTTATGCGATTAAGTCCTTTCTCAATATTCGGCACACAAATAATAAAAATTTCACACATTGTAACACCCCAAACCCGGCCCAAACATTACGACCGAATTTGGTATGTCACAGAGAAAACCATATTTGAAATCCCTTTTTGTCGATTCCAGCTATGAGAAAAAAAAATATTCCTTTAAATATGTTATTGTATTTAAGGAAAGATAAATTTGAAACGTACAAAGAAAACAAAACTTAGTTATTTAAAACTTTATTAAGTCCGGTTGTTATCAAGTTTTGTCAATGTACCCGATGGTACGGAAGAAAATCCTTGACGTTTGGATTTAAGAAAACGTGTGTAACCATTTAAAAGTTATTAAGTAGTTTAAACAAATTATCCAAGACATGTAAAACATCAAATGAAATCTTAGGAGGCCTTATTTCAACTTGAACAAATTAAACCAACGATAAAATAAAAATAGTTCAAAGTTCATCTAAATCCACATTTTCACTGCATGGCCACCTCGAGTCCATCCGGCTCCTCATCCGTAATCTACGAGTCACCTGAAAAATATTAAAGGAGAAGGTGAGTCACCAAGACTCAATGTGTAACCCTTCCCCTGGTTTAGTACAACGTCATACACAAATCATAACTAATTTAACATGCACAAGTTTAATATGCACCCAACCTAGCCATCCAAACGCCTTTCTCTACCCCGTGTGGTGCCAAACCACTGGTGGTGCCAAACCACTGGTGACTTAAAGTCACGATATCCGTCAATACTTGTGGTGCCAAACCACTGGTGACTCGAAGTCACAATTCATAAGTTGTGGGGCCAACCCACGTGTGATACCAAATCACTGGCGTCAATCCCATAATGTCATCTGTGGGGCCAACCCACTGTGGTGCTAAGCCATGGGAACGAGATGCTATGAGGTGCCAAACCTCTGGTGACCGTAGTCACGAAATGTGGTACCAAACCACTGGTGTCCGTCGACACGAATATCACTTCCCCGTCCACTCGTTTAACCCACATATATATATGACATGCATTTAACAGAAATTATGCCCACCATGATTAATTAATATCATACACTGGATTTATCATCAACCATATCACATATACCAAATATGTCATGCCTCCATAAGCATCAAATAATAACCTCGTATTACCAAGGACTTACCTGAATCCTTGCTTATACTTTTAGGGTATTAAATCCACATCTACACAATCCAGTTTAGCATACACAATAGATTCAGCACATTAGTTAGTTATAAAGTGTGTATGTACACACCTGTCACCAACGATAACCCTAAATCCTTGAAGAAACAATCGGCCACACAAGATTCCCTTGCCCAAAGTTCGTTTGCTAACGAATGGAGACTGAATACTTCACAAATCCCGGAGCCCTTTCCAATTGATTAAAGAAAGGCCCCCACCCTTGTCTAATATTCGGCCAAAGCAACTAAGAAATTAGCAGGGAGATTCGGCTACTACAATAAAAAGAAAAGAAGGAAAATCCCCTATGGATGCTTGGTGTTTTCGGTTTTAAGGAAGAAAAATGAGAGAACTACTTCTTGAAAATTCGGCTAGGTGTACTAGACTAAAGCTGACTGAATATGCACCCAGAATGCATTCGGCACCCCCACTTATTCGCCTACCACTAATTCAAACAACTTTGAATAAGCCAAATTCCTTAATTTTCTCTCCTATTTTATATCTTTATCTCCCATTCAATTAAATTAAAACTCATGCCTATCTTCTATCTTTTAGCCACCTCTTTAAATAGATAAATGAATAAAAATGGGCACTCTCCCTAATTAAAGGAATTCGGCACTTCCACTTATCTAATCCCCATAAAATCTCTTATTTTATCCCTATATTACCTATTCAAAACAAATAAAAATTAATGGCCACCATTATCTTCTAATAAACAAAAAAAAAAATCCAGCATTGATCCAATATCCCATACTTTTAATAACATAAAATAATAAAGCCAAATAAAATAAACTTACCCCATATGCAACCTTTGAGGACACTAAACAAAAATAATAAAACCCATGCAGGCCACTAGTGCACGCCGGCCAAAAGAAAGGGAGGGAAAAATAAAATCCTCCATTGCTGCACATGGGTTTCGAACCCATGACCTCACTGCCATTGCCCCCTCCCATGCAGCGCCTTTAGCCACTTAGCCAAGGCATCTTTCGTGACATAATCTTATCAAGATTTCTTTTAAACACTCCCTCGTATGCTCCCTTGTTTTAACGCTAAGGACAAAAATAAAACGCACTCATGCGCAACCTCGAGGACTCGAACACGAGTTCTCGAGAGGCTCCTTTGGCTGCAAGCGTCCCAACCACTTTGCTACTGGCTCATTGATGTCATAATTCTGCCACAATTTAATTTAAAGTCTCCTTCAATCTAGCGCCATCTTGCAAAAATAAACACGCTTATGTCGCGCCCAAGACTCTAACTCCAGACCTGCATGGCCTCGCTCTCAAGCCTTAAGTGGCGCATGGAAGCCACTCTGCCAAGGCGATTCTTATACCTACAAACGCCAAAAATTATTCTTAAGGCCTCCCCAGCCCAAATTCCTCATTTTACACTTAAATCCAAAATTTTTTCAAAGCTCCCCCTTTAATCCTAGAGTTTTAAGAATCCCTAAAACACATCCCAACCATTCTTCAAGCCTACTAATTCATGAATTATGCTCCAACACACCGCCCCTAATTTAGGATGTTACAATTCTACCCCCTTAAAAATAATTTCGGCCTCGAAATTACCTGATCGGAAGAGGTGGGGGTATTGCTGCCGCATCACCTCCTCGGGTTCCCACGTAGCTTCCTCTACACCATGGTTCCGCCATAGCACTTTCACCAAAGGTACTGACTTCCTACGTAGAACCTTGACATCCCGATCCAAGATCTGAACTGGTTCCTCCTAGAAAGATAAGTCCGAGTTTACCTTAATTTCTGCCACTGGCACAACGTGCGATGGATCTGACCGATACCGTCTAAGCATCGACACATGAAAGACGTCATGAATCTGACTCAACTCTGTCGGCAGCTCGAGCTGATAAGCTACCGGTCCCACTCGCTTCAACACTGTATATGGGCCGATGAACCTTGGGCTTAGCTTCCCTTTTCACCCAAATCTTAATACCTTTTTCCAAGGTGACACTTTCAGAAAAACTTTATCTCCTACTGCATACTCCATTTCCTTGCGCTTAAGATCAGCGTAGGACTTCTGCCTATCCGCCGCTTCCTTGAGACGAGCCCGAATCACCTTCACTTTCTCTTCAGTCTCTGTCACCAACTCTGGACCTAAAACTTGTCGTTCACCCAACTCCGTCCAACACGTAGGAGTACGGCATCTTCGTCGATACAGTGCTTCATATGGTGCCATTCGGATGCTCGCTTGATAACTATTGTTATAAGCGAATTCTGCCAACGGTAGATACTCTTCCCAACTACCACTGAGATCCAAAACACAACCTCTTAGCATATCTTCTAAAATCTGCATGACCCTTTCTGACTGCCCGTCAGACCGTGGATGGAATGCTGTACTGAAATCCAATCGTGTACCCAAAACCTGATGCAACGCTTTCTAGAACCTTGACGTAAACCTCGGATCCCTATCGGAGATAATTGATACTGGCACACCATGCAATCTTACTATCTCAGCCACATACAACTTTGCTAGCCTCTGAAGAGGATAATCCACTCTTACCGGTATGAAATGAGCTGACTTGGTCAGACGGTCCACAATCACCCAAACTGCATCCTTCTTGCTGGGCGTAAGGGGTAGCCCACTGACAAAATCCATAGTGATCCTCTCCCATTTCCATTGAGGGATCTTCACTGGTTGAAGTAACCCTGATGGCAACCGATGTTCAGCCTTTACCTGCTGACATGTCAGACACCTTCCCACGAATTCGGTTTCCTCACGCTTCAACCCCGGCCACCAGAACTGCTTCCGCAAATCTCCATACATCTTGCTACCTCCAGGGTGCATAGCATATGGGCTGCTATGTGCATCCTGAAGAATTCTTTGCCTCAATTCCACATCCTTCGGCATACAAGGCCACCCTTGAAAACACAACATACCATCACCAGTCAAACTATACCCTTCCAAACCACCATCTTGAACTTGCAACCTCCGCGTATTTAAACTGTCATCCTCTAATTGCTTTTCCTTAATCTCCTCGATCCAAGTTGGCTTAACTTGCAGCTCGCTAAAAGACTTCCATCGTCGTATAGATCGAGATGAGCAAACATCGCCCCTTAAGTCCATCCACGACCTTCCTACTCAACGCATCGCCCACCACGTTAGCCTTGCTCGGATGGTACTCAATTGAACAAATCGTAGTCCTTCAACAGCTTCAATCCATTGGCGCCCTCCTCAAATTTAAGTCCTTCTGAGTCAAGAGATACCTCAAACTTTTGTGATCCGTGTAGACTATCGACTTTTCCCCATACAAGTAATGCCTCTATATTTTCAAAGCGAAGACTACTGCCGCTAACTCCAAGTCGTGAGTTGGATAGTTAACCTCATGCGGTCTTAGCTGACGGGATGCATAGGCCACTACCTTCCCTTCCTGCATCAGCATACATCCCAAAACAATATGGGACGCATCACAATAAATCGTGAACAACTTCCCTGCCTCAGGCTGTACTAAAACTGGAGCTTCCGTCAGAATCTTCCTTAGCTTATCAAAACTTTTTTGCTGTTTTTCTGACCAAACAAATGGGACTCTTTTTCTTAATAAATTAGTCAATGGTGCTGCAATTAAAGAGAATCCTTCCACAAATCTTCGATAGTACCCTGCCAGACCCAAAAAACTGTGAATTTCTGCCACTGACCTAGGCGGTTTCCAATCCAACACCGCTTCAACCTTGCGAGGGTCCACTCTAATCCCTTCAGCTGATACTACGTGACCTAAGAAAGCCACCTCCCTCAGCCAAAATTTGCACTTACTGAATTTGGCATATAACTGCTTCTCTCTCAATACTTGTAGAACTATACGCAAATGCCTATCATGCTCCTCCTCCGTCATTGAGTAAACCAATATGTCGTCTATAAACACCACGACAAATTGATCCAAGTACTACTGAAACACTCTATTCATTAAGTCCATAAATGCTGCCGACGCGTTGGTCAACCCAAACGGCATCACTAGGAACTCGTAATGCCCATACCGAGTACGAAATGCCGTCTTGTGTACATCAACCTCCTTCACCTTAAGTTGATGATAACCCGACCTAAGATCTATCTTCGAGAACACCGATGAACCTTTCAATTGGTCAAACAAGTCATCAGTCCGGGGCAACGGATACTTGTTTTTGATCGTTAACTTGTTTAGCTGACGGTAGTCGATACACATCCGCATTGACCCGTCTTTCTTCTTGACAAACAGCACAGGTGCTCCCCACGGAGATATACTTGGTCGAATAAACCCTCTATCCAAGAGCTCCTGAATTTGAGCCTTCAGCTCCACCAATTCCTTTGGTGCCATTCGGTAGGGTGCTATAGACACAGGTGCCGTTCCGGGCATCAAGTCTATACCGAACTCAACTTCCCGGTCTGGAGGTAGACCCGGGAGTTCTTCTGGAAACACATCAGCGAATTCCCCTACAGTTCGGACTTTCTCAACTGCTGACTCTTTAGCCTCCAAGGCACAGATTTGAACCAAAAATGCCTCAAAACCTTTCTTGACCATTTTCTCAGCCTTCAAAGCAGACACTACATTGGATAGATAATCTCTTCTATTACCTATCATGACCACTTCATCACCCTTAGCCGTTTTTAGAACCATACGCTTAGCATCGCAATCCAACCTTGCCTGATACTTAACCAGCCAGTCCATTCCAAGAATCAGATCAAACTCCCCAAATGACAGTTCCATCAAATCAGCCACAAACGCTACCCCTTGGAGTTCTAGGGGTACATCATTATATAGCTTGTTCACTACTACAGAGTGTCCTAGAGGGCTAATTACAGTCATCTCCCTATAAGCAGTCTCAAAGTCTAAGTTCATAGTCTCTACCATACTACTAGCAACATATGAATGCGTCGAACCCACATCAATTAATGCAACATATGGAAGACCAAAAATTAAGAACGTACCGGTTATGACGTCCAGTGCGTCGCCCTCCTCGCGACGCCTCGCTGCGTAGACTAACCCAGGCTGCCTTGCCTCTATGTTGCCTGTATCTCTGCCCGGAACTCCGCGACCTCGATTAGAACCATTACCTCTTCTACCATTACCACGACCCCTCTGCGGTGGTCCCACATTTCTAGCCTGAGTATGGTTCTGACCCTTTGGCTGATTCTTAGCTAGCTTCCGAGGACAATCCCTTACACGATGATCCAAAGATCCACATTCAAAGCATCCTCTTTCCCCGATCCAACAACCTCCCCAATATGACTTTCCACAATGATTACACTGAGCCGGTCTCTGATTAATAGTCATGAGTTTTCCTTCTTGATTCGGCCCACTCTGCTTAGCCCGTTTTTGTGCATTATTACTTGATCCAGATGGCCCAAAACCTCTTTTCAGTTTATTCTTGTCATAATTCTGTCTCACAGACTCTTTGATCCCTTCGGCTACCTTAGCCTTTTCCACTAGGGACAAAAATTCACGAACCTGCTGCAGAGCAATCAGCAACCTCAAGTCATCTCTAAGCCCGTCCTCAAAGCGGACACAACGCCCATGTTCAGTAGCCACGATGCCTCTAGTATATCTGCTCAGCCTTAAAAATTTCGCCTCATATTCCGACATGACTTAGTTCCTTGTACCAATCCCAGAAAAGCTTTCCTCTGAGCATCAGTGTAGCTGGTGCCCACATACTTCTTCTGATAAGCAGCTTTGAAGTACTTCCAAGTAAGGCCATCTGCCGTAGCACCATCCCGAACCGTGAGCCACCACTGGTATGACTTATCCTTTAGAAGCGATACTGCTCCTTTTAGCTTCTCCTCATTCATTAAATCGAGATCGTCTATGATCCTCTCAATCGATTCTAACCAATATTTCGCTGCACTGGGTGCCACGCCCGACATACCCCGGAATACCTCAGCTCCGTTGGATCGGAGTCACTCGGGTACAGACTTCCGAGCTCCCATACCTCCACTTGCCCCAGCCACCATCTCAAGGACTCGCAATACAGCTTGTGATACCGCCTCACCCCTTGTCTGATCCTGTTCCTCAGCTCCAAAAGTTGGGGGTGGTGGTGGCGGTACTTCATTCTCTGACCCCTGACCTGACCTAACGGGTTCTGACACGATCACCCTGCCCCTACCGCGTCCACGACGGCCACGTCCTCTAGAGCTCATTCTAACTATTGCGCTTTAACCTAATTAAGAAATTTTTATGGATCAGTACTTGTTCCACTTGGTTATTCGCGAAGAAATTTTTATGAAGAAAGTTTAATAAAGATTCTTTCGAGCAATCAAGTTTCGAGTTTTCTATCCTAATTCACAGAAAACACATCCATTCCATAGTATCTCCCACACACATTCACTCTGCGGACATTTCTGTCCGTTCCTATCCTAGGGGTATTTTCGTCATTTGCCCTACAGGGGTATTTTGGTAATAAACCATGGTAAATTTGTAAGGTTTTCATAATTTCGAGGTATTTCAAAAATTGTAAAACTTTGAGGGTTGAATTCGTTCTCCAAATTGGTAGTGTTGTAAAAATTTTGAAAATCAGGGTTATTTTGGTAATTTTGTAAGTTAGAGATAATTTTGTAAATTTTTTTTAAGTCAGGGTATTATTTCGCAAAATCGGCTTTTTAGATACTTTTGTAAAGTAAGAAAAATTTATTGAAATCGGGGTAGTATAGTAATTTTAGAAACCAAGGCATTTTTGTAATTTTGCCACTAGGGTTGTAACTAGAAAATATTTTGGAAATTTTCCAAAAATAATTTTTTTTACTATTTAAAGAGGTACTTTGGTGATTTCAAAACCAGTGTTTTCATAAAAACATGGCTAATCCCTTTCGGTTTTATTTAGTGTGTTTAGCCTATAACCGAGTCCTCTTGGTTAGGGTGAATCGAAGCTACGCACCAGGTAGGATTCCCGCGAAGAGGAGGTGAGTCCTCGACATGCGCACCAAGGTTACCACACCCTAACTCGGCGACTTGGTCACAGGTTGGCTTAATTAAGCCATTAAAGTCTTATGAGTTTTGTTGGGGTGGACTAGTCCTAAGATTCAAACACTTAACATACTATCTACGTTCTCTACCTACCCTTCTACAAATAATAATCCACACAGAGTTAGAGGTACTTACCTGGGCGGATTGGTGCCGGAGACTCGATGCCATGCTGTTCAATACCTAAAAATATTTCACAAAGGCTTTCCAAAAACATTTTGGGCCTTAGGCCCCCACAGCCGAGCTTTGAACCGGGCTCTGATACCAATTTGTAACACCCCAAACCCGGCCCAAACATTACGACTGAATTTGGTATGTCACAGAGAAAACCATATTTGAAATCCCTTTTTGTCGATTCCAGTTATGAGAAAAAAAAAATATTCCTTTAAATATGTTATTGTATTTAAGGAAAGATAAATTTGAAACGTACAAAGAAAACAAAACTTAGTTATTTAAAATTTTATTAAGTCCGGTTGTTATCAAGTTTTGTCAATGTACCCGATGGTACGGAAGAAAATCCTTGACGTTTGGATTTAAGAAAACGTGTGTAACCATTTAAAAGTTATTAAGTAGTTTAAACAAATTATCCAAGACATGTAAAATATAAAAATGAAATCTTAGGAGGCCTTATTTCAACTTGAACGAATTAAACCAATGATAAAATAAAAATAGTTCAAAGTTCATCTAAATCCACATTTTCATTGCATGGCCACCTCGAGTCCATCCGGCTCCTCATCCGTAATCTACGAGTCACCTGAAAAATATTAAAGGAGAAGGTGAGTCACCAAGACTCAATGTGTAACCCTTCCCCTGGTTTAGTACAACATCATACACAAATCATAACTAATTTAACATGCACAAGTTTAATATGCACCCAACCTAGCCATCCAAACGCCTTTCTCTACCCCGTGTGGTACTAAACCACTAGTGGTGCCAAACCACTGGTGACTTAAAGTCACGATATCCGTCAATACTTGTGGTGCCAAACCACTGGTGACTCGAAGTCACAATTCATAAGTTGTGGGGCCAACCCACGTGTGATACCAAATCACTGGCGTCAATCCCATAATGTCATCTGTGGGGCCAACCCACTGTGGTGCTAAGCTACGGGGACGAGACGCTATGAGGTGCCAAACCTCTGGTGACTGTAGTCACGAAATGTGGTACCAAACCACTGGTGTCCGTCGACACGAATATCACTTCCCCCTCCACTCGTTTAACCCACATATATATATGACATGCATTTAACAGAAATTATGCCCACCATGATTAATTAAT
The DNA here is from genome assembly GCA_025503065.1 of Gossypium bickii. Classification (NCBI taxonomy): domain Eukaryota; kingdom Viridiplantae; phylum Streptophyta; class Magnoliopsida; order Malvales; family Malvaceae; genus Gossypium; species Gossypium bickii. Next base: position 43,097,335 of record CP106720.1, read on the forward strand.
ATCATACACTGGATTTATCATCAACCATATCACATATACCCAATATGTCATGCCTCCATAAGCATCAAATAATAACCTCGTATTACCAAGGACTTACTTGAATCCTTGCTTATACTTTTAGGGTATTAAATCCACATCTACACAATCCAGTTTAGTATACAAAATAGATTCAGCACATTAATTAGTTATAAAGTGTGTATGTACACACCTGTCACCAACGATAACCCTAAATCCTTGAAGAAACAATCGGCCACACAAGATTCCCTTGCCCAAAGTTCGTTTGCTAACAAATGGAGACTGAATACTTCACAAATCCCAGAGCCCTTTCCAATCGATTAAAGAAAGGCCCCCACCCTTGTCTAATATTCGGCCAAAGCAACTAAGAAATTAGCAGGGAGATTCGGCTACTACAATAAAAAGAAAAGAAGGAAAATCCCCTATGGATGCTTGGTGTTTTCGGTTTTAAGGAAGAAAAATGAGAGAACTACTTCTTGAAAATTCGGCTAGGTGTACTAGACTAAAGCTGACCAAATATGCACCCAGAATGCATTCGGCACCCCCACTTATTCGCCTACCACTAATTCAAACAACTTTGAATAAGCCAAATTCCTTAATTTCCTCTCCTATTTTATATCTTTATCTCCCATTCAATTAAATTAAAACTCATGCCTATCTTCTATCTTTTAGCCACCTTTTTAAATAGATAAATGAATAAAAATGGGCACTCTCCCTAATTAAAGGAATTTGGCACTTATTCACCCCACATGACCGAATTTCAACAACCCAAAACACCTTATTTTGGCCACCACACTTCCACTTATCTAATCCCCATAAAATCTCTTATTTTATCCCTATATTACCTATTCAAAACAAATAAAAATTAATGGCCACCATTATCTTCTAATAAACAAAAAAAAATAAAATCCAGAATTGATCCACTATCCCATACTTTTAATAACATAAAATAATAAAGCCAAATAAAATAAACTTACCCCATATGCAGCCTTTGAGAACACTAAACAAAAATAATAAAACCCATGCAGGCCACTAGTGCACACCGGCCAAAAGAAAGGGAGGGAAAAATAAAATCCTCCATTGCTGCACATGGGTTTCGAACCCATGACCTCACTGCCATTGCCCCCTCCCATGCAGCGCCTTTAGCCACTCAGCCAAGGCATCTTTCGTGACATAATCTTTCGTATGCTCCCTTGTTTTAACGCTAAGGACAAAAATAAAACGCACTCATGCGCGACCTCGAGGACTCGAACACGAGTCCTCGAGAGGCTCCTTTGGCTGCAAGCGTCCCAACCACTTTACTACTGGCTCATTGATGTCATAATTCTGCCACAATTTAATTTAAAGTCTCCCTAAAACACATCCCAACCATTCTTCAAGCCTACTAATTCATGAATTATGCTCCAACACACAGCCCCTAATTTAGGATGTTACACACATGCTCAATCACATATTGCAAACATAGAAAATAATATTAAAATATTTTTCTGACCTTGGATTTGTGGTCTCGAAACCACTATTTTTACTAGGGTCTAAACTGGGCTGTTACAGAAATTTAAAATTTTTTAGAAAAAGTGGTGAGTCCTACTCGTAGAGATTGGTCTACTAGATTGAAGGAAACTTTGTAGGCATATCGTACCTCGTACAAAACACCATTGGGGATGTCACCTTTTAAGCTTGTCCATGGCAAGCCATGTCACCTTCCTGTTGAACTTGAGCATAAAGCATTTTGGGCTATTAAGAAGCTGAACATGGATTGGGTCACTACTGGCCATAAAAGGTTGTTAGAATTTAATGAAATGGAGGAGTTTTTAGCACAAGCATATGAGAATTCTAAGTTTTACAAGGAAAAGATCAAGTGTTGGCACGATAAAAGAATCATGTAGAGATAATTTGAACCAGAATAACATGTATTATTAGTCAACTCTAGGCCCAAATTGTTCCCTGTAAATTAAAATCTCGTTGGTCAGTCCTTTTGAAGTAGCTCAAGTGTATCCTTATGGAGCTATTAATATCAAAGACTTGAAAACGGCATTACATTTAAGGTTAATGGGAAACATTTAAAGCACTACTGGGGTGCCCATGTGTATCAAGATAAGCACTTCATTAACCTCTGAGATGTTTGAGAGAACAATTTCTTTTATCTCTCTTTTTCTTACTTGTTTTACTTTAATTTTATTTTTAGTACTCATTTAATACTTGTCCATTTTCTTTTCTTATTTTTGAATAGTTTTCTATGATTTCCAAAGACAGAATAAAGAAAGTGAGCAGTTGCGATATTAAGAGGAGTTTGCTGTAGCATTGCGACAAACTGGGTAAATGGATAACGTGAGGATGACCGGATAGATAAGTCCAAGGGGAGAGATTTGTTTTTTATAGCGGGGGCCAATTTTGTTACTTGGCGAGCCTATGGAAGAGAAGCTAAACTTTTTGTTTAAGGATTAGGGCTGTAACAGTCCATTTTTAGTCAAATCAGAATTGTGGTTTCGAGACTGCAAATTCAAGGTCAAAATAATTATTTTACTATTATTTTAATGTCGACAGCATCGTAGTATGATTGTGTAAAAATTTTGTTAAGAAATTTTATCATTTGAATGCTTAATTTGATAAAAAGGACTAAATCACGTAAAGTGTAAAACTTGAGTTCTATTAGCTATAGGTGTCAATAGCTATGGAACCTTAAAGTGGAGGTCTTTATGTGGTAAAAAGCCCATTAATATGTTAGTGGATGATAATGACTTGGTAATTTTGAAATTTGTGATAATTTTTAAGGTTAATTTTGGTAATTGGTAATTAATATTAACATAAATAAAACAAAACAAAATTTTTATCACATATCATCTTTTTCAACCGAAACTAGGGCATAAGAAAGCCATTTTTAAGCTTCAATATTCGGCCATAGCATTTTTGTCCAATTAGGTATGATTTTTGTCCCGTTTTTGATGATTTCTATGTTTTTGAGATCGTTGTAACTTAATCTAGCTAGCCGAGGGACTAATTTTCAAAACTGTTAAATGTTTAAGGTTTTTCCATTGATGAATATGCATGTATTTTGATGTTTGATGATAGAAAATGTATGGTGGTTGTTAGATAAACAATATTTGTAAAGTAATTTTTGGTAAAATTTCCAATTAGGGATTAAATTGAGAAATGTGATAAATTGTGTGGTAAATGTGTGAAATAATGAAAAATATGGGTTGCTATGTTAATAAGGGAAATCCGGCTAGCATTGGTAGGGACCTAATTGCATGAATTTGTATTTTTTATGTACTAAGGACTAAATTGTAAAGATGCTGAAATATTAGGGGCAGAAGTGTAATTTTTCCATAATATGCTTTCTGGGCTAAATTGAATAAATTGATAATTAAATAAGTTAAATTTGATTACATATAGATTAAGAAAAGAAAAGTTCGGATCTAGGTCGGGGACAAAATAAAGTATTGGAATAGTCGATCCATTTCGTCGTTTTTGCGATCAAGGTAAGTTCGTATGCTAATAAGGATTAATATAGTTGTGTTTTAAATGTTTTGTTATTGAATTCATTGTGAATACGACCTTACGGATATGTTTGATGAAGATTTGGCAATGTGAAATCTCGGTTGAACCTTAGGAATAGATTAGGATACAAATGACATGTCATTAGGGGTTATGTGTTTGGGTTCTGGTTCATACGTCCTACCGATGGCTGAGTTATCTGGAATGTGTTGCGGATTCTCTTAGCTTGTGTGAGTAGCACCGTGTAGCTTCGTCATGGCCGTCATCTTGTGTGAGCAGACCTGTTGATAGCTCGAGATTGAGCATTATATGAGATATGAGATTGAGATAGCTTCGGCTATGTATTTGGCACTGATAAACCGTAAAAGTAACATATTTTAATCCTACATTTAGTATGCTTTTGGATGATTTATCCCTCGATTTATGTAAAAAGGTGCTCTTAATCCTTTCTTTTCATATCTTATACCTAGGAAAGCACCTGAGGATGAAAAGAACACAAAACGGGCCCAAAATGGAGTAAATGGGCCATATCACGAAATCGACACGGTCTGGCCCAGAGACCACACTGCTGTGCCATGCCAATCATCTAGAACATGGCATTCTCCCAATTCACACGGCCGTGCCTCATTAAAGAAGTCCGAGCACGGCCTAACCATGATCCACACGGGCGTGTGCCATGGCTGTGTCCCTGTCGCTGGAAAGAGCAATTTCACTCAAATTTGGATACTTAGGGAGAAAGAAACATATTTCAAGAGCCTATATATACCCTCTAAGTACCACCTTTGAAGGGGCATCGAGCTAGGCCAAGGAGCCTAGTCGGAAAGGTCAGAATTGTGGGAATCACTCGAAGTTAGCCAGTTGATCCATACCAAGAAGCCGGAATTATACTCAAGGCGACAGATTTCTCCTTCAATTCCTTTAGGGAGTTTTAGGGATTTCTTATGTTTTGTTTTATCTTTTCTCTTAAGATGTTTTTTTTTATTCATTATGAACTAAACCCTTTAGATACTTAAAGGGGATGAAACCTATGATGGATCTTGTTATTGATTTCTGAATTATATGATAATTACTTAGTTTGTTCTTAATTTTGCATGCTTAATCCAAATCTGATGTGCTTAGGTAGAGGAGGAATAGACCCCTACCTAAGAGTAGATTTTGCCGGATTAGGGTGAAACCTAATATAGGAGTCCATAGATCGATTTACTGCTATTCTTGGGGGTTATTATAAGAGAACGAGAGTTCCACTAATTAACCTAGGGTTAGATGTTATTCGCCTCGAGAGAGGGTTTAATATACGTTAGGGAATCTTACGGATCAAACTATGTAAATAATTCATATGGTTTAGGGTTTAATAACAAGTGAAGTCTAGGTGGATTCTTCCTAAGGGTATCGTCTTGATCAATTGAGTTTTTCCTAAAGTTATTTTCCCAATCCGTTCTTTTTGTCTGTGTCTTTAGCTTAGTAGTAGATTAGATTAAGAAAACTTCACTTAATGTTTAGGCTAAATAATAAAAAGAAAGTTCGTATTAGTACTTTTAGTTCCTTTGGGTTCGACAATCTGGTCTTGCCTTAGCTATACTACTGTTCGATAGGTACACTTGCCTTTAGTCTTTGTTAGAGTTAGTTTCTAGGTTCGATCATTCTTTTATAAATTTTAAAGCTCTGATTTTAGTGATCAAGTTTTTGGCGCCATTGCCGGGAACTAAAATATTAAGAAAACTCTATTTTTATTACTTTAGCCATTATTTTTTTTATTTACCAATTTATTTTTGTTTTTAGGTTAAAGTTTAATTTTGCTAATTTTTCTTTTCTTCTTTTTCTTTTCAGGTACCTCTAGTTTATGACTAGAAGGAACCCGAGAGGACCTTTAGTTTACGACAGTGATATTGAAGCGACCGCTCATTGGAATTGCCGAGAAATCAGGCGAGCCCTAAACTACACAGAAGAAAATCAAGAAGACAGATCCAATCCTACTGAAGGGATGGACGAGAATATTCCACAACCCCATGATGTGGGGGAACACAATGCTCCATGCATTATGTTTGATTATGCTAAACCACATTTAACAGGAGCAGAATCAAGTATTGTTAGGCCGCTATAGCTGCCAATAATTTCGAATTAAAGCCTAACACAATACAAATGATTCAATAGTTTGTTCAATTTGATTGTTTGCGGGACAAAGATCCAAATACTCATATAGCTAACTTTTTAGAGTTCTATGATACCTTCAAAATAAATGGCGTTTCTGATGATGCCATACGTCTTCGGTTATTTCCCTTTTCATTAAAGAATAAAGCCAAACAGTGGTTAAACTCGTTACCACGAGGGTCAATCACTACATGGGAACAAATGACCGAAAAATTTTTATTAAAATATTTCCCACTAGCCAAAACGGCCAAATTACGGAATGATATCTCTTCTTTTGTGCAGATGGATTTAGAGACATTATACGACGCATGAGAGATACAAGAATCTCTTGAGAAGGTGTCCACACCATGTTTTACCCTTGTGGCTACAAGTCCAAACATTCTATAATGGTGTAAACCCCTCAACGAGGCAACTAATCAACTTAGCCACCGGTGGAACCTTGAACAACAAAACTCCTGAAGCAGCGTATGGGTTCATTGAAGAGATGTCACTGAATAACTATTAGTGGCAAGTTACAAGGACAAAACCAACAAAATCAGCCGGAGCTTTCAACATAGACACAGTGACCATGGTATCAACACATATGGAGATAATGAACAAAAAGCTTGATAACTTGTGTTCTTCACAGGCACATCCAGTAATGCAGTGTGACGCAAGTGGAACTGTGGCGAATCATGAATACCCACCCTACCAACTGGGAGCAGAAAGCGAACAGATGAACTATATAGGTAATAATTTCAGATCCAATAATAACCCTTATAGTAATACTTACAATCCAAGTTGGAGCAACCACCCAAATTTTTCATGGGGAGGCTAAGGAAATCAAGGAAATCAAAGACAACAACCTCCTCAAAACTTCCAAAATCAGCCATATCCACAAGAAAAGAAGCCAAACCTCGAAGAGATGCTGACAAAATTCATGGCAGACACAGAAAATCGTTTCCAAGAAAATGATAAAATATGTAAAGACCAACAAGCGTCGGTTGAAAAAGTTACTAAGTCAGTCAAAGAAGTCACCAATGCAGTCAAGCGACTCGAAAAGTTAATGTCAGAACGACCGCAAGGACGTGTACCAAGTAACACTGAGATTAACCCAAGGGAACAGATTCAAGCCATCACAGCTCATGATAGTAAAGGGTTAGACGAATCCAATCCAATACAAGAAACCCAGTTAGACGAAGGTAAAGTAGAGGTAACACAAGAAAAGCCAAAATCGGTAATCAAAGAGTACCAACCTCGCATACCTTACCCCAAAGTGATGAAAAGAGACGATTCAGAGGAGCAGTTCGGTAAGTTTCTTAAACTTCTAAAGAAATTACATATTAACTTACCTCTTCTTGAAGCTCTTTTACAGATGCTAGACTCGAGAAAATTTTTAAGACAGCTCTTGACAAACAAATGCAAGTTAGACGAAGATCCACATGTGGAACTCAACGCAAAGTGCTCAGCAATTCTACAGAACAGACTACCACAGAAGCAAAAAGATCCAAGGAGTTTTACAATTCCATGTTTAATTGGTAGTTTAACTATTGATAATGCGTTAGCTGATTTAGGGGCGAGCATAAATGTCATGCCTTATAAATTGTTTAAACAGCTAGGTCTAAGGAAGCCCAAACAAACTAGGATGAGTATTCAATTAGCTGATAAAACTATTAGAATTCCTAGGGGTATTATCAAAGATGTTCTTATCAAAATCGATAAATTTATTTTCCCAGTAAACTTTGTTGTCTTAGACATGGAAGAGGATAATTCAATCCCCTTAATATTAGGAAGGACATTCTTAGCAACCGCCAGAACTAAAATTGATGTTGATGCAGGCGAACTTATACTTTGTGTAGGTGACGAGACAGTCACTCTTCAAGCTCTTGACTCGGCCAGGACAACAATCGATGATGGTAAGAAAGACAATTCCTTTGATAATCAATTTATTCAACCTTCACTGCAGGAAACACCACAACGATACAAACTTGATCCGAAACACGAACCCCAAGCCAACAAAGAAATAACTCACGAGGAGCAAAAGATTCAAACCGATGACTTAGATGAGTGGAAAACGCACTTCAAGGAAAAATTAGGGATACAGGAAACAGAATCAAAACCACTCTACGAGATAGAGAAGTCCAAAGTCAGAGATCAGGTATTGTCAGATAAAGCAAACCCACGACTATTCCCTCCAAACGCTAACACAAACAAAGAAATCCTTTTTAAGGTAATCAATGATCTTCAACACGCAACAATTGAGGTAAGCAAACCTATTTTTGACACTTTTAAAATAAATATTACTCGACCTGAACCATACAATGAAAATAAAACTGATAATATGAGGGAAGATGTTCAAACCTTTAAACCTCCCTGAAAATTTTCAAACACGAGGAAAGTCTAGCTTAAGACTATAAACGAAGGCTTCTAGGGAGGCAACCCGAGTACTAACCCTACTTCTTATTGTTTTTTTCTTTTGTTTCCATTTTATTTTTCTTCTTTTTAAACAAACTAAAATGTGCATATTTCCAGGTCACACGGTCTTGCACACGACCGTGGCCGTGACCGTGTGGACCACCAGAATCTTGGTACTAACATAGTAGAGGTCGTGCGAATCAGTCCCAACCACTTTTCGACATCACGGACCCAACCACTACACCACAGGCACCGACAAAGTGGGGCACGGCTGTGCCTCACAACCGTGTGAAGCTACTAATTTACCAACCACGGGTAGAACACGCCCGTGCCTTCAACCTGTGCCAATATGGTAACTTGTTGAAAATGGGCATGGCTTGCAAAAGAACGGGCATGGAGAGCCAACACGCCTAGCACACGGCCGTGTGAAGCGGCTGTACGAATCGACACTCCCTTAGACCACGGCCGTGGAAATGTGGCAGATTTGAACTCCTTTTTAAAACCCCACAGCCCTTCCCCTTCCCCCATCTAATTTCATCTTGCTTTTCTTTTCTCCCTTCTTCCACTCAGACTTTTCATCCCATTTACTAAAATTCTAGATCCTTGAGCTATCACATAACATGTTGAAGAAGCGTAAAAGGCCAATCTCCTCAAAGGAGACTAACTTACATGAGTTCATGCCGGCAGCTTCATCCAAACAACAAGCCAAGGGTCTTTGAGACCATATAATTTTTATTTTTCTTTTCTCTTTTGCTTCAATTTCCTTCATTTTACTTATTTTCTAGTTAATTTAGTTTAACTTGTTTTAGTCTCGTAGTGTCAGGTTCGTCAGGCTGCTAGGGAATCACACCATTTCCACCACTGCCAGCACCTCCCCAGCCTTAGAGGTCACACCCACCTCGCGAACCATACAACAATAAGGACTCTTCGACCATTTATCTTTTATCTTAATTTTGTTTACATTTTTGTTTCCTCTTTCTTTATCTTTCTTACCTTTAATTATATACTTATTTTACTTTAATTAGGTCTTAATAATTCCTGGTTACTTCTCAGTGCGCTACCCAATTTCTTCATCTAGCGCAGGTTCGTCATCCAGACCGACCATCACCACCATCAAAGACACTCCTCCGGGAAAACATCCAAAACTCAGGGAGTAAATCTTTCCCCTTCTCTTTTGATTTATCCCTTAAATGTTATTATCTATCTTTTTACATTGAGGACAATGTACATCTTAAGTATGGGGGGTGAATAATTATTTTGAGAAAATGCCTAACTTTCTTCATTATTCTTAAACCTTGAGGATAAAAGTGCCTAACTTTCTTCATTATTCTCAAACCCTGAGGATAAAAGTGCCTAACTTTTTGCATGATTCTCAAATCCCTAAATTTAGTCTTGTTTTTAAGTAATTTCCTCATATTACTAATTAGGATGAAATTTCTGATGATTTATGATTTTTATTGACATGTTTTAGAATAAGTCAGTGATAATTGTGCATTAATGATTTAATTTGAAGAATACTAGGGAATCAAGCATGATAAGTCTAATTTTCAAAAATTTAAAATTTTAGGTTGTTAACCTGAATTTGAATGTTATCTTGAAGTTTGAAATTTATAAGGTTGATGTCAAAAACACCCATAATTTTTGTGAGACTTTGAGCGTTATAGAGCATCTATTCTTTTTCATGCTCATTCTTTGATTATGAGTGTGTCAACTATGAACTGTTATTCTAGAAATTGCCTTGATTATACATGTCAAGACCACAGTTATGATTTGATATACCGAGATGATAAAGGCACTTAGGTTTTAACCCACTTACTCCACTAAAAAGCCTACCTTCACAATTAACCCCTAGTGAACCCCGTTGAGCCTAACAACCCTTTTATTGACTCACCCACTAATATTAACCAAAAACCCTTTGTATTTGTTATTACCATCCTTCTAATTACCCTTTTTGTCGAGATTTGATTTTGAGCAGTTACCTAACTATGTTTTATATTTCAGTTGTTATAGTTTATTCTTAAAAAAAATTCAAATTCAAATTCAAAGTATATTCAGTATTAGTGTTATGAAAAACAAGCTTACACAGTTAAGGACTAATCATAAAAAGAAGAAAAAGCTCGTATTAGTAGGGTTATTATTTTTCTAAGTTATTATTGTTTTAAGAATTTCTATATAGGTAACTTATCAATTCAATCTCGATTCTAACCTTTTAATTCACCCTTTATCTGCACCTTTAAACCTAGCCCCGTTACAACCCTGACAAAGACCTTTTGATCTGTTTATCTTTTCATTTTACAGTGGTGGAGATTTGATTTTAAGGCAAGCCTATGGGATTAACTTTTTAGGTTCGACTTATGAGTGATCTTTTAACTTTGAACCTACACTTCTTAAGTGATTTGAGTGAATATTTTGTGAGGACGTCAATCCTTGTCAGTTTTAAATTAAAGGTAATTATTCAGATACGGAAAGACACCTATGTTTTCATGCTACAAATATATGACTTTGATTGTTTGAATCTTTAGGATTCTTTGAGTTGAATTATCCATGTATAAATTATCTATGAATTATGATGAGACATTGTTAGAAGGAATTATGAATTATGGAAAGTTCGTTTTAATTGTAAGTTGAGAATTTTGCTTGAGGACAAGCAAAAGCTTAAGTGTGGGGGTATTTGATAAATCGTAAAAGTAACATATTTTAATCCCACGTTTAATATGCTTTTGGATGATTTATCCCTCAATTTATGTAAAAAGGTAATCATAATCCTTTCTTTTCATATCTTATACACAGGAAAGCACCCGAGGATGAAAAGAACACAAAACGGGCCCAAAACGGAGTAAATGGGCCATATCACGAAATCAACACGGCCTGGCCCAGAGACCACACGACCGTGCCACGCCAATCATCTAGAACACAGCCTTTTCCCGATCCACACGGCCGTGCCTAATTAAAGAAGTCCGAGCACGGCCTGACCACGATCTACACGGACGTGTGCCATGGCCGTGTCTCTGTCGCTGAAAAGAGTAATTTCACTCAGATTTGGATACTTAGGGAGAAAGAAACGTATTTCAAGAGCCTATATATACCCCCTAAGTACCACCTTTGAAGGGGGCGTTGAGCTAGGCCAAGGAGCCAAGCCGGAAAGGTCAGAATTGTGGGAATCGCTCAAAGTTAGCCAGTTGATCGATCCCAAGAAGCCAGAATTATACTCAAGACGATGGATTTCTCCTTCAATTCCTTCAGGGAGTTTTAGGGATTTCTTATGTTTTGTTTTATATTTTCTCTTGAGATGTTTTCTTTATTCATTATGAACTAAACCCTTCAGATACCTGAAAGGATGAAACCTATGATGGATCGTGCTATTGATTTCTGAATTAAATTATAATTACTTAGTTTGTTCTTAATTATGCATGCTTAATCCAAATCTGATGTGCTTAGGTGGAGGAGGAATAGACCCTACCTAAAGTAGATCTAGCATAATTAAGCGGAGTTGATCGCACGCGTAGAGATAGGGTGATGAGATTTTGCCAGATTAGGGTGAAACCTAATATGGGAGTCCATAGATCAATTTACTGCTATTCTAGGGGATTATTATAAGAGAACAAGAGTTCCACTAATTAGGGTTAGACTTGATCAACTGAGTTTTTCTTAAAGTTATTTTCCCAATTCGTTCTTTTTGTCTTTGTGCCTTTAGCTTAGTAGTAGATTAGATTAAAACAACTTCACTTAATATTTAGGCTAAATAAGAAAAAGAAAGTTAGTATTAGTACTTTTAGTTCCTATAACACCCCAACCCGGTCAATACACTACGACCGAATCCGGCATGTCACAGGGTAAAATATTTTGATCAAAAACAAGTTGTAAGTTCGATTTGGAAGAACGATATTTGAAAATGTGTTGGATGTTTAAAAATCTTGAACGAAGGAAGAACCTCTTTGATAAAAACCATATGTCGTCGTTTATTTTAAGAAAACCATGTGGTTTTAGGAAAATCCTGACTTTATTTAGGTGTAAAGTTGAAAACCGTTTTTAAAACATTTTTGACTTGAGGTAAACTTAGTTTAAAGGAAGTTTGAGCCGATTTGTTGTTATCACTTATTTATTCTTACCCAATGGTAGAGTTTAGAAAACTCGGCGAGATGTGTAACTTAGAAAAACATTGATTTACAGGTTATTTAAACATGCCACGTTGTTTACTTAAGCAAAATATGATAAACTTTAGCAAGATAAAATAACCCAAAAATATTAATTAATGGCCTTATTACAAACCCAAACAAACCAAATTAAAAATAAAGTACCCAAAGGAGTAAACAAACTAAAACCGAAAGCAATATGCATGGCCACCTTGAGTTCGCCCGGCTCCACATCCGCGATCTACGAGTCATCTGCAAAATGTAAGGGAAGAGGTGAGTCACCGAGACTCAGTGTGTAATCTCTCTCCAGATTATATCAACACTCTTACACAGGTTCATAAGCAAGTAAACATATCATGCAACCCAAACCTAGCCATCCAAAACTCCATATTCTACCCCGTGTGGTACCAAACCACTGGTGACCCAAAGTCACAATCAAAGCATATACAAATGTGGTACCAAACCACTGGTGGTGCCAAACCACTGGTGACCCAAAGTCACAAATATTCATATGTGGGGCCAACCCACTTTGTGGTACCAAACCACTGGTGACAATCCCTTTTTGGTGTAATATGTGGGGCCAACCCACTGTGGTACTAAGCCACTGGGACGAGTCACTAAGATCCAATGTGGTGCCAAACCACTGGTGACCCAAAGTCACAAATATCATATGTGGTACCAAACCACTGGTGGTGCCAAACCACTGGTGACCCAAAGTCACAAATATCACATCCTCCCCCTCCTCTCATAACACCCATTTCAATGCACATACTTATACATACATTACTAACATTCTTCATCAATTAACAACATACTGCCGTATAGCATATACATATTCATCAGAAATCAAATATCATTAACTAACAGAACGGACTTACCCGGAGTCCTCGCTCCTACCCATAAGGGTAGTATATCGATATCCACACTTATTTCGGCTTTTAACAGTGTTTAAGTTAATAACATACTATACATCGAATATGAAGTGTGTAAGAGATACACACCTAATTATGCGCAAAACTACACTTTCCACATCGATACTGTCGTTAATCGACACCACCGCGATTTGTCTACTCTCCTGCTCGGATGCTGGTCCACACCTCGGTGGCCAATCACGAACCGCTGAGACCGCCCTTTTCTTGAACTTAGGGGCTGGGGTCTCAGATATAACCCCACTTACTTCTTGATTAGCCTTCGAATCCATAATAACCTTATCACTAAATCGGGTTAAAGAAGTGAACCAAAATATTAAGAACTAGAATCCCAGAGTTAAATCTCTTACCTAAGTCGACAGATCCTGAAGGTTATAGCTTGACTCACGACTAACAAATCCCGAAAACTCCACCCCAAATGGCGTCAATCACCCCCTCCTGTATTCGGCCAAGCATTAAATAACATAGGGGATCTGCCTTCGACATTTTAACATAAGAAGAGATGTCGAAACAATAGAAGCACTTTCCCCACACTAACGAACCCGATTTTGAAGTAACGGCAATCCAATGTTAAATATCTATAGCAACTAACATCCCACAAGGAGTTTGAGTGACAGAGATTCTGGCTTTTCCCAATATAGCAACCAAGATAGAAAAAGAAAAGAGATGAGAGTATGTCAGGGAGATTCGGTCATGAGATAAGAGAAGAGAAGAAAGAAAAGAAACCATGGAATCTTACCTACCTATGGGTTGAGATTCGGCTATAAGAACCCAAAGGAAAAGAAAAGAAGAAATCGCAAGAGGGAGAGGGATGATGGTTTCGAATAGAAGAAGAGGAGAAGATTTGTGTATTTTGGCACAAAGAGATTGAAAGAAAAGGAAGAAGTCGAATGGGGAAAAAGAATGTTGATTTTGATTTCTGAACAAAATAGGGAAAAGAGAGTAGAGAGAATTTGACTTGACTTTTGAGAGAAAAGAAATGCACAAAGATGCTATAGAGTTTCAGTTTGACACAAAATAGGAGAAAAAGAATTCGGCTATGACTTGCACAAATAAAAATGGAAGAAAAGAGTTCTAAATGCACTCCCCAAACTAGCCGATTATAGCCACTCCCCAAGGCACATTCGGCCACCACCCAAAGCACCCAAAGCCGAATGTCTCCCCTCCCCACAACACCCTTAAAATTTCGGCTAAACACACCCACTTCTCAATCCCTTTGTTTTCTCCTTGAAATTCTCTCTTCCCCTCATTCAAATCCATTTGAATGAGTCAAATTCCTAAATTTCCTCCCTTCCACCCATTCAAATGTGTTGACACCTTCAACACTTATCCAAGAGAGTCCATCCTGAGCACACTACCTCCCTAGCTTTGACGTCAAAAGGAAATACCCAAAAAGGGATTCTTACAGCTCGAACCAAGGCTCCTTCCCCCTCCTTGTGGCGTCACTTCCCTGAGCTTTAAGTGGCGCCTTCTTGCCACTTTACCAAGGCATTTCTTGTGCCAAAACTTGCTATAGAATACTCATAACACTTAACCCCTTCAGCTCCCCTTATCCAGTGCCCAAAAATAAAAATTTTGCTATAGCTCTGGCCTACCCTTGGCTCATACCCAAACGCTAAGACACCCTAACTAGCATCATATCCAAGCCATTCACATGCAAATAATTAAAATGCAAAAGCCCTATTTAAGGATTTTACAGTTCCTTTGGGTTCGACAATCTGGTCTTGCCTTAGCTATACTACTGTTCGATAGGTACACTTGCCTTTAATCGTTGTCAGAGTTAGTTTCTAGGTTCGATCATTCTTTTATAAATTTTAAAGCTCTAATTTTAGTGATCAGACACTTAGGGTGTGAGATTCTCGGGTATTCGATATTATTCCGAATGGTTCAACGGGAATATCAAAGATATAAGATGGTGAGAGATAGTTATGTATCAGTATAGGTATGTACGAAAATTCATATGAGCATTGAATCCATGAAATTGGGAGTTCATGATCATTATGTGAATGAATATATATTAACCTTGTGATTAAATGATTTTGTAGTACATTATGTTATATTACTTGAACGATGAATGAATGGTGAGTTTTACTTATTAACTATACAAGCTTACTAAGCTTTATAGCTTACTCTGTTTACTTTTCTGTGTTTTATAGTGAATATCAAAGGGGAGTCATCGGAGATCCCATCACACTATCAAGCTATCATTTTGGTACTTTTGAACTTATGTATTTGGTTACATGGCATGTATAGGAGTTATGGTCATTTTGGTATATATGTTAGTAATGCATTTAGCCATTTGATTTGGCTTGTAAATGATAAATGTCTGGTTATGTGTATAGTAATGTAAATTGACTTATTTTGGCATGTTTGATGATGTATATATAAATAGGTGCAAATGACCTTTTGTTATGTGGTTGGTAATAGCTATGTGATGTTTATTATGAATTGGTAATTTGAGTACCATTTGGTTGAAATTTGGAGTTTTGGTATGCATGTGATTTTAGGTAAGAATGTGCTTATAAGTTAACTAGTTAAGTGATTTGTGAATGTGAATTTGGTACGATTTGAATTGGCAAAGTATGATGTTATGAACATTATAGTTCTTTGTATGGAAATAGCATGAATTAGACTTGATTGAGATTGGCTGGAATACCTATTTATGCTATATTACGTTCCATTTGGTTTTTGTAGGTAAATGCAAGATTGGGTGAGAAAGATGGCTTGGAAAAAAGCCTATTTTTGTCCACATGGGCAGAGGCATGGGCGTGTGTCTTAGCCATGTCTAACACACGGTCAGATGACACGGCTGTGTGTCCCCTGGTGTTTAATTAGAAACCAAGTGAGTATGCTCCACATGGCCTAGAACATGGCCTGATACACGGGTGTGTGTGGCAATTTCAAAGGGCACACAGGCTAGACACACGGGCGTGTGTGTTGGCTGTGTGACCCAAGTCAGAGAGTTACACGGGGTCAAACACGGGCTGGGACACGACCATGTGACCCCATTTCGAATGTCCGCACAACCTGTGACACGGGCGTGTCTTTGGCAGCGTGAGACACACGGCCGGGCCATACGGGGGTGTACACCTGTATTTTGATATTTTTTTAATTTTTCCAAAAATTTCCTAAGTTATCGGTTTAGTCTCGAACCACTTCTAATGCATGATTTGGGCCTCATTGGCTCATATTAGGGACATTATGTTTGAATATGAATGATTTAAAATTGGATATGATGACTGTATGAGAAATGTATGATTATTTATGATATAAGTCCGTTAATGTTCTGTAACCCTATTCCGACGTTGAATATGGGTTAGGGGTGTTACAAAGGCACTTCACATTTTTCCCACCAAAACCTTCCCTATTCCTTTTTTTCTCCTCCACATCACGCAACTTCCCTAGCACATTTCATTTTTGCGAAACTGACATCACTATCTCCCTTATATTCCTCTTCTCAATTGTTCACGTCTCTTAAGTTTCTCTTAAAATTTTTATTTTTATTCCTCTTTCTCTTCAATCTATCTTATCTTTTCTTCCACTACATTCTCCAAGATTTCTTCCAGTCTTCTCTAATGGCTCATGTCAAAACTTCCTTCAAAACTGTTAAACCATTAAGGGCTGGTGCTGCTCAGCCAAAGGCATTCTTTAATAGTGCTGTAGCCACAACATACAATAACAACATTCCAAAGCGCCCTTTCTATTTTGAACAAGGGTTCTTGTTTAAATATGAACCATACATGTGATAAGATGAATTTGAGTCCTCTATAGTAGAAAAGCATGGGTGGAATATTTTCTATTTACACCTCGATGACGTTTTAGGGAAATTTGTTTGAGAATTTTATGCCCATGTCAATTCTCTAGATTCCCTTTTTATCTATGTAAGGGGCACTTTCATTCCTTTTGGTGAAGATCATATTAATGCACAGTTTGGTCTTGCAGGGTGTCCAAGACGAATACACACATTTGTCGACAGTATCATTGCTAGGGATTTAACCTAGGTATTAGATGATTTATGTATTGAAGGAACACGATGGACTATTTCCAGTCAAGAGTTTATACTGTTGAGAGGGCTTTGTTGAAGCCTGTTGGGAAAATATGGGATAATTTTTGAGGAGCCGACTTATGCCATCTATGCACAATACAACTGTTTCAAAAGAGAGAATGCTTTTACTGCACTTTATCATAAAAGTGAGAAGAATTAATGTCAGTAGGATCATTTTTGAGGAAGAACACTGGTGTGCTGAGAAGAATGCTGGTAACTTAAACTTTCCCTCACTTATTACTACTCTATGTTGAACCACCCGAGTCCCTCTCAATAAGGCTAAGGATATCACCCCTAACAAGGGTGGGCTGTCTAGGACCATCTTTGCCAAGATTCAAAGCACTGATGCTGCCAAGGCAACTGAGAATAGTCAGACCACTTCCACTGCTACGCATTCTCCCAGGGCGGCACCTTCAATTTCTCATAGCTCCCTCGAACAGTAATATTGCACTCCTTAAAGTAGTTGGAGTAGATGATATCCCTTTATGAAATTCAGTAGTTTCACCTGGTGGAAGAGATTGTCCAGGCCTAGTAGCAGCAAGATCAATATTTGGCCTATGTAAGGAGTAGGGATTTGGCTCTCAGGAGATCGCTGCAAAAGAATTTTACAAAGCCAGTGTCAGACTTTCCTATCTTCCTCGCCACTTTGCTAAACCCTAAAAAGAGGAAATGGCGGTATAAAGTCAGTGCCCGAAAATCCTCTCGTGGGCCAGATTGAAGAAAATACATGCTAGTCCAAGCCGGCTAGGTTTTGTATTTCTTTCATGCACTTGGCATTTCATTTATTTTGCTATGGAATTTGTTGTACGAATTTCCATTTTGATTATTCTCTTATATATTTGGTTATGCATTGAGGATAATGCATCCCTTAGGTTTGAGGGTGTGTTGTGCATTTAGGCTACATTTTATATTTAGTATGTATGGTGATTTTAGTATAGTCATTTTAGTATAGTTAAATCTATTTTTCCACAACAATGTAACTATTAAATATAATTTGCCTATAAGGAGTACAATCCGTGCTTATAATGTTCGATGATTAGCTTAGATTCTTCAATACACATAGAACATGTGACAGTGGATTAGGTGAATTTAGCTTAGGACTGGTTGCTTGAAAACCAATTTCTAAAATAAGATGTCCTATACTCAGTTTGACCAGATTTTAGTGAGTATCTTCTAATGTACTTAAGGACTTTTGAAGCCAAATTTAGTCATATTGCCTCGACATTATTAAATAAATGACAGTAGGCACTCTAATGCTTAGAATTTCTGAGTAAGTCAACACCACTTTATTTGCTCCAACATGTTGTTGACTAGATAGGCGAGTTTAAGTAAGAGTGTGTAATAGAAAGTAAATAAAATAGGGGCACATCATTGTAGGAATGGGCTGAGTAGCTAAAGAGGTAATTGTTTGCTCCATCCATCTTCTAAGTCAAAAGCCTTAACTTCAAGAGTGATTTTTATTTAAATTGTGACATGATTGAGTACTAGGTAATTTGGTGTATGCTCTATTGCGATTATCAAGTCAAAGAATCTTGTGACATGCTAAATCCCCTAATATACTAATATTCTTAAAAAAAAACACAAATATAAATGGTTTATACATTTCAAGTATGCTTAAAGCAAGAGTAACTTGTGTTTAGGTAACAAATGAACTAAGTAAATTAGGAGATATTTGCTATGGCCAGAAAACACATGGTACTCAGGAAATTTTATTTTTAGGGAGCAATTTTCTGTACCACTTTTGTTAAACTGAACCTTTAAAACTTGAACAAGTTTTTAAGAAAATTGTTGAGAGCTGATGTATATGAAGATCTTCGAATAGGTTGACAATACAAGATGGGTATGATAACTCTTGAGGACGAGTAATAACTCAGGTTTGCGGGTGTGATAACACTTGAAAAGAGTTATATTTCATACATTTAGACCTAGCTAATTGCTTGTACTTGGTACATTTAGTTGCATTTTAGGACATTTCATTGGTATTTTTATCATTGCATTAGGAGCTTGGATTATGTTTAAATGTTAGGTACTTCTAATTGCTTGTGAAAGGGGTGTGTTTGTTGGTTTGGCAGGTGCAAGATGTGGAGAAAGAAATAAAGGAGTGAAGGCTTTCCAAGGCAAAAGGTTGGATAGTTTGCCAACTCAAATGTCGTGGCAATTTCAGAACGATGACCGAGTCAACACTCTATGCTTACCAGTTTCAACCCAACTCTACTTGTACAAAAAAAATCTACCTAAAAAAGAAGAGAAGATATTGTGGATTGTTGGAGTTACCCTAGGAAGAAAAGCTTATAAAAAATCCAAAGGAGTAAACCCTGGAGGGTGTGGAGATCCGGAGGCAACACTAGAGGGTAGAGACTGAGTAGAGACGAAAGGAGGAAACCAAAGGCAGCCTCTCTCAGCCACTACAGGAAACTGTTCTATTGGATTGTGGATTGGCTTGGCGATAGCCATCTTTCTAAGTACTTCCATTTTCTTTTAATCTATTGTCCTGTGAATTGATTTGATCGAAATGATGTTAGGTGTTATCTTGAACTTGAATTTTAATTGCCAACCCATGAGCTAAATTCATAGGGTTGGGATTACATGATGAAACTTTTATTATCGTTAATGGTTGAAGCATATATTTGATTTAATCTACTGTTTCATTCAATTGGTTTTATTCCCCAAGTGTATGCATACATTCTCTAGACATAGATGAGTGTGCAATATGCCTATAAACTGAATCTAATTCTGAAAAGGTTAGATTAGTTGGATTGGAATTGAATGATACAAGCGGGTATTTGATCGAATACTTGCTGTAGAATCTATACATGGAGCAACGTTTTTATAGAATGAAGAAAAAATAATACAGAGTACCATGCTAAGGCCTATAGACACAGGCCAAATAACTTGAGATCTAGCTCTCGAAAGAATCAGGTCACTTTAGGTCTCTTCTGAGTAGTAGATTAAGTACGATTTTGCTAAGGCATTATGAAAAGTAAGGCAGATTATTAGTAATCCCAACCTTCCAGATCAGTATCGTAGACCCTTAATCCTCTATCGTAGTATCTTTTCCATAGCATTCTTAGTTATTTATTTATTCATTCGCAGATTATTTATTTAAATATTCTCGTAATTTCCACTGAGTTTTTACTCTTGTTTTACCTTAGCATTTTTCAGTATTAGTCAATATACATTTTGCACACACCCTTACTACTTTAATTTACCACTACGTACCTAAACTTGATTTTGCCATAACATTAATCATAATTCATTATAATAACTTGACCACTTTTATACCTAATCCAATCTCTATGGAAACTATCTAACTTATCACTTTATTACTTAATTAGATGTGTATACTGGCACAATTCGCATACCATTTCACTTCCAAGTCAATTGATTTAAAGTGAGCATGGTAGTGGTTATAAACCACTATTTCTTCCCTACCATTTCCTTTTGACCGAATGTCTACAAGGACTTATAGTGTATTTTTCCTCGCGTATGAACATATCGTGCTATGTTTTTAATGAAGGGTCGACCGATACCATTCCAGAAAACTTATAGCTTTGGGAACAAAACCATTGTATGAACAATTATTTATAAGAGTAAGTTCTAAACGGATGATTTAAACTAAGTGATTAATCACACAAAGGGTTTTAAAGACAATTCTTTAATAGAGAGTAACCTTGATAATAGATTGGTATTCCATTGGTTAAGATAAAAGTGTAGACGTTCTTTAGAGTGGAGTTTCACACCGGATCTACTATCAGGTGTGGGTCTAACTCGATGCAAGTTATATATATTGTTAAAACGCTTAAATAAAATATTATTACTTCATTTATGTTTTATACAAATACTTAAAGTATTCTAAAATAGGAGATTAAATCCATCAAAATAGACTATACAAGTAAGTTTTTACAAGTAAGTGTTTCCCAACCAACTATTTTGTGAGAGCATGTTGTGTGGTTATGTTTATTACTGATTTGAAAAGCATGTTTTTCTCATTCTCATGTTATGTGACACTATGGCATAAATGTTGTATATGACTATTAAAATGATGTTTTGATACATCGAGATAATGTGTAAATTGCATGTCAAAACTTGCCTATGTCATACTATTTAAACGATTGGATGAGCATGATCCACATGCCTAAAAGTGAAATTCTATAACAAAGTGAAAATATGTTTATTGTGGCCATATCACATGCATGGGGTGGGACATGTATGAAGAGAAAGTACTAACAGTTTATTTGCATTACTGGCTGCTTGTTTGTATTACTAGCAATTTATCTACAATATTGGCAACTTGTCTGCACTATTAACAGTTTATTTGCATTACTGGCGGCTTGACCACATTATTGGTGGCTTGTCCACAAATTGGAGTGTTTGGATGGACAAGTTTTGGGGAACTCGATTTTGGAGTGTAGCAATGATGGGTAGAATGTTTTAAAATAAATTTGCATAACTGTTTTACAAAAATTGCATTGCCATGATAATGTGTATAAAGAGAATTGATTATTTTGCATGATGCTTATTTGTTTATTGATTTTTATTTGTTAAAGGACTCATATTGGGCTTTAAAAGCTCACTCATTTAGTTTCATAACCTTTCAGGTAATACTCAGACTTAGGACTTGGATTCGACATTTGGTGGAGGCTATCAAATGGTTTTTAATGAGTTTATAAACTATTCGGATGTTATTTTGGACTTTAGACATTAGACATTTTTTTTTTGGTTGTTTCTTTATTTTACAACTTTAAAATGATATGAATTCATGCTTGATGAGATTTTTAATATTTTAAATTATTGATTTTATTTAAATTATGTATGATTTTACTCGATTTTAAACATGATTATAAATTTTTTATTTTCTAAGTATTTTTTAAAGTCTACTGCGAAAGGTTCTTACCCAAAATCATTTTTAATAAATAATTAAATTGAAAATTCCTTGTTTTTAATATCCTAAAATGACATCACGATAAAATACTCTTTTTTTTTCAAATATTCGTGTTGTAATAAGTATTTAAAAATAATCAATCAGTATTTAAATTTTAAAGTTTTTGTAAAAACAATTAAAACCTAGTTATTTTCAATAAGTAAATGTTTTTCAACAATTTTAATGCAACTTCCGAGATTCAACCATAACGTCGAGGCCGAGTTTGAAGTGTTACAGCAATACTAGATGGAATGAATCTAGCTTGGGATAAAGGAATCAAGCACTTCATAGTTGAACGCTACGTCACTGATGCTATTGAGTTTATTTCATTGCAAGATGTCAATTCGTGTCTTATTAGTAACATTAGAGGGTTGTTGAGTCCTTCACGGAAGATTTGTATTAATCATATAGCTCGTGGGAATAATATGGTGGCGAATATAATGGCTAAGGAGGCCAGGTTGTGGCCGATTGGTCTTTAGATTTTTATCGATCTCTCGAGTCTATTGTAGTTACATTGTAGATGAGGCTATATGCACTAATAGTATGCTGCAATAATTGGTTTTCTTTCTATCTATTTTACTTCTAGCTTCTTTTTTCCTACCAAAAAAATCCATATATTCTAGTGGGAGAGCTAGTGATATGTTCAGTTTTCATCTTCTCTTTTTGCTTAGTCGAACCATAAAAAATGAGAAAGAAATTATCTTTGTTTGTTGTAACATCACAAAAAGTAGGGGTTGTGGTTTTTGCTTAAATTTATGTTGTGCTTATTTGGCAAGCTATTTGAGTGTGTTTGGGGGTCCTAAAGAGGCCTGGGTTCGAGTCTGAGCCCTGGGAAAATTTTGGTTTCTGGCCCTTTAGTGGAGAGGACTGTTGGAAGTAGGACTTAAGGGAATTTTGCGTGTGTTCTACTAACACAAGTGAGCTAGTGGCCAGATGGTTGTGGCGTTACTAGAGCACAAGGGGGGTGGGGTTTGGTTCCCTTGGCAAGCAAATAAAGGCATTTATTTTATGCTTTGGAAGAGGAGAAGGTTGAGTTGGGATCAATTCTACTAAGGGAGTTGGAGAATTGGTCAAACAATTCAAATGGATGAAGGGGAGCAAAGTTAGGAGGAAAGAGTGGAGAAAATCATGGGATTCAAGTAGGGGGAAGTGATGGCCGAATGTGAGGGTCTAGCTAAAGGGAATTTCGGCTGAAGTGGGATGTTTTGGAGAGCATTTTCGGTAGGGAGAGTTGGGAGTGTGCAGTTTTCTCTAGTTTGCTTTTGAGGGAATTTGCATTTTGGGTAGTTCTTCTATAGCATTTTCGGTCATTTTGTGTAGGTCTTGAATCAAAACCTTTCTTTGTTTTTGATTGTTCCTCTCGAGTCTTTTTGTTGAAGTGCCGTCTTAGGCATTGTGTTTCTCTACCATTCGGGTTGTGCAGTTGATTTTTTTCTCTTTGGACCTCTGCGGAATTCAATCTTTTCTCTTCTACTTTTTGACATTCTTTTGTTGTGGCCGTTCAAGTGAGCTGTTAAGCCATTTTCTTCCACCTTCTTCTTTTCATTCCATCATTATTTACTACTCTTGCTGCCAAATCTCCCTTTCCCATTCGTTTCTTTTCTGGTTGAAGGTAACGTTTTCTTTTCCCTTATGTTCCTTGCTTTTCTCTCTTTTCTCTGTTAAAGCCGAAACCCTCAGTCTTACCTTATTTTTGGTCTAGGCCGACTATATTCACTCTTCTCCATCTCGAATCACTTGTGTTCCCTTTTGTGAGGGCCGAAACTACTGGTGGGCAACTGTCGAATTTGTGGTATTTTGGTAAGGGTATAGAAATTCCAACGATTTCTTATTTCGTTCTAGTGAGGATTCTTGTAATTGCTTGGGTTGGAATTCGGTTTCTCTCTATTCTTTGTGAAGGCCTGAATGCTAGATGGATACTAATGCTCTTGCTCATCAATATTTGTCAGGGTCTTGATTTCCGTAGCCAAGGAGGAAGGGCCGAATACTTGGTGCACTGAAAGAGAGCGCAGTCGTGGTAAGTTAAGTTAGCCTTGTATGGTAGTTCAAAGTTGGGATTGTCAAGGTTGAGACTAACCCTTTTTTCGACTATCTCTATAGGTGTTGAAAGCGGTAGAAAATACAACTCATAACTAAGGTGTGTAACCGCACACCTTGCTTGTTTGTTATGGCATCGTACTGTGAGTCGGCTAAAAAGCCGAATACTGAAAAGCTGAAGAACTGACAACCGAGATCACTCGAGCGTGCGAGCGCTCGTAGTGATAAACCGAGTCACTAGTGGGAGCGACAGACTGTTCGGAGAGTGTCATAAACACTCTCGTGAAACTGAGGCCGTAATGGGCCTTTTGAACTGAGGCGGGCTAAATAGGCCCAACGGGTTAATCGGCCCATGTGAGCGAAAACAATGAAAAACGTAAGTTGATCGATGCAACTGCGAAGTCTGCAGAATCGCGGCTGAAAACGAACGAAATGGGCCACACGAGCGTGTGGGCCTGAATGGGCCGAAATCAGGTTTTAGGCCCAATAGCAATGTATTGACCGGAAAGGGAAACCAAGTCGCTCGAAGTGGCATTAGGCATTCGGAAAGGCCGTTGTAAGGGTAAAAAATTACTAAAATACCCTTACTGGGTAAATTACAGAAATACCATTAGTGGGTAAATTACTGAAATACCCTCGACGGGTAAAGTTACCAAATTCCCTTTAAGGGTGAAATTACTAAAATGCCCTCATTGGGTGAAATTACTGATATACCCCTGACGGGTAAATTACCGTTTTACCCCTACCGACCAAATTACCATTATACCCCTAGGGGTAGATTTAGTGTGTTTGTGTGTAATCTATTTAAATGCCATGATGGTAAATTATTGCATACACTAAGTTAATATGTCACGGCATGTTGCATTGGGTTGGGTTATGTATTTGGAGGAAATATTGTACTGGTGGCTATGCCACGTTATACTGATTTAGTGGCTCTGCCACGATATACTGATTTTAGTGGCTCAGCCACGTATATTGTTACTAGCAGTTTTGGTGCATTGCTATTGGCAGCTCGGCTGCGCTCTTGGTGTGTAGCGCTGGGTGGGTTGACTTGGTCCCCACATGGTGTGTAGGGTTGGTATGTGTAGTGTGATGGTTGGATTGGGTTGGGTCGCATTTTTCTTGCATTACCATGATTTTGGGGCTTAGGCCCGAACCGACATCTTGCATGGGTTTGGGCCTGCATCAGGATCAGAATCGGGATTACACACTGAGTTGTTGTAACTCACCCTTTTCCTTTAACTATGCAGGTAATCCCCAGACTTAGAGGATTTGGAACCGCAAGAGACTCAGAGGTGGCCACACGTACTACAGGTTTTGATGGTGAATTTACTATTTCAGTTTGGGATTACTTTACTTTAATTTTTGGGTTTTATAATTGTTGTAAGAGTGTCAAAGAACGAATTTGGGCTTCCAACACTTCTATAAATAAGACATTAGGGGTTTAATGTAACTAAGTCGTTATAGACACACTCAAAAACCCTAGTAGTTTAGGAGTAGGATTAAATTAGTTTTCTTTCGAATTTTTTAAACTATTTGTTTTTCCTCTTTGAACCGATTTCAATCCAAGAGTTTATTTATTTTATTAAAGTATTTAGCTTATTTTTTCTTTGCATTCAACATATTTCATTATTCCAATTAATTATTTGCTATTCTGTTCTCCATTCGGTATAAATCCAAAATTATTCTAATCTCGTTTCTCTTCCGATACAATCGTGTTCTTCACATGATTTATCCAATTGACACTAAGATTATGAATAACATGAGTGGCTAAATCCCTTAGGAGAGATTAATGAGTCGATGGGGATGTGACTAACAGAGGATTTGGGGTTTTTCTGAGATGATTTTCTAAATACGTGTTCTTAAACCCTAGGCTTGAAAACACTAGGAAGTTATTATAGGCTAGACAAGGTTGGGATATAAGTCGAACCGAGTAAATCATAGTTTATCTTGGTCGAAAAAATAAGGTCGAGAGATAAGCGACTATCAACCAATAGATTAATTAGTTAGAGGCCGAGAGGTAATAAGTGGTTAATAGATAGCCAATCCACTCTAGAACCCTACTCTGAAGTTAATTATAAACTATAAAGTGAGTTAATCTTCTTGATTGGTTTATTGGTTTTAGTCATTTATTTATTTTACTTGTTTATTTATTTTAGCTATTTAATTTTTCTCATTAATCTATTTTATGATTTATCGTAATATAGAGATTAATTATTATTATTTAGACTTATTATTGTAAAAAAGGTTTTCATAGATTTATTCCATCCTCCTTTGGGTACGATCCTCGGAATACTTCCAAGTGTTCCATTGTAACTAAACTATATTACAATTTGACCTGTGCACTTGCGAACACTATTTTTCTACATTCTTATATATTTTTAGTGTTATATTGTACTATAAAAGATAATTTGTTTAGAGCCAGTCAAGTTGTTGGTGACGTTGCCTGGGAGGTTTCGGTAATAAATCTTGAAAATATTTTTTTACAATTAATAAGATAAGTAAGAACATTAAAACCTATAGATACGATATTTATTTTTTTATTTGTTTTTATTTTTATTTTATTTTTAAGACTTTTATGACCTGAAACACTAGTACTCCAATCAAACCACACCCAGATCCGGAGCAGATTATTAGGCATAATAGTCAAGCAATGAATAGAGTTCCACCCGCAGTAATTAATTTAGCCCGGGTAAATTTGTTGTTTGATGATATATGAGATTGACAAGGAAATAACCGGGAAAATTCCCAATGGATTAATGGACGTTGCGTAAGTACACCCTACCTACATTAGACGTGGTACAAGGTAGCATAGAACAGCCGGTGATTAATGCTAGTAATTTCTAGATAAAAACGGTCACCATCCAGATGATCCAAAATATGCTACAATCCAAGGGGAACATGGTGGAAGACCCAAACCAACACTTAAAGCTATTCTTACAACTTTATGACATCTTCAAGTACAATGGGGTATCCGATGATGCTGTGCGTCTTCGATAATTCCCACTCGCTTTGTGCGAAAATGTAGTCCATTGGTTACACTCATTAGAATTGGGTTCCATTAAAACATGGAATGATTTAGCAGAAAAACTTCTTTATAGATTTTTGCCAATTAGTCGAACCATTCTTAGGCAAGAAATTTCCAACTTTAAACATTATGAATGTGAATCTCTATGTGAGGTATGGGAGCATTTCAATACAATGCTGAGGAAGTACTCACACAATGGAGTGCAAGCGTGGCTCCAAATACATATTTTTAGAATGGTGTTGACAGACACATCAAGTCCAGCTTAGACAGAGTGTCCGACGGATCTCTCATGTTCCATACATATGAACAAGCCTACAAAACCATAAAAGACATGGCCATGAACTCGTACATGTGGCCCAATTCAAGATTTATGTACAAATCTAAGCCTCCAAAGGTGACATCGATAAACAAAGATCACGACAATGATCGATTTCAACCAATTAAACCGACAAGAGTGGAGCCACATTATAAGAACCAACCAGATGAGGCGAGCTATGTAAATAATAGGGGTCGAGATCCCTATTCGAATACCTATAATCCTGGTTAGAGGCATCATTAGAACCTCAAATGGGGAAGCAATCTAGGAGGCACAAATCAAGTACAAACTCAACTGAACCCCCTTATAAACCACCACCATTGGAACAACAAGTCGTGGGTAATGACCATGCTGCATGTGGTCAAAGATTTGACCGATTAGGGAGGGAGATGCAAACTATAAGGACAGACATTCGACAAGTCTAAATGACATGCAGATGACTTGAATCCTAAATGGGTAGTCTCTGTGATTAAATGAGCCAAGAAATGAGGATGTTTTGAAATAAAATGGTCAACACCTCCATAGTAATACTGAGGACAATCCTCGGAGATATGGGAAGGAACAAGTAAAGGCAATCATTTTGTGATTAGTTAAAACAGTAAAGCCACCTAACATGCCCAATAATGAATATGAGGAACTTTCCAAAGAGGTCGACGAACCTACGATAGAGGAATAAGCCGATAGATCCTTGGTGCACTTGAAAGGTGTACTCAAAGATGTATTGGTAAAGGTATGGTGATTCATAATCCCCTTCGACTTTGCAGTCCTCAACTTTGAGGAAGATCAAGAAATCCACATTCTATTGTGTAGGTCATTTCTGGCCACTTCTAAATCGGTAATCGATCTCGACGAACTTATTATCGGATAAGTCCGGTAGCACAATATAAATTTTAATTTGTCAAACTTCAATTAATTTGTAAATATTGTATACTAATTTATTTTTGATTTGTTAAATTTAGGAATTAGACTAGTTATTTCAAGTTAAAACCAGAAGGAACCATGTTTTCAAGAATAATGGAAGAGCTATACGTTAGTGGGGTGCATGTATGGGCAACCGAGGACCCTCTACAAGTCCTGGAGAGGCCAAATGGAAGCCATTTCATCACATGACAATCCCATGACCTGACACAACCCTAGGGAAATTGAAAACATCAAAATATTTTATCATGGTGCAACATAGAACCTCTATGGCATGCCACACCTTCATTTTAAAACAAGATCTGGGGTAAAATATGTGTCCTGTCACACCATGCACAATCTATAGCGTGACATGCAGGATATTTTTGGCAACTTTTCGTTCTTGGTTTGACACGATGTTCAAAGATATTCACCAACTTTGTACGGCAAGTCCAGCCCTAGAACATCGCTATAGAATGTCCTTATCAACAACCAATAACCTCCAAGCCACCAACATCAAATATTCTTCTGAGTATAACCATCTTCCACTTTCCAAGCCTAGAATAAATCAATTATTTATGGAATAACATCGAATGGCAACAATAGGAAGTGCAGACATAAACTCCAAGCCAAACAAATTGAACATGGAGACAATACAAGCAAGAAGTAGCGTATCACAACCAAAGAAGGAAACATTGGAAGAAACGCTCATGCAAATATGGCAATACTGGATATATCAAACTACGTGAAACCAAGAACGTGGGAAATTGGCAACCAAAGCAACAGAGAAATATGGTAATAAAGATTTCCAATGGCCACAACCACCCGCAAGTGGAAACTTCTCAAAGAACATCAAGCCCACAAATCAAGTGCAAGATATCAATAAGAATGAAGAGCAAGCTACACCAAGGGAGGGTGATATTAAAGCACATCTTGAATATATGATGCAAGGTATCACCTACATCAGGCCAATTGCGGAACACTATGATTAAAGGTATGGCACAAAAACCTCTTTTTGGATGACACCATACCCACAACCGTTCAAAACCACAACCACAAATGGGAATGTGACAAACCAAATGAGGAGCGTAGTTGAGAGGTCAACATTGGGTGGAAGGCATACCACAATGCAAGGCAACGCTACTTGAGGTATTGACCTGAAGGAATCAACAACTAGGAAGCAAAATAATGGCATATCAATTTCGAATGATAACAATAAAAACAATCACCTAAAGGAGAAGAAGAGAAGAATTTCGAAGCTAATGGAGTAGTCGGACCCTGATTCCAATTAATTCTGCACATTTTTTTATTTGGACTAATACTTTATTTGAGATGATTCTTAATTTTCATTTTAGTTTTTAATTACTTAAGATTTAGCATTTTTTTGCGTTTTAGTTTTTCTTTATAGGAACCCCATA
This sequence comes from Gossypium bickii, assembly GCA_025503065.1. Lineage (NCBI taxonomy): Eukaryota > Viridiplantae > Streptophyta > Magnoliopsida > Malvales > Malvaceae > Gossypium > Gossypium bickii. Next base: position 43,127,111 of record CP106720.1, read on the forward strand.
TTTTTTATGATACTACAAGATTGAGCCAAAACTGAAAGGAGTAGTCCCACCATTTTTGTGTTGCACACATCACGCCAATCAGGTAACCTCTTTCCTTTATATTTTTATTGCACATTAGAGATAATGTGTCGAATAAAGTGTGGGATGACTTAGGAAATTTAAAAAAATATTCTATTTATGTTATTTTCTTTGCTTTTAGTAGTTTTTTTTGGATGTTTTCTGTATGCTTGAGCTTGTAAAAATACAAGTGATTGGTTCGGAGCATGTTAATAGGATTTTGTGAATAAATTGTAAATTTATTTTGATAATAATTAATTCTAAATTTTTAATTTTAGACTAATTAGTTTAATTTATTACACTGTGAATAGATTTAATATGTTAAGTATACCACATGATAAATAGGTATATAAATAGCATGTATGTTTAATTGAATTCTAGGTTGTAGAAATTGATAGACTTGGCCAATTTAATCCATGTATAGAATTACCTAGGGACGACCTAAGGCATTGTTTGGTAGACAATTTCTCGAGCCTAAAAGTTATCCTATAAATATTTTCCCCAGTACTTATTTTGAGCCTGAATCCATTTTCACAATGAACCAAAATGAAACCTTAAGCCTATTCCATATTCTATTTGATCCTTTATTTCTTGGTCATTGCATGGATTTAGATGTCCAACAATCAATATTGAGGGATTAGGTAGATACATCTCTGTGGTTTCTAAAGGAAAAAAATAGAGTGACCTAAGGAGTTGTATGGTATAGCGAGTATAAGATTTTGAGCTTGTAGGAAAATAAGGCAAAATGCCAATCGAGAAAATCTTGATGAAAAAGAAAAACAGAGTTGGAAAAAAAGTACGCTCACATTTGTTCGAAAAAAAATGTTACGAGCTCAAATGATTGTAATCATGAATAATATATGATGCCTTAGTAAATAGAGAGATGAGGAAAATAAGGGAAATGGATATAAGGCGGTGAGCATATGAATACTCAGGGGAGTATCGAGAACAATATCATGTGCCAAACTACTTTTGTGTTTAACCATTTTGTTGAGCCTATTCTTTGAATTCCAAACCAACTTAAGTCGCAGAATGTTACAAGCTGAAAAGTCCTATGTGACTTAGTTAGTACCTTACATGAATGAAACCATGCCAAGTTTTTATGCTTTTTCCCCTTATATTCATTTGAACATATGTGTATATTTGTATATTAGTTTTGATGGAAACCTAGACTTAACATTCTTTTATTTGTTTGCCTTGTAACTTATTGAACTAACCATCTAAATTTAGAAATTGTGAGTCAAGTATATATCACTCTAAAGTTATATATTTATTTAAATTGTCTTGTTAATATATATTTTTGTCCAATTTCATGTATCAAGCTTGCTCGAGTGCATTTTATTTTCTTTAAATGCTTATTTCTCGTTTTTATGTTAGTTTCTTTTTTGTTTTTATTTTATTTTGTTTCGTTTGTTTGCATGAGGACAAGTAAAGACTTAAGTGTGGGGGTATTTGACCTGCCGTCAAATTTAGTATTTAGTTCGGGTTAAATCTGCACTTAATGAGCTTGTTTTGAAGAATTTTAGTATTTTGTATTATGTTTTTTATATTTACTAGCTAGAATTAAATATTAGTAAAATAAGCGTTCTTAACACATTTTGTAACAGGCAGATTTTGGGCCTAGTCGAAACAATGGTTTTGGGGTCACAAATTTGATGAAAAAAATCTTATCTTTATTGTATTTTTATGGTCTACGGTTTCACAGAAAGATTTCATGAAAATTTGGATCGAAACTTTCGACGTTTGGGCACTCAATTTAGTCAAAAGGACTAAATTATAAATAGTGCAAAAGTTGAGTTCGAAATGTTAGAAGTGTCCAATTTCCATGAAATTTTAAATTGGAGGTCCTTAAATGGTAATTAGACCATTGGTTAAATTGTTGGACAAAAAAGGACATAAGTGAAATAGGATATTTTTAAGTTAGGGGCATTTTAGTAATTTGGTAATTAAATGGACTAAAAGACAAAATAAAAGTCAAAAACCCTTTTCCATCTTATGGCTTGGCCCAATTTTGCATGGGGGAAGCCATGGCTAGGGTTTTCAAGCTTTCAAGCTCAATAATAAAGAAAACGAGTTTCAGACTTAGAACGGGGGAAAGATGAATATTGGACGACTCGGTCCCTTTCGCCATTTTAAGTCGAGGTAAGTTTGTGTGTAATAATTCAGCATCATGTTATTATGCTTTTAAATGTTTGACATTTCGTGAAATGTATATTATTTCTATGAACTTGATTAATAAGGTATCGATGATGAATATGATGAAGTTATATTATGTTGAAGTCCCAGTTGAACCTTAGGAATAGAAAGGATACCACTGTCATGACATGAGATTATTAAGATCCCATGTAAGACCATATCTGGGATATGGCATCGGGATCGAAGGGAGGCCCCGTGTAAGACCATGACTGGGACATGGCATCGGTACAAAATAAAGGAGGTCCCATATAAGACCATGTCTAGGACATGGCCTCGGCACCAAAGAAAGATCTCGTGACCATGTCGGGGACATGGCATCGACATCTATATACGATCTCGTATAAGACCATATCTGGATATGGCATCGACATCGATATGAGATCCCGTATAAGACCATATCTGGGATATGGCATCGACATCGACATGTGATCCCATGTAAGACCATATCTAGGATATGGCATTGGCATCTTATTACGTGTATGACGAGTTCGGGTATCCTTCGATATTCCAAGAAGTTCAATGGGGTAAAGAGCTAATTTTATGTTCAAGAAGGAAAAAGTGCTAAAGTTATGTGATGAAGTGATACAGATACATATGAAAAACTCACGAGAAATGAGTCTGATATGTGATATGTGATGATTAAGTGCAAGTATATGTATGTATACACTCATGAGCAATGTGCTCGGGATGTGATTAAATTTTGGTAAGAAGGTAAACGAGTAAGTTATACCTATGAGAATGATCTTGTGATTATAAGATCATGCTTATGATGTATGAATAAGTAGGAAATGTGATTGATGATCTTGTGTGAGGCTTTTAAGCCAAGTTAAATTGAGAAATGAAATGTTCAAGTCTTTGTTGTGGATGTATAGGTTAAATTGGCAATAAATGGTTTGTAAATATTTGATTATGACTAGCTATTGGCATGGCTAAATATGGATATACTTTAATGTTATATGTGTGTAAATGAGAATTAATACAAAGAAAACATGATAGAGTAAATTTAGCAATAAAATCATTTGGACAGCAGCAGCTGTATCACTTTGAAAAATCACCAAAAATGATGGAAATCAAATTAGAGGTTGAATAAGATACAAAATTAAATTATTTAGCCTGTTTTCACATAATAGAAATGGTGTAAGCAAAATAGTTTCATATTCTGAGATATTTGAATTTTTGTAAGGACAGAGTTAAAGTGATTTAGGAATCCCCTGTTCTGGCTTGGGAAATTCATTAAAACTTGCACAAAAATAATCAAGGGATAAAATTTATATTCTTGAATTTCTCAATGAGTCTATTTTTAAGATAAACAAATAGAAATATCATTCGAGTTCTGTACCACGAGAAAATAATTTTTTAGTAAAGAGGGGTCAGAACTATCAGACAGTGAAATAGGGAAGAATTTAAAGAATAAATTGTACTAATTATCTAAACAAAAAATTCTGGAAATTTTATGATTAGAAGATATGTGAGTCTAGTTTCAAGGAAAATTAGTGGATCATAATTTGAGTTCCATACCTCTGGATAAAAATAATTTAGTGACTGTAACTCGAGTAGACAACTTAAGATGAACATAAATGAATTGTGAAATTTTATGCAATTATGATTGTATTACCTAGAGAACATATTGTGAGAATTGGTGAAAAACATGTTAATAAGTTTCTTATTATTTGCATACAAACTTACTAAGTACTGTAGCTTACTCCCCTTCCTTTCTCAAATTTTATAGGGTTTTATGTTAGCTTGAGTTGGAGACTGCCGGAGATGTTATCACACTATCAAGCTATCATTGTGGGGTAAAAGTGAATACAGACCTCTTAAGTTTATGGCATGTATACGAACTTATCAGTTGATTTGGCCAAATGTGTTGGTTCAAAAAGGTAATATGATTCATTTTGTATATGGCCATGAGATGTGGCACATATTGGTTAATGAGTTGCAATGCCTATTTATATGTGTGTGCTTATACTAAAGGTTTCATGTGATGTGGTCATGTGTGTTTGGTATGGATGGATTTAAGATGTGTTGATGATAATCATGGCATGAAAGTTTGATAAGTTTAAGGTAGGGAAAGTATGGTGCCTTATGCATGAATAAGATTATATGAATTCGCTATGATCATGACTTGTTCGATTATGTTTCAGTGCTCAATTATGCCATGAAAGATGCCATTGAGGTTGTGTTTAAGTATGTGCAAATGAGGGTGCCAAATGGTTTGGTAAATAGCCATTTTCTTGGCCGCACCGGTAGAGAGACGGCCGTGTGTCTTAGCCGTGTGGAGGATACGGCCCACACGGGCGTGTCCCAAGCCACACGGGCGTGTGACCCCCATTTTGATGAAAAAATTTATAAGTCTTCTTAAAGTTTCCTAAGTTCTCTGTAACAGTTTGATTTTGACCCTAGTCAGAACAGTGGTTTCGGAACCATGAATCCGAGTTAGAATAATAATTTTTATATTATTTTTCATGCTTCTGATATGTGAATTAATATGAGTGAAATTTTTGTGAGTTAATTTGTTCATTTGTATGCTCAATTTGAGGAAAGGATTAAATTGCATTGAATGCAAAATTTGCATGCTTTATGAAAAGACACCTATTTGAGATGGCTTTTAAATGGGGAGGCCTTATGTGGCAATTAAACCATTTTTAAGATAGTGGATGGTTAATGGACAGTTTTGGACATAAAACATATGGTTTTCTAATTATTTCTACTAAGGTCATTTTAGTAAAATGGATATTAATATGTTTATAATAAAACAAACAAATTAAAAGATGAATGTTATCATCTTATTTTTGCCGAATATACAAAAAAAAATAAAGAATAAGAACTTTCAAGGTTTCGTCTAGGTTTGATCCAAATTCAATATATGTTTTGCTTCGGTTTTTTATAATTTCTATGTTTTCGTATTCGTTGCTTTGAGTACTACTAAACCCATGTTTTAATTTTGAGAATTGATAATGATTTTGAAATATGTCTTTGATGAACATATGAGCTTTGAAATATTTGATGATGAAATATGAAATATATGTATTTGATTAGCATATTCTGCCTTTGGAGTTTTGTTGATTTTGAGTAATTTGGTTGTAATTGAGAAAATGAATATTTAAGGGACTAAATTATGGAATAAATTAAATGTATGGACTTGTATGAGATACATGAATATTCGGCTAAACATGGGTATATGGTAATTTTGTGTATTTTGTGATATTGTGAAATAGGGAATAAAATGTCAAAATGTGAAAATGTAAGGGCTAATTTGTGTGTGTTCTGGGATTGAATTAAATGATTTTTTGAATAAATGGGTTAAATATGAATATGTATAGATCAAGAATCGATGAAAACAGATTTAGATCGCGGAAAATCAAAAGTGGTCGAATAACCGAATCCGATCGAATATCCGAATTCGAGGTAAGTCTATATACAAATAAATGTATTTGTATTAAATTATGTATATTCATATGAAACTACATGGTGATGAATGTGTATGAAAGGATGAATATATGAATTTCGAGAAAGTATCGAGAAAAGATCAATATCCAAGAAGTCCCGTACAAACCTAGGAATAAATATGAATTACGTATGTCATGACATAGGTCCAATATTCAATATCATGTGAGACCACGTCTGGGACGTTGGCATTGATTTGAGATTTCGTGTAAGACCACATCTGGGACGTTGGCATCGATATGAGATTTACGTGTAAGACCATGTCTGGGACATTGGCATCGTATTGATTCGTGTAAGACTCTGTCTGGGACAGTGGCGTCGATATCTGGTTACATGTAAGACCACGTCTTGGACGCTGGCATTGTACGACTTTTTTCGAGCTTTGTAGGTATCCTATTTAGTTTCGCACGGTTCAACGGGAAAGTTCGAGAAACAAATCACTATATGATTTGTATATTCGTTTCAGGTACGTTTGATACATACACATTGTGTGTATAAAAAGGTAAGTATATTCATGAACTTACCTAGATAAGTTATGTATTTGGATTTGAGGAAGTAAAATGTGTTACATGAATGGACAAACTATGATCCATAAAGTATATGGTGATATGCAAGATTGAAAGATGAATGGCTAAGTGAATGTGCCAAGAAGAATTGTGGCTACGTAATTGAGCTATTAGTGAAACCATATTGATTATATGTTTTGAATGCTTATATGCTAAGTTTATTTGTATATGGCTTAGTACGCTTTTGAAAGCTTACTTTGTGTGTGTTTGTTCTATTTTATAGATCGTCAAAGCTGCTGAAGGCTCAGGACCGTCGAGGATCATCATCACACTACCTAAGCTCATTTTGGTACCTTTTGGAAATGTATATATTAAGTACGGCATGTATAGGCTAGTTGTTTTAGAAATGTGTTGAGATAGATGTATATAGCCATGTGATATGGCTAGATAAGTGATTGTGTTTTGGTATGTGATGCTATACCATATGAAGTTGGTTTTGGTATGATTATATGTTTATGAAATTGTCAAAATTGTGGTAAGCATATAGTTGCAATATGAGCATTTATGTTTGATCAATGAAATGGTAATATGAAAGGTAAGATGTGGATGTATCATGGTTGGCTATACATGTGATTTAGTTGTGCAATTTGGTATACAACTTGGCATGATTATAGATGATATGTTGATCTTATGACATGATTTTGGTTGCCCATTTGTGTATGGAATAATGCTTGTTTGAGCCTGTAGGGATAACTCAAGTGTGGTCGTATTTTGGCCTTGGAAATGGCCTATATTTGCCCATACGATTGAGCACACAGGTGTTTGGCCCGACCGTGTCCCTCGTGGTTGTAATTCAAAACAAGTCAGGATCAACCACAGGCGTTACACATGGGGTGTGACTGGCCGTGTGGTGCAAGTCAGGATCGACCACGGGTGAGGCACACGGGCGTGTCCACGGCCGTGTGGACAAGTCAGTATGTATGCCTTATTTTGACACGGCTTAGACACACGGGTGTGTCTGAGGCCGTGGGAGGCACACGGCCTACCCACAAGGGCGTGTGACCTTTGGAACTTATAAAAAGTTTTAAATTTCTGAGAATTTCCGTATGTGTTCGGTTCAGTCCCGGCCTTATTCTAGAGCATGCTTAAGGTCTCATTGACCTATTCAAGGGACACTTTGATTGCATTGGACGAATTGTATTATGAAATGCCCGTAAAAGATTCCGTTTGTCCGGTAATGCCTTTTAACCCTATTACTGCGACGGATACAGGTTAGGGGTGTTACATTCTCAGTTTAGTCCCGAATAGTTCCCAATGATTATTTTGGGCCTCGTGGGCCCATATAAGGGACGATTTGCATGTGAATGAGTTATTTTAAATTGAATAAAATTTAATAGCCCGATTTTGTATAAATGTTTATGTTTAAGTCCGGTAATGCCTCGTATCCTGTCCCGGCGTCAGACACGGGTAATGGGTGTTACACATTTTATGAGTGTTGTGACCCATTAAGCTGGCACGAGCCTTAGGTAGTTCTAATATGTTAATAGAGTGTATATGATGAAGGATTATAGGCCCAATTGACGTGGAAGCAAGGTACAAGTGATGGACAAGTTTCTCAAGCCATCAAAGCATGAAACAAAACCGACAAGGAAAAAAATACATGTCGTTTCGCACCATGCAAGGGCTATGGTGAGACATAGGTTGCAGTAATCCCCAAGAATGCCAAGGCTATTTTCATCTGCACATTCAACTTTATACAAACACCAAGGACCTAATTTGGGATGCCAACACTTCTATAAATTAGACATTAGGGGTTTGATGCAACTAAGTCGTCCTAGATGCACTTAAAAACCCTAGTAGTTTGGGAGTAGGATTAAATTAGTTTTTCCTATTGGAATCGATTTTAATCTAAGAGTTTATTTATTTTATTGATGTATTCAATTTATTTATTCTTTGCATTCGACATATTTCATTTTCCATTCAATTGATTTTCTACTTCGTTCTTCATTCAATATAAATCCACGATTATTGTAATCTCGTTTCTCTTCCGATTCAATCGTGTTCTTCACATGATTTATTTAATTGACACTGAGATTATGAATAACATCAGTGGCTAAATCCCTTTGGATAGATTAATAAGTGGGTGGCGATTTGACTAATGAAGGATTTAGGGTTTTCTCAAGAGGATTAGTTGGTATAAATAGATGTTCTTACACCCTAGGCTTGACAACACTATGAAGTTATCATAGGCTAAACGAGATCGAGAGATAAGTAGAACAGAGTAAATCGTAGTTTATCGTAGTTTAAAAAGTGGCGCTGGGAGATGAGCGAGTATCAACCAATTGATTAATTATTTAGCGGTCAGGAGGTAATAAGTGGTTAATCGGTACCTAATGCACCCTAGAACTCTAATATGAAGTTAAATACAAACCCTGAAGCGAGTTAATCTTCTTGATTGGTTTATTGGTTTTAGTCGTGATGCGATCCTGATCGCATAATGGTTCGACTCCATCCGACGCCATCGAGAGTGGCCTAAGCTCGAGGGGCCAAAGTGCAAAATGAAGCTGATTCCAGCTCATTTTCAGCTCAATTAAACTCCCTTCCTATGTGGTTCAGCTCACATGAGTTCATCTCAGCTCATTGAGCTTGGTTTAAGTTCACATTCAGTTCATCCAGTTTGTGTTTAGCTTAAATTAATTCATGCATTTTTACTTTGCTGAATACAAACTTTTAAACTAAATATTAGCTCTAAATAAAGGTTTAGTTTAAATAAATAAGTTGTGTTTAATAAGAGGCTTATTAATTAATCTAGTTACTAGGTTGTTTTAATGAAGCATGAGTTTAAGTTAATTTAATTTTGCTTCCATAAATTAAACTAGTTCCTGCATTAATTGAAGTTCTTACTTCTAGTTCATTTAATTAAGTCAAGTGTTTAATGTGTTAAGTTAAATTAGTGTTTAATAAGTGTTTAATATGTTAAGTTAAATTAGTATTTAATAAGTGTTTAATGTGTTTAAGTTAAATTAGTGTTTAATAAGTGATTAAATGTGGTTCACATGTTTGTTTAATGTGTTTGAATGTAGGAAACTTTTCAGCTGGAAACCGTTACACTCATGGGCTGTTACAAAGAGTTTACTGTGACTTTTCAAGTGAGAATCGGTTACACTCATAAAGGAAGCATTATTCAACACTAAAAGGAGCTGTTATGATAATTGAAGGAAGCATTATACATCAATCTTCTTCCAATAACCGTTTGAAGCTTAAAGGTCAGACATGAGTTACAAATTTTTATTAAGTTGCTGGTGACCATTCTATTTGCTAAGAGAGCATGAAACCAAGCATTTAAATTCATTTAATCAGCTCATTTAGAGTCATAAAGTTGCTGTTATTTGGCTTGGAGGAACTCAAGAGTTTTTATTTAATGATTAGATTTTATTTCAGCCATTTAAATGCATATTAAAGCTGAATTCATATGACTCTTCAGCTAACCACATGTAAACTCTATATATACCTTGTTACTAGCTTGTAAAAGGGACTTTTGATGGTTAATGAAATTTGTGAGTTATCTACTCTTTTTATTCTTCAGGGTTCAAATTGAGTTTTCTAGTAGCTAGTGGCATCAATCTGACTTGTTTTGAACTTATCATCCATTTGGATGTGGCGTTCAAACCTTTATACCGAGGTTCCTATCTTGCTAGATAGTGGGTCGAGGTTTTATCCAATTTATCCATTCTTTTGAAACCTATAAGATTCGGGTCCTTAATTTTCTGTTAAGGGTTCTTTCTTGTTTCAACCATCAATCCATTCATCCATCTATTTTTTTTCCTTCTTCAACCCAAGTTGCTGCCATTTACTAAAATATAACCATTTTTCCTTTCCTTTAAACAAATCAAATGATACTCTTTCGTAGACAATCGGGAAAATTCATATACGACTCGACTCAACCCAAGGCAGATCGTATCATTTGGTATCAGAGCTAGAAAACGAGGAGCACCGACATCCGTATTCAATCCCGAAAGTAGGTTCGTTAAAAAAATTCGAAAAAAATTCAAAAACAATTTCTAAAATAGCTTATATTTCATTTTATTGTATTTGAAGTGAAAAAAAAGAATTACGAAAATTAAAAAAAAATACGAGTGAAGAAAAAAGAAAGTGTGAAGTTTTCTTTTGAAAGTTTGGTAAGTACTTCTTGTTTCTGTTCTCCTCTTCTGTACCCATTCTTCAAAATCATTCTCCTTTATTCCCGATCATCAAGAATCTTTCCCATCATCATTTGGTTCCCCTCCATCTTACCCAACGCCACCCTTAACTCATTTTCTTTCAGCCTACCTTTACCTATAACGATTATTCCTTTGCTTAGACCCCTTGAAGCCGGCCTACAAGTTGCTAATAAGTCTAAGGCAACCTTCAAGAATTTTGAGAGGTGGATTCAAGTGGTAAAAGGCACGAGTGAGTGAGATCATTCGAGTGGAGGTAAAAGCCAAACGAGTGAAAACACGAGCGAGAGTGTCACTTTTCCTTCTTCTTTCCAAGTGAAATTGTGAGGATTTTATTGTGAGGAATTTAAGTTTTTTTTTGTTTTACTTAACAAATTTCTTTTCAGCAATTAAAGATGTCTCGCGAAGAGTTCACCGAATTGGAGTACCAATACTTGGTGCAAGAAATGAAAAGGATGGTGAATTCCAAGTTTGATAGACTACACGAGTGATTAGATCATGTGGAACAAAGAGAACCACAAAAACAAGTGTCATCAAATCGGAAAGCAAAATCGAGAACTTCGTAAAGATACACTTTTAACGATTATTCGAGACGAGATTTCGATCGAGATTCTTATTCATCAAGGAACTCGAGGCGAAGAGAATCCGACTTTGATTTTTACTCTCTCCAAGATGACGTGCGAGATGAACAGTATACTCTTTCAGGAACTTTAAAGAAATCCTACACGGAGTATTCTTCCTGATGCAATTATCGTGATTCATTTGTAAATAAATTTTCTTCTTTCGAGCCAAATAATTACCATCTTGATTCTTTTGTAACATCATGTAAAAGAAAAGAAAAAGAAGAAAATGCAAAAGAAATAAAAAGAAAAGAGAGAAAAGAGGCAAGTAAGAGAGAAAATGAGAAAACGAGCGAGTTTTGAGAGAGCTTAAAAAAGCCATTGAGAAGGTTTTTGAAAAAGAGAAAGAACAAAAAGAAGTTGAAAGAGAAGTCGAAAAGAAATTTGAAAAAGAAAACGAGATTGAAGAAAAAGAGAGTGAAAAAGAAATTGAAAAGGAGTGTGAAAACAAAAATAAAATTGAAAAAGAAAAAAAAGAACCCGAGATAGAAAAAGAAACAAAAGAAAAGAACGAGCAAGAAAAAGTGAGAAGTGATTCAACTAACCCTCTTGAAGTTTGCTCTTGTTCTATTTCTACTTTTTAGGTTCCCGAAAGATCGAAAGATGTTTTTCAACTATAATACCTTCCGGAAGAACGATGTTTCCGTATGATCAACCAAGGTATAGTTGAAAATAAACCACATGAACCCAAAGGTAAGCGAGGTAAGGAACTTTTAAACGAGTCACGACAATCCGATTTGACATTCGTCAATAAAATCTTAGATGACTTGGTTATAAAAAGACCCATTTATTCTCATTTGATTGATTTCTATTCTTTGAATGTGGTTGACACTGTTCGTTCCAATCGACAATCCAAAAATTTTATATTGTGTGCAAACGGTTTTTCAAAAGAGCTTAATTTGTTTGAACATGACATTAACGAGCACCCACTCAAGTTTTGTGAGAAATCTTTGAACTTATGCAAATCTGTTTTGAAGCATGAAAAGAGATTTGAATGTTCATTTTTGAGTATGCACAAGTCCTATTGGTTTAACATGATCGATTTGGTGAAACAGTTGTTATTTTTTTCCTTAAATAAACAAACTCATATTTTTAAGCCGAGAATTTGTGTCGATTCATCTTGTTGGAAAATCAAGCCACATCGATTGTGTGCGAACCATTTCTATCATTTTGATTTGTGGTCTTTGAATAAGGTAACGAGAATTTCCCAATGTGTTTTCAATTTATATTCGTTCCTTAAACAACTTCTTTGGTTGTCCATGAAGTTTGCAATCCATTTGGAAAAGATTAATTCAACCGCGAAACTTCAGCTATGCTATACCCCCGAGGAGCGAAGATTTATGATGGGCGAGCAAGGTAAATTCGATCTTTGTTTTCCTGCTCTTGAAGATAAGCAAGGTAAGATTCTCAAAAGCTTTAAAACACTTTTGTTTTCCTCGGAAGATGACAACCATCACGTTGATGATTTCATTTTTATAAAGTCCTTAAATCGTGATATGCTTAATTGTTCTATTCTGTTTGATAATAATCTATCGGTTTTGGACAATGATAAAAAGACTCTTGTTTTTCATAATTGGCATGATGCATTTGTTAGCGAGCATATGTCCAAAGGTCAATTGCAAGGATTGATTGTGCGAGGTCATGAATCATGTGAATCTGTTCTATTACTTGATGGTGATGATTATGTTCAACTTTTGACCTACTATACGCATTTCAGTTCGTGGAAGCAATTTAAGTTGGTTGAATGTCTTGACCCTTATGTAATTCTGTTTCAAACATTTGATAAGGCATTATTTCTTTTGTATGATAAGTTGATCTTTTCCTTCCACATGCGTCATACTTGTGTTGCTATTGTGTGAAACCTTATTTGTTAATTCATGGTTATCCCTTTTAGGTGTCGCGATTACCATCCGCCCCGTTCGACTAAGGAAAGCAAGGAAAAAGGAAGTATGTCCTCAAGAACCAATGGCTCGATCTGAGGACAAATCGCTTTCAAGAGGGGGGTATGATGCGATACTGGTCGCATCATGGTTCGACTCCATCTGACGCCATCGAGAGTGGCCTAAGCTCGAGAGGCCAAAGTGCATAATGAAGCTAATTCCAGCACATTTTCAGCTCAATTAAACTCCCTTCCTATGTGGTTCAGCTCACATGAGTCCATCTCAGCTTATTGAGCTTGGTTTAAGTTCACATTCAGTTCATTCAGTTTGTGTTTAGCTTAATTTAATTCATGCATTTTTATTTTGCTGAATACAAACTTTTAAACTAAATATTAGCTTTAAATAAAGGTTTAGTTTAAATAAATAAGTTGTGTTTAATAAGAGGCTTATTAATTAATCTAGTTACTAGGTTGTTTTAATGAAGCATGAGTTTAAGTTAATTTAATTTTGCTTCCATAAATTAAACTAGTTCCTGCATTAATTGAAGTTCTTACTTCAAGTTCATTTAATTAAGTCAAGTGTTTAATGTGTTAAATTAGTTTTTAATAAGTGTTTAATGTGTTTAAGTTAAATTAGTGTTTAATAAGTGATTTAATGTGGTTAATATGTTTGTTTAATGTGTTTGAATGTAGGAAACTTTTTAGCTAGAAACTGTTACACTTATGGGCTGTTCCAAAATGTTTAATGTGACTTTTCGAGTAGGAATCGGTTACACTTATAAAGGAAGCATTATTCAACATTAAAAGGAGCTGTTATGATAATTGAAGGAAGCATTATACATCAATTAAATTCGGCAGCAGCCTCTTCTTCTTCTAATAATCGTTTGAAGCTTAAAGGTCATACATGAGTTACAAATTTTTATTAAGTTGTTTGGTGACCATTCTAATTTGCTAAGAGAGCATGAAACCAAGCATTTAAATTCATTTAATCACTCATTTAGAGTCATAAAGTTGCTGTTATTTGGCTTGGAGGAACTCAAGAGTTTTTATTTATTGATTAGATTTTATTTCAGCCATTTAAATGCATATTGAAGCTGAATTCATAGGACTCTTTAGCTAACCACATGTAAACACTATATATACCTTGTTATTAGCTTGTAAAAGGGACTTTTGCTGCTTAATGAAATTTGTGAGTTATCTATTCTTTTTATTCTTCATTGTTCAAATTGACTTTTCTAGTAGCTAGCGGCGTCAATCTGACTTGTTTTGAACTTATCATCCATTTGGGTGTGGCATTCAAACCTTTATACCGAGGTTCCTATCTTGCTAGATAGTGGGTCAAGGTTTTATCCAATTCATCCATTCCTTTGAAACCTAAAAGATTCGGGTCCTTAATTTTCTATTAAGGGTTCTTTCTTGTTTCAACCATCAATCCATTCATCTATCTATTTCTTTTCTTTTTCAACCCAAGTTGTTGCCATTAATTAAATATAACCATTTTCCTTTCCTTTAAACAAATCAAATGATACTCCTTCGTAGACGATCAGGCAAATTCATATACAACTCGAATCATCCCTAGGTGGATCATATCAAGTCGTTTGTTTATTTTTCTTGTTTATTTATTTTAGTTATTTAATTTCTCTCATGAATCTATTTGATGGTTTATCGTAATATAGGGATAATTATTATTATTTAGACTTATTATTGTAAAAAAGGTTCTTATAGATTTATTCTATCCTCCATTGGGTACGATTCTTGGGATACTTCCAAGTGTTTCATTATAACAAAACTATATTACAATTTGACCCATTCACTTACGAACACTGCCGTTCTAAATTCTTATATATTTTTGGTGTTATATTTTACTATAAATGATAACTCATTTATAGACGGTCAGGTTCCTAGAGAATAATTGTAAAGTTGGATTTTGATTCGATCAAGTAAATAACGAGATACAAGCATCTCAGATATTAAGGTTAAAAATGAATTTTATTATAGAAGTGTACAATTATGCTCTGTTGTGATTATACTTCTGTTGAATGTGAAATAATATTATTTTTATAATTGAATTATCGAACGTAATTGAAATGAGACAAAATTATCAAGGATCTAAGGTGATAGCGGATGATGGATAACAAAGCCCGTTTTTGCACTCATAACTTGACTTTAATTTATGTTTTGATAGGTAGTTTAATATAATTGAATAAAATTGATGTCAAACATGATTCAAGGTACTTATATGTCACACCCGGCTATCCTAAATACCCAAACTTGAGGAAGAGTCAGGGATCTAATTTAATAGGAGTAGAAATTCATAGGCACTAACAAGGCACTTAGTAACTTAAGTGGCTGGATAGGGAAAGTTAGATCTCAAATCTAGTTTGGTTAGATTATAACCGGCTAGTTCCATATTGATAGACACAATAATTAGGGTTGAGTGGTAACAACAGCCTGTGGAGGTCGTGCCAAGGGAGTATAAATATGACAAGTTAGAAACAAAATTCTTCATAATTTTGTTTACCCATCTTCTCCTTCTCTAAACCAAGTACCATCTTCTTCAAAAAATCTGAAGAAGAAGAGGATGTAGTTGTACGAGGCTTTGCATGTTGTTACTATAGTGAGAAGCCAAGTCTGACAGTAAAGAAATAAGGAACTGGTGGCAGGACTAGGGAGGCCCTAGCGAGTTTGACAAGCTAAGATACCAAGAATAAGGAAGCAAGGTGAGATTCTATACTCCAACATGATTTGTATGATCTCTGTTGGTTTACTATGACATGTATGCATGGTAACATAAGTATTTGCCAATGCATTTCAGTATGTATTAAATGGTCATTGTATGATTTAGGGGTTTGATGTACTCCATGCTATTATGTTGTATGACAATACTTGCATGTATTGCATGATAACCGTGGGGAAAATCGTTGAGAGGATAGATGAAGTTAGGGAGGGAAAAGGGAAGTGACTCTATTAGATACCGCCACTAGCTAAGCACTAAGCATTTCGGAGGGAACACTATGGTATTTAAGCATTAATGTTAGGTGGTGTAAAGGAGGTAATGAGAGGATGATTTTGGAAATAGGAATCATGGAAAGGTATTTACCGCGACAACGGCATTGATTGGTCCTTTGAGGCAACACTGTGACGATAGTATATTGCATAAGACCATAGATAATGATGCTATGGCAGTCTAGTATGAGGTACGTAGCGTAAGAGGATGGATGAAAGATGTCATGGCAGCATGGTACAATGTATAAGGTATACGGTGTAAGACCATAGATGAAATATGTTATTCTAGCCAGGTATAATGAGTAAGACCATGGATGAAAGGCTTCATGCCATCATATGATAGTACGCCAGGATGGTGAATTGGTGTAAGACCATGGATAAAAGACTCCATAGCATCCATTGAGATAATCCACTGAGACAGTAAACAGGGAATAACTAGTCTGCTGGGATAATAAACATGAGGTGGTCTGCCAAGACCAAAGGGATATGTGGTAAGAAGGGTGTAAAACCTTAGTTTAACTAAGGCAACCAAAAGAGTTTGCCAGGACATAAGAACATATAGTCTACTAGGACGTTAAACATAGGGTTAGGTTGAGTAAAACAATGGTTGTATGAAACTAAGGTATCATGGGCAGTTTATAAGGACTGAAAAAGAAAAGAAGTCCACCAAGATGTAAGTTATGGGAATCCCAACGGGGAAGTTTTCCATTCAAGAGGTATTTGCCAGGAACTAAATTCATAAGAGTGGTGTGATTGGTGTGATTGATCTATCGTAACTCGTTGTAGCATATTAAACCATTTTTTTGTACTTGAAGATCTCATTTAAAAGAAATTTAATTAGGTTTTTACTTATTTTTCATCTTTAGGTAATAAATAATAAAAAGTGTGATTTGAGATATTTATATGACCTTAAGGGCCAAAAATGGCCTAAAGGAAGGCTAGCGTATTCAGTGAGTGTAAAGGACATCATTCAGAGGCAAATGAACACGAAATTGGCTGCAATGTTGCAACACGAAGTGTTAATGTCGAATAATAGTGAGCAGGATACGCAAAAGGAGCAAACTACCTTTAGTATTGTGACATAGCAACAGGGTGTCGCGACATAGCCCTAAAATCAAGAGTTAGCCCAAAAATGCCATCAGTATTGCGACATAGCCCTAAAATCAAGAGTTAGCCCAAAAATGCCATCAGTATTGCGACATAGACCAGACTATTTCGCAACACCGCCTTGACTTGGAGAATTAATGACCAAGGGCATTTTGGTTCGCACAACAAACTTTAACATAAAAACATCAGTCGAATTAGGTTAGTGGATGACAACCAACCTTAAGCCTATAAATAGGCAACTCTAAACACTTCATAAACACTTTTTATTCAAGTTTTAGGTCACAACTTTTGTTTAATGTTAGTTTTTAGTTTTTTAATTTATTTTGTACTTAGGTTCTTTCATCATTGTAATTTACTTTTGCTTTTTTTTCATTCTTTGTAGAGTTCAATTTATGGATTCATCAACTCTTTCTGGATTTCTACTCATTCAATTATCAATACAAATCAAGATTCTTCGTAAACCTTATTCTTGATTTGTAACGACCTGAATTTTGGGCCTAGAAGAATTGGGCTTTGGGCCTCATAAATTTTTTTTTAAGCAAATGACATGTTGGCTTTAAGAGTTTAATAAACTTGGAGTGTCTAGGGGTGTTGGAGAAGTTCTGGGTTCGAACATTGAGGAGAAGGAATTTTTAATAAATTATTAAAGGAACCAGGGCGGTGAGTATTAGGTTTTCAAATAAAAATAAGGAAAAATGGCATCAAAGAGCCTTGTGGTGGAGTGGCTAAGTGACGCAACTTAGGGTATAGGAAGGTGGCGTTATGGGCTAGCAAGTAGATCCTAGGTTCGAATCCTAGCTTAGTTTTTTTTAGGAGTTTAATTATGGCCTTCTATAAGGTTGGAAATGGTGTGATGATGGACTCTAAGGAGAGTGATCAGAATAGAAAATTTAGGAAAATGATTGGGGAGTTATCAGGGAGAAAAATGATGAGATGAGATGGGGAAGAGTTGGAGCCGATTTGGACTTTGGGAAGGGTAGGAAGAGTTTCGGTTTTGTGTATAAATAGGGGGTGCCGAATTCCCTCTATGCTATTTCGGCAATTGGAATTCCCTTTGTGCTATTTTGGCAATTATAGTGCTCTGTCGAATTCTCCTTCACTTTTTCTGTTCTAAACCTCGCCTCTTCCTTATGTGTTTTCTTTTCTTCTTTCCTAATGCCTTAAATCGAATATCATTCTCTTCTTTCTTCATTGCTTGTGCCGTCTAACCTTCATCTCAATTGTTTGGGACCAAATATTCGTGACTTCAAAAGTCGAAAACCTTTGCTCTTGGAGCCGATTTCTTTATCTCCCCAAACCTTGTGCCGAATACTCTACTGACCAAATCTTTGTCGTGCTGTCATCATTCCTTTGATTTTTGGTGGATTGGATCTTGGAAAAAATTGGAATCAAGCTTGGATCTACAAGTCTCTGTCGAAAAGCTATCCATACGTTCCGGCTTTTGGGTAAGTGTTCTTGATTTTAGGATAAGTTGGCCGAATAGTCTATAGTAAGGGAAAAAGGTGACTTAAGTGGATACAAGTCACCTATTATTTTGTCTTTAACGATTAAGATTGATGCAGATCTAGGGGATATTCGTGAGTAGTAGCTAAAGAAGGGCTATTAGAACTGGTGGCACACGGTAAGGTTAAGGTAAGGCTTCAGTTTTTGGTAAATATTGTGGTTAAGTGTATGATTGATTGGAGGTTGGAATTGGTTGTAGGTTCAAGGCTGAGGATATTGTAACACGTCTTATTTACTAGGTGTGTGCATACACTTCACACACAACAAATCGGCAAAAGCTGAAATCACAGAAAATCGGAATGCCGAAAAGTTGAAAAGTAGAAAATTTGACACCGGCAATTGTACGAGCGTGCGAACATTTGTGTGGGAACACCGATACGACTATTGAGACCGAAAGAAGGATCTCGTGGTCTCGGGCCACTGTTTGGCCAACCGGGCCAGAAGGGGCAAAATGGGTATGCCGAGCTCGTGGGCCCAAATCGACAAGAATTGATATGTGAAATTGAATGATGGATTGATATGGATGGTTGTATGATTTGATTATGATCGGGCCTAATGGGCTACATATACATGATTCGGCTTAATTGGCTATATGGACATGATTGGGCTTAGTAGGCCTTATAGGATTTCAGAAATGCATGCTAGGGTTTTAATAGACTCTAAGCTTAGTTCTGATGAATTCTTAAACAGCATAAAACTTAATTTAATAATCAAACTTGTTTGTGGACAAGTCGCTAGGGTAGAGTGTGGCAATAGACATATGCATGTTTAGGATTAGATCTAGGGAGGGCTTGGTACTTAAGCGGTCCTAGTGACCCACCTCCTCTTCTCTGGAATCTTACCTAGTGCATATTGTCTGTTCACTTTAGCCAACGAGGACATGTTGACAGGCCAAAAGTTCATAGTTTGAAACCCATACTGTTAAGA
This sequence comes from Gossypium bickii, assembly GCA_025503065.1. NCBI lineage: Eukaryota > Viridiplantae > Streptophyta > Magnoliopsida > Malvales > Malvaceae > Gossypium > Gossypium bickii. Next base: position 43,146,576 of record CP106720.1, read on the forward strand.
ATTACTGAAATACCACTAAATTGCAAAATTACATAAATACCCTTGAATTGTAAAATTATCGAAATGCCCTTGATTTGTGAAATGACTAAAATGTCCCTATGTGTTGAATGTAAGATTTATGGATGTTACATGTACATTTGTTGCATTCATATGATATTCTGTTTAGGATGCATATGGGTGGGAATTATGGAACGGAGGAAGTATATGAGGATCGCATGGTTGCTTGACAACTGTGGATCCAGCAATGGCTTTCTAAGCCTATTATATGATAAGCAGCGTTGCTGCAATGTTAGGTAGTACCGCAATCTAGCTACCTTTGAAGTGTATTGGATGGGTGGGTCGATTTAGAATTCCCCACAAAAGTGTTTCGGTTGGACGGAGACGAAGTGTATCGGATGGATTATTTGGGGAGGGTTTGCATTGCATTGCATGTATGATATTATTATGTTATTATTATAATATGTATGTTGTTTGTTTGACGAGGGTCGTACACACTGAGTTTTCAAAAAATCACTCACTCTTTTATTTTTCTCGGGTGATCCTCAATAGGCTGTTCGACGGATGGAGGGACTCAGAGGTGGCCAACTAGCAAGACGATTAGACTTGTTTTCTTAATATATAAATTCTAGATTTTATGTTATTTTATTTCGGATTGTAATAAGGTTTCCCTCTAGTTATTATTCCATTACTTCCACCATGCATTGTAATTTTGAAATGGAACCTGGATTTATTTCTTTTAAGCATATTTTAAGTTTTTTTGAAAATAATTGTGTTTTAAGAACGGGCTTCCACTGTCAAAAGAAATTTCTAAGTAGAACAAGGAAATGGTTTTTGGCTACACCTGGTTTTGAAAGCAAACTGGATTTTACTTAACTTTTCTCTAGAAGGGTTTTCAATGAAAATAAGGTTTTCGCAAAAACACTTCAATGTGACACGCCAGATTCAGGCCTAACTTCCAGGCTAGGTTTAGGGGTGTTACATTTAGTGGTATCAGAGCCAGGTTGCAAAGCCCGGGCTGTGAAATGGGCCTTATTACTTGGGTTTAAAAAAACTATTTTTGGATTGGATTGTAATATTTTGGAAATTCTTGTGATGTGGCACACCGAGTCTCCGACGTCAAACCAAGTAAGTTCTATTGATACTTAGTTATTTTGAACTATTATACTGTAGATAGTGGGCTACTTTTAGAATATGCCTAGAGTAAAACTAAAGCGCATAGACAACTGAGACTGTAGAGGATTTACGACTGCGAAAACTATACTTCACTTAATTTTTCATAAAACATTGGATTAATTACTGAAATTGATTAAAACTTCATAAAATTTCTAATTCAGATAATACGCGAATCAAAAATAAGCGCTAGAAGAGGTGCAATGGGTCGTGGCAGAGGCCGTGGAAGTGTTAGGGCTGATGTGCTGACTCAGCTAGTAAGGGAGGTACAGGAAGAGGTTAAAGAAATTGGTGAAACGCTTCGAGTTAGGTGCGTGGAGTGTAAGAAAAAAAGAGATCGCATTTCTCTAGGGCTGTAGTCTCGTCCTGTGAAGCATGTTAAGGTACGTCCAATCTTTCTGGCTTGCGAATATTGCAGAAGGCGTCATCAGGGTGAATGCTGGAAGAAGTCAGGAGTGTGTTTCAGATGCGGGTCTGAGGAGCATCATTAAATCGGGTATGTTTTGTGTGGATGCAATATTTTGGGTATAGAAACTATATGCGTGCAATGTTTATCTACTCCAATGGGTAGGGTTTTTTTGGGTAAGTGTAAAGGGTTCAATTAGAGTTAAAGTGTGTTAGTGTTATTAAAATTAGAGTGCACAACAAAAGCATAGTGGTGTGACTTGAGATGTGCGATTAATAGTTAGTTCGATTTTTGGGGACGAAATTTCTTTAAGGGGGTAGAATTGTAACACCTCAAATTTGGGCCAAGATGAATTGGGCTTTGGGCTTTGGGTCTCATAAATTTTTTTTTTAAGTAAATGACATATTGGCTTTAAGGGTTTAATAAACTTGGAGTGTCTAGAGGTGTTGGAGAAATTCTGGGTTCGCACTTTGAGGAGAAGGAATTTTTAATTAATTATTAAAGGAACCAGAGTGGTGAGTAATTAGGCTTTTAAATAAAAATAAGGAAAAATGGCATCAAAGAGCCTTGTGGTGGAGTGGCTAAGTGACGCCACTTAGGGTATAGGAAGGTGGCGTTATGGGCTAGCAAGGAGATCCTAGGTTCGAATCCTAGCTTACTTTTTTTTAGGAGTTTAATTTTGGCCTTCTAGAAGGTTGGAAGTGGTGTGATGATGGACTCTAAAGAGAGTGATCAGAAGAGAAAATTTAGGAAAATGATTAGGGAGTTATCACAGAGAAAAACTAAGAGATGAGATAGGGAAGAGTTGGAGCCGATTGTGACTTTGGGGAGGGTAGGTAGAGTTTCAGTTTTGTGTATAAATAGAGGGTGCCGAATTCCCTCTGTGCTATTTCGGCAATTGGAATTCCCTTTGTGCTATTTTGGCAATTATAGTGCTCTGTCGAATTCTCCTTCGCTTTTTCTGTTCTAAACCTCACCTCTTCCTAATATGTTTTCTTTTCTTCTCTCCTAATGCCTTAAATAGAATATCATTCTCTTTTTTCTCCAATGCTTGTGTCGTCCCACCTTCATCTCAATTGTTGGGGACCAAATATTCGTGACTTCAAAAGCCGAAAACCTTTGCTCTTGGAGTCGATTTCTTCATCACCCCAAACCTTGTGTCGAATACTCTAGTGACCAAATCTCTATCGTGTTGTCATCATTCCTTTGATTTTTGGTGGATCGGATCTTGGAAAAAATGAAAATCAAGCTTGAATCTACAAGTCTCTGCCAAGAAGCTATCCATACGTTTCAGCTTTTGGGTAAGTGTTCTTGATTTTGGAATAAGTTGGCCCAATAGTCTATAGTAAGGGAAAAAGGTGACTTAAGTGGATACAAGTCACCTATTATTTTGTCTTTAATGATTAAGATTGATGCAGATCTAGGGGATATTCGTGAGTAGTAGCTAAGGAAGGGCTATTAGGACTGGTGGCACACGATAAGGTTAAGGTAATGCTTCGGTTTTTGGTAAATATTGTGGTTAAGTGTGTGATTGATTGGAGGTTGGAATTGGTTGTAGGTCCAAGGCTGAGGATAGTGTAACACGTCTCATTTACCAGGTGTGTACATACACTTCACACATGACAAATGGCAAAAGCCGAAATTCCAAAAAACCGGAATGCCGAAAAGTGAAAAAGTTGGCCCCGACAACCGTACGAGTGTGTGAACATTAGTGTGGGAACACCGATATGAATACTGAGACCAAGAGAGGGATCTCATGGTCTTGGGCCACTGTTTGGCTAATCGGGCCAGAAGGGGCAAAATGGGTCTGCCGAGCTCGTGGGCCCAAATCGGTAAGAATTGATATGTGAAATTGAATGATGGATTGATAAGGATGGTTTTCTGATTTGATTATGATCGGGCCTAATGGGCTACATATACATGATTCGGCTTAATGGGCTATATGGACATGATTGGGCTTAGTGGGCCTTATGGGATTTTAGAAATGCATGCTAGGGTTTTAATAGACTCTAAGCTTAGTTCTGATGAATTCTTAAACATCATAAAACTAAATTTAATAATCAAACTTGTCTGTGGACAAGTCACTAGGGTAGAGTGTGGCAACAGACATATGCATCTCTAGGATTGGATCTAGAGAGGGCTTTGCACTTAAGCGGTCCTAGTGACCCACCTCCTCTTATTTGGAATCCTACCTGGTGCATAGTGTCTGTTCACTTTAGCCAACGAGGACATGTTGACAAGCCAAAAGTTCGTAATTTAAAACCCATACTGTTAAGAATTACTGAAATAGCCCTGATTGCAAAATTACAGAAATAACCCTAAATTGCAAAATTTTCGAAATGCCCTTGATCTGGGAAATGACTAAAATGCCTCTATGTGTTGAATGTAATATTTATGGATGTTACATGTACATTTGCTGCATTCATATGATATTCTGTTTAGGATGCATATGGGTGGGAATTATGGAACAGAGGAAGTATATGAGGATCCCATGGTTGCTTGACAATTGTGGATCCACCGATGGCTTTTTAAGCCTATTATATGATTAGCAGCTTTGCTGCAACGTTAGGTAGTACCGCAACCGGGCTACCCTTGAAGTGTGTCATATGGGTGGGTCAATTTAGAAATCCCACAAAAGTGTTTTGGTTGGACGGAGACGAAGTATACCGGATGGATTATTTGGGGAGGGTTTGCATTGCATTGCATGTATGATATTATTATGTTATTATTATGATATGTGTGCTGTTTGTTTGACGAAGGTCGTACACACTGTGTTTTTAAAAACTCACTCCCTCTTTTATTTTTCTCAGGTGATCCTCAGTAGGCGGTTCAACGGATGGAGGGTCTCAGAGGTGGCCAACTAGCAAGATGATTAGACTTGTTTTCTTAATTTCTAAATTCTAGATTTTAAGTTATTTTATTTCGAATTGCAATAAGGTTTCCTTCTAGTTAAATTTTAAATGTTTGAGAATTTCTGTGTGTGTTCGGTTTAGTCCCGACCCCTCTTTAGTATGTGAATTAGGTCTCGTAGACCTTGATAAGGAACACCATGATTGATATTGAATGTGATTGAAGATGATTGACTTTGTGTCGTAAATTCTAGATGTTAAATGTTTTGATTGATAGGTAATAACTCTTAACCCTATTCCAGTGATAGTTTCGGGTTAGGGGTGTTACATAAGCCGTGTCTCTCAATAAGGAAACTACACACTTAATGCACTCATCAGGGTTTAACGACATCTCATCGAATACTCTGATTGTATTCTCAAGCCAAAACTCGGCTCGTTCAGCATCGTCATCGGATGTGGCTCTAAACTCCTCGGCCCCGTATTTTCGAATCTTGTCAACAGTTGGTTTATTCAATCTGATCAGATCTACAACTTGTGGCACAACAGGCACTTGTGGGGATGGAGGTTGTGGAGTACTTGGATTCGCTCAAACGAACTCCGTTAACCACTCGCTCATCATTCGGAAGAAGGCTTGCTTAGCCTCTCCTCCCTCACCACTATCATTCGACCTAGATGTGGCCGGTGCTGTCCCTTGATCGGGAACAGGCACATTACACTCTACGTCATCCACAATTGCTCGATCGGGATCCATTACTATATGAAAACACATTTTCAACTGTCAGAATTCATCACACTATCACAATTTCATATATGGCATGTATAGCTAGACTCACACGCGCTACGTTAGTCTGAGAATCGACTAAACTGTAGCTCTGATACCAATAAAATGTAATAGCCCTAACCGGAGACCGTTGACGGAGTAGGGTTCAGAGACATTACTGAACAATCGAATCATTTTACATCCTACTTACAACACAAAGTCAAACATCATCATAGTACATTAAAACATAATCAAATAGTCCCTCATAGAGATCTACAAGACCTCAAACACATGCAAGAAACGGGTCGGGACTAAACCAGAACACATATAGACATTCTCAGAAATTCAAAACTTTTCTATGATTCAGGGGTTACACGCCCGTGTAGGTAGGTCATGTGCCTCTCACGGCTACTAGACACAACCATGTGTCCTCGCTGTGGTCGAAACTGACTTTGCTCCACGGCCACCAAACACGCCCGTGTACTCTGGCCGTGGTCGATTCTATTGAAACCATACGGCTACCAGGCACGTCCGTGTGCCATGGTCGTGTGCTCTTAGGCCATATACTGTCTTACGCCCACGGTTAATTGCCACACCCATGTCAAGGTCGTGTACTAATAGGCTACATACAACCATTCTCCCACGGTCATTAGGCATGCCCGCGTGCCACAACCGTGTAACAAAATAGGCCATTTTGCAAGGCCAAAATTGCCACCAACACAAAGGTCAATCCTACAAGCACATTTGAGCATCTTTATACAGACAATTTGGCAACCAATTCCCTGACAATAATCGATACATCATCTCTTGCAATTTCATTTCCAAACATGTCAACTTATAAACTAACATATACAACTTGAACACATTCATATACTAAACATCATTCAGTCTCAAATTCACTAAATCATACTAACATTTTACCATCACAAAGATTACCATTTGAGAGTCAATTTCTTTACCCACATGACATACCAAAATATGCATCATATATATATCAAGCCATTTATGCATTAAACCATCATATCATATATCTAGCCATATCACATCGCTAATTACACATCTCTAATATGATTCAAATAACTAGCCTATACATGCTATATTTCAACTATTTACATCTTTTCAAAAGTACCCAAAATAGATTGCCGATAGTATTGAAAAGCTGACAATCCCCAGATCCGAGCTAGCTTTACTGACACTGTAAAGCAGAGAAACAAATCACACAGTAAGCTTTCCAAAGCTTAGTAAGTTCGAAATACAATACAATTTTTCATCAATTCAAACCAATGTATATAATAACCATCACAAAGATCCATTCTCTCACATTCATACCATATCATCCATGACTAAAATCTCACATTCATACCATATCATCCATGACTAAAATCTCATTCTCCCATTCGTATCTTATCTATAAACTTATCAACCACAAAGGTTCAATACATACCTTAGCTAACACAAAATTATTCAACTTTAAGGCTATTCAATGCTCGGTATTACATGTTGATTATTCTCGGACATTCGTTCAACTTAATCACACATTCAGTGCTATATACATGACAGAAGCATACTCGTCATCGCACACTTAGTGCCTAATCTTTCAACCGACTTATCTCGGTATCGCACACACAAGCTTTCACAATATCGCACACACAGTGCTGTTCATTTCTATTTCGATTTCAAATTTGCACACTTAGTGCCATCCAATAAAATCTTGCACATAGCATCTCAATGTCATACACACACACACATATATAAATATATTCATTTCATAATGTTAATCCATATCTTAATAACATGTATTATATCTGAACTTACCTCGAATGTCAGACTATCGATACGGTCGATTAATCGAGCACTATATCTTTCCCTCGATCTCGATCCTAACCTCTCCTCTCTTGGTCTATACACATTTAAATTCAATCCATTCAATCACTAATTTATTCAATTTAGTCCATGCACACACATTTAGGGCATTTTACAAAATAGTCCTCACATTTTCACATTTCGACACTTTAGTCCCTATTTCACAAAATCATCAAATACACAAAATTTCAATATACATGTGCTTAGCCGAATTCTTCCCATGCTAATACAAGCCCACACATTTCATTTATTTCACATTTTAGTCCTACAATTTACACTTTTCTCAATTTAGCCCAAAATACTCAATTTCACCAAAAAATCTTAATACAAACTATGTTAATCCAATACCAAGTTTTCATATTTCACTATCAACTAGCACATAGATTAAGTGTTCATCAAAGACTCATCATAAAAACACCATCAATTCACAAAATTTCAACATGGGTTAGCTAAAGCACAAAGCAACGATTACGAAAATGTAGAAATTATCAAAAAAACAAACTCAAGCATACCTTTAAGCCAATTGCTAGCCGAAAATCACAAAGCCTCAAACCCTCATCTTCTTTTCTTATTTTCGATTGATAGAAACAAATATGAGCATTATTTAACTTTTGTTTTATTTTAATGTTAACTTATTTCATGTTTACCAATTTGCCCTTAATGAATCAACCATTTATCCAACAATTATTAGGCCATTTATGTCCATCTATCATCCACTAACTCTAATAATGGTCTAATTGCCTCATAAGGCCTCCACATTAATAAAACAACAACATTAAGTACTTATAATTCAGCACATAACTTTTACTCTTTACGCGATTAAGTCCTTTCTCTTAATTCGACACACAAACGATTATCATACAAAATTTTCACACAAACTATGTCACATACTATTCACACAGAAAATAACATTAAATTAACATTCTGACTTCAGATTTGTGGTCTCAAAACCACTGTTCCGAGTAGGGTCTAAACCTGGCTGTTATACAAAGGCTTGGTTAGATATAGTACCCCCAGACACTAGTACTACCTGGACTGAATTTGTACACTTATTCTTACATCGAGTTGTAACAATTACTACAGTAATCAGCACATGTGAGGAGCTATTTAAATTCAAGCAAGATGTTACTAAGACATTGGGATAAGCATGGGATAGATTTAAATTGATTATCCGGTCAATATAGGGAGGGGGCATTAACGTTTTAGTACAGTTGCAACATTTCTATGTTGGATTGGATGGACAAAGTTAACAAAAATTTGATATCATAGTTGGAGGAAGTATTTGGTCAAAAATAGGATGAAAAATAGTTGATCTGTTGGAAATTTTAGTAGCAGTGAGCTTACTTGGGGTGTGAATCCAGAGACAAACTATTAAAAAAAGTAGGTTTTACATCCCAAAAGGAATAACCAATAATTCAAAACCAAATGTGTTAATATCAATCAAGCTAAATGAGGAAATGATAGATGATCCAGAACAAGAAAAACAATGAATTGGCCCTTCAACTTGACTAGTGGCATAAAAGTAAAGAACAACCAGAATAGGTAAATCCAGCTATGAAGAAAATGGTTTATTCTATTATCAAACCACCTATTTTGGGATTGAAACCTTTACCTAACCATTTGAAGTACACATATTTGGGATAGCAGAATACATTGCTTATAATTATTGCTGCAGGATTATCCACGAAATAGGAAAGGGCGTTACTAAGCGTGCTGAGAACACACAGAAAAGCAATCGGATAGACTATTGCAGACATTAAGGGAATTATTCTAGAATTATTTCAGCAAAAGATTAGATTGGAAGAAAGAAAGAAAGGAGTGGTGGACATACAATGGCGTTTAAATCCAGCCATAAAAAAGGTGGTAAAGAAGGATTTACTTAAGTGGTTAGATCCTGGTATTGTTTCTGCAATCTCTGACAGGGAATGGGTGAGCCCTACATAGTGTGTCCCAAAGAAAGGAGGATTGACAGTTATCAAAAATGAGAAAAATGAGTTAATCCCAACAAGAACAGTAACTGAATGGAGGGTATGCATTGATTATCGGAAATTAAATGATACGACAAAAAATATCATTTTCCTCTTCCCTTTATTGATCAGATGCTTAAAAAACTAGTCGGAAAGGAATATTATTATTTACTTGATAGATACTTTGGATACCATCAAATCCCCATACACTCCAATGGTCAAGAAAAAACTACTTTTACATGCCTTTTTCGTACTTATGGTTTTAAGCGTATGCCATTCAAATTATGTAATGCTCTGACAACATTTATGAATTGAATGATTGCTATTTTTTTCGACATGTTGAAAGAGTGTCAAGATGTGTTTATGGAAGATTTTTCATTATATGGGGATTCCTTCCAAGAATGTTTGGATAACCTTGAGAAGGTATTGAAAAGATGTGAAGAAACCAACCTAGTACTTAATTGGGAAAAATGTCATTTCATGGTAAAAGAAGGATTGGTTTTAGGGCATCAAATCTCAGAAAAAGGTTTGGAAGTGGACAAAGAAAAAATTGAAGTCATCAAGAACCTTCCCATCCCTACGATGATTCATGGGGTAAGAAATTTCTTAGGTTATGCTAGTTTCTATAGGCAATTTATTAAATACTTCGCTCACACTTCCAAACTGTTAAAATCAACTTCTCCAAAAGGAAACACCATTCGTATTTAATCAAGAGTGCATCCAAGCTTTTGAGATAATAAAGAAAAAATTGATGTATGTACCTATTATTAATCCTGATTAGTCAGAACATTTTGTTATAATGTGTGATGCTAGTGACTACGTTGTAAGAGCAGTGTTGGGGCAGAAAAGGAATAGAACATTTTGTGCTATTCACTATGTGATTAAGACTTTAAATTTAGCACAATGTAATTATACTACTACTAAAAAGGAAATGCTTGTCATCATGCTCATATGTGAAAATTTTCACCCTTATTTAATGGCAAATGGAGTATATATCTACATTGATCACTTCGCATTGATGTTTGTTGTGAAAAAAAAAAAAGAAACATAGCTAGATTAATGAGATGAGTTTTATTGCTTAAAGAATTTGATTTTTAGATAATAGATCGAAAAGGAATAGAAAGTCAAATTGTGGATCATCTTTCCAGAATAGAAAATGAAACTGAAATAGAAATGGAAAATTCTGAAGTAAAGGTGTATTAGAAAGGGTAAAAGGACAATAAGATGTCATGATACACTGATTATGTGAACAACATTGCTAAAAGGTTCTTTCCAATAAATTTGTCTTGGGAACAAAAGAGGAGAATCATACATGAACCAAAAATATATATATGGGAGGAACCATATGTTTTTTGGTAGTGCGCAGATCAACTAGTCTAAAGATATGTAGTTGAGGAGGAGATAAACATATTTTACAAGGATGCCATACTTCACCATGTGGTGCACATTTTGGAGGAAAAAGGACTGGTTAAAAAATATTACAATTAGGATTTTATTGGCCTACTATGAACAAAGATGCTTACGAATTCGTGCAGAGGTATGATAAATGCCAAAGAATTGGAAGTATATCAAAAAGGGATGAAAGGTCGCAGATAGGGATTGTAACAGACTGAATTTGACCCTAATCAGAACGGTGGTTTTGGGACCACAAATCCGAGTCCGAGAATATTTTTATATTATATTTGGTGTTTATTATATGTGAATTGATGTGTGTGAAAGTCTCGTTGAGAAATTTATCGTTTGTGTGTTTAATTTAGAAAAAGGACTAAATCGCGCAAAAGGTAAAAGTTGTAAATTATAGTGAAATATACCTAATTGATTGTGGCTTTATAAATGGAAGTCCTAAAAGAGTAATTGGCCCATTATTTAAGGTAGTGGACGGCTTTGGACTACATTACCCTTATTTTATAAGTTGGTTTTATTATTATTAAAAGGTTATATTAGTAATTAGTTTATTATGTTAATATATGTTAAAATACTATAAAATAAGCCATCATCTTTTGGCTTTCTTCTTGGCTGAATGTTAAGGAAAGAAAGAAAGGGTTTTTGGCTATGAAATTTCGGCATTTAGAAGCTTAAATTGAAGGTTAGTTTGACATTGGTTTTTGTTAATTTTTAAGTTTTTGAGATCGTTGCTTAGTATATTATCCGACCCATGTTAGAATTTTTGAAAATGAGCATGTATGAGGTTCGGCCATTGTTATATTCTTGTGATTTTTGGTATTTTATGATTTTATATAAATGATATGTTAAAGATTAGTATATGTTGCATTGGAAATTTTGGTAAATTTGAGTATTTTGGGCTAATTTGTAAAAGTGAAATTTTAAAGGGCTTAATTGCAAAATAAATGAAATGTGGGGGCTTGTAAAGTCCCTAGGAATATTCGGCCCTTGTATAGTCTTAGCTAATTTGGTGTATTTTGTGTGTTATGCAAATAGGACTAAATTGTAAAGTTTTGAAATACTGAGGGTAAAATGGTAATTTGACCATTTACGTGTTTTGGGACTAAATTGAATTGAAATGTACTTGAATGAGCTAAATTTTAATGTGTTTAGATCAAGAACAAAGAAAAATAGATTTGGATCAGGGAAAGACAAAGGTTATCGAATAGTCGATTCGCACGGTCTATCGACAGCCGAGGTAAGTCTCTAAGCATTCTAATGTCAATAAATTAATTATGAACTTAGTGAACGATGAATTGTGGAAATTTAGAGTATAAATTCATGATATATAGCCGAATGTGAATGTACAGTATTGAAGTGAATTTATTTTGGTTAATGCAAGGTGAATAAGTAAGTTCTTGAGCTAACTTATGTTTAAAGGTTATTTAAAAATCTAATGAATTATAGAATTTGTATAATTTTAGTGTAAAACCATGAGTTGGTCGAATTTGATGATGATAGATTGGATTGATTACAATTGTATTTAATGTAATATGAATAAATGCATATGGTTCGATATATGACAGTGAAATGTGAAATGCATGTATACCTATTCTGACATTCGGGCTTCGAGCCTAGCGAGCCCTCGTCTCTTGGTGACATAATCGAGCTTTGTGCCTAGCGAGCCCTCGTCTGCGGTGACATAATCGGGCTTTATGCCTAGCAGGCCTAGTGCCGGTGACATAATCGGGCTTATTGCCTAGCAGGCTAAATGCCAGTGTTTTGGACTACGAACTTTGAGTTCAGCTGTCTTAGTGCCAAATTATTCAAAGGTGAAACTGTTATTTCGGTTACAAGGTAAGTAATATTCTTACTCAAGTGTTATATGAAAATGTATTTAGGTATGTCTATGAGGTTTTCGAACAATGAAACGATGTGAGCTTTTGACATGCAAAGGATAGCCGAAAGAAAATCTTATTAAATTGTGTTAAAAGTAAATTGGTCTTATACGAATGTAAGTAGTCAAAAGTATTTATAAGAGTACATAGACGTGTACAAATTGGTATAAAAAGAAAATATTAATGTGGTGTGTATATATATGCTTTTAGTCCTAATATATATTATGGATTAAGCTATAGTGATGTAATGTTATAAAATGACTGTCTTAATTAATAATATGTGATTATTTTTGCTTAAGACTTACTGAGTTAGCCGCTTACTTGTGCATTATGTCTTATCTATTTTATAGATTTTTGGTTAGTCTACGAGCTCAGCGGGATCGTCAAGATAGTCACTCACACGATCACCTCTTTTGGTACTCATGCTCTAGTTTTGATTCGAAAGGCATGTATAAGCTAGGTTTTTGATGTAAGAAATGTTACTTAGCTTAGTATACAAATATAGCCTTGCGAAAAAGGCTTAGTTCCGTTGGATGAATTACTTTTCTTTTTGATGATGATTCGCATGATTTTATTTATGCTTTTTGTTCATGTTTGAAAGATAACCTAATTGCCCTTGTGTGTCCATATGTGTAGTATGGTTAATGGAAATGTTTAAGTTAGGAACTTGGTTATGTACTTATAGTAAAGTCATGTAATTATGGCTAATTTTCTTATAACTTGAGTTTCAAATGTTTTATGTTTAATCATGATTTACTTGGTTTCATCGAATGCATGAATGTATATATAAGCTTGGTTGTTATACAAGTATTATCATATTTTAGGTGAATATAAATTCATGAATGGTGGTATACTGGATAGGTAAATTATTAGTAATAGTTTAATATGCTCTTGCTTATACATGTTTGTGTATTCGGTTATGGTTAGTTCTTGTTATCATCTTTGCACTACATATATATATATATATATATATATATATATATGATATTTCGTTAAGTATGTTATGAACATAAGTCTTACGAAGGTTTTGGTATAATCTCAAGAGTACTGATATTTGCGTGGATGTTGTTTAAAGAACCAAAAATGTAATTATTCTCTTACTGAGTGTAGGTTATACGCATATATATATATATTGATAAAATCTTTTGTGACTAAAATTTGTGATGAGTTGGAAATGGTAAAAACATTATATATATTAAGCATGACTAGGTGAAGTAATAATGTTTCGTAATTATCTTGATAAGTTAATTACATTGATGGCCGAATGTATGGAGTATTTTCTTTTTATTTATCGGGTAATTAAATGATGTTGTATGAGGTATTAAAAGCAGTTAGGTTGTGGTGCATATGATTTATGAAGTGTTTGTATAGAGATGATTATAAGTAGGGCTACGTTTTAGATTAAGCCTAAAACTTTGTCATATTATAATTTTAGTAAAGTTTTCATTGCGCATACTGAATTTAGTAAAATGTATGATTGGATTTGAATTTAGTTCGTAATATTTAGTAACCCTAATCCAGTGATGGATGTGGGTTTTGGGTGTTACATTTTAATTGGTATCAGAGCTTACGGTTTAGTCGATTCTAGGACTACCGTAATACGAGTGAGTCTAGTTATACATGCCTTTCTTTGTATATATGATCGTGTGGTGACTTCTGACACTCTGAACTGTGTTTTATATAGTAAATGGACACTGATCTTGAAAGAGCCGTAGCGGATGATGTAGAGAGTGTAGCGCCTGACCGTGCACGGGAATCAGTGTCGGTAGACTCTCGACCAGTTTCGGGTAGCCACGAGGGGGAGGCTAAACAAGCCTTCTATCGATGATGATGAGCAGTGGTTTACCCAGTTTATTCGAACTAACCCACTGTACCCCAACCTCTACCCCGAATAATCCAACTCCGATTCCTTCAAAGACTTCCCAATGATAGATCCGATGAGATCTAGTAGGCCTCCAGCTTAATAATATCGGAAATTTGGGGCCAAGAATTCGAGGGCCAATGATGATGATGACGCAGAACGAGCCGAAATATGGCTTGATAACACTATTCGGGTACTTGATGAGCTATCTTGTACTCCGGGCGAATGCACGAAGTGTGCTATATCTTTATTTCGACACCGCTTGCATATCACCGTGGAAGACCCTAGTATCGATGGTTCCAAAAGAAAAAGTGACGTGGGATTTCTTTCAGAATGAATTCATAAGAAATATATTAGCCGAGGTTCATCGATCAGAAACGTAAAGAATTTCTTGAACTAAAACAGGGGCAAATGACCGTGACTGAATATGAGATTGAGCCGATATGCTCGGGAGTGTATATCAACTGAAGCCATTATGTGTAAAAGGTTCGAAGATGGTTTGAATGAAGATTTAAAGTTGCTTGTTGGTATTCTTGAAATCAAGGAATTTGTGACCTTAGTCGAGCGAGCTTGTAAAGCTGAAGAGCTCGGGAAGGAGAAAAGAAAGGCTGAGACAGAAGCTAGAGACACTCGTAAGAGATCGTCGGGTAAGAATTTCCATTCCACATCAAAAAAGTTCAGAGATGACTTCAGTCGACATAAAGCTACCTCAGACTTACCTAGACGAGATCGACCTCTAGTGGGCTCCCAAGCTACCTCGATGGCCAGTGTTGGTAATGTTCCACAGGATCGAGTCGAATGTAAGCACTATGGGAAATGGCATTCTAGGAGTTGTAGATTCCATGATCGGTCTTGCTTTAAATGTGGATCGTCAGATCATTTTATTAGAGAATGTCTGATGTTAGCTGAGCAGAATACAGTTCAGAACATTAGGTCGAGCAACGCTTCAGCGCGAGGCAGGCCACCCAGACATTCAAGCAATATAGGTGGTAGTCAGAGAGGAACGAAGAACACTACAGTTTGATCTGAGGCTAGAGCTCCAGCTAGAGCTTATGTTACTCGAGCCAGAGAGGATGTTTCCTCCCTCGATGTCATCACTGGTACTTTCACCCTTTATGATACTACTGTGATTGCATTGATTGATCCTGGTTTGACTCATTCATATGTGTGTGAAACTCTAGTATTCGGTAAGACTCTGCCAGTTGAGTCTACTGAATTTGTAATTCGTGTGTCCAACCCTTTGGGTAGATGCGTACTTGTTAATAAAGTGTGTAGAGGTTGCCCATTGATGATTCGGGATTCTTGCTTCCCAGCCGATTTAATGTTGTTGCCCTTCGATGAGTTCGACATAATTTTGGGAATGGACTGGTTAACTTCACATGATGCAGTGGTGAATTGTAAAAGAAAGCTTATTGATTTGAGATGCCAGGACGGTGAGATCATCAGAATTGAATCCAGTGATTTAAGTGGGTTTCCTATAGTAATATCCTCGATGTTAGCCCGGAAGTATGTGAGAAAAGGGTGCGAAGCTTATTTGGCCAATGTAATGGATAATAAAGTGTCCGAAAAGCATATTGAATCTGTATTTCGATTGTGTGTGAATACCCGATGTGTTTCCTGAAAAACTACTGGGTTTACCACCAGTACGAGAGATTGAGTTTGGCATTGAATTAGTACCAGGAATGACTCCGATCTCGATAGCTCCGTATCGGATGGCACCTACTGAGTTAAAAGAGTTGAAAGCACAATTGCAAGAGTTAACAGATAGGGGCTTTGCACGACCGAGTTTCTCTCCTTGGGGTGCACCAGTTCTTTTTGTGAAGAAAAAAGATGGAACAATGCGAATGTGTATTGATTATCGGCAACTGAATAAGGTGACTATAAAGAATAAGTACCCGTTACCTCGGATTGATGATTTGTTTGATCAGTTGAAAGGGGCTTCAGTATTCTCGAAGATAGATTTGAGATCAGGTTATTATCAGTTGCGAGTCAGAGATACAGATGTGCCAAAGAATGCATTCAGGATGAGGTACGGACATTTTGAGTTTCTGGTTATGCCTTTTGGACTCACTAATGCACCTGCTGTTTTTATGGATCTAATGAATCGAGTCTTCAGATAGTTCTTGGATCGGTTTGTAGTAGTGTTTATTGATGATATACTGATCTACTCCAAAAATGAAACCGAGCATGCCGAGCATTTGAGATTAGTGCTACAAACTTTGAGAGATCAACAATTATATGCGAAGTTTAGTAAGTGTGAGTTCTGGATGAAAGAAGTCAGCTTTTTGGGGCATGTTGTTTCAGCATCAGGTATTCGAGTCAATCCGAATAAAATTTCGGCTATACTTGATTGGAAACCACCGAAGAATGTTTTCGAGATTCAAAGTTTTCTGGGACTTGCAGGCTATTACAGACGGTTTGTGAAAGGTTTTTCATTGATAACTACACCTTTGACAAAGCTACTACAGAAAGATGTCAAATTTGAGTGGTCAGAAAAGTGTCAGAAAAGTTTCGAGCAGTTGAAAGCCCTTTTGACCGAAGCTCCAGTGTTAGCTCAGCCTGAATCGGGTAAAGAATTTGTTGTGTATTCTGATGCTTCTTTAAGTGGTTTGGGCTGTGTATTGATGCAGGAAGGCAGAGTAGTAGCCTACACATTGAGACAATTGAAGCCGCATGAAAGAAATTACCCGACGCATGATTTAGAGCTTGCAGCCATTGTGTTCGCACTAAAGATTTGGCATCATTACTTATTCGGTGAGAAATGCCATGTTTACTCGGATCATAAAAGTCTGAAGTATTTAATGACTCAAAAAGACCTGAATTTAAGACAACGTAGGTGGCTGGAATTGTTAAAAGATTACGAATTGGTAATTGACTATCATCCGGGAAAAGCTAACATTGTTGCGGATGCGTTAAGTCGGAAATCATTGTTTGCTCTTTGTGCAATGAACGCACAGATGGCTATGTCTAGTGATGGTTCGATCATAGCCGAGTTACAAGCAAGACCGATGTTTATCCAGCAAATTTGTGATGCACAGAAAGTTGACAAAGATTTGATTGCTAGGCGACTTCAGTGTGAAAAAGATGCAGAGTCAAATTTTCAAATTGATACAAATGACTGTTTGAATTTTAAAAACCGAATGTGTGTTCTGAAGAACTCAGATTTGATTCAGATGATTCTGAGTGAGGCTCATAGTAGTCGACTATCGATGCATCCGGGTAGTACGAAAATGTATAACGATTTGAAATAGTTTTATTGGTGGCCTGGCATGAAACGTGATATATTTGAATTTGTTTCTAAATGTTTAATCTGTCAGCAAGTAAAAGCTGAGCATCAAGCGCCATCCGGACTACTTCAGCCAATCATGATACCTGAATGGAAATGGGATAGAATCACAATGGATTTTGTATCCGGTCTTTCCATGACACCGAGTAAGAAAGATGCCGTCTGGGTTATAGTTGACAGACTGACTAAATCAGCTCATTTTGTGCCAGTTCGTACAGATTATTCACACGATAAACTTGCTGAATTGTAAGTATCACAAATTGTGAGATTGCATGGTGTACCGAGTTCTATTGTTTCAGACAGAGACCCGAGATTCACATCGTGGTTTTGGAAGAAGTTGCAAGATGCTTTAGGTACTAAACTTCATTTTAGTACAGCCTTTCATCCATAGACAGATGGTCAATCCGAGCGAACTATTCAGATACTTGAGGATATGTTGAGATGTTGTGTTCTCGAGTTTGAAGGTACGTGGGAACGATACTTACTTTTGATTGAATTTGCTTATAATAATAGCTTTCAATCTAGTATCAAAATGGCGCCTTATGAATCCTTGTACGGGCGAAAATGTGGAACACCATTATACTGGACTGAGCTCAGCGAAAATAAGATACACGGGGTTGATTTGATTAAAGAGACTGAACAGAAAGTGGCCATAATCAAAGATAATTTGAAAGCTGCATCAGATCGACAAAAGTCCTATGCTGATTTGAAACGAAAAGACATTGAATTTCAGGTCGGAGATCGTGTATTCTTAAAAGTTTCTCCGTGGAAGAAAGTACTCCTATTTGGTTGGAAAGGCAAGTTGAGTCCGAGATTTATCGGACCGTATGAAATCATCAAACGTATTGGGCCTGTTGCTTATAGATTGAAATTGCCCTCTGAGATAGAAAAGATACATGATGTGTTTCACGTTTCGATGCTTCGTAAGTATAGATCAGATCCGTCTCATGTGATCACACCGTCAGAGATTGAAATCCAATCCGATTTGACGTATGAAGAAGAACCGATCCGTATCTTAGCTCGAGAAATAAAAGAGTTGAGAAATAAGAGAATTCTATTAGTGAAGGTACTATGGAATCGTCACGGAGTTAAAGAGGCTACGTGGGAGCCTGAGGATTCATTGAGGCAACAATATCCGACTCTGTTTAACGGTAAGATTTTCGAGGATGAAAATCCTAAAGGGGGGAGAGTTGTAACAGACTGAATTTGACCCTAATCGAAACGGTGGTTTCGGGACCACGAATCCGAGTCCGAGAATATTTTTTATATTATATTTGGTGTTTATTATATGTGAATTGATGTGTGTGAAAGTCTCGTTGAGAAATTTTATCGTTTGTGTGTTTAATTTAGAAAAAGGACTAAATCGCGTAAAAGGTAAAAGTTGTAAATTATAGTGAAATATACCTAATTGATTGTAGCTTTATAAATGGAAGTCCTAAAAGAGTAATTGGCCCATTATTTAAGGTAGTGGACGGCTTTGGACTACATTACCCTTATTTTATAAGTTGGTTTTATTGTTATTAAAAGGTTATATTAGTAATTAGTTTATTATGTTAATATATGTTAAAATACCATAAAATAAGCCATCATCTTTTGGCTCTCTTCTTGGCCGAATGTTAAGGAAAGAAAGAAAGGGTTTTTGGCTTTGAAATTTCGGCATTTAGAAGCTTAAATTGAAGGTTAGTTTGACATTGGTTTTTGTTAATTTTTAGGTTTTTGAGATCGTTGCTTAGTATATTATCCGACCCATGTTAGAATTTTTGAAAATGAGCATGTATGAGGTTCGGCCATTGTTATATTCTTGTGATTTTTGGTATTTTATGATTTTATATAAATGATATGTTAAAGATTAGTATATGTTGCATTGGAAATTTTGGTAAATTTGAGTATTTTGGGCTAATTTGTAAAAGTGAAATTTTAGAGGGGCTTAATTGCAAAATAAATGAAAATGTGGGGGCTTGTAAAGTCCCTAGGAATATTCGGCCCTTGTATAGTCTTAGCTAATTTGGTGTATTTTGTGTGTTATGCAAATAGGACTAAATTGCAAAGTTTTGAAATACTGAGGGTAAAATGGTAATTTGACCATTTACGTGTTTTGGGACTAAATTGAATTGAAATGTACTTGAATGAGCTAAATTTTAATGTGTTTAGATCAAGAACAAAGAAAAACGGATTTGGATCGGGGAAAGACAAAGGTTACCGAATAGCCGATTCGCACGGTCTATGGACAGCCGAGGTAAGTCTCTAAGCACTCTAATGTCAATAAATTAATTATGAACTTAGTGAATGATGAATTGTGGAAATTTAGAGTATAAATTTATGATATATAGCCGAATGTGAATGTATAGTATTGAAGTGAATTTATTTTGGTTAATGCAAGGTGAATAAGTAAGTTCTTGAGCTAACTTATGTTTAAAGGTTATTTACAAATCTAATAAATTATAGAATTTGTATAATTTTAATGTAAAACCATGAGTTGGTTGAATGTGATGATGATAGATTGGATTGATTACAATTGTATTTAATGTAATATGAATAAATGCATATGGTTCGATATATGACAGTGAAATGTGAAATGCATGTATACCTATTCTGACATTCGGGCTTCGAGCCTAGCAGGCCTCGTGCTGGTGACATAATCAGGCTTTATGCCTAGCAGGCCTCGTGCCGGTGACATAATTGGGCTTTATGCCTAGCAGGCCTAGTGCCGGTGACATAATCGGGCTTATTGCCTAGCAGGCTAAATGCCGGTGTTTTGGACTACGAACTTTGAGTTCAGCTGTCTTAGTGCCAAATTATTCAAAGGTGAAACTGTTATTTCGGTTACAAGGTAAGTAATATTCTTACTCAAGTGTCATATGAAAATGTATTTAGGTATGTTTATGAGGTTTTCGAACAATGAAACGATGTGAGCTTTTGACATGCAAAGGATAGCCGAAAGAAAATCTGATTAGATTGTGTTAAAAGTAAATTGGTCTTATACGAATGTAAGTAGTCAAAAGTATTTATAAGAGTACATAGACGTGTACAAATTGGTATAAAAGGAAAATGTTAATGTGGTGTGTATATATATGCTTTTAGTCCTAATATATATTATGGATTAAGCTATAGTGATGTAATGTTATAAAATGACTGTCTTAATTAATAATATGTGATTATTTTTGCTTAAGACTTACTGAGTTAGCTGCTTACTTGTGCATTATGTCTTATCTGTTTTATAGATTTTTGGTTAGTCTACAAGCTCAGCGGGATCGTTAAGATAGTCACTCACATGATCACCTCTTTTGGTACTCATACTCTAGTTTTGATTCGAAAGGCATGTATAAGCTAGGTTTTTGATGTAAGAAATGTTACTTAGCTTAGTATACAAATATAGCCTTGTGAAAAAGGCTTAGTTCCGTTGGATGAATTACTTTTCTTTTTGATGATGATTCGCATGATTTTATTTATGCTTTTTGTTCATGTTTGAAAGATAACCTAATTGCCCTTGTGTGTCCATATGTGTAGTATGGTTAATGGAAATGTTTAAGTTAGGAACTTGGTTATGTACTTATAGTAAAGTCATGTAATTATGGCTAATTTTCTTATAACTTGAGTTTCAAATGTTTTATGTTTAATCATGATTTACTTGGTTTCATCGAATGCATGAATGTATATATAAGCTTGGTTGTTATACAAGTATTATCATATTTTAGGTGAATATAAATTCATGAATGGTGGTATATTGGATAGGTAAATTATTAGTAATAGTTTAATATGCTTTTGCTTATGCATGTTTGTGTATTCGGTTAAGGTTAGTTCTTGTTATCATCTTTGCACTACATATATATATATAGGATGTATTTCGTTAAGTATGTTATGAACATAAGTCTTACGAATGTTTTGGTATAATCTCAAGAGTACTGATATTTGCATGAATATTGTTTAAAGAACCAAAAATGTAATTATTCTCTTACTGAGTATAGGTTATGCGCATATATATATTTATATATATTGATAAAATCTTTTTTGACTAAAATTTGTGATGAGTTGGAAATGGTAAAAACATTATATATATTAAGCATGACTAGGTGAAGTAATAATGTTTCGTAATTATCTTGATAAGTTAATTACATTGATGGCCGAATGTATGGAGTATTTTCTTTTTATTTATCGGGTAATTAAATGATGTTGTATGAGGTATTAAAAGCGGTTAGGTTGTGGTGCATATGATTTATGAAGTGTTTGTATAGAGATGATTATAAGTAGGGCTACGTTTTAGATTAAGCCCAAAACTTTGTAATATTATAATTTTAGTAAAGTTTTCATTGCGCATACTGAATTTAGTAAAATGTATGATTGGATTTGAATTTAGTTCGTAATATTTAGTAACCCTAATCCAGTGACGGATGTGGGTTTTGGGTGTTACAGGGATCCTCGAGGTAGAAGTATTTGATGCATAGGGAATTGAATTTATGGTACCTTTCCCAAGTTCACTCAGGAATCAATACATTTTGTTAGCCATAGATTACGTCTTTAAATGGGTTGAGGAAACAACTCTTCCCATAAACAGTACAAGGTCAGTAGTCAAAGTTTTGAGGAAAAATATATTCTCAAGATTTGGAACTCCTCGAGCTCTTCTGAGCGATAAAGGATCTCATTTTTGCAGTAAATAGTTTGAAACTGCCTTGAACTATAGTAAGGAATAGCGACAGCAACCATCCTCAACCTAATGGACAAGCATAGGTATCCAATCAATAAGTCAAAAAAATATCACAAAAAACAGTCAATCCTAACAGAAAATATTAGGCACTTAGATTAGATGACGCATTATAGGCATATAGAACGACATACAAAACTCCCTTAAGTATGTCTCCTTACAAGCTTGTATATGGAAAAAATTATCATTTGCCAATTGAATTAGAAAAAAAAGCGTATTAGGCAATAAAATAATTGAACCTTGAAACGTCCTCGACCCGACCTGATCAATCGGATTTGAATCTCTGGTGTTACATCCATCTTGCAGATGTAACTTAAAATTTCCTCTTTCTTTTATTCATTGTTGTAAATGTATCTATAAATGTAATAGAATTTCTTATTGACGTACATTTACATTTTGCCTATGTATAGATTATTACAGAGTTTCTTGTAAAAATATACTACGTGGTTATCATCTCGACTTAATAAATTATTAGACTTTCTACTTTCTCTCTTTAGCCTACTGTATACATCTTGGAGTACTACTTATCTATTTAGGCACAGTACTTTAGCTATAAACATATTGAATGTCTACTTAAATGACTTATGCGCAAAATTTGACATGCCACTTGCTTCCCTCTATATGTACAACAGCCCAGCGCACGGCTTCCTTGGCGTAGCCTTGACATCGTCTCTCGGCGTTTATTCCTTTATAGACCTGAAAATAGAAACAAGTTTTGTTAGTTCGTAAGAACTTAGTGAGCTACACCTTAGAATACCTTTTTCATTCATTATTCGTTGAACATGGTATATTGCACATCCTTGGATATTTCTTGACACTTCTTCCTTCTTTGGCGGGTACGATACTGAAGCCACCATATTTCTTCCCTCAGAACCATTTTCCCCTTTCTCGGGCATACTATATTTCACATCTCTTTACTTTCTATCTCCTTTCTATCTCCTCATAATATAGTATGTTACATAAGATATTGATAGTGTGGGGGCATACTATATTTCACATTATCCTTCCCCAAAAGGAAAAAAAGAAAAAGAAAAATCAATAATAACAAAAAGCCCCCACACTATCAATACCTTATGTAAAAAAAAAAAAATGCCTATTCCTAAACACAAAAAAAAAAAAAAAAAAATTTACTTTGAAGCTTCTCTCCCGCCTTGAAGATTGTCGCCACCGTCTTCAGCCATTGTCGCGAACGTTGGGTTCAGGTGAGAAAATATTGAAACGCTTTGTTTGAACTTGAAAGTAAAGAAAAGAACTTAAAAAGATAGAATGCATTCTTTGGTATTCGAAAGTAACTTTATTTTCTTTTTCATTTATTAATGCATTTTTCATTTATTTATTTGTTGCTGGTTTTTTTTCCAAATGAGTGTATTAGGACTATTTCTATTATTTCTTAATCCATACTTTTGTTTTATTTTCAAGGCAGAATTACTTTTACTATTTCAAGGTATTGGAAGTTTAAGTTAATATATATTCATTTATTTAGCCACTGACTTTTTTTATCAATAAAATACAAAATTTGAAATAAATGCTCTGCTTCATTTTGTTGACATTGTAAGTATTCAAATGAATTAGTAGTCTGTTTTTTTTTTTTTTTTTCTCTCAAGAATATAGTTTTCTACTTTTCACGTTTAAAAATTTAGATCAGTTATTACTATAATTAAAAGTATTTTATTAAATTATCTTATAAAACGTTTTGAAATTTGATAATTATGTAATAATAAAAATAACAATTAATATATTGATTCGGATATTATTTTTTCTTAAAAATACATTTAAAATCATCATAATAAAATAATTTGTTTTCTGTTATACTAGTAATCTTATGAAAAAATTGATGCCAACATTTTACTTGAAATAACTAAAATATTAACTATTTAGACTAATCGATGATATTATAAAAATAGATAGGTCAAATTATGTCAAAATTTAAAACATAAAGATTAAATATCAAGTTTCGGCATAATTTAGAGGCTAAAATTAAAACTTAACCATTGTTTTATAATGTCAAAAAGAAAAGGGTTGCAAACTTATAAGAATTGAAAAGCCATATGTCAATCTCTAAAATTATTAGGGTATTTAAATTATATATAACCATTTAATATTTTAATAAAAAAGTTAATGATATTAATTATTTGAATTAATTAATAATATTTTAAAAATAAAAAGATTAAATTAAATTAAAAATTAAAAAATATAAATTAAACCAAAACTAAAATTTATTATTTTTAAAAAAAGGTAAAAGAGGAAAGGAACATGGTAAGTGTACCATGTGGCCACAAAAGAAAAATTCTAAATACCTTCTTTTTATACATACGTATATAGATTATAGTAAATAAATTTAAATAACACAACTTACACTTGATATAAGTTTTGAGATTTATGTGAAAATAAAATTAAGACAATATTTACAAAATGAGATGAAAGAGTAATAAATTTGGTGGTGGATGGAAATGGCAATTTCGAAGCGGTATCTATCAGCAGGTGGTTTGTGACGATTAATAAGATGAAGATGAAGACGAAGAAAGGTGGAGTGTGGAGTGCGGAGTGTGAAGTGTGTAGCAATTTGTCTCTCTGGCGGTTGACCAATGTAACAACAAACGCACTTCGTAGATTGCATGGTTGATGTTTTTCTGACTTGCAAATTTCATTGCGAGGCGCATTCCGAGAAACCAAAATTTGGGTTGACTTTCTCTCTATCTCTGTCCATGTGTATTTAAGCTCAACTAGGCAGTGGCCGACGCGGGTACAGGTACAGGCACAAGCACACGCTCAGGCCTCACAAATTAATACCACTGCATTCATATTTGAAGCTGGAGTTGGTCGTCTTTAGTACATTAATTATATAATTTTAGAAAGTGGCTAAAAATATTTATTAGTCGCTTTTTTTTCCTGCCAAAATTATTTGTCTCACTTTTGGATTTGATAATATCACTAGAAAAAATTAAATAGTTTTAAAATAAATATGGTTAAGTAGTGAGATTAATGAGAATGAAGTGATGGTCTGGATGGATGGTGGTTCACCTTCAGATGAAGTAGAAAGTGTTGGGATTTAGTACTGTTTGTTAGTGATTTCGTTGATATATATTTGTATTTTTTTTTCAATAAATTAGTTTAATAAAATATTTAATAGTATCATTAATATGTTTTTATATGGCCATCAATGATTTTTTGCACGTAAAGAACAATGAAAATAAATATTGACTCATTGATTATCTAATCATTTAACTAATATTATGCGGTATTATATGGTTGAATCATAATACAAAAAAGACAATTTATATGAGGAGATAATCTAAACTCGCCCTCAGTGTAATTGAAATTAAGAAAATCAATAGAAATGCTAGTATGTTGTCTATCAAGTTGATGTGATTCCGGTCACATCATGTGACTCAACAAGAAGGATTCGAGATTGGCGTAAGCTCGAAAGGCCCAAATGCAAGATGAAACCTTTGTTGGGTTTGATTAATTATTGGACAATTTAAAGGACTTTTATTAAGTTTTCAGTTTCATAAAGTTTGCATCTTTAAATTATGTCTGACATTATATGTCTGCAAATTTAATTATGTCTTGCATTATGTGTAACACCCCTCACCCGTATTCAACGCCGTAGGGTTACAAACCATTACTGGACTTATAAAAAAATTAAACAATAATTTAACATACAATTTCCAAATCCATACAAACGGTATTCACAAACAACCATGTATTCGGAAAGGTTCGGGACTAAACCGATAACTCAGAAAATTTGTACGAAACTTAGAAATTTTTCCAAAATACAGGGGACACACGCCCGTGTCACAGGCCGTGTGGACATTCGAAATGGAATCACATGGCCGTGTCCCAACCCATGTCCAACCCCATTTAACTCTCTGACTTGGGTCACACGGTTAACACACACGCCCGTGTGACTAGCCCGTGTGCCCTAGAAATGGCCGCACACGCCCTTGTGCCAGGTTGTGTGTTAGGCCGTGCCAAACCTATAGGGTATACTGACTTATGCGACACAGCCATGACACACGCCCGTATGCTAGGCCGTGTGGAGTATACTGACTTGATTTCAAATTCAACACCAGGGGACACATGGCCGTGTAACATAACTGTGTGTCACACATGCCCGTGTCTCTACCCGTGTAGACAAAAATAGGCTATTTACCAAGCCATTTGCCACCCAATTTGCATGTACCTACATCAAACTCAAATGGCACAATTCATGGCATAAAATAGGCATTTTAATAACCTCAACCAACATAATTCATATCATTTTAATACCAACCAATTCAAACCACACCAATACATCAATATACCATTCAATTTCATACTAAAATCCCTAATCTCAAATCATCAATATAAACACTTCCAATTTTGCATCATTTAGTCTAATCTCATCAACATACCAACTTCACTTCTCAAACATTTGCTATCAATAATATTTACTATAACACCCCAAACCCGGCCCATGCGGTATGACTTGATTTGGCATGTCACATGAAGAAAGTACTTGTGATTTTACTAATAATTGACGCTATTTGGTTATCGTTAAGAAAAACAAGTTTGTTTTAGAATTATTCGATAAAAATACTACTGATCTCAAGAGGTTGATTGAAAAATCAATAATCAAACTAGTGATATTTTAAAACCGCGACTTTTGAAAATATTGTTGATAATTCGAAGGAAAATCCAAATTAAATAATTCGTACATATTTGTTATGAAATTTGTTTGTTGGTAAATTTTAAGAAAAACCATTGTTTTATTATCTCAGAAAATCCCCATTTAAAACAATTCATGAAAGGTAATAAGTACGTCAAACATAAAACAAAATAAAAATCCCAGAGGCCTTATTACAATTTTGAACCCGAAATAGTAAAAGTAATAAAATAAAGCGGAAAAAGAAATTTACTAAAGTTCAAAAATATCATTCCAAAAGTATGGCCTCCGCCGAGTCATCCATGGCTGATACGAACCCGGTTTCATAATTGATTCGAGTCGTAAGATTGCCCGATCGTTAAACAAGAAGGTTTCGTTCGGATTCAAAAAAGGATTTGTAAAGTTTGATTTTTTTAAAAGAATGGTAAATAAGTAAGGACTCGATAGAGAGGTGGTTATGGATTAAGGAGGCTCGACGATGAAAGAAATGGAAAAAGTCGGGTTATAGGATAATCGGTAACTTAAGGTCAAGAATGAACCAAACTTCGGATGAAGGTTGGCCCGAGACTTATAAGACTTTAAGTTAACTTGGAAGGAATTTATAAGACCTCGACCCACTATCTAAAGAGATAGGAACCTCAGTATAAAGTTTCGAATGCCACACGAAAATGTGATAAGTTCGGATAAACAAAGAAACTATTGACGCCACTACCTAGATAGATAAGTCAACGAATCTTTGGACGAAATTTGAGAGAAAAATTTCTCAAAAAATTTATGGGTAAATTCATTCAAATTTCAAAAGGTAAGTGTCCACAAAATGAAAATAAACCAACTATTTATAGGAATTTAAAGGTCTCATGAATAGCAATAATAAACTCTACACCATTAATTCCTACTTGTAATGTTGAATCTTTGTGCCGTCCAACTTTCCCACCATTGCCTCCATTTTGTTTATTTAATTCAAAGTCAAGGCTCCCATTTGTTTATGCTTGCATTATCCTTAAAAAAATTCCACATTTGGCATGTGTTGCCATCCACCATAGTCATGGTACCCTCAACTTTATGTTATTTAATTCATTCCATGCTCCATTATTTGCACCATGCTCCCAATACTTAATTATCTTCAATTGTTTATTCCCTTTCATTGCAATCCACCATAAAGAGCCATGGCTTGGTTTTTCACGTGGGAATCTTTCAATTGCTTTTGTTGTCCCTTTGGTGTTTGACACCTGCAACATATTAGTCAATTTATTAACTACTTAACTGAGCACAATAAAATGGGACTATTAATTAGTCAGCACTTAGTGTATTTAAACACCCAAAATATATATATATTAGGCGATGACTAGACACTTTAAAACCACATTTAATTAGACAAATTATTTTCTTGTAAAAACATAATAATTAAATTCAGACTCTTTTATTGACACTCAATTAAATTCATAATTTAAAGGACGTAACTAAATTAACTAATATCTTATTTAATTTTAATGCAGCAAATTTTAACCAAGTAGTCCAGCAAATTAATATATGTAAATGTAAAATAAGGGCGAGCTCCTTGATCTAAATTTAAGCTAGCTGAACGTGAAGAACATTGCATGGCTTGCTCGATTCTTCGTTCCCAAAATGTCCAGTTATGACATTGCTCCAAATTTTGCTTATGAGAACCGACACTTCCTCCTTAAGCCTTTTAGCACGAGCACGAGTGATAGGCCCCTTTGGTAGCTCCAAGGGATCTTCGGTAGTTTTAGTAGGTGCCCGAGCCACGGTCGTATCATCCTCTCCCCCTTCGAAACGACTTGTCCTCAAGTCGTCACCTACATCATATGGAGATAAATCAGACACGTTAAAACTAGCGCTCACGCTATACTCACCGGGGAGATCGATTTTATAAGAATTATCATTGATCCTCTCCAAGACTTGAAAAGGACCACCGCCTCTTGGCATCAGTTTGGATTTTCGTTGGGCTGGGAATCTTTCTTTCTTCATGTGCACCCACACCCAATTTCCCGGCTCAAAGGTAATTTTCTTGCGTCCTTGATTAGCCTTCTGCTCATATTGTTTGGTTCGTTCTTCGATATTCCTACGCACCTTCTCATGTAAGCCTTTTCACGAACTCAGCCTTTCTCTTCGCATCTGTATTCACAAATTGTTCGTTAGGCAGTGGAATTAAATCTAAAGGTGTTAAAGGATTGAAACCATAAACAACTTCAAATGGAGAGTGTTGAATAGCCGAATGGGTAGAACGATTATAAGTGAATTCAATGTGCGGTAGGCACTCCTCCCAAGACTTAAGATTCTTTCAGATTATAGCATGCAGTAACGTAGACAAGATTCGATTTACTACTTCAGTTTGTCCGTCCGTCTAAAGATGGCAAGTAGTCGAAAACAGCAGCTTTGTGCCAAATTTTCCCCAAAGCGTTCTCCAAAAATGGCTCAGGAACTTAGTGTCTCGATCAAAAATAATAGTCCTCGGTACTCCATGCAAACATACAACCTCCCTGAAAAATAGGTTAGCAACATGTAAAGCATCATCAGTTTTGTTACATGCAATGAAGTGTGCCATTTTCGAAAACCTATCTACAATGACGAAGATTGAGTCTTTGCTATCCTTGGTTCTTGGAAGACCTAGAACAAAGTCCATTGAGATGTCGATCTAAGGTCCTTCCGGGATAGGCAACAGGGTGTATAATCCGTGGGGTTGAACCTTCGATTTGGCCTTCTTGCAAGTGATGCACCGTTCGCACACTCGCTCCACGTCTCGTTTCATTTTTGGCCAATAGAAATGTTCGCGTAACGTTGCCATTGTCTTTGCTATGCCGAAATGGCCCATGAGGCCTCCACTGTGCGCTTCTTCCACTAAAACATTTCGAATGGATCCTTTAGGGATACAGAGCTTGCCTTCTCGAAACAGGTAATCATTGCTACGATAAAATTTATCACAAGTACCAGATTCGCAAGCTTTGTACATTTCAGCAAAATCAAGGCCAGTAGAATAGAATTCTTTCAAATACGTAAATCCCATCAATTTTGTCTCTAATGAATTGAAAAGAGCATACCTTCTAGACAATGCGTCCGCCACCACGTTTTCTTTACCTTTCTTATATTTGATGATGTATGGAAATGATTCGAGGAACTCCATCCATTTGGCATACCGTTTGTTTAGTTTATGTTGCCCTTTTAAATGCTTCAATGCCTCGTGATCGGTATAGATGACAAATTCTTTTGGCCATAAGTAATGTTGCCATGTTTCCAAAGCCCGAATCAACGCATACATTTCCTTATCGTAAGTGGGGTAGTTAAGTGTAGCCCCGTTCAACTTTTCACTAAAGTACGCTATTGGGCGTCCTTCTTGCATAAGCACGGCTCCAATGCCTAGGCTCGAGGCATCACACTCGATTTCAAATGTTTTCTGGAAATCTGGCAAGACAAGTAAATGAGCGTTAGTTAATAGGTCTTTAATAGAATTAAAAGCACGCTCTTGTTCGTCATTCCAGAAGAAAGCAGAGTTTTTCTTAATAACACTAGTTAATCGAACTTGGCTGATGCTAGTAGGTCTCAGCCATTCACGGATTGCCTTAACCTTCTCTTGGTCCACTTCAAGCCCCTTTGCGCTAACAACAAAACCTAAGAAAACAACTCGATCAGAACAGAAAGTGCATTTCTCAAGGTTAGCGTATAATGTTTCCTTATGCAAAACTTCAAGTACGGCTCGCAAATGGTTTATGTAATCTTCCAATGATCTGCTATAAATAAGAATGTCGTCAAAATAAACAACACAAAATTTTCCGATAAAAGCTCGCAAAACATAATTCATTAACCGCATAAATGTACTGGGTGGGTTAGTTAAGCCGAATGGCATAACCAACCACTCATACAAACCGTGCTTGGTTTTAAAAGCCGTTTTCCACTCATCTCCTTCCCGCATCCGGATCTGATGATATCTGCTCTTGAGGTAAATCTTGTAGAAGAGTTGTGCTCCACTGAGTTCTCTAACATGTCATCTAGGCGCGGAATAGGATGCCTATACTTGATGGTGATCTTATTGACCGCTCGGCAATCCACACACATACGCCAAGTACCATCTTTCTTCGATAATAGAAGCACAGGAACAACGCACAGACTTAAACTTTCCCGAATGTGGCCCTTGACCATCAACTCGGCCACTTGTCATTGCAACTCTTTGGTTTCTTCAGGGTTGCTTCGGTATGCTGGGCGATTTGGTTTTGTGGCTCTAAGAACGAAGTCAATCTGGTGCTCGATCCCTCGAATAGGTGGTAGGCCACTAGGGATGTCGTCCGGAAATACATCTTCGAAATCCTGCAACAAAGATACAATCGAAGATATAAGTGAAGCATCTAGTTCATTAGTTTTAAGGAAATTCTCCTTAAACATAAGAACTACGTGATACGAGCTCACCTATGAAGCCTGAGACGGATGTCAACCACGATCCGATGAGGCTACCTAATAGGCCAATCACACGTTCCCGAACCAAACAATTCAAAGATGCCGCAACGGTGTTGGTGGCACAAATTTGGGATGATTATAAAAGAGAACCCAAAACATGCTAAATTCGTACAATTTAATTGAAGTTGAATATACTAGCCATCCATTCGCTAGTTTATTTAACACTTTATTTTACGCATGTTTTAATTTTTAATTTTCAGTAGTAACTTCATTTTTCGTATTTCATATTTTTAGAAGGTACAAGTTTTTAGTTAGTCTTTGTCGAAGTTGAATATTAGTATGTTCTTATCTAGTGTTTACATAAGGTAATTAAAATTACATCTAGTCTAATTTTAATTAATGTGATTTATTTTGTAGTGCCTCACGATTACGATAAGATGATGGAAACAAGTGGCCAAAGAAAATTAATTAAGGTAAATGGAAGACCTCCATGCGTGAAAATTAATTGGGCGGCAAGGTGGAGCAAGTTATTAAGCACATGGAACATAAAATAATGGCAAATGGAATGCATGAAGTAGTGGGCGCATAACACATGTGAAATGGGCATATTTTAATCAATCAAATGGCACTTGAATTGAACATGCGGCACTAGCTTGTGGAATGCATTAAACAATTAAAGAATTTTTTTAAGCAATCCACATGACAATGGACTAACAAGGCCTTTTTGGAATAATGGGAGCATTATAGAATGGAGCTTGAATTGGGCGGCATTGGGAGTTCATGGGAGAATAAATAATTGAAGACTAAGCATGGTGTTTAGTGGAACAATCAATGGGGACGGCAAGCTAATGTTTGGGGAGCTTGGAATTTAAAAGTATTATTCTAAGTTGAAGGTGCTCAAAAATTATTTAATTTAAGATAATGCTTTGGTGCTCAAAAAAAAAATCTTGAACGAGAAAATTGAACAATTTCAAGCTTGGTGTCTTGGCCATACGGCTAAGTAGCTATAAATAGGACGTTTATTTTCATTTAAAAAAACAGAACTTGAATTTGAATGAAAGAAAATTTTCTTTTGGTGAGTATTCACTCTCCTAAATTCTCGAGGTTTGAATTGACTTATCTAGTTTTCTAGTGGCGTCGTTCTTTCCTTATTTGAACTTATCATCCTTTCGGGTGTGGCGTTCATCTACCTATACAGTTGGTTCCTATCTCGCTAGATAGTGGGTCTCGGTTTTATTTTGAAATACCATACCGTTGGTTCCTATCTCGCTAGATAGTGGGTCTCGGTTTTATTTCGAAGCTCATTCCATCAATTTGAAACTTATAAGATTCGGGTCTTTAATTTTTATTAAAGGTTCTTTCTTGTTTCAAATACGTATCCATTTCAATCCATCACCTATCTTTTCATTTCAAAGATATCATTTCCAATAAAATTATCCCTTTTGTTAGTTGAACGAGAAACTGTCTAATTTACGATCGGGCAACATTAACGATTCGCCTCCTAACCCGAGACGGGCCGTCATCATCTGGTATCAGAGCTAATTAAATTAGGCACGTTTTTTATCGTTTTGAGATTTTCCGAGTAAGTTTAAAAAAAAAACCCTCTTCCTACCGTAGCCTGTTTAGATTTATATTCCCAGTGTTTTACAAAGTATATTAACTGAGACGAGTCCTTGTCTGTATAATTAGTTAGCTCTATAAGATGTTGGAAATCAACTATAGTTGACTTCCATGCAATTGTTACCTCCTCAAACATATCTTGGTCATCTCTTGGCTTTTCTACATTAAACTGCTTTCCAGCTTCATGCTCAATTAGCTTGAAACGACCTACGAGTTGCTAGTAAGTCAAAGACAACCTTCTAGAATCTAGAAGAGTGAATTTGAGCGGTAAAAGGCAAGAGTGAATACATTAAGGAAAAAGCCAGAATTGAGTAAAAACACGAGTGTGAGTGTTGATAATTTTCTTTGTGAGTGAACAAGTAAGGATTGTAGTGAGGATTCATTAATTTTGTTTTAAAAACATGTCTAGGAGCCCTGAACGTCGAACAATAAGTGACGAAGCATCTGACGCCGCCGGAGGTGGAGGAGAATTACCACCCCGAAGGAATGATCCCGAAGGGAGAAATCAGGATGTGCAAACAGTATTGCAAGAAATCACACGTATGTTCAGATCAATCATTGAACAATTAGATCGAAGAGAAGAACAAAGACCTCGACCAAACACCCCTCCAATTCCAAGAAGGGGTCGAGAACAACCTTGGTTACGTGACAACGACGTCTACGAACCAAGTGAAGCCGACAGCAAGCCGGCTTTCGAACATGATGAACGAAGAAGAGGTCCACGAGTGCGTGAGCGAAGGGATCGAGATTTGACCGATGACGACTTAAAGAACATTAAAATGGCAATTCTCGCTTTCCAAGGACTCGGTCCGATCCGAAGCCTACCTTGAGTGGGAAAAAAAGGTGGAATTAATTTTCGACTGTCACAATTATTCAGAAAATAAGGAGGTAAAACTTGCTGCCATCGAATTTTCTGATTACGCCCTTATTTGGTGGGATCAACTAACGACGAGTCGAAGACGGGATGGTGAACGCCCAATATCCACATGGGCGGAAATGAAGGCACTAATGCGGAAAAGGTTCATCCCAACCTACTATCACCGCGAGTTGCATCAAAAATTGCAAAGCCTAACCCAGGGTCACCGAAGCGTAGAAGATTACTACAAGGAGATGAAAGTGGCCATGATCCGAGCAAATGTGGAAGAAGAACGAGAAGCCACCATGGCACGATTTAGCGCTGGCCTCAATCGAGATATCGCAAATATTGTAGAATTACATCATTACATCGATATCGTCGAAATGGTTCACATGGCTATAAAGGTAGAAAAACAGCTGAAACGAAAAACTACGCCTAGAGCAAACCCCAATCAAGCCTCAACATCGAAGTGGGGGCAAGTGACCAACAAAAGGGACATGCCGAACTGAGCCAAAGAAATCAGTGGCGCACCCAAGACTAACAAGCCTAACGGTGAAACAAGCAAAGGCAAAATGGAAGTTTTTCCGAATTGATCCCGAGACATTAGGTGTTTCAAATGTTTGGGACGAGGACATATTGCAAGTCAATGTCCAAATCGAAACACTATGTTTGTCCGAGATAATGGTGAGATCGAATCAAAAATGAAGAGGAAGACGATGCCGTGTGAGACATCCCAAGATGAGGAAGAAATAGAACAAGCCAAAGTGGGGAGATCTTGGTGGTAAAAAGGAGCCTTAGCTTACAAGGTGTCGAAAATGAGCAACAACGCGAAAACATCTTCCATACGCGCTGCCAAATACAAGGAAAGATTTGTTGTGTCATTATTGACGGAGGAAGTTGTACTAATGTGGCTAGCACCATATTGGTGGAGAAACTTGGATTGACTACCACAAAACATCCCCATCCGTATAAGCTACAATGGCTTAACGACGCTGAGAACTTAAGGTCACAAAACAAGTTTTGGTTTCCTTTTCAATAGGGAAGTATCAAGATGAGGTTTTGTGCGATGTGGTTCCAATGCTAGCGGGACATCTCTCGCTTGGGCGACCTTGGCAATTTGACAAACGAGCAATCCATGACGGCTACACTAATCGATACACTTTTAAATACTTGGGCCGAAACGTGACGCTAGCTCCGCTAACACCCAAGCAAGTTTATGAAGATCAGTTGAAGATTAAGGCATCAATGGAAAAATCAAAAGAGACAGTGAGCGGAAAAATGAGAAAGAAAAAGAAAAGAATTTTAAAAAAAGAGGACAAGAAAATAAGTGATAAAACAAGAGAGTGTGAACAAAAAGAAGAGGAAACGAAGGAGAAAAAGAAAATGGAAAAATGAGTGTTTTTGCAAAAGCAAGAGATATTCGAAAAGCTTTACGTGTGAGACAACCGATGTATGTCTTACTATACAAGGAATCATTTTTGAATACTAACGACTTACCTGAGAATCTTCCTTCTTCTGTGTTGTCTCTGATTCAGGAATTCAAGGACGTCTTTCCGTAAGAGTTACCAAGTGGTTTACCGCCCATTCGAGGCATAGAACACCAAATTGACTTGGTACCGAGCTTCACCGCCCCAATCGACTGCACATCACGAGCAATCCCAAGAAAACAAAAGAGGTCCAAAAGCAAATCACTGAATTGCTAGAAAAAGGATATATTCGAGAAAGCCTTAGTCCATGCGCAGTACTGGTGCTACTAGTACCAAAGAAAGATGGTTTGTGGCGAATGTGTGTCGATCGTCGCGCCATCAACAAGATTACCATCAAATACCGACACCGATACCCGACTTGATGATATGCTAGACGAGTTGAGCGGAGCTCGAATCTTTACAAAGATTGACCTCAAAAGTGGTTATCACCAAATTAGGATGCGGGAAGGTGATGAGTGGAAAACGGCTTTCAAAACAAAGTTAGGTTTGTATGAATGGTTGGTAATGCCATTCGGACTTACAAACGCTCGAGTACTTTTATGCGACTTATGAATCATGTTTTACGAGCTTTTATTGGCAAATCATGTGTTGTTTATTTTGATGACATATTAGTGTACAAAGAAATCTTTGGAGGATCATCTCCAACATCTACGTGTGATCTTAGAAACATCTGCGAAAAGAGGTATTGTACGCCAATCTCGAGAATGTTTCTTTTTGTACTAACAAGGTCATTTTCTTAGGATACGTCGTAAGTGCAAATGGATTAGAGGTAGACCAAGAAAAGGTTAGAGCAATCCAAGAATGGCCCCGCCTTACAAACGGTTAGCCAAGTCACGAAGTTTCCATGGGTTGGCTAGTTTTTTTGCCACGATTCGTGCCCAACTTCAAAGACGATAGTGCTCTCTTTTAACGAGCGTGATCAAGAAGAATTCGGCTTTCCATTGGTCCGATGAGCAAGAACGGTCTTTTAATGCCATTAAAGAATTTCTTGTTAAAGCTCCATTGTTATCCCTTCCTGACTTTAATAAAACTTTTGAAATTGAGTGTGATGCATCGTGTGTAGGGATCGGAGCCGTTCTAACTCGTAATGGAAGACCGGTGGCGTATTTCAATGAAATTGAACGAGCTGCACTCAATTACCCCGTGTATGACAAAGAGATGTACGCTCTAATAAGATCGCTTGAAACATGGCAACATTACTTGAGGCCGAAAGAATTTGTTATTCATTCAGATCATGAAGCACTCAAGTATATTAAAGGTCAGCACAAGCTTAACAAACGACATGCAAAATGGATCGAGTATTTAGAATCATTTCCGTACGTAATTAAGTACAAAAAAGGTAAGGAAAATGTTGTAGCGGATGCGTTATCACGAAGGTACAATTTATTAACCTCTCTTGATTCTAAAGTACTTGGTTTCCATCATATTAAGGAATTGTATGCTAACGATGCTGATTTTGGCAATGTCTATAATGCTTGTGAGAGTGGTGCTTTTGATAAGTTTTACAGGCATGAAGGATTCCTTTTCAAGGAAAACAAGATTTGTATACCGCAAGGTTCTATACGAGACATGCTTGTGATAGAAGGACATAGTGGTGGCCTTATGGGTCACTTTGGACGAGACAAAACATTGTCCACTCTTCAAGAACATTTTTTCTGGCCAGGAATGAGCAAGGATGTTGAACGAATTTGTGAACGTTGCATTACTTGCAAACAAGCCAAATCGTGGGTCCACCTCACGGTTTATATACGCCTTCCTATTCCGTATACACTCAGTGGGTTGACATTTCCATGGATTTCATCCTTGGATTATCGAGATCAAAAACTGGGAAGGACTCGATTTTTGTTGTAGTTGATCGATTTTCTAAAATGTCCCATTTTATCCCTTGTTCTAAAACTGACGATGCTGTGCATATTGCCAACTTGTTTTTTAGGGATATCATACGATTGCATGGAGTTCCGAAGATGATCATATCTGATAGGGACGTAAAATTTTTAAGTCATTTTTGGCGAACTCTGTGGGGAAAGCTAGGGACGAAACTACTAATCTCGACCACATGTCATCCTCAAACGGATGGACATACCGAAGTAGTAAACCGAGTCCTATCAACCTTGTTGCAAACCTTGGTGCAAAAAAATCTCAAAACATGGGAAGACTGTCTACCCCACATCGAATTTGCTTACAATCGAATCTGTTCATTCTCGCAACTAAATTTTCACCTTTCGAGATTGTTTACTGATTTAACCTCTCACTCCTCTTGATTTATTGCCACCGCCTTGAGATAAATTTATCCATCCCGATGCTAGGAAAAGGCGGAATACATAAAGGAGTCAGTATCGAAAGGTGCGCGAGAATATTGAAGCAAGAACCAAGCAATACGTCCAACGAGCTAACAAAGGTCGTGAGACGCATTCTCTTTGAACCATGGACTGGGTTTGGGTTCATATGCGAAAAGAAAGGTTTCCTAAGCAAAGGCGATCTAAACTTCTCCCAAGGGGAGACGGTCCATTCCAAGTCATTGAACGCATAAATGACAACTCGTACAAATTGGACTTGCCAGGTGACTATAATGTGAGCGCGAGTTTTAATGTTTCTGATCTTTCTCCTTTTGATATAGGTGATGATTCGAGGATGAATCAACTTAAAGAGGGAGGGAATGATACGAGCTCACTTATGAAGCTTGAGACGGATGTCAACCACGATCCGATAAGGCTACCTAATGGGCCAATCACACGTTCCCGAACCAAACAATTCAAAGATGCTGCAACGGTGTTGGTGGCACAAATTTGGGATGATTATAAAAGAGAACCCAAAAACATGCTAAATTCATACAATTTAATTGAAGTTGAATATACTAGCTTGATCATTCGCTAGTTTATTTAACACTTTATTTTACGCATGTTTTAATTTTTAATTTTCAAAGAGTAACTTCTTTTCGTATTTCATATTTTTAGAAAGTACAAGTTTTTAGTTAGTCTTTGTCGAAGTTGAATATTAGTATGTTCTTATCTAGTGTTTACATAAGGTAATTAAAATTCTATCTAGTCTAATTTTAATTAATGTGATTTATTTTGTAGTGCCTCACGATTATGATAAGATGATGGAAACAAGTGGCCAAAGAAAATTAATTAAGGTAAATGGAAGACCTCCATGCGTGAAAATCAATTGGACGGCAAGGTGGAGCAAGTTATTAAGCACATGGAACATAAAATAATGGCAAATGGAATGCATGAAGTAGTGGGCGCATAACACATGTGAAATGGGCATATTTTAATCAATCAAATGGCACTTGAATTGAACATGCGGCACTAGCTTGTGGAATGCATTAAACAATTAAAGAATTTTTTTTAAGCAATCCACATGACAATGGACGGCAAGGCCTTTTTGGAATAATGGGAGCATTATAGAATGGAGCTTGAATTGGGCGGCATTGGGAGTTAATGGGAGAATAAATAATTGAAGTCTAAGCATGGTGTTTAGTGGAACAATCAATTGGGACGGCAAGCTAATGTTTGGGGAGCTTGGAATTTAAAAGTATTATTCTAAGTTGAAGGTGCTCAAAAATTATTTAATTTAAGATAATGCTTTGGTGCTGAAAAAAAAAATCTTGAACGAGAAAATTGAACAATTTCAAGCTTGGTGTCTTGGCCATACGGCTAAGTAGCTATAAATAGGACGTTTATTTTCATTTAAAAAAACAGAACTTGAATTTGAATGAAAGAAAATTTTCTTTTGGTGAGTATTCACTCTCCTAAATTCTCGAGGTTTGAATTGACTTATCTAGTTTTCTAGTGGCGTCGTTCTTTCCTTATTTGAACTTATCATCCTTTTGGGTGTGGCGTTCATCTACCTATACCGTTGGTTCCTATCTCGCTAGATAGTGGGTCTCGGTTTTATTTCGAAATACCATACCGTTGGTTCCTATCTCGCTAGATAGTGGGTCTCGGTTTTATTTCGAAACTCATTCCATCAATTTGAAACTTATAAGATTCGGGTCTTTAATTTTTATTAAAGGTTCTTTCTTGTTTCAAATACGTATCCATTTCAATCCATCACCTATCTTTTCATTTCAAAGATATCATTTCCAATAAAATTATCCCTTTTGTTAGTTGAACGAGAAACTGTCTAATTTACGATCGGGCAACATTAACGATTCACCTCCTAACCCGAGACGGGCCGTCATCACTACGATTGGTTGCCGAAGCAACACCATTTTTCGAATCTCTCGTACTTTTGCATACACGTTCAATTTTGCAATCCCCTCATCATCTCGTTTTTCTTGTTCTTTACTCACTTTTTGCTCACTCCCTTTGTTTTTACCCCTTGCCTTTATTTCTCATTTTTCCTTTATTTTTCCACTCTTCGTATCTGTTTCTTTTTCCTCTCTCTTTGTTTGTTCTTTCGCTTTCATTTGTTGAACAGAACTTTTCAAGCGTACTTGGTCCTCGTACACTTGTTTGGGAGTCATTGGTGCTAGAGTCACACTTTTGCCACGATGTTGGAAGGTATAACGGTTTGTATAACCGTCATGAGTGGCTCGTCGATCGAATTGCCATGGTGTTCC
Organism: Gossypium bickii; assembly: GCA_025503065.1. Lineage (NCBI taxonomy): Eukaryota > Viridiplantae > Streptophyta > Magnoliopsida > Malvales > Malvaceae > Gossypium > Gossypium bickii. The sequence continues at coordinate 43,186,297 of CP106720.1, forward strand.
TAAAAGTAAGTGGCTCGCATGCATTGTGACCACATCGCAAACAACTTCGTCACTATACTTGCCGATGGAAAAAGGGATGACAGCTTGGTTGGTGACTCTCAATTCGCCTCTGTTGTTCAGCCAATGTAATTTGTAATGCTGAGGATGTTTTGTTGTTGGTAAGTCCAACTTTTCAATAAGCATTCTGCTAACTACATTTGTACAGCTACCTCCATCAATGATCATGCTGCACACTTTGCCTTGAATATGACATCTTGAATGGAAGATGTTTTCTCGTTGTAGTTCATCTTCAGTACTTTGAATACTCAAACTACGTTTTACCACGAACAACTCACCTTCAACGGCAAATTCAAGTTCTTCTTCCTTTTCTTCTTCAATAGAAGGGTCGTGTTCAATCTCTTCTTCGTCACCCGATTCAATCTCATCTCGGGTTTCATGATCATCACTCGCCGATTTGGACACTGACTAGCTATATGGCCCCTACCGAGACACTTGAAACACTTGATGTCTCTAGCGGAATTACGCTCGGCCTCATTGTTAGGTTTGCTTGTTTCCCCACTTGGCTTGTTAATCTTTGGGCTTGCAACATTTTCTCGTGCTCGAAAAGGAATCTACTTATTACCGGCTCTTTGATTCCACTTTTGGGTAGGAGTGGAGTTTGGGTAGACACCGCGAACGGGGCCTTTCCTTTTGAGCTACTTCTCCACTTTGATGGCCATGTGCACCATCTCTTCGATCTCAACGTAGTGCTGGAGTTCAACCACATTAGCAATATCATTAATTTAATCCAGCCAAAAATCTCGCCATGGTTGCTTCACGGCCTTCTTCGATGCTGGCTCGGATCATGGCTATCTCCATCTCTTTGTAATAATCATCTACACTTCGACTACCGTGAGTGAGATGTTGTAACTTCTAGTACAGTTCTCGATGATAGTATGCCGGAATGAACCTTTTACGCATTAATGCTTTTATTTCGGCCCAAGTGTTAACAGGTCACTCTCCGTTCCTCCTTAGGCTAGTGGTTAGTTGATCCCACCAGACCATTGCGTAGTCAGAAAATTCAATGGCCGTTATCTTTACCTTCTTGGTTTCTGAGTAGTTGTAACAATCGAAGACTAACTCAATCTTTTTTTCCCATTCTAAGTACAACTCCAGGTCTATTTTGCCTTGAAATGGAGGTATGGACAATTTGAGGTTCTTTAAGTCATCATCTACTCGATCTCGATCTCGTTGGCCTCTTTGTCGTCCACTATAATTGGACCCATGATCGCTCTCGGCTTCATTTGGTTCGGACCATTCTTCTTCGGGTACTCGTTGCCTTCCACGTCTCCTTAGTGGGCTTTGAGGAGTTCTTCCTCGACGGACGCGCTCTTCGACTTGGTCAAGCCTTTCTTGGATTAGCTTGAGTTTACGGTCGAACAATCGCTCTACTTCACGTAACAAGGCTTGATGATTGAGATCAGGTATATTTCTAGCATGTTGTCTATCCGTTCTCTCGGCCATGTTGCGTTCTGGACTTCGGGACATGGTTTTAAATTTAATCCTCACTAGAAATCCTCTCGATCACTCGGAAAGAAAGAATAAATGTCACTCACACTCGTGTTTGTACTCTATTTCGACTTTTACCTTCACTCTATTGTGCTCACACACTCTTGCCTTTTTCCGCTCGTTTCTTCTCTCGTGATTTCGTATAAGATTCAGGTGACCAGATCTACTAGGTTAACAGGCCAGTTTCAAAATTAACAGAGGTTTGGCGTTGGGTATTGGGTAGGCTAAAAGGAAGAAAAGACAAATGGAGTAAGGATGGGTGGCATTGGGTGAAAAGAGAAAATACCAATTGATGGTAGAGAAGAAAGAAAAAAAAAATTGAAGATCGAGGTAGGAATATGAAAGTAAAGCAAAACTTGCAAACTTCACACTTTTTTTTTTGAATTCTCTCTTCTTTTTTTTACTCGAATTTTTTTTTTATAACTTTGATTTTTTTATTTTGAATTCTCGTATCTCTTTTTTTTTACAACACCAAATGAAAGAAAGAAAAGAAAAAAAAATTAAATCGAAACTTTGAATTTTTTTTACTTCATAATAATTTTTTTTAAAACACGTACCTAATTTGGGTTTGCTTCGAACGTCCGAGCTTCTCGTTTAATTAGCTCTGATACCAGATGATACGAACCCAATTTCGTAATTGATTCGAGTCGTAAGATTGCCTGATCGTTAAACAAGAAGGTTTCGTTCGGATTTGAAAAAGGATTTGTAAAGTTTGATTTTTTTTAAAAGAATGGTAAATAAGTAAGGACTCGATAGAGAGGTGGTTATGGATTAAGGAGGCTCGACGATGAAAGAAATGGAAAAAGTCGGGTTATAGGATAATCGGTAACTTAAGGTCAAGAATGAACCAAACTTCGGATGAAGGTTGGCCCGAGACTTATAAGACTTTAAGTTAAACTTGGAAGGAATTTATAAGACCTCGACCCACTATCTAAAGAGATAGGAACCTCAGTATAAAGTTTCGAACGCCACACGAAAATGTGATAAGTTCAGATAAACAAAGAAACTATTGACGCCACTACCTAGATAGATAAGTCAATGAATCTTTGGACGAAATTTGAGAGAAAAATTTCTCAACAAATTTATGGGTAAATTCATTCAAATTTCAAAAGGTAAGTGTCCACAAAATGAAAATAAACCAACTATTTATAGGAATTTAAAGGTCTCATGAATAGCAATATTAAACTCCACAAGATTAATTCCTACTTGTAATATTGAATCTTTGTGCCGTCCAACTTTCCCACCATTGCCTCCATTTTGTTTATTTAATTCAAAGTTAAGGCTCCCATTTTTTTATGCTTGCATTATCCTTAAAAAAAAAAAAAATCCACATTTGGCATGTGTTGCCGTCCACCATAGTCATGGTGCCCTCAACTTTATGTTATTTAATTCATTCCATGCTCCATTATTTGCACCATGCTCCCAATACTTAATTATCTTCAACTGTTTATTCCCTTTCATTGCAATCCACCATAAAGAGCCATGGCTTGGTTTTTCACGTGGGAATCTTTCAATTGCTTTTGTTGTCCCTTTGGTGTTTGACACCTACAACATATTAGTCAATCTATTAATTACTTAACTTAGCACAATAAAATGGGACAATTAATTAGTCAGCACTTAATGTATTTAAACACCCAAAAAAAATATATATATATTAGGCGATGACTAGACACTTTAAAACCACATTTAATTAGACAAATTATTTTCTTGTAAAAACATAATAATTAAATTCAGACTCTTTTATTGACACTCAATTAAATTCATAATTTAAAGGACGTAACTAAATTAACTAATATCTTATTTAATTTTAATGCAGCAAATTTTAACCAAGTAGTCCAGCAAATTAATATATATATGTAAATGTAAAATAAGGGCGAGCTCCTTGATCTAAATTTGAGCTAGCTGAACGTGAAGAACATTGCATGGCTTGCTCGATTCTTCGTTCCCAAAATGTCCAGTTATGACATTGCTCCAAATTTTGCTTACGAGAACCGACACTTCCTCCTTAAGCCTTTTAGCACGAGCATGAGTGATAGGTCCCTTTGGTAGCTCCAAGGGATCTTCAGTAGTTTCAGTGGGTGCCCGAGCCACGGTCGTATCAATGGCCCCTAGTCCTCGTCACTGAGCATTACCTACAAGGATTAAGAAAAAGAAAGGGGGTGAGTTACAAGAACTCAGTGTATAATCCTCTTACCGTCATCCACTGGGCCTGAACCCGTATAGCAACATCTTGAGCCAAAGACCATTTACATAACAGAATTTAAAGGAAATGAATGCAACCCAACCCATCCATCCATCACACCCCAGACTAGCCAATCACACCTGTGGGGATCAAGTCAACCCAGCCCGCCCTCACACCAATTTGCAGTCAAGCTGCTATTTGTACAATATTTTTGTGGTCAAGCCACTGAAATCATATTTAAGCACAATAATAAACAAATCGTGGCAATACCACTAGGCTACACTGCTCCCAATATAATTTTCCCAACCCATGCAATATGTAAAGATGCAACATAATAAAAATATATCCACATATATAAAACCCTTAATCTAGTAAAATATTTCGGTGAATCGACCCATTAAAGCACTTTGGTAATTCGGCCCACTAAGGCATTCTAGCAAATCTGCCCTTTAGGGAATTTTGGTAAATCGACCCATAGGGGCATTTTCGTAAAACGGCCCATTAAAGCTTTTTAGTAATTTGGCCAATAAGGGCATTTTTGTAATTTAGCAAATTAATACCGATTTTGACAAATCTTTAGAAATAATGTTGTTTAAGCAAGTTACTCGATTCATGCCATATCACAGTTAATAGATTTGTAAGCAACAACGATCTATTTTCCAACATGATAGTGAATCACAAATTTACGGGATTTCGGTGTGAGATTACACACCTGATTACGGTAAGAACTAAACCTTCTTAATCATCGGCACCTATGACACTATGACACTTGATTAACTAACAAAAGAGATTTTCTTAATCCAAATCTAAATCAACGATCTAAAAATGCTTACCCTTAGTATCACGAACAACTACGATTTGCCTACTCTCATCAGAAGATGGTCAACAATCCGGTGGGAAATCTAGAACTGCCGATACCGACCTTCGTTTGAACTTGGGTAAAGGAATTATGGGACCGCTTTCCTTTGGTTCCCTTAGCGTTATCCCCTTCAACCAATTATCCTTTGCATCCATGAGTAAAAACCCAATAAGTACGGGTAGATTCGGCTATAGCACAATGGTAGATGAAGAAAAAGATTAATTGAATAGAAAAGAAAGGAAAACAACAATGCCATTTTCCCTATGGAATTTACAAGATCTATCAAAATAATTACGACAAAGAATCGCCTTACCTTGACTACTCACAAATCGACAGAGAATAATAAATCAGCCAACTACGGTTAAATATCTATAAGATGCCGTTACAAAAATAAGAGAGTAAGGGAAGCGAAGTTTCGGTCTAGAGATGAAACAAAACAGTCGAATATTAAGGGTCCAACATTCGGTCATGTAGAAGAGACGATGAAAGGAAAAGAATAAAGCCACTTACCCGATTCAACCAAGGAAGAAATGCCCAACACGCAAGAAAGAAGAAGAAATAAAGTGTTTATAGGTTCGGCTATTTAGAGAGAAAAGAACAAAGAGATTCGGCCATCAAGTATTATTGATTAAAGAAAAAGAGAAAGATTGAAGAGACGATGAGAAAGAAAAGAAAGGATGGTCAAGAGAAATGTTAAAGAATTTCATCTAACACAATAGAAGAGATGAATCAAAAGAAGAACTTGTGTGATTCGACAATCAAAGAGAAAAGAGTAGAAGAGAGAGCACCAAAATGTTAAAAAGAATAAAGAAAGTTATGGCAAAAATGAGAAGAAGAAGAAAAAAAGAAAATGCTCCCTATTGGTCACGGTTTTAGGCAAGGATAAGAGGTACCAAATGGTAAAAAGAAAAGGCCTTCAAATGAAACCAAAAACTCTTCAAAAAGTCCAACAAAAATTCAGCACAACAATCCCTTACCAAAACCAATTACTTCTTCCACCAAATGATCTTAGTTGACCAAAAATTCTTTCCCCCCATGCACCTCCTAAATTCGGCCAACATATCTCGCCTTATCTCTTTCCTTTATTTCTTTCCTTATTTTTCTCTTGATCTCTTCCTTACTCTTCTCCTTAATGTTCTTTCCATCATTAGAAAGTCTTCATTTCCTTCCTTAGAGCCTTGGTCGACACTTACCATCTTCCACCTTGATTAGCACAAAAATTAATTCAAAATTTGCGATAGGTGGGATTCAAACTCCACCCCCATAAGCCCCTTCATGTGACGCCTCACCACCTTGCTACTAGTTCCTCTTGTGCTAGCTAAATACATACTTATTTCCTTAAGTCTTGACGCCACTTACCATCTCTCCTTAAAGTGCTTAAACACAAAAATTTTGCTAAGGCCCAACTCAACCCCAAGCCTTCTTAGGACCCCAAAACATACACAACTAACACTCTTAACTAGCCTAACACATGGTATAATGCAAAACATAAAATCCTGAATTTTAGGACGTTACAATTCTACCCCCTTAAAGAAATTTCAGCCTCAAAATTTACCTGATTAAAAGAGATGAGGGTACTGTTGCTGGATCGTGTCCTCTAATTCCTATGTAGCTTCCTCTGACCCGTGATTACACCATAATACTTTGACTAATGGAACCGACTTCCTTCTCAGTACCTTAATATCCCGATCTAAAATCTGCACTGGCTATTCTTCAAAAGATAAGTCAGGTCTTATCTCAACTTCCTCCACTAGCACTACATGATACGGATCCGAACAATAACATCTTAACATTGAGACATGAAATACATTGTGTATCTGACTTAACTCCGGAGGTAACTCAAGCTGATAAGCCACTGGCCCAACATGCTTCAATACACGGTAAGGTCTGGTAAATCTAGGGCTCAACTGGCCCTTTAGTCCAAATCTTAAGATCTTTTTCCAAGATGAGACCTTCAAAAAGACCTGATCACCCACAAAGAACTCTATCTCCTTCCGCTTCAGATCCGCGTATGGTTTCTGTCTGTCCGAAGCTTCTTTTAATCGAGCCCGAATTACCTTAACCTTTTCTTTCGTCTCAGAGATCAACTCAGGACCCAATAACTGTCGCTCCCCCAGCTCAGTCCAGTATGTAGGAGTTCGACACCTATGACCATACAATGCCTCATAAGGTGCTATCTGGATGCTGGATTGATAGCTGTTGTTGTATGCAAACTCTGCCAGTGGTAGAAAATCTTCCCAACTACCTCTAAAGTCAATCACACAGCCCCTTAACATGTCTTCTAGAATCTAGATTACTCTCTCTGACTGACCATCAGTCTGCGGATGAAACGCCGTGTTGAAATTTAGTCTTGTACCCAAAGCTTCATGTAAAGCCTTCTAGAACCGTGATGTAAACCCAGGATCCCTATCCGATAAAATAGACACTGGTACCCTATGCAACCTCACGACTTTTGCTATATACAACTTGGCCAACTTCTGCAACGTATAATCTGTACGAACAGGTAGGAAATGAGCAGACTTCGTTAACCGATCCACTATCACCCACACTGAATCTTTGTTAGTAGGCGTTAAGGGTAACCCACTAACAAAATCCATCGTTATCATTTCCCATTTCTATAGTGGGATTTTCACCGGTTTTAGCAACCCCGAAGGCAGTTGATGTTCCGCCTTCACCTGCTGACATGTCAAGCACTTGCTCACGAAATTAGTAACCTCTGGTTTCAACCCTGGCCACCAATACTGCTCATGAAGGTCTTGGTACATTTTGCTTCCCCCGCGATGCATAGCAAATGGGCTACTATGCGCCTCACGCAGAATCATTTGTCTCAATTCTGAATCCCTAGGCATACAAACTCTTTCGCGGAAACATAATACTCCATCACTATTTAATCCAAAATCCCCTATCTCACCACCTTCCACTTGCTGAAGTCGAGAACCCAACCTTTCATCTAACAACTACTTTTCCTTAATCTGACTTACCCACGCAGGCTTCACTTGAAGTTCAGCTAACAAGCTACCATCTTCATAAAGGCTAAGATGAGCGAACATCGCTCTCAAATCCGATATCACCTTACGACTCGATGCATCCGCCACTATGTTAGCTTTACCTAGGTGATACTCGATTGAGCTGTCATAATCTTTCAACAATTTTATCCACCTCCGCTATCTTAAGTTCAACTCCTTCTGGGTAAGGAGGTACTTCAGACTCTTATGGTTCGTGTAGATAATCGACTTCTCCCCGTACAGATAGCGTCTCTATATCTTTAGAGCAAATACCACTGTAGCTAACTCCAAATCATGTGTGGGATAGTTCACCTCATGCGGCCTTAATTGACGAGATGCATAAGCCACCACTTTCCCCCTTGCATCAACACACATCCCAAGCCCGTGTGTAACGCATCGCAATAGATAATAAACTCTTTACCAGCCTCAGGCTGAATCAATACTAGCGCTTCTGTCAGAATCTTCTTCAATTTCTCAAAGCTCTCTTGCTGCTTATCTGACCACACAAACGGTATTCCCTTACGCAACAGCTTAGTTAATGGTGCAGCAATCAACGAAAACCCCTTCACGAATCACCTGTAATATCCAGCCAAACCTCAAAAACTTCAGATTTCTACCACTGACTTCGGTGGCTTCCAATCTAATACAGCTTCGACCTTCCGGGGATCAACTCTAATTCCCTCGGAAGACACAACATGCCCCAAAAAGGTCACTTCCCTCAGCCAAAATTCACACTTACTGAATTTGGCATACAGCTGCTTCTCCCTTAATATCTGCAATACTACTCGTAGATGTGAATCATGCTTCTCGTCAGTCTTTGAGTACACCAAGATGTCATCTATGAACACAACCACAAACCAGTCTAGATAGGGTTGGAAGACTCGATTCATCATATCCATAAATGCAGATGGTGCATTAGTCAACCCGAACGGCATCACTAAAACTCGTAATGCCCATATCGGGTTCAGAACGCAGTCTTGTGAATATTCGCCTCCTTGACTTTTAACTGGTGATACCCCGATCTCAAATCTATCTTCGAGAAAACCTAAGCTCCTCCCAGCTGATCGAACAAATCATTGATCCTTGGTAACGGGTACTTGTTCTTGATCGTCAACTTATTCAATTATCTATAATCGATGCAAATACGCATCGACCCATCTTTCTTCTTAACGAACAAAACCGGCGCTCCCCACGGTAACACAGTTGGTCGAATAAATCCACGATCCATCAGCTCTTGGATCTGAGCTTTAAGTTCCACAAGCTTCTTCGATGTCATTCTGTAAGGGGCAACGGACAATAGAGCTGTTCCTGGCAACAGCTCAATACCAAATTCCACCTCCCGATCTAGAGGCAATCCTGGAAGCTCCTCGGAAAAGATGTCTGAAAACTCTTTCACCATTCTAACACTCTCTACCGACAACTCTTTGGCATCCAAAGCACTGATAAAGGCTAAGAACGCTCCACACCCCTTTCGTACCAACTTTTCTGCCTTTAAAGCAGATACCACATTAGACAGATAATTTCTTCTTTCACCTATCATCATCATTTCCTTATCCTCTGAAGTTCTTAGTACCATCTTCTTTGTAGCACAGTTCAAGTTCGCACGGTGTTTAACCAGCCAGTCCATACCCAAACTAAGATCGAACTCGCCGAATGGCAGTTCCATCAAATCTGCCAGAAATACTTCCCCCCGAACTTCTAAGGGCACATCCCTAAACAACTTATTTACTACCATCGACTGTCCTAAAGGGCTAGTCACAGTTGTTTCTCTAGCAGTAATCTCAGATCTAATATTCAAAATTCCAGACACAACACATGCAATATGGATGTGTGGATCCAATCTCTATCAAAGCGGTAAAAGGTACATCAGATATGAAAAACGTACCAGTTATGACATCTGGTGAATCGCCATCCTCTTGACGTCTGACCGCATAGACCAACCCTGGTTGTCTCGCCTCCGTGTTTCCCCTATTACCGGTACCTCTACCCGGTGCACCCTAACCTCATCCTACGCCATTACCACCTCGACCTTGTAACATCCCGAAATTGTGCCTAAAAGAATTCGGCCCAATGGGCCTTAGGCGTAGGAATGTTTAAAATTTCGAGAATATGAGAATGACATTATTACAAATTGGACTTGTTAGTGAAAGTTACGAAGCTTCTAGGAAGTTCTGGGTTCAAGTTAGGCTATAGGTAAATTTTTGTGTTTATGCACTTTAAGGAGAGAAGGTAAGTGGCATCAATGCTTATAGAAATAAGTGAGTAAATTGCTAGCATAAATGAGCATATTGTAAAGAGGATGTGGTGTCACATGAAAGGCTTTAAGGGAACAGGTTCGAATCCTTCTTGATGCAAAAAAAAAATTGACTATTTTTTTGTATTCCTTCCATAAGTGTCGGCCATGGGTGTATTTTTGGTAAGGTGGACTTTTTAATTTTGGCAAGGTGGCTAAGGAAATATGGTAAGGAAGAATGGATGGAAAGGAATAAAAGAAAAGGGAAGGGATAGGGAACATGTTGGAATTTTTCGTAGGGCATGTTTTGGAAAGGTTTTAGTTGGTCTATGTTCATCTTTAGGTAAAGATGATAATGGTTTGGGGAAAGGGAGAGGGTAGCCGAATTTTGATGGGAGCATTTTGATAGTTTTGGTGCTTGTTAGGCCTAATTCCTTTGGCATCCTTTGTGTTCATTCTTCCAACTTCTCCTCTCATTGCCGCAACTTCAAGACAATAGTGGGCAGTTTCTCTTTTCTTTGTTGTCTTGCCGAAAACACCTAGCCTTTGTAACCAATTATTTTCACTCATCTTTTCTTGAAAACTGAAACTACCAATCCTTCTTTGTTGTCTTGCTACTAGTGCCAAACCGTGTTCTTCATTTCGGTTCATCCCTATTATTAAGGTAAAGGTTCTTTCTTCTTATTTCATGTTGTTTGTTCTTTCTTCTCTTGACTTGACTAAGCTGAAACTCTCATCCCTTGGCTAAGCCGAACCTAGCCACTTGTTGTTATTTTAAACTTCTCTTATTTTCTTTTAATGAAGGCCGAATCAAGCCATCCTTTGCTGCTACTTATCTTTCCCTTACCTTGGTCTCGAAAGTTGGTTGGAACTCGTTGTAATAGAAAAGGTGCAAGGCTGGATTTTAGAATCTAGTAGGGAAGGATCACGATTGTGGGGGCAACGAAGAGTGGTTCTTTAGGGAATCCTAATCAACGTGTGTAATCCCGTACCCTTCCGAATACATGTTTGAAATGGTGTGTAATCTCATACCTCTTTGAATGTTACGTGAAATATTCTGTGATTCGGTAGAAATACCGGAGAAAAACCAGAAATCGGCATCCGTGACCACTCGGGCGTGCGTATATCAGTAGTGGTAACCATATTTTGCAATGAAACAGTTTGGTCAGCAGCAGTGACGTGAATTTGAAAAATCATGAAAAATAGGAAAAAAGGAATTAGAAAGTGAATAAAATATAGAATTAAAGCGTACTGTGACTATTTTTATATGAAAGAAATAGAGGAGGAAGAGGAATTTTATATTTCGTGATATTCTAATTTTAGTGAGACTTGTTCTGATTGACTTTGTGGTTCCCTAATTTGTCTTAGAAAAAACGTATAAAATTGTACAAAGTGAATTATGGGTTATAATTTATATGTATAGATTTTTTAGTGAGCCTATTTTCATTAGAAACAAATGGGAGTAACATATGAAAACTGTACAGTGAGATATTTGAATTTAATGTAAGAGAGGTCAGAATCATTAGTTAGTGAAACAAGGGAAATTTTAAGGAATAAACTGTACTAAATGGTTAAGCCAAAAATTTTGGAAAAATTGTAGTAAGAAGATATATGAGTCTAGTTTCAAGGAAAATTTATGGATTTAAATTTTGGGATTCCGAACTCAAGTTATAATCAATTTAGCCAGCACGACGCAGATGGACACTTTCAATTTTTATGTCCCAAATTAGTAGTAAGTCGGGTTTGAGAAATTTTCCAAAATACCCTTGGAGGGTAAATTATCGAAATACCCCTGGATTGCGAGATTTACGAATTACCCTTAGTGGGAAAAATTACTGAATTTATGAAAATGCCCTTATGGGCCAAATTACGAAAATGCCCTTATGGGCCGATTTGCTAGAATGCCCTTATGGGCCGAATTACGAAAATGCCCTTATGGGCAGATTTGCTAAAATGCCTTTATGGGCCGATTTGCTAAAATGCCCTTATGGGCCGAATTACGAAAATGCCCTTATGGGCCGATTTGCTAAAATGCTCTTATGGGCTAAATTATGAAAATGCCCTTATGGGCCGATTTGCTAGAATGCCTTAGTGGGCCGAATTACAAAGTTTTATAATTGATCAATTTACCGTAATAAATAACTGGATTAATGGTTGTTGTTTTTATATGTGGATATTTTTCCATGTATGTTGTGAAATTACCAAAATACCCTTAGAGGGTAAATTACTGTTATACCCTTATGGTTTGATTGGCATGATTGTGTGTATTTTGTCTATCTGGTTATGATGGTAATTTATTTCATACATCATTATGATGTGTGCTTTGCATACATGACATTCTGCTTAGGATTGGTATATTGATGATTGGAGGAAGTATAATCTGGTGGCTCTGCCACATATTTTGGGTGGCTCTGCCACATATTCTAGTGGCTCTGCCACATATTCTGATAACGGCTATGTGCCTAACATATGAATCAACAACTCTGTGTCGATCATATTTACCCAAGGCTGTATGCCGATTATATTACCGTATATGATATATTGGTGGCTCTGCCACAATTCGTATAGTGGCTATGCCACACATAATTCTGATTCTAGTGGCTCAGCCACAAATAATATAAATGGCTTCGTGCCTGCGTATTAAATGGCTTCATGCCTGTGAATTAAATGGCTTCATGCCTGCGAATTAAATGGCAACTTGCCTACGATTGGTGTGTTTGGCGGGGTGGGTTGACTTGATCCCCACAGGTGTGATGGGATGGTACGGGTGGTGTGTAGCGGATGGATTATTAGGATGGGTTAGGTTACATATATTGCACACATACATTTGTCATATATATATTGTTTCACTATAGGGGCTTAGGCCGAAGTTATTGCTAAATGGGTTCAAGCCCAGTGGACAACGGTAATGGGATTATACTCTGAGTTCTTGTAGCTCACCCCCTTTCTTTTCTTAATCCCTGTAGGTAACGCTGAGTGAGGAGGACTTGGGGCCATGGATGACTCGGTGGAGGCCATACTTCATAAATGATGTTTGCAAACATTAGTAAACTATTTTTCTATATTATTTCGTTACCTTTACTATTTCGGGTTTTAAAGTTGTAATAAGGCCTCTAGGATAAACTTTAATATGCTTTATATTTGGACGTATTTATTATGTTTCTTAAATTGTTTTAAATGAGATTTTTCTAAAAACTTAAATAACAGTTTCCAAAATTGATTAACAGAAGGTTTTTATAAATATGTATGAATATTTTAACTTGAATTCTCTTTCAATTTTATCAGCAACATTTTCAAAAGTCATGGTTTTAATGTTCACTACCTCGATTTTTGATTCATCACTCAACCTCTCAATAATACTTGTATTTTATCAGTATTTTCATCCAAAAACTTGATTACTTAAACATTAAGAATCACATGATGTTTTGCGCTTTCTTCATGTGACATGTCAGATCCGGTCATACCGCATGGGCTGGGTTTGGGGTGTTACATTTTATGGTATCAAAGCCTGATTGCAAAACTCGGTTGTGGTTTGGGTTCAAAAGCGTTTTCCAAAGCTGTTTGAATTTTAAATTATAAATGCATGTTTTAAAGGAAGTATGGCACCACGGGTATCCGGAACCAAGTCAAGTAAGTTTATGTTCTCAATTTACGATTATTGTGGTATGACTGTAGAAATACTCTAGAACTTTTAGCTTTAGGAGCTGAAACTATAGAGATTGAGACCTCAGATACGTACTACGAAAACAACTTTACTTTCTATACTCCATAAAACATCATTTAATAAACATTGAATAATATAATGATTCATAAAACTCTTAATCAGATTAAATCGACTTAGTGAATATGAGCGCTAGAAGATGTGGACGCGGTAGACGTGGACGTGCTAGAGGCCGAGGTGCTAGGACTAGATCCTTAGCATCGGAGCGTGTTTTTGAAAGAGAGGTGTTGGCACCGCCAGTAGCTGAGACAGGGTCTCATGACTGAGCTGGGGTTGTCGAGCTGACTTAGATGGTTAAGGAAGTGCTGGAGGAGGTTAAAGGAATCAGTGAAGTACTTCGAGTTGGGTCTGTGGACTGTAAGAAGAAATTAGATCGCGGTTCTTTTGGGTCACAGTCTCGTTCCGTAAAGCGTGTTAAGGCACGTCCAAATTTTCTGGCTTGCAATTATTGCGGAAGGCGTCATCCGGGAGAATGTTGGAGGAGGTCAGGAGCATGCTTGAGATGTAGGTCTAAGGAGCATAAGGCTCGGGATTGTTTCATCACCATTAAGTCAGGTATGTCTTGGTTGGACGTCATGATTGAATGTAGAAAATTTTAGGTATAAGTGGTAAATAACTGCTTGCTTCTGTGGTTAGATGTCTGGTTGTGTGAAATAGGATTCAAGATTATGTTAAAAGTACATTAGTGTTATTAAGATCAGAGTGCGTAGCGAAAGCATAGTGGTGTGATTTGAGCGGTGTGTTTAGTAATTGGTTGGAAATTTTGAGGACGAAATTTCTTTAAGGAGGGTAGAATTGTAACATCCCGAAATGGGGCCCAATGGGCCTTGGGCATAGAATGTTTAAAATTTTCGAGAATATGAGAATGGCGTTATGTAAATTGGACTTGTTAGTTCAGTGAATTTGAAAAGTTACGAGGCTTCTAGGAAGTTCCGGGTTCAAGTTAGGCTATAGGTAAATTTTTGTGTTTATGCACTTTAAGGAGAGAAGGTAAGTGGCATCAATGCTTATAGAAATAAGTGAGTAAATTGCTAGCATAAATGAGCATAACGTAAAGAGGATGTGGTGTCACATGAAAGGCTTTAAGGGAAGAGGTTTGAATCCTTCTTGATGCAAGAAAAAAAAATTGACTATTTTTTTGTATTCCTTCCCTAAGTGTCGGCCATGGGTGTATTTTTGGTAAGGTGGACTTTTTAATTTTGGCAAGGTGGCTAAGGAAATATGGTAAGGAAGAATGGATGGAAAGGACTAAAAGAAAAGGGAAGGAATAGGGAACATGTTGGCATTTTTCGTGGGGGCTATTTTGGAAAGGTTTTAGTTGGTCTATGTTCATCTTCTGGTAAAGATGATAATGGTTTGGGGAAAGGGAGAGGGTAGCCGAATTTTGATGGGAGCATTTTGATAGTTTTGGTGCTTGTTAGGCCTAATTCCTTTTGGATTTGTGTTCATTCTTCCAACTTCTCCTCTCATTGCCGCAACTTCAAGACAATAGTGGGCAGTTTCTCTTTTCTTTGTTGTCGTGCAGAAAACACCTAGCCTTTGTGACCAATTATTTTCACTCATCTTCTCTTGAAAATTGAAACTACCGATCCTTCTTTGTTGTCTTGCTACTAGTGCCAAACCGTGTTCTTCATTTCGGTTCATCCCTATTATTAAGGTAAAGGTTCTTTCTTCTTATTTCATGTTGTTTGTTCTTTCTTCTCTTGACTTGACTAAGCCGAAACTCTCATCCCTTGGCTAAGCCGAACCTAGCCACTTGTTGTTATTTTAAACTCCTCTTATTCTCTTTTGATGAAGGCCAAATCAAGCCATCCTTTGCTTCTACTTATCTTTCTCTTAGCCTTGGTCTCGAAAGTTGATTGGAACTCGTTGTAATAGCAAAGGTGCAAGGCCTGATTTTAGAATCTAGTAGGGAAGGATCGCGATTGTGGGGGCAACAAAGAGTGGTTCGTTAGGGTATCCTAATCAAGGTGTGTAATCCTGTACCATTCTGAACACATGTTTGAAATGATGTGTAATCTCATACCTCTTTAAATGTTGCATGAAATATTCTGTGATTCGGTAGAAATGCCGGAGAAAAATTAGAAACCAGTATCCGTGACCACTCGGGCGTGCGTATATCCGTAGTGGTAACCATATTTTGCAATGAAAGAGTTTGGTCAACAACAGTGATGTGATTTTGTAAAATCACAAAAAAATAGGAGAAAGGGAATTAGAAAGTGAATAAGATATCGAATTAATGCTTACTGTGACTATTTTTATATGAAAGAAACAGAGGAGGAAGAGGAATTTTATATTTCGTGATATTCTAATTTTAGTGAGACTTGTTCTGATTGACTTTGTGGTTCCCTAATTTGTCTTAGAAAAATCGTATAAAATTGTACAAAGTGAATTATGGGTTATAATTTATATGTATAGATTCCTTAGTGAGCCTATTTTCATTAGAAATAAGTGGGAGTTATACAGTCAGGTATTTGAATTTAAGGTAAGGGAGGTCAGAATCGTTGGTCAGTGAAACAAGGGAAATTTTAAGGAATAAACTGTACTATTCTATTTTCAAGGAAAATTTACGAATCTAAATTTCGAGATTCCTAACTCGAGTTATAGTCAATTTAGTTAGCATGACGTAGATGGACAGTTTTAATTTTTATGCCCCAAATTAGTAGTTAAGTCGGGTTTGCGAAATTTTGCAAAATACCCTCGGAGGGTAAATTTCTGAAATACCCCTAGGTTGCGAGATTTCTGAATTCCCCTTAGTGGGAAAAATTACTGAATTTATGAAAATGCCCTTATGGGCCGAATTTGGAAAATTCCCTTATGGGCCGATTTGCTAAAATGCCCTTATGTGCCGAATTATGAAAATGCCCTTATGGGCCGATTTGCTAGAATGCCTTAGTGGGTCGAATTACAAAGTTCTATAATTGATCGATTTACCGTAATAAATCACTGGATTAATGATTGTTTAGTTGCCTTTACTAGTTCAGGTTTTAAAATGGTAATAAGGCCTTTGGGATAAACTTTAATTTGCTTTATGTTTGGACGTATTTATTATGTTTCTTAAATTGTTTTAAATGGGATTTTTCTAAAAACTTAAATAACGGTTTCCAAAATTGATTAACAAAAGGTTTTTATAAATGTGTACGGATATTTAACTCAAATTCTCTTTCAATTTTATCAGTGACATTTTCAAAAGTCATGGTTTTAATGTTCACTACCTCGATTTTTGATTCATCACTCAACCTCTCAATAATAGTTGTATTTTATCATTATTTTAGTAACCCTATTTTAGTACGAATCACATGATGTTTTACGCTTTCTTCATGTGACATGTCAGATCTGGTCATACTGCATAAGCCGGGTTTGGAGTGTCACAGACTTATCCCGCTGCCTCTCGGCGGCGTTGAGCGCCTCCTGCTGGCTGGGCAAATCTGTTACGAACTACCTGAGTCTGAGCAGGCTCTCGAGGGCAATCCTTAAACCGATGGTCCTTGGATCCATATCTGAAGCAACCACAAGTTCTCCTCCAGCATTCACCCGAGTGAAGTTTTCCCCAATCCACACAAGGCTGTAACTGATTGGTAGTAGCTGGAGCACCCACTCTAACTGGTCCCTCATTCCTGGGCCTTTTCTGAAAACCTCTAGCAGGACCTGAATACCCAGAGTCTCTTTGTTCCTGCCCCTATCCTTGTCTCGATTTTGTCGTTCCGAGTGTTTAACTTCTTCAGCTATGTTAGCTTTTTTCTACAAGTGTAGCAAAATTCCTTTCCTTTTGTGGGGCTATCAATACCCGTAACTCATCAGGCAATCCATCCTCAAAACGCACACAGCATTCATAATTAGTCGGCACTATTCCTCGGGCATACCGACTCAGACGCATAAACTCTGCCTTGTATGCTGCCACAGATCTACCTCCTTGGACCAGATTCAGGAATTCCTTTCTTTGGCCATCTACATAGCTAGCCCCGACATACTTTCCCTGGAATGTTGTCTTAAAGAATTCCCAGGTAATACGATCAACCTGAGTGCCTTCCCGAACAGTGAGCCACCACTGATACGCCTTGTCCCTCAGCTATGACACAACCCCTTTCATTTTCTACTCAGTTGTGCAATCCAGATCATCCATAATCCGCTCCACCGCCTCAAGCCAGTACTTCGCTACACTTGGGGCTACACTCAAAATACCCCTAAAAACTTCGGCCCCATTTGATCTGAGTCGCTCCGATATCGAACCACGAGCTGTCGACCCAGTTCTTGCCCCAGCAACCCTTTCCAGTACCCGGAACATTGCTTGGGACAGAGCTTCATCCTCTCTCATTCGATCATGTGGCCCAGCTTCAGTCATTGGTGACGCAGGTGCGTCCATTTAATGCATATGTCCCGATGCCTCAGATACAACTCTAGCACCTTAGCCTCTACCACGTCCACGTCTACCGTGTCCACATCCTCTAGCGTTCATGTTTGCTAAGTCGATTTGATCTGATTAAGAATCTTATGAATCAGTATGCTATTCAATGTTTATTAACCAATATTTTATGGGGTATAGAAAGTAAAGTTATTTTTGCAAAACGTATCCTAAAGTCTCAATCTCTATAGTTTCAGCGCCTAAAGCTAAAAGTTCTAGAGTATTTCTATTTTGCGGAGCTTTCTTGCCACAGTCATATCACAATAATCATAAAGTAAAAACAAAAACTTACTGACTTGGTGCCGGATACCCGTGGTACCATACCTCCTCTAAAACATGCACTTATAAATTTAAAATTCAAACAGCTTTGGAAAACGCTTTTGAACCCAAACCACAGTCGAATTTTACAACCTGGCTCTGATACCATAAAATGTAACACCCCAAACTTGGCCCATGCGGTATGACTGAATTTGGCATGTCACATGAAGAAAGTACTTGTGATTTTACTAATAATTGACGTTATTTGGTTATCGTTAAGAAAAACAAGTTTGGTTTAGAATTATTCGATAAAAATACTACTAATCTCAAGAGTTGATTGAAAAATCGATAATCGAACTAGTGATCTTTTAAAACCGTGACTTTTGAAAATATTGTTGATAATTCGAAGGAAAATCCAAATTAAATAATTCGTACATATTTGTTATGAAATCCGTTTGTTGGTAAATTTTAAGAAAAATCCTTGTTTTATGATCTCATAAAATCTCCGTTTAAAACAATTCATGAAAGGTAATAAGTACGTCAAACATAAAACAAGATAATAATCCCAGAGGCCTTATTACAACTTTGAACCCAAAATAGTAAAAGTAATAAAATAAAGCGGAAAAAGAAATTTACTAAAGTTTGAAAATATCATTCCAAAAGTATGGCCTCCAACGAGTCATCCATGGCTCCAAGTCCTCGTCACTGAGCATTACCTGTAAGGATTAAGAAAAAGAAAGGGGGTAAGTTACAAGAACTCAGTGTATAATCCCCATACCGTCAACCACTGGGCCTGAACCCATATATCAACATCTTGGGTCTAAGCCCATTTACATAATAAAATTTAAAAGAAATGAATGCAACCCAACCCATCCATCTATCACACCCCCGACCAGCCAATCACACCTGTGGGGATCAAGTCAACCCACCCCGCTGCTCACACCAATTTGCAGTCGAGCTGCTATCTGTATAATATTTTTGTGGTCATGCCACCAAAATCATAATTAAGCACAATAGAAGTAGAAATAAAGTGTTTATAGGTTCGGCTATTTAGAGAGAAAAGAACAAAGTGGTTCGGCCATCAAGTATTATTGATTAAAGAAAAAGAGAAAGATTGAAGGGACGGTGAGAAAGTAAAGAAAGGATGGTCAAGAGAAGTGTTAGATAATTTCGGCTAACACAATAGAGGAGATGAATCAAAAGAAGAACTTGTGTGATTCGGCAATCAAAGATAAAAGTAGAAGAGAGAGCACCAAAACATTAAAAAGAATAAAGAAAGTTATGGCGAAAATGAGAAGAAGAAAAAGAAAAGAAAATGCTCCCTATTGGTTATGGTTTTAGGCAAGGATAAGAGGTACCAAATGGTAAAAAAAAAATGCCTTCAAATGAAAACAAAAACTCTTCAAAAAGTCTAACAAAATTCGGCACAACCATCCCTTGCCAAAACCAATTACACCTTCCACCAAATGATCTTAGTTGACCAAAAATTCTTTCCCCATGCACCTCCAAAATTCGGCCAACATATCCCCTTATCTCTTTCCTTTATTTCTTTCCTTATTTTTCCCTTGATCTCCTCCTTAATCCTTAGTGTTCTTTTCATAGAAAGTCTTCCTTTCCTTCCTTAGAGCCTTGGTCGACACTTACCATCTTCCATCTTGATTAGCACAAAAATTAATCCAAAATTTTTAATAGGTGGGATTCAAACTCCACTCCTTAAGCCCCTTCATGTGACACCTCACCACCTTGCTACTAGTTCCTCTTGTGCTAGCTAAATACATACTTATTTCCTTAAGTCTTGACGCCACTTACCTTCTCTCTTTAAAGTGCTTAAACACAAAAATTTTGCTAAGTCCCAACTCAACCCCAAGCCTTTTTAGGACCCCTAAACATACACAACTAACACTCTTAACTAGCCTAACTCATGGTATAATGCAAAACATGAAATTTTGAATTTCAGGATGTTACATTTACTATCATCAGGCATCACATAGCTATCATCCAACGCATTCCACAAACCATATGCACACACACATATATACATGATCAACTATACCAAAATAAGCCAACTCCCACTGCTTTATACAAAACCAAAACTCAAATTACTTAAGTTCAAAAGTACCAAAGTGATAGTAGGATAGTGTAATGAAATCTCCAATGATTCCCAAATCTGAGCTAGCTTTGAAATCACTATAAAACACGGAAAAATAAACAAAGTAAGCTATAAAGCTTAGTAAGCTCGTATGAAATAATAAGCAAACTCACCATTTATTCACAATCAAATAATATGAACATAATATGTTACAAAACATTCAAATTAAAGTGTTAACTTGTATTTAATCAAAAATATAGCCATGCACTTATAACTTCCATAAATTCGATGCTCACATATTTTCTATACATACCTGTACTATTACGTATCTATTTCTCACTATTTTGTATCGTTGATATACCCGTTGAATCGTTTGGAATAATATCGGATACTCGGGAATCTCGCACTGAAGTGCCAATATCAATATATATAGCCGAAGTTATCTCAATAATACACCGAATTGCTAATATATATAGCCAAAGCTATCTCGATAATGCTCACTCTTGAGCCAATAAACGGGTCTACTCATATAAGCTAATGGTCATGACGAAGCTACTCGGTGCTGCTCACACAAGCTGATGAGAATCCACAACACATGCTACATAACTCAGCCACCGGTAGGACATACGGACCAACACCCAAATCAATAATAACCCCTAATGACATGTCATTTGTATCCTAATCTATTCCTAAGGTTCAATCGGGATTTCTCGTTGCCAGATCATCGTCGAATGTGTCCATAAGATTGAATTTATAGTTTATGCAATATCAAAGCATTTAAAATACAATTATAACACTACTTATTACATACGAACTTACCTTGAATGTAAAAACGATGAAACAAGTCGATTAGTCCAAAACCTTGTTCTTTCCCCAATCTAAGTCCGTATTTCACTTTTCTTGATCTAAATGTAATCAAAATTAACTTATTTACTAATCTCTATATTCAATTTAGTCCATAATTCACTTTAAGGTAAATTTACATTTTTGCCCCTAACATTTCAACATTTTTACAATTTAGTCCCTATTTCATAAAATCACAAATTCATGCAATTCAACCACAACCCATGCTATCTGAATTTCAATTACGTCCCTAGCAATCCATATTTTTCATTTATTTCACAATTTAACCACAAAAATTACACATTTCACAATTTAATCCCTAATTGAACATTTCACTAAAAATCACTTAACAAATGTTGTTTATCTAACAACAACCATGCATTTTCTGTAATATCCCAAAATTTGAGTATCATTTGTGTTGGCTCGAGTATGAATTTTGTGTGTTAGCATAGTCTTGTGAAGGCTTGATTTTATTTTAGGAAACTAGAATAAATTTTAGTATGGTTCATTTAATGAAGTGGATTAAGTGAGCTTAGCACTTAAGTTAATTTAAGCGTTAATTAAAGCATAAGAGGAGTAAGTGGCAAGTTGGTTAAAGAGCTTGAAAGGTGGTTTGAGGTTAGAGGTTCGAGTATCATGGAAAGCATTTTTGAAGACTTTATTTTTATGTCTAGCATTAATGGACGGTCAACCTATGTTTATGATAGGTTGGACTATTGTTTTTGGTAAGTTGAATTTTGGAAAAGGAAAGCTTGAGATAGGGGATAAGAATCTTGAAGTTATGGTATTAAGAGGGAACAAAAGGCTTGGTATATGGAGAATGTTTTGGAAACTCTTTGATGGCCTTTAGTGCATGAATGTGGGCTGGTATGGGTGTCTAGGGGTGGCCGAATTTGTAAGTAGCTTGGGGGAATAGTTGGTCAATTTCTCCTTTTGATCATCTTTTTTGGCATTTTTGTTTTCCCTCTCCACAAACTCTCATTTGGCCGAATGTGTCTTGTGCATTTTAGAGCATTTTTGCTTTTGATTTTAGCCGCTTTTTGTTGAACCAAACCATACCATTTACCTTTCTTTCATTTTCTCTTTTGAAACCGAAACAACATTTGATTTTTGGGCATTTTGTGCACATTTCTATTAGGCAAAATAGGTGTTGGCCGAACCTCTCTCTCCCACATCTCTCTCTTTTTCTTTCTTTCAATATTGTTCAAATCACAATTTCCTCCTATTCTCTCTTGGCCGAAACTTCCATCTCTCCATCTCTCTTTACTTTCTATTATTTTTATTCAAAGCCATAAACATTCCTTTCCATTGAAATCTCTTCCATCTTCTTCTTTTGTTTTCCTTTCTTCTTCTCAACTTTAATTGAATCCTTATTGCTAATACAAATCAACCATAGCCGAACCTTCTTCCTCTCTTTTAGTATTATTTTTGGCCGAATATTCAAGGGTGGATTTCCTTTTGTTTTCTTCAATCAATTTTGGATAAGGGTAAGTATTCATGGCCAATTCTCTTCAATTCTTTTCTCGTCTCTATGCTATTTTTCTTGTGGACTAAGGCCGAATCTATGAGCATTGGTTTGGAAGGTTTTAACCATTTTAGGAACCGATTTCTTTTAGGCTCTTCGGACGTTGGAAGTAATCGATCTAAGTCTCATTCCTTTAGCGATCAAAGTTGGTAAGTCAAGTGGTAAGGATTCGATATTATTTAAGTTGGTTGAGAAAGTCTAAGGCTTTTGGGATTTAATGATATGGCCGAATGGCCTTTGTTCATAATCTTAATATTGGTCGATTGTAGGACAAGGTGATCTAGTGGTAGATCAGATCTTCGGACGTTAGTTATTGCTTTGGTGAAAGGTGTGTATCTTACACACTTTATAACTTGGTTTATATATGTATGTTTATGTGTGTTATGACTAATCATATTATGAAAGTGGGAAAATCGATGAGATTTGGATATGATACCATGAAATGAGGATTCGGGTAAGTCCGTTTCATTATGTTGTTAATACATGTGGATTGAAATCATGATCTACGATTTATGATATTTCTTATGAGATACATATCAAAGTATGTGACATGATTTGTTTATCTATTGCATTGATATGGGCAATATGAGAGGAGGGGGAAGATTGATATTGTGTCTTCGGACACCAGAGGTTTGGGATCTCATAGCGACTCGTCCCTGTGGTTAACACCACCGTGGGTTGGCCCTACTTTTGAGTTATGGGATTGTCTGCCAGTGATTTGGTATCACACGTGGGTTGGCCACACAACTTGATGATTCGCGACTTCGGTCACCAGTGGTTTGGCACCACCAGTGATTTGGTATCACATTCGTGTCTTCGGACACCAAAGGTTTGGGACCTCATAGCGTCTTATCCCTGTGGATTAATTCCACCGTGGGTTGGCCCCACTTTTGAGATATGGGATCGTCGCCAGTGATTTGGTATCACACGTGGGTTGGCCCCACACTTGATTTTTCGTAACTTTGGTCACCAGTGATTTGGTATCACATTTGTGTCCTCGGGACACCAGTGGTTTGGCACCACCAGTGGTTTGGTACCACACGGTGTAGAAAAGGAGTTATGGATGGCTAGGTTGGGTGCATTATACATATATATATGCTTTGTTATAATTTTGTGTAAGTATGTGGCATTTACCCGGGAGAGGGAATATGCACAGGGTCTTGGTGACTCACCTTCTCCCTTATCATTTCAGGTGATTCGTGAGATTGCGGATGAGGAGCCGGATGAACTCGAGGAGGCCATGCAATAAATTTTGGTTCTACGTGAACTTTGGTTTGAAAACATTACTTTATTTAAATTTGGTTTTATATTTTTTGGGTTTGTAATAAGGCCTCTCTAAATTATGGTTTGGATTATTTTTATGTTTTGAGTATGTTTTAAATATGGGTTATGAATTTCTTGATTATTATAATAAATTGAGCACAAAGTTTTCTAAACTATACAACGCGATGGTTTTAAAAACGTTACCATCGGGTAACCTAAATTATTTAACAATTTTAACAATTTAAGTGTTTTCGATCATTTAAATGATTTTCAAATATTAAGTTTCTACATTCAAATCCAAATGGTTTTCAAAGTAATAATTCGAGTTTTCTTAAAATGATATAAATGTTTTCTAACCTATGATTTATTCGCCTATTTTAAAGTTTTACGTAATTTCAAAGTAAATTTTCATTTTTAACTTATTTTTGCAAATATAGAATTTTCAAAGGGTTTTTCACAAAAATTAAATCGTTAACTCGTTTTTCTTCAAAGTATTTTCCTCAGTGACATACCAGATTCGGTCATGGTGTATTGACCAGGTTTGGGGTGGTACAAATTGGTATCAGAGCCAAGTTCAAAAGCTCGGCTGTGGGCCCGAGGCCCAAAATGATTTAAAGTATGATTTTAAAATGTTATTGTATAAAATTTTATGGTTGGAAAAGCATGGCCCCGAGTCTTCGGCATCAATCCGCCCTGGTAAGTACATCAAACTGTTGATTTTGATGTTATGTTATGATGATATTGGCATGACTGTATAGTAGTAGGAACTACTTTAGAGACCCAAAACTATAGGTTTTGTGTGTACTCGCGAAACAACCCTTATTAAAATTTTTCATAAAATTGTGCTTTAAAGAAAGTGGAATAATGACTAATGCATAAAACTTTTAACTTAGATAAGAAGAGACGTTAGACATGAGTACTCGTGGTCGAGGCCGTACTACTCGTGGATGCGGTAGGGGTAGGATGGCTGTGTCTGAGCCAGTGAGGTCGAGTCAAGGATCCGAGAATGAGGTACCACCAGTTCCACCACCAGCGGTTGGAGTTGAGCATCAAGACCAAACGGGGGATGACGTAGTGTCTCAAGCGGTGCTACGAGTCCTTGAGAGGGTAGATGGAATGGGTGGAGGCACGGGAGCTCAGAAATCTGTACCCGAGCGACTCCGATCCAACGGAGCCGAGGTATTTCGAGGTGTTTCGAGTGTAGCTCCCAGCTCAGCTGAATATTGGCTAGAGGCGACGGAGCGAATCATGGATGACTTGGATTTGAGTGCTGAGGACAAGTTGAAAGGGATTGTATTGCTTCTTCGGGATGAGTCATATCAGTGGTGGCTCACAGTTCAGAATGATGCTGCAGCGGAGAATCTCACTTGGGATTATTTCAAGGCAGCGTATCAGCGAAAATATGTTGGGTCTAATTACGTTGATGCGCAGCGTAAGGCATTTTTGAGTTTGGTTCAAGGGAGTAAATCTGTATCAGAATATGAGGCTGAGTTCTTAAGATTGAGCCGATATGCTGGAGGTATTGTGGTTTCAGAGCACGAGCGTTGTGTTCGATTCGAGGATGGTTTAAGAGATGAGCTAAGATTGCTGATTGCTCCACATCAGGAGCGAGAGTTTGCTGCTTTGGTTGAAAAGGCTAAGATAGCCGAAGGAATAAAGGAATCTGCAAGGCAGAGTTACAACCGGAACAAGCATAAGAGAGGTTATGGATCATCTGGGTCAGCCGGCAATGCTTAGAAGAGGGTTAGGCAGAGTGGGCCAAATCAATCTGGAAGGCCTGTTACTGCTAATCAGAGGCCAGCGCAGTGTAATCGATGTGGGAAGTATCATTGGGGCGAATGTTGGACCGGATGGAAAGGATGTTTCGAGTGTGGCTCGCTAGATCATCGTGTGAGAGACTGTCCACGTAAGCAAGCCAGGAATCAGTCTGACGGTCAAGGTCGTGCTTAGTTCAGGAAGGAGGGACCACCGCCACAGAGAGGTCGTGGTAATGTTCTGGTCGAGGCCGCGGAGCATCGGGCTGAGGTGCAAGCAACACTGAGGCAAGACAGCCTGGTTTGGTGTATGCTGCGAGACGTCGAGAGGAGGGTGACCGGATGTCATAACTGGTACGTTTTTAATCTTTGGTGTTCCATATACTGCCTTGATAGATGTGGGTTCGACTCATTCGTATGTTGCTAGTAGTATTGTAGAGACTATGAGTTTAGTTTCTGAGACTGCTTCTAGGAAGATGACTGTACTTAGTCCTTTAGGTCACTTTGTAGAAGTAGATAAGCTGTATAGGGATGTACCCCTAGAACTCCAAGAGGTAGTGTTTGTAGCTGATCTGATGGAACTACCGTTTGAGGAGTTCGATCTAATTCTTGGAACGGATTGGTTGGTCAAGTACCACGCGAGTTTGGATTGCGCTGCTAAGCGCATGGTTTTGAAGACAGTTGAGGGTAAAGAGGTTGTCATGATAGGTAATAGAAGAGATTATCTATCTAACGTGGTATCTGCGTTGAAAGTTGTGAAGATGGTCAGAAAGGGCTGCGATGCATTTGTAGTTCATATGTGTGCTTTGGAAGCTAAGGAATCTTCGGTGAAGAATGTCTGAACTGTAAGGGAATATGCTGACGTATTTCCTGAAGAACTTCCGGGACTGCCTCCGGATCGTGAAGTTGAATTTGGTATAGATCTGTTACCCGGAACGGCGCCAGTGTCTATAGCTCCGTATAGGATGGCACCAAAGGAATTGATGGAATTGAAGGCTCAGATTCAGGAGTTGTTGGATCGAGGTTTAATTTGACCAAGTGTTTCGCCATGGGGAGCGCCAGTACTTTTTGTCAAGAAGAAAGATGGTTCGATGCGGATGTGTATTGACTACCACCAGTTAAATAAGTTGACGATCAAAAACAAGTATCCTTTGCCAAGGATAGATGACTTGTTTGATCAACTTAAAGGGGCTACGGTCTTCTCCAAGATTAATTTAAGGTCTGGATATCATCAGCTAAAGGTGAAAGATGCTGATATCCATAAGACGGCTTTTCGCACTCAGTACGGGCATTACGAGTTTCTGGTGATGCCATTTGGATTGACTAACGCGCCGGTAGCATTCATGGATATGATGAATCGGGTATTCCAGCAGTTTTTGGATCAGTTTGTTGTGGTTTTTATAGACGATATTTTGATATACTCGAAGTCAGAGAAAGAGCATGATGCACATTTGCGAGTAGTGTTGCAGATTCTGAGGGAAAAGCGGCTGTATGCCAAATTTAGTAAGTGCGAATTTTAGCTTAGAGAGGTGACTTTCTTGGGTCATGTTGTATCAGCCAAGGGGATTAGAGTGGATCATCGGAAGATTGAAGCGGTGTTGGACTGGAAGCCGCCTAAGTCAGTGGCTGAGATTCGGAGTTTCCTAGGTCTGGCGGGGTACTATCGAAGATTTGTGGAAGGATTTTCTTTGATCGCCGCACCGATGACCAAGTTGTTGAGGAAAGAAGTTCCATTTGTGTGGACCGAGAAGCAGCAAGAAAGTTTCGACAAGTTGAAGAAGATTCTGACTGAAGCTCCAGTTTTGACTCAACCTGAGGCAGGCAAGGAATTCACGGTTTATTGTGATGCATCACATACTGATGCAGGATGTGTCTTTGATGCAAGAAGGGAAGGTAGTGGCTTACGCATCTCGGCGATTGAGACCGCATGAGGCTAATTATCCGACGCATGACTTGGAATTAGCTCTGTGGTTTTTTTCTTTGAAGATTTGGAGACATTATTTGTGCGGAGAGAAGTCGATAGTCTACACGGATCACAAGAGTCTTAAGTACCTTTTGACTCGTAAGGACTTGAACTTGAGGCGGCGTAGATGGATCGAGTTGTTGAAGGACTATGACTGCTCGATCGAGTATCATCCCGCAAAGCTAACGTGGTGGCGGTGGCGCGTTGAGCCGTAAGGTTTTATCGGTTTAAGATCGATGTTTGCTCGTCTTAGCTTGTACGACGATGGGAGTCTTTTGGCAGAATTACAAGTCAAGCCGACTTGGTTAGATCAGATCAAAGAGAAGCAGTTGGAGGATGATGGTTTGAATGATCGGAGGTTGCGGGTTCAGAATGGTGGTTTAGAGGATTATAGTTTGTCCAGTGATGGAGTTTTGTGTTTTAAAGGGAGAGCTTGTATGCCGAAGGATGTTGAGTTGAGACAAAGGATTTTTCGATGCACATAGCGACCCATATGCTATGCATCCCGGAGGTAGCAAAATGTATCGGATTTAAGAGAGCGCTTTTGGTGGCAGTGCAGGCGAGAGGTAATCGAGTTTGTGGGCAAATGTCTGACGTGTCAGCAAGTCAAAGCTGAACATCAATTGCCGTCTGGGTTACTTCAGCCAGTGAAGATTCCACAGTGGAAGTGGGAGAGGATTACTATGGACTTTGTCAGTGGATTTCCTCTTACGCCTAGTAAGAAGGACTCGATGGGTGATTGTGGATCGTTTGACTAAGTCAGCTCATTTCATTCCGGTTAGGATGGATTATTCACTTCAGAGGTTAGCTAAGTTGTATGTGGCTGAGTTAGTGAGGTTGTACGGTGTGCTCATGTCGATCATCTCGGATAGAGATCCCGATTTACGAGGTTTTGGAGAGCGTTACATCAAGCGTTAGATGCGCGGTTGGATTTCGATCTGAAGATTTCATCCACAATCGGCCGGCAATCGGAAAGAGTTATTCAGATTTTGGAGGATATGTTGAGAGGATGTGTTATGGACTTCAGAGGCAGCTGGGAAGAGTTTTTGCCGTTAGCTAAGTTCGCATACAACAATAGTTATCAGTCAAGCATTAAGATGGCCCCATATGAGGCGTTGTATGGTAGGAGGTGTCACACACCTACGTGTTGGACAGAGTTGGGTGAGCGTCAGTTGTTAGGACCAGAGTTGGTTGCAGAGACTGAGGATAAGGTTAAAATGATTCAGGCTCGTCTAAAGGAAGCTTCGGATAGGCAAAAGTCATATGCCAATCTCAAGCGGAGGGATATAGAGTTTGTCGTGGGTGACAAAGTTTTTCTAAAGGTCTCGCCATGGAAGAAAGTGTTAAGATTTGGAAGAAAAGGCAAGTTAAGTCCAAGGTTCATTGGACCGTTTAAGGTGTTGAGACTAGTGGGACCAGTAGCTTATCAGCTTGAGTTACCAAATGGCCGAAGTCGATTCACAATGTGTTTCATGTTTCCATGCTTAGACGCTATCGTTCTGATCCATCGCATGTCGTGGCAGTAGAGGAAATAGAAGTGAGTCCAGATTTGACGTTGGACGAGGAACCTGTGCAGATTCTAGATCGAGATGTGAAAGTTTTGCTTAGGAAGACAGTTCCTTTAGTGAAGGTCTTATGGCGGAATCATGGCGTAGAAGAAGCTACGTGGGAACCGGAGGATGCAATGAGGCAACAGTATCCTCAACTCTTTTGATCAGGTAATTTTGAGGACGAAATTTTCTTAAGGGGGTAGAATTGTAATATCCCAAAATTTGAGTATCATTTGTGTTGGCTCGAGTATGAATTTTGTGTGTTAGCATAGTCTTGTGAAGGCTTGATTTTATTTTAGGAAACTAGAATAAATTTTAGTATGGTTCATTTAATGAAGTGGATTAAGTGAGCTTAGCACTTAAGTTAATTTAAGTGTTAATTAAAGCATAAGAGGAGTAAGTGGCAAGTTGGTTAAAGAGCTTGAAAGGTGGTTTGAGGTTAGAGGTTCGAGTATCATGGAAAGCATTTTTGAAGACTTTATTTTTATGTCTAGCATTAATGGACGGTCAACCTATGTTTATGATAGGTTGGACTATTGTTTTTGGTAAGTTGAATTTTGGAAAAGGAAAGCTTGAGATAGGGGATAAGAATCTTGAAGTTATGGTATTAAGAGGGGACAAAAGGCTTGGTATATGGAGAATGTTTTGGAAACTCTTTGATGGCCTTTAGTGCATGAATGTGGACGGTATGGGTGTCTAGGGGGTGGCCGAATTTTGTAAGTAGCTTGGGGGGAATAGTTGGTCAGTTTCTCCTTTTGATCATCTTTTTGGCATTTTTGTTTTCCCTCTCCAAAAACTCTCCTTTGGCCGAATGTGTCTTGTGCATTTTGGAGCATTTTTGCTTTTGATTTTAGCCTATTTTTGTTGAACCAAACCATACCATTTCCCTTTCTTTCATTTGCTCTTTTGAAACCGAAACAACATTTGATTTTTGGGCATTTTGTGCACATTTCTATTAGGCAAAATAGGTGTTGGCCGAACCTCTCTCTCCCACATCTCTCTCTTTTTCTTTCTTTCAATATTGTTCAATCACAATTTCCTCCTATTCTCTCTTGGCCGAAACTTCCATCTCTCCATCTCTCTTTACTTTCTTTTATTTTTATTCAAAGCCATAAACATTCCTTTCCATTGAAATCTCTTCCATCTTCTTCTTTTGTTTTCCTTTCTTCTTCTCAACTTTAATTGAATCCTTATTGCTAATACAAATCAACCATAGCCGAACCTTCTTCCTCTCTTTTAGTATTATTTTTGGCCGAATATTCAAGGGTGGATTTCCTTTTGTTTTCTTCAATCAATTTTGGATAAGGGTAAGTATTCATGGCCGATTCTCTTCAATTCTTTTCTGGTCTCTATGTTATTTTTCTTGTGGACTAAGGCCGAATCTATGGGCATTGGTTTGCAAGGTTTTAACCATTTTAGGAACCGATTTCTTTTAGGCTCTTCTGACGCTGGAAGTAATCGATATAAGTCTCATTCCTTTAGCGATCGAAGTTGGTAAGTCAAGTGGTAAGGATTCGATATTATTTAAGTTGGTTGAGAAAGTCTAAGGCTTTTGGGATTTAGTGATATGGCCGAATGGCCTTTGTTCATAATCTTAATATTGGTCGATTGTAGGACAAGGTGATCTAGTGGTAGATCGGATCTTCGGACGTTAGTTATTGCTTTGGTGAAAGGTGTGTATCTTACACACTTTATAACTTGGTTTATATATGTATGTTTATGTGTGTTATGACTAATCATATTATGAAAGTGGGAAAATCGATGAGATTTGGATATGATACCATGATGGTATGAATGAGGATTCAGGTAAGTCCGTTTCATTATGTTGTTAATACATGTGGATTGAAATCATGATCTACGATTTATGATATTTGTTATGAGCTACATATCAAAGTATGTGACATGATTTGTTTATCTATTGCATTGATATGGGCAATATGAGAGGAGGGGGAAGATTGATATCGTGTCTTCGGACAACAGAGGTTTGGTACCTCCAGTGATTTGGTATCACATTCGTGTCTTCGGACACCAGAGGTTTGGGACCTCATAGCGACTCGTCCTTGTGGTTAACACCACCGTAGGTTGGCCCCACTTTTGAGATATGGGATTGTCTGCCAGTGATTTGGTATCACACGTGGGTTGGCCCCACAACTTGATGATTCGTGACTTCAGTCACCAGTGGTTTGGCACCACCAGTGATTTGGTATCACATTCGTGTCTTCGGACACCAGAGGTTTGTGACCTCATAGCGTCTTGTCCCTGTGGATTAGTTCCACCGTGGGTTGGCCCCACTTTTGAGATATGGGATCGTCGCCAGTGATTTGGTATCACACGTGGGTTGGCCCCACACTTGATTGTTCGTGACTTTGGTCACTAGTGATTTGGTATCACATTTGTGTCCTCGGGACACCAGTGGTTTGGCACCACCAGTGGTTTGGTACCACACAGGGTAGAAAAGGAGTTATGGATGGCTAGGTTGGGTGCATTATACATATATATATATGCTTTGTTATAATTTTGTGTAAGTATGTGGCATTTACCCAGGAGAGGGAATATGCACTGAGTCTTGGTGACTCACCTTCTCCCTTATCATTTCAGGTGATTCGTGAGATTGCGGATGAGAAGCCGGATGAACTCGAGGAGGCCATGCAATAAATTTTGGTTCTACGTGAACTTTGGTTTGAAAACTTTACTTTATTTAAATTTGGTTTTATATTTTGTGGGTTTGTAATAAGGCCTCTCTAAATTATGGTTTGGATTATTTTTATGTTTTGAGTATGTTTTAAATATGGGTTATGAATTTCTTGATTATTATAATAAATTGAGTACAAAGTTTTCTAAACTATACAACGCGATGGTTTTAAAAACGTTACCATCGGGTAACCTAAATTATTTAACAATTTTAACAATTTAAGTGTTTTCGATAATTTAAATGATTTTTAAATATTAAGTTTCTACATTCAAATGCAAATGGTTTTCAAAGTAATAATTCGAGTTTTCTTAAAATGATATAAATGTTTTCTAACCTATGATTTATTCGCCTATTTTAAAGTTTTACGTAATTTCAAAGTAAATTTTCAGTTTTAACTTATTTCTACAAATATAGAATTTTCAAAGGGTTTTTCACAAAAATTAAATCGTTAACTCGTTTTTCTTCAAAGTATTTTCCTCAGTGACATACCAGATTCGGCCATGGAGTATTGACCGGGTTTGGGGTGTTACATTTTCTATCATTAAACATCAAAAAACATGCTCACTCATCAATGGAAAAACTCTAAATCTTTAACAGTTTCACAAATTAGTCCTTGGGCTATGATAAAGGCCCGTCCCGGGTTAGGAGACGAATCGTTAATGTTGCCCGATCGTAAATTAGACAGTTTCTCGTTCAACTAACAAAGGGATAATTTTGTTGAAAAAATAATATCTTCAAAAATAAATAAGGATAGGTGATAGGTTGAATGGATACGTATTTGAAACAAGAAAGAACCTTTAATAAAAATTAAAGACCCGAATCTTATAAGTTTCAAATTGATGGAAGGAGTTTCGAAATAAAACCGAGACCCACTATCTAGCGAGATAGGAACCGACGGTATGATATTTCGAAATAAAACCGAGACCCACTACCTAGCGAGATAGGAACCAACGGTATAGGTAGATGAACGCCACACCCAGTGAGGATGATAAGTTCAAAACAAGGAAAGAACGACGCCACTAGAAAACTAGATAAGTCAATTCAAACCTCGAGAATAAGGAGAGTGAAAACTCACCAAAAGAAATTCTTCTTTTCATTCAAATTCAAGTTGTATGTCTACAAATGAAAATAGCCAAAGTATTTCTAGGCAGAATTGAAGCTTTTATGTAAAAGGCTTGTTTCTAGATGTTCTTAATTGGTTGGCTTCATCTTTCATTTGTGCGCATACGATTAATCAATCTTGGTGTAGCACTTGTTAACATTCGGCCAAGATAATCACTCTAATCTTCAATTGCCGTCCACCATGTATCAATTTTAATTATTTATTCCTCAATTGCCGTCCAATATTCTTCAATTGTTGTCCACCATGTATCAATTTCAATTAATTATTCCATCAATTGCCGTCCTAAATTCCTCAATTGCCGTCCATACATTAGCCATACACATTCTCCATTTGACTTTGTTAAAATAATATGGCTATTAAACACATGCTTTGTCACCATAAGTTTTAGCTATGCCGTCCCAACACCACATGCACTTCAACATTTATAATTTTATTTTAACCTTGCCATCCACTAATCTTCAATTATTTATTCATGATGGTTTTTGCACTCCTATTTTATTTAAGCATTGCCGTCCAAGCCTTCATTTCTTTTAATAATTTATTCATTCCATTCAAGCTCCAATTTCTATCATGGCCATCCATTAGCTTTTCTTGTTGTCATCTAAAATAACGTGAATCACCTATAAAATATAAACCGTCATTAGTAAAATTTCGGTTGAACATAAATTAACACACATTTTAATCGATACATAAATTAAACTAAACAATTTAATAAAGTCAAGACATATTAAATTCGACTATGACTAACATAAACACATTAAAATTTTAAAACTAGATAACTTAAAATTTTATTAAAAACATGCAAACAAATTAATTAAAGCTTGGACAAATTAATTTAGACACCAATTTAAATTATTAGGCCGCATTAATTTGTGGTAAGAAATAATTAATTTGAGGATGCAATTTATTTAAAAAAAACATTTACTTTTAAAATCAAACATCTTAAAAACATGTAATAAAATGTGAAAAATTAATTTAGACTAAGAGAAATTATTTTAGACACTAAATAAAATATTTAGACAAATTAATTTGCTGTAGAAAATTAATTAAATAAATGAAATTGTTCAATTTATTTAATTAAATTCAGCAATTTAATTTCCCTGCAATTTAAGACTCAATTTTATTTAAAGAATGAAAA
Source organism: Gossypium bickii (assembly GCA_025503065.1). Lineage (NCBI taxonomy): Eukaryota > Viridiplantae > Streptophyta > Magnoliopsida > Malvales > Malvaceae > Gossypium > Gossypium bickii. The sequence goes on from CP106720.1 coordinate 43,220,445, forward strand.
TTAAAAATTTGGAGTCGAGCTTCGTCGACTTGAAAATTCGATGGGTGCCCCGGGCGTGCCCGTATCAGGCTAGCTGGATTAAGCTGCAACGATCTCAAAAACATAGAAATCATTAAAAACGAGACAAAAACGAACTTACAATTAAGCTTGCTAGTGATCGGAGCTTCAAACCCTAAAATATTGCTTTTCCAACTTGAATTTTTGGTGGAATCAAAATGTGAAGAAGATGATAGCTTAGATTAGTTTGTTTTACTTTAATTTTATTTATTAAGTTACATTTTTACCTTTAATAAAAACATTATAAATCATCTAATTTATGTCCATAATTTTCCACTCATGCTATTAATGGTCTAATTACAACATAAAACCTTCAAACAATTAATTTCATAGCTATTAAATCCTTTTTTCTAATAGAACATCACTTTTGTACTTTACGCAAATTAGTCCTTTTTTATCAAATTGAACACTCAAACAATAAAATTTCTTAACGAAACTTGCACAAAAACATATTATCATGCTATAAACATTAAAATAATAATAATATAATTATTTTGACTTCGGATTTGTGGTCTCAAAACTACTATTCTGACTTGACTAAAAACGGGTTGTTACATTATGTCCTCTACATTTAATTAAGTCATGCATAAAAACATCTTATTTGTTAATTAAGTTTGTATTTTAATTATGTTATGCATTATGAAACTCATATGTTAAATAAGTTTTTATTTTAATTAAGTTGTGCATTTATGCATCTTATATGTTAATTAAGTTCAAGCATGAGTTCGTGTCTAAGTGTGTGAAGTGTGTTATTTATTTTGGTTGTTTCTCTTCATAAATGTGTGAGTTATAGTATGTAAATGTGGAGTTTATAATTGAATAAGGATATGAAAAGATTGTAAATGTTTAAAGTCTGTTTACTTTTGTTGTAGGTGATTATTCATTGGACCAATGATGGCTCTTCAAATCTAATCAGTTTTGGTGCCTTCAAAGCTCATTATGACGTCATTTTAAAAGATCTTTGCACAAGCATTATGACATTCAATCAAAGGGAACAAAGGGACAACAAAACTGCTCATTAAAAATTATTAAGCCTTCATCCAGTCTAGAGACATGACTATTCAAATACACATAGATCAAGTGAAGAGACATGGCTTTTCAACTAGACATGGAACAAGTGAAGAAACACTTTTCAAATATCATCCATTCATTAGTCATGACCGAATTTAATTCCTTTTAATGAACGTGTTAATAGTTATTCAAAATGCATTAAGTGTCGAATTTGGAAGGTCACCTACAAGTCTATATAAAGCTAAACTTGAACATTTTGTAAGGTTACACAATTATTTTGAATATAAACTTTGTTAGTGAGATTATTCTCTCTCGGTTCTTCATTAAACTAAATTGAACTTATCAAACTTTTACGAGCTTGTGGTGTTCATCCAATTGTCTTATCACTTTGTTTCCTATCACGGAGTGTGGTGACTTCACTTACCAAGGTTTGAGTATTCTGTCAAGTTTAAGTGGGTCGTAATTTTAATATAGCTATGGTTCCTAAAGTATTCAAGTGCTACAGGTTAAGGTTTCCACCAATTGAACCTATTCAAGACGGTCCTTCCATTCGAGCTATTTTCTAAACTATCCAAGCTCAGGAAATCACATCACAAGTCCAATTGAAGAGATACATCACCTTAAATATCGGAGCGGATGAGTCCCATAAGATAGAAATATAAATGTGACTAATTGGATTGATAGTACATCAAACAAGACCCAAGTAGAATAAATCCTAGATCTGTTTATAAATTTACTCACTTGTAACGTTCATAGTGTAACATACCTTAATCCTGAATGGAAGATAGACTCTGTATATGTGACTCGTATACTTTGACGTAAATGAAAGCTTAAATTCAAATAAATAAGGAATAAAAAATTAGTGCATATGGTATGTGACTTCTATCATTCCACAACAGTGGAATTCACAGCCCAATAAAGGGTAAATGATATCTTCTCGTTGGCACTACATGATAGATGAAAAGTAACGTGACCATAGGTTATTTGTCTTATTGATAAATGATTTACTTTCAATTTGATAGTAATTGAAATTTCATGAATGAAGATGTAATGGTTACTATGAGATAAAATAGTATCATAAACGAATTTATCCCAAACAGATTAAGGGATACCCTATGAGGGTAACACACTTATGACAAGGTCATTAGACAAGAACTTGATGAGTTGCTTTCGTAATTGTATATAATAAGGGAGAGTTTAGTCATGATACTTTAGTGGAATGACTTCATGACTAAATAATATTGTAATTAATAAGTGAAGAGCCAAAACTTAATTACAAATTATTTGAGCCCTAATTATATATGTCCAATCAATTCCTCCATTGGCTTAATATAAATAGAAACGAATTACATGTGGAACCAATAAAATGAAATGAATGATAACGATGAAATAAGAAAAATAGATCGCATGTATCACTATCCGCAGTGTTTGTGTTTTCTTCCTTGTAACACCCCTCACCCAGTTCGGTTGTCGGACCCAAGTTAAAGGATGCTACATCAACTAATGAAACTTAAACATGTGCATATGTAGCTTTTAGTAAGGTCTACGATTACTAAATTAAATTTTGTTAGAGATGTTCCTATTTAATTAAACATTCACATGATAATAGTAATGTTTAATCTATAATTAAGGTTCATTTAATTTAAATCCCATAAAACAACGTAAGTATTGATACAACATAACAGGTATCGATACTAATGTAAATATCAATACCATTCTAACTCTCTGCCAAATCCTAGTTAAAAACATTTTATCAATACCTTAGCAAGGTTATCAATATTTTTGGCATGAGTACCGATACTCGTATATGGATATTGATACCAAAGTTGGATTCTGTCAAATTTTGAAAATGTCCCAACTTCGAGGTATCGATATTCATGTCCTGAGTATCAATACTTTATTCCAGAATACTAAAGTTCCACAAGTTGAAAATGAATTTCATGCTCAAACAACTTTCTAACTCAATCTGAAATCATTATCACTTCAACCAAACCCACTATCAACATCACACCATTCTATAAGCCAAAAAAACACGCACTCGTCAAGCAACTAAATAATGCAATACGAATGTCAATATAATCAAAATTAACCTCATTCAATGTCTAGAAGCAACTATGGTAACTCAAAAGCCTAATCTCAAAACCATAATAATAATAAGGTAGTTATAACCTATAACACCCCAAACCAGGTCTATGCGTTAAGACGAGATTTGGTTTGTCACACCGATCGATCATCCATTTAATTCTCTAACAATTAAAGTGAAACAGTACTACAAAAACCTTTTTGGAAATAAAGTTTAATAAAAATTAAGTACAAATATTTAAAATTGATGAATTAAGAAAATTACTTGTTTGAAATCTTATCATTTAGAATATACTTGTCAAAACCTTAAAGTAGTTTTTAAAGAATAAAAAAATAATATTTAAGGTGTTCAAATTGTTATAAAACACAATAATTTTAAGAAAACCTTATAGATTTAACACAAGCCCATATTAAGAGTCTTAAAACAAAATTAAATCCATTCACACATAAAATCCATAAAAACATAAATAGAGGCCTCATTACATCATACCCAAAATAGTAATTAAAATAAGTAACTTAAATAAAGTTCATAGTTTATAAAACCCATGCTCGTAGTATGGCCTCCACGAAGTCATTCCCGGCCGAAGTCCACATCAATTGCCATTACCTGAGATGGATAATAAAATGGGGTGAGTTACTTAGAACTCAGTGTGTAACTCACTTACCACCATTATTGGGCCAGATCATCAAGATATTAAGTTGGGCTTGAGCCCAATTGCAGATTTAACAAATATAGAATAAAATAAAATAAATAAAATGCATGTAAAAATATGAATTTCCCAACCAAGCCTAATTTCCATCCGCTATACACCCCCGTACCAACCAACACACCAATCGTAGGCATTAAGCCTTTTAAATAATATTGTAGTGCACTACCGAACTAGATTGTGACATAGTCACCGAACTAGAGGCATTAAGGCATAAAAAATTTGTGGCAGAGCCACCGAACTAGATTCGTGGCCACAGGCCTTTCTTCTCTTCTTCAAATATCCCGTCCCATGCAATCATGTATGCATAACAAACTATAGCCATATAATAATTTATCAAGTAATCCATATTATAGATGAGTCTGTAATTAAACCTTTTATTTGGGCCTATTAAACAAAATAGTATTTAGCCCATTTAGCAATCTAGCGAACTTTGGCCCATATATCGAACTAGAAAGTTTTTGGCCCATTTAGCGATCTAGCAATTTTTCAGCTCAATTAATCGATCTAGCAATTTTTCGGCTCAATTTATCGATCTAGCAATTTTTTGGCCCAATATAACAATCTAGCAGTTTTTCGGCCCAATTTAACAATCTAGTAGTTTTTCGGCCCAATTTATCGATCTAGCAATATTTCGGCTCAATTTATCAATCTAGCAATTTTTTTCGTAATTTTCCCGACTTTAACTGTATTCATGCATTTACACAAAAGTGTTAATTGTCACAAAATTTTCGATTTTGCCATTTTACGATTTATCACAATATTTACGGCTTGGTATCTAACCCGAGAGATAAGTGTGAAGTTACACACCTGGTTATAGTGAGAACTAGACTTTCCCGCTCGTCGGTACCTATACGCATCATGATAAATTAAAACACTATAATTTATTAACAAAACCAATCTTAGAAATAACGATCTAAACTTTTATCCTCAGAATTTCGAACTACTTCTACTTGCGGATTCTCCCCGATTGATGGTTCCTTAACCGATGCAATTCCACGAACAAACAAAGGTTCGGGAGTACGAACGACTTCAAACAATTGATTCTCCTCGGATGAGCGTCCACAACCCAGTGGGGAATCTCGGATTCCCGAAATAGCCCTTTCCTTAAACTTAGGGGGAATAGCGGAACCACCCTTCTTCCGAACACTATTCACCGCCCTTTTCTTCCCTATCTTGATTGTCTTCATTGACAAAAGATCATTAGTCCAACCTAATATTATATCGAAAATATTACTAAAGGTTTCTAAGGGTGAGATTTGCTTACCACAATATCCTTGTTCCACAATATGAGAATCGACCAAAACGTTCCCTTAACACCTTAAATCGATTCCAACGTTCTATGATACTCACGAACACTTGAGTTCCGGTCTTCCACTATCGCACTAAAGTATAACAAATAAAAACGTTTAATAGAAAGAATGATTATTTCGATCCAAGAGATCCTTCTTACCACCATCAAGATTCGGCCAAAACAACTATTAACTAACATAAACTAAAAAGAACTCTTACCTATTGTCCACGATTGAAAGGAAAGGATTGATAAGGATGTCTAGATATGATGGAGAATTCGGCTATGTATAACCAAAGAAAAGAGAAAATGGTTCGGCTATGGGCACACTAACATTCGGCCATGAGAGAAATTATTGGAGAAAGTATTGATTGAAAAGAAATAAAAGATGGAAGAAAAAGATGATGATGAGGATTCGGTTTTCAAAGAGAAGAAAATAGAAAGAAAAAGATGTGCTTAGGAGCAAAGTACATTCGGCAATGGAAAAAAGAAAGAAAAACAAAGGAATGGCCTTTTTGTGATGGTAGTTTCGGCACTATGAGAAAAGGCATACAAAGAATACTAAAGTGATAGGCAAAAATGACCAAATGGTCAAAAGATTAAGGCTTACCAAAAGCTCAATTTCGACCAAGGGAGAAAGGGTGAGAAAGAATTGCAAAACTTTGCACAAAAATGCTAGGAATGACCAAAAGCTAACTCCAAATCCTAGCCAAGCTACTAACATATTCGGTCAACCCCCCTTTGTCCACAATGCCGTCCAAATTCATGGTCAAATGGCCATGAATTTGTTTCCAAAACATTTACCTTGATACATGCCTTATGTCCCCTTATCTTACCAAAATTTCTTGATTCCATACCATAAGTTAACACTTACCTTATTCCTTTAGTCTAATTACCAAAAATGAAAAAGTCCACACTTACCATAATTATAGCTTGGCCGACACTTACCATACAAGTGCAAAAATAAAAGTTATCTATATGCTATCAAAGGGATTCGAACCTCTCCCCTCATGCAATCACTCATGCGCCAACACCACCTTGCCACTTACTCATCTTATGCTACTTTTTGACACTTAAATTAACTTAAGTATCAATGTCACTTAATCCACTTCAATAAATTCTCAAAACTAAAAATTATTCCATAACCGAATAATTCTATACCCTTCTTTAGGCTATAATAAACACGAAAAAGAAGTAGGAAAATTTTCCTTCAAAAGCTAAACACCAAAAACATGCAATATATCGATACTCAAATTTTAGGGTGTTACATAACCCACATTGCCTTTACTCATATTGTTCAAAGAATAAAAACCACCTACTCGAAAACTATTGCCTTGCTAAAATCACTTCCTTGTTCACACAATTCACACCAAAAAAGCTACTTATCTACAAGATTTTAATATGGAGTGTGTGAGCTTAAACAAGATTAGTAAATGCCGGAATAACGACAAAACATACATAACAACAAAGGTTACGCAAGAGCATACTAAAAACATTCACAACCATATTCTAATTGAGTCAAAACTATGTGTTCATGCTTCATTAATTCATAAAAATAGCATATACTCTCACATACAATTACACACAACATATCTCATATATAAGACATTTAATGATAATTTGGCACTTTGGGATTAGGAATCATAAAACTGGGCTCTATCACCACCCATTGGATACAGATCTCCATCACACCAATGACTCAAAGAGTCTAACATATCTCATATGAATAGCATAAAACTAAACACTCTCCATCACACCAACATATCCCGGTGAATAGAGCTTAACTCGACATTCCCTTATCTCTCCAATCTGCCCCAGGGCCTTAATGCTCAAATCACAAAACAAAAAAAATGAGTACTCACAATCCTATGGCATGCCAAATATATCCAATGGTTTCAAGAGATCACAAGGCCAAAATATCCACAATTAAACATATTTAATTAGTTTTTAATACACATAATCTCTTTTTAGTTTTGTCAATTCACATCACAAACTTGTACACAATGCTTGCTTATCAGATTCACATTAATTACACTTTAAGTGCCACAACTATGCTTATTGAGCCATCACATATCTAACCACAAACGTGTGCATTAAAATCAGATTATCACATATCACACACAAGTATTCACTTATATTACTTGTCATATTAGCATCACATTCCACAACTCGACATTCATTAAGCATAATTTCACAACTAAGTAAAAAGTATAAGAAAGTCTTACTCTCAGAACTTAGGATAGGGGATTATTTCTAACTCCTGATTAATGCTATGAACTGTGCATACTAGTAGCGACTCTGAAAACTCACCAATCATGTTTCCGCTTACAGGTCAAAAGCTCAAACAAGCTTTTCCTTGCCTTTAGACTTGCTCGTAATGGCTTTCGATTGATCTGGCACTTTACATACACAACAAACATATCCAAACTCATAAAAAATATCCTTTAATACAACCAAATAAGAAGGAAAACACAATTCAAACCCCTTCTTTCTTACTACCGAAAACTAGCTAGTTTTGTCGAAATTGAAGTTTCGACCTTCTAATCTCATTTTTAATCCTCAATTTTGATTTCAAACATCCTAAATATCATTTAATTTCATTTCTAAACCATTAATTCCACCTAAATCTTTGGTCCTCAAATTTTCAGAAAATTGAAGCTTTCAAGAATATGAAAAAGGGAAAAATGTTTGATTCTTAAAATTTAGTTATGAACTATCAAGTTGAAGTGAAATACCTTCTATTTAGCTTAAAATGAATCAAAAATCAATTTGAAAACATTGTTTTACTCAATATTACGATATTTGCCAGTTTTTAATTAAAACTTACTTTAAAACATCAAAAACTAATTAAATCTTCATATAATCGTTTAAAACTCAAATTGAATTAATAACACTATTTGTTTAACCCTGAAAAGTTAGAATATTTCCTTACTTTGATGAAAATAATGATTTACAACTCTAATTCGAGATTTGAACTCAAGAAGAACAATGACAAATTTGGGGGAGAAAATGTGATTTTCATTTGAAATTGGGGGTTATTTTGGTATTTAAAATGTTAATAAATCCAAAATAATGAATTGATTTTGAATGAACTCTCTAATTTTAGGTTTTGGAAAACTTTTGAATAGTTTGGGTTTAAGAGGGGAAGGAGAAGACGATGGGTGTTCTTTTGTAGGAGACTAATTTCAAAAATTGGGCATTTTGCCCTTTAGGTCACTCCTATTTCTCCCTTTTCCAACTAGGTCCTAAATCAATTAAATCCCATTTTTTTCCAAATTAGATCTCAAATTTGAATTTTGATTTAAGCTAGTTAATAAAATAAAAACCCGAATATGCAACTTTAATTACACACTTACAACCTTAATTTCTGATACCTGACTCACCCCAATTTAATGACCCGATCCTACTAGCTCAAAACTACTAGGCCGAGTTTTGGGATGTGACAAGTACAAAAGATGACATAAAAATTACTTTAATTTCTTTGAACTATTATTTAATTAAATATAATTAAATAATAGAAGTTCGAAGTGAGAATTAAATTAATTACTCACTATGGATTTGTTGAGAAAGACAATTAAATATATTTTCCTTATAGGTTCTTGTACGATAAAATTGTCATGACATTAATGGAATTAGAATTAGGTTGAGAATATAATTTAAATGAGAAGTTAATTTAGTTAATTTAATGAATTAAATAAATAATATTTTGAGAAATAGAAAATAAATATTAGGTTGGATAAAATATAAATATTGGATAAAAATCTAGATAATACATATAATTGACCCAATACAAGGCCCAACTAGGCCTTGTGGAACATAATGGGCAACTAACCCTAGTGAATTATAGGGCATGTCACCTCACCTTAGTCTTTTATATAAAGTATTATGATTTAATTAGATCTTATTCGATCATAGATCTTGTATTGATTTCTATAAATAGGAATTATGTGTTAAGCATTACACACATTATTTAAGTTGTTATTATGTAAGAAAATACTGTAAATTTATTTTATAAACTAAAATTTTTTTTCTGGGAAAACTTATAATTCCAGTTATAAAAACAATTAGCTTTCCTACTAAAAGTTAATAAAGTTTTCATTCTGCGCAATTGGTTCATAACACTTTGAGTCCATGATCGTGTCCAAACTAACTATGACAACGAATAAGACAAGCGCACCTATCGTTTGGTAGTATAGCTAAGGAAAGACTGGAAATATCGTATCTTCAAGGACCAAGAATACTAGTAATTACTATCTTTCTATTATTTAGTCGAAGAATTAAGAGAATTGTTATTTAATCTAAGACTAATTAATTACTAAGCTAAAGATGCTAAGTCATAGAGAATGAACTTGGGGAAATACTTTTTGGGAAAACCAATTGATTAAGACAATACTCGAGGGAGAATCCACCTAGACTTCACTTGTTATTTAACTCTGAACTAGACGATTTATTTACTTAACTTGATCTGTAGGATTCCTTAATTTATATTAATACCTCTCTCGAGGCTACTAAAGTCTAACCCTAGGTTGATTAATTGAAATCTCTTTCTAATTAAAACCCCTTGAATTGCATTAACTCGATCTATGGACTCCCATATTAGGTTTGACCCTAATCTGGTAGATTTTCGTCGTCCTATATCTAGGAGTGCTATCAACTCCGTTTAACTATGCTAGATCTACTCTTAAATAGGGACTTTTGCTCTACTGCTTAAGCACATCAATACTTGAATCAATATCCTGAAACATCAAAGCAAGAATTAAGAACACATAATTAAGAACAAATTAGATATTTATCATATAGTTCAGAAAACCATAACAAGATCCGTCTTAGGTTTCATCCCTCTCAGGTATTTAAGAGGTTTAGTTCATATTTATAAAAGAATACATCTCAGAAGAAAGTATAAAAAAAAAAAAAAAACATAGGAAAAACCCTAAAATCCCCTGAAGGAAATTGAAGGGAAGATCTTCCGTCTTGAGTATGATTCCGGCTTCTTGAGATGGATCAACCGGCTGTCTTCAAGTAAATTCCACAATTTGGCCCTCTCTGGCTTTGCCTCTTCGGCCTTCCCCCGACACTCCCCTTTTAGGTCACACTTAGGGTGCTTATATAGGCTTTCGGAATGTCTTTCTTTGCCCCTAAGTATCCTAATCCGAATGGAATGAAAACAGGTCACGATAGGGACACGTCCGTGTAAAGTGAGCCCAGGCCATGTTCGGGTCTACTAAAGAGGCACGGCCGAGTGGCGTACTCCAGGTCGTGTGAATTTTGTACTTTGGCCCATTTTCTCCATTTTTGGGCTGTTTCTCATTCTTTTCATCCTGTTATGCTCTCCTAAGTATAAAACATGAAATTAAAGGATTAGGAGCATTAAATTCTACAAATCAGGGGATAAATCATCCAAAAGTATGCCAAATGTGGGATTAAAATATGTACATATTACGGTTTATCAAATACCCCCACACTTAAGCATTTACTTGTCGTCAAGTAAAATCCTCAACTCACAATTAAAATTAAATTTCCTCAACTCATAATTTTCATCAATAATGTTTCATCATAATTAATAGGTAATTTATACATTGATAATTTAACTAGAAGAGTCCTAAAGATTCAAACAATCAAAGTCATAGTTTTTATAGCACGAAAACATAGGCATTTCCCCTTACCTAAATAATCATCTTTAATTAAAAATCGACAATAATTGACATCCTCACTAATGATTCACTCAAATCACTCAAAGTGTTTAAGGTTCAAAATTAAGCACTTAAGAGTCAAACATGAAAAGTTAATCCCATAGGCTTGCATGAAAATCAGATCTCCACCACTATAAAATGATGTGATACACAGATTAAAAGGTCTTTAAAGGGTAGTAATGGGGCTTGGGTTCAAGGTGTGGATAAAGCTGAATTAAAGGGCTAGAATTGAGATTGAATTGACAAATTACCTAACTTAGAAAGATGAACTAAGACTCGAATAATTACATCAATTAAAATTTCATAACACGAGCTTCCTCTCAAGATGTGGGATTTAAACGTATAAGCTCAATTAATGTAACATCCCAAAATTGGGCTAGTAGGATTGGGCCCAATGGGCCTTAGGCGTAGTAGCGTTTAAAATTTTTGAGAACGGTATTAATGCAAGTTAGACTTATTAGGTAAGTGATTTCGGAAGGTTAGAGGGCTTCTATGAAGTCCCGAGATCGAACTTTGGTTTTGGGAAAATTTTGGTTTTAGGTGAAAAAAACCCTGGAATTTGGCAGGTAGGCCTTAAGAATAAAATGTCGAGGAAAATGACACAAGTGGAGTGTGTGGTGTAGTGGAAAAGTGATGGCATATAAGAGACAATGGAGTGACGCCACAAGGAAGGAAAGAGGTCCAAGGTTCAAGTCTTGGCTTTTGCATTTTGGTTTTCTTTTTACTTGGACCTTAGAATTTGGCTATAAATTTATATTTAGTTGCGCATGGTTTAAGATACAAAAGGAGCTTGTGGCCAAGTGGTTAGCGGCGTGGATTATGTTGCAAGGGAGCCTGGGTTAATGGAGTATTTATTTTACGGATTGGACTGTAAGAGTTTTAGTTAAATTTAAACTCTAATGACAAAAGGATCCCACATCGGAAAGATACAAAGAAGGAAGGTGAAGAGCTAGCTATATAAAGAGCATTCCAAGAGGAGAGTTAACATACCTTAGTGGGCGCTTAGGCACAGGAGTGGTCGCAGCGTGGTTTAACACCAAACTCCTATCATTAAATTAATGTGTTTGCTCGCGGTAATTGTGGCCTCTCGGGAGAATCGATGACTGCATCTTTGAGGCATTTGCTAGTACTAGTACATCTGAGAATTCTTAATTGGCTGGTTGTAAATAGCCCCGGGACTATGGAACAAAGGATTATCCCGGACACCTACACCGAGGTATTGACGGTGATACTCAAATATCGCAGAACAGAATGTGATACGATGAGATAGAATGCAATAGAAACAAAGACACAGGGAACGGGTTACCTACTAATAACGATCAAAGCGAACCCTTTCATTCTGACATTCTGAATTCTTTAATTCGGAATGAATCAAATCTCCTCAAGTAGGATTCGAACCTCGACTCGATCGATTAACAAATGACCGCTCTACCACTGAAGCTCTTGAGGAACAATGGGAGATTAGATCTCATAGAGTTCAATTCCCGTTCTCAACCCATGACCAATATGAACTCGAAGTTTCCTTCGTAACCCCCGGAACTTCTCCTACTAGGTGTGTAACACTCTCTACTCTAGCTGTAGAGCGGCAAATACCGAAGTGTCGATCAAGGCAATAGTAGCCACACGAGCTTGCGAGCGCACGTGTGGGGCTTCAACGCGATAGTTGAGGCCATTGGTAGTATTCGTCTAGGCTGAGGCTGCTTGGGCCACGATGGGCCGAAGTGGGCCCAATTGATTAAAATTGTATGATGGTGTAGTATATAGTGAACTAGACTAGGTAAATCTCATATACGTGGCTAGATTTATGTTAAGTGGGCCACACGAGCGTGTGGGCTCGAATGGGCCAAAATTGGGTTTTAGGCCCAATAGTCCGGTATGACCGGAAATGGTAATCGAGTCACTCGGGACGACATTTGGGCCTTTGGGAAAGGCCATTGCTAGTGCAAAATTACTGATATACCCTTAGAAGGGTAAATTACCGGAATACCCTTAGAATATAAATTACGAAAATGCCCTTGGTGGGTAAATTACGAAAATGCCCTTGGTAGGAAAAATTAAGGTTATACCCTTGGAGGTTGATTAGCGTGATTATGTTGTTTTATGTCTATCTGATTATGATGGTAATTCATGTTATACTTATATTTGATATATGTCTAGCATACATGACATACTGCATACACGAATTATTATGTAATATTGCATGGGTATAAAGAGAGGAGGGGGAAGATATGTTATTTGTGACTTTGGGTCACCAGTGGTTTGGCACCACATATGATATCTTTGTGACTCGTCCCAGTGGCTTAGCACCACAGTGGGTTGGCCCCATATATTACATTGAAAAGGGATTGTCACCAGTGGTTTGGTACCACAAAGTGGGTTGGCCCCACATGTGTTTAATTGTGACTTTGGGTCACCAGTGGTTTGGCACCACCAGTGGTTTGGCACCACATTGATATGATTATTTGTGACTTTAGGTCACTAGTGGTTTGGCACCACCAGTAGTTTGGTACCACATATGTTATTTGTGACTTTGGGTCACTAGTGGTTTGGCACCACCAGTGGTTTGGTACCACACGGGTAGAATCGGGAGTTTCGGATGGTTAGGTTTTGGGTTGCATGACATGCTTATTTTCATATGAAATTGTGTAAGGGTTTAACACCCGTTGGATGGGGATTTACACTCTGAGTCTCGATGACTCACCCCTTAGTTAAATTTTATAGGTAATCATTAGATCGCGGATTTGGGAGCTGAGATGGACTCGTGGAGGCCATACATATGTTTACTCGTAAATTTGTTTCTTTTATTTGGACTTATTTTTATTTGGGTTTTTGTTATGTGATAAGGCCTTGGGTATTTTATTTGGTTCCAGCTTTCAATTTGGTTACTGCTTATTATTAAATGAAAATGATAATAAACCGTTTCTTATTCAAAATTACTTAAACTTGATTTTTCACAACAACTATAAAGAATACGAGCTTTTCAAAGAACGCACAGTTTTTAGACATTCATTTCATGAGACATGCCAGATCCGGTCGTAACGTTTAGGCCGGGTTTGGGGTGTTACAATTATGGTATCAGAGCCTAGGTTTAAAAACTTGGCTGTGGAATGGGTTCAAAAATGTTTTTCAAATTTTGGTTGAAATATGGTTTAGAAAAATATATATATCTCTTTCCTGAAAGTATGGCACCCGAGTCCTCGGCACCAATCCGCACTGTAAGTTTCCTGATACTTTTCTTTGTTATATGCTGTATTTCGGGTATCTATTCTGTGTGTTTGGTTTGGATGTGATGTTCAGACATAGAGTTGGGTGCGTATGAAATATTCGTCTGTTTTAATGGCTAGGTGTTTTTGAGTATGTGTAGGAGTTTTAAATTCTAGTTAAAAGTATATTAGTTTTATTAAGATCAGAGTGCGCAGCAAGAGCGTAGTGTGGTAGGTTAGGATATGTGACTACTAGTTAGTTGGAAATTTCGAGGACGAAATTTCTTTAAGGAGGGTAGATTTGTAACATCCCGAAGTTGAGCTAGTAGGATTGGGCCCAATGGGCCTTAGGCGTAGTAGCGTTTAAAATTTTTAAGAACGGCATTAATGCAAGTTAGACTTATTAGGTAAGTGATTTTGGAAGGGTAGAGGGCTTCTATGAAGTCCCGGGATCGAACTTTGGTTTTGGGAAAATTTTGGTTTTAGGTGAAAAAAACCCTGGATGTTGGTAGGTAGGCCTTAAGAATAAAATGTGGACGAAAATGACACAAGTAGAGTGTGTGGTGTAGTGGCAAAGTGACGGCACATAAGAGACAATGGAGTGACGCCACAAGGAAGGAAAGTGGTCCAAGGTTCAAGTCTTGGCTTTTTCATCTTGGTTTTCTTTTTACTTAGACCTTAGAATTTGGCTATAGATTTATATTTAGTTGCGCATGGTTTAAGACACAAGAGGAGCTTGTGGCCAAGTGGTTAGCGGCGTTGATTATGTTGCAAGGGAGCCCGGGTTCAAATCTCATGACAAGCAATGGAGTATTTATTTTACGGATTGGACGGCAAGAGTTTTAGTTGAATTTAAACTCTACTGACGAAGGGATCCCACATCGGAAAGATACAAAGAAGGAAGTTGAAGAGCTAGCTATATAAAGAGCATTCCAGGAGGAGAGTTAACATACCTTGGTGGGCGTTTGGGCACAGGAGAGGTCGCAGCGCGGTTTAACACCAGACTCCTACCAGGTGTGTAACTCTCTTTACTCTAGCTGTAGAGCGGCAAATGCCGAAGTGCCGATGACGGAAATAGTAGCCACACGAGCATGCGAGCGCATGTGTGGGGCTTCGACGCGATAGTTGAGGCCATTAGTAGTATTCTTGTAGGTTGAGGCTGCTTGGGCCACGATGGGTTCAGTGGGCCCAATAGGCCCGTGGGACCAATTGATTAAAATTTTATGATTGTGTAATATAGTGAACTAGACTAGGTGAATCTCATATACGTGGCTAGATTTATGTTAGGTGGGCCACACGAGCGTGTGGGTTCGAATGGGCCAAAATTGGGTTTTAGGCCCAATAGTCCGGTACGACTGGAAATGGTAATCGAGTCGCTCGGGGTGACATTTGGGCCTTTGGAAAAGGCCATTACAGGTGCAAAATTACTGATATACCCTTGAAAGGGTAAATTACCGGAATACTCTTAGAAGATAAATTACGAAAATGCCCTTGGTGGGTTTGGGATGTTACAATTAACATAGTTTTTAGACATTTCTTTCATGTGACATGCCAGATCCGGTCGTAACGTTTAGGCCGGGTTTGGGATGTTACAATTAACATAGAACTAATAATGAATATACTTCATTTATTTTATTTTATTATTTTTTTTTAAGAAAAAATCTAGTAAATAATTTTAACAATTGAAATAAAGAATGTAGTTAGGCAATTGATCAAATCAAATCTCAATATAAGGGTAGTCAAGAGAAATGGTGATAACAAATAGAAGATGGGTTTTGGGTTAATATTAGTGGATGAGTCAATAAATGGTTTGTTAAGATTAAAGGGGTTCACTAGGGGTTAATTGTGAGGGCAGGCTTTTAGTGGAGTAAGTGGGTTAAATCCTAAGTGCCTTTATCATCTCTGTATATCAAATCAATGATGTGGTCTTCACATGTATAATTGAAGCAAGTTCTAGAATAACAAATCAATGTTGACACACTCATAATCAATAAAGTGTGCAAGAAACCAATATATGCTCTAAAAGGCTCAAAATCTCACAAAAATTATGGGTTTTTTATATCAACCTTGTAAATTTCAAACTTCAAGGTAATAATTAGATTTAGGTAGACAACCTAACAAAAATTTTAATTCTGAAAATAGACTCATCATGCTTGACTCTCTAGTCTCCTAAAGTTTAAATCATCGCTGCACAATTATCAATGACTTAATCCAAAACATATCAATAAAAATCATGAATCAAAGGAAATTTCATTCTAAGAGTAACATGAGAAAATTACTTAAGGTCAAGACATAATTCAGGGATTTGAGAATAATGCCAAAAGTTAGGAATTTTTCAAAATAATGTTCACCCCTACACTTAAGGTGTACATTGCCCTCAATGTACAAAGATATATATCTAGAGATTAATAGCATGAAAAAATAAGAGAAAGGGGGAAGTGAAACTTCCTGATTTTGGATAGATTCCTTGAGTTGGAAGTGTAAAAATTTGATTCGGAGGTGAAAGACAAGTTGGAGGAGGCATATCTGGTGGTGGTATGGTGGCCACCAATAATCACTGCTCTAGATGAAGAAATTGGGTAACTCGTGAAGAAATAGCCAGGAAATAATAATAATAATTCAAAATATACGGAATATATATTTAAAGAAAAGAAAGATAAAAATAAAGAGTGTAAAAAGTAAAATAAAATTAAAAGAGAAGATTAATGGACTAAAAAGTCCTTATCGTTAGATGGTTCATGAGATGGGTGTGATTTCTAAGGGCGTGGTGTGGTGATTCCCTAACAGCCTTTAGAGCCTAAACCAAAGAAAACAAAATGTAAGAATAAAAATTAAAGACAAGAAAGATAAAGGGAAGGAAAATAAAGGAGAATAGAAAAGAAAAAGAAAAATTAAATAGACTAAAATGTCCTTGGCTTGTCGGATCAATGAAGCGGCCGGCTTGAACTCATGTAAATTGGCCTCACATAGGGAGACTGTGCTAGGGTCCTTTCGCTTTTCCGACATGGGAATGGTAGTCTTGGCCTTGCCTTTGGGCATTGAGTGATAGTGGTAAGTATGGCGAAAAAGGGAGAAAAATTATGGTGGCTGGGGTTGAAAGGAAAGGGGTTTGGTGGAGAAAGTGTGCAGAAAAAGGGGGTTTATATAGAAATAGGGATTTGGTGATTTCCCACGCCCGTGGGCGTGTTGGTTCACATACCCGTATCGCACGACCATGTTGTGCTTCGTTCGTTTCTCCCACGCCTGTGTGCAGGTCGCCACGCCCATGTTGATAAAACAGGGTTTACCACGGTTGATTCGCACGGTCGTGGTGTTTAGTCGGAGCCCGTGGCTTGGAGATATTTTTCGTTCTGTTTTGTACTATCTCTGCCACACTGGTACAGAAATCTGTGGTGTCCATATGGCTACGCCCGTGTGCAAGGTCGTGTGGGTAGAGAAACCTGCACTTTAGTTAGTTTATAGTTAGGTGCTAAAAAGGAAAAATAAAAGTAAAAATAAAAATGTAAAAATTAATGGGGTTAGTGCTTGGGTTGCCTCCCGGGAAGCGCTCGTTTAAAGTCTTAAGCTAGACTTAGCTCTTATTCGCATAATCATGGTGGCTTGAGGAGTTGAAAATCTTCACATGTTATCAGTTCTATTATCAGTATATAGTTCGAGTCGAGTAGTGTTTACTTTAAAAGTGTCGAATATAGGATTACTTACCTCGACTGTTCCGTATGGGAAGACATTGAGTACCTTAAAAGGGATTTCTTCGTTTGTATCAAGGTCTGAGGTGGCGATCTGATGGTTTGTTTTAGCCAACAATACCTGATCCCCGATCTGAAATTGGTTTGTCCCATATTTAGGTTTGTCATTGAGTTGCTTCGGTTTTGCTTCGTGTATTCCTAGTTTCTCTTTGAAATGTGTCTTCCACTCATCTAGTTCATCAATCTGAAGCCTTCGTTCCTCATGTGTTATTTCCTTGTTGGCATAAGGTCTAGGATCTGGCTCAATTGTGTAGTTCCGTGGTGCTTCCTGAAAAGAAGGTTTAACCGAATGGTCATTAATAGAATTTATTTTCTCACCTTTATTACTTGATGTCCTAGCCTAGACAAGAGCCTGAAGAGTGATCGTTTCGTCACCTATACGAAGTATGAGTTCACCTGTACCAACATCAATTTTAGTTCTGGCAGTTGCTAAAAAGGGTCTTCTTAAAATTAAAGGAATATTATTGTCCTCATCCATGTCTAAAACAATAAAGTCTACTGGGAATATGAATTTATCAATTTTCACGAGTACATCTTCAATTATACTCCTAGGAATTCTAATAGTCTTATCAGCTAATTGAATGCTCATCCTAGTTTGTTTGGGTTTCCCTAGACCTAGCTGTTTAAACATTTTATAAGGTATAACATTTATTCTTGCCCCTAAATCAGCTAAGGCATTATCAACAGATAAACTACCAATTAAGCATGGAATTGTAAAACTCCCTGGATCTTTTAATTTTTGTGGTAGTTTATTTTGCAAAATTGCTGAGCATACTGCGTTTAGTTCCACATGTGACTCCTCGTCTAACTTCCGTTTTTTTGTTAAAAGCTCTTTTAAAAATTTCCTTGAATCTGGCATCTATGAAAGAGCTTCAAGAAATGGTAAGTTAATATGTAATTTCTTTAAAAGTTTAAGAAATTTACCGAATTGTTCATCAGTGTTGTCTTTCTTCATCGCATTGGGGTATGGCACACGAGGTTGGTACTCTTTAATTACCGGTTTCGGCTTATCATGACTTACCTCGACCTTACTTTCCTCGACCACATTCTCTCGGCTTAATTTGGGTTCATCTAACCCTTCACTATCATGAGCAGTTATTGCTTGAAGTTGTTCCTTCGGGTTAGTCTCAGTGTTGGTTGGTAGGCTTCCTTGTGATCGTTCAGAGAACTGCTTAGCAAGTTGCCCTAATTGGTTATCAATTCCTTAAATCGATGCTTATTGATTTTTGAGTGCTGTCTCGGTGTTTTGGAAATGGGTTTCTGACAACGCTATAAATTTTGTTAGCATCTCCTCAAGGTTCGGCTTTTTTTCTTGTGGGTAGGGTTGCTATTGGAAACTTGGGAGGGGTTGTTGTCTTTGATTTCCTTGACCACCCCATGAAAAATTGGGGTGGTTCCTCCAACCTGGATTGTAAGTGTTACTATAAGGGTTATTTTGAGGTCTGAAATTGTTACCCATATAGTGAACTTGTTCATTTTTAGCGCTCGGGTTGTAATATGGATATTCTACATTGCTCATTCCTTCTCCATTCATATCGCACTGCATAACTAGATGTACCTGCAAAGAACCACATAAACCATCAATTTTCTTACTTAATAGTTCTACCTGGTTTGATAGCATGGTCACTGTGTCAAGGTTGAAAACACAGGTGGCTTTTGTTGGTTTTGTCCTCGTGACTTGCCACTGATAGTTATTCAGTGACATCTCTTCAATGAATTCGTAGGCAACCTTAGGTGTTTTGTTATTCAGGGTTCCGTCGGCGGCTGAATCAATCAACTGCCTGGTTGAGGGGTTCACACCGTTGTAAAAGGTTTGAACCTGTAGCCACAAGGGTAACCCCGTGGTGTGGGCACCTTCTCAATAGATCCTTGTATCTCTCCCATGCATTGTAAAGTGTCTCTAAATCCATCTGCAGAAAAGAAGAGATATCATTCCTCAACTTAGCCGTTTTAGCCGGCGAGAAATATTTTAACAAAAATTTTTCAGTCATTTGTTCCCATGTAGTGATTGATCCTCGTGGTAACGAGTTCAACCACTGTTTATCTTTGTTCCTCAAGGAAAAGGGAAACAACCGAAGACGAATGTCATCATCAAAAACGCCATTTATTTTGAAAGTATCACAAAATTCTAGGAAATTCACCAAGTGATTATTTGGATCTTCATCCTGCACACCATCAAACTGAACAAATTGCTGTATCATCTGAATTGTGTTAGGTTTCAGTTCAAAATTATTTGCAAAAGAATAGCGAGTCTAACAATACTTGACTCGATTCAGATTAAATTAGGTTTAGCATAATCATACATAGTACGAGGAGCAAGATTTTGATTCACCGGGTTTGCGGCAACCACAGGAGTCAGCAGATTATTATCAGCCATCTTTTCGGTAGTATTGGTATTGTCCTCTTGCTCTTCTTCTATGTATTGTAACCTTCACCTTATTTCTCTTATGTTTCTGCCAACAGTACCTTCTATATCACTATCAAAAATCAAGGGTCCTGACGGGTTCCTTCTAGTGATAAACTAGAAAAACCTATTAGAAGCAAAGGAAAGAAAAGAAAAATTAGAAAAGTGAAAATAAAAAATTAATTGCAAATAAAAAAAAATAATGACTAAAGTAATAAAAACCAAATGTTCCTAATATCTTAGTCCCCGGCACCGGCGCCAAAAACTTGATCGTGTCCAAACTAACTATGACAATGAATAAGGCAAGCGCACCTACCATTTGGTAGTATAGCTATGGAAAGACCGAAAATATCGTATCCTCAAGGACCAAGAATACTAGTAATTACTATCTTTCTATTATTTAGCCTATGAATTAAGAGAATTACTATTTAAGCTAAGACTAACTAATTACTAAGCTAAAGATGCTAAGTTATAGAGAATGAACTTGGGGAAATACTTTTGGGAAAACCAATTGATTAAGACAATACCCGAGGGAGAATCCACCTAGACTTCAATTGTTATTTAACTCTGAACCAGACGATTTATTCACTTGACTTGATCCGTAGGATTCCCTAGTTTATATTAATACCTCTCTAGAAGGTACTAACGTCTAACCCTAGGTTGATTAATTGAAATCTCTTTCTAATTAAAACCCCTAGAATTGCATTAACTCGATCCATGGACTCCTATATTAGGTTTGACCCTAATCCGGTAGATTTTCGTCGTCCTTTCTCTAGGAGTGCGATCAACTCCGCTTAACTATGCTAGATCTACTCTTAAATAGGGACTTTTGCTCCACTGCTTAAGCATATCAATACTTGAATCAATATCCTGAAATATCAAAGCAAGAATTAAGAACACATAATTAAGAACAAATCAAGTATTTATCATATAGTTCAAAAAACAATAAAAAGATCCATCTTAGGTTTCATCCCCCTCAGGTATTGAGAGGTTTAGTTCATATTTATAAATTAATAAATCTCAGAATAAAGTATAAAACATAACATAAGAAAAGCCCTAAAACCCCTTGAAGGAAATTGAAGGGAAGATCTTCCGTCTTGAGATGATTCCAGCTTCTTGAGATGGATCAACTGGCTGTCTTCGAGTAAATCCCACAATTTGGCCCTCTCTGGCTTTGCCTCTTTGGCCTCCCCCGGACACACCCCTTTTAGGTCACACTTAGGGTGTTTATATAGGTGTTTTGGAATGTCTTTCTTTGCCCCTAAGTATCCTAATCCAAATGGTATTAAAACAGGTCACGATAGGGGCACGCCCGTGTAAATCGAGCCCAGGCTGTGTTTGGTCTGCTAAAGAGGCACGGCTGTGTGGCGTACTCCATGCCGTGTGAATTTCGTACTTTGGCCCATTTTCTCCGTTTTTGGCCCGTTTCTCGTTTTTTTCATCCTCCTATGCTCTCCTAAGTATAAAACATGAAATTAAAGGATTAGGAGCATCAAATTCCATAAATCAGGGAATAAATCACCTAAAAGTATGCCAAATGTGGGATTAAAATATGTACATATTACGGTTTATTAGTCCACACTCAAAATAATTCATGATTCGAGAATAATGAAGGTCGTACGGTAGAAAACCAAGATCCACATAAACCACTTTTTACAAAGTGCATATATAATTTTGGTTATAGTTTATAGCTATGAATATCACAATGGCTAAGTTTTTAAAGAAAAAATTTAAACCTCCACTGTGCAAAAAAAAAAAAAAAAAACTATTTCCTAAATTGATTTTTCAAACAAAGATCTATTGATGATGGTTGTTGGTTGTATTCATTGTCTTTGGGGGGAGGGATACGGAGTCTGGAATGGAACTTGGCCTTCTTCAGCTATTTTCATGGGTTTTTATTCTAGAAGACAAGGTTGTCTATATGCATAGGGATTACTGATAGTGAGGTCACACTTTGTTCCCTTGTAGTGACTACAACGACCCAAATTTTAGTTGGTGTTAGAAAATGTGATTTTGGAACTCAATTCCATAAATTGAGTTAATGAAAATTTGAATAGGAGAATTTACGAGGTTAGGATGTAATATATTAAAGAGCATTTAAAAAATAAAATCGAGAAAATCCTTAATTAAAGTTTGGGGACTAAATTGTAAAAGTCTAATCACTAATAAACTTTAAATTGGAAATTTCTTAAGGACCCAATTGGCAATTATCCAGGGACCTAAATGGTTATTTAACCATTACTCATGCATGAGTTCAGCCTAATTCCTTTATTCTTATTTAGTTAATTTAAGTTGGATTATGCTTATTAAAAATAAGTTAATTGAGTTAATTATGTCACTAATCTTAGTATATATAGTAAAAGAAAGTCGATGAAATAAAAAGTCATCATCTTTTCCATGGTGGCCATCCATACCCATAATAGAAAACAAAAGAACTTTGCTTAGTTTTCATGGTATTGTCATCCAAAATTGACAAGGTAAAAATGCTCTTTTTGATTAGATTTTTATGAATTTATGATCATCTCAACTTGTAATGTCTTACCCATGTATAAAATTTCTAAATTATTAAGTTAAATGCAAGTTTCCATTAATGGATAAATGATGAAGTTGAGCTTGATTTTGATGAGATTTGAAGTATGAGTTTTGAGATGTTAAGACTAAGTTGAAAAGTATAGAAAAATGTTGGAATTGGTTAGAAATTCAACTATTCTTATTAGTCAAATTTGTTATATTAGGGGACAAATTGAGTAACATAAAAGCTGTTAAGAAATTATGGTATAGATTAGAACTAGTTACTCTGTTACAGGTTCTCCGTTGCCTAGCGTCTTTTCACTTCCTTAATTTCGCGGACGTTCCTTGGTGAACACCACCTATCTACCAACCCTTCACTTTATCATTAGCGGATGCTTCTGCAAATCCTAAATTCTTGCAGATCCTTAACATTGACAAATCCTGGTTGCCGATTCATTGGCGACTTTTAATCCTACCGTCGCACACTCTGATCCATAATCTTTTCTCCAATCCCCTAGTTTGGCAAATACTCAAAGATGAGTATTGCTTAACTTATCAATCATTTTAATCTTAGTGAAACGTCTCGAGATTTCTAAGTTCGTTTGCATGGTAAGCTTACTCGTCTGATGGGTCAATTTCTTCTTTTTGCAGGGTAGTCAAGCTCACCCATGACTATCTTTTACTACTTATTTAGCGAAGTGTCAGAGTGACTTCCCTGACTCTGAAATCCTACTCTAATGGTAACAAAGGCTTCTTGCCTTACTCAAGAGGGTTGTTACTGAACAGTCTTATGGCTAGTTCTCCTTTCTGGGGCTTCTGTCATAATGGGTAATAATTGGCAGATATTCCTATCTTGGAAATCTGGAAGATTTCTTACCTTTTCCAATGACAATAGGTGGCCTACCTACATTAGAATGATTCCTTTACTCTTCATAAATCTTCCAAAATCTCTACACCTTCCCTCGACTATAAATAACCAACTCATTAAGAGGGTTTTCACATCTCGATGCCATAATATTGTTACTAACAATACCTGTTTACTTCGTAATTCTTTAACTTCTCGAGTTAAAATTTCTAACTGATTCTTCATTGCATGTCTAATCCAGCTATAACTTCATGTAATCAAGAGATATCACATAAGGAGGACCAGATCATTACTATCATAATATTCTCTTTAATATCCAAATGATCAATTATGTTTGTTCACTAGTTGGGTGATGAACGTCCAATTACCTTTTTGAATGAGTACCCGGCTCAGACAAAAGGAAATCATCACAAGGTATAATTAACTTGTTGGAATATGATTCTTGACTTTAGCTTACTGACATATCAAACATTCTATCACATACTCTGAAATATTTCTTTCATACTCCACCATCAATACATCTGTTTTTTATTTACTATACATTTCATTGTTGTCCGGATGGATAATATAAATGCACTTGTGTAATTTATGTAAGGTATCTCTTTCAAGTCTAAAGCTCTCTGCACACGAAATCAGTTTCGAAGCATAGATTCTCGCTATCTCTAATAATAAATTCGAAAATATTTCGCTTTCAACAGTTTGAAACTCTATTGACAATATCTAATGAACAAACATAACATCTTTTCGCAGCAAAATCATTATTAGTACAATTTTCGTTAGAAATTCTTTTTAAATAGTTTGTAATATCAACCGATTTAGGAAAACAACACAGTTCAATGTCGTTCATCAACGGCTTCTGATTTATAGTTGTTAAAATTTTATCCAATAACCATGAATACCTCTAACTGAAAAACCTCTAACTGAAATTTTTTTGTCTTGAGAATTTCTACTTTTTATAGTCAGAACTTCACATTTACTGAACTTCTCAACATCTTGATATGGATGAAAAACTCTATCTTTTAGATTCATTAACCCACACAGTACTATCCAAAACTCATAATGTCTATACCATGTTTGAAAGTAGTCTTCAATACATCTGATTCATAACTCTAAGCTAATAATAACCTGAGTAGAAGTAATTTTTCATAAGCATAATAAATCCTTTCAACTGATTAAACGAGTTAGCTATAAGGGATAATTATATTTAACTGTCTAGAATCAATAAGCATTGGATTCTGTCTTTCTTTTTTCACAACAATACAAGAGCATTTCAACACGATGCACTCAGTCAGACAATTTCCCAATCTAATAGTTCCCACATGTAACATCCCTTACTCGTATTCGTTGCCGGAATAGGGTTAAGGAGCATTACCAAAAAATTTTAACTTAAAATATTCAATTACAATCATTTATAAAAAAACACATCATATTCCATTCAAACACATGCATAACGTCCCTTTTTCGAGCCTTCGAGGCCTTAAAAACACTTTAAAAATGATTGGGGACTAAATCGAAAACATTTAGAACTTCATGGAAAAAGATAGAAAAAAATTCATACTTCAAGAGTCACACGACTAAGATACACGCCCGTGTCTCAAGCCGTGTGGATATTCGAAGTAGGGACACACAGCCGTGTCCCAGCTCGTGTAACTCTCTGACTTGGGTCACACGGCCAAGCCACACCCTCGTGTGCCAGGCCGTGTAACTCTCGAAATACAACTTATAAAAAATCTATAGGGGACATAAGGCCGTGTCGCGTGACCATGTGTCACACATGCCCGTGTCTTAGGCCGTATGGACGAGAAATAGGCCATTTTCAATCCATTTCATTCAACCTAAACATGCTCGCACATACAAACCATTTGTACCCATTTCAAACGTTAAAAATGTACCTAAAACATGCATAATGTAGTTAAATCAAAATGACATCTATCCATACAACCAATATGCCTTAAAGGCACCTCAAACACAACAATCAAATTTGACTAAACATTTGCTAAATTTATCCATAAATCAATCAACCAGTTGAAAAACATATATACTACATTTGCCATAATGTTCACATATCAGTTTCGTACTCATAACCACCAATATGACCATTCACACAACTCAATCAATACCTTAGCAACTTAGCCATATGCCAACCACAACCAAAGCTACCAAAAACTAGCCATTTAACAACTCAATGCACTATCTCATTCCATACCAAACCAACATTTCATAGCATACCTTTATGTTCATCATTTCAACTACCGTCATTTAAGTACTTAGATACCAAACTAACAACCATTAAAGTACCATACATACATGTCAACATAATAACTATTTCATCACTTAAAATAGCATATTTACAAGCCAAACATAATGGCTAATTTCATCAAATAAAAGCATCTATACATGCAATTATAACCATGGCTCAAAATCATGAAAATCTACCTATATAGCCGATGGACAGTGTGATGGATCTCCGACTAGCTTCCAACCCAATTGAGCTTCCAATAATCTGTAAAGTAAAAGAAAATAACTACGTAAGCAATGAATGCTTAGTAAGTTTGTATAAAATTTAAGCACAATATTCCATTTCATTAATAAACTTTATAGAATAGACATAAATCTATGTCAATGCCATAAGATTAATAAATCAATATGATCATTAACTCACAAATGAGTAAGTTCACTAATGTCGCATATATTTATCATTCATATCATGATAGGATTTAATGGGACTTAATAGATAATCATCAACCTTTTTATAAGATTATACACTTTTGAATTTACTCTCCTTTCATTCTGTTCTCAATGCTTATCATAAGCCTAAACAATACTATCAATTCCCGACTTAGTGTATTTATCCATGTTATAAGTACATTCATCCATAGCATACGTTAATTTCCACATATTATACATCATTCAAACTCATAAGTTCTTTTTTCCTCAAATTTCATTTCAACTATGAATTTACCATTTCATTACCTTTCTTCACCCATTTCATATGAATAACATCAACCATGACTACAAACTAGTGCATTTAAACATAGCTTTTATGGAATCAACCCCATAATCAACCACTGCGTAAGAAATTACATACTTTGATTTATTCCACCTTTTCATGGACATAAGCACATTACCAATTAAGCACTTAACGTTTCAATGTATTTCATTAAAATTAAACATGATATAATTCAATCACCAACTTGGCACAAGCCTAAGCACCAACAACAACACATGTTAGCATAATTGAATATAATTCATGTGAACTTAACATAAATAACCATTATACTTGAGCATGATCCAATTGGATTTATCATCCTTCATAACATATCATGTTTTCCATGTATTGTAACACCCCTTACCCCTATCCGTCGCTGGGTCAGGGTACGAGGCATTACAGCAATCTTATACACTTCTCCGATACATACATTTCAATTATACATTAAAACCATTCATAATCACTCTATGTCCCTATTATGGGCTTACGAGGCCCAAAACAATCATTAAAGTTGGTTTGGGACCAAACTGAAACTTTTCGGGCATTTAGAAAATTTTTACCAAAACAGAGTCACACGCCCGTGTGACATATGACACGCCCGTGTGAGTAGACCGTGTGGTCCTCACACGCCCATGTCTGGAACCCGTGTGTAATTCACTAGCATTCTGTTTATGCACCACGACCAAACTGCATGCTAGTGCGGTGGCCGTGTCCTACCCCATAGTTGAGGCACACGACCGTGTCTCAGCCCGTGTGGCATACTTTAAGCTATTTTCCAAACCTTTTGTTTTCTTAACTCTTTGTACTAATATACAATATATCGATCTTTGTTACACCTTTAGCTAATTCTATCTTAGACACATCAAGACATTTCTCCATGCATGCATAAAATAGGTTTACTTACCTATAGGCATTATGAGCCACATCTCATGTCTCTATTCAACGAAGCAATATAAGCCTAAACATTTGGATAATTCATAATACTACATACAGTCAATAACTAAATCTTTATACATTCCATTCACTTGAAAATAATTAAGAATTGCCGTGATTCCAACTTGACAAATTGATAGTGTGATGATACCTCCAACGATCTCCAACCTCGAGCCAACCTGACAACACTAAGAGAAATGGGAAAATGGTGTAAGCTTTATAGCTTATTAAGTTGGCATATTAATAATAATAAGCAATTTAATTAACAGCATTAACCCATTTCTCAATAAATATGCTCAAGGAAGTAGAATCAATATTCACATAGTTTCAACCTTTTTCTTAAGTTCAGCTTAGGCTATTTTTTTGAGTCACAGTCACTAATTTAATTAGTTCATAAGATACAGAACTCAAAATTAAGTTCCGTGAATTTTCCCTGAAATTAGACCCATATACCTTCTTACCATAAAAGTTCCAATATTTTTGGTTTGGCCAATCAATACTAGATTATTCTTAAAGTTTCCCTTACTTCACTATTCAATGGTTCTGACCTATCTTTACATAAACTCAGTTATCCCATTGTACAGAATTGAAATAATGTTCTCGTTTATTCCAATAAAAAATATACTTATTAAGGATTATAAGCATATAAACTATGCTCTATGATTATTTTTTTACAATTTTTAATAATTTTTCCAAGATAGAATAGGGGATCACGAAGTCATTCAGAACGAGTCTCACTAAAATTTAAATATCTCATAATTTCCACTTCTTTTGCTTACTCTATTTCTTTTATAAGAAAATAGACTCAGTGAGTTTCAATTCATATCTCCTTAACTTTCTAATTCAATTTCCACTATTTTCGGTGATTTTTCCAATGTACACAATTGCAGTTGTCCAGTACTATTTTAATGCAAATTTCACTTTTTCATGATTTGCATGTATTCACTTTCATTTTTTAACATATGCACTAAAACAACATAAAACTTGGCACATAACTATCACTTGATCATATGCACATCTCACTCATTTGTATCCTTACTATTAATGCATCATAATCTCAGCATTTTATTCAACATATAAATTATACAATAACAATTTTATACACATAGTTGTACTACTTATTCATACGATTCTCTACTTAGTTTCATACCTGCACTTCACTTATACAAACAATTTCATATTCACACTTACTCATATAAATGCATCAAACACAATGTTCACTTTCACATTATCAACACATGATTAAATCCTTTTCACATTCAATCACTTTTCATTATATCAATTCAATACCCGTTGAACCATACAGAATACTAAAGGATACGCGAAAAAAGGCACAGAGTGCCACACTGTAATATAGTCGGTTATCATCGTAATGTAGCCGGCTACCATCGTAATGTAGCCGGCTACCATCAGTAACATCAAGTTACCTTCAGGTCTGTTCACACAAACTATCAGGTGTCTACAACACATGCAAGATCACCCAGCCACTGATATAACACATTGAACCAGCACCCGGGGAACACTTTCACACTGAAAACACTGAAATTCCTAGTGACATGTCACTTGTATCCTAATCGTTTCCTAAGGTTCAATCGGGACTTTTTCACACTTGTTAACACTTAGTCAATATTCACTTAAACACTTGTCTCATGATAACACTAATTCACAATTACTCATAACATTCACAATCATAGAAGTCACATTTAAGTACAATATTTCAATGCATTTCCATGTACCATAGACATATTCTAAATCAATTTATAAACTTGGCACATTAAACATTTAGTTCAACATAATTCAATTAATTCACTAATTTAGCTTTCAAATATAAATTACAACATTATTGCATTATTATTAACATACCAACTTACCTCGAATGCCGAAACGACTAATTTTCCTAACTTAGCCCACAACTTTGTTTTTCCCCGATCTTAGTCCAAATTTCATATTTTCTTGATCTAACATGTCAAATAACACTCATTTAATACATTTTATCAACACACTAATCAATTCAATTCACATATTAAATTATGGCAAATTTATAATTTTGCCCCCTAACTTTTCAAAAATTACACTTTTACCCCTAGGCTCGTAAATTAAACTTTATTCCTTTTTCTTATGTTTTATGACATGCTGAATATTTTTTCCCTTCCATGGCAACATCAAATTATTGCTCTAACATGCACTTATAACAATAATAATTTTTTTACCGATTATGTCGTTTCACTCGTTTTCACTGAAAATCACTTAGCAAAAGTCATTTAACATAATTCTAAGCTTTATATTCTATCATAAAACATCAAAATACACACTTTTCACCTATGGAGAATTTTCCAAATATAAACCCTAGCTCGAATTAATGGTAGAATTAGCTTAATCGAGTTACCGGGATTCCAAAAATGTAAAGAACATGAAAAACGAGACTAGAACGGACTTACTATTGAGCTTGGAAAGCTTGGACAAAACCTCAACCATGGCTTCCATGGTATTTTCGGCAGCAACATAAAAGAATGAAGAAGATGACATCTTTTTGTTAGGCTATTTTGGCTTTATATGCCAAATTACTAAAATACCCTTAATGCCTTTCTTAGATATTTTACCACACAAGCCCATTTTTGTCCAAAATTTTAGAATTTGGTAAAATTGCTATTTAAGGGCTCCTAATTCATAATCCAAAGCAATTTCATACAAAAAGCTTCTAGAGCATGCATTTTGCAACTTATTCAATTTAGTCCTTAACTTTAAATTGGACATTTTAGACATAGAATTTCTTCATGAAAGTTTTATGCAAACATACAATCATATCATAGACCATCAAATAATCATAAAATCATTGCTTCTACTTTGGATTCGTGGTCTCGAAATCACCATTCCGACTAAGCCCAAAATTGGGATATTACATGTATCACCATTTCAATAAATTTCATACATACATGCCTCGGTTCATATTAAACACTTACCATAGCCACAAGCTAATGCTTAAAAACATAACTTAGTGCTATCATCACATGGTAAGATATAGTACATAAACATAGCATCTCTTAAATCATACCTTTCATATTCATGAATATTCATACTTTAAATCATTGGTACATCATACCTTTCCATATTTATCGTAGTGAAGTCAATCGGAACCCTTACTGGAGCTCACACAAAGTGTACTAAACGATGGTTGAAACCATCCCTTTTATATAATCGATGAATACTGTGAAGACGATTGAAACCCTGATACACGTTTCCCTTGTGCCATAGTCCAACTATGGTCTTACATTCATAGTGCCATAACCAAGTTATGGTCTTACATATAAACACTGCAATGGTCCAACCATGGTCTTACGTTTGAATAATTGGCATAGCCTCGCTATGGTCTTACGTGCAAATGCAGCATGTCTCTATTGATATTAGAAATTATCATTTTTGTAACTTTTTACAATTCCCGTTCTATCAAAAAATCAATTTAATATTAGTAATTTTACATCATTTAAACTTTAAAATTCAAAAACAATTAGAAATATAATTGAGTTCATAATAATGAACTTACAAAGCTAATTTGTAATAATGGCTCTGAGTTTCTCAATCATTGATCGACGTAATATCAATTCATTATTTTCGTTTTCAATTACACACATCAATATAATCTAATATTATGCAATTAGGTTCATATATTTCACTAAAATATAAAATAAAATTAAACCGAATGAACTTACCTGGCTAAATCGTAGAAATGACAAAGTATAGGGGCATTTTGGTAGTTTTCCATTCTCCTCGATTTTCCACTTGATCTTGATCTAAATTAATAATTTCATTCAATCTATTAATGTAGACAATAAAATAATGTATTTTATGCAATTTTGTCATTTTTACTAAATTAACTATTGAAATGTTAAAATTTTTCAACGAAACTTTAATACAACCTTAATGACACTCCGTAAATATTTATAAAAATCTTTATGGCTCAGTTTATAGAAACGAGGTCCCAATACCTCATTTTCTAAAACCACTTGACCTTAGGGTCTTATCACTTGAGCTTAATAAATTTCTTATATAACATAAATTATTAAATAGAAAACCTTTTTAAAACCATTTTTGACTCATAAACATTAAATAACAATATTTACAAACTTATTCGTCGAATTTGGTGGCCCAAAAATCATTGAAAAACAGGTTGTTACATCACAACTAAGCTTTCAATTCTTTCCATTCAGTCGATACCATTTTGTATGGTGTAAGCAAAATCATAGAAATTTTGAGTGTCTTATCGGTATCACCCAATTCAACTTTTCTCTCAGACAATAAGTCTGACAATTCTTCGAATAACACATCTATAAGTTTCACTAACTGTCAATTCTTGTTTTGTTTTTCTTTTCTTTTTTTCTAATACTTTGAGTTTCAATATGTCCAGTAATGCTTTACACCCTTTTTTGCTTAGATTTCAGACCGATATCACAAATATATTATTAATCATAGAGTAGATTCTAATGGCCTTTTATTAATTGCTTCACAGTTCAGACATCTCAAGGTAATCCATTTTCCATTTGCAAATGTAACACCCCAAACCTGGCCCAGAAGTTAGGCCCGAATCTGGCGTGTCACATTGGAGTGTTTGTTTTCAAAACCCAGGTTTTCATTGAACAAACCCTTCTTACAATTAGAACTTTTCACTATTTAAAACCTCAAATTTTGTTTGCTTGTTTTTCAAATGATGTTTATTAAAAGTCATTCTCTTGTAAAACGTTGTTACCTTTAAAACTTTATTTGTTACGAAAGCTTAATTTAAAACTGTTGCGAAAACGTGATGTTTTGAAAAATAATTGTTATTTTGGTGTTCTACTTCTAGTAATTATAAACCTATAAATAAGATTCCAAATTTAAAACCCAGAAATTAGAAAGGCCTTGTTGCAACCCAAAAATAATAAATAAGGTAAATAAAATCCAAAGCAAGTTTAAATGTTTGGCTATCTCCAAGTCCCTCGTAGCTCCAAACAGTCTATGTATGGGGATTACCTGCACAGTTAAACCATTGGGTGGGTTTGCAAAAACTCAGTGTGCTCTCCAAATAAAAACAGCATCAATCAGAATAGTTTGGGCCTGGGCCCATCTTAGAAGCGGTGTCCAACTGGGCTTAAGCCCATTACAGAACAAATGCAGTGTGGGCTTTAGCCCTAAACAGAACAGAATTAGAATAATCAAGCATGCAAAAACCCTATCCATCCAGCCTCTACACACCAGCTCTGTCCAACCGTACACACCATGTAGAGATATAGTATCAACCCACCCATCCCTACACACCACATAATAGTACCGATGCGGCACTAAACAGATTTTGTAGCAGAGTTGCCAGAACGGTAGGCTAATAGCCATCAGAGATATGCAGCAGTGCTGCCAGAACGGAATACTACCAGAACAGCGACTTAAGTAACCTACACAATCACAACGGTGTAAATAGGCTTAAGGCCCATTACTCGACCCAAGTGGGCCCACACGCTCGTGTGGCCTAATTAGCCCAGAAATAGCCTCGGCTATACGAACAACATAGTTCAAACCAATAAAAACCATATAACATGCATTTTATCTGTATGGGGCCCACCAGCCCAGTGGGCCCACACAGCCCATTGCCCAAAAACGACCCTAGTAATTTGGACAACACGACTCGATCTAACATTTACCACAATATGTACATGTAATCCGTGTGGGGCCCACAGGCCTATTAGGCCCACACAGCCCCTTTCGACCCCAACGCGGCCCAAAACGACCTAACCCCATGAGAGCTCTCATGGTAGCCTCTACTATCGCGTTGGATTCTCTACACGTGTGTTCGCACGCTCGTATTGCAACTGATGTCGTACTTTCGTCTTTTCGGCATTCCGGCATTCCCGTATTTGTTGATCTATAGTTTGAGTGGTACGTGCACACACCTGTTACGAAGCACACTACAAATCCCTAGCACCACACCTCAATCGAACTAGCTTTGCTAAGTCCTCCCCCAATTATTAGCGACTATTAAACCTCTTGTCAAATTTTGCATTAAACAAACCTTATTAAAAGAGATTATAACTATATAGTTAAAACCACACTTGACAGTTAACAGAGCCATCAGGAATATTCAGCCTCTAACCAAAACAAGGCAAGAACACTTACTTTGGTCAAGAACCAAAAGTAGTATGTCGATTGCTTCAAGTCACTTGCCCCTCTATCAAACCTTGAGCAACCCTAGGTACCAACCACCATCAGACTAAGAGAAAAGAGAGGAGATTCTATAGAAAGGAAAGGAATAATACCAGTAATGAAAACTAAATAAAAGAATCACTATTACTTGCTCTCTATCTCGGCAAACAGAGAAGAAAACTGCAGCATTATGAAAGAAGAAAGAAATGAGAATAGATTCGACAATAGTTGATAGCGAGAGAGTAGAGGCATTCGGCTTTTACACACTTATGAACATATGATAACGGTGTTACACAAAAGGAAAATTCGGTTCAAGAGAAATAAATGGGGAAAAATAAGAAAGAAAAGAGGTAGAAGAAGAGAAGAGATGCAACCAGCCAAGGAAAAAAATAGGCAGAAAATGTATAAAAAGATGCCTAAATGGTACCGTGGAAACAACTAAGAAGAAAGTAGAGTGAAATAGAGCAAAAAGACTGCACGAAATGTCACTTTTAGTGCAGTTTCAGCAGCATCCAGGAAAAGGGAAAAGTAGCTTAGGTCTGGTAACTAAACTGATCAAAAGAAAAGAAAAACAAAACTCCAAAAAGTTGAAATGTGTACCAAAATCCCCCTTTGGCCGAATTTCTTGAGTGCTACATTCAAATTTCGGCTCCAACCTCCTCCAATTCGAATTCCTCATTTTTCTCCCCTGTTTTCTCCTCCAAATATTTACCAACTTCTATCCCTATCCCATGAATCACTCCCCCAAGACCAACTCCACAACCACCCTAGCAAAACTCCTCTCCAACTCAAACATTAGGCGTCCCGCCAGCAAAATAAATACTCATTGCTTATCCCAAGACTTGAACCTTAGACCTCTTGCCAGCTGTAACGCCATCTTGCCACTAGACCACCCACTCTCTTTGTTTCACATTTTACCTTCAATAAATTAAAAGGTCTAAAGGCCAAAGTCCAGGTTCCTTTAAAAGAAAAGCCAAAACAAATTGCAGGAGCCAAGACTTGAACCCAGGCTCCCTTGCAACCTTAGTGACGCCACAACCACTAGACCACATGCTTCCTTGTGTCATTTTTTTAACACAATAATTTAAAAGGCCTACATCCAAGCATTCAGGGTTTTATCCACTTAAAACCAAAATTTTTTCTAAAGCCCAAGTTTGATCTTAGGACTTCTCCAATACTTCTTAGGACCCTAAACCACTAAAGCAGACATTCAAATGTGTTATTCACTTGCACAGCTAAATTCCAATCCCTCTGATATGCGAAGCCCATTTCTTCTAGGCCCAAAAGTTGAGGCGTTACAGCAAATAACCACTACATCAAGCTTAGCCAATCAATCTATTTTGAGAGTAACATCAAATTTATCAAATACTACTAGTATGAAATCAGCAAGAGATTTACAGCTTTGCACTTTCAGTTGACACATAATACACAATTTACTATTTATAACCCACTAACCCAATGGATTTGTTACTATAACATCATATTCAAACGACTTTACTATAGCAGTGCCATTATATGAACATGCTGAACCAGGATCAATCAAAGCATGTACAGTTATACGAAAAGGAGAAAAAAATGTACAAATAGTTATGCCAAGATCTATAGGTTCTTCTTTGACTTGTATTGCATAAGTTCTTGTAAGTATAAAGGTTTAAGATCTTATTATCATGTCTTTGTTTCTGTTTCGATTGATTCCAGCATTAATACTATTTCCCGATTATTTACTTCTTGGTAAGGTCACTATAGGTTTCACATTCTGCTCTTTACTTTGATCTACCCTGCTCGAACTGTCCCACTCCCAATGTTTTTAAGTACCACACAAGATACTGTAACACCCCTAACCCGTATCTGTCGCTGAAATAGGGATATGGAGCATTACCATAAAAACATAACTTATAATCATTCATTTCTAAATGTAACGCCCCAAAAATATCCAGAAACTTTAATTTCTGTACATTGAAGTTAGTACGTATGTGTAGCGTTTAGAATAATAATGTTAAGGGATTATCGGGATTATTTGAAGCCTTAGAGATAAGGGAGACCATAGGGAAAAATTTGTTTTTCTTGCTTAGTGGACCCTAGTCTCAGGTATGAGGCCTCTTAAGTAGATTAAGAGAAAATAGGACACAAATGGGCTTGTGGTCCAATGGAAAGTGGTATCATTTAGGAGCTATGAGGTGGTGTGTGTGAAAGTTGAAGAGGTCCAAGGTTCGAGCAGGAGGAGTGCATTTTGGAGTGCTTTATTGTACATAGGTGGACGGCAAGAGTTGTGTTGGTTTTGTACTCTTGCCGTGGAGAGTTTGAAGTAAGCAAGACTGATGGATGTGGAGGAGTTTTTGGATAAGATTAAGGTATTATTTGAGATAAAAGTTAGGAGATGGGGAGTAAGGATGTGATGGTGCCGAATGGGACTCTAAGGGAGAGGAGTGTTTAGCCTGTGGCTTTAAAAGGAGAAGGGGCCGAATGCTTGAAAGGTTCTTTGAGCATTCTCTAGTTTTTATTCTCCCTTTCAAACAGTTTCTCCCTTTTTGCCAAATTTTTGCTAAGTCAAATTCCCTTCATTGATGAAATTACTATCATCCGTCTTTTGCCGAATCTCTACTCTTCCCGAACCCTTGTTGTTGTTCCTCTACCTCAATCGATTGTTATCTACTCTTAGTCACGTTAGAAGTCAAATCTTTTTCAGTAGATATCTAAGCCGCAGGATCAAAGGAGAATTTTGGTAAGTGCTTAGTTGAACTTTTTAGTGTGTTTTGCTAAAAGTCGAAGGGCTATCTAACCCCTCCTTGTCGCTAACTTGTATTAACAAGGGTAAGGCTTAACAATCGCAAGCGTGGTAGGTAAGGATTGCTAACAAGGTGGTAAGTGTTCTCGACTCAGTCATGGTTTAGTAAATGGCCGTATCTAATGTGGCTCATAGGGGTGACTTATGTGCAATATGGGTCAATTGGTTTTGATGATATAAGTGTTTTGGTGCAGATCTAGAGGATAGTCGCAAATAGAAGCAAAGGAAGGGCTACTAAAATGTGAGGCACACAGTAAGGGTACGGTGAGGTTTCAGTTTTTGATAAGTATGTGTTAAGGCTTTGGTTAATCGCTAGTAATATCGATTGTAGGTTCGTGACTAAAGGGTTTGCAGCAAGCGAGGTTACCCGGTGTGTACAAATACTACACACACGATATCGGCAACGCCAAAATGCTGAAAGAGGCTAAATGGGCCTGGCAAACTTTGGGGGCCCAAAACGGCAATGGTTGGTATGTGAGCATGAATAATGAATTGGCATGAATGATTGTATGATTGGACAGTAATTGAGCCCAATGGGCTATATGACATGAAATGGGCTTTATAAGGACGTAGGCAAGTATGCTAGGGTAAATGGACTTTAGGCCTAATTTGAACAACTTTGAAATTTCATAAGACTTAATCTAATAAACATGTCCATGAACAAGTCACTGGGTTAGACTGTGGCAACGGACATACGCATGTCTAGGATTGGATCTAGGGAGAGCTTGGTACTTAAGCGGTACTAGTGGCCCACCTCCTCTTCTCTGAAATCTTACCTGGTGCGTAGTGTCTGTTCACTTTAGCCGTGAGGACTTGTTGATGGGCCAAAGTTCATAACTAAAACCCGAGAGGGATGCCAAAGTTCATAACTAAAACCCGAGAGGGACCAAAAACCCCTAGATTTTTAAAATTACCAAAATATCCCTATTTTGCAAAAGTACCAAAATACCCCTATTTTGCAAATAACCAAAACTCCCCTGTTTTGCAAAATTATCAAGATACCCCTACATTGCCAAATTACCAAAATACCCTTGTAAGGTAGAATTATGAAATACCCCTGGGTAGTGAAATGATGAAAATACCCCTATGTGACAAATATGAGTTTGTAAATGTTACTCATGTGTTTGATGCATTCATATGATATTCTACTTAGGATGCATATGGGTGAGAATTATGGTGCGGAGGAAGATTTGAGGATCGCATATTCGCTTGACGACTATGGATCTACCGGAGGCTTTAGGCTCATTATATGATTAGCAGCTTTGTCGCAACATTGAGTAGTGCTGCCGTGAGTGCTACCTTCAGTGTGTAGAGGATGGGTGGGTTGATTTAGAAATCCCCACAAGTGGATAATGGTTGGAAGGGAAATGGTGTGTGTAGCAGATTGATTTTTGGGAAGATTTTTGCATTATTTTGTTGGTATATGATACGATATGATATGAGATGAGGTCATTATGGGCTAAAGCCGAGGACCACTGATTTTGATAGGGCTTAGGCCCAATGTGAATATTTGTATGTGATTTGATTGCCAAGGGTTGTACACACTGAGTTTCGAAACTCACACCCCTTTTATTTAATGTTTCAGGAGATCCTGAATAGACGACTCGACGTGGGAGAGGACTCGAAGATGGCCACACTACAAGGGGATCAGATGTTTTCAATCTGTTCAAATGAATTTATTTTAAATACTTTGTTTTTCATTAAATTGTAATAAGGCCATGTATCTCCTAATTGACTTTAGATTTTGGGTTTTATTATTATTGTTTCAACTATCCAATTAATAAACTTAAATAAAATTTCTAAAGTTAACATGGTTTTCGAAATAAACATATGAATGTTTTCCTAAAATATGGGCTCTTCATCTTAACTTAACAAGATACTAGATTTTTCGGCTTTTGGGCCTTAAATGGCTAATTTGTAAAATCGTTTTAAAGTGTGCCTTTAATGTGACATTCCGGATTTGGGTCCAACTTCTAGGCCGGGTTTAGGGTGTTACATTTAGTGGTATCAGAGCCGGGTTGCAAAGCTTAGGTTGTGAAATGGGCCTTAGATTTTGGGTTTTAAAAGTTTTTGGTAGGATTCTTGAAGTGTGGTTCACTGAGCCCTCGATGTCCAGCCAAGTAAGTTTTTTTTTTCTACATCTGTTTAAATTACAAAACTACATAGATAATGGGCTACTTAACAATAGGCTCTTAGAGACTGAAGCCTGTAGGGAACTTAAGCCTGTAGTGGATTCTCGACCGTGAAATAACTTTAAAAAGTTGTTACTTAAATAAGACATGCACTTAAAACAGTGGAAATTACAAACTAATTTCATAAAATTCTTAATTCAGAAATACGCAACGATGAGTGCTAGAAGAGGTGGAAGAGGTCGTGGTAGAGGCTGTGGAAGTGCTAGGGCTGGGTCGTCGCCGTCGGGCCATATGCCCAACGTTGGAGTAGGGGACGCTCCGACCTCACCAGTAGCTGAAACAGGACCGTATGAACGGGTTACCAAAGATGTAGTATCGCATGCCATGTTAAGAATCCTGGAAAGGGTCGTTGGGCCCAATAATGGTACGGGGAGTCGTGGGTCGATCGTAGAGCGACTCCGAGCTAATGGGGCTGAGATTTTCAAAGGAGTAGCAGGGGTGGCCCCGAATGTGGCAGAGTATTGGTTGGAAGCTATTGAAAGAATAATGGATGACCTGGATTGCACGGCTGAACAAAGGTTGAAAGGAGTAGTATCCCTACTTAGGGAAGAAGCCTATCAGTGGTGGTTGACCATAAAGGAGGGCAACCAACCGGAGCGGATCACTTGGGAGTTCTAAAAATCGACATTCCAGGGGAAATACATTGGAGCGGCCTATATAGATGCATGAAAGAAGGAGTTTTTGAGTCTGGCTCAGGGAGATAAGCTAGTAGCAGAGTACGAGGCTGAGTTTCCATGCCTCAGACGATATGCCAAGGGGATAGTAGCAAAAAAGTATGAAAGATGCGTACGGTTCGAGGATGGATTAAGGGATAGCCTTAGGGTACTGATAGCTCCACAGAGGGAGTGAGATTTTACGGTTTTGGTGGAGAAAGTAAAAATAACAGAGGAGGTAAAGAGCACAGAGCGCCGCAATCGAGAGAAGGAGAAGGGTAAGAACAAGTGGAATATGGAACCTACGGGAGCCGGACAGAGGCCAATAAGGAGGGCCAGAGTGAATGGGCCGGTTAGAGCTGTGGCCCCTGTTGCTGCTGTTAATAATAGAATACCACTTTGTGCTGAATGTGGGAGAAGGCATCTGAGCGAATGTTGGAGGAGGATAGGAGCATGTTTGGGCTGTGGATCGATGGAGCATAATGTTAGGCAGCGCCCGAGAAGGCTAGATCAGGAGCGAGTCGATGGTAGAGGTAATTTTTAGCCTCAGAGGGGTGGTCAACAACCACCAAGGGGCCATGGTAAAGCCAGAGGTGGCAATGGCACAGGACGAGGATGTGGAGTACTAGACAGAGGCACAGGTTAGGCAGAGGCGAGACAGCCAGTGTTGGTTTATGCTGTTCATCGTAGAGAGGAAGGTGATGCACTAGATGTGATAACGGGCACGTTCCTTATTTGTGAGCTACCTTATTTTGCGCTAATAGATGTGGGGTCGACACACTCGTACATTGCATGTAATAGGACTAAAACTGTAGGGGTTGAGTTTGAAATAGTTGAGAATGAAATGACGGGCAGTCGGTGAAAGTTAGTAAATTATTTTGGAATGTACCATTGGTGGTTCAATGAGTTATTTTCCCAGCGGACTTGATGGAATTGCCGTTTGGTGAGTTCGATCTCATCTTAGGCATGGATTGGTTGACGAGGCACCAATAAACTCTAGATTGTGCCATGAAGCGGGTGGTGTTACGAACTGTAGAAGGTAGTGAAGTGGCAGTGATCGGGGAACGACGTGATTATTTGTCAAATGTGATTTCAACTTTAAAGGCAAAAAGATTGGTGAGGAAAGGCTATGAAGCTTATGTAGCATATATCAGTAATTTGGAATCTACTATCAAGGATTTGGAAAAAGTAAAAGAATTCCCTGATGTTTTTCTCGAGGAGTTGCCGAGATTACCTCCTAATAGAGAGGTGGAGTTTGGAATAGAGTTGTTACCGGGTACGGCGCCAATGTCCATCGCACCTTATATGATGGCACCGAAGGAACTAGTGGAGTTGAAGGCTCAGATTCAGGAGTTATTGGATCGCGGATTCATTAGACCAAGTATGCCTCCATAGGGAGCACCGGTGTTATTCGTGAAGAAGAAGGATGGGTCCATGAGGATGTGCGTCGATTACAGGCAGTTGAGCAAGTTAATCATTAAGAATAAGTACCCTCTGCCGAGGATAGATGACCTTATTGATCAACTTAGGGAAGCCTCGATTTTCTTGAAGATTGATTTGCGTTCGGGGTACCATCAACTGAGGGTTAAGGAAGCCAATGTGTATAAGACAGCTTTCAGAACTCATTATGGACATTACGAGTTTTTGGTAATACCATTTGGGTTAACAAAC
Source organism: Gossypium bickii (assembly GCA_025503065.1). Lineage (NCBI taxonomy): Eukaryota > Viridiplantae > Streptophyta > Magnoliopsida > Malvales > Malvaceae > Gossypium > Gossypium bickii. The sequence continues at coordinate 43,261,400 of CP106720.1, forward strand.
ACACCTGCCACTTCTATGGATCTTATGATACGGGTACGCCCGGGACACCCACCGAATTTTCAAGTCGATGAAGCTCGACGCCAAATTTTTAATTTTTATTGCTTTAAATAAATCAAGTCTTTGCATTTGTTGAAAATTAAATTGCTAAATTTTAATTAAATGAATTAAAATTCATTTAATTGATTTTCTATAGCAAATTAATTTGTCAAAAATATTTTATTGTGCAAGCTTTAATTAATTTGTTTTCTTTCGTGCATTAGTTTATGTAAATAAATATGTGTCACTAATTAATTTAACTAGCGATTGCCGAATTTGTTTGATATTTAATTATCCTTGTAATGTGCTCATTTTATAATTTAATAAATTGACTTAGTGTGGCAGGTAGCATGAATCAAGGGGAGCATGGATTTGAAATTGATGGAAGAATAAAGAATGGTTTGCCTTGGCCGAAATTCATAAAGAATATGGCAACAATTGAAGAAAGCCATGCTTCTATGTTGGAATATATCCATACGTGGGAACACTACAAGAGAGCTTGTTGGATGAATCAAAGTTGGATTTTATGGAGAATTAATGGATGAAAGCTTGGGTGCATGAGTGGGACGGCAACCTTGTTTTTGATCATGAAGCTTGGTGGAGGAATAATTAAATGAAAATAAGCACATGAAAAACTATAGAATAAATAACTAAGAGAATGTGCATGTGTGCTTAGTGCTTGGACGGCAAGGCTTGTTAATGGGAGAATAAATATAAATAATTGAAGAGCAAGTTTTTCACGTGGAACATGGAGTTGTAGGTTGGGATCTTTAATGCCGAATGGGAGCTTTAAACTTAAACAAATGTGCAAGTGGTGGATTAAAGAATGATTGAAGTTGCCGAATGGGAGTTTTAAACTTAAACAAATGTACAATAGGGGACGGCAACATGGGGTTAAAAGGGAGCATGTGAAATTAATTATGACATGATAGAGCATGTGGCAATTAAAAAATCCTAGGAAGTGGAACACTTGTTGGACGGCAAATGAAGGCAAGAATGGAGCATAAAATGGGAAATTTGTCTTTTGTAAAGCAAAGTTATAAACGGCAAAGCATGATGATAGTGGAACTTAATGTGATCATGAAACACATATAATGGGGTTGTTGGATTGAGCATGTAGGGATTAAATTAGGCAAGACTTTGAATAAAATAATAGAAGTGCTTAGTGGAACAAATAGGCATGGACGGTTTACATTGGATGGATCCTTGAAATTTTAAAATTAAGATAATAGAAGCTTGAGTAGTGGACGGCATTGAAGAAAACATGAAGGAATATGCATGGAATCATTTGTTTATTGATTAAAATATTTGGAGCATTGATTCAATGAAAATTGAGAAACAATTGTAAGCCCGGTATCCACTTATCCTATAAATAGGTGGTCCTTTGTCATTTGTAAAACACAACTTGAATTTGAATGAAAGAAAATTTTCTTTTGGTGAGTATTCACTCTCCTAAATTCTCGAGGTTTGAATTGACTTATCTAGTTTTCTAGTGGCGTCGTTCTTTCCTTATTTGAACTTATCATCCTTTCGGGTGTGGCGTTCATCTACCTATACCGTTGGTTCCTATCTCGCTAGATAGTGGGTCTCGGTTTTATTTTGAAATACCATACCGTTGGTTCCTATCTCGCTAGATAGTGGGTCTCGGTTTTATTTCGAAACTCATTCCATCAATTTGAAACTTATAAGATTCGGGTCTTTAATTTTTATTAAAGGTTCTTTATTGTTTCAAATACATATCCATTTCAATCCATCACCTATCTTTTCATTTCAAAGATATCATTTCCAATAAAATAATCCCTTTTGTTAGTTGAACGAGAAACTGTCTAATTTACGATCGGGCAACATTAACGATTCGCCTCCTAACACGAGACGGGCCGTCATCATCTGGTATCAGAGCCAATTAAATTAGGCACATTTTTGATCATCTCTAGTTTTCCGACTCTAGTTTTTCCGAGTAAGTTTCAAAAAAAAAATCAAAAAAAAAAAGAAATTGTATTTTATTTTCATTGTATTTAGCATATATTGTATTTGAAGTTCAAAAAAAAAAAAGAGATAAAAAAAAGTTCAAAAAAAAAATCGAGGTTAAAAAAAAAATCGAGTTAAAAAAAAGTGTGAAAGTTTGCAAGTTTTGTTTCATTACTTCTTTTCCCGATCTTCACCACCCTTCTTCACTCCAACGCCACAATACCAAATTTTTTTCAGCCGACCTCCACCCCATAACATCATTTTCCCTTGTACCAATTTTAAAAGCCGACCCTCAAGCAGTAAATAAGTCTTTTGAAAACGAAATACGAATTTGTGAGAGTGAGAAATATCGGTAAAAAGGCACGAGTGATTCATCAAAGAAAAGCCTTAATACGAGTGAAACACGAGTGTGAGCGAATTTTCTTTGTGAGTGACTTGTGAGTTTTGTGGCAAGGTATTTTAATTTTTTATTATTATTATTTTAACATATTTCTTTCAGCAACGATAGCATGCCTCTAAATTCCGAAAGAAGAAGTGTTGTAGATAGTGATTGGTTCGATCCATCATACAACCAAGGCGAAAGGCGACGCGATCAAAGAAACCGAGGCTTTAGAGATCAAGGATGTTTTAATGACTTTAAGAAGAATAACAAAAACATTCCACCGTTTCAAGGTAAAGCCGATCCGGATGCATACCTTGAATGGGAAATGCGAGTAGAAGAGGTTTTTGGGTACCACGATTATTTGGAAAGCAAGAAAGTATGATCATGGAAAATAGTTTCACCGATTATGCCATGACTTGGTGGGACCAATTTACCAAGAGTCGAAAACGAAATGGAGAGTATCCAATATTAACGTGGTCTGAAATGAAAGACGTGATGCGCAAATGGTACCTCCCATCTTCCTATCATCGAGGGTGAACTTCTTCAACTCAAAGGGCGGAGTTAAGAGCAGCACGGCAATACCCGACCAAGGACTATTCTAGAAGAGATTATTACCAAGACTCCTACTCAACGCGGTCTTCGAAACGGAGAGAAGAAAGTTGCGAGCTCGATTCTCTTCAAGAAGACGGACAAGAAAGCACGAGTTATTCGACGTATGATTCAAAGAAATCCTACATGGAGTATTCTTCCCGAAGAAATTATCATGATTCATCCGTAAATAATTTTTCTTCTTTTAGAAATTCTTATTATTGTGATTCTTTTGTAACTTCATGTAATAAAAACAAAGAAAGAGAAAAAGAAAATGAAATAAAAAGAAAAGAGGCAAGAAAGAGAGACAATGAGAAAGTTTTGAGAAAGCTTGAAAAGGCCATTGAGAAGATCACTGAAAAAGAGCAAGAAAAAGAGAGAGAAAATAAAAAAGTGCATGAAAAAGAAACGAGAAAACGAGATGAGCAAGTAGAAGAGAGTGTTGATTTAACTAACTCATTTGGAGTATGTTCTTCTTTTGCTTCTTCATTTCAGGTTCCCAACGTATCGCACAAGAGCCTACCACTTCAACTCCTCCCGGAAGGGCGACGTACTTCTTTGATTGAAAGAGGTAAAGTTGGAGGTAAAGTTGAACCTCCCGAGTCGAAAGGTAAGGAAGGTAAGCATTTTGAAGCATCAAATTCTTTGTATAAAGATGATTTTTCTTCCAACCCAAATCTGATTGATTGTAGATATTACGAGATTAATTCATTTTCTAAAATGAAATCCTTGAGCTTTTGTAAATATATTTTGAAATATGTTAAAAGTTTTGATTGCTTTATCTTGAATGTACATAATTCTTATTGGTCTAACGTGATTGATTTCTCGAAACCGGGAACTTGTTTAGATTTGTTTTGTGGAAAAAGCAAGCATCATCAAATATGCGTGAGAAATTCCTATTGTTTTGATACTTGGTTTTTAAATAAGGTAACGAATTTTGTCAACTTTGTTTTCAATTTTTATTCGTTCCTTAAGCAAATTTTGTGTCGGTGTATGCAATTCGTGTACATGGAATTCCCATTTTGTTTGAAAAATGTTGATTCGCGAATTAAGCATCGACTACATTACATACCCGAGAAGAGAAAGTTCATCTTGATCAAGCAAGATAAATTCGATCTTCAATTTTCAACTTGTGACGGTAAAGTCGATTTCTTTCTTTCAACACCCAAGGGTAAGACATTTGAAACCTATGAACCCATTTTGTTTTCTTCGGATGTTGACAAGAATCACGTTGATGAATCCGTTCTTGTAAAGTCTTTAAAGTGTGATGTTCCTTATTGTTCTATCTTGTTTGATAATGAACTATCTGTTTGGGTTCTTGACAAAAAGATAATTGTTTTCGATAAGTGTCATGAAGCATTTGTTGAAGCATTTTTGTTCATTTTGGATGTTGAAAAAGCTCATAATGATGATTGCCATTTTGTGAAACATTTAGATCATGAATTATTTAAATGCCCTATTTTGTTTCTTTATGATCTATTTATTTTACAAGAAGACAAAAAGAATTTTGTATTTGATAATTTTTATTCATGTGCGAATACGAAGCAAGGTTTAAATGTTCAATTTCAAGTGCCATATGCCTTTTCTTCATTACTTGCTTTTGACGATTATATCTATCAATTGATGTGTTATTCGCATGATTATTTTGTCTTGTGGAATCTAATTAGATCATATGCATGCTTTGAAGCTTATCTGCTTTTGTTCCAAAATTTTGACAAGGCATTGATCCTTTTGTATGATAAAGTGCTTATGCCTGACCGCATGCGATTTATTTTTTTGGTGTTGATTTTATTCGGTTTGCAAGTATGTTTAAAACATTGTTTGCTAATCCTTGAATTTTCTTTTCGTGTATCGCTATTATCATTCTTCCCGTTTAATCGAGGAAGATTAAACAAGGAGCTTTGATCGAACAACCAACGGGTCGATTCGAGGACGAATCGTCTTGAAGAGGAGGGGATGATACGACGCGCACGCCCGGACACCCACCGAATTTTCAAGTCGTGAAGCTCGACGCCAAATTTTTAATTTTTATTGCTTTAAATAAATCAAGTCTTTGCATTTGTTGAAAATTAAATTGCTAAATTTTAATTAAATGAATTAAAATTCATTTAATTGATTTTCTATAGCAAATTAATTTGTCAAAAATATTTTATTGTGCAAGCTTTAATTAATTTGTTTTCTTTCGTGCATTAGTTTATGTAAATAAATATGTGTCACTAATTAATTTAACTAGCGATTGCCGAATTTTTTTGATATTTAATTATCCTTGTAATGTGCTCATTTTATAATTTAATAAATTGACTTAGTGTGGCAGGTAGCATGAATCAAGGGGAGCATGGATTTGAAATTGATGGAAGAATAAAGAATGGTTTGCCTTGGCCGAAATTCATAAAGAATATGGCAACAATTGAAGAAAGCCATGCTTCTATGTTGGAATATATCCATACGTGGGAACACTACAAGAGAGCTTGTTGGATGAATCAAAGTTGGATTTTATGGAGAATTAATGGATGAAAGCTTGGGTGCATGAGTGGGACGGCAACCTTGTTTTTGATCATGAAGCTTGGTAGAGGAATAATTAAATGAAAATAAGCACATGAAAAACTATAGAATAAATAACTAAGAGAATGTGCATGTGTGCTTAGTGCTTGGGCTAGCGGGGCTTGTTAATGGGAGAATAAATATAAATAATTGAAGAGCAAGTTTTTCACGTGGAACATGGAGTTGTAGGTTGGGATCTTTAATGCCGAATGGGAGCTTTAAACTTAAACAAATGTGCAAGTGGTGGATTAAAGAATGATTGAAGTTGCCGAATGGGAGTTTTAAACTTAAACAAATGTACAATAGGGGACGGCAACATGGGGTTAAAAGGGAGCATGTGAAATTAATTATGACATGATAGAGCATGTGGCAATTAAAAAATCCTAGGAAGTGGAACACTTGTTGGACGGCAAATGAAGGCAAGAATGGAGCATAAAATGGGAAATTTGTCTTTTGTAAAGCAAAGTTATAAACGGTAAAGCATGATGATAGTGGAACTTAATGTGATCATGAAACACATATAATGGGGTTGTTGGATTGAGCATGTAAGGATTAAATTAGGCAAGACTTTGAATAAAATAATAGAAGTGCTTAGTGGAACAAATAGGCATGGACGGTTTACATTGGATGGATCCTTGAAATTTTAAAATTAAGATAATAGAAGCTTGAGTAGTGGACGGCATTGAAGAAAACATGAAGGAATATGCATGGAATCATTTGTTTATTGATTAAAATATTTGGAGCATTGATTCAATGAAAATTGAGAAACAATTGTAAGCCCGGTATCCACTTATCCTATAAATAGGTGGTCCTTTGTCATTTGTAAAACACAACTTGAATTTGAATGAAAGAAAATTTTCTTTTGGTGAGTATTCACTCTCCTAAATTCTCGAGGTTTGAATTGACGTATCTAGTTTTCTAGTGTTCTTTCCTTATTTGAACTTATCATCCTTTCGGGTGTGGCGTTCATCTACCTATACCGTTGGTTCCTATCTCGCTAGATAGTGGGTCTCGGTTTTATTTCAAAATACCATACCGTTGGTTCCTATCTCGCTAGATAGTGGGTCTCGGTTTTATTTCGAAACTCATTCCATCAATTTGAAACTTATAAGATTCGAGTCTTTAATTTTTATTAAAGGTTCTTTCTTGTTTCAAATACGTATCCATTTCAATCCATCACCTATCTTTTCATTTCAAAGATATCATTTCCAATAAAATAATCCCTTTTGTTAGTTGAACGAGAAACTGTCTAATTTACGATCGGGCAACATTAACGATTCGCCTCCTAACACGAGAAGGGCCGTCATCATCTTATGAACTGGGTTTTTCAATCGTATCTAGACCAGTTCATAGTAGTCTTTATAGATGACATCTTGGTATACTCGAGAACGGAGGTTGATCACGAGGCACACTTAAGGATTGTGTTGCAAGTTCTAAGGGAGAAGCAACTTTATGCTAAGTTTAGCAAGTGTGAATTCTGGCTAAGGGAAGTCCGCACTGACTACTCACTACAAAAATTGGCAAGGTTGTATGTGGCGGAGATTGTAAGGGTGCATGGAGTTCCGGTCTCGATCATATCGGATAGAGATCCTCATTTTATGTCTCTCTTTTGGAAGAAGCTGTATGAAGCGCTAGGTAGGAGATTGGATTTTAGTACAGCATTTCACCCTCAAACTGATGGTCAGTCGGAAAGGGCAATTCAAGTTTTGAAGGATATGCTGAGAAGATGTGTAATTGAGTTTCGAAGTAGTTGGGAGGACTACTTACCGTTAGCTGAATTTGCATATAACAATAGTTATCAGGTAAGTATTGGAATGGCACCATATGAAGCACTGTATGGACGAAGATGTCGTACTCTATCTTGTTGAACTGAGTTGGGTGAGCGACGAGTTTTGGGTCCGGAGTTGGTAGCAGAAACCGAAGGTAAGGTGAAATTGATTTGGGATCGGTTGAAGGAGGAGACGGATAGGCAGAAGTCGTATGCTGACCTCAAATGAAGAGAGATCAAATATGCTGTGGGGACATGGTTTTTCTCAAGGTTTCCCTTTGGAAGGAGGTGTTAAGGTTTGGTCAAAATGGCAAGTTAAGCCCAAGGTTCATTGGGCCTTATTGAGTATTGAAGCAAATTGGGCCGATTGCCTATCAGCTGGAGTTGCCTTTTAAATTAAGTCAGATACACGATGTGTTCTATGTGTCAATGCTAAGGTGTTACCGCTCAGACCCTTCTCACATCATGTCAGTCGAGGAGATCGAGGTTAGACCAGATTTAACTTTTGAAGAGGAGCCGGTTCAGATAATTGATCAAGAAGTCAAGGTATTAAGAAGGAAGTCTGTCCCTTTTAGTCAAAGTGCTTTGGCGTAACCATAATGCCGAGGAGGCTACTTGGGAACCTGAGGAGGCAATGCATCGACAATACCCTCACTTGTTTAAATCAGGTAAATTTCAAGGCTGAATTTTTTTGAAGAGGGGTAGAGTTGTAACGCCCCAAAAAAATCCTAAAACTTTTATTTCTGTGCATTGAAGTTAGTATGTATGTGTAGCATTTAGAATAATAATATTAAGGGATTATCAGGATTATTTGAAGCCTTAGAGATAGGGGAGACCATAAGGAAATTTTTTTTTCTTGCTTAGTAGACCCTAGTCTCAGGCATGAGGCCTCTTAAGTAGATTAAGAGAAAATATGACACAAATGGGCTTGTGGTCCAGAAGAAAGTGGCTTCACTTGGGAGCTATGAGTTGGTGTGTGTGAAAGCTAAATAGGTCCAAGGTTCGAGCAGGAGGAGTGCATTTTGGAGTGCTTTATTGTGCATAGGTGGACAACAAGAGTTGTGTTGGTTTTGTACTCTTGCCGTGGAGAGTTTGAAGTAAGCAAGACTGATGGATGTGAAGGAGTTTTCAGATAAGATTAAGGTATTATCGAAGATAAAAGTTAGGAGATGGGGAGTAAGGATGTGATGGTGCCGAATGGGACTCTTAGGGAGGGGAGTGTTCGGCCTGTGGCTTTAAAAGGAGAAGGGGCCGAATGCTTAAAAGGTTCTTTAAGCATTCTCTAGTTTTTATTCTCCCCCTCAAACGGTTTCTCCCTTTTTGCCGAATTTTTGCTAAGCCAAATTCCCTTCATTGCCGAAATTATGATCATCCGTCTTTTATCGAATCTCTACTCTTGCCGAACCCATGTTGTTGTTCCTCTACCTCAATTGATTGTTATCTACCCTTAGTCACATTGGAAGCCAAATCTTGTTCAGTAAATATCTAAGCCGCAGGATCAAAGGAGAATTTTGGTAAGTGCTTAGTTGAACTTTTTAGTGTGTTTTGTTAAAAGTCAAAGGGCTATCTAACCCCTCATTGTCGTTAACTTGTATTAACAAGGGTAAGGCTCAACAATCGCAAGCGTGGTAGGTAAAGATTGCTAACAAGGTGGTAAGTGTTCTTGACTCAGTCATGGTTTAGTAAATGGGCGTATCTAATGTAGTTCATAGGGGTGACTTATGTGCAATATGGGTCACTTGGTTTTGATGATATAGGTGTTTGGGTGCAGATCTAGATGATAGTCGCAAATAGAAGCAAAAGAAGGGCTACTAGAACGTGAGGCACACAGTAAGGGTAAGGTGAGGTTTCGGTTTTTGATAAGTATGTGTTAAAGCTTTGGCTAATCGCTAGTAATGTCGATTGTAGGTTCGTGACTAAAGGGTTTGCAGCACGCGAGGTTACCAGGTGTGTACAAACACTACACACACAATATCGGCAACACTGAAAAACTGAAAGTGGCTAAATGGGCCTAGAGAACTTTGGGGACCCAAAACGATGGTTGATATGTGAGCATGAATAATGAATTGGCATGACTGATTGTATCATTGGACCGTGATTGAGCCCAATGGGCTATATGACATGAAATGGGCTTTATGAGGATGTAGGCAAGTATGCTAGGGTTAATGGAGTTTAGATCTAGTTTGAACTACTCTGAAATTTCATAAGACTTAATCTAATTAAACATGTCCATGAACAAGTCACTGGGTTAGAGTGTGGCAAAGGACATACGCATGTCTAGGATTGGATCTAGGGAGAGCTTGGTACTTAAGCGGTCTTAGTGGCCCACCTCCTCTTCTCTAGAATCCTACCTGGTGCGTAGTGTCTGTTCACTTTAGCCGCGAGGACTTGTCGATGGGCCAAAGTCCATAACTAAAACCCGAGAGGGACCAAAAACCCATAGATTTGTAAAAGTACCAAAATACCCCTATTTTACAAAAGTACCAAAATGCCTCTATTTTGCAAAATTACCGAGATACCCCTATCTTGCCAAATTACCAAAATACCCCTATAGAGTAGAATTATGAAATACCCCTGGGTAGTGAAATGATGAAAATACCCCTATGTGACGAATATGAGTTTGTAGATGTTACTCATGTATTTGATGCATTCATATGATATTCTGCTTAGGATGCATATGGGTGGGAATTATGGTACGGAGGAAGATTTGAGGATCGCATAGTCACTTGATGACTATGGACCCACCGGAGGCTTTAGGCCCATTATATGATTAGTAGCTTTGCTGTAACGTTGAGTAGTGTCGCTGTGAGTGCTACCTTCGGTGTTTAGAGGATTGGTGGGTTGATTTAGAAATGCCCACAAGTGTGTAATGGTTGGAAGGGAAATGGTGTTTGTAGCGGATGGATTTTGGGGAAGGTTTTTGCATTATTTTGTTGGTGTATGATACGATATGATATGATATGAGGTCATTATGGGCTAAGGCCCAGGACCACCGTTTTTTATAGGGCTTAGGCCCGATGTGAATATTTGTATGTGATTTGATTGCCAAAGGTTTTACACATTGAGTTTCGGAACTCACACCCTTTTATTTATTGTTTCAGGTGATCCTGAATAGATGACTCGGCGTGGGAGAGGACTCGGAGATGGCTACACTACAAGCGAATTAGATGTTTTTAATCTGTTCAAATGAATTTATTTTAAATACTTCGTTTTTCATTAAATTGTAAGAAGGCCATGTATCTCCTAATTGACTTTCGATCTTGGGTTTTATTATTATTGTTTCAACTATCCAGTTAATAAACTTAAATAAAATTTCTAAAGTTAACATGGTTTTCGAAATAAACATATGAATGTTTTCCTAAAATATAGGCTCTTCATCTTAACTTAATAAGATACTAGATTTTGGGCTTTTGGGCCTTAAATGGTTAATTTGTAAAATCGTTTTGAAGTGTGCCTTTAATGTGACATTCTAGATTCGAGCCTAACTTCTAGGCCGGGTTTGGGGTGTTACACTAAACATTTCATAAATCATATCATAGTCCATTCAAACACATGTTTATCGTCCCTTATTTGAGCCATTGAGGCCTTAAAAACACTTTAAAAATGATTCGGAACTAAACTGGAAACATTTAGAACTTTATGGAAAAAAATAGAAAATTTCACACTGCAGGGGTCACACGGCTGAGATATACACCTGTGTCTCAGGTCGTGTAACATTCAAAATAGAGACACATGGTCATGTCCTAGCCCGTGTCTGTGCCCATGTAACTCACTGACTTAGGTCACACGGTCGAGCCACACGCCCATGTGCTAGGACATGTAACCTTTAAAAAGTAACCTTTAAAACCTACAGGGGACACACGGTAGTGTCACATGGCCGTGTGTCACACACGGCTGAGATAACACATGTGTCTTAGGCTGGTTGGCCAAGAAAATGGCCAAAATCAAGCCATTTCTCTCACCCTTTAAAACATGAACCTACAAGCCATTTGCACATATATACAAGGCCTTAAAACATACCCAAATCATGCATAAAATGACCAAATCCTTATACCAAATGTCCATACAACCAATATGCCAAAAGGCATTTCAATCACAATTCACCAAACCTATCAAAACATGTGCATATTTATTCATTAATCAACCAATCACACCTAACCTATTTCCATACCAAACTTACCATATTTAACTACATTTATATCATTACCAATAGTTCATAAATACCTCAAAGCATAATCCATCTTGGCCACATTATAAACATACCAAATATGGTCATTCCAAACATGCATCAATTTAACCATATTAACAACTACTAACAAAACATCAAAATACCATAAGTACCACAAATCTAAAGCAACATTACATGCCATAAACAGAAATTAAACATAAGACATAAGTCCACCTATACATGTCATTATAACCATGACCAAAACATCAAAATCTATTGATATAATCGCTGGATAGTGTGATAGATCTTTGATTACCTTCCAACCCGATCGAGCTTCCAATAATTTGAAAAGTAAAGAAAAGCTAACCACATAAGCAATGAATGCTTAGTAAGCTCGTATAAACTTTAATCATAATATTCCATTTTAACTATGAACTTTATAAGTCATAAATAACTTATACCAATGCCTCAAGAATTATCAAACTATATAACTATCAACTCATAAATGAATAGGTTCATTAACATCCCGAATACTTTCCATTTATAACATAACAAGGTCTTATAAGCTAAATTACATAATCATCAACCTTTCTTAAAATGGTGAACCATTTCATTTACTAATTTATCATTCCATTATGCAGCATAAGCTTAATTACATTATCAATTCATGAATTAGTGTATTTATTCATGACATAAGTAAACTTACACATACCATAAGTAAATTCCTTCCTTACAAGTAAGTCCTTTAACTCAACAATCCTTTTTATTTCATCATATTTCGTCTCATCTATGAACTTATCATTTCATTGTCTATTCTCACCTGTTTCACTTGCATAACACACAATACATAAGCATAAACATCAACCATAACCACAAGATAGTGCATTTAAACATAACTCTTTTGGAATCAACTACATGATAAACCATTTCATAAGAAATTACATCTTTTTATTTATACCACCTTTTCATGAACATAAGCATATTACCATTTGAACACTTACCATTTTAATATATTTCATTATGATTAAGCATGATATAATCCAAACATAAGCTTGGCACAAGCATAAGCATCATCCACAAAACATGTTAGAGCATCAACTCATAAATCACTTGAAATAACATAAGATAAGTCATATACATGAATAACATCAATTGGAATCATCAATTTCATGAACATAAACATACTTTCATTAAACATTACATTTTCATTCCTTTTCATCGATTCATGACATAAGTCATTTGAATACTTACCATTCCTTCCCTTTTCATACCCGTTAAACCGTTTAGAATATCATCAGATAGGCGGGGTAGCTTACATGAAGTGTGCTAAACATATAATCGCAATCTTTCCTTTCCCTTACATCATTGCTCACACAAGCTGTGAAATGGGCATGCTCACACAAGCTATGGGTCGAAATGTAAGATACACGATGCTGCTCACACGAGCTGTGGAGTATCCGCAACAAATGCCAAACGTCATCCATCAGTAGGACATTTAGGACCAGCACCCGAAAACATGGTAACCCTAATGGCATGTCATTTGTATCCTACGAATTCCTAAGGTTCAAACGAGGCTCGATAATCGTTGTATGTCGTTGGATTTCCATCATTTTATGACATGATAAAATAACATATATATGTTGAATCATTTACATTATAACAACACATTAACAATCAATTTAATCAACATTTAAATGATTATAGTTCATATGAACTTACTTAGCTAAATTTGTAGAAATGTCAAAGTATAGGGGCTATTTGGTAATTTTCTCTTCTCCTTGATTTTCCACTCGTTCATGATCTAAATTCATAATTTAATTCAGTCTATTAATTTAGATAGTAAAACAATTCATTTTATGCAATTTAGTCATTTTTACATTTTTACACAATTGCCCCCAATAATTTTACTTTTATTCAATTTAGTCCCTAAGCCTAAAACATGCAATTTAACCATTTTTATTGCAAATTCATATCAGCCGAATATTTATAGCTTCCATTATAGCCTATTTTTGCAATAATTTCACACTAAGTCCTTGTATTTTTACTATTTTAACAATTTAATCGTTAATCATTAAAATCATCAAAATTACTTAACAAAATACTTATAAATCACACTTAATACCCCAATTTCATCATTTAACATCTAAAATCGCAGCGATTCATCAATGGCATCATTCAAAATCTTTAACAATTTCAAAAACAAAAGTACAAGCTAGCTGGACCTTGTTGCAATGATCTCAAAAACATAAAAATTATTAGAAACATAGCCAAAGTGACATACCATGCACCTTAAAAAAGAAGACCGAATGCTCAACCCCTTCCATGGCTTCCTTCTTTATCAATTTCGACAAAACATAAAAAAGAGAAAGATGATTGTGCTTTGTTTTATTTTATTACATTTTAATTAGTTTTATTTTAATTAATAAAACATATATTTTCACACTTTTTACGATTTAGTCCTTATTAATTAATTAGCTTTCGAAATATTAAAATTTCTTAACGAAATTTTAATAAAATCTTAATAACACCTTGGCATTTAAAACTTGTGTAAAGCCTCAGCTTGCATTCGATTATTTTTAAAACGGGGTTCGTTGAAAAAGGTTGTTCACTTTTAAAACGTTATTGATTTCCTTAAAAATCTCCTTCAACTGCGAAAGTTTTTTTTAAAACATTGTGGAAACGTGATAATCGAAAACAGTAGTTGTAACGTAGTGTTTTGGAAATAGTAATCATTTTGGAAAAACCGCTATTTACTTCTAACAGATGTAAATTAAAATAAAACCAAACCTAAATTTTAAAATCTAAAAACTTTAAGAGGCCTTATTACAAACCAAACCAAAACAAAGTACTTATGAATAACTTAATGGAAAAATTGAAGCAGTTGTGTGGCCATCTCCAACTCCCTCACAGCTCTGATCAACCTAAGGCTGGGGATTGCCTGCATAGTTAAAAACAGGGTGAGTTTACGAAAACTCAGTGTGTAATCCCCTAATATAAAAAAAGTCAGTCAGATAGATAGAATTTAGAAGCAGTCTGGGCCTGAGCCCTATTCACTCATAGTACAGTTTCAGTGGGCCTAAGCCCATCGCAAAATCATTTGGGTCTCAGCCCATAACAGAATCATTTAGGCCTAGCCCATATCAGTATCGATATCATAAACAGAAATGCAATAGTGTACGAATGCACCCCACCCCAATTCAGCCAGCACACCACCCGTACCAACCAACACACCATGTGGGGATAAAATCGACCCACCCACCCAGCACACCAATATTAGCACCGGTTGTGGCACTAACTGATATCGTACCAGAACTGCCAGAATATAAGCGGCTTAAAGCCATCGGTAGGTCCACAATCATCTTGGGCAACCCGTGCGACCCTAACAATCAAATCAGTGGGTCCATAGTCGTCTCGGGTGACCCGTGTGGCCGTAACAGATCAATCACTTCCTCCAATTACAAAATCCCAATCCTATGCAGCATGTCATGTATGCAAAGCACATATATATATAAATCACATGGCATACTCAAGAAAGACAGACAAATCATAGCTCAGGTCAGTCGAAACATAGCATAAAACAATCATTTATCCACGAGGGCAAAATAGTCATTTTACCCTATAAGTGTATTTTGGTTATCCTACCCTTCAGGGGTATTTCGGTAATTCTACCCTATAGGGGTATGTCAGTAGTTTTGCAAACAAGGGGTATTTTGGTAATTTTGCAAATCAAGGGTATTTTGGTAATTTTGCAAATTGAGGTATTTCGGTAATTTTACAAATCGGGGGTATTTCAATAAATTTACAAATCGAGGGTATTTCGGTAATTTCACAAATTGAGGGTATATCGATAATTTTCAAAAATTGGGGGTTTTCGGTAATTTTACCCTTTGAGGGTATTTTGGTAATTTTACTCTTTGAGGGTATTTCGATAATTTTACTTTTCGAGGGTATTTTGGCAATTTTACCCTTCGAGGGTATTTCGATAAATTTACCATTCGAGGGTAATTTGGTAATTTTACTCCCTAGGGGTCTCTGTACAAGATACGACCTTTCCAAAGGCCTATTGTTGTCTCAAACGACTCGGATAACTTATATGGCAAAAATAGTGTAATTGGGCCCAAGGCCCGATACTCGGCTCAAATGGGCCCACATGCTCGTGTGGCCCGTTCAGCCTAAATTCCATTACAGTTATACGAATTTTGCTGCCCAATCCATTATTATTCGCTTACCGTTGTTTTTACCCATGTGGGGCCCATGAGCCCATTTGTCCCACATGGCCCATTCTAGCCCTACGAGGCCCATTACGGCCTAAGCCCACGAGAACGTTCGTGGCTGCCTCTACGGTCTATCGCCAATGGTTATGGCTCAATTTGTGCCTACGAGTGTTTGCATGCTCGTGAGCCCTCAGATGCGGAAGTTTCAGCTTTTCGGCTTTTCGGCTTTTGCCGATTCACAATTAAGCAGGGGTGTGAATACACCTCTTCATCCAGCGTTTTGACAAAAACAACATTGGGTGTATGATTACACACCTTTTTTGCAGCTCGTACAAGCAACCCACGAACGCCAAACCTACATCCATCGAAGTTTTTCCTTTAGTTAATGTCAATATCTAATACTAACGTCCAATCCCAAGTAGCATGGAATTGATACTCACTTTCCCCCAAGAATTCTGTCCAACACACTTATGATGCTAACCAAAGATGTCTATATCCCTTTCCTGCCGAAATGCTGCATTAATCAAAAGAATCCAACACAAGAGAAAGGTCCAAGAGTTAGCAACCTTAAACCGAATCATTCGTCTTTGTCAGCGAAGAGCCATAAAAAAGGAACCAAGGACCAAATAGGGACATGGAATACTTACCAAAATTAGTCGATAGAAACGGTAGAATAAAGCAACAATCGACCACTTGAGAAAGGTTGCCGTCACAAGGGAAAGAGGCTAATCGGCTGAGGTAATTAAGAGAGACAAGAAGTTAGATTCGATGAAAGGAGAAAACCAAGAGAAGAAGAAGATGAATCAAATTTGGCAGAGAGAAAGATGTGGTGAAGAAAGGTAGGCTTCAGTGAAGAATTCGGCAATTGGCAATTGGTATTGTGTTTGACAAAAATGAATGACAGTTGAGAGAAAAAGAAAGTAGAAGGTAGAAAGACCCGAATGGTCAAAATGTTGTACAAGATGCCACGAAAGAAGTAAATCCCGAAATGAAAAAGAGAAAAACCCGAAATTGCAGAGAGGTTTTCAGTTTCTATCCTCACACAAAGCTGCCGAAAATTCACAAATGAAACCCCCTTGGCCAAAATCCCCATACTCAAGCTCTTCCATTCAGCCCAGACTCCCTTCTTATTCAAATTCCCTAAAAGTCTCCACTGATTGCTCCTTGATTCACTCCACACCCCCATTCAATCTTGATGACCAAGTCTCCAACCTCCTCTGTAGAGTTTGAATCAAACTCTACCTCTCACGCCACAGAGATGAAAAATAAAACCTCCCACTTGCATGCCATGAGATTCGAACCCCCTCCTCCATGCATGCCCAACACGCCACTTGCAACCAAAACAAAAGCTCACTTGTGTCCTAAAACAACACGACTTAATATATAAACCCTTTCAGCTAACATCCAGGTTTTAATCCACCAAAAACCAAAATTTTTGCTAAAGCCCAGGTTTGAACCCAGGACTTCTCCAAGACCCAAAACACTCCAATATTGCTAACCCTACAGTACTAACATGCATTTGTGCCATTACCTTGCTCTCAAGAATTTTAGGCACTCCCAAGCCCAAGGCTCAATTCTTCTAGGCCCAAAATTTGGGGCGTTACAACTCTATCCCCTTAAAGAAACTTCATCCTCAAAATTTCCAACTATCTAATAATCGCACAACACAGGTTACACCACTACGCTTTTGCTACGCACTGTAATTCTAATTGCAAATTAGGTAAATAGTAACTATGGGTAAAGTACGTACCAGTATTCGTATCTAGAGCGTCTTCATCCTTTTGACGGCGTGCTGCATAGACCAAAGCTGGCTGTCTCGCCTCAGCATAACCAGCACCTCTGCCTAGTGCTCTACGACCCGGAACGTCTCCCCCTCTGGCCTGGCCACGGCCTCCCAATGGCTGCTCACAACCACTCAATAGCTGCACAGTACCTTTACTCGAAGTTTGCATCCAATCCGGCCTTTGAAAAAACTCTCTAATACGGTGCTCCATTGATCCGCAACCTAAATAGGCTCTAATCCTTCTCCAGCATTCGCCCACATGGCGTCTTCCACAACCAGCGCAAGGTGGCAACCCAAAAGTGCCAAAAGGGGGCCCAGCTCTGACTGGCCCATCTCCTCTGGCCTGTTTCTTAGGCCTCTAAATGGATCTGGAAGGCTCTATGTCTTTCTTGTTTCTACCCCTTTCCTTTTCTCGATTTTGGTGCTCAACACGCTTCACCTCCTCAGTAACCTTTGTTTTGTCCACCAGTGCAGCAAAATTCTGCTCCATCTGTAGAGCTATCAGAACCTGAAGGCTATCTCTGAGACCGTCTTCAAAATGAACACAGCGTTCATACTCAATAGCTATTATCCCACGAGCATACCGACTAAGTCGCAAAAATTTTGCCTCGTACTCAGCCACCGATTTATCCCTTTGAACCAAGTTCAGAAATTCCTTCCTCCGAGCATCCACATAACTTGCACCCACATACTTCTCTTGAAACGCAAATTTGAAGAACTTCCAATTCAATTTGTTAGGCTGATCTCATTCTTTCGTAGTAAGCCACCACTGGTAGGCTTCATCTCACAGCAGTGATACTGTACCTTTCAACTTCTGTTCAGGGGTGCAGTCGAGGTCAATCATTATTCTTTCGGTGGCCTCCATCCAATATTCAGCCACATTGGGAGCCATCCCAAAAATGCCCCTGAAGGCCTTTGCTCCATTCGATCGGAGTCGTTCCGTAATCGACCCACGGCCCATAGTACCATTACTAAGCCTAGCGATCATTTCTAGAATCCTCAGCATTGCTTGAAACAATGCGTCGTCCCCAGCTGCTTGATCATACGACCCCGTCTCAGCTACTGGTGATGCTGCTGCCTCCCTAGCCTCGACATTAGGCACCTAGCCCGTTGACAAAGACTCAGCTCTAGCACTCCCAGTACCTCTGTCGCTTCTTTTGGTATCCCTTCCACGAGCACCCTTAGTGCTCATTATCGCTTTGCGAATTATCTGAATTAGAACATTTATACAAATTAGCTTACAGTTTCAGTAATTAAGTAGATGTCTTATGAGAAACAGAAGTTTAGAGTTTGTTTTCGCAATCGTAGGCTTAACTACAGTCTTAGTTCCCTACCGTTTTCCAATTTACTCTAACTAGGGTAGTATAGTCTAATTTCTAGAGTAATCACAGTATTTCCTATTGCATAACAGTAAAGAGCAGATAACAGAAAAAAAACTTACAGATTCGGCACCGGAGACTCGATGAACCACAATACCAAGAAACATTCAGTAAAATAGTTCAGATACTCTAAAAATTTTTTGAAACAGTTCTTTCAGAAATTCCATTTTAAAGCCCAATCCACAGCCAAGTTTTGTAACTCGTCTTTGATACCACTAAATGTAACACCACAAACCCAACCGCCCACTCATTTAATTTATTACATTTTAATTACTTTTATTTTAATTAATAAAACATATATATTCATAATAAAACAAAGCCAACCTCCCACTCATTTATAATATGGTATATTTACCATATTAGTCCATGAATTTACTTTTTTATAGCTACTAAATATCTTTAGTTAATAGAATTTAATTTTCACACTTTTTACGATTTAGTCTTTATTAATTAATTAACTTTTGAAATATTAAAATTTCTTAACGAAATTTTAATAAAACCTTAATAACACCTCGATTTATAGAAACAAGGTCCCAGTACCTCATTTTCTAAAACCACTTGACTTTAGGGTCTTACCACTTGAACCTAATTAATCATTCATATTGTAACACTTCAAACCCGGCCTAGAAGTTAGGCCCGAATCTGGCGTATCACATTGAAGTGTTTTTTGAAAACCATGTTTTCATTGAAAACCCTTCTTAATATTTAAAAACATATTGGCATTTAAAACTTGTGTAAAGCCTCAGCTTGCGTTCGTTTATTTTCAAAACGGGGCTCGTTGAAAAAGGTTGTTCACTTTTAAAACGTTATTGATATCCTTCAAAATCTCCTTCAATAGGAAGTTTTTTTAAAATGTTGCGGAAACATGATAACCGAAAACAGTAGTTGTAACGTACTGTTTTTGAAAACAATAATCATTTTGGAAAAACAGCGATTTAGTTCTAACATATATAAATTAAAATAAAACCAAACCTAAAATTTAAAATTCGAAAACTTTAAGAGGCTTTATAACAAACCAAACGAAAACAAAGTACTTATGAATAACTTAATGGAAAAATAGAAGCAGTTGTGTAGCCATCTCCGAGTCCCTCACAGCTCCGATCCGTCTACGGCTGGGGATTGCCTGCACAGTTATAAACGGAGTGAGTTTATGAAAACTCAGTTTGTAATCCCCTAATATAAAAACAGTCATTCAAATAGATAGAATTCAGAAGCAGTCTAGGCCTGAGCCCTATTCAGTCATAGTACAGTTTCAGTGCCTAAGCCCATCGCAAAATCATTTGGGTCTCAGCCCATAACAGATTCATTTAAGCCTAGCCCATATCAGTATCAGATCTCATAAATAGAAATGCAATAGTTTACGAATGCACCCCACCCCAATCCAGCCAGCACACCACCCCTACCAACCAACACACCATGTAGGGATAAAATTAACCCACCCAACTAGCACACCAATATTAGCACTGGTTGCTGCACTAACCGATATCGCAGCAGAGCTGCCAGAAAAGAAGCGGCTTAAAACCGTTGATAGGTCCACAGTCATCTCGGGTGACCCGTGCGACCCTAAAAATCAAATTGGTGGGTCCACAATCGTCTCGGACGGCCTATGCGATCCTAACAATTAAATCGGCGGGTCCACAGTCGTCTCGGGCGACCCGTGCGACCCTAACAGATCAATCGCTTCCTCCAATTAGAAAATCCCAATCCCATGCAGCATGTCATGTATGCAAAGCATATATATATATAAATCACATGGCATACTCAAGAAAGATAGATAAATTGTAACACCCCAAACCCGGCCCATTCACGCCGACCGAATTTGGAATGCCACTGCGGAACACTTTCAGAAATATTCTTACTTAATAGTAAAAACTGTGGAAATTTTGTTTCCTTTAATAAAACATTTTCGTGACTTGAAATATTCTAAGTAAAAATTGAAGTTTGTTATAAAAATATCGAATTCAAGCTTTACTTGAGAAAATAAAACCATTTGCAATCAACATTTAAATTGTCCATCCATAATAGAGCATAATAATAAAGATGCTTAATAAAAGTACTTAAATACTTTAATGGGCCTTTTTACATTAAACACTTAATCAGAATAATGAAAATGTAGGTACTTAATTAATCAAAATATCCTTTTTCATGAGAATCCGCTTCCGCATGGCCACCTTTGTATCCACTCCGACCCGGTCCAAAATCACGATCACCTGAAAGGTTTAGAAAAATTTGGGTGAGTCATCAAGACTCAGTGCATAGTTAATACACATATCTCCACATATGAGCTTAACCCATATCCACACAGTCCATGAACATGAATATGCGAATATGGATATGCAATTATGAATATGCAATTATGAAGCCCAACCCACATAGTGATCCACATATCTACCTTGGCAGACTTATCGCTCAAGGCGTAGTAAAGCCACCGATCCCATAGGGATCCCACATATCAATCGACCCACGGTGATGCACACAGCTATCGACCGCCGAGATGGGCACCAAGCCAACACCTCCCTTGATGAAGCATATAGTTAACATCAAGTGCTAATGTAGCACAAGGTTAGCATTAGACCACACACATAACGTACATCCTTTCCTCCAATAGTCACATCCCAAGTCCCATGTATATATATATGTATCATGGTAATATATTACTCAAAACAATTATACATCACGTGTCATCACATTTTTATACATTCATCAATAATCATTCATTACCGCAAATCACTGAAAGATTAGTACCATAACCACTAACCTGATTATGCGATCACCCACCTTGGGTATCCATCATCTTAACCCTAATTTCGGCTAACATGCACAACATATACCTTTACATAAAATAATACATACAACACATATAACAAGCAAAAGAACAGTGCGATAACTACGCACCTGACTATAGCGAGATCCTGATCTATCGAATCTAACAAATTTTAAAATCCTGAACTTGTCCTACTGCTGTCAATTTGCCTTTAAAACCAAGGTTAGAAATCGGTTAGCCACTTAAATACCAAAATGTGTGGCCTTAGGCCGAATACCATGAATCATTTACTTAGCTTATTTCGATCCTGAAACACCACTTGTTCCTGTCGATTAGCTCCTGAAGTTATCGAAATTCCTATTAAAACATTGTTAGAATCGGCTAATACACAAATCTATGAACAATGGCCCTTGGCCGAATGTTATACTTACCATTTACCTTGCTCGACAAAGTCCCTTGAGCACTTCAACTCCCGAAAGACTCCTTTGATGCTCCTCAACACTAGCTACACACAAAAGAGCACATCACTATGGCCTTATACATATTCGGCCATCCCTAAAGCCAAGGTCAACATTCGATTATCAACAAAACCTAAAATAGAGCCTATGGCCGAAAGTCATACTTCCTTACCTTGCTTATCCAAAACTTGAATACTTGCTTGCTCCTAAAGATATCGAAGTCCCTACTAACAACTTATTAGGATCGGCCAACACAAGGATACTAAAAACATGGCCCTTGGCCAAAACTACATTCTTGCTTACCTTGATGTTCAAAATCCCGAAAGCTTCCTTAATGCACCTTCACATTGGCACATGCAAAAGAACACATAGTTATGCCACTATATACATTCGGCCAACCCTAGAAATTGAGGCCTATCCTTGATTTCGGCACCCTTATTGAAAAGAACTCAAATCGATTACTAGAGTAGAAAATACTTACCCTTGAAGATTCAGCCTCAAGAAGAATAAGCATGGATTTGAGGTTGAAGGGAAAAAAATGAGGAATAAAAGGAAGAGGTTGAAAGAAATTCGGCACACAAGGAACAAAAAGAAAACCAACTTTCGGCACAAGAAAAAAAAAAGAAGAATAAGAAGATGGATTTGGCACCTCCCTTGCTGTCCTGAAAATCGAAATGAAAGTCCCTAAGGAGTCCTATTTTTGGTCAAGAAAATTTGGAAAAGAAAGGCAAAACAAATCAAAGCATTCGGCCATGCTTTGCTAAACTAATGGCCGGCCATGCTTCTCCTCTTTTCCCACATCCATTTGAAAATTCCTAACATCAAATACCAATAAACATTGTTTATTCATTCCTCCATTACTACCCCATTCTTTAATAAATAAAAGATTAATGCCCATGCTTCCAAAACAATAAATAAAACTCCACATACTCAAAATAATAAAAACATAAAAATAACAAGCATCCCATGAAGCATTGCTCACGCGCATTATGCCCCATGCACCCCCTCACAGCACAAAAGAAAAGAAAATCCCGGTGTGCGGCCCCGTGTCTCGAACCCGAGATCTAGTGAGAATCCTTCAAGCTTCCTGCCATTCTGCTAATGCGACTTTCATGCCATAACTCGTCGCGAGATTCTTTTAAACCTTCCTTCGCCAGCTCCCAGGTCTGAACACTAAAACAAAAATAATCGCATCATGCGCGACCCCCAGGACTCGAACACGAGTCCTCGAGAAGCTTCCCTGGCTGCAAGCGTCCCAACCACTCGGCCAGTTTTCATTTCATGCCAACAAACGCGTCAAAAATTCTTTTAAACCCTTATTCCTTAGCTCCCCTTGCTTATGCGCCAGACCAAAAAGAATAAAACGCACTCACTGCTGACAACAAGGCTCGAACTTGAGCCCTCTTGAAGTACCCTAGCTCCCCTACTACTTTGCTACTGGTTCGTTGATGTCACAAACCTGCCACAATTTAATATAAGGCCTCCTTCAATCTAGCACCATTTCGCAAAATAAAACACAACCCATGCCGCGCCCAAGATTCGAACTCCTGACCTATATGGCGTCACTCCCAAGCTTTAAGTGGCGCATGGGAGCCATTCTGCCAAGGGGATTCTTATGCCATAAACCCCCAACAACTTCTCTTAAAGCCTCTCTGACCTTACTCCCCTTCCAGATGCAAAAATAAAACTTATGCGCCCAGCGTTACTCGAACTCCTCTCCTCCTGCGCAGGCCTCCAAGGCCTTTAAATCAGCGTCCCAGCCACTTTACTAAGCCCCAGTTTATGTTCATAAACACCCTGAATTTTCTTTAAGGGCTCCTTAGCCCAGATTTCCCTCTTTTTTTTTTTTACTCCAAAATTCCAAAAATTTCCAAAGTACTTCCTTTTAATCCGAGAGTTTTAAAAAAAAAACCCCTAAAACATATCCAAACCACTCTTAAGGCCCACTAACACTTGAGTTATGCTCCAAACGCACAACCCCTATTTCAGGATATTACAATTCTACTCCCCTTAAAAACAATTTCGTCCTCGAAATTGCTTACTACTGAAAAATCGTACATCTCAATTCACCGCACTATGCTTATGCTGCGCACTCTGATCTGAACTAACACATTCCTTAGATACTATTTCAAGATTCGTATTCAAGATTCCATACACTTCGTTAGCATACAACACGAACTACCTCATTATCAGACCCTTGACCCGATCTAACGGGTTCCGATACGGCCATTTTGCTTCGACCACGTCCTCTAAAATTCATCTCTTATCGCGAAAACTGACTTAAAAAGTTTTATGCATTAGAAATTTGTTCCACTGATTATCCGCGACCAAATTTTATGAAAAAAAAATATTTAAAAGTGGTTCTTTCGATCAATCAAGGTTCAGTTCAAGTTCGCTATTCTAAATCAGAGTCACATTCATGCTCATAAAAAGGGACATATTCATTCATCAACACATTCATTCAGTGGTATTTGCCACACACATTCACTATTCAGATTACCTTAATGGCATTTGATAATTTATTAATGTATAAACAAGCCATACTTATGAAATTTAACTACCAAACATTTATCTACACGTAATTTATAACATTTCCAAACACGCATTGATCATTAACATGTTTGATATCCCATAGACCTTATTTTTGCCAAATATATATATATCCCTATAAATACGTTAAAGGTTCACATTTAAAATACCTACTAATCGAATACACATAAATCTTTTAATATTAATATGAATTTTACATTTCAATTCACCATATATCAATAACATATACCCAATTATACACATATGCAAACATATCCAACCTCTTTCACATTTAGCATTTTCACATATGGCCAATTCTCCATAAGCATATTCAAACTTAAATTCCATTGTATATAAATCAAACACATCAATGGTAAGATCAATTGCACATCTTAAAATACTTACCGAAGCTTCAACTATATCACATCTTCCAAATGGGAATATACTAACTTACCTTATTTTAAAAGGAAATAAATTGTTACATTCATGTTCACTTTAACTCATTTAGCACATTTTATTATTTTACCGTTGCCCATGTAAAATTTGCTAGGCATAAAGCATAATGTAATACACCGGCACAGAGCCTACTAGGCATACAGCCTGATATTATACACCGGCACAAAGCCTGCGAGGCATAAAGCCTGATATTATACACCGGCACAAAGCCTGCTAGGCATAAAGCCTGATATTACACACCGGCACAAAGCCTGCTAGGCATAAAGCTCGATATCACTGATACAAAGTCATCTTATACATAATTCATATATCGAATATCCTAACTAATCCTTAAGGTTCACACGAAGCTTTTCAAACATCCTATTTCAATTGAATCAAACTTGTTCCCAAATCTCATAAACATTTATACAATTGGCTAAGTCAAATAAAAATTCATATATTTATTTCTACTTGTATACTTCACATTTTATAAAAAATAGTATGTCTTTTTGCTTATAACTTACTAACGAACATCCGTTTTCTTATCCAAAATTCATCTTTCATACATCGATATCAATAGAAATTTCGTTTGATCGAACACATACTATCATAATACATTTATACAATTCACATTTCTTTAGTCATAATCTCACATTCAATTACCATATAGACAAATGCACATATAAACTTTGGCATGAATATGAATTTCGCATTTCCATATCATACATATATTTATATCATCAAACCGAATAAAACCAATCATATGCTTAAACATATGGTTTCATTCACTTAATTCATAGCTTAATTTAATTCAAATATTACCTCAATAGTCAGAGGTACTTACCGGGTGGACTTCGGGTCGGAGCTACAGGTGCCATGCCAGAATAAACCTGAACTAAAAGTCCATATTTTGAAAAGCCCACTTTTGAAAACTATTTTTCGGGCCCAAAGCCTCAAAGCCGAGTTTTTGAACCGTGCTCTGATACCAACTTGTAACACCCCAAACCCATTCACGCCGACCGAATTTGGAATGCCACTGCGGAACACTTTCAGAAATATTATTACTTAATAGTAAAAACTGTGGAAAATTTGTTTCCTTTAATAAAACATTTTCGTGACTTGAAATATTCTAAGTAAAAGTTGAAGTTTGTTATAAAAATATCGAATTCAAGCTTTACTTGAGAAAATAAAACCATTTGCAATCAACATTTAAATTGTCCATCCATAATAGAGCATAATAATAAAGATGCTTAATAAAAGTACTTAAATACTTTAATGGGCCTTTTTACATTAAACACTTAATCAGAATAATGAAAATGTAGGTACTTAATTAATCAAAATATCCTTTTTCATGAGAATCCGCTTCCGCATGGCCACCTTTGTATCCACTCCGACCCGGTCCAAAATCACGATCACCTGAAAGGTTTAGAAAAATTTGGGTGAGTCATCAAGACTCAGTGCATAGTTAATACACATATCTCCACATATGAGCTTAACCCATATCCACACAGTCCATGAACATGAATATGCGAATATGGATATGCAATTATGAATATGCAATTATGAATATGCAATTATGAAGCCCAACCCAGATAGTGATCCACATATCTACCTTGGCAGACTTACTGCTCAAGGCCGTAGCCAAGCCACCGATCCCATAGGGATCCCACATATCAATCAGTCCACAGAGATGCACACAGCTATTGACTGCCGAGATGGGCACCAAGCCAAAACCTCCCTTGATGAAGCACATAGTTAACATCAAGTGCTAATGTAGCACGAGGTTAGCATTAGACCACACACATAACGTACATCCTTTCCTCCAATAGTCACATCCCAAGTCCTATGTATATATATATGTATCATGGTAATATATTACTCAAAACAATTATACATCACGTGTCATCACATTTTTATACATTCATCAATAATCATTCATTACCGCAAATCACTGAAAGATTAGTACCATAACCACTAACCTGATTATGCGATCACCCACCTTGGTTGTCAATCATCTTAACCCTAATTTCGGCTAACATGCACAACATATACCCTTACATAAAATAATACATACAACACATATAACAAGCAAAAGAACAGTGCGATAACTATGCACCTGACTATAGCGAGATCCTGATCTATCGAATCTAACAAATTCTAAAATCCCAAACTTGTCCTACTGCTGTCGATTTGCCTTTAAAACCAAGGTTAGAAATCGGTTAGCCACTTAAATACCAAAATGTGTGGCCTTAGGCCGAATACCATGAATCATTTACTTAGCTTATTTCGATCCCGAAACACCACTTGTTCCTGTCGATTAACTCCCGAAGTTATCGAAATTCCTATCAAAACATTGTTAGAATTGGCTAATACACAAATCTATGAACAATGGCCCTTGGCCGAATGTTATACATACCATTTACCTTGCTCGACAAAGTCCCTTGAGCACTTCAACTCCCGAAAGACTCCTTTAATGCTCCTCAACACTAGCTACACACAAAAGAGCACATCACTATGGCCTTATACATATTCGGCCATCCCTAAAGACAAGGTCAACATTCGATTATCGACAAAACCCAAAATATAGCCTATGGCCGAAAGTCATACTTCCTTACCTTACTTATCCAAAACCTGAATACTTGCTTGCTCCCGAAGATATCGAAGTCCCTACTAGCAACTTATTAGGATCGGCCAACACAAGGATACTAAAAACATGGCCCTTGGCCAAAACTACATTCTTGCTTACCTTGATGTTCACAATCCCGAGAGCTTCCTTAATGTACCTTCACATTGGCACATGCAAAAGAATACATAGTTATGCCACTATATACATTCGGCCAACCCTAGAAATTGAGGCCTATCCTTGATTTCGGCACCCTTATTGAAAAGAACTCAAATCGATTACTAGAGTAGAAAATACTTACCCTTGAAGATTCGGCCTCAACAAGAATAAGCATGGATTTGAGGTTGAAGGGAAAAAAACGAGGAACAAAAGGAAGAGGTTGAAAGAAATTTGGCACACAAGGAACAAAAAGAAAACCAACTTTCGGCACAAGAAAAAAAAAGAAGAATAAGAAGATGGATTTGGCACCTCCCTTGCTGTCCTGAAAATCGAAATGAAAGTCCCTAAGGAGTCCTATTTTCGATCAAGAAAATTTGGAAAAGAAAGGCAAAACAAATCAAAGCATTCGTCCATGCTTTGCTAAACTAATGGCCGGCCATGCTTCTCCTCTTTTCCCACATCCATTTGAAAATTCCTAACATCAAATACCAATAAACATTGTTTATTCATTCCTCCATTACTACCCCATTCTTTAATAAATAAAAGATTAATGCCCATGCTTCCAAAACAATAAATAAAACTCCCCATACTCAAAATAATAAAAAAATAAAAATAACAAGCATCCCATGAAGCATTGCTCATGCGTGCATGCCCCATGCAGCCCCTCACGCCGGCACAAAAAGAAAATCCCCAGGTGCAGCCCCCAGGTCTCGAACCCGAGACCTGGAGAGAATCCTCCAAGCTTCCTGCCATTCTGCTAATGCGACTTTCATGCCATAACTCGTCGCGAGATTCTTTTAAACCTTCCTTCGCCAGCTCTCAGGTCTGAACACTAAAACAAAAATAACCACATCATGCGCGACCCTCAGGACTCGAACACGAGTCCTCGAGAAGCTCCCCTGGCTGCAAGCGTCCCAACCACTCGGCCATTTTTCATTTCATGCCAACAAACACGTCGAAATTTCTTTTAAACCCTTATTCCTTAGCTCCCCTTGCTTATGCGCCAGACCAAAAAGAATAAAATGCTCTCACTGCTGACAACAAGGCTCGAACTTTAGCCCTCTTGAAGTACCCTACCCCTACTACTTTGCTACTGGTTCGTTGATGTCACAAACCTGCCACAATTTAATATAAGGCCTCCTTCAATCTAGCACCATTTCGCAAAATAAAATACAACCCATGCCGCGCCCAAGATTCAAACTCCTGACCTATAGGGCGTCACTCCCAAGCTTTAAGTGGCGCATGGGAGCCATTCTGCCAAGGGGATTCTTATGCCATAAACCCCCAACAACTTCTCTTAAAGCCTCTCTGACCTTACTCCCCTTCTAGATGCAAAAATAAAACTTATGCGCCCAGCGTTACTCGAACTCCTCTCCTTCTGCGCAGGCCTCCAAGGCCCTTAAAGCATCGTCCCAGCCACTTTACTAAGCCCTAGTTTATGTTCATAAACACCCTGAATTTTCTTTAAGGGCTCCTTAGACCAGATTTCCCACTTTTTTTTTTTTACTCCAAAATTCCAAAAATTTCCAAAGTACTTCCTTTTAATCCGAGTGTTTAAAAAAAAAAAACCCTAAAACATATCCAAACCACTCTTAAGGCCCACTAACACTTGAGTTATGCTCCAAACGCACAACCCCTATTTCAGGATATTACAATTCTACTCCCCTTAAAAACAATTTCGTCCTCGAAATTGCTTACTACCGAAAAATCGTACATCTCAATTCACCGCACTATGCTTATGCTGCGCACTCTGATCTTAACTAACACATTCCTTAGACACTATTTCAAGATTCATATTCAGGATTCCATACACTTCGTTAGCATACAACACGAACTACATCATTATCAGACCCTTGACCTGATCTAACGGGTTCCGATACGGCCATTTTGCTTCGACCACGTCCTCTAGAATTCATCTCTTATCGCGAAAACTGACTTAAAAAGTTTTATGCATTAGAAATTTGTTCCACTGATTATCCGCGACCAAATTTTATGAAAAAAAATATTTAAAAGTGGTTCTTTCGATCAATCAAGGTTCAGTTCAAGTTCGCTATTCTAAATCAGAGTCATATTCATGCTCATAAAAAGGGACATATTCATTCATCAACACATTCATTAAGTGGTATTTGCCACACGCATTCACTATTCAGATTACCTTAATGGCATTTGATAATTTATTAATGTATAAACAAGCCATACTTATGAAATTTAACTACCAAACATTTATCTACACATAATTTATAACATTTCCAAACACGCATTGATCATTAACATGTTTGATATCCTATAGACCTTATTTTTTCCAAATATATATATATCCCTATAAATACGTTAAAGGTTCACATTTAAAATACCTACTAATCGAATACACATAAATCTTTTAATATTAATATGAATTTTACATTTCAATTCACCATATATCAATAACATATACCCAATTATACACATATGCAAACATATCCAACCTCTTTCACATTTAGCATTTTCACATATGGCCAATTCTCCATAAGCATATTCAAATTTAAATTCCATTGTATATAAATCACACACATCAATGGTAAGATCAATTGCACATATTAAAATATTTACTGAAGCTTCAACTATATCATATCTTTCAAATGGGAATACACTAACTTACCTTATTTTAAAAGGAAATAAATTGTTACATTCATGTTCACTTTAACTCATTTAGCACATTTTATTATTTTACCGTTGCTCATGTAAAATTTGCTAGGCATAAAGCATAATGTAATACACCTACACAGAGAGCTCGCTAGGGCATACAAACTGATATTATACACCTAAGACAAAGCCTGCTAGGCATAAAGCCTGATATTATACACCGGCACAAAGCCTGCTAGGCATAAAGCCTGATATTACACACCGGCACAAAGCCTGCTAGGCATAAAGCCTGATATCACTGATACAAAGTCATCTTATACATAATTCATATATCGAATATCTTAACTAATCCTTAAGGTTCACACGAAGCTTTTCAAACATCCTATTTCAATTGAATCGAACTTGTTCCCAAATCTCATAAACATTTATACAATTGGCTAAGTCAAATAAAAATTCATATATTTATTTCTACTTGTACACTTCACATTTTATAAAAAATAGTATGTCTTTTTGCTTATAACTTACTAACGAACATCCGTTTTCTTATCCAAAATTCATCTTTCATACATCGATATCAATAGAAATTTCGTTTGATCGAACACATACTATCATAATACATTTATACAATTCACATTTCTTTAGTCATAAACTCACATTCAATTACCATATAGACAAATGCACATATAAACTTTGGCATGAATATGAATTTCGCATTTCCATATCATACATATATTTATATCATCAAATCGAATAAAACCAATCATATGCTTAAACATATGGTTTCATTCACTTAATTCATAGCTTAATTTAATTCAAATATTACCTCAATAGTCGAGAGGTACTTACAGGTGGACTTCTGCCTGAGGTACAGTCCCATGCCGTAATAAACCTGAACTAAAAGTCCATATTTTGAAAAGCCCACTTTTGAAAACTGTTTTTCGGGCCCAAAACCTCAAAGCCGAGTTTTTGAACCGTGCTCTGATACCAACTTGTAACACCCCAAACCCGGCCCATTCACGCCGACCGAATTTGGAATGCCACTGCGGAACACTTTCAGAAATATTCTTACTTAATAGTAAAAACTGTGGAAAATTTGTTTCCTTTAATAAAACATTTTCGTGACTTGAAATATTCTAAGTAAAAATTGAAGTTTGTTATAAAAATATCGAATTCAAGCTTTACTTGAGAAAATAAAACCATTTGCAATCAACATTTAAATTGTCCATCCATAATAGAGCATAATAATAAAGATGCTTAATAAAAGTACTTAAATACTTTAATGGGCCTTTTTACATTAAACACTTAATCAGAATAATGAAAATGTAGGTACTTAATTAATCAAAATATCCTTTTTCATGAGAATCCGCTTCCGCATGGCCACCTTTGTATCCACTCCGACCCGGTCCAAAATCACGATCACCTGAAAGGTTTAGAAAATTTTGGGTGAGTCATCAAGACTCAGTGCATAGTTAATACACATATCTCCACATATGAGCTTAACCCATATCCACACAGTCCATGAACATGAATATGCGAATATGGATATGCAATTATGAATATGCAATTATGAAGCCCAACCCACATAGTGATCCACATATCTACCTTGGCAGACTTACTGCTCAAGGCCGTAGCCAAGCCACCGATCCCATAGGGATCCCATATATCAATCAGTCCACGGTGATGCACACAGCTATCGACCGCCGAGATGGGCACCAAGCCAACACCGCCCTTGATGAAGCACATAGTTAACATCAAGTGCTAATGTAGCACGAGGTTAGCATTAGACCACACACATAACGTACATCCTTTCCTCCAATAATCACATCCCAAGTCCCATGTATATATATATGTATCATGGTAATATATTACTCAAAACAATTATACATCACGTGTCATCACATTTTTATACATTCATTAATAATCATTCATTACCGCAAATCACTGAAAGATTAGTACCATAACCACTAACCTGATTATGCGATCACCCACCTTGGGTATCCATCATCTTAACCCTAATTTCGGCTAACATGCACAACATATACCTTTACATAAAATAATACATACAACACATATAACAAGCAAAAGAACAGTGCGATAACTACGCACCTGACTATAGCGAGATCCTGATCTATCGAATCTAACAAATTCTAAAATCTCGAACTTGTCCTACTGCTGTCGATTTGCCTTTAAAACCAAGGTTAGAAATCGGTTAGCCACTTAAATACCAAAATGTGTGGCCTTAGGCCGAATACCATGAATCATTTACTTAGCTTATTTCGATCCCGAAACACCACTTGTTCCTGTCGATTAGCTCCCGAAGTTATCGAAATTCCTATTAAAACATTGTTAGAATCGGCTAATACACAAATCTATGAATAATGGCCCTTGGCCGAATGTTATACTTACCATTTACCTTGCTCGACAAAGTCCCTTGAGTAGTTCAACTCCCGAAAGACTCCTTTGATGCTCCTCAACACTAGCTACACACAAAAGAGCACATCACTATGGCCTTATACATATTCGGCCATCCCTAAAGCCAAGGTCAACATTCGATTATCAACAAAACCCAAAATATAGCCTATGGCCGAAAGTCATACTTCCTTACCTTGCTTATCCAAAACCTGAATACTTGCTTGCTCCCGAAGATATCGAAGTCCCTACTAACAACTTATTAGGATCGGCCAACACAAGGATACTAAAAACATGGCCCTTGGCCAAAACTACATTCTTGCTTACCTTGATGTTCAAAATCCCGAGAGCTTCCTTAATGCACCTTCACATTGGCACATGCAAAAGAACACATAGTTATGCCACTATATACATTTGGCAACCCTAGAAATTGAGGCCTATCATTGATTTTGGCACCCTTATTGAAAAGAACTCAAATCGATTACTAGAGTAGAAAATACTTACCCTTGAAGATTCAGCCTCAACAAGAATAAGCATGGATTTGAGGTTGAAGGGAAAAAAATGAGGAAAAAAAGGAAGAGGTTGAAAGAAATTCGGCATACAAGGAACAAAAAGAAAACCAACTTTCGGCACAAGAAAAAAAAGAAGAATAAGAAGATGGATTTGGTACCTCCCTTGCTGTCCTGAAAATCGAAATGAATGTCCCTAAGGAGTCCTATTTTCGGTCAAGAAAATTTGGAAAAGTAAGGCAAAACAAATCAAAGCATTCGGCCATGCTTTGCTAAACTAATGGCCGGCCATGCTTCTCCTCTTTTCCCACATCCATTTGAAAATTCCTAACATCAAATACCAATAAACATTGTTTATTCATTCCTCCATTACTACCCCATTCTTTAATAAATAAAAGATTAATGCCCATGCTTCCAAAACAATAAATAAAACTCCCCATACTCAAAATAATAAAAAAATAAAAATAACAAGCATCCCATGAAGCATTACTCACGCGTGCATGCCCCATGCAGCCCCTCACGCTGGCACAAAAAGAAAATCCCCAGGTGCAACCCCCAGGTCTCGAACCCGAGACCTGGAGAGAATCCTCCAAGTTTCCTTCCATTCTGCTAATGCGACTTTCATGCCATAACTCGTCGCGAGATTCTTTTAAACCTTCCTTCGCCAGCTCCCATGTCTGAACACTAAAACAAAAATAACCGCATCATGCCCGACCCGGGACTCGACGCGAGTCCTCGAAAGCTCCCCGGCCGCAAGCGTCCCAACCACTCGGCGGTTTGCTTTCATGCCAACAAACGCGTCGAAAATTCTTTTAAACCCTTATTCCTTAGCTCCCCTTGCTTATGCGCCAGACCAAAAAGAATAAAATGCACTCACTGCTGACAACAAGGCTCGAACTTGAGCCCTCTTGAAGTACCCTAGCGCCCCTACTACTTTGCTACTGGTTCGTTGATGTCACAAACCTGCCACAATTTAATATAAGGCCTCCTTCAATCTAGCACCATTTCGCAAAATAAAACACAACCCATGCCGCGCCCAAGATTCGAACTCCTGACCTATACGGCGTCACTCCCAAGCTTTAAGTGGCGCATGGGAGCCATTCTGCCAAGGGGATTCTTATGCCATAAACCCCCAACAACTTCTCTTAAAGCCTCTCTGACCTTACTCCCCTTCCAGATGCAAAAATAAAACTTATGCGCCCACCGTTACTCGAACTCCTCTCCTCATGCGCAGGCCTCCAAGGCCCTTAAAGCAGCATCCCAGCCACTTTACTAAGCCCCAGTTTATGTTCATAAACACCCTGAATTTTCTTTAAGGGCTCCTTAGCCCAGATTTCCCTCTTTTTTTTTTTTTACTCCAAAATTCCAAAAATTTCCAAAGTGCTTCCTTTTAATCCGAGAGTTTTAAAAAAAAACCCTAAAACATATCCAAACCACTCTTAAGGCCCACTAACACTTGAGTTATGCTCCAAACGCACAACCCCTATTTCAGGATATTACATAAATCATAGCTCAGGTCGGTCGAAACATAGCATAAAACAATCATTTATCCGCGAGGGTAAAATAGTCATTTTACCCTATAATGTTATTTCGGTAATCCTACCCTTCAGGGGTATTTCAGTAATTCTACCCTATAGGGGTATTTCGATAATTTTACAAATAGGGGGTATTTCGATAAATTTGCAAATGGGGGTATTTTAGAAATTTCACAAATTGAGAGTATTTTGATAATTTCACAAGTTGGTGTATTTCAGTAATTGTCACAAATTGGGGGTATTTCAGTAATTTTACCCTTTGGGGGTATTTCGATAATTTTACCGTTTAAGGGTATTTTGGTAATTTACCCTTTTGAGGGTATTTCGATAAATTTCCCTTTCGAGGGTATTTTGGTAATTTTACCCTCTAGAGGTCTCGGTACACTATACGACCTTTCCAAAGGCCTACCGTCATCACGAACGACTTGGATAACTTATATGGCCAAAATAGAGTAGTTGGGCCCAAGGCCCAATACTCGGCTCAAGTGGGCCCACACGCTCATGTGGCCCGTTCAGCCCAAATTCCATTACGGCTATACGAATTTTGCTTCCCAATCCATTGTTATTCGCTTACCGTGGATTTTACCCATGTGGGGCCCATGAGCCCATTAGGCCCACATCGCCCATTACGGCCTAAGCCCACAAGAACGTTCGTGGCGGCCTCTACGATCTATCACCAATGGTTGTGGCTCGATTTGTCCCTACGAGCATTTGCAAGCTCGTGAGCCCTTAGATGCCGAAGTTTTGACTTTTCGGCTTTTCGTCTTTTGTCGATTCACAATTAAACAGGGGTGTGAATACAATCCTTCATCCATCGTTTTGACAGAAACAACATTCGGTGTATGATTACATACGTTTTTTGCAGCTCATACAAGCAACCCACGAACGTCAAACCTACATCCATCAACGTTTTTCCTTCAATTATTATCAATATCTAATACTAATGTTCAATCCCAACGAGCATGGGATTGATATTCACCTTCCCTCAAAAATACTGTACAACCCACTTATGATGCTAACCGAATATGTCTATACCCCTTTCCTGCCGAAATGCTACATTAATCAAAAGAATCCAACACAAGAGAAAGGTCCAAGAGTTAGCAACCTTAAATCGAATCATTCGACTTTGTCAGCGAAGAGCCATCAAAAAGGGACCAAGAATCGAATAGGGACAAGGAATACTTACCAAAATTAGTCAATAGAAATGGTAGAATAAAGCAACAATCGGCCACTTGACAGAGGTTGCCGTCACAAGGGAAAGAGACTAACCAGCTAAGGGAATTAAGAGATACAAGGAGTTAGATTCGGCCAAAGGAGAAAACCAAGAGAAGAAGAAGATGAATCAGATTTGGTAGAGAAAAAGATGTGGAGAAGAAAGGTAGGCTTCGATGAAGAATTCAGCAATTGGCATTGTGTTTGAAAAAAATGAATGATAGTTGAGAGAAAAAAAAAGTAGAAGGAAGAAAGACCCGAATGGTCAAAATGTTGTACACGATGCCATGAAAGAAGTAAATCCCGAAATGAAAAAGAGAAAAACTCGAAATAGCAGAGAGGCTTTCAGTTTCTATCCTCACACAAAGCTAAAAATGCACAAATGAAACCCCCTTGGCTGAAATCCCCCTAATCAAGCTCTTCCATTCGGCCCAGACTCCCTTCTCATTCAAATTCCCTAAAAATCTCCACTGATTGCTCCTTGATTTACTCCACACCCCCCATTCAAACTTGATGACCAAGTCTCTAACCTCCTCTGCAGAGTTTGAATCAAACTTTACCTCTCACGCCATAGAGATGAAAAATAAAACCTCCCACTTGCATGCCATGGGATTTGAACCCCCTGCCCCATGCATGCCCAACACACCACTTGCCACCATAACACAAGCTCACTTGGTCCTAAAACAACACAACTTAACATATAAACCCTTTAAGCTGACATCCAAGTTTTTGTCCACCAAAAACCAAAATTTTTGCTAAAGCCTAGGCTTGAACCCAGGACTTCTCCAAGACCCCAAACACTCCAATATTGCTAACCCAGCAGTACTAACATGCATTTGTGCCATTACCTTGCTCTCAAGAATTTTAGGCGCTCCTAAACCCAAGGCCCAATTTTTCTAGGCCCAAAATTCGTTGCATTACACATATCACATTAACTACCATATCTAAAACCTTTATAAAACCATATTTGACTTGTAAATATCTAATAATAATATTTATGAACTTACTCGTTAGATTTGTGGCCCCGAAACCACTGTTTCGACACCACTGAAAAATGGGCTATTACAACTCTCCCCCTGACAAAAATTTCATCCTCGAAATTTCTCACATGATAATAGCCATCTAGTCGAGCCTTTCTTTCACCTTTTCAATGATAGTCCATAAACAAAATAATCATAACTTGTCTCCAATTAGTAATCATATCTGAACTTATATGAGAACTTGATACTATAGCTTAACTTAACTGAACAACTATGATGCTCTCCTGTCATAACCGAAACTATTTTTTTTTGACACCAATAAAAAATTGGTTGTTACAGATACAAACTCAACTCTTTAATCAACACTCACTTCTATGAGTTTTCCACAGTAGCAACAAACCTGTCTATTTCCATGTTGAACACTACCAACACTGGTTGCTGGTGCAATTAGTGATCTCGGATGACTAAATTTCATCTTATTTCTCTCTGAGTACTCTAGTAGGGTAGTGGAACGACTATGATTATCCTTTGACTTACTCGGTGAAGGAGTCAGAAATGATCTGATTAATTTTGCTTTACAAGAGTTTTAGGATTTCAACTAGGTTGTTCCTTTTACTGCATGTGTCTTTCATTTTCTATCCTATTCAAATAAAATTATAACCTCTATAAAATTCAGAACTCTCACTCATCTATATGTCTTCTTTCAGACCCTATTCAAAATGAGTACATGTTCTAGCTTTTGTCTGTACAATATCTCTTGTGTATTTACTGAGTCTGATAAATTCTTGATTATACTCCACTACAAACATATTTCCTTATTTCATCTCCAAAAATTCTCTTTTCTAGGTACAGTCCATTGATGAATTTTGTTTCAAACTCTAATTGGAAGAAATTACAATTCACTAGATCTTTATGAACAATTGTTATCAAAGCTACTCATCTTTCAAAAGTGACATCATGCATCTCAAATTTTATTCAAACAAACATACCATTTTATCAAAACATCGCTGAGTATTCTTACAGCAAAAATTCAGCTCTAGTCGGATCATCATCAGTTTGCCTCAAAATTTTCCAGTCCAACAAATTTGAATATTTTCAATGGGAATTTTGTTTACATTTATCAGGGTATAACCTTGAGGACGAGAGGGTGTTCGAGGAAACACAATTGGGGGTGGAGGTTGCGAAGCCACAAGAGTAGGTAGCACTAATCTCTAAACATCATTGGTTCATTACTTAAAAGAAAACATTTTTCACTTTATTTTAGACATTTACAGAATGGAAATACTATAACTCGCTTCCTAGTTGGAAACCGGTACATTATTATCAACCTTACTAGGTGTGGCACCATTAAACTCAGCCAATCTAATATATCTATGAGAAAATAGTCAGATCGGATATGAAAGCATACCATTATCACAAGTTATCATGGCATGTATATCTAGATTCAGCACACACTACATTCAGTCATAGAATCAACTAAACCTGGCTTTAATACCACTAAATGTAACACTCCTCACCCGTCTTTGTCGCCGAAATAGGGTTACAGAATCCTACAACAAATAACAGAACATGAACATGTTATTTCAATTAAAAATTCTTTAAAACAATAATTAAATATCAATCATTCAATTAAAACCTGTTATAAGTGCAAGATCGGGTTTAAACTGAGCTTACAAAAGCTACAAAAACAATTCAGAACTAAATAGGG
Source organism: Gossypium bickii (assembly GCA_025503065.1). Lineage (NCBI taxonomy): Eukaryota > Viridiplantae > Streptophyta > Magnoliopsida > Malvales > Malvaceae > Gossypium > Gossypium bickii. The sequence continues at coordinate 43,300,170 of CP106720.1, forward strand.
ACTAATTTGAAAATTTAGATAAAAGTGAGGAAAAAATACAAAATGGAGGTCATACGGCCGTGTGGCCAGGTTGTGTTATAGGTTGAAACCATGTGAAATTAGATCACATGATTTGTGCCTTCAACCCGTGTACAAGATTGATGTTATGTAATGTTCAGTCACACGGCTGTGTCACTAGGCCGTGTAGCAAACTGAGGCTATATAGACCTAAATGTAAAAATCCAACAAAAGTCACACAATCATGTGGCTGTGTCGTGTAACTAACTGGTGTCGTGTCATAAATCATGCATTCTAAATTCCAGTGGTATACGAACATGTCACCAAACCGTGTGTGACACAAGGCCTTGTGGTAAACCATGTAACCTCAATTCATAGCATTTCACCCTAATTCAATTCAATAGGCAATTCCAAAGACATAAAATGGTGCCATAAAAACATGCTCAATTCACATCCAAAACCAAACATAAACATGAAATATTTCAACCTAAAAGTGCCTAACCAATATGTCATTTTGGAACCATCGCAAACAAGTTCTAGATCTTAGCCAAACATCCAACAATTATAACACCAACATGGTTCAATTGTAAAGCTCAACCAATCCAACACTTCAAAATATACTTAGTGCACATTCATTACCTATTAAAGACATGCAAAATTTCATACCATAACATGTCAAATCTTTTCAATTTGAAATGGCCATTTTTACGTCATCAAACTTAACTTTTGTGTCAACCAAATAGTTCATCTATGTATTTCAAGCATAACTTACGAAAGTACCAAATTGCACCTATTAAACATCTTACAAATATACATTAACTAGCAATTGAAGCAATCAAATTATCAGTATACATCATCCTATTCTCATACCATAATCATATTTATCACATTTACCCAATCATTCCACATTCAAAATTTTGCAATTCATGACTTCATTTGTAGCTTGTCACCATGCACAAGCACACTTAAATGCATAACATGTACATTTCCAAAACCAAACATCATTTAAATACAAGTCATACATCAAAACATTCATTTATACAATACGACCCTTATATACATGTCACTTATGTAACAACTCATTTTTTAGTGGTGTTGGAAACAGTGGTTTTGGGGCCACCAAATTCTACGAGTGAGTTTGAAAATATTATTATTTAATATTTACGAGTCAAATATGGTCTTTAAAAGGTTTTTGATATGATAATTTATGTTATATAAACGATTTATTAAGTTTAAGTGGTAAGACCCTGAGGTCAAGTGGTTTTAGAAAATGAGGTATCGAGGCATTGTTTCTATAAACCGAGTGTCATTAAGGTGGTATTAAAGTTTCATTGAAAAATTATAACGTTTTGATAGTTAATTAATTAAAAAGGACTACATCGTAAAAGATGTAAAATTTGATCACTAGTTGATTTGAGTGATTAAATGGCTTATGGAAAAAAGGAAAAGGGACTTAAATGGTAATTAAACCATTTAAGGAGTTAGTGGACTAATATGGGCATGGATTTGGTGCTTTATTTAATTATTACCAAGGTTAAAATGGTAATTTGATAAATTAATTAAATTAAACAAAACATAAGAAAAAGATAATGGTTGTCATCTTTCTTTCTCTCTTATTTTCAACTGGAAGCCATGGATATGGAGAAGCTAGGTTCGGCCATGTTTCATTTTATGCATATAAGTTCGTTTTAGCCTTGTTTTTAATAATATTTATGTTTTTGAGATCGTTGCAACTAGGTCCAGCTAGCCCGTACCTTTGATTTTGAAACTGTTAAAGATATTGAATGTTTCCATTGATGAACCTTGTGGTTTTAGATGTTAAATGATGAATTTGAAGTGTTATTTGGTATTTAGAAGTATTTTGTTAAGTGATTTTTTTATAAATTTACCGATTAGGGACTAAATTGTTGAAATAGTAAAAACTACAAGGATTTGATTTGAAATTATTACATGAGTTTTTTTTTTGTGTTCCATGAATATTTGACTGATATGAATTGGCATTAAAAATGGGTAATTTGAAGGTTTTAGGCTTAGGGACTAAATTGAATAAAAAGTAAACTGTTAGGGGCAATTTTTAAAAAATGTCAAAAATGACTAAATCGCATAAAATAAATTTTTTTTTACTATCTAAAGTAATAAAGTGAATGAAATTATTAATTTAGATCAAGATCGGGTGAAATATCTAGGAGAATGGAAATATTACCGAAATGCCACTGTACTTTGACATTTCTACAATTTAATCAGGTAAGTTCGTATGAACTATTATCATCTAATGGTTGATTAAATTGAACATTTAATGTATGATTTTATTGAAGATGAATTAATAAATATATATTATTATGCAAATGCTCATGTCATGAAACGAAGTAAATCCAACGACGTACGACGATTATCGAACCTCGTTTGAACCTTAGGAATTCGTAGGATACAAATGGCATGTCATTAGGGTTTACATGTTTCGGGTGCTGGTCTTGAATGTCCTACCAGTGGCTGAGTTTCGGCATTTTTTGTGGATACTCGACAGCTTGTGAAGCAACACTGTGTAGTTACGTTCCAACCCACAGCTCGTGTGAGGAGACCCATTTCATATTTCGTGTGAGCATACTCATTTCATAGCTCGTGTGAGCATATATGTACAGGAAGAGATAGACTATGGTTATATGTTTAGCACATGTAACACCCCTCACCCATATTCAACGCCGTAATAGGGTTACGAAGCATTACCAGACTTATTATACAATTAAACATACATTTCACATACATATTCAAATTTCATGTAAACATCATTCAAAATGATTCACATTGTCCCTAATACGAGCCTATGAGGCCCAAAACATGCATTCGAGGTGGTTCGGGACTAAATTGATAACTTACAAAATTTCTAAAAAACTTAGAAAATTTTACAAAATACAGGGGACACACGCCAGTGTGGCCCGGCTGTGTGTCTTACATGGCCAAATACATGCCCGTGTCACAGGCCATGTGGCCACTCGAAATGGAATCACATGGCCGTGTCCCAGCCTGTGTCCAACCCCGTGTAACTCTCTGACTTGGATCACACGGCCAACCACACGCCCGTGTGACCAGCCCGTGTGCTAGGCCATGCCAAACCTTTAGGGTATACTGACTTATGCCACATGACCAAATCACACGCCCTGTGTTGGGCTGTGTGGAGCATACTGACTTGATTTCTACTTACACGCCAGGGGACACATCCATGTGACCTGACTGTGTGTCACACACGACTGAGACACACACCCGTGTCTCTGCCCTTGTGGACAAAAATTAGCTATTTACCAATCCATTTTGCCACCCAAATTGCATACACCTACACCAAACCAATTGGCACCAAAACATGACATAAATAGGCATTCATCCAATCTCAAATAAACTTAATTCATGCTATATCAATACCAACAATACAAGGTACACAAATACCACAATATGCCATTCGATTTCATACTAATCTCAAATCATCAATAAGACCACATTCACTTAAGCATCATCTTGCCTAAAATCACAAATATACCAATCTCTAATACTCCAACTACCAATTCACAACAAGCATATAAATGTCAATTATACACAACATTTCAAAAGGCCCTTTTCACATATATACAACCATCACCAAACATAGCAAAATAAACCAAATCTCATGGCTACACATAACAAACCACATAACATTTACAAGCCAATTCAAATGGCTAAATTCATTACTATCATATATGCCAAAATGACCATACTTCTATACATGCCATATAACCAAATACATAGATTCAAAAGTACCAAAGTGATAGCTTGATAGTGTGATGAGGTCTCCAATGATTCCCAAATCCGAGCTATCTTTGATATCACTATAAAACACGGAAAAATAAACAATGTAAGCTATAAAGCTTAGTAAATTCATATGAAATAATAAGCAAAGCTCACCATTCAATTACCATTCAAGAAAATGAACATAACATACTACAAAACATTTAATCACAATGTTAACATATATTCAATCACATAATTAACCATGAACTCACAAATTCCAAAGATTCAATGCTTATATAGTTTTCGTACATACCTGTACTAATACATATCTATTTCTCACCATTTTATATCTTCGATATACCCGTTGAACCATTTGGAATATTATCGGATACTCGGGAATCTCACACCCTAAGTGCCAATACATAGTCGAAGCTATCTAAATCTCATATCACACATAATGCTCGCTCTCGAGTTATCAACGGGTCTGCTCACACAAGCTGACGAGAATTTGCAACACATCCTGGATAACTTAGCCACCGGTAGGATGTATGGACCAGCACCCAAATCACATAAGCCCTAATGACATGTTATTTGTATCCTAATCAATTTCTAAGGTTCAACCAAGATTTCTTGTTGTCGATTCTTCGTCGAATATATCCGCAATGTCGTATACACAATATATTCAACATTAAAGCATTTAAATGCAAATATAACAATTCTTATTACATACGAACTTACCTTGAATGTAAAAACGACGAAGTAGATCGACTAATCCAACACCTTATTTTCCCCCCGACCTAAATCCAAATTTTACTTTTCTTGATCTATAAAATATCAAATTTAGCTTATTTAATCATCAATCAATTTAATTTAGTCCAAAATACACATTATACCAACTTTGCACTTTTACCCCTAATATTTCAACATTTTTACAATTTAGTCCTTAACTCATAAAAATGCAAATTCATGAAATTCAACTTATACCCATGCTAACCGAATTTCAATTAAGTCCCTAGCAGCCCATATTTTTCGTTTATTTCACATTTTAACCACAAAATTTCAACATTTCTCAATTTAATCCCTAAATGACAATTTTGTAAAAAAATCACTTTACAAATGTTGTTTATCTAACAACAAGCATACATTTTCTATCATCAAACATCAAAATACACATAGATTGATCAATGGCAAAACCCTAAACCTTTAACAGTTTTGCAAAGTAGTCCCTGGGTTAGCTAGATTAGGTTGTAACGATATCAAAAACATAGAAATCATTAAGAAGAACATAAATCTTACCTAATTATACAAATTGCCTTGGCCGAATATTGAAGCTAAGAAAATGGCTTTCTTTCCCTTGTATAATCGGTTGGAGAAGATGAGAAGAGAATAAAATTGTTTTGTTTTATTTATTTTACATTAATTTACTAAATTACTTAATTAACCTTTTAATAGACCATTAAAATCACTTCAACCATGTACATAAATCTCCACTAACATTAACAATGGTCTAATTACAACATAAGGACCTCCACTGTAACACCCCTAACTCGAGACCGTCGCCAGAATAGGGTTAATAGGCATTACCGATCAATCAAAACATTTAACATCTAGAATTTACGACACAAAGTCAATCATCTTTAATCACCTTCATATACAATCATGTTATCCCTAATCAAGGTCAACGAGACCTAATTCACGTGCTAAAGAGGGGTCAAGACTAAACCGAAACACATACAAATTTTCATGAAAATTTAATACTTTTCTAAAATTTAGGGGAGACATGGCCGTGGGAGGAGACCTTGTTCCCTCCACGGCTGCTGGACACCCCCGTGTGTCCTCCCCATGGCTACATACTGACTTAATTCCCACGGCCACCCAGCACGCCCGTGCACTGAGGCCGTGTACTCTTAGGCCATATTCTGACTTCTCCACCACAGCCACCAAGCACTCCCGTGTGCCATGGCCTTGTGCTCTTAGCTAGCTATTGACTTGTACACCACTGCTAGCTGACACCCCCGTGTCAAGGCCATGTACTACTAAGCTGCATTCTACCAATTCACCCACGGTCTCTAGGCACGCCCGTATGTCTAAACCATCTGACATTATAGGCCATTTTGCAAGACCAAATGCCACCCACTTAGGGTCAAACCTACAAGCCATATTTACCAATGCATCTCATGCACATATAACCACCAAAAACATATCAAAATAGTCATTCAAACCATGCATTCAATACCATCTCCAACCATGACAAATTCAATACCAAAACTTATCTCATCACAAGCATAATACATTCAGTACCAATCATCATTCCTTCTCAATTTCACTAATGCATACTAGCATTTTTCCAACACAAAGTTACCATTCATAAGTCAATTTCCCAACTCACAATTCATACCATAAGATGCATCATATATACCAAAACCATTCATGCCAAAACTAGCACATATCTAGCCACATCTGATGGCTACTACAAATCTCAAACATGATTCAAATGACCATCCTATACATGCCATACTTTAACTATGTACATCTTTCCAAAATACCCCAAAATAGATTGCCGATAGTGTGACTGAGAAGCTGACGATCCGTTGATCCGAGCTAGCTTTACTGACACTGCAAAGCAAAGAAACAAATCACATAGTAAGCTTTATAAAGCTTAGTAAGTTCATAACATAATACATAATATCAACATGTCATCACATAGATTAATTTTACTATCACAAATATAATACCATCCATAATCAATATGTTCAATTAACTCATCCACAATCACATTCATAGTTTCACCAACCACATAGATTCCGAGCGTACCTTAGCCAACACTTAGTTGTCAAATACTTTTGCTAATCAATAATCACGATTCATTTCAATCCACATTCGTTTCTTCCTCGATTCATTCGCACACTTAGTACATTAATAGTTAGACGAAGCTTAATTAGCATCATACACTTAGTACATCCATCTCAAACTGATCTCAAATCGGCATCGCACACACAGTGCCAACCGCAAAGCCGAAGCTCAATTACTCTGCACACACAGTGCTGTTTATCCCGATCATGTTTTCAAATACGCACACTTAGTGCCATTCAACTCAATCTATCACATAGTAGTCACTTAGTAATAGTATCATATCATTTATTTCATAGCATTAAAGATAGCTAAATATAGGTATTATGTCCGAACTTACCTCGGACGTTGAACTATCGATACAGTCGATTAATCGAGCACTTTATCTTTGCCTCGATCTCTATCCAAATTTCTTCTTTCTTGGTCTATACACATTCAAATTAAATCCATTCAATCACCAAATCATTCAATTTAATCCACATACACAAATTTAAGGCATTTTGCATAATAGCCCTCATATTTTCACATTTCGACACTTTAGTCCCTAATTCACAAAATCATCAAATTCACATTTTTAACCCTTCAATTTACTATTTTCACAATTTAGCCCTAATTAGCTAAATTCATCAAAATTTCAAGAATAACACATGTTAATCCAACACCAAGTTCTCATAATTTACCACTAACTAGCACATAGCTCAAATGTTCATCAATGGCTCATCAGAAAACATCATCAATTCATGAAATTACAACATGGATTAGCTAAAGCAAAAAGCAACGATTATAAAAATGTAGAAATTATCAAAAACTGAACATAAAACACTTACTAATTGAAGCTTAATGTGGCGGAATGTTTCAAAGCCTTAAACCCTTTATTTTCTTGCTTTTGCAAATGGTGGAAGAAGATGAACACACCCACCTGCTCTTGATTTTTGTTTTATTAGCATATATATTATTATGCCATTTACTAAAATAAACTTTATATCAATAAATAAAACATTTAAACATCAAGGTCACACTTGTCCATTGCCATCCACTATCATATTTATGGCATAATTGCCTCATAAGGCCTCCACAATATAAGGACATCAACATTCAAGTACTTATAAATCAGCACACAGCTTTACTCTATATGCGATTTAGTCCTTTCTCTTAATTCGACACATAAACGATTAAATTATCACACAGAAATTTCACACAATCTATATCACATACTATTCACACAGAAAATAATATTAAAATATTTTTACGACCTCGAATTTGTTGTCTCGAACCACTATTTCGACTAGGGTCTAAACTGGGATGTTACAACTCTCCCCCCTTAGGGATTTTCGTTCCTGAAAATCTTACCAGTGAATAGATGTGGATATTGCTCTTTCATAACATTCTCAGATTCCCACTTAGCCTCTTCAATCTCGTGTTTGTGCCATAATACTTTCACTAAGGAAATTCTTTTGTTTCTTAACTCTTTAATCTCTTGCGCCAAAATTCGGATCGGTTCTTCACTATACGGCAAGTCTGACTGAATCTCAACCTCAGTAGGAGTAATCACATGAGACAGGTCTAATCTGTACCATCGAAGCATTGACACATGAAACACGTTATGAATATTTTCTAATTTAGATGGAAATCTCAATATATAACCAACCGATCCAACTCGTTCAATAATCTCAAATGGTCCGATGAACCTTCGACTTAGCTTGCCCTTTCGGCCAAATCGAAGTATTTTCTTCCACGGAGACACTTTCAAAAACACTTTATCACCAACCTCCAACCCAATATCTTTTCTTTTCAAATCTACATAAGACTTCTGACGATCTGAAGCTGCTTTTAAACTGTCACGAATTATCTTCACTTTATATTCGATCTCTTTTATCAGATCAACCCCATGAATCTTATTCTCACTCAGCTCAGTCTAATACAATGGAGTTCGACACTTTTGACCGTAAAGAGCCTCGTATGGTGCCATTTTAATACTAGATTGAAAACTGTTATTATACGCAAACTCAATCAAGGATAAGTGCTTTTGCCACGTATTGTCAAATTCAAGTATGCAACATCTCAGCATGTCTTCGAGAACTTGAATGATTCGCTCGGATTGACCATCCATTTGCGGATGAAAAGCAGTACTGAAATACAATTTCGTGCTTAAAGCATCATGCAATTTCTTCCAAAATCGCGAGGTAAATCTCAGATCTCTGTCAGACACTATAGATAACGGTACTCCATGCAATCTCACAATTTCATTGATATACAATTCAGCTAATTTATCTAAAGAATAATCGGTTCTCATCGGAACAAAATGAGCTGATTTCGTTAATCTATCCACTATCACCTAGATTGCATCTTTCTTACCTAGAGATAAGGGCAAACCCGACACAAAGTCCATCGTGATTCTTTCCCATTTCCACTCAGGAATCATAATCGGTTGTAACAAACCAGACGGAACTTGATGTTCAGCTTTGACTTGCTGACAAACTAAGCATTTCGACACAAAGTCAGAAATATCACTTTTCATGCCATGCCACAAATAGAACTGTTTCAGATCATTATACATCTTTGTACTCCCCGTATGTACAGTCAAATGACTATTGTGAGCTTCAGTCAAAATCATCGAAATCAACCCTGAATTTCTCGAAACACAAATCCGATCTCTGAATCTCAAACAATCATCACTATCAACTCGAAATTCTGATACAGCATCTGGATCACACTGAATTCTTTTTGCTAACAACTCATTACCACTCTTCTAAGCCTTACAAATCTGTTGTAAGAACAATGGTTTTACTTTTAATTCAGCTACCACCGCATTATCATCACGCAGATCTATCTGATTACTCAAAGCTCACAAAGCATATAACGATTTACGACTCAAGGCATCAGCCACAATGTTAGCTTTACCTGGGTGGTAACCTATCATAAGTTCGTAGTCTTTCAACAATTCTAACCATCTTCTCTGTCAGAAGTTCAAATCTTTCTGAGTCATCAAATACATTTCTCACTGAATAAGTAGTGACGCCAAATATTTAACGCAAACACAATTGCAGCTAATTCAAGGTCATGCGTCGGATAATTCTTTTCGTGTGGCTTTAACTGTCTCGAAGCATAAGCAATGACTTTCCCTTCTTGCATCAGCACACAGCCTAAACCATTCAACAATGCATCACTATAAACAACAAACTCTTTGCCTGACTCGGGTTGAATCAACACTGGTGCTTCTGTTAACAACACTTTCAACTGTTCAAAACTCTGTTGGCACTTATCTGACCATTCGAATCTAACATCTTTCTGTAACAACTTTGTCAATGGAGTCGCAATCATCGAGAAGCCTTTCAAAAATTGTCTATAATATCCTGCTAGTCCTAGAAAACTACGGACTTCAGACACATTCCTCAGAGGTTTCCATTCCGAAATAGCGGAGATTTTATTTGGATCAACTCGTATCCAGGCAGCTGATACAACATGTCCCAGAAAACCAACCCCACGCAACCAAAATTCACATTTGCTAAACTTTGCATACAATTGTTTCTCACGTAGAGTTTGTAGCACAATTCTCAAATGTTCCGCATGCTGCGTCTCATGACATGAATAAATCAAAATATCATCAATGAACACCACCACAAAGCGATCCAAATACGGTCTGAATATCTGATTCATCAAATCCATAAATACTGCAAGAGCATTTGTTAGTCCGAAAGGCATCACTAAGAATTCATAATGTCCGTACCTCGTTCTGAAAGCAGTTTTCGGCACATCAGCTTCCTTAACCCTTAACTGATAGTAACCAGACCTCAAGTCTATCTTAGAGAACACTGTAGCTCCTCTCAACTGATCAAACAAATCATCGATACGAGGCAACGGATATTTGTTCTTTATCATCACTTTGTTCAACTGTCGGTAATCAATACATATTCTCATAGTTCGTCTTTCTTTTTCACAAATAACACAGGAGCTCCCCAGGGTGAGAAACTCGGTCGTGCAAATCCTTTGTCAGTCAACTCTTGCAACTGCGACTTTAGCTCTTTCAATTCTGTTCGTGCCATTCTATACGGAGCTATGGAAATGGAAGTAGTCCCCGGCACTAATTCGATACCGAATTCCACTTCCTAAATTTGAGGTAATCCCGAAAGCTCTTCAGGAAACACATCTGGAAACTCACATACCACAGAAACTGATTCAATTTTTTTTTCAACACCTTTGTATCTATCATGTATGCCAAATAAGCTTTACAACCATTCCTCACATAGTTCATTGCTTTCATCGCAGATACAACAGGTGGTAATCCTTTCATATCACTGGATTCAATTCGAACTAGCTCATCGCTCTGACTTCTCAATTCAATACTCTTTCTTTTACAATTCACAATGACATTATGCAGAGTAAGCCAATCCATACCTAGAGTTATATCAAACTCATCAAAGGGAAGCAACATCAAATTAACCGGAAGGCATATATCATGAAACATCAATGGACAATTCTTACACACCTTATCCACCAAGACACACTTGTCTAAAGGGTTCGACACTCTAACCACAAATTCAGTAGACTCAACGAGTAGAGTTTTACTCGATACTAGATTCACACACACATAGGAATAAGTTGACCCTGGATTTATCAATGCAATAACATCAATATCAAATAAAGTGAAAGTACCAGTGATGACGTCTGGAGATGATGCTTCCTATCGTGCACTTATAGCATAGGCTCGGGCAGGTGCTCTCGCTTCTAACCTCACAGCTGTGTCATTTGTCCCTCTCTGATTTTCGCTCACATTTCGAGTGCTTCTGGGTGGTCTACCTCTAGCTGTCGCATTACTCGGTCTTTCATTCTGAACATTTTCCTCTTCGACCTTTTCAGGCAATCTTGAATAAAATGATCTCGAGATCCACACTTATAATAAACTCTATTTTGCCCCAGCACTCTCCCACATGTCGTCTTCCATATTGCCTGCATTCTGGTTTGTTACTCTTAACACTGCCAACACTTGATTCATTCGGAGCTTGAATTCGTAGACCAGTACTCTGTCTCAAACGATCTCTACTTGGATGTCCAAACGAAGCATTTGAACGGTTACTTGCATCTCTCTATCTCTTAGTAGAAGGTTGAGATAATTCATTCATCGATCTTACTCTTTCATCATGAGCTTCTGAATCAGCTTTCTTCTTTTCTTTACTGAGTTCCTCGGCTTTACAAGCTCTCTCAACCAGTACAACAAATTCGTTTATATCGAGTATCCCAACCAATAACTTGATGTCTTCATTCAATCCCTCTATGAAATGTTTGCAATTAGTAGCTTCGTTCGAGACACATTCTCTCGCATATTGACTCAATCTCACAAATTCTCACTCGTACTCAGTAACAGACAACCGGCCCTGTTTCAATTCTAGAAACTCTTTACGTTTCTGATCAATAAAGCGTTGACTGATATACTTCTTTCTGAACTCGACTTGAAAGAAATACCAGGTGACTGTCTCTCTCGGAACCACAGATATCAACATTTTCCACTAGTTGTAAGCTGTGTCTCTCAACAAGGAAACTGCACACTTAATGCACTCATCAGGATTCAGTGACATCTCATCAAATACTCTGATTGTATTCTTGAGCCAAAACTCGGCTCGTTCAGTATCGTCATCTGATGTGGCCCTAAACTCTTCGGCCCCATATTTTTGAATTTTGTCTACGGGTGGTTTATTCAATCTGTTCAGATCTACAACTTGAGGCACAATAGGTACTTGTGGGGGTGGAGGTTGTGGAGCGGCCAATTCCTTCGAACAAACTCTGTAAACCACTCGCTCATCGTTCGGAAGAAGGCTTGCTTAGCCTCTCCTCCCTCACCACTATCATTTGGCCCAGATGTGGCCAGCACTGTCCCTTGAGCGGGAGCAGGCGCATTACTTTCTACATCGTCAGCAACTGCTCGATCAGAATTCATTACACTATCACAATTTTGAATATGGCATGTATAGCTAGACTCACACGCGCTACGTTAGTCCGATAATTGACTAAACCGTAGCTCTGATACCAATCAAATGTAACACCCCTAACTCGAGACCGTCGCCGAGATAGGGTTAAGAGGCATTATCGATCAATCAAAACATTTAACATCTAGAATTTACGACACAACGTCAATCATCTTTAATCACCTTCATACACAATCATGTTGTCCCTTATCAAGGTCTACGAGACCTAATTCACATGCTAAAGAGGGGTCGGGACTAAACTGAAACACATACAAATTTTCATGAAAATTTAAAACTTTTTAAAATTTAGGGGAGACACGGCCGTGGGAGGAGACCGTGTTCCCTCCACGGTTGCTGGACACCCCCGTGTGTCCTCTCCGTGGCTATATACTGACTTAATTCCCACGGGCACCAAGCATGCCCGTGCACTGAGGCCGTGTACTTTTAGGCCATATTCTGACTTCTCCACCACGGCTACTGAGCACGCCCGTGTGCCATGGCCGTGTACTCTGAGCTAGCTAGTGACTTGTACACCATGGCTAGCTGACACCCTCGTATCAAGGCCGTGTACTACTAAGCTGCATTCTACCAATTCACCCACGGTCTCTAGGCACGCCCGTGTGCCTAGAACATGTGACATTATAGGCCATTTTGCAAGACCAAATGCCTCCCACTTCGGGTCAAACCTACAAGCCATATTTACCAATATATCTCATGCACATATAACCACCAAAAACATACCAAAATAGTCATTCAAACCATGCATTCAATACTGATCGCTGAAATTAGAGCTTTAAAATTTATAAAAGAGAATGATCGAAACTGGAAACTAACTTTGACAACGATTAAAGGCAAGTGTACCTATCGAACAATAGTATAGCTTAGGCAAGACCGAATTGTCGAGCCCAAAGGAACTAAAAGTATTAATACTAACTTTCTTTTTATTATTTAGCCTTAAAAATAAAGTGAAGTTGTTTTAATCTAAGTTAACGAGGACTAAGCTAAGGACAAAGACAAAAAGAATGAATTGGGAAATAACTTGAAGAAAAACTCAATTGATCACGACGATACCCTCAGGAATTATCCACCTTGACTTCACTTGTTATCTAACCCTGAATCATATCATTTATTTACTTAGTTTGATCTGTAGGACTCCCTAACGTGTATTAAACCCTCTCTCAATTGGAATAACGTCTAACCCTAGGTTAATTAGTGGAACTCTCGTTCTCTTATAATAACCCCCAGAATAGCAGTACATCGATCTGTGGATTCCCATATTAGGTTTCACCCTAATCCGACAAAATCTCGTAACCCTATCTCTAGGCGTTCGATCAACTCCGCTTAATTACGCTAGATCTACTCTTAAGTAGGGTCTATTCCTCCTCCACCTAAGCACATCAGATTTGGATTAAGCATGCATAATTAAGAACAAACTAAGTAGTTATCATATTATTAAAAAATCAAATAACACGATTCATGTAGGTTTCATCCCCTTCAGGTATCTTAGGGGTTTAGTTCATAACTAAATAAGAAAACATCTCTAGAGAAAAGATAAAACAAAGCATAAGAAATCCCTAAAACTCCCTGAAAGAATTGAAGGAGAATTCTGCCGTCTTGAGTATAATTCTGGCTTCTTGGGATGGATCAACTGGCTAACTTCGAGCGATTCCCACAATTCTGACCTTTCTGGCTTGGCTCCTTGGCCTAGCTCGACACCCCCTCTATGGTGGCACTTAGGGGATATATATAGGCTCTTTGGAATGCGATTCTTTCTCCCTAAGTATCCTTTTCCAACTGAAATTGCTCATTCCAGCGACAGGGGCATGGCCATGGCACACGCCCGTGTGGATCGGCTTCAAGCCATGTTTGGATTTCTACTTTGAGGCACGACCCTGTAAGTCGGGGGTCAGGCCATGCTCTAGGTGATCGGTGAGGCACGGCCATGTGGATTTTTGGCCAGGCCGTGTCAATTTCGTGCTAAGGCCCATTTACTCCATTTTGGGCCCGTTTTATGTTCTTTTCATCCTTGGGTGCTGTCCTGGGTATAAGACATGAAAAGAAAGGATTAAGAGCACCTTTTTACATAACTCAAGGGATAAATCATCCAAAAGCATACCAAATGTGGGATTAAAATATGTTATAATTACGGTTTATCAAATACCATCTCCAACCATGACAAATTCAATACCAGAACTTATCTTATCACAAGCATAATACATTCAATACCAATCATCATTCCTTCTCAATTTCACTAATTCATACTAGCATTTTTCCAACACAAAGTTATCGTTCATAAGTCCATTTCCCAACTCACAATTCATACCAGAAGATGCATCATATATACCAAAACCATTCATGCCAAAACTAGCACATATCTAGCCACATCTCATGGCTACTACAAATCTCAAACATGATTCAAATGACCAGCCTATACATGCCATACTTTAACTATGTACATCTTTCCAAAATACCCCAAAATAGATTGCCGATAGTGTGACTGAAAAGCTGATGATCCCTTGATCCGAGCTAGCTTTACTGACACTATAAAGCAGAGAAACAAATCATACAGTAAGCTTTATAAACCTTAGTAAGTTCATAACATAATACATAATATCAACATGTCATCACATAGATTAATTTTACTATCACAAATATAATACCATCCACAATCAATATGTTCAATTAACTCATTCACAACCACATTCATAGTTTTAACAACCACATAGATTCCGAGAGTACCTTAGCCAACATTTAGTTGTCAAATACTTTTCCTAATCAATAATCACGATTCATTTCAATCCACATTCGTTTCTTCCTCGATTCATTCGCACACTTAGTGCATAAATAGTTAGCCGAAGCTTAATTAGCATCGTACACTTAGTACATCCATCTCAAACCGATCTTAAATCGACATCGCACACACAGTGCCAACAGCAAAGCCGAAGCTCAATTACTCCGCACACACAGTGCTGTTTATCCCGATCATGTTTTCGAATACGCACACTTAGTGCCATTCAACTCAATCTATCACATAGTATTCATTAGTAATAGTATCATACCATTTATTTCATAGCATTAAACATAGTTAAATACAGGTATTATGTCCGAACTTACCTCGGACGTTGAACTATCGATACGGTCGATTAATTGAGCGCTTTATTTTTGCCTCGATCTCGATCTGAATTTCTTCTTTCTTGGTCTATACAAATTCAAATTAAATCCATTCAATCACTAAATCATTCAATTTAATCCACATACACAAATTTAAGGCATTTTGCATAATAGTCCTCATATTTTAACATTTCGACACTTTAGTCCCTAATTCACAAAATCATCGTATTCACCAAATTCCACCTAGCACAAGCTTAACCGAATTTTACTAATATCCATACAAACCGACACATTTCATTTATTTCACATTTTAACCCTTCAATTTACTATTTTCACAATTTAGCCCTAATTAGCTAAATTCATCAAAATATCAAGAACAACACATGTTAATCCAACACCAAGTTCTCATATTTTACCACTAACTAGCACATAGCTCTAATGTTCATCAATGGCTCATCACAAAACATCACCAATTCATGAAATTACAACATGGGTTAGCTAGAGCACAAAGCAATGATTATAAAAACGTAGAAATTATCAAAAATCGAACATAAAACACTTACTAATTGAAGCTTAATGTGGCCGAATGTTTCGAATCCTTAAACCCTTTATTTTCTTGCTTTTGCAAATGGTGGAAGAAGATGAACACACCCACCTACTCTTGATTTTTGTTTTATTAACATATATATTATTATGCCATTTACTAAAATAACCTTTATATCAATAAATAAAACATTTAAACATCAAGGTCACACTTGTCCATTGCCATCCACTATCATATGTATGGCATAATTACCTCGTAAGGCCTCCACAATATAAAGACATCAACATTCAAGTACTTATAAATTAGCACACAGCTTTTACTCTTTACGTGATTTAGTCCTTTCTCTTATTTCGACCCATAAACGATTAAATTATCACACAGAATTTTCACACAGTCTATATCACATACTATTCACACGAAAAATAATATTAAAATATTTTTACGACCTTGGATTTGTGGTCTCGAACCACTGTTCTGACAAGGGTCTAAATCGGGATGTTACATTCACTATTTAATTTCATAGCCATTAGACACCTTTAACTATTAGAACTGAAGTTTTACACTTTACGCGATTTAGTTCTTTGTACCAAATTAAGCACTCAAACAATAAAATTTCTTAACGGAATTTGCAAACAATCATTCTAACATGTTGTAAACGTTAAAATAATAATAAAATAAATATTTTAACCTCGGATTTATGGTCCCAAAACCACTATTCTGATTTGATTAAAAATGGGTTGTACAACTCTCCCCCTTAGGAATTTTTGTCCCCAAAAATCTTACCAGAAAAGAGGTTAGGGTATTGTTTCCTCATAGCTTCCTCGGGTTCCCACGTGGCTTCTTCGACACCATGCCATTGCCACAAAAAATTCACCAAAGTTATGCTCTTATCTCTAAATTCTTTAACCTTACGAGTTAAAATTCTGATCGGTTCATCTTTATCCTTGATCATGTGTCAAAGTCTTAAAATTTATAAAAAAGAATGATCAAACGTGGAAACTAACTATGACAATGATTTGAGGCAAGCCCACCTATCGAACAATAGTATAGTTTAGGCAAGACCGGAATGTCGAATCCCAAAGGAACCAAAAGTACTAATACTAACTCTCTTTTTATTATCTAGCCTAAGAATTAAGGGATTTATCATTTAGTCTAAAATTAACTAACAATTAAACTAAAGATGCAAAGACAAAGAGGATGAATTAAGAAAATAACTTGAGAGAAAACCAATTGATTAAGACGACACCCAAGGAAGAATCCACCTAGACTTCACTTGTTATCTAACTCTGAACCAGATGATTTATTCATTTGACTTGATCCGTAAGATTCCCCAAGTTATATTAATCCCTCTCTCGAGGCGACTAACGTCTAACCCTAGGTTGGTTAATTGAAATCTCTTTCTAATTAAAACACCTAGAATTGCATTAACTCGATCTGTGGACTCCCATATTAGGTTTCACCCTAATTCGGCAAAATCTCATCACACTATCTTTAGGCGCACGATTAACTCCGCTTAATTATGCTAGATCTACTCTTAGGTAGGGACTTTTTGTAACACCCCTTACTCGAGACCATCGCCGGAATTAAGTAAGAGGCATTACTAGACTTGACTACAAGTTCAAAACATGAAAATCTTAAAGCTGTCAAACTGCGTTGTGCCGACTAATTTGGCTATAACTCGAGTTACAAAATTCGAAATTCAGATCCGTAAATTTTCCTTGAAAGTAGACTCATATATCTATTCACCATAATTTTTCTAGAATTTTTCATGTGGCCAATTTGTACAGTTTATTCTTCAAAGTTACCCTTATTACACTGCTGGACAGTTCTGACCTGTCCCTATAAAACTGCAGTTATCAGATTGCACAATTTTCCAATGGTGTTCTTATTTATACCAATGAAAAGTAGACTCATTTAGGATTCTACACATATAAACCATGCTTCTTGATTATTTTTATACAATTTATGGCAATTTTTCCAAAACTGAACAGTGACTCACGAATGCATTCAGAGCAGGTTTCACTAGAACTCAATTATCTCATAATATATAAATCGTTTGCCTACTCTATTTCTTTCATATAAAAATAGACACAATAAGGTTTAATCTCTTATCTCATTCACTTTCAAATTCAATGTACCCAATTTTTAGTGATTTTTCTAATTTACATCAATGCTGCCACTACAAGCTGTTCTGCTAAATTTTATGAAAGTTAAACTTCTAGCCGAACCTACCTACTTCCCAAATTCAAGGATTTATATGTATGCAAATGTTTCTTAGCAAAAACGATTAAACCTGGATTTAAAATTTCATGAACATTGCCGTCATGTACCAACATACAAATCGTAACACAACATCATATTTACTAAGAAAAATTGTAGCCATTCTCGCATGGCTATCATAAACACTTACAAGGTTAAATATCGCATATTTCTAAGACTTCATCTAGCCTATACATGCCTTCTAATTCGTAACCAAAATTCAAAATACCAAAGGAAGGCGATAGTGTGATGAGCTTCTTGACGATCCTTCACGAGCCCGCCACGTAACCAAAATCTATAAAACAAAGGAATCATTCCACACGATAAGCTTGCTAGCTTAGTAAGTCCTAATTAAACATATACTTATTTAAGTAAAATACATACAACCATTCGAATTAATATCTTCTATCACTAATCCAACATAAATAATACATAACCTCTTTTATTTATAAAGCCAAAACAACTTAATATCATTGATGCACTTAATACTAAGCTTTACCTTTCTTATTCACATACATCAATCATCAAGTATATCACGACTTATGTACATATCATATGCTTATCCAATCAACTAAATACATTCATGCTTCCAAATATTTACTATCACATGATATGATTTGCATATACATATTCATTCATCTCTAATAAATTAATGTATAAAACTTTCACTTACTCGAATACTTGTTTGTCATTTTATTGAGTAACACAATTATAAAATACATACCTCTCTGTCGAATTTATACGAATCATGCTTCTAAACCGAAATTTCTTGATATGTTCATAACTTGATTTTCATGCACTTAGAGCTCAAATACATTCACCTAAGACTAGGCTCTTTGGACTTAAGGTCCGGCAAGTATATCACCGGCATTAAGCTCGCTGGCAATAAGCCCGAATTGTTTCACCGCACGTGGCACCGCTAGGCTAAAAGCCCGAATTATTTCACCGGCACAAAGCCTGCTAGGCTCGAAGCCCGAATTACTCACCGGCTCAAGGCCTGCTAGGCTCGAAGCCCGAATTACAACATAATTAAACCTTCAATACATATTTATTAATGCTAACATCACAACCAAATCATATACATCATATTACATTCACATATCATATCGAAAACATATACTTGTTCAAATCACATTAACAAAATATATTTAACCCAATTTAGCACCTTTACATTCGGCTAACACAAAGTTTTATAGTCAACATTATTAAATTTCATCCTTTAACATGTTCATAATTAACTCTTTAACATATAAGTACTTAAGGACTTACCTCGGTTGTCGATAAGCCGTGCAAATCGGCTACTCGATAATCTTTGCTTTTCCTCGATCTTGATCTCTCTCTTTTTGTTCCCGATCTAATTTGATTCAATTTTAACCAATTAACTACACTTCCATTCAATTCAAGAGCAAAATCATAAAATACATAATTTCAAGACATAACAATGTGCATTCGGCCTACATCCCCTACTTTGTTCAAGTGCATTCAATTTATTAGGAAACACTTTGGCGATAATTCCCTTGATGCGTTTTAACTTACAACTTACCTTCTTATCTAACCGTACCTTAACTTTATATAATTACACATATATAATCAAACACATTAGCTCAAATTCATTTTCTATTATGGCCGAATGTACTACTTCCATACCCTTGCATTTTTCTTCAACATACAACCAAGAAACAAGCTAATAACCACATCTAATTCAAGCATTCAACTAATCCAATTTCCTATTGAACACCACAATAAAAATTTCAAACCATTTGGGTTGCTTCTACATGGCCGAATGGCCCTTAGGTGCTTAGGATTCTCTATAACTCTTCCATCCATCAAATTTACCCCTTGCACTAGTTTACTTCAATTAATCAATTTTTAAACTTAGTTCACCCCATAACTTAAACATCACATATAACAATCTTATATGGTAACTTCATCATAAGGAAATGGCCGAACATCAAGATACAAGAAGAAATTATTTTCATGAATGTCCAACCCAATATTCGGCCAAACATGAAGGTATCTTCAAGCCAAAAATCGACAAAGCTTTCTTACAAGTTCAAGCTATTTCTTCTCTTACCATTTAAGTTTATTTTCAGCTCAAATCATAAACCCCCATGGCCGAACTTCATCATGCATGGCATTTCAAATCTCTACTTGATTTTTCAATGTTGATCAAGGAAATCAACCTATTTCAAAGAAGGATTGTTAAACTAGAGTTTGAAATATCACCTTGCTCAACACATGCAATAGCCGATTGAAGAAGAGGAATTTCTTCTTCTCTTGATGATAGCTTCGGGTGGGTGAGGAGGAAGAAGAAAGATGAAAATGATTTTTCTTTTTTTTTTTTTTTTTGTTTAAAATTATCTACACATTATTATTATTATTTTAGCATGCTTATGACAATTTAATACTTTAAAATAGAAAATGCATAGAAAGCATCTTAGTCTTGCATGCTTGCCGTCCACCTTATTAATATGGGGGATTTGACATGCAAATCCCCATGTTTTATGGGCAATTCACTTAGCTCCCTTTTCATTAATGCCCACTACCTTAATCCTTCTTGCAATTTAAGCCTTCTTAGCAAATTAAGCACTTAGATAGCTAAAATTTTCTCTGAAATTTTTACACTCACTAAAAACACACATAATAAACACAAAACATAATATTATAATATCCCACAGGCTCGGATTCGTGGTCCCGAAACCACCGTTCCGATTAGGGTCAAAATTGGTCTGTTACAACTCTCCCCCCCTTTAAGGATTTTCGTCCCCGAAAATCTTACCGTTAAATAAGTTCGGATATTGTTGCCTCATTGACTCTTCAGGCTCCCACGTAGCCTCTTCAATTCCGTGACGATTCCATAATACTTTCACTAATGGAATCCTCTTATTTCTCAATTCTTTCATTTCCCGAGCTAAAATACGGATCGGTTCCTCATCATAGGTCAAATCAGATCGAATTTCAATCTCTGACGGGGTGATCACATGGGACGGGTCCGATCTGTATCTGCGAAGCATCGAAACGTGAAACACATTGTGTATCTTTTCTAAGTCAAGGGGCAGTTTCAATCGATAAGCAACAGTGCCCCTATTCGCCGATGATTTCATATGGTCCAATAAATCTCGGACTCAACTTGCCTTTTCGGCCAAATCGGAGTATTTTCTTCCACGGAGAAACCTTTAAGAACACCCGATCTCCGACCTGAAATTCAATATCCTTACGCTTCAAATCAGCATAGGACTTCTGACGATCCGAAGCAGCTTTCAAGTTATTTCTAATGAGTACCGCCTTCTGTTCTGTTTCTTTAATCCAATCAACCCCGTGTATCTTATTTTCGCTGAGTTCAGTCCAATACAATGGTGTGCGACATTTTCGACCATATAAGGCTTCATAAGGCGCCATTTTTATACTAGATTGGAAACTATTATTGTAAGCAAATTCAATCAAAGGTAGGTATCGTTCCCACGTACCTTCAAACTCGAGAACGCAACACCTCAACATGTCCTCAAGTGTCAAAATAGTTCGCCGCATCGACCCAAATGCTTTTGCGGATGAAAGGTCAGTACTAAAATGTAGTTTTGTACCTAATGCCTCTTGCAACTTCTTCCGAGAATCGCGAGGTAAACCTTGGGTCTCTATCTCAAACAATGGAACTCGGTACACCGTGCAATCTTACAATCTGCGACACATACAATTCGGCGAGTTTGTCAAGTGAATAGTCGGTGCGTCTGGTACAAAATGAGCTGATTTTGTCAATCACAACGATAACCCACACGGCATCTTTCTTACTAGGTGTCATAGGGAGACCGGATACAAAATCCATGGTAATTCTATCCCATTTCCATTCGGGTATCATGATTGGTCAAGTAAACCGGATGGTACCCGATGCTCCGCTTTCACTTGTTGATGATTAAACACTTGGAGACAATTTCGGATATATCTCGTTTCATGCCGTGCCACCAATAAAACTGTTTCAAATCATTATACATTTTCGTACTACCCGGTGTATCGACATTCGGCCATTATGGGCCTCGTTCGTAATCATCAGTATCAAATCGAGTTCTTAGGAACACACAATCGGCCTTTATAATTCAAACAATCATTCGCATCGATCCGAAAATGCGATTCGCCGTATTTTCACACCGAGTCCGAATGGCAACTAACCTTTCATCAACTTTACGTGCGTCACAAACTTGCTGAATAAACATTGGTCTTGCTTGTAACTCGCCATGATCGAACCATCATCGACATAGTCACCCGTGCATTTAGTGCACGAAAGAGTAAATAATGACTTTCGACTTAACGCATCCGCAACAACATTAGCTTTTCCGGATGGTAGTCAATCACTAATTCATAGTCTTTTAGCAATTCCAACCATCTACGTTGTCTCAAGTTTAAATCTTTCTCGAGTCATCAAATACTTCAAACTTTTGTGATCCGAATAAATGTGACATTTTTCGCCAAATAGATAGTGACGCCAAATTTTTAAAGCGAATACAATGGTCGCTAACTCCAGTCATGAGTTGGATAATTTTTCTCGTCATGGCTTCAATTGCCTCGGCGTAGGCTATCACCTTGCCCTCTTGCATTAAAAACACAACCCAGCCCATTAAAGGAAGCATCACTAAAAATAGTAAATTCTTTACCAAATTTGAGTGAGTTAATCTTTGGCTTCGGTTAAAAAGGCTTTCAACTGCTCGAAACTTTTCTGACATTTCTCTGACCACTCAAATTTGATATCTTTCTGTAGTAGTCTCGTCAACGGTGTAGCTATAACAGAAAAACCTTTTACAAACACTTTGTAATATCTCGCGAGCCTAGGAAACTTCGAATCTCTAAACATTCTTTGGTGGTTTCCAATCGAGTATGGCTGCTATTTTGTTTGGATCCACCCGAATACCTGACACCGAAACCACATGACCCAAGAAGCTGACTTCGTTCAACCAAAACTCACACTTACTGAATTTTGCATATAAACAATGATCTCTCAAGGTTTGTAGTACTACTCTCAAGTGCTCAACGTGTTCCGCTTCATTTTTGGAGTAGACCAATATATCATCGATAAACACTACTACAAACCGATCCAAGAACTGTCGGAAGACTCGGTTCATTAGATCCATAAAGACAGCAGGTGCATTAGTGAGTCCAAAAGGCATAACCAAAAACTCATAGTGCCCGTACCTCGTTCGAAATGCCGTCTTTGGCACATCCAGTATCTCTCGACTCATGAATCGATAATAGCCCGATCTCAAATCTATTTTCGAAAACACTGAAGCCCCCTTCAATTGGTCAAATAAATCGTCAATCCGAGGTAACGGGTACTTATTCTTTATGGTTACCTTATTTAGTTGTCGGTAGTCGATACACATTCGCATAGTTCCATCTTTCTTTTTCACGAATAAAACCGGTGCACCCCACGGAGAGAAACTCGGTCACGCTGAGCCCTTATCTCATCAACTCTTGCAATCTGCGCTTTCAATTCTTTTAGCTCAATAGATGCCATTCGATGCGGAGCTATCGAAATCGGAGCCGCTCCGGTACTAACTCAATACCGAACTCAATCTCTCGTCTTTGGGGTAAGCCTTAGCTCTTCAGAAACACATCGGTGAATTCACATACAACCGTATCGATTCCATTTGTTTTTCTGACATTTTATTTCCCAAAGACATAAGCCAAATAAGCTTCACACCCTTTTCTCACATACTTTTGGGCTACCATTGAAGATATTCTGTAGGGCAACCCATTTATGTCACAAGATTTAATTCTGATCGTTTCACCGCTTTCGACATTTCAAGTCAATAAGCTTTCTTTTACAATCCACTATTGCCTCATGTGAAGTTAACCAATCCATACCTGTGATGATATCGAATTCACAAAGGGCAACAACATTAAATCACCGGGAAGCAATAATCTCGAATCATCAACGGGCAACTTCTACACACTTTATTAACAAGCACACATCTACCCAAAGGGTTGGACACTCGAATTACAAACTCGGTGAGCTCGACTAGCGCAGTCTTGCCAAATTTTAAATTTTCACACACATAAGAATGAGTCGAACCAGGATCAATTAGTGCAATCACAAGTAGTATCATAAAGAGTGAAAGTACCGATGTGACGTCGGGAGGAAGCATCCTCTCTAGCTCGTGCGAAAGATAAGCTCTAGCCGGAGCTCTAGCCTCGAGATCGATCGTAGTGTTCTTTGTTCCTTTCGACTACCACCTACATTGCCCGAATGTCGGGTGGTCTACCTCGCATTGGCACTTTGCTCGGTGTAGTGTTCGGATTGCATTCTGCTCGCTTAACCGGACACTCTCGATAAAATGATCGGCGACCCACATTTATAGCAAGACCGATCACGGAATCTACAACTCCCGGTGCCATTTCCCACAAGACTTGCATTCGACTCTACTTTGTGGAACATTACAAACACTCGGCTATCGAGGTAGCTCGGGAGCTCATAGAGGTCGGTCGATCTTGTCTAGGCTGATCAGAGCAGACTTTCACGATCAGTAGTCATCTCTGGGCTTCTTGTTCGTGGAATGAAAGACTTTACCCGAAGATCTTTTACGAAAGTCTCTAGCTTCATGTCTCAGCCTTTCTTTTCTCCTTCCCGAGCTCTTGACTTTGCAAGCTCTCTCAACTAAGGTCACAAACTCTTGAATTTCAAGAATGCCAACAAACATCCGTATATCTTCATTCAAACCATCTTCAAATCTTTTACACATCATCGCTTTGTGGTAACACACTCTCTCATATCTCTTGAGCGACAAATTTTCTTTCATACTCAGTTCTGATCATTCGTCCTTGTTTCACTCAAGGAACTCTTTTAAGCTTTTGATCAATAAATCTTTGGCTAATATACTTCTTGCGAATTCAGTTTGGAAGAAATCCCATGTCACTTTTTCTTTGGAACCACTTGATACTAGTGTATTCCACCAGATGATATGCAAATGTCCCGTAGTAAGGATATAGTACATTTCAAGCATTCATCCGAGTACAAGACACAGCTCACCAAGTACCGAATAGTGTTATCGAGCCACATTTCGGCTCTCTCAATCATCATCGTCATTGGCTTTAAATTCTTCTACCCCATATTTTTGAATTTTGTCAATCGGGGCCTACTAGATCTCATTGGATCTATTACTGGGGAGCTAGAGGATCCGGAGTTGGATTATTCGGGGGTGGAGGTTGGGGCATATTCGGGTTATTCGAATAAATTGGGCAAACCAATCATTCATCATCCGATAAAAGGCTTGCTTTGTCTCTCCTTCGTGGCTACCCGAAACAGGTCGAGAGTCTATCGGCGCTGATCCGTGGGTACGGTCAGTGCCACGCTCTCCACATCATCGACCACGACTCTTTACGTTCGAGTCCATTTGCTATATAAAAAACAAAATTCAGTCGTCGAAGTCACCACACTATCAACATATAATAAGGCATGTATAGCTAGACTGCGCGCGCTACGGTAGTCCTAGAATCGACTAAACCGTAAGCTCGATACCAATCAAATGTAACACCCCTTACTCGAGACCATCGCCGAATTAAGTAAGAGGCATTACTAGACTTGACTACAAGTTCAAAACATGAAAATCTTAAAGCTGTCAAACTGCGTTGTGCCGACTAATTTGGCTATAACTCGAGTTACAAAATTCGAAATTCAGATCCGTAAATTTTCCTTGAAAGTAGACTCATATATCTATTCACCATAATTTTTCTAGAATTTTTCATGTGGCCAATTTGTACAGTTTATTCTTCAAAGTTACCCTTATTACACTGCTGGACAGTTCTGACCTGTCCCTATAAAACTGCAGTTATCAGATTGCACAATTTTCCAATGGTGTTCTTATTTATACCAATGAAAAGTAGACTCATTTAGGATTCTACACATATAAACCATGCTTCTTGATTATTTTTATACAATTTATGGCAATTTTTCCAAAACTGAACAGTGACTCACGAATGCATTCAGAGCAGGTTTCACTAGAACTCAATTATCTCATAATATATAAATCGTTTGCCTACTCTATTTCTTTCATATAAAAATAGACACAATAAGGTTTAATCTCATATCTCATTCACTTTCAAATTCAATGTACCCAATTTTTAGTGATTTTTCTAATTTACATCAATGCTGCCACTACAAGCTGTTCTGCTAAATTTTATGAAAGTTAAACTTCTAGCCGAACCTACCTACTTCCCAAATTCAAGGATTTATATGTATGCAAATGTTTCTTAGCAAAAAAGCGATTAAACCTGGATTTAAAATTTCATGAACATTGCCGTCATGTACCAACATACAAATCGTAACACAACATCATATTTACTAAGAAAAATTGTAGCCATTCTCGCATGGCTATCATAAACACTTACAAGGTTAAATATCGCATATTTCTAAGACTTCATCTAGCCTATACATTCCTTCTAATTCGTAACCAAAATTCAAAATACCAAAGGAAGGCGATAGTGTGATGAGCTTCTTGACGATCCTTCACGAGCCCTTTCGTAACCAAAATCTATAAAACAAAGGAATCATTCCACACGATAAGCTTGCTAGCTTAGTAAGTCCTAATTAAACATATACTTATTTAAGTAAAATACATACAACCATTCGAATTAATATCTTCTATCACTAATCCAACATAAATAATACATAACCTCTTTTATTTATAAAGCCAAACAACTTAATATCATTGATGCACTTAATACTAAGCTTTACCTTTCTTATTCACATACATCAATCATCAAGTATATCACGGACTTATGTACATATCATATGCTTATCCAATCAACTAAATACATTCATGCTTCCAAATATTTACTATCACATGATATGATTTGCATATACATATTCATTCATCTCTAATAAATTAATGTATAAAACTTTCACTTACTCGAATACTTGTTTGTCATTTTATTGAGTAACACAATTATAAAATACATACCTCTCTGTCCGAATTTATACGAATCATGCTTCTAAACCGAAATTTCTTGATATGTTCATAACTTGATTTTCATGCACTTAGAGCTCAAATACATTCACCGCACTAGGCCTCTTTGGACTTAAGGTCCGAAGTATATCACCGGCATTAAGCCTGCTAGGCAATAAGCCCGAATTGTTTCACCGACAAGACGTGGCACGCTAGGCTAAAAGCCGAATTATTTCACCTAAGCACAAAGCTCCGCTAGGCTCGAAGCCCGAATTACTCACCGCTCAAGGCACGCTGGGCTCAAGCCCGAATTACAACATAATTAAACCTTCAATACATATTTATTAATGCTAACATCACAACCAAATCATATACATCATATTACATTCACATATCATATCGAAAACATATACTTGTTCAAATCACATTAACAAAATATATTTAACCCAATTTAGCACCTTTACATTCGGCTAACACAAAGTTTTATAGTCAACATTATTAAATTTCATCCTTTAACATGTTCATAATTAACTCTTTAACATATAAGTACTTAAGGACTTACCTCGGTTGTCGATAAGCCGTGCAAATCGGCTACTCGATAATCTTTGCTTTTCCTCGATCTTGATCTCTCTCTTTTTGTTCCGATCTAATTTGATTCAATTTTAACCAATTAACTACACTTCCATTCAATTCAAGAGCAAAATCATAAAATACATAATTTCAAGACATAACAATGTGCATTCGGCCTACATCCCCTACTTTGTTCAAGTGCATTCAATTTATTAGGAAACACTTTGGCGATAATTCCCTTGATGCGTTTTAACTTACAACTTACCTTCTTATCTAACCGCACCTTAACTTTATATAATTACACATATATAATCAAACACATTAGCTCAAATTCATTTTCTATTATGGCCGAATGTACTACTTCCATACCCTTGCATTTTCTTTCAACATACAACCAAGAAACAAGCTAATAACCACATCTAATTCAAGCATTCAACTAATCCAATTTCCTATTGAACACCACAATAAAAATTTCAAACCATTTGGGTTGTTCTACATGGCCGAATGGCCCTTAGGTGCTTAGGATTCTCTATAACTCTTCCATCCATCAAATTTACCCCCTTGCACTAGTTTACTTCAATTAATCAATTTTTAAACTTAGTTCACCCCATAACTTAAACATCACATATAACAATCTTATATGGTAACTTCATCATAAGGAAATGGCCGAACATCAAGATACAAGAAGAAATTATTTTCATGAATGTCCAACCCAATATTCGGCCAAACATGAAGGTATCTTCAAGCCAAAAATCGACAAAGCTTTCTTACAAGTTCAAGCTATTTCTTCTCTTACCATTTAAGTTTATTTTCAGCTCAAATCATAAACCCCCATGGCGAACTTCATCATGCATGGCATTTCAAATCTCTACTTGATTTTTCAATGTTGATCAAGGAAATCAACCTATTTCAAAGAAGGATTGTTAAACTAGAGTTTGAAATATCACCTTGCTCAACACATGCAATAGCCGATTGAAGAAGAGGAATTTCTTCTTCTCTTGATGATAGCTTCGGGTGGGTGAGGAGGAAGAAGAAAGATGAAAATGATTTTTCTTTTTTTTTTTTTGTTTAAAATTATCTACACATTATTATTATTATTTTAGCATGCTTATGACAATTTAATACTTTAAAATAGAAAATGCATAGAAAGCATCTTAGTCTTGCATGCTTGCCAGTCCACCTTATTAATATGGGGATTTGACATGCAAATCCCCATGTTTTATGGGCAATTCACTTAGCTCCTTTTCATTAATGCCCACTACCTTAATCCTTCTTGCAATTTAAGCCTTCTTAGCAAATTAAGCACTTAGATAGCTAAAATTTTCTACGAAATTTTTACACTCACTAAAAACACACATAATAAACACAAAACATAATATTATAATATCCCACAGGCTCGGATTCGTGGTCCCGAAACCACCGTTCCGATTAGGGTCAAAATTGGTCTGTTACACTTTTGCTCCTCCACCTAAGCACATCACACTTTGTTTAATATCCCAAAAATATCAACACAAGAATTAAAAAGACATAATTAAGAACAAGTCAAATATTTATCATATAGTTCAGAAAACAATAACAAGATTCATCTTAGGTTTTATCCCCCTCAGGTATCTAAGGGTTTAGTTCATAATAATAAAAAAGAAAAGATAAAACAAAACATAAGAATCCCTAAAACCCCCTGAAGGAATTGAAGGAGAGATCCGCCGTCTTGAGTATAACTCCAACTTCTTGAGACGGATCAACTGGCTTGTAACATCCCAGATTAGGGGTTATGCATTTGGAGCATAACCCAAGTGTTTGTAGGCTTTAAGTGTGGTTGGATATATTTTAGGGGTTTATGAGAATTTTAGGTGAAGGGGAAAAACTTTGGAAAATATTGGAATTTTAAGTAAAAAGGGGAAATTGGGCTAAGGAGGCCTTAAAAAAAATGGCTTGGGGCGCTACTTTAGGGGCCTGGGAGGCTTGCGTGAAGAGGGAGTGCCAAGGGGAAGGGGTTCGAGCTGCAGGAATCACATTTGGGAGTTTTTATTTTTGGCGTTAAAGGGACGCAAGGCCAGGGAGGCTGTAAGGGAAATTCATGAGGAATTTAGGACACAAGGGTCAGCCTTGGTAAAGTGGCTTCCATGCGCCACTTAAGGCCTGGGGATGACGCCAACAAGGGCCTTGGTTCAAATCCCGTTGGCGGCCTAGGCGTGTTTTTCTTTTGGCTTTTGGGCGTTAAGGCAAGGGGAAGCTAACGAAAGAGCCCTTAAAAGAATTTGTGCCAAATTTATGTCACACAAAACGCTTTGGCCGAGTGGCCTGGGGCGTTACCTGAGCGCTTGTTTCAGCAGGTCTGGGGTTTGAAACTTAGGGGCAGCAACGTGGATGGTTTATTTTTACTTTTTTTTTTGGCGTCAAGGGAGAAGAGTTGGTGGCCTGCACGTGGGACTTTTAGTTTGATAAGGATAAAACTTGTTTTTGTTTTTGAATTCGGCTGGAAGTATGGAATAAATATTATTTTATTTCTTTTAATTTTTTTATTTGAAGAAGTGATAAGAGATAGGATGGGAGATAATATTGTTTTATTCAAATGGGTGATAATTATTAGATTATCACATTAGGGAGTAACTAAGTGCCGAATTTTGCTTAAGGAAGTGTGTCCATCTTTTTGATTTTTTTTTTAGTCTCCATTGCCGAATCCCTTTTGTATTTTCTCCTTATTCTTTTTCTTTTCTTAAAACCTTATTTTTTAGTAATTTTCCTGTATAGCCAAACCCCATACAAATCTTTCTTTTTCTCTCCTTTTTGTTTTAGCCGAATCTTTATTGCTTCTCTCTTCTCCATGCCGAAATTTTCGTCTTTCTTCTAGTTCCATTGCTGGCCGAATATCAATCAAGGGTGGATCACTTTTTGGTTCTTCTCCAATCGGTTTTGAAAAGGAGTAAGGGTTCTTGACCGAAACTTCACTCTCATTCATTCTTCTTCTCTGTCGACAACCATAGATAAAAGCCTAATCCAATTGGTTGTTAGTAATGTTAACTATTATTGGGAATTGATTTCTTATAGGGCCTTCGGAACCTTGGAAGCAGTCGTTCTAAGCATCTTTTCTCTGTTGATCAGATACGGTAAGTGGTGGTAAGGACTCATTCCAGTAGGCCATTATTTTTATTATTCAAAAAGCCGAAGGCTAACTATTATGTGATCTCAAGGTGTAGCCGATTACAAGTGGTGTGTGTGGCTTCGGGATTTGGTTGGAAACCAAATCGGTTTAGGGGTCAAGGGATATAGCATAGTAGATCAGATCTTTAGGATCTAGGATTCGCGATAGTAACAGGTGTGTACTTACACACTTCATAGCTATTGAATTGTTAAAAACTATATGTGTTAACCGGATATGTGTAGATCTGGATTGATACCGTAAAGGTATGAGCAAGGATTCGGGTAAGTCCGTTTCAATATGAGATATGCTATATGATGCATATTGATGCATGGCATATTTGATATATGTGGCATATAAAGATATGGCTGATGATAAATCTAGTATATGTTATTAATTAAACACGATTGGCATGATTTCTGTTAAATGCATATCATAAATTGGTGGGTTAAACGAGTGGAGGGGGAAGTGATATCCGTGTCTTTGGACACCAGTGGTTTGGTACCACATTTCGTGACTTTAGTACACCAAAGGTTTGGCACCTCATAGCGACTTGTCCCAGTGGCTTAGCACCACAGTGGGTTGGCCCCACGGTTGATATAATGGGATCGTCGCCAGTGATTTGGTATCACACGTGGGTTGGCCCCACAACTTATTATTCGTGATTCGGGTCACCAGTGGTTTGGCACCACCAGTGGTTTGGCACCACAATATTGATGGATATCATGACTCTGGGTCGCCAGTTGTTTGGCACCACTAGTGGTTTGGTACCACACGGGGTAGAGAAAGGTGTTTTGGATGGCTAGGTTGGGTGCATGTTAAACTTAGTTATGATTTGTGTATGATGTTACATTATACCGAGGAAAGGGTTACACATTGAGTCTTGGTGACTCACCTTCTCCTTTAACTTTTTCAGGTGACTCGTAGATCGCGGATGAGGAGCCGGATGGACTCGAGGTGGCCATGTAGTGGAAATGTGGTTTAAATGAACTTTTAGTTATTTTCATTTTATTTTCGGTTTCATTTGCTCAAGTTGTAATAAGGCCTCCTAAAATTACGTTTTGATTATTTTACATGTTGGATGAAATTTTAAATTACTTAATGACTTTAATATGGTTAAACAGGTTTTCTTAAATTCAAACGTAAATGTTTTTTTTTTTGTGCCATCGGGTACCTTGATTAAATTGGTATCAACATGACTTAATAGATTTTTAACAACTAAGCTAAGTGTTGTTTTCTTCATACACCTCACTTGTTTTAAACAAGACAATATCCTATTAAAAATGAAATGTTTTCGCAAAAAAGAAATTGAACCAGCTAAAAGGGATTTTCAAAATATTTTACTCTGTAACATACCAAATTCGGTTGTAATGTTTGGGCCGGGTTTGGGGTGTTACAAATTGGTATCAGAGCCCAGTTCAAAACTCGGCTGTGGGGGCCCAGGGCCTAAAATGTTTTTGGTAGGCCCCTGTGAAATATTATGAAAACGGTTTTGTTTTGAACAGCATGGCATTGAGTCTCCTGCCCCAATCCGCCCAGGTAAGTACTTTTAACTACTGTGTGAATTATTATCTGTAGAGGGGTAGGTATGGAACGTAGATAGTATGATAAGTATGTGAACCCTAGGACTAGTTTACCCCAACAAATCACATAAAACTTTAAGTACCTAATTAAACAAACCTATGACTAAGTCGCCGAGTTAGGGTATGGTAACCCTGGTGCGCATGTCTAGGATTGGATCCAGAAGAGCCTGGTACTTAAGCAGTCCTAGTGACTCACCTCCTCTTCGCAGGAATCCTACCTGGTGCGTAGCTTCGGTTCACCCTAACCAAGAGGACTCGGTCATAGGCTAAACACAATAAATAAAACCCGAAAGGGATTAGCCATGTTTTTTTGAAAACTCTAGTTTTAAAATCATTAAAGTACCCATTAAATAGTAGCAAAAATTTATTTTTGGAAAATTTCCAAAATATTCTCGACCTACAAAATTACCAAAATGCCCCTAGTGGCAAAATTACAAAAATGCCCTTGGTTTCTAAAATTACCGTACTACCCCGATTTTAATAAAATTTTCTTACTTTGCAAAAGTATCCAAAAACCTTCTATTTCAAAATAATACCCTGACTTGGAAAATTTACAAAATTACCCCTGAATGAAAAAATTACCAAAATACCCCTGGTTTCTAAAAAAATTCTGCCATACCTCTAATTTGAGAAATTTTCGAAATACCCTCCAGTTTTGGAAATTTCAAAACGTCCTAATTTATTAAAGTTTTCAAAATTGCCTTGATTTATTACAAACATACCCTCTAGGGAAATGACGAAAATACCCCTGGGATAGGAACGGACAGAAATGTCTGAAGAATGAATGTGTATGAATGGTATTAGGGAATGGATGTGCTTTTCTGTGAATTAGGATAGAAGACTTGAAACTTGATTGATCGAAAGAACAACTTCTAAACTCTTTCATAAGATTCCTTCAATGATAATCAATGAAACAAGTACTAATCGATAAAATTTCTTAATCAGATTAAAGCGCAATAGTTAGAAATAGGCTCTAGAGGACGTGGCCGTCGGGCAGGATGACCGTGTCAGAACCCGTTAGGTTGGGTCAGGGGTCTGAGAATGAGGTACCACTGCCACCACCACCCCCAACTTTTGGTGCTGAGGAGCAGGATCAGACGGGAGGTGAGGCAGTATCGCAGGCCGTGTTGCGAGTCCTTGAAATGGTGGCTGGGGCAAGTGGAGGTATGGGAGCTTGGAAATCGGTACCCGAGCGACTTCGAGCCAACGGAGCTGAGGTGTTCTGGGGTGTATCGGGAGTGGCACCCAGTACGGCGGGGTATTGGCTGGAATCAACTGAGAGAGTCATGGATGACCTAGATCTGACGAATGAGGAGAAGCTGAAAGGAGCGGTGTCGCTTCTCAAGGATGAGTCTTATCAGTGGTGGCTCACGGTTCGTGATGGTGCCACGGCAGATGATCTTACTTGGGAGTACTTCAAAGCAGCTTATCAGAAGAAGTATGTGGGCACCAGCTACGTTGATGCACAGAGGAAAGCCTTTCTGAGGTTGGTACAAGGGAATAAGTCCGTGTCTAAGTATGAAATAGAGTTTTTGAGGTTGAGTCGCTATGCTCGGGGAATTATGTCAACGGAGCATGAACGTTGTGTCCACTTTGAAGACGGACTTAGGAATGATCTAAGGTTGCTGATTGCTCCACAACAGGAGCGTGAGTTTTTAGTCCTAGTGGAAAAGGCTAAGGTAGCTGAAGGGATCAAGGAGTCCGTAAGACGGAACCACGGATGGAACAAATAGTAGAGAGGCTTTGGATCGTCTGGATCGGGCAGTGATGTGCAGAAGAGGGCTAGATTTGGGGAATCAGAAAGAGCCACAAAGCCTGCTCAGTGGCCACCTCAGTGTGCTAGATGCGGGAAATCCCACTCAGGAGAATGTTTGGCTGGAAGTAGAGGGTGCTTTGAGTGTGGATCAATGGAGCACCGAGTAAGGGATTGTTCGCGGAAGTTGGCTAGGACTTAAGCTGAGGATCAAGGACGTGGTCAATTCAGGAGGGATGGCCAGCAACTACAGAGGGGTCGAAGTGCAGCTAGGGGTAATGGTAATGGTAACGGGCGTGGCCGAGGTACTAAAGGTGCAGAGGCGAGGCAACCAAGGCTGGTTTATACAATTGGCCGTCGCGAGTAGGAAGATGTGCCAGATGTGACAACGGGTACGTTCTTTATTTCTGGAATACCCTTAATTGCTTTGATTATTGTAGAGTTTTCTTGTATTGCTAGTGAAGTGCCTGAAACCTTGGATGTGACCTTAGAGATTGTGCCTAGGAAGTATGATGGTTTTATTAAGGTTAGAGTGCGCAGCGTAAGCGTAGTGTGGTAAGTAGGAGTGCATTTAGCCAAGAAATTTCGAGGACGAAATTATTTTTAAGGAGGGTAGAACTGTAACATCCCAGATTAGGGGTTATACATTTGGAGCATAACCCAAGTGTTTGTAGGCTTTAAGTGTGGTTGGATATATTTTAGGGGTTTTTGAGAACTTTAGGTGAAGGGGAAAAACTTTGGAAAATATTGGAATTTTAAGTAAAAAGGGGAAATTGAGCTAAGGAGGCCTTTAAGAAAATTTCAAGAGTTTATGGACATAAACTTGGGCTTAGTAAAGTGGCTTGGGGCGCTACTTTAGGGGCGTGGGAGGCTTGCGTGAAGAGGGAGTGCCAAGGGGAAGGGGTTCAAGCTGCAGGAATCGCATTTGGGAGTTTTTATTTTTGGCGTTAAAGGGGAGCAAGGCCAGGGAGGCTTTAAGGGAAGTTCGTGAGGAATTTAGGACACAAGGGTCGGCCTTGGTAAAGTAGCTTCCATGTGCCACTTAAGGCCTAGGGATGACGCCAACAAGGGCCTTGGTTCGAATCCTGTTGGCGGCCTAGGCGTGTTTTTATTTTTGACTTTTGGGCATTAAGGCAGGGGGAAGCTAACGAAGGAGCCCTTAAAAGAATTTGTGCCGAATTTATGTCACACAAAACGCTTTGGCCGAGTGGCCTGGGGCGTTACCTGAGTGCTTGTTTCAGTAGGTCTGGGGTTCGAAACTTAGGGGCAGCAACATGGATGGTTTATTTTACTTTTTTTTGGCGTCAAGGGAGAAGAGTTGGTGGCCTGCACGTGGGACTTTTAGTTTGATAAGGATAAAACTTGTTTTTGTTTTTGAATTCGGCTGGAAGTATGGAATAAATATTATTTTATTTCTTTTATTTTTTTATTTGAAGAAGTGATAAGAGATAGGATGGGAGATAATGTTGTTTTATTCAAATGGGTGATAATTATTAGATTATCACATTAGGGAGCAACTAAGTGCCGAATTTTGCTTAAGGAAGTGTGTCCATCTTTTTGATTTTTTTTAGTCTCCATTGCCGAATCCCTTTTGCATTTTCTCCTTATTCTTTTTCTTTTCTTAAAACCTTATTTTCTAGTAATTTTCCTGTATAGCCGAACACCATATAAATCTTTATTGTTCTCTCCTTTTTGTTTTAGCCGAATCTTTATTGCTTCTCTCTTCTCTATGCCGAAATTTTCCTCTTTCTTCTAGTTCCATTGCTGGCCAAATATCAATCAAGGGTGGATCACTTTTTGGTTCTTCTCCAATCGGTTTTGAAAAGGAGTAAGGGTTCTTGACCAAAACTTCACTCTCATTCATTCTTCTTCTCTGTCGACAACCATAGATAAAAGCCTAATCCGATTGGTTGTTAGTAATGTTAACTATTATTGGGAATTGATTTCTTATAGGGCCTTCGGGACCCTGGAAGCAGTCGTTCTAAGCATCTTTTCTCTGTTGATCAGATACGGTAAGTGGTGGTAAGGACTCATTCCAGTAGGCCATTCTTTTTATTATTCAAAAAGCCGAAGGCTAACTATTATATGATCTAAAGGTGTAGCCGATTACAAGTGGTGTGTGTGGCTTCGGGATTTGGTTGGAAACCAAATCGGTTTAGGGGTCAAGGGATATAGCACAGTAGATCGGATCTTCGAGATCTAGGATTCGCGATAGTAACAGGTGTGTACTTACACACTTCATAGCTAGTGAATTGTTAAAAACTGTATGTGTTAACCGGATATGTGTAGATCTGGATTGATACCATAAAGGTATGAGCAAGGATTCGGGTAAGTCTGTTTCAATATGAGATATGCTATATGATGCATGTTGATGCATGTCATATTTGATATATGTGGCATATAAAGATATGGCTGATGATAAATCTAGTATATGTTATTAATTAAACACGATTGGCATGATTTCTGTTAAATGCATATCATAAATTGGTGGGTTAAACGAGTGGAGGGGGAAGTGATATCCGTGTCTTTGGACACCAGTGGTTTGGTACCACATTTAGTGACTTTGGGTCACCAGAGGTTTGGCACCTCATAGCGACTTGTCCCAGTGGCTTAGCACCACAGTGGGTTGGCCCCACGGTTGATATAATGGGATCGTCGCCAGTGATGTGGTATCACACGTGGGTTGGCCCCACAACTTATTATTCGTGACTTTGGGTCACCAGTGGTTTGGCACCACCAGTGGTTTGGCACCGCAATATTGATGGATATCGTGACTCTGGGTCACCAGTGGTTTGGTACCACACGGGGTAGAGAAAGGTGTTTTCGATGGCTAGGTTGGGTGCATGTTAAACTTAGTTATGATTTGTGTATGATGTTCCATTAAACCGAGGAAAGGGTTACACATTGAGTCTTGGTGACTCACCTTCTCCTTTAACTTTTTCAGGTGACTCGTGGATCGCGGATGAGGAGCCGGATGGACTCGAGGTGGCCATGCAGTGGAAATGTGGTTTAAATGAACTTTCAGTTATTTTCATTTTATTTTCAGTTTCATTTGCTCAAGTTGTAATAAGCCTCCTAAAATTATGTTTTGATTATTTTACATGTTGGATGAAATTTTAAATTACTTAATGACATTAATATGGTTAAACAAGTTTTCTTAAATTCAAACGTAAATGTTTTTTTTTTTGTGCCATCGGGTACCTTGACTAAATTGGTATCAACATGACTTAATAGATTTTTAACAACTAAGCTAAGTGTTATTTTCTTCATACACCTCACTTGTTTTAAACAAGACAATATCCTATTAAAAATGAAATGTTTTCCCAAAAAAGAAATTGAATCAGCTAAAAGGGATTTTCAAAATATTTTCCTCTGTAACATACCAAATTCGATCGTAATGTTTGGGCCGGGTTTGGGGGTTTACATGGCTATCTTCGAGTAACTTTCCCCAAATCTGACTTTTCTAGCTCGGCTCCTTAGCCTAGCTAACCGTCCCCCTTCTAGGTTATACTTATGGTGTTTATATAGGCTTTTGAATAGGTTTCTTTGCCTCTAAGTATCCTTTTTCGAGTGAAATTGCTCTTTTCCACGACAGGGACACGGCCATAGCACACGCCCGCGTGAGTCGTCTTTAGGTCGTGTTCGGACTTTTAATGAGGCACGACCGAGTGGTCTTGGGCCCCGGCCGTGTTGATTTCTATTTTGGCCCAATTTGGTCCATTTTAAGCCCGTTTCTCATTCATTTCATCCTTGGGCGCTTTCCTGAGTATAAAACATGAAAACAAAGGATTAAGAGCACCAAATTACATAAATCGAGGCTTAAATCATCCAAAAGCATGCTAAATGTGGGCTTAAAATATGTTACTTTTATAGTTTATCAAATACCCCCACACTTAAGCTTTTGCTTGTCCTCAAGCAAAATTCTCAAGTCACAATTAAAACGAACTTTCTTGATTCATAATATTCATCAATAATGTTTCATTATAATTCAAAGATAATTCATACATGGATAATTGAACTCAAAGAGTCCTAAAGATTCAAACAATCAAAGTTATACATTTATAGCAAAAAACATAGGTGTTTCCCATCATCTAAATAATTACCTCTGATTCGAAATCGATGAGAGTTGACATCCTCACTAAAGATTCACTCAAATCACTCGAAGTGTTTAAAGGTCAGGATTAAGCACTCAAAAGTCAAACATGAAGAGTTAATCCCGTAGGCTTGCATAAAAATCAAATCTCCACCACTATAATATTAGATGATACACAAATCAAAAGGTCTTTAACAGGGTTGTAACGGGGTTTATCAAAAACTTGATCGCGTGTCAAAGTCTTAAAATTTATAAAAAATGAATGATCAAACCTGGAAACTTACTATGGTAATGATTTGAGGCAAGCGCACCTATCGAACAGTAGTATAGTTTAGGCAAGACCGGAATGTCGAATCCCAAAGGAACCAAAAGTACTAATACTAACTCTCTTTTTATAATCTAGCCTAAGAATTAAGGGATTTATTTATCTAATCTAAAATTAACTAACAACTAAACCAAAGATGCAAAGACAAAGGGGATGAATTGAGAAAATAACTTGAGAGAAAACCAATTGATTAAGACGACACCCAAGGATGAATCCACCTATACTTCTCTTGTTATCTAACTTTGAACCAGATAATTTATTCATTTGACTTGATCCGTAAGATTCCCTAAGTTATATTAATCCCTCTCTCGAGGCGACTAACGTCTAACCCTAGGTTGATTAATTGAAATCTCTTTCTAATTAAAACCCTTAGAATTGTATTAACTCGATTTATGGACTCCCATATTAGGTTTCACCATAATCTGGAAAAATCTCGTCACACTATCTCTAGACGTGCGATCAACTCCGCTTAATTATGCTAGATCTACTCTTAGGCAGGGACTTTTGCTCCTCCACCTAAGCACATCACACTTGGATTAATATCGTAGAAATATCAACACAAGAATTAAAAACACATAATTAAGAACAAGTCAAATATTTATCATATAGTTCAAAAAACAATAACAAGATTCATCTTAGGTTTCATCCTCCTCAGGTATCTAAGGGTTTAGTTCATAATAATAAAAAAGAAAAGATAAAACAAAACATAAGAAATCCCTAAAACCTCAAATACAAGCCAAATCAAATGGCTAAAACATAACAAAACATGTAGGCTATCATTAGCAAAAATGACCTATACATGCCATTATAACAAAAAGTAATAAACCATGAATACCAAAATAGCCGATAGATAGTGTGATGATGTCTCTGACACCTTCCAACCCGAACGAGCTTTCGATATCTAGATACACAAAGAAATTAAAACAAAGTAAGCATAAAATGCTTAGTAAGTTCGTAATTCAAAGAAATAAAGCTTATAACTTCAATTTATAAGCATAATCCATTTAAGTCATTCCAACATGTCTTGACCTTAGCCTAAACAACATTAGCTTTTCAATTTTAAACACCACATGAACTAGTGAATTATTACAAAACATTATAACATAAGTTTACATTACTTATGTGCATTCATATATCAAGCATATAGTTAAATTTATTTCAATCATCCAAAAACTCATACTTTTCCATGATTTCAAAAGTAATTCTGATCGAAGAATTTTGCCGATCTTCACCTTTTTCTCATATCCCTTGAACCACAATTTAAGTGAGTAAAATGAAGCATATCACAACTCAATTTGGCCCAAAAGCCTAACACATAATCATTAACCAAGTTTACCAAGTATTCATATATCAAATATATGTATATACCATTTCCATGTACTTCGCGTACAAACCTGTACTAGTTCGTATTGATTTCTCACCTTCTCACCAATTCACATCTTCAATTTACCTGTTGAACCATTTAGAATATTTTTGGATACTCGAAAAACTCGTATATTTTTGGATACTCGAAAAACTCGTACACTTAGTGCCAAATAAATAGCTGAAGCTAAATCAATCTTGCACACTATGTAACACCCCAAACCCGGCCTAGACGTTATGGCTGAATCTGGTGATATCACATTGAAGTGTTTTCCGAAAATAGTATTTCATTAGAAAACCCACTCTATATTAAAATTCATTTATAATCATAACAAAAATCTAAGGGCATCTTGTTCATTGAAAACTCAAGTTGTTCTTAGCAGTTTTTCGATCATATTAATTTGTTATTACATTTAAAATGATGTTTGAAGCAAAAACTTTTACAGTATTTTTACGAAAATGTGTTTTGAAAAGCATTCATCTTTTGAAAATCCACGTCCTACTACTACCAGTAAGAGTTAAAATAATTAAAATCCTAAATTAAAAGTTTAAAAATTTAAAGAAGCCTTATACAAAACAAATACCAAAATTAAATTATTATAAATAAAAATCCAAGTGCGGTTGTGTGGCCACCTCCAAAGTCCCTCGCAGTATCGACCAGCCTAAGATTGGGGATTACCTGTAAGATTAACAGATGGGTGAGTTTATGAAAACTCAATGTGTAACCCCATATAAGCAAATAACCAACCATGCAAGTGCAGTTTGGGCCTAAGCCTAAATCAATAACAGTTCAGTTGGGCCTTCGCCCATTACAGTGACAATAACAGTTCAGACAAGCAATCAAAAATCCTACCCAACCACCATCTACACTCCACTCCGTCCAGCCCAACACTCCATGTGGGGATAAAATCACCCACCCATCCCTACACTCCAAAATTAGCACTGGTTGCGACACTAAACAGTATTTGCAGCAAAGCTGCCAGTACAGTACACTTCCTCCAATCATAATAATCCCATCCCATGTAACATATCATACGTGTATCCAACATATATATCGTGGCATGCTCATATACAGTCATATAAAACATACAGTCATTTTATAACACAGGGGCATAACAGTCATTTTGTACCAGTTTGGGGGTCTAGGTATACTTACCAACCCATCAATAGGTTCACAGTCGTCTCGGGTGACCTGTGCAACCTTAAAAGTCAAACAGTGAAAATGGGCCCAAGGCCCATAATGCAAGCCCATGTGGGCCCACAAACTCGCGTGGCCCACATAGACCAGAATTGGTCTCAGTCATGAAAATTCCACAGTTTGGCCGAATTTTCTCTACACATTCGTATGGTTTACCCATGTAGGGCACACAAGCTCGTTGCGCCCACACAACCCATTTCGGCCTAACATGGCCCAAAACGGTCTAAGACCACGAAATCGCTCATAGTTACCTGAACAGTTTAATGCCCATATTTTATGCGTTTAGTTTACCACATGAGCGAACGCACGCTTGTGTAGCGTCAATTGCCATATTTTTTAGCTTTTGCCGGTTTACGATTTGGGCAGTGTTTACACACCCGGTTATGAAAGATGCAAAGATAGTCCTCGATCATTCCAGAACCTATGTTCACCCATAACATTCGCTTAATCACATATCAATTGAACTTGAAGCAAACCCTACTCTGTACACATATCCACTTGATCGTCAGCCACTTA
Organism: Gossypium bickii; assembly: GCA_025503065.1. NCBI lineage: Eukaryota > Viridiplantae > Streptophyta > Magnoliopsida > Malvales > Malvaceae > Gossypium > Gossypium bickii. Next base: position 43,342,113 of record CP106720.1, read on the forward strand.
CGTTGATTGAACAACCAAATCCCTAAGCACTTCACTTATTGGGAAAACGATGATCACTAAATCTCGGGGTTAGTACTTGCAATTCAGTCGAAACCCCATATTAACAATTATCTACTAGAACAATTTAAGCCAAAACGAATACCAACTTACTGAAAGTACAAAACAATAGGATAGAAATGGAATACTAAATCCGCATATAGCAAAGAAAAAGTCAGCACAGTGAGGGTAGAAGAAAAGAGAATCGGTAAGGAAGAAGCAACAGCAAGCGTCAAAAATATTTGGAAAAGAAACGAAGAAGAGGCAAGGAAAAGAAGAATGTGTATTTGATCAACAGTAGGAAATGGAGAGAAGGGGAGATGAAAAGAAAAGAAAAAGTATATTCGGCCAACACAAGCAGGGTGTTAGGAGGAGCAGACCAAATCAGCAGAGAAGACTAGGAGAGTGTGACGGTAGAGAGGGAGAGAAAAGAGAAATGGTTTAGGGGAGAAGAGGTTTTGGCAGAGGGGAAAAGAAAGAAAAATTACAAAAAGGGTAAAAGAGGTTTCGGTAGAGGGAGGTTTCAGCAGAGACATACAAAGTAGAACCGAAATGAGAAACACCCCTCTAGCTGAATTCTTGAGTGACTCAGAGTCCCAATTCGGCACAACAGTCCCTCTCCCCTCACTTCCCTTGGTTTTCTCCTAAAATCCCTCCTCAAATCTCTCCACCTGATTACACTTTCCCTCAACCACTCAATTTGAATTCTCCTCAACCACTTCGGTGTTTCAGTCAAACTCCAACTCCCCCCACGGCACAGCAGATAAATAAATACTCCCTCGCCTCCACCAAGATTCGAACTTCATTCCACTGGCATAGGTAACATGCCACTTACCTCCTAGACCAGTAAGCTTTTTATGTCATGCTTTACCCACAATAATTTAAAAGCCTACTAACTATAGGAAAGGGTTTTATTCCCTAAAAACAAAACTTTTGTACAAGCCCAAACTTGAACTCTGGACTTCTCAGACACTCCCAAACACACCCAAATCACTCAACCACAGAAGCAAACAGGTATTTGTGCTAAAAACATGCAAAGATAAATACTTAAATTTTTGGGGCGTTACAGCTCTACCCCCCTAAACGAAAATTTCAGCCTCGAAATTTACCTAATCAAAAAAGATAAGGGTATTGTTGACACATTGCCTCCTCAGGTTCCCACATGGCCTCCTCTAAGCTGTGGTTGCGCCATAGAATCGTAACCAGTGGGATAGACTTCTTCCTTAACACTTTCAGATCACGATCTAAGATCTAAACCGGTTCTTCCTCAAAAGTCAGGTCTAGTTGATCGTGTGTTAGAGTCTTAAAAATTTATAAAAAGAATGATCGAGCTTAGAAACTAACTATGACAACGACTTGAGGCAAGTGCACCTATCGAATAGTAGTATAGTTTAGCGGCAAGACCGGATTATCGAACCCAAAGGAACCAAAAGTACTAATACTAACTTTCTTTTTATTATTTAGCCTAGAAATTAAAGGATTTATTAATTATTCTAAAATTAACTAACTATTAAGCTAAAGACGCTAAGACAAAGAGAATGAATTGGGAAAATAATTGTGGGAAAAACCAATTGATTAAGACAATACCCGAGGAAGAATCCACCTAGACTTCACTTATTATCTAACTCTGAACCGGACAATTTATTCACTTGACTTGATCCGTAGGATTCCCTAATTTATATTAATACCTCTTTCGAGGCTACTAACGTCTAACCTAGGTTGATTAATTAAAATCTATTTCTAATTAAAACCCCTAGAATTGCATTAACTTGATCTATGGACTCCCATATTAGGTTTGACCCTAATCTGACAGATTTTCATCATCCTATTTTTAGGGTTGCGATCAACTCCGCTTAATTATGTTAGATTTACTCTTAAACAGGGACTTTTGCTCCACTACCTAAGCACATCAATACTTGAATCAATATCCTGAAATATCAAAGCAAGAATTAAGAACACATAATTAAGAACAAATCAAGTATTTATCATATAGTTTAGAAAACAATAACAAGACCCGTCTTAGGTTTCATCCCCCTCATGTATTTGAGGGTTTAGTTCATAATGATAAAAGAATACATCTCAGAAGAAAATATAACACAAAACATAAGAAAAACCCTAAAACCCCCTGAAGGAAATTGAAGGGAAGATCTTCCATCTTGAGTATAACTCCAGCTTTTTGAGATGAATCAACTAGCTTTCTTTGAGTAAATTCCACAATTCTGGCCTCTCTGGCTTGGCTCTTCGGCCTCATTGGACACCTAACTAGACCCCCTTGAAGGTTGTCTTTTAGGGTGTTTATATAGGCTTTTGGAATGGATTTCTTTGCCTCTAAGTACCCTAATCTGAATGAAACTCTTCTTTGTCACAACAGGGACACGCCCATGGCAAATGCCCATGGAACACGCCCGTGTGAATCGTGGCCAGGCCGTGTTCGGGTCTATTAAGATGGCACGACCGTGTGGTCTTGGGTTCAGGCCGTGTCAATTTCGTGTTATGGCCTATTTACTCCATTTTAGGCCCGTTTCTTATTTTTTTAATCCTCCGGTGCTTTTCTAAGTATAAAACATGAAAACAAAGGATTAAGACTACCAAGTTCCATAATTCAAGGCTTAAATCATCCAAAAATATGCTAAATATGGGATTAAAATATATTTATGGTACGATTTATCAAATACCCCCACACTTAGACATTTGCTTATCCTCAAGCAAAATTCTCAACTCACAAGTAAAATGAACTTCATTGATTCATAATATTCATCAATAGTGTTTCATCATAATTCAAAGATAATTTATACATTGATAATTTAGGTAAAAGGGTCATAAAGATTCAAACAATCAAGTCATAGTTTTTGTAGCATAAAAACATAGGTGTTTTCCCCTTACCTAAATAATCACCTTTAATTCAAAATCGACAAGAGTTGACATCCTCACTAAAGATTCACTCAAATCACTCAAAGTGTTTAAGGTTCAAAATTAAGCACTCAAATGTTGAACATTAAAAGTTAATCCCATAGGCTTGCCTGAAAATCAAATCTCCGCCACTGTAAAATGAGATGATACACAAATCAAAAGGTCTTTAAGAAAAGGTTGTAATGGGGCTCGGGTTAAATATGTGGATAAAGGCTGAATTAGAGGGTTAGAATTGAGATTGAATTGACAATTTACATAATTAGAGAAATGAATTACTCCTGAATAATTATATCAATGAAAACTTGTAATACTAATAAAACGAGCTTCTTCTTCAAGATGTAGAATTTAAACATGTAAGCTCACTTAATTATAGAACTAATAATGAATATACTTCGATTTTTTTAGAACAAATCATAAGAAAAAATGAATTTAACTACTGATTTAAAGATTATAGTTAGGCAACTGATCAAATCAAATCTCGATACAAGGGTGGTCAAGAGGAATGGTGATAATAAATACAGACCGGATTTTGGGTTAATATTAGTGGGTGAGCCAATAAAAAGGGATGTTAGGATCAAACGGGTTCACTAGGGGTTAATTGTGAGGGTAAGCTTTTTAGTGGGATGAGTGAGTTAAATCCTAAATGCCTTTATCATTTCTGCATATCAAATGAATAATGTGGTCCCGACATGTATAATCGAAGCAAGTTCTAGAATAACAAATCAATGTTGACACACTCATAATCAGAAGGTGAGCACGAAAGAATGTATGCTCTAAAAGGCTCAAGATCTCACAGAAATTATGGGTTTTTGATATCAACTCTGTAAATTTCAAATTTCAAGGTAATAATTAGATTCAGGTAGATAATCTAACAAAATTATAATTTTTTGAAAATAGACTCATCATGCTTGATTCTCTAGTCTCCTAAAGTTTAAATCATCAGTGCACAATTATCAATGACTTAATCCAAAACAAATCAATGCATATCATGAATCACAGGAAATTTAATTCTAATTAGTAATACGAGAAAATGACTTAAAGAACAAGGCATAATTTAAGGTATAATTTAGGGATTTGAGAATAATGCAGAAAGTTAGTCACTTTCTTGAAATAAAAATTCACCCCCACACTTAAAATGTACATTGCCCTCAATGTACAAAGATATATATGAAATTTAGGAGAAAGGGAGAGGTGAAACTTCCTGAATTTGGATGGCTTCCTTGAGTTGGGAGTGTCGTGGTGTGGTGGCCGCCGACAATCTCTGCTCTAGATGAAGAAATTGGAAAGCTCGTGAAGAATTAGCCAAGAAATAATAATAATCATTCAAAATAGACTAAATATATATTAAAAGACAAGAAAGATAAAGAGAAAGAAAATAGAAAGTAAAATAAAATTAAAAGAAAATATTAATGGACCGAAGAGTCCTTATTGTTATATGGTTCGCGAGGTGGGTGTGATTTCTAAGGCTGCGGTGGTGTGGCTATGGTCGCGGTTGTGGTGATTCCCTAGAAGCTTTTAGAACCTAAATCAAAGAAAACGAAATAGAATAGATTAAACTAAGTAAAAGAAAAATACTGAAAAGGAAAATAAAGGAGAAGTGAAAATGAAAAGAGAAGTTAAATGGACTTAAAGGTCCTTTTCCTGTCGAGTTAATGAAGCGGCCAGCATTAACTTAGGTAGATCAGTCTCACAAAGGGAGACTGTGCTAGGATTCTTCCATTTCTTCGACATGGATGATTGTTAGAACAAGAGTTAGGAGAGTGGAGGAAAGACTGAAAATGGAGAAGGGATGTAAAGGAGAAAGAAGGGTAGGGAGTAGGTAAGAAGGGGAGAGGGGTGGCTTAAATAGAAACTTCAGGTCTGGTATGTTCCCATGCCTGTGTACCGTGGGTGTGTCGAGTCACACGGTTATGTCGTAAGGCGTGTTATCTTAATCCATTTCTCCCACGTCCATGTGCAGGTCACCATGCCCGTGTTGCTAAAATAGTGTCGGCCACGGCCTCATCGCACGGCCGTGGTGTTCAGTTGGGGTCCGTGTCTTGAAGATATTTTTCATCCTGTGTCGTACTATCTCTACCATGTCAGTATGTACATCCGTAGTACCCACACGACCACGGCCACCGCCGTGTGCAAGGCCGTGTTGTGTAGAAATTTGCACTTGGTTAGTTTATAGTTAGGTGCTAAAAAGGAAAAGTGAAAGTAAAAGTAAAAATAAAAATGTGAAAATTAATGGGGTTAGTGCTCGAGTTGCCTCCCAAGAAGCATTCGTTTATAGTCTTAAGCTAGACTTACCTCTCATTTGCACATTTATAGTGGTTTGAGAAGTTGAAAGTCCTTCCTCATGCTATCAATCCTATTATTAGTATATAGTTCAAGTCGAGTAGCGTTTACTTTAAAAGTGCTGAATATAGGATTACTTACCTCGACTGTTCCATATGGGAAAACATTGAGTACCCTAAAAGTAAGTTCTTCGTTTGTATTAGGGTCCGGAGGAGGTATTCAAGGGTCTGCCTTACCTAACAATACCAGATCTCCGATTTTAAATTCATTTGTCCCACGGAATGGTGTTGGTTCTACTTTGTGTATTCCTAATTTCTCCTTGAAGTGTGTCTTCCACTCGTCTAGTTCATCGATCTGAAGCTTTCGTTCCTTATGAGTTATTTCCTTGTTGGTATGAGGTCTAGGGTCTGGCTCAGTTGTGTAGTTCCGTGGTGCTTCCTGAAAAGAAGGTTTAACCGAGTGGTTATTAATAGAATTTATGTTCTCACCTTGATTACTCGATGTCTTAGCTGAGTCAAGAGCCTGGAGACTGATTGGTTCGTCACTTGCACAAAGTATGAGTTCACCTGCGTTGACATCAATTTTAGTCCTGGCAGTTGCTAAACAGGGCCTTCCTAAAATTAAGGGGATACTATTGTCCTCATCCATGTCTAAAACGACAAAGTCTATCGGGAATACAAATTTATCAATTTTCACAAGAGCATCTTCAATTATACCCCTAGGAATTCTAACAGTTTTGTCAGCTAATTAAATGCTCATCTTAGTTTGTTTGGGTTTCCCTAGACCTAGTTGCTTAAACATTTTATAAGGCATAACCTTTATGCTTGCCCTTAAATCAGCTAAAGCATTATCAACAGATAGACTACCAATTAAGCATGGAATTGTAAAACTCCCTGGATCTTTTAATTTTCATGGTAGTTTATTTTACAACATTGCTGAGCACACTGCGTTTAGCTCCACATACGATTCTTCATCTAACTTCCGTTTGTTTGTTAAAAGATCTTTTAAAAATTTCCTTGAATCTGGCATCTGCGAAAGAGCATCAAGAAATGGTAAGTTAATATGTAATTTATTTAAAAGTTTAAGAAATTTACCAAATTGTTCGTTTATGTTGTCCTTCTTCATCGCATCAGGATACGGTATACGAGGTTGGTATTCTTTAATTACCAGTTTTGGCTTATCATAACTTACCTCATTCTTACCTTCCTCTAATATATTTTCTTGGCTTAACTTAGTCTCATCTAACCCTACACTATCCTGAACTGTTATGGCTTGAAGTTGCTCCTTTGGGTTAGTCTTAGTGTTGCTTGGCAAGCTGCCTTGTGGTCATTCTGAGATCAGCTTAGCGAGTTGCCCTAATTGGTTCTTGATCCCTTAAATCGATGCTTGTTGATTTTTAAGTGTTGTCTCGATGTTTTGGAAACGAGTTTCTGACACTGTGATGAATTTTGTCAGCATCTCTTCAAGGTTCGACTTCTTTTCCTGTGGGTAGGGTGTTGTTGGAAGTTTGGAGGGGGTTGTGTCTCTGATTTCCTTGACCACCCTCTGAAAAATTAGTGTGGCTCCTCCAACCTGGATTATAAGAATTACTATAAGGGTTATTTTGAGATTTTAAATTGTTACTCATATAGTGAACTTGCTCATTTTCAGCACTCGGGTTGTAAGGTGGATAGTCTGTGTTGTTCATCCCTCCTCCATTCGTATTGCACTACATAACTGGATGTACCTGCAAAGAACCACATAAACCATCAACCTTTTTATTTAACATCTCTACCTGATTGAATACCATGGTTACTGCGTCAAGGTTGAAAACACTGGCTACTTTTGTTGGCTTTGGCCATGTAACTTGCCACTGATAGTTATTCAGTGCATCTCTTCAATGAATTCATAGGCAGCCTCAGATGTTTTGTTATTCAATGTTCTGCCGGCGGCTGAATCAATCGATTGTCTAGTTGAGGGGTTCACACCGTTGTAAAAGGTTTGGACCTGTAGCCACAAGGGTAATCCATGGTGTGGACACCTTCTCAATAGATTTTTGTATCTCTCCCATGCATCGTAAAGTGTTTCTAAATCAATTTGCACAAAAGAAGAGATATCATTCCTTAACTTGGCCGTTTTAGCCGAGAGAAAATATTTTAATAAAAAATTTTCGGTCATTTGTTCCCATGTAGTGATTGATCCTTATGGAAGAGAATTCAACCACTGTTTGGCTTTATTCCTCAAAGAAAAGGGAAATAACTGAAGACGGATGGCATCATCAGAAATGCCATTTATTTTGAAAGTATCGCAAAATTCTAGGAAATTTGCCAAGTGATTGTTTGGATCTTCATCCTACAAACCATCAAACTGAACAAATTGTTGTATCATCTAAATTGTGTTAGGTTTTAGTTCAAAATTATTTGCATCAATAGCAGGTCTAACAATACTTGACTTAGTTCCTGTTAAATTAGGTTTAGGATAATCATACATAGTTCGAGGAGCATGATTTTCGGCCACCACCGGAGGTATCAGATTATTCTCAACCATCTCTTCGATGGTATTAATTTCGACTTCTTCCTCTTCTGTGCAATTTAAGCTTCGTCTTATCTCTCTACGATTTTTGCTAACAGTACCTTCAATATCACTGTCGTAAATCAGGGGTCCTGTTGGGTTCCTTCTAGTCATAAACTAGAGGTACCTGCTAAGAACAAATGAAAGAAGGAAAATAAGTAAAGCAAAAAAAAGTAATATGCAAAAAATAAAAAATGGCTAAAGTAAGAAAAATTAAGCATTCTTAATATTTTAGTTCCCCAGCAACGGCGCCAAAAACTTGATCGTGAGTCAGAGTCTTAAAAATTTACAAAAAAGAATGATCGAGCCTAGAAACTAACTATGACAACAACTTAAGGCAAGTGCACCTATCAAAAAGTATTATAGTTTAGCGGTAAGACCGGATTGTCGAACCCAAAGGAACCAAAAGTACTAATACTAACTTTCTTTTTATTATTTAGCCTAGAAATTAAAAGATTTATTAATTATTCTAAAATTAACTAACTATTAAGCTAAAGACGCTAAGACAAAGAGAATGAATTGGGGAAATACTTGTGGGAAAAACCAATTGATTAAGACAATACCCGAGGAAGAATCCACCTAGACTTCACTTGTTATCTAACTCAACTGCATTTATTTATTCACTTGACTTGATCCGTAGGATTCCCTAATTTATATTAATACCTCTTTCGAGGCTACTAACATCTAACCCTAGGTTGATTAATTGAAATCTCTTTCTAATTAAAACCACTAGAATTGCATTAACTCGATCTATGGACTCCTATATTAGGTTTGACCCTAATCTGGCAGATTTTCGTCATCCTATTTCTAGGGTTGCGATCAAATCCACTTAATTATGTTAGATCTACTCTTAAATAGGGACTTTTGGTCCACTGCCTAAGCACATCAATACTTGAATCAATATCCTAAAATATCAAAGTAAGAATTACGAACACATAATTAAGAACAAATCAAGTATTTATCATATAGTTCGGAAAATAACAACAAGACCCGTCTTAGGTTTCATCCCCTCAGGTATTTGAGGGTTTAGTTCATAATGATAAAATAATACATCTCAGAAGAAAATATAACACAAAACATAAGAAAAAACCCTAAAACCCCCTGAAGGAAATTGAAGGGAAGATCTTCCGTCTTGAGTATAACTCCAACTTCTTGAGATGAATCAACTAGCTTTCTTTGAGTAAATTCCACAATTTTGGCCTCTCTGGCTTGGCTCTTCGGCCTCACTGGACACCTAACTGGACCCCTCTTGAAGGTTGGCCTCTAGGGTGTTTATATAGCCTTTTGGAATGGCTTTCTTTGCCTCTAAGTACCCTAATCCGAATGAAACTCTTCTTTGTCACGATAGGGACACGCCCATGGCACACGCCCATGGCACACGCCCATGGCATACGCCCATGGTACACGCCCGTGTGAATTGTGGCTAGGCCGTGTTTGGGTCTATTAAGGTGGCACGGCTGTATGGTCTTGGGCCCAGGCCGTATCAATTTCGTGAAATGGCTCATTTACTTCGTTTTAGGCCCGTTTCTTGTTCTTTTCATCCTCCGATGCTTTCCTAAGTATAAAACATGAAAACAAAGGATTAAGAGCACCAAATTCCATAATTCAAGGCTTAAATTATCCAAAAATATGCTAAATGTGGGATTAAAATATGTTTATATTACAGTTTATCACTAGTCTAACCTCAATCTCCTCAATCGATATCACGTGTGTGGAATCAGAGCGATAACGCCTCAGCATAGAGACGTGGAACACGTCGAATCCGATCCAAATCTGGAGGTATCTCAAGTTGAAGGCAACCGGTCCTACACACTTTAGTATGCGATAAGGCCCAATAAACCTAAGGCTCAACTTGCCCTTCCGTCCAAATCTCAGTACCTTCTTCCATGGCGAGACCTTAAGAAAAACGAAGTCCCCCCACAGAATACTAAATCTCCTTGCGCTTCAAATTCGCATATGACTTCTGCCTGTCAGATGCTGCCTTTAATCTATCCCGGATTAATCTAACTTTGTCCTCGGTATCAGAGACCAACTTAGGGCCCAGAACATGCCGCTCGCCCAACTCAGTCCAACACGAAGGAGTACGACACCTACGGCCATATAATGCCTCATAAGGTGCCATCTGTATGCTAGACTGGTAGCTGTTGTTATACGCAAACTCTGCCAATGCCAAATAGTCTTCCCAACAGCCTCGAAAATCTATTACACAACACCTTAACATATCTTCCAGTATTTGAATCACCCTTTCTGATTGACCATCTGCCTGGGGGTGAAACGCAGTACTGAAGTCCAATCTTGTACCCAAAGCTTCGTACAACTTCTTCCAGAACCGAGACGTGAACCGAGGATCTCTATCTGATATTATGGAAACTGGTACCCCATGCAGTCTTAATATCTCAGCCACATACAATTTAGCCAGCTTCTACAAAGTATAATCTGTAACACCCCTAACCTGAAACCGTCGCTAGAATAGGGTTAAGAGGCATTACCGAACAATCAGAACAATTCACTTCCATTTCATGACACAAAGTCAATCGTCAATCAAACATATTCAAATATGAGTATATAGTCCCTTATCGAGGTCTACGAGACCTTTAACACGTGTTAGAAAGAGGTCGGGACTAAACCAAATGCTTACGAATGTTTTCAGAAATTAAATCATTCTTCAACATTGCAAAAGTCACACGCCCGTGTGGGCCGGTCGTGTGCCTCACACGACTACCAGACACGCCCATGTGTCTAGGTCGTGACCAAACAGAGCATATATATTGACTTGTTCACACGGCCACCAGACACGCCCGTGTGCGACGGCCGTGTGAAATTAAGCTAGCTACTGGCTTGGTCACACGGCCACCATGCACCACCGCAGGCCTCGACCATGTAACCTGTCCAGGCACACCTAGAAGTGACCCTTAAACCATACGGCAGAGACACACGCCCATGTCCCTTCGGCCATGTATGCAAAATAGGCCATTTTCAAGGCCAATTTGCCACCCACAAAAGGGTCAACCAACAAGCTTCAAAGCAATACCAATTCATGCTTCTAAATGCATTCAAACATACCATTTCATTCACCACTTAATCATCAACAATACCATCTACTTCCATACCTAATATCATCACAACTGAGTCCATTCTATGTAACAATTGTACATCTCAAAACATATATATGTCAAGCATTATATAATCCATGCCATAATTCATCTTCAAACCACATCATTCATCAACCATAAAATCATGAAGTATACCAATTTCATAGCTCAATCATAAGTTCAACATCATACAACTTTTAAGCCAAATCACATGGCAAGGATTAAGCATTTCAAAATATATCTTAACTTCTAGCCTATACATGCCATATTTCAACTATATACATCTTTCCAAAAGTACCAAAATAGATTGCCGATAGTGTGATTAAAATGTTGATGAGGATCCGAGCCAGCTTTGCTAACACTGTAAAACAGAGAAACAAATCACACAGTAAGCTTTCAAAAGCTTAGTAAGTTCTATACATAATACATTATACCAAACAAACCATCACATAGATTAGTTCACAATCATATATACCATACCATCTAAAGCTAATATATTCAATTAACCTTCATAAACTCATTCATAGTCTCATCAACCACATAGGTTCTGAACGTACCTTAGCCAACACTTAGTTATCGATCACTTATGCTACTCAATACTCAATTTTTCATTTCAATCAACTTTTGTCACTTCTTCAGTTCAATCGCATACTTAGTTCCCAAATCATTTGCCGAAGCTTAATTAACATCACACACTTATTGCATCTATATCAAACCAATCTTAAATCGTTATCGCACATACAGTGCCAACTACAAAGCCGATGCTTATATTATTTTGCACACACAGTGCTAATCATCTCGGTCATATTTTTGAATACGTACACTTAGTGCCACATAACTCGAGCCCTCATATAGCATTGACAATTCAATAATATCATACCATTCATTTCATAACATTAAACATAGTTAAATACACGTATTATGTCTGAACTGACCTTGGACGTCGAAATACCGAAACAGTCGATTAATCGAGCACTTTATCTTTGCCTCGATCTCGATCCGAACCTCTCATTTTTTGGTCTATACACATTCAAATTCAACTTATTCAATCACCAATTCATTCAATTTAATCCACACACACATATTTAAGGCATTTTACAAAATAGCGCTCTTATTTTCACATTTCGACACTTTAGTCCCTAATTCATAAAATCATCAAATACACATAATTTGCTTGTACCCATGCCTAGCTGAATTCTTCCCATGCTAATTCAAGCCCACACATTTCATTTATTTCACATTTTAGTCCTTCAATTTATACTTTTCTCAATTTAGCCCAAATTACTCAATTTCACCAAAGATTCAAGAACAAAACATGTTCATTAAACACATATATTTCATTTAACACCAATACTCATCACAAAGCTCACCATTTCATCAATGGCACATCTCATAAACATCATCAATTCTTCAAATTACAACATGGGCTTGATAGTAGACTAAGCAACAATCTCAAAAACATAAAAATAATCAAAAACCAAAGTCAAAACATACCTTAATTATGCAATTCAATGGCCGAACCCTAACTTGTATTTTCTTTCCTTTTCCTTTCTTCAATTTTTGCACTCAAAGGATGATAATAGCCATCTATTATGTTTGTTTTATTATAACATATATTATTAATCCATTTACCATATTAGCCTTTAATGATAACATAATATATCACATAATAGTTGGTTAAAAATGTCCCTCCACCGCCCACTATCAATAAAATAGGCTAATTGCCTTTTAAGGGCTTCACACTATAAAGACATTAACAATTAAACACTTAACAATCAGCACACAACATTTTACACTTTATGCGATTAAGTCCTTTCTCATAATTTGACACAGTCGATAAAATTTTCACATGAAACTTTCACACAAGCTCAATCACACATTATAAACATAAAAAACAATTTTAAAATATTTTTTTAAACTCAAATTTATGGTCTTAAAACCACTGCTCTGACTAGAGTCTAAATCGGGCTGTTACATAATCAGTACAAACTGGTATGAAATGGGCTAACTTGGTCAATCGGTCCACGATGACCCATACTGCATCCTTCTTAGTAGGCGTTAGGGGCAGCCCACTTACAAAGTCCATGGTTACCCTCTCCCACTTCCAAAGTGGAATTTTAACTGGCTGAAGCAATCCTGAAGGTAACTGATGTTCGGCTTTAACCTGTTGGCACGTCAGACACTTACCCACAAAGTCGGTAACTTCACGCTTAAGACCTAGCCACCAACATAACTCACGAAGGTCTCGGCACTTTTTATTCCCGCCAAGATGTATAGCATAAGGACTACCATGCGCCTCTCGCAGTATAGACTGCCTTAAATCAGTATTCGTTGTTACACAGACTCTCCCACGGAAAGACAGTACCCCTTCGTTATTCAGTCCAAAATTTGAAGTTTCCCCATTCTCAATCTGTCGAAATCGAGGACCTAAAGACTCATCCTCCAACTGTTTACCCTTAATCTGTTCAATCATAATCCTTAAGCAGCTCAATCCATCTACACTGCCTAAGATTTAGCTCCTTCTGAGTGAGGATGTATCTGAGGCTCTTGTGATTTGTGTAAATGATACACTTTTCACCGTATAGGTAATGCCTCTAGATTTTCAATGCGAATACCACAGCGGCCAACTCCAAGTCATGAGTTGGATAATTTGCCTCATGAGGCTTAAGCTGGCGAGACGCATATGCCACTACCTTACCCTCTTGCATCAACATACATCCTAAACTGACATGTGATGCATCACTGTGGACAGTGAATTCTTTCCCAAACTCTGCCTGTATTAAAACAGGGGCCTCCAGCAGAACCTTATTAAGTTTCTCAAAACTCTCTTGCTGCTTATCAATCCCGTCAAACGGCACTCCTTTACGCAACAGTTTAGTCAGAGGTGCAGCAATCAATGATAACCCCTCACAAAACTTTATAATACCATGCCAGACCCAGAAAACTTCGAATCTCAGATACCGTCCTAGGCGACTTCCAATCCAAAACAGTTCACTTTTTCGAGGATCAACTTTAATCCCTTCAATAGATACCACATGGCCCAGAAATGTTACTTCTTGTAGCCAGAATTCACACTTGCTGAACTTAGCGTATAATTGTTTCTCCCTCAGAATCTGTAGAACAACTCAGAGATGTACGTCATGTTCATCTTCAGTTCTCGAATACACCAAGATGTCATCTATAAAAACCACTATCACTGATCCAAATAAGGCTAGAACACTCGGTTCATCAGAACTATAAAGGCTGTAGGTGCATTCGTCAGTCCAAACGACATCACAAGGAACTCGTAATGGCCATAACGAGTCCTAAATGCTGTCTTGTAAACATCAGCCTCTTCGACCCTCAACAAATGATACCCCGATAGGAGATCAATCATAGAGAAGACTGAAGCTCCTCGAAACTGGTCGAATAGATCATCAATCCTCGGTAGGGGGTACTTATTCTTAATAGTCAACTTATTCAGTTGCTGGTAGTCGATGCACAAGCGCATGGATCCATCCGTCTTTCTCACAAATAACACCGGTGCTCCCCATGGAGATACACTAGGGCAGATGTGTAACACCCCAAACCCGGCCCATTAAATCCGACCGAATTTTGGAATGTCACTGCGGAACACTTTTGAAAAACATTCTTGCTTAAGAGATAAACCGTTGAAATTTTGTTTCCTTTGGTAAAACATTTTCGTGAATCATAGTATTCTAAGTAAAAATCAAAGTTTGTTATAAAAATATCGGATTCAAGTTTCATCGAGAAAATAAAACCATTTAAAATCGATCTTTAATCATCCTTCCATAATAGGGCATAATAGCAACGATACTTAACGAATGAACTAAAACACTTTAGTGGGCCTTATTACAATACACACTTAATCAAAATACGAAAAATATAACTATTTAATTAATCAAATAAAACGTCTCTTTTCATAAAAGTCCATTTCCTCATGGCCACCTTTTCATCCTCTCCGACCCGGTCCAAGCTTTGCGCGCCACCTGAAAGGTTTAATAAAAATAGAGTGAGTCACCAAGACTCAGTGCATAGTTAAAACACATGTCCTCACATATGGGCTTGGCCCATATCCGCACAATCCAAATGTATATATACATACAATTATAAATATGCAATTTTGAATAAACAATATTATAAATAAGATTACGAATATACAATTACGAAGTCCAATCCACAAAGTGATCCATATATCCTCCCTTTTGCACATTATTTCTTAAAGTCGTGGCTAAGCCACCGATCCCATAGAAATCTCACATATCAATCGGTTCACAAATCAACAATCACGAATGTAGCACGAGGCTAGCATTAGAACACTCATAGTGTACACCTATCTCCAATAGTCACATCACAAGTCTCATGCGTACGTATATGTACCATAACAGCATTTCGTACGAAACAAATATGTATATTTTATCTATCATGGTCACATGTTATTTAGAACGATATACATTACATGTCATCACTTTATTTTACACTCATCGATAATCATTTATAATTGCACATCACCAAAAAGTTAATATCATAACCATTAACTTGATTATTCGATCACTTACCTTAGTCTTTATTTCGGCTAACATGCACCACTCACACATTACATAAATAATATTTACCATACATATATCAAGCAAAAGAACAGTGCGATAACTACGCACCTGACTATAGCGAGATTCTGATTTATCGAATCTAACAAAGTCCCGTAAGCTTTTATTACTTCTATCGATTTGTCCCTAGATCACATAACCGAAATCGGTCACCCTTAGTACCAATATCATGGCCTTAGGCCGAAATCTACAACCACTTACCTTGCTTATTTTGATCCCGAAACTTCACTCGGTCTTGTTGATTTGCTCTCGAAGTCATCGAAAATCCTACTAAAGCGTGGTTAGAATCGGCTAACATCCATATCTAAGAACAATGGCCCTTGACCAAAATGTGCATAACACTTACCTAGTTTATTTTCCCAATCCTAAAAGATTGTGCATGCCTTAGTAGTTACCAAAATTCTTTGAATAGCCGAAACCCACAAGGCTCCTTTAGTGTTCTCTAAAGTTGGCACAAAAGAATCACATCAGTATGGCCTTAAGCTCATTTGGCCATTCTTAGAAATCAAGATCTAGCCTTGATTTCGGCATACAAAAGAAAGAGAGAAGAAACCGACTGTTTAAGAGGAATACTTACCAACATTCGAAAATGTCACAAACACATAATCGATAGCACCTTTTCATCAAGATTCGGTTAAGGTGTCTAAAGGTGGAGGGCTTAACTTAACCCAACAATTTGGCTCCTCCTTTGCTACAAGAAGATCGACCATACTAGACCTTGAAGCAAGCTTCAATCGGTCATGCACAAATATTGTCAAGAAAACATAACAAAGGAAAAGGTTTTTGGCCAAGTTTTCTATACTACACACAAAGCCGACCATCAAAGTTTCAAGGGGCTTCATTCGCTCAAGACCAAAAATGAAATTGGAAGAAACCAAAGCATGAAACTTGGCCATCCTTTTCTCTCAAGATAATTTGAAAAAAAAGACAACTCAAAGCATGGAATTTGGCCATGCTTTTCTTTCTCCCAAATAGACCAACCCTCCCCAATGCATGCTTCATTCCCACTACCAAAGCTCTCTTTCTTTTGTTAATTTCAACATAAATTTTCCATTATCACAAAGTTTATTCCTTCCTCCATTATTATTATTATTATTATTTTTATTTCAAACATAAAATAAAACTCCCATGCCGCATATGTTCTTTCTCCCCAAAGCCATTCTTTATTCCCATTATCATAAAAATTATAAGAAATGTCTTTGTTTAATATCATGCCCAACACCATTTGCAATTTAAAAATTCAAACTTAACTAATTCCCATATCTCCAAAAGAATAAAAAAATAAAATAGCATGCATCCTTTGAAGTATGGTTCACGCAGCGTGCATACTTGCATGTTGCATGCACCACTTTCCGTCAACAATAAATAATAAATAAAAAAAAAAGAATGTGAGTCACGCTATACCTCGTGGTCTCGAACTCGAGACACGGAGAAGACATATCCACGCCCCACCACTCGACCTTTATGCATTTCACGACATATATTGCATCAAAATTTCTTTTAAACCTTACTTTCGCCAGTTCCTGTGTCCGGATGTTAACATAAAAATAAAGCACCTCATGCGTTTTCCCGGACTCGAACGCGAGTCCCCGAAGGGTACACAGCCGCAAGCGTCCCAACCACTTGGCCAGTTCGGATTTCATGCCAACAGACGCATTTAAAATTCTTTTAAGCCTTACATCTCAAGTTTCCCTAAGACTTAACGCCCAGTAAAAATAAAAACACTCGCGCGCCTTCATCAGGGCTCGAACACCCGACCTCATGGAGCTCCTCCGTCGCAGCGCCCAAAACCACTTTGCTCTTGGTGCGTTGATGTCAAAATCCCGCCACATTTTATTTTAAAGCCTCTTCAAAGCAGCACCCTTTTTGCAAAATAAAAATACTTTTGCCGCGCCTAAGACTCGAACCACTGACTTGCTTTGGCGCTGACTCTTAAGTGGCACACGGAAGCCACCTTGCTACTGGACTTTCATGTCCAAAACTTTACAAAATTTTTACTTAAGGCCTCCCTCAGCCAAATTTCACTTTTAACCCAAAATTTTCAAAATTTTCCAAAATAGTCCCTTTTTGTCCTCGGGCTTTAGGGACTCCAAAAACACATAAAAATCACTCTTAAGGCCTACTAACACTCGAGTTATTTACCAAACTCGCAACCCCTATCTCGGGATATTACAATTCTACCCCCCCTTAAAAATAATTTCGTCCTCGAAATTACTTATTAACGAACATTCGTACATTTCAATTCACTACATATTAATCACATATTCCCACTTATACACATATGCAAACACAATTCAAACTTTTTCACATTCAGCATTTTCACATATGGCCACTTCTTCACAAGCATATTCAAGCTTAAATTCCATTATGGATATCTTTCACATCACTGGTAAGATCAATTGCACATATTAAAAGTCTTATCGAAGCTTTAACTATATCACATCTTACTTAATCCAAATGGGAACTCACTAACTTTCCTTATTCCTTGTAAGTACGAAAGACTTGCACTTTTCCGAACATTTAGCTTATGGTAATAAACATGTTCCATCTTGTAAGTGATTCATGAAATCTCTATTATAACACATCACCGGCATTAAGCCTGCTAGGCATCAAAGCTCGAATATATACACTAAGACAAGGCTCAAGAGGCTGAAAGCTCAAATAATACACCAAGCACAAGGCACCATAGGCATCAAAGCTCGAAATATAATACACCAAGACAAGGCCTCGCTGAGGGTGAAAGCCCGAAATAATACACCGGCACTAGGCCTGCTAGGCATCAAAGCCTGAAATATAATACACCGGCACAAGGCCTGCTAGGCTGAAAGCCCGAAATACGAGATTATCATCATCTGAATCACATTACAAGCGGACCAAAATTATAAACCATATATAATTCACATCACTTGTATTTATCACCTCAATAATATTTCATGATAGATAGTCTATCCACATATCACTTGTACTTACCACTTCAGTAACATTTCACGATAGAAAGTCTATCCACAGTCGGCTTTCACTATATTTATAACCAGAATTCCAACATGTACACAAGGTTATAACTAACTTTAACAATATTCAATTGCTTATAGACTTATACTTTAAAATATTTTCAATTTCTGTTCCAACATTCGCCGACATGGTATTTTCCACACTGAGCACACGGACAGTCCCGATTTCTCATAGTTGGCTTAATCACATGAGCAAAACTTTCAACCTTCGGTCTTTTTCGAAGACCCTCAGATAATTTTAATAATTTAAAAATTTCTCTCATCACGGTTCATATCCTTATCTCGATTTTATCTCATCGAGTCCTTACTCTTTTCAGCTATCTTAGCTTTTTCAATTAACACAATGAACTCTCGTTCCTATAGAAGAACTATCAACAGCCTCAGGCTGTCTCTTAATCCGTCCTCAAACCGGACACATTGTTCATGTTTCGTAGCCATTACTCCTTGAGTATATTGGCTTAACTTTAGTAAATTTAGCATCGTATTTTGTCATGGACTTGTTCTATTGAACTAGTCCCAAAACACATTTCCTCAGAGCATCAATGTAATAAGTTACTGACATACCTCTTCTGGTATGTCATCTTGACATACTCCCGAGTGGGGTCCTCCGCTGGGACACTATCTCGAACTGTGAGCCACCATTGACACGTCTCGTCGCGAAGTAGCGCCACTATTCCTTCACTTTTTCCTCAGGGCTCAAAACGAGCTTATCCATGACTCACTTGGTTATTTTCAACCATTATTCAATCACACTGGGTGCTCCGCCCGATATATCACAAAACAAATCCGTTCCATTGGCTCAAAGTCGCTCAGAAACGAATTTTCGAGCTCTCATATTTCTCCTTCTCCAACCACCATCTCTAAACTCGCAAAGACCATCCCGCGATACAAAGATCATCCCTTGTTTGATCTTGCTACTCATTATCAAAGGCTGGTGGTGGAGGTGATACCTTATATCAAACGCTAAACCCGATCTAACGGGCTCCGATATGGCCATTTTACCTCAACCACGTCATCTAGAACTCATCTCTTATCGCACAATCTGACTTAGAAGTTTTATGCATTACAAATTTGTTCCACTGATTATCCGCGAAAAATTTTATGGAATAAAGTATTTAGAAGTGGTTCTTTCGATCACACATAGGTTTGGTTCAAGTTCGCTACTTCTTATTCAGAGAGCCACGTTCATAAGCAAGGACACATTCATTTACTACACCTCTATGGTCATTTTAGTCCCTAAGTCTTACGCACTTGTTTTTGAATAGATTAGGCTTAGGGTTCAATAGTCCAAATTTTCCAATCTACAAGCCCAATTATGCTCATACAATTCATATATTCACTATACCTCAATAGTCAGAGGTACTTACCAGGTGGACTTCGGGTCGGAAGTGCAGGTGCCATGCCAGAATAAGCCCAAAATAGAAGTTCACATTTTGAAAAGCCCACTTTCGAAAACTATTTTCGGGCCCAAAACCTCAAAGCCGAGTTTTGAACCTGGCTCTGATACCAAAATGTAACACCCCAAACCCGGCCCATTAAATCCGACCGAATTTTGGAATGTCACTGCGGAACACTTTTGAAAAACATTCTTGCTTAAGAGATAAACCATTGAAATTTTGTTTCCTTTGGTAAAACATTTTC
The DNA here is from genome assembly GCA_025503065.1 of Gossypium bickii. NCBI lineage: Eukaryota > Viridiplantae > Streptophyta > Magnoliopsida > Malvales > Malvaceae > Gossypium > Gossypium bickii. The sequence goes on from CP106720.1 coordinate 43,362,240, forward strand.
GTGAATCATAGTATTCTAAGTAAAAATCAAAGTTTGTTATAAAAATATCGGATTCAAGTTTCATCGAGAAAATAAAACCATTTAAAATCGATCTTTAATCATCCTTCCATAATAGGGCATAATAGCAACGATACTTAACGAATGAACTGAAACACTTTAGTGGGCCTTATTACAATACACACTTAATCAAAATACGGAAAATATAACTATTTAATTAATCAAATAAAACGTCTCTTTTCATAAAAGTCCATTTCCTCATGGCCACCTTTTCATCCTCTCCGACCCGGTCCAAGCTTTGCGCGCCACCTGAAAGGTTTAATAAAAATAGAGTGAGTCACCAAGACTCAGTGCATAGTTAAAACACATGTCCTCACATATGGGCTTGGCCCATATCCGCACAATCCAAATGTATATATACATACAATTATAAATATGCAATTTTGAATAAACAATATTATAAATAAGATTACGAATATACAATTACGAAGTCCAATCCACAAAGTGATCCATATATCCTCCCTTTTGCACATTATTTCTTAAAGTCGTGGCTAAGCCACCGATCCCATAGAAATCTCACATATCAATCGGTTCACAAATCAACAATCACGAATGTAGCACGAGGCTAGCATTAGAACACTCATAGTGTACACCTATCTCCAATAGTCACATCACAAGTCTCATGCGTATGTATATGTACCATAACAGCATTTCGTACGAAACAAATATGTATATTTTATCTATCATGGTCACATGTTATTTAGAACGATATACATTACATGTCATCACTTTATTTTACACTCATCGATAATCATTTATAATTGCACATCACCAAAAAGTTAATATCATAACCATTAACTTGATTATTCGATCACTTACCTTAGTCTTTATTTCGGCTAACATGCACCACTCACACATTACATAAATAATATTTACCATACATATATCAAGCAAAAGAACAGTGCGATAACTACGCACCTGACTATAGCGAGATTCTGATTTATCGAATCTAACAAAGTCCCGTAAGCTTTTATTACTTCTATCGATTTGTCCCTAGATCACATAACCGAAATCGGTCACCCTTAGTACCAATATCATGGCCTTAGGCCGAAATCTACAACCACTTACCTTGCTTATTTTGATCCCGAAACTCCACTTGATCTTGTTGATTTGCTCTCGAAGTCATCGAAAATCCTACTAAAGCGTGGTTAGAATCGGCTAACATCCATATCTAAGAACAATGGCCCTTGACCAAAATGTGCATAACACTTACCTAGTTTATTTTCCCAATCCTAAAAGATTGTGCATGCCTTAGTAGTTACCAAAATTCTTTGAATAGCCGAAACCCACAAGGCTCCTTTAGTGTTCTCTAAAGTTGGCACAAAAGAATCACATCAATATGGCCTTAAGCTCATTTGGCCATTCTTAGAAATCAAGATCTAGCCTTGATTTCGGCATACAAAAGAAAGAGAGAAGAAACCGACTGTTTAAGAGGAATACTTACCAACATTCGAAAATGTCACAAACACATAATCGATAGCACCTTTTCATAAAGATTCGGTTAAGGTGTCTAAAGGTGGAGGGGCTTCGCTTAACCCAACAATTTGGCTCCTCCTTTGCTACAAGAAGATCGACCATACTAGACCTTGATGCAAGCTTCAATCGGTCATGCACAAATATTGTCAAGAAAACATAACAAAGGAAAAGGTTTTTGGCCAAGTTTTCTATACTACACACAAAGCCGACCATCAAAGTTTCAAGGGGCTTCATTCGGTCAAGACCAAAAATGAAATTGGAAGAAACCAAAGCATGAAACTTGGCCATCCTTTTCTCTCAAGATAATTTGAAAAAAAAAGACAACTCAAAGCATGGAATTTGGCCATGCTTTTCTTTCTCCCAGCCGACCAACCCCTCCCCCAATGCATGCTTCATTCCCACGGCCAAAGCTCTCTTTCTTTTGTTAATTTCAACATAAATTTTCCATTATCACAAAGTTTATTCCTTCCTCCATTATTATTATTATTATTTTTTTATTTCAAACATAAAATAAAACTCCCATGCCGCACATGTTCTTCTCCCCAAAGCCATTCTTTATTCCCATTATCATAAAAATTATAAGAAATGTCTTTGTTTAATATCATGCCCAACACCATTTGCAATTTAAAAATTCAAACTTAACTAATTCCCATATCTCCAAAAGAATAAAAAAATAAAATAGCATGCATCCCTTGAAGTATGGTTCACGCTGTGCATCTTGCATGTTGCATGCGACCACTTTCCCGTCAACAATAAATAATAAATAAAAAAAGGAACAGAGTCACACGCCATAGCTCGGGGTCTCGAACTCGAGACACTGAGAAGACATATCCACGCCCGACCACTCGACCTTTATGCATTTCATGACATATATTGCATCAAAATTTCTTTTAAACCTTACTTTCGCGGTTCCAGTGCGGATGTTAACATAAAAATAAAGCACCTCATGCGTTTTTCCCGAGACTCGACGCGAGTCCCGAAAAGGTACACGGTTGCAAGCGTCCCAACCACTTGGCGATTCGGATTTCATGCCAACAGACGCATTTAAAATTCTTTTAAGCCTTACATCTCAAGTTTCCCTAAGACTTAACGCCCGAAAGAAAAATAAAACACTCGCGTGCCTTCATCGTGGCTCGAACACCCGACCTCATGGAGCTCCTCCGTCGCAGCGCCCAAACCACTTTGCTACTGGTGCGTTGATGTCAAAATCCCGCCACATTTTATTTTAAAGCCTCTTCAAAGCAAAGACCCTTTTTGCAAAATAAAAATACTTTTGCCGCGCCTAAGACTCGAACCACTGACTTGCTTTGGCGCTGACTCTTAAGTGGCACACGGAAGCCACCTTGCTACTGGACTTTCATGTCCAAAACTTTACAAAATTTTTACTTAAGGCCTCCCTCAGCCAAATTTCACTTTTAACCCAAAATTTTCAAAATTTTCCAAAATAGTCCCTTTTTGTCCTCGGGCTTTAGGGACTCCAAAAACACATAAAAATCACTCTTAAGGCCTACTAACACTCGAGTTATTTACCAAACTCGCAACCCCTATCTCGGGATATTACAAAATGAACCCTCGATCCAAAAACTCTTGAATTTGAGCCTTAAGCTCCACTAGCTCATTTGGTGCCATTCTAGAAGGAGCGATGGATACTGGAGCTGTACCTGGTAGGAGCTCAATCCCAAATTAAATAGCACGGTTGGGAGGTAGTCCAGGTAGTTCATCGAGGAAAACATATAGAAAATCTTTGACTGTTCTGATATCTTTAACAAAAGGAACCTCAGAATCCACAACATCGATGTAGGCTAGCCTCACAACCCTTACGAACCAACTTCTCGGCCCTCAAGGCAGAAATCACATTTGACAGATAATTCCAACGCTCCCCTATTAGCACCACTTCATCACCCTCCACGGTTTTCAGTACCACTTTTTTAGTAGCACGGTCCAAAGGCACTTGATGCTTAACCAGCAAGTCCATGCCCAGTATTAAGTCAAATTCTCCAAGAGGGAGTTACATTAAGTCCGCAAAAAATATGGTTCATTGCACCTCCAAAGGTACATCTCTGAAAAATTTGTTTACTTTAACTGACTGCACTAAAGGACTCAATATAGTAACCTCGCTCGTAGTGGTTTCAACCATTAAACCCAAAGTTTCAGACACCGAGCATGCTATATACGAATGTGTAGACCCAACATCAATCATTGCAATATTAGGTACATTATGGATAAAAAATGTACCAGTAATAACATCTGGGGCATCTCTGTTCTCTCGGTGACGTGCAGCATAAACCACAGCTAGCTGCCTTGCCTCAGTATGAGCAGCACCTCTGTCTGGTGCTCTATGACCACGGCCCATACCATTTCCATTTTTGGCCAGACCACGGCCTCTCGGTGGGTGCTGAACACCTCCCAGTGGCTGAACAGTACCCCGACCTATAGCTTGCATTTAATCGGGCCTCCGTGGACAATCACTGATACAGTGCTCTAATGATCCGCTCTTCAAACATGCCCCAATCCTTTTCCAGCACTCGCCCTGATGGTGTCTACCACGCCAACACATGGGTGCGGTCCAATAGCAGCATTAGGGGCCCAAACTCTGACCGGCCCATCCACTCTGGCCTTTTTCTTCGACCTCTGGATGGAACTTGAGGGCTCCAAATCCCTCTTATTCCTACCATTTTCTTTGTTCAAACGCTCAGTACGCTTCACCTCATCAGTGATCTTCGCCTTATCTACCAGTGTGGCAAAATCTCGTTCCCTCTGTGGAGCTACAAAACTCTCAGACTATCCTTGAGGCCGTCCTCTAAACGTACACACCGCTCATAATCAGCTGCCACTATCCCACGTGCATAGCGGCTTACTCGTAAGAATTCATCTTCATATTCAACCACTGATTTATCCCCCTGAGTCAGATTTAGAAATCCCCTCCTCTGGGCATCCACATAACTAGCATGCACATACTTCCTTTGGAAAGCATCCTTGAAGAATTCCTATGTCAATCGGTCAGCCTGAGTACCCTCTTTAATTGTAAGCCACCACTGATAGGCTTCGTCTCGTAATAATGACACGGATCCTTTTAGTTTCTATTCGGGGGTGTAGTCGAGGTCATTCATGATCTTCTCTGTGGCCTCAATCCAATATTCAGCCACGTTAGGGACAACTCCAGCGACACCCCTAAAAATCTCAATCCCATTAGATCGAAGCCGTTCCGTGACCGACCCACGGCCTATAGTACCAGTATTGGGCCCAACGAACCTCTCAAAAATTCGCAACATAGCTTGGGACAATGCGTCATCCCCAGCCGCTCGATCGTAAGACCCAGTCTTAGTCACAGGTGAAGTCGGTGCCTCTCTAGCTTCAGCATTAGGCATGTGGCCCGATGACGAAGACCCAGCCTGAGCACCTTTACAGCCTCCGCCACAGCTTCTTGTACCCCTTCCACGAGCACCTCTGGTGCTCATTATCTAATTGCATATTATCTATTTTCAACAATTTTATGCATCAGTTTACAGTTCCAATGTTGGCTAACATATATCTTATGGAAGTAAATCAGTATTTAAGAGTTTGTTTTCGTAGAATGTAGTCTTACTACAATTTTAGTTTTCCCTAAACAGAATTTCTCAGTACAGTCTACTACCTATAGTAGTCTCAGTATTTCATTTCAAACAAACAAAAGTTTTAGAAGGTTCACCAAATCGGCGCCAGAGACTCGGTGTGCCACACATTCAGTAAAAATATTTCAAAATACTTCCAAATTGTTTGGAACGGTTCTTTTTGAAAATTCTAAGTTTTAGAAAACCCAGAACCACAGTTGAGTTTTGAACCTGGCTCTGATACCACTAAATGTAACACCTATACCCGACTTAGACATTATGACCTAATCTAGCGATATCACATTGAAGTTTTTTTCGAAAATAATATTTCATTGAAAAACCCGTCCTATATTAAAACTTGTTTATAATCATAACAGAAATCTAAGGGCATCTTGTTCATTGAAAACTCAAGTTGTTCTTAGCAGTTTGTCGATCATATTAATTTGTTATTTCATTTAAACTGATGTTTGATGCGGAAGCTTTTATAGTATTTTACGAAAACGTGGTGTTTTGAAAAGCATTCATCTTTTGAAAATACATGTCCTACTACTACCAGTAAGAATTTAAATAATTAATATCTCAAATTAAAATTTTAAAAATTTAAAGAGGCCTTATTACAAAACAAATACCCAAATTAAATTATTATAAATAAAAATCCAAAATAGAAGTAGGTGCGATTGTGTGGCCATTTTCGAGTCCCTCGCAGTACTGATTAGCCTAAGATTGGGGATTACCTAAAAGATAAACAGAGGGATGAGTTTACAAAAACTCAGTGTGTAACCCCATATAAGCAAATAACCAATTATGCAAGTGCAGTCTGGGCCTAAGCCCAAATCAATAACAGTTTAGTTGGGCCTTAGCCCATTACAGCGACAGTAACAGTTCAGACAAGCAATCAGAAATCCTACCCAACTAGCCTCTACACTACACTCCGTCTAGCCCAACACTCCATGTGGGGATAAAATCACCCACCCATCCCTACACTCCACAATTAGAGCCGGATGCGGCACTAAATAGTATTTGCAGTAGAGCTGCCAGTACAGTACACTTCCTCCAATCAAAATAATCCCATCCTATGCAACATATTTGTAACACCCCAAACCCGGCCTAGACGTTATGGTCGAATCTGGCGTGTCACATTGAAGTGTCTTTTGAAAATTTGACTTGTTGGTAAAAATTCATTTCTAAGTTTAAAAGTCCCTTTATTATTATTTAACAAATCATCTAGTCAATCAGCTCTTGTTATAGTAGGTTGATTTAAAATCGCGGAATTTTTTGAAAAATATAATGTTTAAATTTTGTGTCTTTGAAAACGATATTTATTTTGAAAATTTGTCTTCTCCTAATCTAGCAATTTAAAATAAGTAAACAAAAGCCCCACTTAAAAATTTAAACAAACATAAATGGCCTTATTACATAAACAAAACCCAACACAAACTTTAAATTTAAATAAAAGCAAGTGTAGAACAGCTGTAGTTGTGTGGCCACCTCCGAGTCCCTCAGAGCACCAAATCACCTATGGCTGAGGATTACTTGTACAGTTGAGTTTACGAAAACTTAGTGCGTAACCCCTTATCAGTCAATCAATATATAACATACAGTAACAGTTTGGGCCTGAGCCCTACTCAATAACAGTACAGTGTGGGTCTTAGCCCAATACAGAAACAGTGTGGGCCTTAGCCCAATACCATATTTGTACAGGGCAAGAAAGCAACCCATCCCAATCCAGCCAACACACCACTCCGTACCACCAACAAACCATGTGGGGATAAAATCGACCCACCCAACCAACACACCTGTAACACCCCTTACCCGTGTTCGAAGCTGGAACCGGATACGAGGCATTACCTAACTCATCTTGTTTGAACATGTCGTTTTGGGCTATAGAATTATGTTTCATCTTAAAAACTTTCCATTCAAACCCATAACATACTCATCCTAAGCCTATGAGGCCTTAAACATAGTTCCCGAAGGTTTCAGGGAATTAATCAGAAACTTTTATGCACTTAGAAATTTTTTTTTGCCTAAATAAGGGCCAACGCCCGTGTTCCTCAAGGGACACGCCCGTGTGCCCCTGAGACATGTCCGTGCTCCTCGCCCGTGGTCGACACTGACTTAATACACACAACCGGACACACGCCTGTGTCCCCCTCACACGGCCACGACACGCCCTTGTCTTTGCCCAAGTGCCAAAACCTTGGCATTCTGTTTATGACATCATCATCTGGTCATACGTCCAAGGCACACACCCGTGTCCTTAGACCGTGTGTCGAATTAAATTCCTGACTTCAGGTGTAGACTTCACACGGCCTGGGCACACGCCCATGCTCTTGGCCATGCCTCCTACACGGCTAAGACACACGGCCGTGTCTCTGCCCGTTTGTTTACTACTGGGCATACTAACTTCCAACTCTAGCATGCAAGGGGACACACGGCCAAGCACCATGCCCACGCCTGTGTGTCTGTCCGTATGGACAACTATATGGCTATCTACCAAGCCATTTGCCACCCTAATAAGAATTCACGCTCACACCAAAACAATTCAATATTTACGATGACCATATGGTACCTCTAAGAACTCAAAAGAATCAAGACATCCACAAAAACATAGACTTCATGAAATTCATCTTCATTGAATATATGGCCATACCAAGTATAGGCCAACCTCCCGTGACCTTTTACAAAATAAATTGAACAACTAGAATAGCCAACACATTTGGCTTACGAATATGAACTCCAACTCTAACATCTACGATTTCTCGAGCTATCTTGGCAATACTACAGGAAAGAGAGAAATGAGAGGGGTATGCAATAAGCTTAGTAAGTTTGCATGGAAATAAATAGCAACAATAAGCTCATAAGGATATCATTCCTTAGCATTAGTTAACCACACAAGGTCATAAACACTTGCCAAAACTTACTCGTATTCGTTCTTATCTAGAACATACCATACCGCAAAACGTAACATTCCTCGTGAATTTCTCATGGGTACCTGTATTTGCTCAATCACATGACTTTAGTGCTAATCTCATTTCTATTTCCAGCTTATCTATTTATCCCATCAATCACTAGGGATTCTAAAATACATATACTCATCGTCATTATTATAGGCACGATGCCAATGCCACATCCCAGATGTGGTCTTATATGGGGTCATCTCTGAGTGCCGATGCCATATCCCGGATATGGTTTTATACAGAATCTCACATCAAGTATCGATGCCATATCCCGGATATGGTCTTATATGATTCTTATATTCAATACCGAAGCCATATCCCAAATATGGTCTTATATGGGATATCAATTCAGTGCCAAGGCCATGTCCCCAACATGATCTTATACGGGACCTCATCCATCTCATGTCTCAATGATAGTGTTTTCACATTCATTATAGTCCAACTAGGACTTCAATATCTCAACTTACTCATTCAACATTAATTACTCAATTTAGTAGAATATCATGTATCATCATAATATTAAACATTCCCAAACATGCTGGCATAATTGTTGAATTTATCTCATACAAACTTACCTCGATTTCAAAATAAGCTAGATCGTCGGTCTTGTCTGATATTTTGTTTTTTCCCCGATCGAGGTTGATTCTTGGTTCTTCTTGCTCTATAATAGCAAATTTGCTCATTTTAATCATCACATTAATAAAAACATTTCAATAATCATGCTTTGGTAAAATTACTATTTTGCCTTTAGACTTTGGCAAAATGATCATTTTACCCCTAGGCTAGAAAATCAATTATAATCAAAATTCTACCTTCAACAAGCCTACGTGAACATTTATTTCTCTTATAGCTATCATCAAAACCAAACATTTCACACATTTACAACAATTTTGTAACCTTTACAAAAAGGTCATTTTAGGTGTTTTCATGGCAACACCTTTCACAAAAGTTGTTTATTAAACATCTAAGTCTCATTTTCTTCCATAAGGATGCAGCAAACAACTTAAAAAATCTCATAGAAAATCCCTAAACTTTTCACCATACTGCAAGATAGTCCCCTCTTTAGAAAGCTTAAGCTTTAGGGGTTCCAAAAGTACAATTTTTATCCAGAAATGATCATCAAATCACTTACTTGTGAGGGGAAAAGTTTGCTGAATTTTTTTTGAGCTCTCCAACCCTTGTTTACTGCCAATTTTTGGTGGTGATAAAGAGAAGAAAACATGATACTATTCTTTTCTTTATTTTTTTCTCTTATTTTATTTAATAATCACCTAACACCACCAAAACATTGACTAATTTAATCATCTTGTCCCCCCTTCCCCCTTATGGCCAGCTATGACCTTTAGATAGGTCTAATTGCACATTAAAGGCTTCCAATTAAAAGTCTATTGCTATTAGGTACCTCAAGCAATTAAAATAGAACTTTCGCACTTTATGCGATTTAGTCCTTTTTTGTGATTAAGCATGAAATCGCTAAAATTAAATCACCCAAAATTTTCATGCATCTATATAATCATGCTCTAATTCATAAAATAACATGAAAAAATTTTATCTAACCTTGGATTAGTGATCCCGAGATCACTGTTCTGACTAGCCCCTAAATCGGGCTGTTACAATTCTCCCCCTTAGGGATTTTCGTCCCCGAAAATCTTACCAGTGAAAATGTTGGGATATTGGTTTCTCATAGACTTCTTGGGATCCCATGTAGCTTCTTCGATACCATGTCTTTGCCATAGCACTTTCACAAGAGCTATACTTTTGTTTCTCAATCGTTTGACCTCTCGTGCCAAAATCTTAACCGATTATTCGCCATAAGTAAATTTCGGTTGAATTTCTACCTTTGTTGGTACTACCACATGTGAAGGGCCCGAACGGTATCGCCGTAACATGGACACATGGAAAACATCATGAATCTTTTCCAGCTCAGGTGGCAAGGCCAAATGATAAGCTACCAGTCCTATCCTCTCGGTAACTTCATAAGGTCTGATAAAACAGAGACTCAATTTGCCCTTCCGGCCAAATCTAAGGACTTTTCTCCATAGCGATACTTTCAAAAACACTTTATCACCTACTTGGAACTCAATCTCTTTCCTTTTTAAATTCGAATAGGATTTTTATCTATCTGATGCCGCTTTTAGACATTCACATATCACCTTTACTTTCTCTTCAGTTTCCCTGACCAAATCGACTCCGTTTATATGTTTCTCTCTGAATTCTGACCAATACAAGGGTGTTCGACACTTACGCCTATATAATGCCTCATAAGGCGCCATTTTCAAACTTGACTGAAAACTGTTGTTGTAGGCGAATTCCACCAACGGTAAGTATTTCTCCCAATTACCTTGTAATTCTAAAACACAACATCGAAGCATGTCTTTGAATGTCTGAATCACTCTTTTTGACTACCTGTCGGTTTGTGGATGGACAGCTGTACTGAAGCTCAATTTTGTGCCTAAAGCCTCTTGTAACTTTTTCCAAAATCGTGACGTGAATCTCGGATCTCTATCCGAAATAATTGACAATGGTACTCCATGAAGTCTTACTATTTTAGTCATGTACAAGTCCTCCAACTTATCAAGCGAGTAGTCAACCCGCACAGGTATGAAATGAGCTGACTTTATGAGTCTATCAACCACAACCCACACAGTATCTTTCTTTTTAGGCATCAACGGTAAACCCATCACGAAGTCCATAGTAATACTCTCCCTTTTCCACTCAGGAACCATAATGGGCTGAAGTAGACCCGAAGGTACTTGGTGTTCAGCCTTTACTTGCTGACAAATCAGGCATCATGATACAGTCTCAGAAATGTCCTTCTTCAAACTAGGCCACCAATACCACTTCCTCAAGTCATTATACATCTTCCTGCTACCTGGGTGCACAGTTAAACATCCGCTATGTGCTTCATGCAAAATCTTACGAATAAGTTCATCATTTCTGGGTACACAGACCCTATCTCGAAACGTCAAACATCCATCAGGATTTACATGAAAGTCTAACTCAACATCTGACTAACATAGAACACTTTTGGCTTGCAAGTTGTTGTCCTCTTTCTGTGCTTCACAAATCTCTTGAAGAAATAATGGTCTAGCCCTCAGCTCGGCTAGAATAGAACCATTATCTAGAAAAGCCATCTGAGTATTCATGGCTCTTAGCGCAAACAATGATTTTTTGCTCAAAGCATCAGCGACCACATTCGCCTTTCCCGGATGATAGTCAATTACAAAGTCATAATCCTTGATCAACTCCAACCATGTAACAGCCCAATTTAGGGCCTAGCAGGAATAGTGGTGTGAGACCACGAATCCGAGGTGAAATTATGAGTTTTTAAAGTTTATATTATGTTTGCATGCTAGTATAAAAGTTTCATGAAGCAATTTTATTAAATTGAGGTTGGTTGGTCCAAAAAGGACTAAATTGCAAAAGTTGCAAAATTTGAGTTTCTAGAAGCTTTTTGTATGAAATAGCTTTAGAATATGAATTATGAGACTTTAAGTAACAATTTGCCCAAAATTTAATTTTTCGACAAAATTGGCCTTGAGATGGTATTATAGAAATTTTTAGTAATAAGGGCATTTTGGTTATTTGTCTAATAAGTGATTTAAATAGGAAAAAGATGATAAAAATCTCTTCATCTTCTTCCCCCATTGCCAAAAATTGAAGGAAGCCATAGCTAGGGTTCTTCAATTTTTCAAGCTTGCTAGTAAGTGCTCCTAAGCTCAGTTTTTGATATTATTCGTATTTTTGAAGTCCCGGTAGCATAAGTAAGCTATTTTTTAGCTATTTGATGAGCTAAGATGCATGTTTAAAAATGTACCCATGGGTGACATGTATGCTAAATGATGTTTTATGGGAGTTTATGAGAGTTTGATGTTAGATAAAAATCTTTTCTTTAATGAATTTCATGAAACATGATAGTATGGACCATTTTGTAAAAGTTATAAAATTGGTCATACCTATTTGAAATAGAGAGAATTGATGATTGCTATAGTAGAGAAAATGATTTAGCTAAGCATGTAGTTTAAGAAAGTTGGATGAAAATCATTTTACGAGCCTTGGGGCAAAAGTGCAAATATGAGAAAGTATAGGGGCAAAATAGTAATTTTTCCAAATTATGAGTTATGAGTCAATTTAGTCAATATGATTATTAAATGATCTATTTATGATTATAGAACAAGAAAAACAAAGCCCGGATGGAAACCGAGGCAAGAACAAAGTCGAGGACTAAAATGCATAACTACATACATTTTGCATATTGAGGTAAGTTTGTATTAGTTCTAAGCCTTATGATTTTATCATTTAATTGCTTAGATAATATACATTGTTATCATGAATAGCTTAATGTTATGTTAAACAACGAAGTCAATAAGATTAAATAAGATAAAGTCCCGATTGAAGATGAATTACCCGGGAGATACAGTCTATTACATGAGATAAGAAAGTCCGTATAAGACCAAGCCAAGGCATGGCATCGACAATCAAGCAAGTTATCATGTAAGCCCAAGGACTCAAGCTTGGCATTGATCAAGTTATCAAGCAAGTTATCATGTAAACCGAAGGACTCAAGCTTGGCATTGATCAAGTTATCAAGCAAGTTATCATGTAAGCCCAAGGACTCAAGCTTGGCATTGATCAAGTTATCAAGCAAGTTATCATGTAAGCCCAAGGACTCAAGCTTGGCATTGATCAAGTTATCAAGCAAGTTATCATGTAAGTCTAAGGACTCAAGCTTGGCATTGAATAAGTTATCATGTAAGACCAAGGCAAGCTTGGCATTGATTTAAGAAGAGATCTTCCATATAAGTCCATATCTAGAGTATGGCATTGGCATGAAGTACATGACAAGAGATCTAGTATTCTCGGTAATTCATGGAAATTCATCGGGCAAATGAGTAAGCTAAAATGTGAAAACAAGAATGTAAAGAAAGCATAGCTATTACCAAGTTGAAATTTAATATTATTTATGTTATGAATGATGAGTTAGAAGACATAATTATTAGGTTTAAGTATGCTGATCAATGTGATCAAGTGATACAGGTACCTTTTACCTTACAAGTATGAGATTAGTGAGTACCATGAGACAAGTAAGAATCATGTATGAGTAAGTAAGCTTTAATGATGAGATAATGATACCATTCTTATGTCAAATGGTTTATTTGAAGAAAGTTTATTTATTACGTGTTATTCATGCAAACTTACTAAGCTAAATGCTTACATCTTTGATTGTTTCTTTCTATGTAGTCCCGCCAAGCTAATTTGTGGATAATTGGAGTCGGAGCTCGTAGCACACTATCGACCCTTATTTTGGTATAGCCAAATTATATTACTAAGTATGGCATGTATAGGAATCATTAATTTTGAGAACATGTTTTGTGTATGCCATTGTATAGGCTATCAAGTTTATTATTCTTTTGTATATGGCTAAGTGGTTGGCCAAACTTGTTTAAGTTGTTTGTATATAGATATCAATGAAATACATAGTATTATTCATGAAAATTGTTATTAATGAATTGTATTGTTTTGAGTTGGGTTGATCTTAATTTTAGGGAGGCAAATGGCTTGGTAAATAGCCTCTAGTTGCCTACACGGTTAGACACACGGCGTGTGTCTGCACTGTTAACCCCGCACCTTAATGTTTTAAATAAAGTTAGACCACGATCATTTTACACGACCGTGTGTAAGGACCGTGTAAGACACACGTTCAAAGCATGGGCGTGTGCCCAGGCCGTGTGGTTGAAGTCAGTAGCTTCACACAGTTGTAGACATGGGCGTGTCTATGGGTACACGGGCGTGTCTCTAAGTAACATGGGCGTGTGAACCCTGCTTCCAAGTTGAGTGTTAGATGAAGTGTCCAAAAGAGTTCAGTTAATTATTAAAGGCCTTGTAGGCCCATAATATGCATGTTATGATCAAGAAATAAAAGATTTAAGTTGGTTCAAAATTTTACAACCCGTAAGTACATGTTTAAGTGAGTTTAAGCTTGCTAGTGCCTTGTATCCAGTCCTAACATCGGTCTCGGGTATAGGGTGTTACATTTAGTGGTATCAGAGCTACAGTTTAGTTGGTTCTAAGACTAACATAGCACGAGCATGAGTCTAGTTATACATGCCATACGTAAAAATGTTTTTATAATAATAGTGTGACGACTCCTGACGACTTAAATTATGTTTATACATATAGTAAATGGATCCCGACAGAGATATGGCGGATGATGTAGAAAGTAACGCACCAGCTCCCGCAGAAGGGACGGTGCCGAACGAGAATGAGAATAGACCTACTACGATAAGTCAAGGAGGATAAGAGGCTAGAGATGCCTTTCTCCACATGATGAACACATGATATACAGAGTTCGTTCGGGCGAACCCGAATGCACAACCCCCTCCACCCCTGCCTGTTCCACAATCTACTCAGTAGCCCCTCAAGTAGTAGAGGTGGTAAGAGGAGATAAACCTCCAATTGATAAGATCAGGAAACATGGGGCAGAAGAATTCCGAGCAAAAAGAGACGATGATCCAAAGAAGGCTGAATTCTGGTTAGAAAATACCATCAGGGTATTCAATAAACTGTCATGCACACATGAAGAATGCATGAAGTGTGTAATCTCTCTCTTAAGAGATTCTACACCCTGGTGTTGGTAGAACCGAGGGAAAGGATCACATGGGAATTCTTTCAGGAAGAGTTCAAGAAAAAGTATATCAGCCAAAGGTTTGTAAACCAGAAGAGGAAGGAATTTCTAAAGCTGAAGCAAGGCAAGATGTCAGTAACTAATTATGAGCGAGAGTTTATACGACTCAGCAAGTACGCTCGCGAATGTGTATCCACTGAGGCCATCATGAGAAAAAGGTTTGAAGATGGATTAAATGAAGATATAAAGTTGTTAGTTGCTGTCCTGGAGTTAAAGGAATTTGTTGTACTAGTAGAAAGGGCTTGTAAATCCGAAGAACTAGTAAAAGAGAAGAAGAAGTCTGAAATAGAGTCTCGTGACTCTAGAAAGAGATAGTGGAATAAGTCATTCCAATCTTCGTCTAGGAAGTCAAGAGATTTCCCTACCCGATCGGCTACTTCCATGGGATTTTCAAGTAAAGACAAGAGTAAGCAGTATTCGGGGAATAAAGCACAGACTACTTCAGTTGCAAGTGTTGGGAACATTCGACCTGACAGACCCGAGTGCCTACAGTGTGGCAGATGCCATCTTAGAGAATACCGAGCATGTGAAAATGCATTTTTAGATGTGGTTCCCAAGACCATTTCATAAAAGATTGTCCAGAGATGAATAAAGAAGAGAAATTCAAAACCTGAGGTTCGGGAGTACGGTTAGAAGGAGACCGCAAAGGAACCTGGGAAGTGGGGCAAGTGGAAGAGGTAACCCTTGAGAACAGGCCAGAAGACCACAGTTAGACACACGGGCGTGTGTCTAGACCGTGTTAACCCTGCACCTTAATGTTTTAAATAAAGTTAGATCGCGGTCATTTTACATGGCCGTGTGTAAGGACCGTGTAAGACACACGTTCAAAGCATGGGCATGTGCCCAGGCCGTATGGTTGAAGTCAGTAGCTTCACATAGTTGTAGACATGGGTGTGTCTATGGGTACACGGGCGTGTCTCTAAGTAGATTGGGGGTGTGAACCCTGCTTCCAAGTTGAGTGTTAGATGAAGTGTCCAAAAGAGTTCGGTTAATTGTTAAAGGCCTCGAAGGCCCATAATATGCATGTTATGATCAAGAAAGAAAAGATTTAAGTTGGTTCAAAATTTTACAACCCGTAAGTACATGTTTAAGTGAGTTTAAGCTTGGTAATGCCTCGTATCCAGTCCTAACATCGGTCTCGGGTATAGAGTGTTACAAACCGACTTCTTTGCCTCAAATTTAATTCCTTCTGAGTCATAAAATATTTTAGGCTTTTACAATCGGTAAATATCCGACACCTTTCACCATACAAATGGTGTCTCCGTATCTTCAATGCAAACACAATGGCAGCCAACTCCAAATCGTGAGTTGGGTAATTCTTCTCGTGCGTCTTTAATTGTTTAGAGGCATATGCTATCACCTTGCCCTCTTACATGAGTACACAACCCAATCGATTCAAGGATGCATCACTGTAGACCACAAATTCTCTTCCCGACTCAGGTTGTACCAAAATAGGAGCTTCAGTCAACAATGCCTTTAGTTTCTCAAAACTCTATTGACACTTTTCTGTCCAATCAAACTTTAAATCTTTTTGCAAAAGTCTTGTCATCGGGGTAGCTATCATTGAAAACCCCTTGACAAAACGCCTATAATAGCCAGCTAGACCTAGAAAACTCCTTACTTCAGTTACGCTCCTTGGCCGTTTCCAATCCACAATTGCTAAAATCTTACTTGGGTCGACTCTAATCCCATCTCCGAGACAATGTGCCCAAAAAAATCTAACTTTTTTGAGTCAAAATTCACTTTCGCTGAACTTAGCGTACAACTATTTGTCCCGCAAAATCTGTAAAGCTGTCCTTAAGTGCACGACATGCTCACTCTCATCACAGGAGTAGATTAGTATATCATCGATAAAGACCACGACGGATTTGTCCAGGTATAGCCGAAAAATGCGATTCATCAGGTCCATGAAAACGGCAGGGGCATGCGTTAGACTAAAAGGCATGATCAAAAATTCATAGTGGGCATACCTCATCCGAAATGCCGTTTTTGGCACATCTGAGTCCTTAACTCTCAACTGATAATACCCAGACCTTAGGTCTATCTTGGAAAATATCGTGGCTCCCTTCAATTGGTCAAACAAATTATCGATTCTCGGCAATGGGTATTTGTTCTTCAAAGTTACCTTGTTAAGTTGCTGATAATCTATGCATAACCTCATATAACCATCTTTGTTCTTCACGAATAAAAGAGGAGCACCCCACAGAGAAAAACACGGTCTTGCAAAACCTTTATCCGTTAGTTCTTGCAACTGTACTTTCAATTCTTTTAGATTTGTTGGAGCCAATATATACGGAGCAATAGAAATGGGGGCAGTGCCCGGAGCTAACTCAATCCCAAATTCAATCTCTCTAATCGGAGGTAAACCTGGCAATTCCTCCAGGAAAACATCTTGATACTCGCATACTATGGGTACCGACTCAATTCTCAACTCAGTTTCTTTAGCATTCATCACAAGGGCAAGGTAAGCTTTGTACCCTTTTCTTAAATACCTCTGAGCCGACATGTGAGAGATCACTACCGGCGATCTATCTTACTCATCTGATTCAACACGAAGAGTGTCCCCATTCTCACATTTCAACTCAATAAACTTATTTCCACAACAACTCACAATTACATCATATGTAACTAACCAATCCATCCCAAGGATGACATCAAACTCATCAAACAACAATAGCATAAGATCAACCAGAAAACAATGACTCCTAATCATCAAAGGGCAACCTTTGCATACTCTAGCAACAAACACATTCTTACTTAGGGGATTAGACACGTTTATTACAACTTTAGTAGACTCTATAAGCATGCTTACGCTAAAGACTAATTTCATGCATATGTATGAGTGGGTAGATCCCGGATCAATTAAAGCTATAACACGAGTATCATAGAGAGAAAATGTACCAGTGATTACATTAGGGGAAGATGCCTCTTCACGAGCACGAATGGCATATGTTCTTGCTGGTGCTTTAACCTCGACTCTTGCAGTCTACTCTCTAGATGAATTCTTGCTACTCATCTCATATCTCAGATTTCTCTGTGGTCTTCCTCTAACAGCACTTCCCGATCTTGCAGTCTGAGACTTTTCTTTCTCACCCGCCTCGGGGCTATCTCTGATAAAATGGTCTAGAGACCCACATCTGAAACAAGCCTTCTCGTTTGCTCGGTACTTACCAAAATAACGTCTGCCACATTGCGGGCATTTCGGTCTACTCAGTCGGGTATTGCCAACACTAGCAACCAATGTAGTCTGTACTTCAGACCCCGAAAAGTGTTTGCCCTTACTTCAGTTTGAAAGCCTGGCTGAAGTGGCTGATCGAGTAGGGAAATCCCTCGATTTCTTAGATAAAGATTGGAGTGCCTTATTCAGCTGTCTTTTGCTTGAGTCACAGGACTCAATCTCAGCTCTTCTCTTCTCTTTAGCCAACTATTCAGCTTTACAACCTCTATCCACTAACACTACGAATTCTTTTAGTTTGAGGACTCAAACATACAAACGGATATCCTCATTTAGCCCGTCCTCGAATCTCTTGCACATGATAGCCTCAGTAGACACGTACTCTCGAGCATACTTGCTAAGTCTTATGAACTCTCATTCGTAATCGGTCACCGTCATTCGGCCTTGCTTTAATTCCAATAACTCTTTTCTCTAATGGTCGATGAATCTCTGACTAATATACTTTTTTCGAAATTCCTCTTGAAAGAATTCTAAGTTAATTATCTCCCTTGGCACCGTTGACACAAGGGTGTTCCACCACTGACAGGCCGAATTTCTCAAAAGAGATATTACACACTTCATGCACTCTTCAGGTGTGCATGACAACTCGTCGAATACTCTAATGGTACTCTCCAACCAGAATTCTGCCCTCTCCGGGTCATTGTCCATACTCGTACGAAATTGTTCGGCTCCTTGTTTCTGGATCTTATCGACCGGAGGCCTTTCTCTTCGTACTACCTCGTCCACTTGAGGAATTACTGGAGTGGGCTGAGGAATAGGTGGGGGTGAGCATTAGGATTTGCTCATATATCTTGGTATACCAGTTGCTCATCATTTGCAGAAAGGCTTCTCTAGCCTATTCTCCCTGCCCATAATCTCGGGTCTACTCTCTACTGGCGCGGTCCCTTGCGCGGGAGCCGACACATTGCTTAAGCATCATCGACTGCAGCTCGGTCGGGATTAGGGTCCATTTACTATATAAAAACACAATTTAAATCGTCAAGAGTCGTCACACTATCATTACACAATTACTCTTACATATGGAATGTATAGCTAGACTCACACTTACACTACGTTAGTCCTAGAAACTGCAATTCTGATACCACTAAATGTAATACCCCTTACCCATGTTCGAAGCCGAAATCATATACGAGGCATTACCTAGCTCATCTTGCTTAAACATGACGTTTCAGGCTATAAAATTTTGTTTCTTCTTCAAAACTTTCCATTCAAACCCATAACATACTCATACTAGGCCTACGAGACCTTAACATACTTCTGGAAGGTTTCAAGAAATAATCGGAAACTTTTATGCACTTAGAAATTTTTTTGCTTAAATAGGGGCCACACGCCCGTGTTGCTTAAGGGACACGCCCGTGTGCCCCTGAGACATGCCTGCGCTCCTCGCCTGTGGTCGACACTGACTTAATACACACGGCCGGACACACGGCCATGTCCCTCACACGGCCTCGACACACCGATGTCTTAGCCCATGTGCCAAAACCTTGGCATTCTGTTTATGACATCATCATCTACGCCCATGTTCCTCACACGGCCTCGACACACCCATGTCTTAGCCCATGTGCCAAAACCTTGGCATTCTGTTTATGACATCATCATCTCACTATGGTCACACGGCCAAGGCACACACATGTGTCCTTAGACCGTGTGTCGAATTAAATTCTTGACTTCAGGTGTAGACTTCACACGGCCTGGGCACACGCTCATGTTCCTGGCCGTGCCTCCCACACGGCTGAGACACACGATCGTGTCTCTGCCCGTGTGTTTAGTACTGGGCATACTGACTTGCAACTCTAGCATGCAAGGGGACACACGGCTGAGCACCATGCCCATAGGGCTAACCGTGTATCACACATGGCCTAGACACACGCCCGTGTGTCTGCCCGTGTGGACAACTATATGGCTATCTACCAAGCCATTTGCCACCCTAATAAGAATTCACACTCACACCAAAACAATTCAATATTTAAGATGACCATATGGTACCTTTAAGAACTCAAAAGAATCAAGACATCCACAAAAACATACACTTCATGAAATTCATCTTCATTGAATATATGGACATATCAAGTATAGGCCAACCTCTCATAACCTTTTACAAAATAAATTGAACAACTAGAATAGCCAACACATTTGGCTTACAAATATGATATAACAAAAATACCAAGTCCGTTACATGCCATACTCTAAATGAAACTAGTGGGTTATACCAAATAGTAGTCGATAGTGTGATCTCCAACTCTGACGTCTGCGATTTCTCGAGCTATCTTGGCAATACTACAAGGAAGTGAGAAATGAGAGGGGTAAGCAATAAGCTTCGCAAGTTTGCATGGAAATAAATAGATACAATAAGCTCATAAGGATATCATTCCTTAGCATTAGTTAACCACACAAGGTCATAAACACTTGCCATAACTTACTCGTATTCATTCTTATCTAGAACATACCATACCACAAATCGTAACATTCCTCGTGAATTTCTCATGGATACCTATATTCACTCAATCACATGACTTTAGTACTAATCTCAATTCTATTTCCAACTTATCTATTTATCCCATCAATCACTAGGGATTCTAAAAGACGTATACTCATCATCATTATTATAGGCACGATGCCAATGCCACATCCCAGATGTGGTCTTACATAGGGTCACCTCTGAGTGTCGATACCATATCCCAGATATGGTCTTATACGGAATCTTACATCAAGAATCGATGCCATATCTCGAATATGGTCTTATACAATTCACATATTCAATATCGAAGCCATATTCCAGATATGGTCTTATACGGGATATCAATTTAGTGTCGAGGCCATGTCCCCGACATGGTCTTATACGGGACCTCATCCATCTCATGTCACAATGATAGTGTTTTCACATTCATTATAGTCCAACTATGACATGTCCCTGACATTCATTAATGTCCCCGACATGGTCTTGTACTCCTAGTAACAGTATCGCAGCAAAGCTACTAGTAACGGTATTACAGCAAAGCTGCCAGTAATAATATATGTGGCAAAGCCACCAGTACAGTATACTTCCTCCTAATAGTATCCCAACCCCATGCAGTATGTCATGTCATAAATCATACGTATAAGCAGAATGTGATACTTAGTAACAGTCATCTACAAATCATGAACACATCAGTCAACCTATCTTTAGGGGTATAACGGTCATTTCCATCTATTAGGGGTAAAATAGTCATTTCACCCTTTAGGGGTATTTTCGTCATTTTACCTACCTTGGGGTCTTGATGCAGATATTGACCTCACGGAAGGTCTGCAGTCGCCTCGAGCGACTTCGGTAACCTAAATGGTCATAACAGTGTAAATGGGCCCAATGCCCATTACACGGCCCAAGTGGGCTCACACACTCGTACGGCCCATTCAGCCTAGATTTCACCATGTATATGAGACCTACATAGTCCAGTCCAATATTTGCCACAAATCGTGGTTCATCCTTGAGGGGCCCACGAGCCTATTGCACCCACATGGCTAATTTCGGCCCAACATTGCCCAATACGGCCTAAACCCATGAGAATGCTCATGGAGGCCTCTACAGTCATACGCCCGTAATTCATGGGCTTAGTTTTACCAAACGAGCATTCCCACGCCCATGCGACCTCAATGCCCAATCTTCTGGCTTTTTGGCTTTTGATGTTCGACAATCAAACCAGTGTGAATACACACCTATTTACGGAACCGCTCCAAGTTTTTCACGCACACAACCTTGATTGAGTAATATGCCATTTACTCCTCTTAGATCGCTTGTAACACCCCTAACCCGAGACTGTCGCCGTAATAGGGTTAAGAGGCATTACCAAACAACCACAATAATTCACATCCATTCCACGACACATTGTCTATCATCAATCATACATGCTCCAATACAAACATACAGTCCCTCATCTAGTCTACGAGACCTTAATCAAGTGTTTGGAAGGGGTCGAGGCTAAACCAAACACTTACAAAAGTTTTTAAAGTTTCAACATTCATCAGTACTGTCGAGGTCACACGCCCATGCAGTCAAATCATGTGCCTCACACGACCACCAGACACACCCATGTGTCAAGGCCGTGCCAAAATAGAACAAGTATTCTGACTTCTCTACACGGCCACCAGGCACACCCATGTGTTATGGCCGTGTACTCCTAGACAAGATACTGACTATTTCACATGGCTACTAGGCACATTCGTGTATCGTGGCCATACACACTTGGGCTAGCTACTGACTTTATCCCACGGTCACTAGCCACGCCCGTGTGCCATAACCGTGTAGGCAAAACAGGCCATTTGGAAGGCCAAATTGCCTCCCACAATAGGATCATACCTACAAGCATCAATACAATACAAAATCATGCTTTCAAATGCATTCAAACATACCATTTCATGCATTATTCAATCACCAACTAAACCATTTACTTCCGTGCTCATTATCATCACAACTAAAGCCATTCAAAGTGACAAATGTACATCTCCAAACATATGTAATTCAAACATCATGTAATCCATATCAAAATTCATCCTCAAACCACATCTTTCCCAATCAACTAAGTCATGAAATATACCACATTCATAGCTCATTCATCAATTCTACATCATTCAACTTCCAAGCCAAATCACATGGCAAGGATTAAACCTTTCAAAACATATCTTAACATCTAGCCTATACATGCCATATTTCATTTATGTACATCTTTCCAAAAGTAACAAAATAGATTGCCGATAGTGCGATAGAGATACTGACGATTCCCGGATCCGAGCTAGTTTTACTGACACTATAAAACAGAGAAACAATCACACAGTAAGCATTCAATAGCTTAGTAAGTTCGTAACATAATACAATATACCGAAACAAGCTATCACATAGATTAATTTGCAATCACATATATATACCCCACCATCCAAAGATAATATGTTCAATCAACCTTCTATAACTCATTCATAGATTCATCAACCACATAAGTTCCGAACATACCTTAGCCAACGCTTAGTTTTCGATTACAATTGCTACTCAATACTCACTATTTCATTCTGATTAACTCTTGTCGATTACAATCGCACACTTAGTGCCCAAATAATCTGCCAAAGCTCAATTAGCATCGCACACATAGTGCATCCATATCAAACCGATCTTAGATCGGTATCACACACATAGTGCCAACCACAAAGCCGAAGCTTATATTATTTCGCACACACAGTGCTAACCATTTCAGTCACATTTTGAAATACACACACTTAGTGTCACATAACCCGAGCCTTCTCATAGCATTCACATTTCAATATTACCATACCATTCATTTCACAACATTAAACATAATTAGATACATGTATTATGTCCGAACTTACCTCGGACGTCAAACTACAGAAACCGTCGATTAATCTAGCACTTTATCTTTGCCTCGATCTCGATTCGAACCTCTCCTTTCTTGGTCTATAGACATTCAAATTCAATCAATTAAATCACCAAATCATTCATTTTAG
This sequence comes from Gossypium bickii, assembly GCA_025503065.1. Classification (NCBI taxonomy): domain Eukaryota; kingdom Viridiplantae; phylum Streptophyta; class Magnoliopsida; order Malvales; family Malvaceae; genus Gossypium; species Gossypium bickii. Next base: position 43,385,727 of record CP106720.1, read on the forward strand.
TCCAAACACACATATTTAGGGCATTTTACAAAATAGCCCTCACATTTTCACATTTCGACACTTTAGTCTCTATTTCACAAAATCATCCAATTCACATAGTTTCTTTTCACACGAGCCAAGCTAAATTTCCCTTGTATTCATACAAGCCCACACATTTCATTTATTTCACATTTTAGTCCTTCAATTTACATTTTTCTCAATTTAGCCCAAATTACTCAATTTCATCAAAAATCAGAACACAAACTATGTTAACCCGACACTAAGTTTTCATATTTCACCAATTAACAACACAAAGCTTACATACTCATCAATGGCTCATCACAAAAACATCATCAATTCACAAAATTTAAACATGGGTTTGAAAGAGCACGAAGCAACTTTCACGAAAACGTAAAAATTATCGAAAATTGAAGTGAAAACATACCTCAATTTGCCGAATATAAAAGAACTGAAACCCTTCTTCTCTATTCCTATTTTTGGTTGAAAAGAATAAAGATGAACATGCTTCATCCTTTTGTTTTGTTTAATATTAACTAATTAATCAAATACCAATTTTGCCCTAAAAGAAATAAACATTTAAGCTTATAATGGTTGGTTATGAATGTCCATCTACTATCCACTATCTAAATAATAGGCTAATTGCTTCATAAGGCCTCCATATTAATAAGATAACAACAATTAAGCATTTATCATTTAGCACACAGCTTCTTCATTTTATATAATTAAATATTTTTTCATAATTCGACACACAGTCGATAAAATTACCACACAGAATTTTCACACAGACCATATCACATAGAATCAACACCAAATATAACATTAAAATATTATTTTGACCTCAAATTTGTGATCTCGAAACCACTGTTCTAACTAGGGTCTAAAACAGACTGTTACAAATCTCCCCACTTAGGGATTTTAGTCCTCGAAAATCTTAACAGTGAATAGGTGTGGATATTGCTCTCTCATAATATTTTCAGGCTCCCACGTAGCGTCTTCAACTATGTGCTTGTGCCACAACATTTTCACAAAAGAAATTCTTTTGTTTCTTAACTCTTTGATCTCTCTTGCCAAAATTTGAATCGGTTCTTCCTATACGACAAGTCCGATTGAATCTCAACCTCAGTAGGAGCAATCACATGAGACGAATCAGATCTGTACTGTAGAAGCATTGACACATGAAACACATTATGAATTTTATCTAATTCAGGTGGCAACAACAATCTATAAGCAACTAACCCAATTCTCTCAATAATCTCATATGGTCCGATGAACCTCAGACTCAATTTGCCTTTTTGGCCAAATCGAAGTATTTTCTTCCACGGAGACACTTTTAAAAATACTTTATTACTAAAATCGAATTCAATATCTTTTCGTTTCAAGTTCGCATAAGACTTTTGATGATCTGAGGCCGCTTTCAAACTGTCACGAATCACTTTCACTTTTTGCTCAATCTCTTTTACTAAATCAACCCCGTGAATCTTATTCTCACTCAGCTCAGTCCAATACAATGGAGTTCGGCATTTACAATAGTAAAGAACCTCGTACGGATATAATTTCGTGTCTAAAGCCTCTTGCAACTTCTTGGAACTTCTTCCAAAAATGCGAGGTAAATCTCAGATCTCTATCAGATACAATAGATAATGGCACCCCGTACAATCTCACAATTTCAACAATATACAATTCAGCTAATCTATTGAGTGAATAATATGTTCTCACCGGAACGAAATGAGCTGATTTCGTCAATCTGTCAACTATCACCCAGATTACATCTTTCTTTCCCGGAGATAAAGGCAATCCGACACAAAGTCCATCGTAATTCTCTCCCATTTCCACTCAGGAATCATGATCAGTTGTAACAAACTGGACAGAACCTGATGTTCAGCTTTAACTTGCTGACAAATTAAACATGTCAACACAAAGTTAGAGATGTCTCGTTTCATACCATGCCACCAATAAAACCGTTTCAAATCATTATACATTTTCATACTCCCCGGATGAACAACCAAACGACTATTGTAAGCTCCATTCAAAATCATCTGAATCAACTCTGAACTTATCAGAACACAAGTCCGATCTCTAAATCTCATACAATCATCATTATCAATTCAAAATTCTGAATCAACATTCGATTCACACTGAGTTCGTTTAGCCATCATTTCAACATCACTTTTCTGGGCATCACAAATCTGACGTACATAAATCGGCTTTACTTTCAACTCGGGCAAAATCACATTATCATCATATAGATCTATCTGATTACTCATAGCTTGCAAGGCACATAATGATTTTCGACTCAAACCATCACCTACAACATTAGCTTTACCCTGGTGGTAATCTATCACAAGTTCGTAGTCTTTCAACAATTCTAACCATCTTCTCTGTCGCAAATTCAATTCTTTCTAAGTCATCAAGTATTTCAAACTCTTGTGATTTGTAAAGATATGACATTTCTCACCAAATAAATAATGACGCCAAATTTTCAATGCAAACACAATTCTGCTAATTCAAGATCGTGCATCGGATAATTCTTTTCATGCAGCTTCAACTGCCTCGAAGCATAAGCAATAACTTTTCCTTCTTGCATTAGCACACGGCCCAAACCATTCAATGATGCATCATTGTAAACTATGAATTCCTTACCCAATTCAGGTTGAACCAACACTGGCGCCTCTGTCAATAATACTTTCAATTGCTCAAAACTCTGATGGTACTTATCTGATCACTCAAATTGAACATCTTTCTGTAGCAACTTTGTCAATGGAGTCGCAATCATCAAGAAGCCTTTCACAAAGCGTCTATAATATCCCACTAGTCTTAGAAAACTACGGACTTCAGACACATTTCTCGGAGGCTTCTAATCCAAAATAGCTGAGACTTTACTCGGATCAACTCGTATCTCCACAGCTGAGACAATATGCCCCAAAAAACCAACCTTACGTAACCAAAATTCACATTTTCTAAACTTAGCATACAACTGTTTCTCACGCAGAGTTTGTAGCACAATTCTCAATTCCTCGGCATGCTGCATCTCATTACATGAGTAGATCAAAATATCATCAATGGACGCCACAACAAAACGTTCCAAATGCGGTCTGAATATCTGATTCATTAGATCCATAAACACTGCAGAAGCATTTGTTAATCCAAAAGGCATCACTAAAAATTCGTAATGTCCGTACCTCTTTCTGAAAGTAGTTTTTAGTACATTAGATTCTTTAACTCTCAACTAATAGTAGCCCGATCTCAAATCTATCTTAGAAAACACTGTAGCTCCTCTCAGTTGATCAAACAAATCATCGATACGAGGCAACGAATATTTGTTCTTTATCGTCGCTTTGTTCAATTGCTGGTAATCAATACACATTCTCATAGTACCGTCTTTCTTTTTCACGAACAACACATGAGCCCCCCAGGGCGAGAAACTCAGTCGTGCAAATCCTTTATCAGTCAACTCTTTCAACTGAGACTTCAATTCTTTCAATTCTGTTGGTGCCATTCTATACGGAGCTATTGAGATAGGAGTAGTTCCTAGCACTAACTCAATTCCAAATTCAACTTCTCTTATTGGAGGTAATCCCGATAACTCTTCAGGAAACACATCTAGAAACTCACTAACCATAGGCGCAAATTTAACTTTATTTTCTGACACTTTTGTATCAATCACATATGCCAGATAGGCTTCACAACCCTTTCTTACATAGTTCAAAGCTTTCATCGCATATACAATAGCTGGTAATCCTTTTAAATCATTGGATTCAATTCGAACTATCTCATGGTTCTGACTTCTCAATTTAATACTCTTCCTTTTATAGTTCACAATGTTATTATGCAGAGTGAGCCAATCCATACCCAGAACTATATCAAACTCATTGAATGGTAACAACATCAAATTGACCGAAAAGCATATATCCCGAAACATCAATAGGCAATTCTTGCACACTTTATCCACCAAGACACACTTGCCTAAGGGGTTCGATACTCTAACCACAAATTCAGTAGACTCAACAGATAAAGTCTTACTCAATACTAGATTCACACACACATATGAATGAGTAGATCTTGGATCTATCAATGCAATCACATCAGTATCAAATAGAGTAAATGTACCAGTAATGACATCTAGCGATGACGCTTCCTCTCCCGCATGTATAGCATAAGCTCGGGCAGGTGCTCTCGCCTCGAATCTCATAGCTGTATCAGTAGTCCCTCTCTGGCTTCCACTCATATTCTCGGCATTTCTGGGTAATCTACCCCTAGCTGTCATATTACTCGATCTCACATTCTAAACATTTTCTTCCCAGTCATATTTGGGCAGTCTCGAATTAAGTGATCTCATGATCCACATTTATAGCAAACTCTATTGTTGTACTTGCCCCAGAATTCTCACACATGTCGTCTTCCACACTGTCTACACTCAGGTTTGTTACTTTTGGCACTATCAACACTTGATTCTATTAGAGCTTGAGTTCTCGGACCAACACTTTGTCTTGCGTGGTCTCTATTCGGATGTCCAAATGAAGCATTTGATCGGTTGCTCACATCTCTAAATCTCTTCATTGAAGGTTGAGGAAACTTACTCATCGATCTTTTTCTTTCATCACGAGCTTCAGAATTCAGCTTTCTGCTTTTCTTTACTGAGTTCCTCGACTTTACAAGCTCTTTCGACTAGCACAATAAATGCATTTATATCAAGTATCCTAACCGACAACTTAATGTCCTCATTCAACCCTTTTATGAAGCGTTTACACATAATAGCTTCGATCGAAACATATTCCCGTGCATACTAGCTCAATTTCACAAATTCCCACTCGTACTCAGTAACTGATAAACGATACTGTTTCAACTCTAGAAACTCTTTACATTTCTGATAAATGAATTGTTGACTGATATACTTCTTTCTGAACTCAACTTGAAAGAAATCGCATGTGATTCTCTCTCTCGGAACCACGGATGTCAACGTTTTCCACCAGTTATAAGCTATATCTCTCAACAACAAAAATGCACACTTGATACACTCATCAGGAGTGAACAACATCTTATCGAATACCCAAATTGTATTCTCGAGCCAAAACTCAGCTCGCTCAGCATCGTCATCAGCTGTGGCCCTAAACTCTTAGGCCCCGTACTTTCAAATCTTATCCATAGGAGGTTTATTTAGTCGAATCAGATCTACAACTTGTGGCACACCCGATACTTGTGGGGGTGAAGGTTGTGGAGCAGCCGGATTCATTTGAACGAACTCCGAAAACCACTCACTCATCATACGAAAGAAGGCTTGCTTAGCCTCTCCTCCCTCACTACTTTCATTCGGCCTAGATATGGCCAGCGCTATCCCTTGAGCGGGAGCAGGCGCATTACTCTCTACATCGTCAGCAGCTGCTCGATCGGGATCCATTACTATACGAAGACACATTTATAACTGTCAGAATTCATCACACTATCGCAATTTCATATATGGCATGTATAGCTAAACTCACACTCGCTATGTTAGTCCGAGAATTAACTAAACTGTAGCTCTGATACCAATAAAATGTAACACCCCTAACTCGAGACCATCGTCGTAATAGGGTTAAGAGGCGTTATCGAACAACCACAATAATTCACATCCATTCCACGACACTTAGTCTATCATCAATCATACATGCTCAAATACAAACATACAGTTCTTCATCTAGGTCTACGAGACCTTAATCAAGTGTTTGGAATGGGTCGGGACTAAATCGAACACTTAGGAAAGTTTTCAAAATTTCAAACATTCATCAGTACTGTCGAGGTCACACGCCCATTACTCAGCCCAAGTGGGCCCACACGCTCGTCTGGCCCATTCAGCCCAGATTTCGCCAAGGCTATGAGACCTACATAGTCCAGTCCAGTATTTCCCACAAATCGTGGATTTCATCCGTGTGAGGCCCACGAGCACATTGGGCCTACACGGCCAATTTCGGCCCAACGTGGCCCAATACGGCCTAAGCCCATGAGAATGCTCATAGAGGCCTCTACAGTCATATGCCCGTAATTTATGGGATCAGTTTGACCACACGAGAGTTCCCACGCCCATGTGACCTCAAAGCCCAATCTTTCGGCTTTTCGGCTGTTACCGTTCGACAGTCAAAACAATGTGAATACACACCTGTTTAAACAACCGCTCCAAGTTTTTCACGCACCTAACCTTGAATGAGTAATATGCCATTTACTCCTCTTAGATCGTTTGTAACAACCCTAACCCGAGACCGTCGCCGTAATAGGGTTAAGAGGCATTACCAAACAACCACAATAATTCACATCCATTCCATGACACATAGTCTATCATCAATCATACATGCTCAAATACAAACATATAGTCCCTCATCTAAGTCTAGAGACCTTAATCTAGTGTTTGGAAGGGGTCGGGACTAAACCGAACACTTACAAAAGTTTTTAAACTTTCAAAAATTCATCAGTACTGTCGAGGTCACACGCCCGTGTAGTCAAACTGTGTGCCTCACACGACCACCAGACACACCCATGTGTCAAGGCCGTGCCAAAACAGAACATGTATTCTGACTTCTCCACACGACCACCAAGCACGCCCGTGTGTTATGGTCGTGTACTCCTAAACAAGATACTGAATATTTCACACGGCTCCTAGGCACATTCGTGTACCGTGGCCGTGCACACTTAGGCCAGCTACTGACTTTATCCCAAGGTCAGTAGGCACGCCCGTGTGCCATAACCGTGTAGGCAAAACAGGCCATTTGCAAGACCAAATTGCCTCCCAAAATAGGATCATACCTAAAAGCATTAATACAAAACCAATTCATGCTTTCAAATGCATTCAAACATACCATTTCATGCATTATTCAATCACCAACTAAACCATTTACTTCCCTGCTCATTATCATCACAACTAAAGCCATTCAAAGTGACAATTGTACATCTCAAAACATATGTAATTCAAACATCATGTAATCCATATCAAAGTTCATCTTCAAACTACATCTTTCCCAATCAACTAAGTCATGAAATATACCACATTCATAGCTCATTCATCAATTCTACATCATTCAACTTCCAAGCCAAATCACATGGCAAGGATTAAACCTTTCAAAACATATCTTAACATCTAGCCTATACATGCTATATTTCATTTATATACATCTTTCCAAAAGTACCAAAATAGATTGTTGATAGTGCGATAAAGATGTTGACGATTCCTAGATCCTAGTTAGTTTTACTGACACTATAAAATAGAGAAACAATCACACAATAAGCTTTCAATAGCTTAGTAAGTTCGTAACATAATACAATATACCGAAACAAGCTATCACAGAGATTAATTCACAATCACATATATATACCATACCATCCACAGATAATATGTTCAATCAACCTTCTATAACTCATTCATAAATTCATCAACCACATAAGTTCCGAAAATACCTTAGCCAACACTTAGTTCTCAATTACAATTGCTACTCAAAACTCACTATTTCATTCCGATTAACTTTTATCCCTTTGTCGATTCAATCGCACACTTAGTGCCCAAATAATCATCTAAAGCTCAATTAGCATCGCACACATAGTGCATCCATATCAAACCGTTCTTAAATCGGTATCACACACACAGTGCCAACCACAAAGCCGAAGCTTATATTATTCCGCACACACAGTGCTAACCATTTAGGTCACATTTCAAAATACACACACACTTAGTGTCACATAACCCGAGCCCTCACATAGCATTCACATTTCAATATTATCATATCATTCATTTCACAATATTAATCATAACTAGATACATGTATTATGTCCGGACTTACCTCGAATGTGGAACCATCGAAACGGTAGATTAATCGAGCACTTTATCTTTGCATTGATCTCGATCCGAACCTCTCCTTTCTTGGCCTATATATATTCAAATTCAATCCATTAAATCACCAAATCATTTATTTTAGTCCAAACACACATATTTAGGGTATTTTATAAAATAGCCCTCACATTTTCACATTTTGACACTTTAGTCCCTATTTCACAAAATCATCCAATTCATATAGGTTCTTTTCACACAAGCCTAGCCGGATTTTCCTTGTATTCATACAAGCCCACACATTTCATTTATTTCACATTTTAGTCCTTCAATTTACACTTTTCTCAATTTAACCGAAATTACTCAATTTCATCAAAAATCCAAACACAAACTATGTTAACTTGACACTAAGTTTTCAGATTTCACCAATTAACAACACAAAGCTCACATACTCATCAATTACTCATCACAAAAACATCATCAATTCACAAAATTTAAACATGGGTTTGAAAGAGCACGAAGCAACGATCATGAAAACGTAAAAATTATTAAAAATCGAAGAGGAAACATACCTTAATTTGTTTAAGCAAGTGCCGAATATAAAAGAACTGAAACCCTTCTTCTCTATTCTTATTTTCGGTTGAAAAGAATAAAGATGAACATGCTTCATCCGGTTGTTTTGTTTAATATTAACTAATTAATCAAATACCAATTTTGCACTTAATGAAATAAACATTTAAGCTTATAATGGTTGGTTATGACTGTCCATATACTATCCACTATCTAAATAATGGGCTAATTGCTTCATAAGGCCTCCGTATTAATAAGATAACAACAATTAAGCATTTAACATTCAGCACACAGCTTTTGCATCTTATGCGATTAAATCCTTTTTCATAATTCGACACACAGTCGATAAAATTACCACACAGAATTTTCACACAGACTATATCACACAAAATCAACACCAAAGATAACATTAAAATATTATTTTGACCTCAGATTTCTGATCTCGAAACCACTGTTCCAACTAGGGTCTAAACTAGACTGTTACATCATTGACCAAAACGATCGAACGCTACTTGCCGACTTACTGCAATAACAACAGATCTCATCAGGTAGAATCATTTACAAGTGGCTAAATCCATGAATATCAAACTTGTAGAAACATAGGGATATTCGGCCTATACTAAAAAAGACCAAGATAACGCTTTTACCTTAATTGAACAATGAACGAAAAGGTTTTGATTGCTTCAGTCACTTGCACCCCTTCACTCCACTGCAACCCCTAGTACCCAACAAACCACCACATCACAAGGAAAAGACAAAAATCGCAACTAGAACATGTAAGAATAAGCATTCAACTTTCGAAAAAGATAGAAGAATAACAGAAATAGAAAATCAAAGAGGGGAACTTATGAGTACCTACCGATTCGTCAGAACTCTTGCAAGACTGAAACCACAACACCACAGCAGAGTACAGAGACAGTCGGCCAAAACCCAAAAACAGAAGAACACCGAAAAAAAAATAGAGAAGGGCAAAAGGGATATACTATTCGATCAAGGCTTGGGAAAGTAGTGGAGTGAAAAGAAACAGCAAAGAGAAGGGGGAAGAGTATAGTGGATTCGAGAAAGGAAAAGAAAGAACAATGCAAAAAGGAAAAAGTGAGCAGAGACAAAATGCCAAAAGAACCTACCACATTCGGCCAAAGAGAGAAAAAAAAACCCAAATGAGCAGTATACTTCTCTTGGCTAAAATCTTGAGTGCCAGAGTCCCGATTCGGCACAAACTCCCTCCCCTCTCATCTCCTTGATTTCCTCCTAAAATCCCTCCTCAAACCTCTCCATGACCAGTTCAAACTCTATTAAAATTCTATTCAAACTCCCCTCAACTGTGTTTCAGTCCAACTCCACTACCTACACAGCTCAAGAAGCAAAATAAACACTCCATTGTGCAACCCTAGACTTGAACCTCAGACCCTACAGTTACGCAACACACCACCTTGCCACTAGATCAGAAGTTCTTTTTGTGTCATAAAACAAGCACTATTATTTATAAGGCCTTTATGCCAGTGTCCAGATTCATTTAAGAGCAGAACTGAAAGTTCTGCAAAAGCCAAGATTTGAACCCAAGATTCTCACAAACCCCCATACACACCCAAATCACTTAGCTATTAAAGGAAACAAGCAATTTGTGTCATAACATGCAAAAATTAAAGACTTAAATTTTTGGGGCGTTACAGTATCATACATGTATGCAACATATATATCGTGGCATGCTCATATACAGTCATATAAAACAAATAGTCATTTTATAACACAGGGGCATAACAATCATTTTACCCCATACGGGCATAACATTCATTTTGTATCAGTTTGGGGGTCTAGGTATACTTACCAACCCATCAGTACGTTTATAGTCATCTCGGGCGACCCGTGCAACCTTAACAGTCAAATAGTAAAAATGGGCCCAAGGCCCATAATACGGGCCCATGTTGGCCCACATGTTCGCGTGGCCCACATAGCCTAGAATTGGTCTCGGTCATGAAAATTTAGCCCCTAATTTGCATTTTCACTAAAAATCTCTTAACAAAACTTGTAATACTCATAACAAATATTCATAATCTATCATCAAAAACCAAAACTCATACATTTCATCAATGGCATCATTCAAAATCTTTAACAGTTTTGCAAATTAGTCCCTAGGCTATTTAGTACTAGCTGCAATGATCTCAAAATCATAGAAATCATTAAAAACGGGACAAAAATAACTCACCAATTGCACAAATAAGCTTGGCCGAATCCTAGCTTCAAAAATGGCTTTTTCTCTTTGATAAATTCTGCTAATGAAGATGAATGTATACCTAATTTTATGTTTTGTTTTATTTAATTATAACTTAATTACTCATTTACCTATTTAACATTATTACTAATTCAAAATTTCAAAATTGCCAGGCCACTATCATCGACTATCCCATAAATGGTTTAATTACAGCATAAGGACCTTAACTTTAAGGTTCTATAGCTATTAGACACCTTTAGCTATTACAACTCAAGTTTTATGCTTTACGTGATTTAGTCCTTTTTATCAAATTAACCATTCAAATGATAAAATTTCTTAACAAACTTTTCACACAATCACTCAATCATACTGTAAACATTAAAATAATAATAAAATAATTATTTTGACCTCGAATTTGCAGCCCTGAAACCACTATTTCGATTTGACCAAAAATGGGCTGTTATAGGCACTTCGGGTGCGAGTTATACCGATTTGGCTTCTGGCCATGAATATCAGTTGATTTGGCTTCGGGCCATGATATTAGTACTTTGGATATAAGTTACCTTGATTTGGCTTTGGGCCATGGTATAGGTACTTATTGTGCAAGACTCTTGAGTATCCGACTTATACTGCAAATGGTTCAACGGGTAAATGAGTGATGTTCGATATATAAGCCAAAACATGGCTATATATAGACATATATATATATATACAAACCAAAACATATTCATTTATAAGCCAATTCTCATGGCTATCATCACAACTAAAATAACACAAGTAGCCTATACATGCCATATACCATATATACACAACTCAAAAGTACCAAATAGACGTTGGATAGTGTGATGATGTTCCCGAAGACTCCCAGATCTGAGCTAGCCTTGATTCACTATAAAACATAGAAAAATAACACAAAGTAAGCTTCATAGCTTAGTAAGCTCGTATGTGAATAACTTAATTCATCAAATAAATACAAATCAACCAAATTTACATAACATCGCCATATACACATTAAGTACAAACCTTTCTCATGTCTCAAAACATGATCAAATACCATTTCATCAACTTTCTCTATTTAATACTCGAATAGGTTCTGTACGTACTTGTATCGCCTCGTACTAACCTCTTTATCAACCACATCATTCATTTACTCGTTGAACCATTCGGAATAAAAGTCGGATACTCAAGAATCTCAATCAATAAGTAGCTATACCATGGCCCAAAGCCAAATTAAGGTAACTTATCCTGGAGTACCTATACCATGGCCCTAGCAAAATCAAGGTAACTCCTTTTCGAAATACCTATACCATGGCCCGTAGCCAAATCTAGGTATCACTCGCACTCGTAGTGCCAATATCGTGGCCCGAAGCCAACACATCTGATATGCATGGCCCGAAGCCAAATTGGTATGTCATCTTTTAACATATCATCAGTATCCAAAATCTATTACTAACGTTCAACCGAGAATTTACACTTATTGATTTCATCGTCGAATACATCCATAGAGTCGTATTCACAATTCAAACATTATCCATATCTCATAATCACAATTTATGTGATATCAAAGCATTTAAAATATATTTGTAATGAAATTAACACATACAAACTTACCTCGAGTACGAAAATGGCGAAATGAGTCAATTACTCGATAATCTTGTCTTTCCCCCGATCTAATTCCAGATTTCTCTTTTCTTGATCTAAATATATTCAAAATTATCTTCTTTAATCAACTACACATTCAAATTAGTCCAAAACATACATTTAGGCCTATTTGCACTTTAGCCCCTAAACTTTCACATTTAATCAATTTAGTCCCTATTTCACAAATACACAAAATTTCTTTCAACCCAAGCTTGGCCAAATTTCATATAAGTCCCTAGTAGCCCAAAACTTTCATTTATTTCATATTTCAACCATTCAATTTGCATGTTTCACAATTTAATCCCTATTTGACATTTTTGTCAAAAATCACTTTACAAAACTAGTTTAACTATTAACAAACTTTCATAATCTATCATAATTCATCAAATGACTCAAGCATTCAACAATGGAAACTTGTTAAACCTTTAACAATTTCAAAATCTAAGGTATAGGCTAGCTAGAATATGAAGCAACGATCACAAAAACATAGAAATCGTAAAAATCTGAGCTCAAACCATACCTTAATCAAAGATTCAAAGCGACCGAATGAAAAACCTAATCCATAGTTTTCTTCTTCTTCAATATTCAGCCAACATGAGAAAGATGGACACAATGTTTCTTTTGTTTTTATTATAATGACCGCTGTTAGTCCTTTTACTAAATTACCATTAAAAACAATTCATATTTACGCAATTGCCAAACCAAATATCATCCACTAACTCACAATTGGATTATTTACCATATAAGGACTTAAAATGTAAGGTTCTATAACTATTTAATACTCTTAGCTAATAGAACACTACTTTTACACTTAAAGTGATTTAGTCCCTTTTCTCAAATTAAGCAATTAAATGATAAAATTACTTCACGAAAATTTCACACATTCATATTTTCATGCTGTAAACACATAAAATAATATTAAAATAGTTTTCTGACATCGGATTTGTGGTTCCAAAACCATAGTTCTAATTTAGCTAAAATCAGGTTGTTACACCTAATGTATATTTTGGATTGAATTGAATAAATAGTTGATAAAATGAGTTAATTTTGAATATATTTATATCAAGAAAAATAGAATTCGGACCTAGATTGAGGGAAGAACACGGTGTCGGATTAGTTGATCCACGTTATCATTTTTACGTCTGAGGTAAGTTTGTATGTTAATAAGTATTATTATAATTGAGATATAATGTTTTATATTGAATTATTGATGAATACAATTGTACGAATACATTCAAAAAAACTTCAGTTATGTATCGGCACTTAGTATGCGAGATCGAGATAGCTTCGATTATGTATGGCAATTAGGGTGCGATTTGAGATAGCTCTGGTTTTGTATGGCACTTAGTGTGCGATATCAAGGTAGCTTCAGCTATGTGTGGCACTTAGTGTGCAAAATTAAAATAGCTTCGGCTATGTAATGGCACTTAGTGTGAGAGATATTGAGTATTCGGCAGTAATTCGAATAGGTATGAGTTGGTTACGAGTTTGTACAAGTATGTACATGGAAAGTATAAACTTCAACTGGAAGAGTTATGAATTTTCATATAAGTTCATGATAAAGCATATGGAAAGCTTGTTGTCACCATGAATTACATGTTAAATAGTTGAAGTTATTGATTTATGTAATATGATTTGTTGAGTTTAATTCAAATGAGATTACTAAGCTATAAAGCTTACTTTGTTTATTTTTCTCATGTTTTATAGTGAATTCAAAGCTAGCTCTGATTCAGGGATTGTCAGAGGCATCGTCACACTATCCAACTTATACTTCGATACTTTTGAACTTATGGTTTAGTCATATGGCATGTATAAGGACTTTGACTCATGTTAGTTAGATTTTGGTAATGACTTTGGCCAAATGACTTGGTTTGTAAATGTTTATATTTTGAGTTGTAAATATAGCCATGAGAGTTGGCTTTATTTGGTAAATTTTAGTTATGTGTTTATATGTGAAGATATAGTTGATACTAGATGTGAATTATGTTTGTGAATTGGTTTAATATAATGTATGTTTAGTAAAGGTATAGTTAGTTGAATTGGTATGTTTTGATGGAATAATGTTTGAGGTTATAAGCATGTTGAATGTTGGTATTGAAAATGGTATGGATTAGTCTTGATTGTGGCTAAATTGATTGTTATTTATGCTATGATTTGGTATCATTTGAGCTTGTGTAGGTATGTGCAAAATGGGTGGCAAAAAATGGCTTGGTAAATAGCCTATTTTTGTCCACACGGGCAGAGACACGGGCGTGTTTCTCAACTGTGTGTGAGACACGGTCAAGTTACATGGCCGTGTGTCCCCTGGTGTTGAAATTGAAATGAAGTCAGTAAGCTCCACACAGTCTCACACACGGGCGTGTGATCGGCTGTGTGGTACAAATCAGTATACCCCCTAATTGGCACACGGCCTAGCATACGGGCATGTGACTTGGCCGTGTTGCATAAGTCAGTATACCCTACAGGTTTGGCACAGCCTAACACATGGCCTGGCACATTGGCATGTATGGCCACCTCGAAGGGCACACGGGTTAGACACACGGGCGTGTGGTTGGCCGTGTGACCCAAATCAGTATGTACCCCCTGTTTTCACACGGCCTGTGACATGGGTGTGTCTGGTGGACATGTAAGACACACGTCCTAGACACATGAGCGTGTGTCCCCTATTGAAGCAAAATTTTCTAAGTTTCATAAAAATTTCTCGAGTAATCGGTTTAGTCCCGAATCATTTCTAATGCATGTTTAAGGCCTCGTAGGCTCGTTTAAAGGACACTATCATTGGTTGTGATTAAATTGTATTTGAAATGATAAATTGTATATGAAGTGTGTGTTTTAAAGTGTTGTAAGTTTGATAATACTCCGTAACCCTATTCCAGCATTGAATACGGGTGAGGGGTGTTACACTAAATGTCCCTTCAAATGCAAGTCATACAATTTCATGCTTACTTAGGCTACAAGTATACCATTAACAAATCATTCCACTTGTTCAATTCACACCAAAAACATACCAAATCATGACATTTACCTAATTCTAACCAGTTTTCCATAAGGCACCATCATAAATAATAATCATATCAATTATTCACATCCATTTTCTAACAAATTCTAGCTTACCTAACTAGATCAAATAAAATGCCAAACATCATCATTTCTTGTAACAACCAACACGTCATATACTAATGTGTATCTTGGAATATATTTGACCACATGTAACATCCTTAATTTAGGGGTCTGGCATTTTTGTGTTGTTGCATGTGTTTGGCTCGCTAAGCTTGTTATTTAAGTGTGTTTGGGGGTCCTGGGGAGGCTCGGGGTCGAGCCTAGGCCTAGGTAAAATTTTACTTTTTGGGCACTTAAGGGGGAAAGGCTGTTGGCGGCAAGGTTTAAGAGGAAATGTTGGTAAATTGCCAACATAAGTGAGTATTTGGCAAGGTGGTGGTGGCGTCAATATGAGAGTATGGTGGGGTGGGGTTTGAATCCCACAGGCTTCATTTTGGAGTGTTTATTTTGTGCCCAGGATGGTGAAGAGATGGTGTTGGCGTGGGACTCTAAGGGGTGGTTGTTAAATGAGTCTAGCAATTCAAAATAGATGGAGGAGAGGAGTTTGGGGAGTTTGAATAGGTCAAAGTTGTTGGGTGTTTTCAAATGAGGGATGGGGAGTGAATTGTAGAAGAAATGGGGGAGAGAATGGTGGGAATGGGTGTGTGAAATGTTTGGCCAAAAGTGGGAAGGTGTGTAGGGGGCATTTTCAGTTGGGTGAGTGTGTATATGCCAAAATTTCCTTTAGTTTCTTAGGAAAACTTTGTTTGGATATTCGGTCTTATGTTGTGTGTGGGGTGCCGAACTTACAAAGCTCTTTTGATTTTATTTTCGGGTTGGTTACTCATTTTTGTGTTTGTGCCGAATCTCTCAAAGCTTCCTCTCCACCTTTTCTTTTCATTTGTGTGATAGCCGAACTTATAGAGATTGACCACTCGCGTTTTCCTTCCCATCTTTTCTTTTCAAATTTTCGTATTCTTTTTATCCTTTGTTCTTATCATAACCGAATTTCAACTCCTCTTCTACTTGTTTCAATCGATAATTTCTTTTCTTAATCCTCTAATATCATTGGAGTTTCATTTCTTTTAGCCTCTATAGTCGAACTTGGAGTGTCTTCTATTATTTCTGCAAGTGCCGAATTTCCTTGGGTTCCATTCGGCTTTTCTCTGTTCAAGGTAATGTTCTCTTCTTTTTATTAATTATCATTCTTTTCATTCCCTTTACTTCCAAAAAGAAGCCGAACACTCATCTTCTAAATCATCAAACTGAATTTGGTTTCTCTCTTTCGTAACCGATTGCTCCATCACTTTGTGATTTTGTTTCTTTCTGTGATTGGTGGTAGACTCTCATTGGATAGATCAAACACCTTGCAACTGAAAGTTTGGTGTTCTTTGGGTGCCGAAGTGGTCAGGGGTGTTAGGCTTTTCTGGGATCATAAGGTTCACTTTGGTTTAGTAGTCGAATCTGTTGTTGTGCGGTTCATCATTTATCAAGGTAAGAAATCATCTCTTCGGTTTCTTTGCTATTATTTCCTTTTCGTTTTACTCTGCCATAACCAAATTTCCCTGTTAGGCAACATCGTTTCTCTCTGAAAGTACTGTACTGATCAAGACTCTCTTCATGGATGCAAGTGCTAGCCGTTCTAAGAAGGTTGCGTTAAGGGAGCCTGAGGGGAGTGGACTCGTAGTCTCTGCTCCTAAGTTCAAAAGGCGTAGGGTATCAGCCATTCGGGATTTCCCACTGGGTTGTGGAAGAGGGGTGACATCGGATCTGACTAGACAGCTCGTAGTTGTCGAGATAGTGAGGGTAAGTATTAGTAAATCATTTGATTAGATGTGGAATAAAGGTTTCCCATTTGTTAGTTAATTGTGTAATGTGTTGGCATAGGTGACAATGATCAGGAGTGTATAGTTCTTCGCGTAATCAGGTGTGTAATTTCACACCTTTATTTCGTTTTGTTTGTATTATACTATGTGTCAGCTAAAGGCCGAAATATCCTTAGCGGGAATGTGGTTGAGGTACCTTAATGGTTAAGGTTGGAGATATACCAGGTAAGTACAATTTATGACTAAACCATTCGGTTAAATTAGCATGAATGTATGTGTGTTTTGATTACATGATATACGTTGATATATGTATGCATTCACCACCTTACGATGATGATATGACATGATGCATGGGAAAGGGATACGATATTGATGAAAGGGGAAGTGTATTTCGGTGGCCCTGCCACATATCTGTCGGTGGCCCTGCCACATCTATTTCGGTGACCCTATCACATTATTTCAGTGGCACTGCCACAATTTCGGCGATGAGCAGCGTGACTGCCATCGATGGCGTGTAGCGGATGAGGGTTGATTGTAGAAATCCCCACCGGTGTGTTTGGTCTGGAACGGGCAGTGTGTAGTGGATGGATAATTAGGTTGGGCTGGGTTGCATTATATTGCATGCATTTATCTATTATACCATGCTAAAAGGGCTCAGGCCCAGTTCGTTTCTGTAAGCGCTTCGCCCAGTTTGATTTCATAAGGGCTAAGGCCCAATTTGTATCTAAATCGGCTCGGGCCCAGTTAATGTTCGTTTAGGGGATTACACACTGAGTTCTCGTAACTCACCCCCTCCGTTTAATAATTTTTTTAGGTGATCCCCAGCATTTAGGATTTGGAGTCGTGGTGGACTCTGTGGTGGCCATACATCGTTGCTTTAGTAAATTCTGTTTTACTTTACTTTAATTTTAATTTTGGGATTATGATCTGTAATAAGGCCTCTAAGATTTTATTTGGTTTTAAGTTTTAATTCGGCTTCTATCTTTTATTAAATGTTCAATACGGGATTTTTTTAAAACCTCAACACTTGTTGTTTTAAAAATAAAAATGTTAACGAATGATTTCAAAACTATAATTGATTATATACTGGATTCTCTTAAACCTTAGTAACTAATTTCAAAATATCACATGTTCAAAAATCACTGAAACTATTTTCTGTTAATAATAAGATATTACCAATAACTCAAAATCGATTTTCCTAATATAAGCAGTTTTCAAATTAATCACAACTTTCTGAAAATGGACAATGTGTTAAACGGGTTTTTATAAACAAACCACCTAAACTCGTAGTTTTAAAAAGAGTACGAACATTTTAGCAAACAAGCAACTTCCTTTAACAACCCTTCCATGTGACATGTCAGATCCAGTCATGACGTTTAGGCCGGGTTTGGGGTGTTACACCACATGAACCAAGTCACTTAATCAACTAAACATTTCAACATCAACCAACAAGGTACAATACCACAACCAAGTATCAAATGACCAAATATGTATAAGTTTATATCTTTGACAATCACCATTCCATATACCATGCCATTAACCTTTCAAAATAATTCCAACCATTATATCATCACATACCAATCCATGATCAACCACATGATTAACCTCAAACACACAACTTATATACAAGTATAAAATATACCACTTATAATGATCACTTATATACAATCGCAAGTTACTCCAATTACTTGCCACATATCCCAAAATAAACGTTTTTAAAGTCTACCGAAAGATAGTTGGATAGTATGATCTTCAACTTGATATGATTGCTCGGTTCCACAAAATGATATTTATAAGAAAACAATAAAATGAAATGAGTGAGCTTCAAGGAGCTTAGTAAGTTCATAGGTCAGAAACGATATACATACCTTATGTTCACAATTATAACTTAACCTAATCATTGATTAAACATAATTCTATCATCACAACTATACCAGAAGGTGAGTTCATAACTTACAAGTAAAATAACCATTCAAGTTAAACAATATCATTCCATATCAAGTCACTACATATCATCATAATCATGAGTATATATTTTCAAGTCATCAACAAGCAAGGCGATACAAGTCATTATATTATTTAACAAGCACCATTTTGCTCGATGAACGGATATATGCAAATACGGATAAGCAGTTATCCACCCAAGACATGCCAAAATGCGCAACCGAGACAATCCAACCAAGAACACGTTTAAGCACCAAGTGCCTAGTCCATATGTAACAACCCATTTTTTAGTGGTGTTGAAAATAGTGGTTTCAAGGCCACAAATCTAAGGAGTAAGTTTATAAATATTATTATTTAATATCTATGATTCAAGTATGGTATGAAAATAAATTTTGAATTGGCAATTTATGTTATTTGAATGATTAATTAGGTTTAAGTGGTATGACCCTAAAATCAAGTGATTTTAGAAAATAAGGTATCGGGATCTCGTTTCTCTAAATTGAGCCGTAAATATTTTATTAAATATTTTCAGAATGTTATTAAGGTTGTATTAACTTTTGGTTAAGAAATTTTATTGTTTGGTTAGCTAATTAAAGAAAAAGGACTAAATTGTAAAAGGGGCAAAACTTGTTAATTAATGCATTTAGGTGATTTAATAGCTTAAATATCATAAGAGGGAGGAATCATGTGGCAAATAAACCTTATTCATTGATGTTGGACAGTAAAAGGATTAAAAGTAGTAAAATAAAACATATGTTAATGGAAAAATGGTAAATAACATGAAAATTAAAACAAAATAATTAGAAAACGATATCATCTTCTTCTTCATTTTGTTTCATGTTGGCCAAATATACCTTAATGGAGAAACCTAACATTCGATTGGTTTGAAGCTTTGCATGGGTAAGTTTTGATACTCGTTCCTTGTAATTTTTATATTTTTGAGATCGTTGCAACTAGGTCCAACTAGCTCGTACCTTTGGTTTTGAATCTGTAAAAAATTTAGAAGTTTCCATTGATGAATATTGAATGTTTTTTATGATAAACATGTGTTTGAAGCTTTGATTGTGGTATTTGGTTATTTTTGTGGAGTGATTTTTGTTAGATTTTGATTTAAGGATTAAATTGTTAAAATGTCAAAATTTCAAGGTTTGATTGAGAATTTAATGTTTAATAGGGATTGTATTAGGGCCTAGAATACTTGATTATAATCTAATCTTCAGGAAAATGGTTAATTTGATTATTTTCGGGTCAAGGGACTAAATTGAAAAAGTTATGAAAGTTAGGGGCATTTATGGAAATTTAAAAAATAAAAGGGTATTAAATGTAAAGTAAATTGGAATGTGAAATGTAAGCTAATAATTGAGAAATTTTACATTTTAGATCAAGAATGAGTGGAAAATCAAGGAGAAGAGAAAATTACCAAATAGCCCCTAAACTTAGTTATTGCTACAATTTAGTCAGGTAAATTCTTATGAACTGTAATCATTTTAATATTATATAAATTGAATGTTTGTTATGCCATTTCAATGCAATTGAATTATTTTATAAATGTACCAATGCTATGATGAATTGACGGCTATTAAGTCCTGGTTGAACATTAGGAATTCTTAGGATACAAATGACATGTCATTAGGGATTTCATGTTTCGGGTGCTGGTCTTGAATATCCTACTGATGGTTGAGGTCCTGCATTTGTTGTGGATTTTCCATAGCTCGTGTGAGTAGCATCGTGTAGTTTACATTCCAACCCACAGCTCGTGTGAGCAGACCCATTTCACAGCTCGTGTAAGCATTGATGTAAAAGAAAGGTTATGGTTTTATGTAAAGGCACACTTCATGTGAGCTTTTTCTAGTATCCGATGTAATTTTAGATGTATCAACATGTAACACCCCAAACCCGGTCCAAACACCACGACCGAATCTGGTATGTTACGGGGAAAGACGTGTTTGAAAATCTCGAATTTGTACTAAATAAAATTGGTAAAACTTTGATCCGTTTAGAAAAACAAGTTGTTTAATATCGTTACTAAAACATTTAGACTTAGTAAAAATTTTGATTTTCAAGTTTAGAAACAATTGATTTTCATATGCTTATAAAACCAGTGCGATACCCGATGGTATAGTTGAAAACATATCGTTAAAGATTTGAAATCGTTGTTATGTCAAGTTTTAGCAAATTAACCCAATTATTCTCATATGGCATATTAAAATCGGACTTAAAACATAATATCAAAAGGCATAATTTAAAGGCTTTTTACAAATCCGTAATAAACCCAACTGAAAGTAAATTACTAAAGTACCCAAAGCATAACATCTGAGTAAAACTTTTATTCCGCATGGCATGAGCACCCCGAGTCTATCCCGGCTCCATGTCCGCGTCTACGAGTCACCTGAAATGTCAAAGGAGAGGGTGAGTCGAGTGACTCAGTGTGTAAATCCCGCTCCCGATAAAACAACAAGCTAACACACATCATACATAGCAACATAATTAATGCAACCCAGTCCTAACCATCCGTATCGCCTTTTCTACCCCGGGTGGTACCAAACCACTGGTGGTGCCAAACCACTGGTGACGTATAGTCACAATGTGTTACCAAAACACTGGTGTCCCAAAGACACATTATCCATCAATGTGGTCCCAAACCACTGGTGTCCCAAAGACACAATTGTGCTACCAAAGCACTGGTGACCGAAGTCACAAATCCAATGATGGGGCCAACCCATCGTGTGTTACCAAAACACTGCGCGCACGATCCCATATCTCAAGTGGGGCCAACCCACGGTGGGTCAAACCACGTGGACAAGTCGCAATGAGGTGCCAAACCTCTGGTGTCCCAAAGACACAATGTGCTACCAAAGCACTGGTGACCGTAGTCACAAATCTGGTGATGGGGCCAACCCATCGTGTGTTACCAAAACACTGGCGTCAATCCCGTATAATCATCTGTGGGGCCAACCCACTGTGGTACTGAGCCACTGGGACGAGACGCTGAGGTACCAAACCTCTGGAGGTGCCAAACCTCTGGTGACCCAAAGTCACAAAGTGTGCTACCAAAGCACTGGTGCTCGTCAGCACAAAATATCACTGCTCCCTCCACTCGTATCACCCATCAACATGCCATACTCATGTAATCATGCATATCATACAATCATGCATATCATGCCAATATGTCTAATCTCATACCCCATGTCACATATATCCATAGTCATGATATCATATAGATTATCAGTAACTCATATTAATATTAACACTGACTTACCCGAGTCCACGATCATACCCATTAGGGTATTATATCAATCATCGCTGTTTCATTAATCATCACACGATTACCAATCATATTACTAAATATAAGTGTGTTAGTATACACACCTGATAAATACGAGTCTAAAATCCAACGAGAACGATCTAAGCCCCTCGATTACAAGATCCTTTCACCTGATTTGGTTTCCTACCAAATCCCGAACCAAAAGTGGTTTCCTTAGACAATCGGCCAACCTAACCAATATTCGGCCAATAACACACCAGGAGGGAAAGGAGATTCGGCCCTACTCACCAAAGAAAACGCAAGAGAAGATGAAAAAGGGAGGGGTTGATATTCGGCCAACAACCAAAAAGATGGGAAAAGAAGAAGAAAAGAAAGTGTTTTCGGTTTTCGCAAGGAAAAGGAATGGAGAAAATGTTATGGAGATTAAAGTTCGGCTAGGGAGATTTCAAGAAGAAAAAGAGAGTTGAGAAGAAAAGAGAATGGACTTTCGGCTTAACACAAATGGACAAAAAAGAAATAAGAGAAAGGTGGGTTCGGCCAAAGTGAATGAAAGAGATAAGAGTTTGAAGGCTCAAGAGCATTCGGCTACCAAGAAGATTGAGAGAAAAGCAAAGCAAAATTCGGCAAATAGGTGCTTGGACTTTCGGTTTCCAAAAGAAAATGAGAGAAAGCTCTCTTGAAATTTTCGGCTAGCTAAACAAAAGAAAGGATTCTTCTTTGACACCAAATGACCGAACATGCACCAAAATTCAAAATGAATTTCGGCACTACCCCTTTTCCCATGCTCCAAGCCGTCACTCCTCCTCCACACTCCCTAAAATTCGCCATATCCCCCCAAGAGCTCCCATCCACTCATTCAAAATTGGTTGAACAAGTCAACCTCCTAAAATTCCTCTCCACCCACCATTCGAATGTGAAGACCAAGTCAATAGCAGAGTTTGAACTGCACACTACTACTCCTCCTCCATGCCGTAAAAATGGAAGCAAAATGTGGGATTTCTGCAGCTTGAACATAGGACCTCCCTCCCTTGCAAGTGACGCCAAACACAAGCCCCAAGTGGCGCATGGTTTGCCACTTAACTAGCTCAACTCTTGTGCTAGAATTCACCATCAAATAATTATAAACCCCACTCCATCACTCCTCTCACCCAAAGCTTAAAACTAAAATTTTTCTACCTACTCAGCTTACTCCTAGCCTACCATTAAACCCCGAATCACACAAACAACAACACAACAATCCCAACACATGCCATATCATGCAACAACAAAATAGCCCCCCTAACCCGTGATATTACGCTTCTACCCCTTTAAAAATAATTTCGGCCTCGAAATTACCTGGTCAAAAGAGTTGCGAGTATTGCTGTCTCATCGTATCCTCGGGTTCCCACGTGGCTTCCTCCACGCCATGGTTCCGCCAAAGTACCTTAACCAGAGGCACAGACTTCCTACGCAGAACCTTCACATCCCGATCAAGAATCGCATGTGTTCCTCTTCCAAAGTCAAATCTGGATTTACCTCGATCTCCTCCACTGCTACTACATGTGATGGATCTGAACGGTATCTCTGAAGCATCGAAACGTGAAAAACGTCGTGAATCTGGCTAAGCTCTGCTGGCAACTCAAGCTGATACGCCACTGGTCCAACTCGTCTCAATACCTTATACGGCCCAATAAACCTCGGACTTAGCTTGCCTTTTTCTCGCCAAACCTCAAAGACCTTCTTCCAAGGCGAGACCTTTAAGAAGACACGATCTCCCACAAATAACTCTATATCTCTTCGCTTAAGATCGGCATATAAGACTTTTGCGATGCCTCAAGCTTCCTTCAAACGAGCTCAATCAACTTAACCTTGTCTTCTGTCTCCCAAAGAACCAACTCGGGTCCCAACAACCGACGTTCACCTAACTCGTCCAACAAGTAGGTGAGCGACACTTCCTACCATACGCCTCATATGGTGCCATTTTGATGCTTGCTTGGTAGTCATTGTTATAGGCGAACTCATCGCTTAACGGCGCAGAACTCTTCCCAACCCTCAAGTCCGAACACAACCTCTCAACATGTCCTCTAAAATCTGAATGACCCTTTACTGATCGCGCGTCGATCATGCGGGTGAAAAGCCGTCTTTGAAATCCAAACGAGTACCCGAGCTTGATGCAACGCTCTCGAAACCTCGGCGTAAACACGGATCCCTATCCGAGATAATCGAAATCGAGTACGCCGTGTAGCCTTACTATCTCGACACATAAAGCTTCGCCAACCTCTGAAGTGAATAGTCTACTCTCACCGGAATGAAATGGGCCGACTTAGTCGAGACGGTCCACGATAACCCAAATCGAATCTTTCTTGCTTGGCGTAAGCGGTAACCCACCGATTTAAATCCATAGTTATCCTTTCCCATTTCCACGAGGGATTTTCACGGTGTCAAGCAAACCCGACGCAGAATCGATGTTCCGCCTTGACTGTGACAAGTCGACATTTCCCAACAAACTCTGTCACCTCTTCTTTCTTCAAGCCAGCCACCAAAATCGCTCTCTAAGATCCCTATACATCTTACTACCTCTCGGGATGCATAGCATAAGGATCGCTATGTGCGTCTCAAGAATCTTCTGCCTCGACTCAACATCTTTAGGCATACAAGCCTTACCTTGAAAACACGTAACCTCGTCACTAGACAAGTCAGTAACCCTCCAAACCACCATTCTCGCACTTGTAACCTTCGCGCACTCGTAACCTCATCCTCCAATCGCTTTCTCTTTGATCTGCTCAACCCAAGTAGGCTTAACTGCAGCTCGCCAAAATACTCCGTCGTCATACAAACTTAAATGGGCAAACAAAGCTCTTAAGTCCGAAACAACCCTACGGCTCAACGCGTCTGCCAACACGTTAGCCTTGCCCGGATGATATTCAATCGAATAATCGTAGTCCTTGAGCAATTCAACCCATCTACGCCGCCTCAAATTCGGATCCTTCGAGTCAATAGATACTTCAAACTCTTATGATCTCAGTGTAGACTATTGATCTCTCACCGTACAAGTAATGCCTCCAGATTTTTAGAGCGAAGACTACGGCTGCTAGCTCCAAGTCGTCGTCGGATAGTTGACCTCGTGTGGCCTCAGCGCCGAGAAGCGTAAGCCACAACCTTACCTTCCCGCATCAAAGACACAACCCAATCCCGTGATGTGATGCGTCGCGATGACACGTGAATTCCTTACCACCTCGGGTTGAATTAACACAGAGCCTCACAAGATCTTCTTCAACTTATCAAAACTCTCCTGCTGTTTTCACCCACACTAACGGAACTCCCTTTCTTAACGACTTAGTCATCGGTGCAAAGAAATTAGCGAGAAACCTCAACAAATCTTGGTAGAGTATCCTCCAAACCGGAAACTCCGAATCTCGTGCCGACGACTTAGGAGGCTTCCAATCCAAAACCGCCTCAACCTTCCGAGGATCTACTCTAATTCCCTCAGCTGATACTACATGACCCAAAAACGTCACTTCACTAAGCCAGAACTCGCACTTACTGAACTTAGCATAGAGTTGCTTCTCCCTCAAAACTTGCAACACCACTCTTAAGTGCGCATCATGCTCTTCTTCCGACCTTGAGTAAACCAAGATGTCGTCAATAAAAACCACGACGAAACGGTCCAGATACTGCTGAAACACCCTATTCATCATATCCATAAAAGCTGCCGGGGCGTTAGTCAACCCGAACGGCATTACTAGGAATTCGTAGTGCCCGTACCGAGTCCGAAACGCTGTCTTATGGATATCCGCTTCCTTAACTTTCAACTGATGATACCCCGACCTCAAATCGATCTTCGAAAACACCGATGCACCTTTCAACTGATCAAACAAGTCATCTATCCGTGGTAACGGATACTTGTTTTTAATCGTCGACTTATTCGGTTAGGCGTAATCGATACACATCCGCATCGTACATCGCCCTTCTTCTTGACGAATAATACCGGCGCTCCCCACGGTGAAACATGGGCCTAATGAAGCCTCGATCCAACGGCTCCTGAATCGAGCCTTAAGCTCCACCAATTCCTTTGGTGCCATCCTATATGGAGCAATAGACACTTTGGCGCATCCACGGTAGCGAGATCTATCCCAAACTCTACCTCACGATCCGGTGGCAAACCCGGAAGCTCCTCCGAAACACATCAACAAATTCCTTAACAATGACGAACCTTCTCAACAAAGCAGGACTCTTTAGCCTCCAAGGCATACACATGAACCACATACGCTTCTTCGACCGCTTCCGACCATCTTTCTGACTTTTAATGCCGATACCACATTGGATAAGTAATCTCTCCTATTACCTATCATAATCACTTCATCTCCTTATCCGTCGATAGAACCATGCGCTTAGCCGCGCAATCCCACCTTAGCCTGGTACTTCACCAACCAAATTATTCCAAGAATCGATCGAACTCCCCAAACGGCGCTTCCATCGGATCAAGCAGAAAAAAATGACCCCCTGGAGTTCTAGGGTACATCCTTATACAACTTATCTACGACTACTGAGTGACCTGAGGGCTAAGTACGCCATTTGTCTAGAAGCGCTTTACGAGTCTAAGTCCATGGTCTCAACTATACTCACGGCAACATACGAATGCGTGGAACCCAAGTCAATTAAAGCGTTATAGGAGAACCAAAAATCAAAAACGTGCAGTGTGATTACGTCCGGTCGCGCGCCTCCTCGCGGCGTCTAGTCGCATACACCGCACCAGGTGCCGTGCGTGCTCGAACTACCCGCACCTCTGCCCGTGCTCCACGACCTCGACCAAATCCATTACCACCTCTGCCATTACCACGGCCCCTCTGTGGTGGCGGTCCACTACCTCTCGATTGATTACGGCCCCGACTCTCGATCAATCCTGCCATCCCACGCGGGCAAATCCCTAATCGATGATCCGAGATCCACACTGGCAACCCTTTCCACCACCACCCAACAGCCACCCCCCCAATGAGATTTCCCACCGACACACCGCGCGGCGGTCCCTACCTAGCGCAACAACAAACCTAGCGGATCGATTACGCCCACTTGGTCTAGCCCTCTTACGAGGATTACGGGACGATCCGTAAGACCCAAAGCTCCTCTTAAGCCTACTCCCGTCCATGCTCGTCTTCATCGACTCCTTAACACCCTCGGCTACCTTAGCCTTCTCGACTAAGACAAGAAACTCGCGCTCTCTCTGTGGGAGCAATCAGCGACCTCAACTCGCTCTCGCATGAGACCATCCTCGAAACGAACACACCTCTCATGCTCGGTGGCTACAATGCCCTCGCATACCTACTCGGCCAGAACTCACCTCGACTTTCAAGAATCGATTTACTCCTCAACAAGCCTCGAAATGCCTTTTCATTGGAGTCGATGTAACTAGCCCCGATGTATTTCTTTTGATATGCAACTCAAATAATCCCATGTCATATCGGATCCTCACCGCCACACTGTCTCCGAACCGTGAGCCACCACCATCGATATGACTCATCCCGAAGAAGCGTCGATACGATGCCTTTCAACTTCTCTTCACCGTCAAGTCCAGATCATCCATGATCCGCTCAGCTTGCCTCCACCAAATATTCGGCAGTTGCTAGGAGCAACACCCGATACACTCGGAAAAATTCGCCCCCGTTAGCCCGAGTCGCCAGAACAATTTCCTAACTCCCGCACCACCACCTACACCAGCTACTCTTTCCAACACCCGCAGCATCGCTCAGACATCGCATCATCTCGATCGATCTCGAACTCACCACCTCCACTGGTGGTGGCCCAGCATCTCATTTTCGACCCTTGACTGGATCCTACGGGTTCGTAAACTGTCATCCTACCTCGACCTCGACCACGAGTATTACGCCACGTCCACCTCGAGTACTCATGACTAAACGATCTACGCTTACGATTAAAAGATTTTTATGCATTAGTATCATTCCACTTTCTTAACCGAAAGAAATTTTATGGATGGAGTTTAATCAGGGGTTCTTTCGAGCAACCAAGGTTTCAATCTTCTATCCTATTCACCCAAAAGAGGTAATACATCCATTCCTTAACCCTTTCCATACCTATTCACTCTTCTGACATTCTTTGTCCATTTCTAGCCCAAGGGTATTTTCGTCATTTTCCTACAGGTATTTTCAGTAATAAAAGATATTTTAAACTTTTCAGAAACCGGTCACTTTGAAATTCCAAAAATTTTGGGAGTGTTCTTTGAAAATTTTGTAAAATACTTCGTTTTGAAAACCAGGGTATTTTAGTAATTTTCACAAACTGAGGGCGTTTTCGTAAATTTCCAAAACCAAAATTTTCGTTTGATATTTTGTAAAACAGAGTGTTTAAATTTCGTAACATCATTGAAATTTTGGGCAAAATCATTGGGTTGATATTTTATGAACCGAGGGCATTTTAGTAAATTTACCCTAAGGGCATTTTTTTGTAATTTTCACAAATCGAGAAATTCGTTGTAAAAGTGACATTCTCAGTTTTGAAAGAGTTTATTGCAAAAAGTTTGAAAACATTAGGTTGTTGTTGTTGTATTTTCAAAACATAGCTAATTCCCTTTTGGGTTTTAGTCGTTAGGTTAAGTCTATGACCGAGCCTTCTTGGTCGGGGTGAACTCGAGAGCTACGCACCGGTGGGATACTGCGAAGAGGAGGTGAGTCACGAGGACCGCTTAAATACCAAGCTCTTCCGGATCCTCTCCTAGACATGCGTCTGAGGAGTTACCACACCCCTAGCCCCGTGGGTTTGAGTCACGCATTGGTTTAGTGCTTTAAGTCTTATGCTTTAGTTCGAGTGTTTGAGTGTTCTAATCCTAGGGTTCAGTCCTATAAATCTAACTACGTTCCATATCACCTACCCTTCTACAAATAGTAATTCACGTAAGAGTTAGAACTACTTACAGGCGGCGAATCGGTGGAGACTCGGTGCCATGCCTTGTAAACCATGTATTCAACCCCAAAACACTTAAAACGAACTTTTGAAAACAATTTGGGCCTCAGGCCCACAACCGAGGCTTTTGAACTTAGCTCTGATACCACAATTGTAACACCCCAAACCCGGTCCAAACACCACGACCGAATCTGGTATGTTACGGGGAAAGACGTGTTTGAAAATCTCGAATTTGTACTAAATAAAATTGGTAAAACTTTGATCCGTTTAGAAAAACAAGTTGTTTAATATCGTTACTAAAACATTTAGACTTAGTAAAAATTTTGATTTTCAAGTTTAGAAACAATTGATTTTCATATGCTTATAAAACCAGTGCGATACCCGATGGTATAGTTGAAAACATATCGTTAAAGATTTGAAATCGTTGTTATGTCAAGTTTTAGCAAATTAACCCAATTATTCTGTTATGGCATATTAAAATCAGACTTAAAACATAATATCAAAAGGCATAATTTAAAGGCTTTTTACAAATCCGTAATAAACCCAACTGAAAGTAAATTACTAAAGTACCCAAAGCATAACATCTGAGTAAAACTTTTATTCCGTATGGCATGAGCACCCCGAGTCCATCCCGGCTCCATGTCCGCGTCTACGAGTCACCTGAAATGTCAAAGGAGAGGGTGAGTCGAGTGACTCAGTGTGTAAATCCCGCTCCCGATAAAACAACAAGCTAACACACATCATACATAGCAACATAATTAATGCAACCCAGTCCTAACCATCCGTATCGCCTTTTCTACCCCGGGTGGTACCAAACCACTGGTGGTGCCAAACCACTGGTGACGTATAGTCACAATGTGTTACCAAAACACTGGTGTCCCAAAGACACATTATCCATCAATGTGGTCCCAAACCACTTTGGTGTCCCAAAGACACAATTGTGCTACCAAAGCACTTTGGTGACCAAGTCACAAATCCAATGATGGGGCCAACCCATCGTGTGTTACCAAAACACTAGCGATTTATCCCATATCTCAAGTGGGGCCAACCCACGGTGGTCAAACCACGAGGGACAAGTCGCAATGAGGTGCCAAACCTCTGTGTCCCAAAGACACAATGTGCTACCAAAGCAGGCGGTGACCGTAGTCACAAATGTGATGATGGGGCCAACCCATCGTGTGTTACCAAAACATCGGCGTCAATCCCAGTATAATCATCTGTGGGGCCAACCCATCGTGGTACTGAGCCAGCCACTGGGACGAGACGCCGAGGTACCAAACCTCTGGAGGTGCCAAACCTCTGTGACCCCAAAGTCACAAAGTGTGCTACTAAAAGCACCGGTGCTCGTCGAAGACAAAAATATCATCCGCTCCCTCCACTCGTATCACCCATCAACATGCCATACTCATGTAATCATGCATATCATGCAATCATGCATATCATGCCAATATGTCTAATCTCATACCCCATGTCACATATATCCATAGTCATGATATCATATAGATTATCAGTAACTCATATTAATATTAACACTGACTTACCCGATGGGTATTATATCAATCATCGCTGTTTCATTAATCATCACACGATTACCAATCATATTACTAAATATAAGTGTGTTAGTATACACACCTGATAAATACGAGTCTAAAATCCAACGAGAACGATCTAAGCCCCTCGATTACAAGATCCTTTCACCTGATTTGGTTTCCTACCAAATCCCAAACCAAAAGTGGTTTCCTTAGACAATCGGCCAACCTAACCAATATTTGGCCAATAACACACCAGGAGGGAAAGGAGATTCGGCCCTACTCACCAAAGAAAACGCAAGAGAAGATGAAAAAGGGAGGGGGTTGATATTCGCCAAACAACCAAAAAGATGGGAAAAGAAGAAGAAAAGAAAGTGTTTTCGGTTTTACGCAAGGAAAAGGAATGGAGAAAATGTTATGGAGATTAAAGTTCTGGCTAGGGAGATTTCAAGAAGAAAAAGAGAGTTGAGAAGAAAAGAGAATGGACTTTCTACTTAACACAAATGGACAAAAAGAAATAAGAGAAAGGTGGGTTCGCCAAAGTGAATGAAAGAGATAAGAGTTTGAAGGCTCAAGAGCATTCTGGCTACCAAGAAGATTGAGAGAAAAGCAAAGCAAAATTCGGCAAATAGGTGCTTGGACTTTCGGTTTCCAAAAGAAAATGAGAAAAGCTCTCTTGAAATTTTCCGCTAGCTAAACAAAAGAAAGGATTCTTCTTTGACACCAAATGATCGAACATGCACCAAAATTCAAAATGAATTTCGGCACTACCCCTTTTCCCATGCTCCAAGCCGTCACTCCTCCTCCACACTCCCTAAAATTCGGCCATATCCCCAAGAGCTCCCATCCACTCATTCAAAATTGGTTGAACAAGTCAACCTCCTAAAATTCCTCTCCACCCACCATTCGAATGTGAAGACCAAGTCAATAGCGAGTTTGAACTGCACACTACTACTCCTCCTCCATGCCGTAAAAATGGAAGCAAAATGTGGGATTTCTGCAGCTTGAACATAGGACCTCCTCCTTGCAAGTGACGCCAAACACAAGCCCCAAGTGGCGCATGGTTTGCCACTTAACTAGCTCAACTCTTGTGCTAGAATTCACCATCAAATAATTATAAACCCAGACTCCATCGGCTCCTCTCACCCAAAGCTTAAAACTAAAATTTTTCTACCTACTCAGGCTTACTCCTAGCCTACCATTAAACCCCGAATCACACAAACAACAACACAACAATCCCAACACATGCCATATCATGCAACAACAAAATAGCCCCTAACCCGGGATATTACACAACAGGTAAGAAAAGGGAATGAAACAATAAGTTCACAATTAAGATGTAACATTATGTTATAAAAAGATTGATGAATTAAATGATGTACTTATTTAAGGGAAATCTACTTATGCTATGGTTGAATTCATTTATATTATGGACAAGTGCACTAACTTGTGATTTGATGATGGTTTTTAGGCTTATATTAAGCATTTGGAAACGGTAAGTAAGCTAACAGAATGAAACATGATTGTATGGTAATTATGATGAATTAAATGTTATGTTTATATATATATGGTTGATTCCATATGTATCATGAACAAGTATGCTAACTTGTAAGTTTGATGGTGTCATATAGGCTTTATTAATCTTACGGCATTGGTAAAGGTTTATACTTATTTTTATAAAGTTCATTATTGAAATGGTATATTGTGATTAAAGTTTATACGAGCTTACTAAGAATTCATTGCTTACGTATTTATTTTCTCTTTCTTTATAGATTATCAGAAGCTCAATCGGTAGAAGTATGTCAGAGATCTATCACACTATCCATTGGACAATTCAATAGTTTTTCAATAATTTGACTAAGGTTTATAATGGCATGTATAGGTTGCTCTGTGATGGTATTATGGTGTATGTGTTATGTAACACCCCTATCCCAAGTCCGTCACCGGATTAAGGTTAGGAGTGTTACCAGACATATCGAAAACGTTCATAGACAAAATCATACATTCAATCAACATTCTAAGGTGTAATATCCCTTAAATGGGTCCTCGAGACCTTAATCATGCTTAGAAGTCGAATCGGGACTAAACTGGAACACATATGAAATTTTATAAAAATTTGAAACTTTTCTAAAATACAGGGGAGACACGCCCGTGGGAGGAGACCGTGTGCCCTCCACGGCTTCTAGACACCCCCGTGTGTCCTTTCGTGCTTATATACTGACTTGGTCCCCATGGCCACCAGACATGACCGTGTGTCCTAACCGTGGTCCTATACTGACTTTCCCAACATGGCCACCAAACACGCCCGTGTTAAGGCCATGTTGATTTTAGGCCAC
Organism: Gossypium bickii; assembly: GCA_025503065.1. Lineage (NCBI taxonomy): Eukaryota > Viridiplantae > Streptophyta > Magnoliopsida > Malvales > Malvaceae > Gossypium > Gossypium bickii. The sequence continues at coordinate 43,418,769 of CP106720.1, forward strand.
ATTCTGCCAATTTTCCCACGGTCTTAGGCACGCCCGTGTGCCACAACCGTGTGACATTATAGGCCATTTACAAGGCCAAAATGCCACCCATAAGGGTCAAACCTATAATCAACATATATATCATCCCTTTTCATTCACATATGAACATCAAAACATACCAAATATTCAATCAATTCATGCATATTTGTCAACTAAAGTAATCACACTACAATCATTCAATCTAACCATTCAAACCAATTCCAAACATACCAATTTGCATGATCAAATCTCAATTATGCTCAAGCACCAATCATCTATATACTTACCATATCAACCATGTCATATATCAACTAATCATGCCAAAACAACTTCTCAAATCACATTATTCAAGCATAATACAGAAACATAACTAGCCAAATCACATGGCTAAGTTCACTTTACAATTCATAATAAGAACTAGCATAAACATGCCATATCTATCTATATACATTTTCAAAGTGTACCAAAATAAGATTTAGTAGTGTGATGACGATCCGTGACGGTCCCGAGCCTTCAGTAGCTTTTACGACTTATAAAGCAGATTAAACACACACAGAGTAAGCTTTCAAAAAGCTTAGAAAGTCATATACAAATAAACTTGGTATGGAAAGCATACTTGCAAATAAATACATTGGCACATATAATTCACTTACCCATTTTCGTCATTCAAGAATCATATAAACACATAGCTCATCAAACCACACAACTTTAGTCAAACTTTACATATTGTATCATCCATTTCATATACATATCATCATAGTAAGATCACTTAGATGCTTGCCTTATATACACATTTGGTGTATAATCAACAGACCTGAATCAGACATTCATTTACTCAATCTATCAAAGCTCGAATTTGTTATTCGTATTTCAGAATGCCCGTTGAACAATAAGGAATTCAGTGGATACTTCAAAAGCTCGGAATAGTAGTACAATGCCATCATCCCAGACGAGGTCTTACATGTACTTAGATATCGATGCCACTGTCCCGGACAGGGTCTTACACAAATCAGAACGATGCCAATGTCCCAGACATGGTCTTACACGTAACGATCATAATGATGCCAACGTCCCAGACATGGTCTTCTACATAAAGTTCATTTTGATGCCAACGTCCCAGACGTGGTCTTACACATAACCAGATATCGATGCCACTGTCCCAGACAGGGTCTTACACGAATCTCAAATCAATGCCAACGTCTCAGACGTGGTCTTACATGATAAAAACAGAACAGATATCTATGACGTGACTTAGCCAATCCTATCTATTCCTAGGTTCGTACGGGGCTTCTCGGACTTAGTTACTATATCGAACTTATCTCAGAATTCAAATACACACCTCTCATAAGCATTTATTATCATCATTGAACATATGAACAATTACAAATGCATACATATTCATTTACTTGTATAATGAGTTACCTCGGATTCGGTTTATCGGAATGAAAACGGCTACTCGTTTACTTTCGCTTTCCCACGATCTAAGTCTGTTTTCTTCGATTCTTGATCTAAACATATTCAGAATTAACCCTTTTATTCACTAATTCATACAATTCAATCCAAGGACACATATTTAGGGCAATTTGCAAATTAGCCCTCACATTTGCACACTTAATAAATTTAGTCCATTTATCAAAACAACAATTTCCCAAATTTCAAACATACACATGCTTAGCCGAATACATTTACATCACATATAAGTCCACATTTTTTTATCAAATTCACAATTTAGTCCCTCAATTTGCCATTTTCTGAATTTAGCCCTATTTAGCTAAATTCATCAAAAACTCAAGAACAAAATATGTTCATCAATTACATAACTATCATTTAACACAATAAAACATCACAAACTCAACATAGCATCAATGGCATTTTACACAAACATCATCAATTCATGAAATTAAGACATGGGTTTGATAGCTCTCGAAGCAACGATTACAAAAATGTAGAAATTATCGAAAACAAATCAAAAACTAGCCTTGAATCAAGTCGATTAATAGCTGAACCTAGCTTGAATTTTATCTCTTTTCTTTTCCTTCAAATTCGGCAGAAAGATGAGCACTATCTCATCATTTTAATGTTTGTTTTATTATTACCAATATTTTATTATTCAATTACTAAAATATCCATTCCATTAATAAATACAACAAACATGTTATAAGGGCATATATGACTTTCATTCATCCATTATCTCAAAGATGGCTTATTTGCCATATAAGGCTTCCATCTTTACAAAGCCACATCATTTAAGCACTTAAACAATTAGCAAGCAACTTTCACATTTAATGCAATTTAATCCTTTTGTCAAATTAAACACACAGACAGTCAAATTAGCTTACGAAAATTTATCACATCCACAATCACACATCAATAGCACAAAAAAATAATATTAAAAATATTATACAGACTCGGATTCGTGGTCCTGAAACCACTGTTTCGACTAGGGTATAAACCGGACTGTTACAATTCTCCCCCCTTAGGGATTTTCGTCCCCGAAAATCTTACTGTTAAACAGATTCGGATATTGTTGTCTTATTGAATCTTCAGGCTTCCACGTAGCCTCTTCTACCCCGTGTCGATTCCACAGTACTTTCACTAACAAAATTTTCTTTTTTCTCAACTCTTTCGCGTCATGAGCTAAGATACGGATCGGTTCCTTTTCATATGTCATATCAGATCAGATTTTGATTTCAGATGGGGCAATCACATGTGACGGATCGGATCGATATCTACGAAGCATCGAAACATGAAATACGTTGTATATCTTTTCTAGTTCAGAAGGCAACTTCAATTTATATGCAACAGGCCTGACAAGTTCAATGATCTCATATGGTCCGATGAACCTCGGACTTAATTTACTTTTACGTCCGAATTGAAGCACTTTCTTCCATGGAGACACTTTCAGAAATACTCTGTCGCCAATTTTAAATTCTATATCTTTTCGTTTCAAGTCTGCATAAGACTTCTAATGATCAGATGCTACTTTCAAACAATCTCGGATCAATTTCACTTTCTGCTCTGAATCTTTTATCAAATCAACCCCATGTAGCTTATTCTCACTGAGTTCAGTCCAATACAAAGGTGTACGACATTTTCGTCCGGACAAAGCTTCATAAGGTGCCTTTTTGATGATCGTCTGAAAACTGTTATTATACGCAAATTCAATCAATGGCAGATATTGTTGCCACGATCCATTAAACTCAAGTATGCAGCATCTCAACATATCTTCAAGAATCTGAATAATTCGTTCAGATTGACCATCCGTTTGTGAATGAAAAGCTGTACTGAAGTGTAATTTCGTGCCCAAAGCTTCTTATAATTTCTTCCAGAATCTCGACGTGAACCTCGGATCTCTATCGGATACAATAGACAGTGGCACCCCGTGCAATCTCACAATCTCAGAAATATAAAGCTCGGCTAATTTGTCAAGTGAGAAATCAGATCTTACCGAAATAAAATGGGCATATTTCGTCATTCGATCAACTACGACCCAAATCGCATCTCTCTTTCTCGGAGACTAAGGCAATCTAGAAACAAAATCCATTGTCACTCTATCCCATTTCCACCCAGGAATCAAAATCGGCTGAAGGAATCCAGAAGGCACCTGATGTTCGGCTTTCACTTGCTGACAGACTAAACATTTTGAAACAAAGTCAGAAATGTCTCATTTCATACCAGACCACCAGTAGTGTCATTTCAAATCATGATACATTTTAGTGCTTCCAGGGTGAACAGATAGACAACTGTTATGAGCTTCATTCAAGATCAACTGAATCAACTATGGATTTCTCGAAACACAGATACGATCTAGAATCTCAAACAATCATCAACAATTTGAAATTCAGATTCGGAATTCACCACACACTGAGCTCGTTTCGCTAGCAACTCATTACCCAATTTCTAAGCGTCGCATATCTGTTGTAAGAACAATGGTTTTGCTTTTAATTCAGCTAACACAGAGCTATCATCAGACAAATCTAACTGAGCATTTAAAGCATATAATGCAAACAATGATTTTCTACTCAAAGCATCAGCAACAACATTCGCTTTACCCGGATAATAATCTATCACAAGCTCACAATCTTTTAACAACTCTAGCCATCTTCTTTGACGCAGGTTCAAATCTTTCTGAGTCATCAGATATTTCAAGATTTTATTATCTGAAAAGACGTGACATTTCTCACCATACAGATAATGACGCCAAATCTTTAGTGCAAACACAATCGCAGCTAACTCAAGGTCGTGCGTCGAATAATTCTTTTCATGAGGCTTCAACTGTCTCGAGGCATAAGCTACCACTTTGCCTTCTTGCATCAAAACACATCCTAGACCATTTAACAAAGCAATACTGTAAACAACAAATTCTTTACCCGATTCTGGCTGTACTAACACTGGAGCTTCTGTTAACAAAGTTTTCAACTGATCAAAACTTTTCTGGCATTTATATGACCATTCGAATCTGTCATCTTTCTGAAGTAATTTAGTCAATGGAGTAGCTATTGTCGAAAAGCCTTTCACAAATCTGTGGTAATAACCCGCCAAACCCAGAAAACTGCGGACTTCAGATACAGTTCTCGGAGGTTTCCAATTCAGAATAGCAGAAATCTTGTTCGGGTCAACTCGAATTCTAGAAGCTGACACGATATGTCCCAGAAAACTAACCTCGTGCAACCAGAATTCACACTTGCTGAATTTCACATACAATTGCTTTTCTCTCAAAGTTTGCAAAACAACTTTCAAATGTTCAGCATGTTCAGCCTCATCACGCGAATAAATCAAAATGTCATCAATGAATACAACAACAAATCGATCTAGATACAGTCTGAAAATTTTGTTCATCAGATCCATAAAAATAGCAGGTGCATTGGTTAGTCCAAATGGCATAACTAGAAACTCATAATGCTCGTATCTCGTTTTGAAAGCAGTCTTCAGAATGTCTAAATCTTTCACTCTCAACTGATAGTATCCCGATCTTAGGTCAATCTTGGAAAACACAGTAGCTCCTTTTAGCTAATCAAATAAATCATCAGTTCTGGGCAACGGGTATTTATTCTTTATTGTCACCTTATTCAACTTACGATAATCGATACACATCCTCATTGTGCCATCTTTCTTTTTCACAAACAAAACTGGAGCCCTCCAAGGCGAGAAACTCGGTCTAGCAAACCCTGATAACGGGCCGTCTCGAGTTTGGAGGCGAATCGTTAATGTTGCCCGATCGTAAATTAGACAGTTTCTCGTTCAACTAATAAAGGGATAATTTTGTTGGAAAAATAATATCTTCAAAAATAAATAAGGATAGGTGATAGTTTGAATGGATACGTATTTGAAACAAGAAAGAACCTTTAATAAAAATTAAAGACCCGAATCTTATAAGTTTCAAATTGATGGAAGGAATTTCGAAATTTGAAACAAGAAAGAACCTTTAATAAAAATTAAAGACCCGAATCTTATAGGTTTCAAATTGATAAAAGAGTTTCGAAATAAAACCTAGACCCACTATCTAGTGAGATAGGAACCGACGGTATGATTTTTCAAAATAAAACCGATACCCACTATCTAGCGAGATAGGAACCAACGGTATAGGTAGATGAACGCCACACCCGTGAGGATGATAAGTTCAAAACAAGGAAAGAACGGCGCCACTAGAAAACTAGATAAGTCAATTCAAACCTCGAGAATAAGGAGAGTGAAAACTCACCAAAAGAAATTCTTCTTTTCATCCAAATTCAAGTTGTATCCCTACAAATGAAAATAGCCAAAGTATTTATAGGCAGAATTGAAGCTTTTATGTAAAAGGCTTGTTTCTAGATGTTCTTAATTGGTTGGCTTCAGTCTTCATTTGTGCGCACGATTAATCAATCTTGGTGTAGCACTTGTTAACATTCGGCCAAGATAATCACTCTAATCTTCAATTGCCGTCCACCATGTATCAATTTTAATTATTTATTCCTCAATTGCCGTCAATATTCTTCAATTGTTGTCCACCATGTATCAATTTCAATTAATTATTCCATCAATTGACGTCCATACATTAGCCATACACATTCTCCATTTGACTTTGTTAAAATAATATGGCTATTAAACACATGCTTTGTCACCATAAGTTTTAGCTATGCCGTCCAACACCACATGCACTTCAACGTTTATAATTTTATTTTGACCTTGCCATCCACTAATCTTCAATTATTTATTCATGATGGTTTTTGCAGTCCTATTTTATTTAAGCATTGCCGTCCAAGCCTTCATTTCTTTTAATAATTTATTCATTCCATTCAAGCTCCAATTTCTATCATGGCCATCCATTAGCTTTTCTTGTTGTCATCCAAAATAACGTGAATCACCTATAAAATATAAACCATCATTAGTAAAATTTCGGTTGAATATAAATTAACACACATTTTAATCGATACATAAATTAAACTAAACAATTTAATAAAGTCAAGACATATTAAATTCGACTATGACTAACGTAAACACATTAAAATTTTAAAACTAGATAACTTAAAATTTTATTAAAAACATGCAAACAAATTAATTAAAGCTTGGACAAATTAATTTAGACACCAATTTAAATTATTAGGCCGCATTAATTTGTGGTAAGAAATAATTAATTTGAGGATGCAATTTATTTAAAAAAAACATTTACTTTTAAAATCAAACATCTTAAAAACATGTAATAAAATGTGAAAAATTAATTTAGACTAAGAGAAATTATTTTAGACACTAAATAAAATATTTAGACAAATTAATTTGCTGTAGAAAATTAATTAAATAAATGAAATTGTTCAATTTATTTAATTAAATTCAGCAATTTAATTTCCCTGCAATTTAAGACTCAATTTTATTTAAAGCATGAAAAATTAAAAATTTGGAGTCGAGCTTCGTCGACTTGAAAATTCGATGGGTGCCCCGGGTGTGCCCGTATCATCCCCTCCCTCTTCAAGACGATTCGTCCTCGAATCGACCCGTTGGTTGTCCGAACAAAACTCCTTGCTCGTCTTTCCTTGATCAAACAGAACGGATAATAAGCACGAAACCTGAAAAGGATAACCAAGAATTAGCAAGATCCGGCTCAAACAAAATTGCAATCCGGATATGGGCATCACAAGACAAATAGTTCTCAAGCAATCAAGCAAAAATACATTATCATACAAAATGATCAATGCCTTGTCAAAATTTTGAAACAAAAAGCGGATAAGCTTCAAAACATGCACAAGATTTAATTGGATTCCACAAGTCAAAATAAACATGCGAATAACACATCAAATGATAGATATAGTCGTCAAAAACAAGTAATGAAGAAAAAGCACATGGCACTTTGAAGTTGAACATTCAAACCTTGCTTTGTATTCGCACATGAATAAAAATGATCAAACACAAAATTCTTTTTGTCTTCTTTTAAAACAAATAGATCATCAATCAAGATAGGGCATTCAAATAATTCATGCTTTACAAAATGGCAATCATCATTATGAGCTTTTTCAACATCCAAAATGAACAAAAATGCTTCAACCCATGCTTCATGACACTTATCGAAAACAATTATCTTTTTGACAAGAACCCAAACAGATAGTTCATTATCAAACAAGATAGAACATTGAAGATCATCACGTTTTAAAGATTTTACAAGAATGGATTCAGCAACGTGATTCTTGTCAACATCCGAAGAAAACAAAATGGGTTCATAGATTTCAAGTGTCTTACCTTTGGGTGTTGAAAGACAGAAATCGACTTTACCTTTATGCGCCGTTTTGTCTTCACAAGCTGAAACTTGAAGATCGAATTTACCTTGTTTGATCAAGACGAACTTTCTCTCCTCGGGCATGTAATGTAGTCGATGCTTTATTCGCGCATTAACATTTTTCAAACAAAATAGGAAATCCATGTACACGAATTGCATGTACCAAAACAAAATTTGCTTAAGGAACGAATAAAATTTGAAAACAAGGTTGACAAAATTCGTTACCTTATTTAAAAACCAAGTATCAAATCGATGGGAATTTCTCACGCACAATTGTTGAGACTTGATTTTTTTACAAAATATACCAGATGATACAAAACATATTCCCGGTTTAAAAACATGATTTTGATTATTAAATCCAAGATGTGACAACGGTTTAGAAAAATCAAACATGTTAAACCAATAGGAATTGTGCAAACTCAAAATCGAGCAATCAAAATTCTTGACGAATTTCAAAACTGATTTACAAAAGCTCAAAGATTTCATTTTAGATAATGAACAAATCTCGTAATATCCACAATCAAACAAATTGAGATTAAAAGAGAATTCATCATCATACTTACACCGAGTCTTGCACTTGTCGAATGGATGTTACTCCACCTTCACTCTTTGCTTCACAATGGTTATTATGGGATAAACCCGTCTTACCATCCTTTAAAACATCACAATGAATGTTATTAGACAAACTTGCCTTACCATCATTTAAAATATCACCAAGAATCGAGAGATGGCAAATGATGGTATTATCCATATTTTTACATTCATTAGAAAAATTTGGTGGTGTTGCAATTGTTTCAACACACTTACCTTCCTTACCTTTCGACTCGGGAGGTTTAGCTTCACCTTCAACTTTACCTCTTTCAATCAAAGAAAACGTCGCTCTTTTGGGAGGTATTGAAGTTGTAGGTTCTTGTGCGATGAAACTCAAGTGAAGAAGCGGAAGAAGAACAAACTTCAAATGAGTTAGTTAAATCAACACTCACTTCTACTTGCTCATCTCGTTTTCTTGTTTCCCTTTCACACTCTTTTTCATTTTCTTCTCTCTCTCTTTTTCTTGTTCTTTTCAATGATCTTCTCAATGGCTTTTTCAAGCCTTCTCAAAACTTGCTCATTTTCTCTCTTTCTTGCCTCTTTTCTTTTTATTTCTTTTTCTTTTCTTTTCTTTGTTTTTATTACATGAAGTTACAAAAGAATCACAATAATAAGAATTTCTAAAAGAAGAAAAACTATTTACTGAGATGAATCATGATAATTTCTTCTGAAGAATACTCCATGTAGGATTTCTTGAATCATACGTCGAATAACTCGTGCTTTCTTGTCCGTCATCTTGAAGAGAATCGAGCTTGTGACTTTCTTCTCTCGTTTCAAAATGCGTTGAGTAGGAGTCTTGGTAATAATCTCCTCTAGAATAGTCCTTGGTTGGGTATTGCCGTGCTTTGCTCTTAACTCGTCCTTTGAGTTGAAGAAGTTTGCCTCGATGATAGGAAGATGGGAGGTACCGTTTGCGCATCACGTCTTTCATTTGGACCACGTTAATATTGGATACTCTCCATTTTGTTTTCGACTCTTGGTAAATTGGTCCCACCAAGTCATGGCATAATCGGTGAAACTATTTTTATTAGCCTTACTTTCTTGCCTTCCAAATAATCGTGGTACCCAAAAACCTTTTCTACTCGCATTTCCCATTCAAGGTATGCATCCGGATCGGCTTTACCTTGAAACGGTGGAATGTTTTTGTTATTCTTCTTGAAGTCATTAAAACATCCTTGATCTCTAAAGCCTCGGTTTCTTTGATCGCGTCGCCTTTCGCCTTGGTTGTATGATGGATCAACCAATCACTATCTACAACACTTCTTCTTTCAAATTTAGAGGCATATTTGTTGCTGAAAAGAAACTATTATAACAAAGGGAAATAAATCGACAAAATTTAAAATACCTTACCACAAAATCTCACAAGTCACTCACAAAGAAAAATTATCAACACTCACACTCGTGTTTTTACTCAATTCTGGCTTTTTTTTTTTTGATGTATTCACTCTTGCCTTTTACCGCTCAAATTCACTCTTCTAGATTCTAGAAGGTTGTCTTTGACTTACTAGCAACTCGTAGGTTGTGTTAAGCTAATTGAACATGAAGCTGGAAAGCAATTTAATGTAGAAAAGCCAAGAGATGACCAAGATATGTTAGAGGAGGTAACAAACTGCGGGAAGTCAACTATAGTTGATTTCCAACATCTTATAGAGCTAACTAATTATACAGACAAGGACTCGTCTCAGTTAAAATATACTTTGTAAAACACTGGTAATATAAATCTAAACAGGCTATGGTAGGAAGAGGGTTCTTTTTTTTTTTTAAACTTACTCGGAAAAACTCAAAACGATCAAAAACGTGCCTAATTTAATTGGCTCTGATACCAGATGATAACGGGCCGTCTCGGGTTAGGAGGCGAATCGTTAATGTTGCCCGATCGTAAATTAGACAGTTTCTCGTTCAACTAATAAAGGGATAATTTTGTTGGAAAAATAATATCTTCAAAAATAAATAAGGATAGGTAATAGTTTGAATGGATACGTATTTGAAACAAGAAAGAACCTTTAATAAAAATTAAAGACCCGAATCTTATAAGTTTCAAATTGATGGAAGGAATTTCGAAATTTGAAACAAGAAAAATCCTTTAATAAAAATTAAAGACCCGAATCTTATAGGTTTCAAATTGATAAAAGAGTTTCGAAATAAAACCTAGACCCACTATCTAGTGAGATAGGAACCGACGGTATGATATTTCGAAATAAAACCGAGACCTACTATCTAGCGAGATAGGAACCAACAGTATAGGTAGATGAATGCCACACCCGTGAGGATGATAAGTTCAAAACAAGGAAAGAACGACGCCACTAGAAAACTAGATAAGTCAATTCAAACCTCGAGAATAAGGAGAGTGAAAACTCACCAAAAGAAATTCTTCTTTTCATTCAAATTCAAGTTGTATCCCTACAAATGAAAATAGCCAAAGTATTTATAGGCAGAATTGAAGCTTTTATGTAAAAGGCTTGTTTCTAGATGTTCTTAATTGGTTGGCTTCAGTCTTCATTTGTGCGCACGATTAATCAATCTTGGTGTAGCACTTGTTAACATTCGGCCAAGATAATCACTCTAATCTTCAATTGCCGTCCACCATGTATCAATTTTAATTATTTATTCCCTCAATTGCCGTCCAATATTCTTCAATTGTTGTCCACCATGTATCAATTTCAATTAATTATTCCATCAATTGCTGTCCATACATTAGCCATACACATTCTCCATTTGACTTTGTTAAAATAATATGGCTATTAAACACATGCTTTGTCACCATAAGTTTTAGCTATGCCGTCCAACACCACATGCACTTCAACGTTTATAATTTTATTTTGACCTTGCCATCCACTAATCTTCAATTATTTATTCATGATGGTTTTTGCAGTCCTATTTTATTTAAGCATTGCCGTCCAAGCCTTCATTTCTTTTAATAATTTATTCATTCCATTCAAGCTCCAATTTCTATCATGGCCATCCATTAGCTTTTCTTGTTGTCATCCAAAATAACGTGAATCACCTATAAAATATAAACCATCATTAGTAAAATTTCGGTTGAATATAAATTAACACACATTTTAATCGATACATAAATTAAACTAAACAATTTAATAAAGTCAAGACATATTAAATTCGACTATGACTAACGTAAAACACATTAAAATTTTAAAACTAGATAACTTAAAATTTTATTAAAAACATGCAAACAAATTAATTAAAGCTTGGACAAATTAATTTAGACACCAATTTAAATTATTAGGCGCATTAATTTGTGGTAAGAAATAATTAATTTGAGGATGCAATTTATTTAAAAAAAACATTTACTTTTAAAATCAAACATCTTAAAAACATGTAATAAAATGTGAAAAATTAATTTAGACTAAGAGAAATTATTTTAGACACTAAATAAAATATTTAGACAAATTAATTTGCTGTAGAAAATTAATTAAATAAATGAAATTGTTCAATTTATTTAATTAAATTCAGCAATTTAATTTCCCTGCAATTTAAGACTCAATTTTATTTAAAGCATGAAAAATTAAAAATTTGGAGTCGAGCTTCGTCGACTTGAAAATTCGATGGGTGCCCCGGGTGTGCCCGTATCAAACCCTCTCTCAGTCAATTCTTGCAGTTGTGACTTTAACTCTTTTAACTCTGTTGGTACCATTCTATACGGAGCTATCGAAATAGGTGTAGTACCAGGCAACAATTCAGTACCAAACTCAACTTCTCGAATCGAAGGTAAACCCTGTAACTCTTCAGGAAAAACATCAGAAAACTCACAGACAACAGGCACTGACTCAACTTTCTTTTCAGACACTTTCGTATCGATCACATAAGCAAAATATGCCTCATAACCCTTTTTTCACATAACTTTGAGCTTTCAAAACAGATATTACAGCAGACAATCCATTCAAATCATCAGATTCAGTCCATACAATCTCATCATTCGGATATCTCAAATCTATAGTCTTTCTTTTACAATTCACAACAGCATCATGCATAAACAACCAATCTATTCCCAAAATAATATCGAATTCATCAAATGGCAAAAGCATCAGATCAGCAGGGAAATAGTTATCTTGAAACATTAACGGATAGTTCTTGCATACTTCGTCAACAAGGACACTTTTACCTAAGGGGTTCGATACTTTTATGGTAAACTCAGTAGACTCTACAGGCAAAGTCTTGCTGAACACTAAATTCTTGCATATATATATAAATACGTAGAACCAGGGTCTATCAAAGCAATCACAGAAGTATCATAAAGTGTAAAAGTACCCATTATAACATCTGGTGACGAAGCTTCCTCACAAGCTCAGATAGCATACGCTCTGGCTGGCGCTCTAGCTTCGGATCTGACAACATTGTCTCTCGTAGTTCTCTGACTGCAACTAACATTTTTGACACTCTTCGATGGCCTACCTCTCACTGGTGCATTGTCAGATCTCAAATTCTGAACAATCTCTGGTTCAACAGCTCAGGGCAATCACGTATAAAATGATCAAGCGATCCACATCTAAAGTAAGCTCTGTCGTTTAATCTATAACTGCCCGGATGTCTTTTTCCACAGTGCTTACATTCCAGTCTCTCAGATCGAACATTTCCAACACTAGCCACTGAAGTTGCTGAGGTTTTAGAGCTTATTTGCAGTCTTGATTGATTTCTATTCGAATGCCCCATGTTATCTCTAAAACGACTTTGATTATCTCTGAATCTTTTCAGAGTAGACTGAAATGATTTACTCTGAAATCTTTTTTTCACATCTCGAGCTTCAGACTCAGCTTTTCTCTTATCTTTCACAAGTGCCTTAGCTTTACATGCTCGATCAACGAGTACAACAAACTCTTTTATTTCCAAAATCCCGACTAGTAGACGAATCTCTTCATTAAGACCATCTTCGAATCTCTTGCACATTATAGCTTCAAAAGATACACATTCCTGGGCATACTGACTCAGTCTCACAAATTCCCGTTCATATTCCGTAACAGACATATGGCCTTGCTTTAGTTCTAGAAATTCCTTTCGTTTCTGACCAACAAATCTCTCATTGATATATTTCTTCCAAAACTCAATCTGAAAGAAGTCCCATGTAACTCGATCTCTTGGAACAATAGAAATCAGAGTTTTCCACCATTGATAAGCTGCATCTCGGAGTAATGATACCACACACTTTATGCATTCTTCCGGAGTCAGAGACAATTCATGAAATACCCAGATTGTGTTTTCAATCCAGAACTCAGCCTTTTCAGCATCATCATCTTTAGTAGCTCAGAATTCTTCGGCCCCATACTTACGGATCTTGTCAACAGGAGGCTTATTCAATAGATTCGGATGCATAACCGGTGGCACAACTGTAGTCTGAGGGGGATTAACCGGGGGCGGGGGTTGTGAAATAGTCAGGTTATTCTTTACAAACTGAGAGAACCACTCACTCATCATCTAGAAGAAAGCTTGTTTAACTTCTCCCTCTTGACCGCTCGTGCTTGATCCTCGATTCGAAGGCACCGCCCTTTGCTCGGGCGGCGCATTACTTTCGTTGTCACTCGGCTCTTTCGAGACCCATTACTATACGAAAATCACATTTTATACGTCAAGATTCATCACACTATCACAATTCAGATAAATGGCATGTATAGATAGACTCTAACACGCTACGTATAACATCCCGAAATAAGGCCTAAACGGAATAGTGGTTTCGGGACCACAAATTTGATGTTGAAAATTTTATTTTATTTATATTTTTATGGTCTACAATTTCACGGAATGATTTTGTGAAAATCTCATTCGAAAATTTTGAAGTTTGGGCACTCAATTTAGTCAAAAGGACTAAATTGTAAAAAGTGCAAAAGTTGAGTTCTACATGTTAGAGGTGTCCAATTGTTATGAAATTCTAAATTGAAGTAGAGGTCCTTAAATGGTAATTATACCATTAGGCTTTCATGGACAAATATAGGTAGAAAGAACAAAAGTTTTTAATGAAGGGTAATTTAGTCATTTGGTAATAAAAAGGAAATTAAATGGGAAAAAGATGGAAAAAGGTTGTCATCTTCTTCCTTAGGCCGAATTTTCAAGGGGGGGAACTCCATAGCTAGGGTTTCCAAGCTTCCAAGCTCCATAATCAAGAAAGATGAGGAATTGACCTTGATCGGAGAAAAGAAAAGGTTAAGGACTAAATTGCAAATTTCACCATATTTTGCACCGAGGTAAGTAATATGTAAATAATTCATTATTTTTATTGATGTTTTATATTTTAGCATGTTTAATGTATTGTATCTGATTTTTGAATCATAATTAACTATTGAAAGAATGAAATGAAGTGTTAAAAAGTGAGTTATTTCCCGTTTGAACCTTCGGAATCGAAAGATGTAATTGGCATGTAGCTAGGTCACATGAGTGGTACTAAGTGTAGGCCACTACGTGCAAAAGAGAGCTACAAGAGATTTTATATACGTAGCTAGGTCACATGTGTAGTACCGAGAGTACGCCATGTGTACAAGAAAGCTATATGTAGCTGGGTTACATGTGTGGTATATGGTGTGAGCCACTATGTGTACAAGAGAGCTGCGAGAAGGCTAGATCATATGAGTGGTGCTAAGTGAAGGCCACCATATGTACAAGAGAGCCAGAATTATGAGTACAATCGACCTAGGTCACATGAGTGGTATTGAGTGAAGGCCACTATGTGTACAAGAGAGCTTCAATTTCAAAGGTGGGCTGTGTGCGAAACCACCGCATATTCGTTATTATTCCGAAGCGTTCAACGGGAAAATTGACTAAATGAAATTATGTGAGATGTTTTAGTGATAAGTATATGTATATGTATGTGTAATGCATGAGCAATATGCTCAATATGTGATTGGAAATTGGAATGATTGTTATAGGTAAGTAATGAATACAACTGAAGTGAGAGAAAGCAAAAATTTATAATAAAACTGTTTTGGACAGCAGCAGTAATGCGAATTTGAAAAATCACCAAAAATGGTAGAAATGGAATTATAAGTTGTATGAGATATTTATTTAAATCTTATTGGGTCTATTTTTATATAAAAGAAACATAGAAAGTAAAGGAATTGTATAGTTTGAGATATTTAAACTTTTGTGAGACTGGTTTAGAATGGTTTCTTGATCTCCTGTTCTGTCTTGGAAAAGTCATTAAAATTTCTAAAAAAATAATTATGTGGTATAAGTTATATGATTTAAATCCTTAATGATTCTATCTTCAAATGAAATAAATTTTATCATCATATAAATTCTTTATAATGATAAAATTGGTTCGTAGTGAAAAGTGGTCAGAGCAATCGAACAGCAAAATAGGGGAAACTTTAATGAATAAACTGTACTAATTTGCAAGACCAAAAATTCTGAATATTTTATGGTGAGAAGATAAATGAGTCTAGTTCAAGGAAAATTTACGGATCTTAATTTGGAGTTTCATAGCTTCAGATAAAAATAATTTAGTAACTGTGACTCAAATAGACAGCTTACTCCAAACTTGAATAAATGATGAAATTGATTTTAGATTTGATTGTGTTGTTTTGTAAACTTAATAAGTCCATTATTAATTATTTACATACTTACTTACTAAGCTTTGTAGCTTACTTCCCTTCCTTTCCCATATCTTATAGGGTTGTATGCTAGCTCGAGTTGAAGATCGCCGGAGATGTAATCACACTATCAAGCTATCATTGCAGGGTAAAAGTGAATACAAACCTCTTAAGTTTATGGCATGTATAGGGGATTTAGTCATTTGTATATGTTATAATTGGTTTGGCCTAAAATGTTGGCGTTTAATATTTAATAGTTATTTTGTATAAGGCAATTGATGTTGGCTAGTGTTATTCAAGTTGTATGTTTGTGATGATGCATAATTTGGATGAAATTTTATGACTTGGTTTAATGTATTTACAAGTGTATGTGTTTCGGTAATGCCTCGTACCCTATTTCGGCATCGAATACGGGTAAGGGGTGTTACACTATGTTAGTCTGAGAATCGACTAAACCGTAGCTTTGATACCAATCAAATGTAACACCCCTATCCCGAGTCCGTCACCGGATTAAGGTTAGGAGCGTTACCGGACATATCGGGAACGTTCACAGACAAATCATACATTTAATCAACATTCTCGGGCATAATATCCCTTAAATGGGTCCTTGAAATCTTAATCATGCTTAGAAGTCGAGTCAGGACTAAACTGAAACACATATGAAATTTTATGAAAATTTGAAACTTTTCTAAAATACAAGGGAGACACGCCCGTGGGAGGAGACCGTGTGCCCTCCACGGCATCTAGACACCCCCGTGTGTTCTTTCGTGCCTATATACTGACTTGGTCCCCATGGCCACCAGACACGGCCGTGTGTCCTAACCGTGGTCCTATACTGACTTCCCCAACACAGCCACCAAACACGCCCGTGTTAAGGCCGTGTTAATTTTAGGCCACATTTTGCCAATTTTCCCACGGTCTTAGGCACGCCCGTGTGCCACAACCGTGTGACATTATAGGCCATTTACAAGGCCAAAATGCCACCCATAAGGGTCAAACCTATAATCAACATATATATCATCCTTTTCATTCACATATGACCGTCAAAACATACCAAATATTCAATCAATTCATGCATATTTGTCAACTAAAGTAATCACACTATAATTCATTCAATCTAACCATTCAAACCAATTCCAAACATACCAATTTGCATGATCAAATCTCAATTATGCTCAAGCACCAATCATCTATATACTTACCATCTCAACCATGTCATATATCAACTAATCATGCCAAAAAAACTTCTCAAATCACATTCATTCAAGCATAATACCAAAACATAACTAACCAAATCACATGGCTAAGTTCACTTTACAATTCATAATAAGAACTAGCTTAAACATGCCATATCTAGCTATATACATTTTCAAAGTGTACCAAAATAAGGTTTAGTAGTGTGATGACGATCCATGACGGTCCCGAGCCTTCAGTAGCTTTTACGACCTATAAAACAGATTAAAAACACACAGAGTAAGCCTTCCAAAAGCTTTGTAAGTCATATACAAATAAACTTGGTATGGAAAGCATATTTACAAATAAATACATTGGCACATATAATTCACTTACCCATTTTCGTCATTCAAGAATCATATAAACACATAGCTCATCAAACCACACAACTTTAGTCAAACTTTACATATTGTATCATCCATTTTATATACATATCATCATAGTAAGATCACTTAGATGCTTACCTTATATACACATTTGGTGTATAATCAACATACCTGAATTAGACATTCATTTACTCAATCTATCAAAGCTCGGATTTGTTATTCGTATTTCAGACTTGCCCGTTGAACCATAAGGAATTCAGTGGATACTTCAAAATCTCAGAATAGTAGTACAATGCCATCATCCCAGACGAGGTCTTACATGTACTAAGATATCGATGCCATTGTCCCGGACAGGGTCTTACACAAATCAGAACGATGCCAATGTCCCAGACATGGTCTTACACATAAGGATCATAATAATGCCAACGTCCCAGACGTGGTCTTATACGTAAAGTTCATTTTGATGCCAATGTCCCAGACGTGGTCTTACACATAATCAGATATCGATGCCACTGTCTCGGACAGGGTCTTACACGAATCTCAAAATCAATGCCAACGTCCCAGACGTGGTCTTACATGATAAAAACAGAACAGATATCTATGACGTGACTTAGCCAATCCTATCTATTCCTAGGTTCGTACGGGGCTTCTCGGACTTAGTTACTATATCGAAATTATCTCGGAATTCAAATACATACCTCTCATAAGAATTTATTATTATCATTGAACATATGAACAATTACAAATGCATACATATTCATTTACTTGTATAATGAGTTACCTCGGATTCGGTTTATCGGAATGAAAACGGCTACTCGTTTACTTTCACTTTCCCGCGATCTAAGTCTGTTTTCTTCGGTTCTTGATCTAAACATATTTAGAATTAACCCTTTTATTCACTAATTCATACAATTCAATCCAATGACACACATTTAGGGCAATTTGCAAATTAGCCCTCACATTTGCACACTTAATCAATTTAGTCCATTTTTCTCAAAACAACAATTTCCCAAATTTCAAACATACACATGCTTAGCTGAATACATTTGCATCACATATAAGTCCACATTTTTCATCAAATTCACAATTTAGTCCCTCAATTTGCCATTTTCTCAATTTAGCCCTATTTAGCTAAATTCATCAAAAATTCAAGAACAAAGTATTTTCATCAATTACATAACTATCATTTAACACCATAAAACATCACAAACTCAACATAGCATCAATGGCATTTTACACAAACATCATCAATTCATGAAATTAAGACATGGGTTTGATAGCTCTCGAAGCAACGATTACAAAAACGTAGAAATTATCGAAAATGGATCAAAAACTAACCTTGAATCAAGATGATTAATAGCCGAACCTAGCTTGAATTTTATCTCTTTTCTTTTCCTTCAAATTAAGCACAAAGATGAGCACTACCTCATCATTTTAATGTTTGTTTTATTATTACCAACATTTTATTATTCAATTACTAAAATATCCATTCCATTAATAAATAAAACAAACATGTTATAAGGTCATATATGACTTTCATTCATCCATTATCTCAAAGATGGCTTATTTTCCATATAAGGCTTCCATCTTTACAAAGCCACATCACTTAAGCACTTAAACAGTTGGCAAGCAATTTCACATTTAATGCAATTTAATCCTTTTGTCAAATTAAACACACAGACAGTCAAATTAGCTCACAAAAATTTATCACATGATCAATCACACATCAACGTCACCGAAAATAATATTAAAAATATTATACGGACTCAGATTCGTGGTCTCGAAACCACTGTTCGGACTAGGGTATAAACCGGACTGTTACATGTTAATAGTGTTTTTGGCATATATAAGCTTTGGAAAGCTAGGTTGGTTTGGTACATTTTGATGCCTTACCAAGTTATGTGATATTTGTTACTTTGATGTGTTTGTTTTTAAGGTTATCTTGGCATATTGGTAATGACTTGAAAATGATTACTTGAGACATCGTTAAGTTCATTTATGAGTTAAGTTATCATGTATGGAAATGGCAATATTATCATGTATAAGTCTATTATATAAATTGCTCATGGTAGTATTAATGGTTGTTTTATTATGCTTGTGTCTTTGAAGTTTATGTTATATGATGGACTTATAATGCTTGTTAAGTAAAGTCATCTTAACTACTTTTAGTTATTGAAAGGTATGGTCTTTTTGGAAGGCTTGTAATAGTTGAGAATGGATAAATTGAGATATGTTTTGGTAGGGAATATATGCTAGATTATGATGCTTGAAATAAGGTAATGTTGACTTATGCTGGCATGTTATGTTTTGGTATGTTTGTGGTGCCTTTGAATGGCATATTGGTTAGGTAAATTAAGATGCTTGAAATGGTATGTTGATGCAAGTTTGAATGGTGTTTGTACCCCTTGGTTGGGTGCACAAATGGTTTATATGGTTATGGATGAAATGGCTTGATTTTAGGTAGATTTGGGTCCACACGACCTGAGACACAGGTGTGTGAGACACACGGCATGGTGACACGGTTATGTGTCATATGATGATTTATTTCGGGTGCAAGTTAGTAGGTTACACAGCCTGACACACGGACGTGTGACACGGCCGTGTAATCCTACTCAAAGAGTTACACAGGTGAGGACACGGGCTGGGACACGACTATGTGTCCCTAGTTCGGCGGTTACACGGCCTAAGACACGAGCAGGTGTCTTAGCCGTGTGAGTCACACGGCCGTGTGACCCCTGTTTTGCAAATTTTTTTATCTTTTTCCTGGACTGTCAAAATGATTTCAATTTGGTCCCGAATCATTTCTAAAGTATTTTTAGGGCATCGAGGGCTCAATGTAGGGACGGTATGTATGTGTATGATTGGTGTATGATATGTTTATGTTATTAAATTAAATTAAGTTTAAATGTTTTGATTGTATGGTAATACTTTGTAACCCTAATCTGATGATGGATACGGGTTAGGGGTGTTGCATCGTAGGCTAGCATCCTTCCAGAAACACGCCTGGGCACCAAGTGCCAAGCTCGTAGGCTTTACACCCACCCCCAGAAACACTCTAGAATCACTATATATAAAACTCAGTAATCTGCTACAAATGCTAGACTCTGGTCCATTCAGTGTCTAATAACATGTCATGAATCATCATCTCATCACAAGTCAATCCCGTGCAACACGTTAAATAACATGTTGACATGCCAATTGTATCCTATCCTATGTTTATTTAGGCTCGATACATATATTCGTATAACAGCTTCCATTTCAATCCATTTTTCTCAGCTTTTATCTGTAACACCCCTAACCCTTATCCATCACCAAAATGGGGTTACAAAGCATTACCGTACAATTTGAACAGTACATCATACATTGACATAACATAATATAAAACATTTATTCATGTACACATTATCGCTAAATCGAGCGTTCGAGGCACTAAAAATACTTTAGAAACATTCGGGATTAAATTGGAAATATTTGGAACATTTAGGAAAAAGTTGGAAAAATTGAACTGCAGGGTCACATGACCGTGTGGCCAGGCAATGTTACTCACACGACTGAGACACACGCCTGTGTCTCTGGCCATGTAACTTTAAAAATAGGGACACACGGCCGTGTCGCAGCCTGTGTCGTGCCCATGTAACTCTCTAAGTTGGGTCACACGACCAACCCACACGGCCGTGTGCCAGGCCGTGTAACTCTCGAAATAGCTCCACATGCCCGTGTGCTAGGCCATTTAACTGCTTGACTTGCATGCCTTAAAACCTACATGGGACACACGGCTATGTCGCCTAGCCGTGTGTCACACATGGCTGAGACACACACCTGTGTCTTAGGCAATGTGGACATGAAACTGGCCAAAATCAAGCCATTTCCATCACTAAATCAAGCATGTACCTAATAGCATTTTGTGCACAATACCAAAGCATCAAAACCTTACCAAAGCATGCTTGAAATGACCAATTTAAAAGGCCAAGCTCATTCAACCAATATGTCATATAAGGCACCTCAAATGCAAACATACAAGCCTACGAATTCCTATGGTTCAAAAGGGGCTCGACAATCATCGTGACATCATTGGATACACATCATATGGTTACATGACAAATAATACATTAACATACAGATCATTATAACATTAAAACGTTATTTAATCATATGAACTTACCTCAATAACAAAGACGTAGAAATGTAGTCGACTAATCCAAACTTTAGCTTTTCCCTGATCTAAATCTATCCGAGGTCTATCTTGATCTAAATATACAAATTCAATCCATTTAATACTTCTATTATTCAATTCAGTCCATATTTCATATTTTTGCAAAATTACTATTTTGCCCTTAACATTTTAACTTTTTACAAATTAGTCCTAAAGCTCATAAATTGAAATGTAAGCATTTTCATCCCTATCTCATGCTAGCCAAACTTATATGAACCCATCATCATTTCACAAATTTACAATGAACTGTTACTACAATTACAAATAAGTCCTTAGATGACATTTTCATCAAAAAATCACTTTACAAAACTTGTTTATTTATCAACAAGGACTCATAATCTTTAATAAAACATCAAGATTAACACAAGAGTATTCATGGCACAACCTTAAATCTCTAACAGTTTTGCAAATTGATCCTCGGGCTTGCTAGATTAAGCGACAACGATCCCGAAAACATTAAAATCATTAAAAACTAGACTTAGAATCATACCATGCAAAGACTTGAACTTGCAGAAAGTTCAAAGCTTGAATATGGCTTCTTCTTTCCCTAATTTCAGTAGATAAAATCTTAAGGAAGATGATACCAAACTTTTATTTGTTTTAATTTTAAGTTGATTTTTTAATTTACCCTTTTAACCTTAGTTATTTACTTTAATATTCACTTAAACCATGTTTAATATTGTCCACTAACCTTATGAATGGTATTATTACCATTTAAGTTACTCATATTTAAGTTTCATAGCTATATAACACCTTTAGGTACTAGAACTCCACTTTTGCACCTTTTACGATTTAGTCCTTTTCACATAATTAAACATGCAAACATAAAAATTTCTTAATATTTTTATACAACCTTTCTAATATTCCATAAACATTAAAATAATAATAAAATAAAAATTTACTCATCAAATTTGTGTTCTCGAAACCAATGTTTCGATTTCACTAAAATCAGGCTGTTACATTATCAATTATAATGTTCGAATGTATTTACAATATACATAATTCAATAAATCATTATCAAGATACATAAAAACAATATTGTATGAACTTACCAAGGCTAAACAACACATATGGCAATATCAGGGACTAGCCAACATTTCTCTTTTTCGAGTTTATCTACCAGTTCTTGATTTATACAGTAATTTTATTTTAATTATCAGTCTCAAATGTTTTATAACAATTCATTTGATGCATATGACTTCTTATTGACATATTTCACAATTACCTTAAGCTTTTTCATTTTATTTAGTTTAGCCTCTAAAATCAAAACAAGCTTATTTTTCACAATTAGGCCCAAATCTATTATGTCGAATTCATTATCATCCCCATAAAGCCCTAAAGTTCTGAAATTTATAGAATTTTTAAGGTAATTTTAATAATTTAACAATTTAGTCCCTAAACTCAAAACTATTCAAAATTACTTTACAAAATAGTCTTATTTCATCATCAAGCTATAAACTCAAACATAAACATCAAGAAAACTTCAAGATCATCAATGAAAAGTTTTTAAAACTTTAACAATTTCACAAAATAATCCCCAGGCTAGCTAGATTAAGCTACAATGATATCAAAAATATAAAAATTACTAAAAACGGGTAATTGATGGGCTTACAAGCAAAGAAATAAAGGGTCAAACCTTCAAGCTAGCTTAACAATAGAGTTTTAGCAATGGGAAGATGGAGAAGGAAATAAAAATGGCTTTAGTGGTTTTCATTTTTTATTAATATTATTATTTTCATATCATTTATTTAATATAATTTTAACATATAAAAACAAGTGGAAATCAAGTGTTAACCGTTCATGCCACACTAATATGGTCTAATTACAACATTAAACCTTTTCCTTTTACCTTTTATGTAATTTAATTAATAAAATTCCAATAGCGAGTAACTTTTACAGGTTTTATAAATTAGTCCTTTTTCTTTAATTAACTAACTATCTAAATGTCAAAATTAATGGACCAAACATTAACACGACAATTTACTGACATCATAAATATTAAATAAATAATATTTATAGACTCACACATCAAAATTGCTGTCTTAAAACAACTATTTCTGACACCACTGAAAAACGGGTTGTTACATATATAACAACTTTGCGTTCAGTCGATACAACACATCTATTCATATTTTTCATATTTTTATGATTAAAACCATTTGATATCATTACTAAATCCATTCTATGCCAACACTTTATGTATATAAAATTTCTAAGTAATAGTAAAACAAAATAACACAACATATTAAGAATTAATAAAGTTCATATGAACTTACCTAACCAAACCAGTAACAAATACGACATCGAGGACTATTTCATAATTTTTTTCTTTTTCTACGATTGAGCTCCGATTGATTCAATCATTGATCCATGCAAAGGTTGGAAGCTTGGTCAAATGTTTTTTTAGTTCATCCATGGAGAATTCAGCTGGGAAGAAGAAAATGAGAAAATATGATGACTTATTTGTTTTCTTTTGTGGTTTAACTTATTTTATTACTAATTAAATATTATAATTAACATATTTCCACTTAAAACCATGCTATGACCATCCACTATAATGGAATATGGCATAATTTCCATTTAAATCCCTTTAATAGTACTATTTGACTCATTTAGCTAATAAAACTAATAGTAATTAACTTTTACAAATTTTACGGTTTAGTCCTTGTACCTCAATTAGTCATCCAATTACTAAAATTTTTGGACCAAAATTCAATTCACCTATAAAACAACTTTATAAATATTTAATAAAAATATTTATGAGCTTGGTTTATTGAAACGAGGTCTTAATGCCTCATTTTCAAAAAACCACTGACTTTTAAACTGATATAGAAAGGTTAGGAAGCTTACCAACTAGATAAATCATTAGTTACTTTTACACAAACTTTAACTTTGTTACTCCATGCAGACCGTTCTCAACCTTTCTTTCTTACAACAAGACCAATGAAGAAGATGGAGAAAAAAACAGAAAAATGAAACAATACCACCGGAGAATAATGTCTCTCATTTATATAATACTCTCTCACTCCCTTCACCGATCTAAAATTCAACAGCCAGGTGTACATATTGTAACACCCCTCACCTGTATTCAACACTGGAATAGGGTTACTAAGCATTACCAGACTTATTACACAATTAAACATACAATTCTCATACATTTTTCATTCTCAATTATAAACCATACACAATCATACGTCAAGTTCCTAGTACGAGCCTACGAGGCCCAAATCATGCATTATAAATGGTTTGGGACTAAACTGATAACATGGGAAACTTTTAGAAAACTTAATTTTTTTCACAATTTAGGGGACACACGCCCGTGTGGCTCGGCCGTCTGTCTCACACGACCAAAGACACGCCCGTGTCATAGGCTGCCATTCAAAATGGGATCACATGGCCGTGTCCCAGCCTGTGTCTGACCCCATGTAAATCTCTAACTTGGGTCACACGGCCAATACACACGCCCATGTGGCTAGCCCTTGTGTAACGATCTGAATTTGGGCCTAGTAGAATTGGGCCTATTGGGCCTTGGGCACTGGAGCGTTTAAAATTTTTGAGAACAAGAGAACGACACTAATGCAAGTTGGGCCTATTAGGTGAGTGATTTTGAAAGGTTAGGGGGCTTCCATGAAGTCCCGGGATCAAACCTGAGCTTTAGGAAAAATTTTGGTTTTAGGTGAATAAAACCCTGGAAGTAAGTAAGTAGGCTTTAAGAATAAAATGTGGGAAAAAATGACACAAGGAAGGGAGTGGTCTAGTGGCAAGGCGTCATTAAGGGAGTAAGAGAGAGCTTGAGTTCAAGTCTTGGAGCTTGCAATTCATTTTGATTTCTTTTTAAAGGAACTTAGACTTTGGCCCATATGCTTATATTTTGTTGCGCATGTTTTAAGACACAAAAGGAGCTTGTGTTGTGGTGGCATGTAGCGTCTGGAGCATAAGAGAGGGCAAGGGTTCGAATCCCATTGCAAGCAAAAAGGGATATTTATTTTGCTAAGTTGGGACGGCCAGAGTTTGTGTTGGATTTAAACTTTGTTGAAGGAGGGATCTCACATCGGGAAGCTAGGATGAGAGTGGGAAAGAAGCTGGCTTTAAATAGAGCAATCTATGAGGAGAGTAACGATACCTTGGTTGGTGTTTGGGCACAGGAGTGGTCGGAGCACGGATTAACTCCAGATTCCTATCAGGTGTGTATTTCGCACTACTCTAGCTATAGAGCGACAAATGCTGAAATGCCGGTCACACAACAATAATAGCCACACGAGCGTGCAAGCGCATGTGTGGGAGCTTCGACGCGATAGTTGAGGCCATCATGAGTGTTTTTGTGGGTTTAGGCTACTTTGGGCCAAGTGGGCCCATATGAATAAGTTGTATGATTGTGTAGTAGATATTGAACTGGTCTATGTGAATCTCATATCTGTGGCTAGATTTGGGCTAAATGGGTCACACAAGTGTGTGAGCCCATTTGGGCCAAGAATGGGCCCTAGGCCCATTCGCATCGTTATCTCTGTTTAGAATACTTTTGTTTAACTGGGCAAATCACAGTTGATCACTCTAGTGTAGGTGCGGCACTTGTGATTATTTAGTACTCTACGTGATAAGGTGTGTATCTGTATACACTGTTCTGATTGTTAATCGATTGAAAAGCCGAAGGTGCATATATTGTATTATCTTGACTATTGATCGGTGTTATGCCAAAGAGCTGAAATACCGACGAGTGATGCCATACGAGTATGCGATCGCGTGTGTAATGAACCGAGCTCACGGAGCGTGAGCGTGTGATGAGAAAGTCCACCATGAGCGAATTCATGGGCTTGGGCCATAGTGGGTCACTTGGGCTAGAATGGGCCTCGATGGGTCCAATGGGCCATAGGGCCTACGAATGCAAGTTAAACTTTTAAATGGGAAGTGGATAGGCTTATCATGTCGCGCACATGACTTAGGTGCTTTGGGCCGCGTAAGGCTGAAAAGGGGCCATGTGAGCCCAATGGGCTTATGGGCCCACACAAATGAAATGTCTATGATGTGACAAGTTATTGATTTAGGCTGTGCCATCGCAAAGTTGTGGTTGCTTCTAGGCTAAATGGGCCACACGAGTATGTGGGCCCACTTGGGCAAGGTAATGGTCCTCAGGCCCATTTTTACCGTTAAGTCAAATTAGGTTTCTTAAGTCGCTCGAGGCGACTGTAGACCTTCTAGGAGGTCGTAAAATTACAGAAATACCCTCGAAGGGTAAAATTAATAAAATACCCCTAATTTGTAAAATTAACAAAATACCCTCAAATTGCAAAATTACCAGAATACCCTTAATTTGTAAAAGTATCGAAATACCCTTAGTTTGCAAAATTACCAAAATACCCCTGTAGGGTAGAATTACTGAGTTACCCTTGTAGGGTAGAATTACTGTATTACCCCATGTAGGGTAGGATTACCGAAATACCCTTATATAGTGAGATGACTGTTTTGCCCTTGTGGGTAAATGGGTGACTTGTGCAATGATTTGACTGATTTGACTGTGATCGCATGATGTGTTTTACTCATTTGACAGTGGTCGTGTAACTGATATGTTTTTAATATGTGTTGAAATAACTGTTACTAAGCATGGCCATTTTGCATACACGTGTAATGATTGAGCATAGCATGCACGACATATTGCATGGGGCTGGGACTTGTGTTGGAAGAAGTACTGTACTAGTGGCTATGCCACGTTTTACTGATTTAGTGGATTTGCCACACATCTAATTCTAGTGGCTCAGCCACGTATACTGTTATTAGCAGCTTGCTGCGTTGATATTAGCAGCTCGGTTGCGTTATTGGTGTGTAGGGCTGGGTGGGTTGACTTGGTCCCCACATGGTGTGTAGGGTTGGTACGGGTGATGTGTTGGCTGGGCTAGGTTAGGATGTATCCTCATACTGTTGCATATCTGTTTATGAGATCTGTCACTATACTGGGCTTAGGCCACTTGTTCTGTTATTGGTTTGGGCTAGGCCCAATTGATTCTGTTATGGGCTATGACCCAAATGATATTGTAGTGGGATTTGACTCACGTATTCTTTGAACTGTTTGTACTGTTACTCTTTAAGGGCTTTGGCCCAGACTGTTTTAATTTCTGTTTTTGTATACTGACTGTTACTCTAGTAAGGGGATTACACACTGAGTTTTCATAAACTTACCCCATTTTTAACTGTGCAGTTAATCCCCAGCTTTAGGAGGATCGGTGCTGCGAGGGACTTGGAGAAGACCACATACTGCTTATGCTTTCCATTTTAATTATTTACTTTTAAATATTTTGATTTAGGTTGTAATAAGGCCTCTCTAATTTTTAACTTATTATTTGTGATATTTATTTATGATGTTTTATAACTGTCTTCAAAACACTATGTTTTCGCAACGTTTTCAAAATGCTTATGCAACTCTATTTCTAAACATCACATTTTCGTAAATTTTTTATTTCAAATATGCTTCCGCAACAGATAAGGTTTTAAAGGTAATTACGTTTTCGAGTAGATAACAATTGCTTAAGTGTTTTGACTTTTAATAAAGAGGCTTTAATTCTCAAACAAGTTTTTATCAATCACAACGATGGTTTTGAAAAACACTTCCATGTGACATGCCAGATTCGGACCTAACTTCTAGGCTGGGTTTGGGGTGTTACACCTTCTACCTTAAGAAATAGCCACACACGCCTGTGTACCAGGCTGTATGCTAGGCCGTGCCAAAATTGTAGGGTATACTGACTTTTGCCACATGGCCAAGTAACATGCCCGTGTGCTGGGCCATGTGGAGCATACTGACTTGAATTCTAATTAAACACCAGGGGACACACGGCCGTGTTACTTGACCGTGTGTCCCACATGGTTGAGACACACGCACGTGTCTCTGCCTATGTGGACAAAAATAGGCTATTTACTAAGCCATCCTTTTCACCCAAATTTCTTTCACCTATACCAAACCAAATGGCACAAAACATGGCATAAATAGGCATCCAAAACAACCTTAATCAAGCCTAATTCATGCTAATTCCATACTATCAACCATAATACACACACATGTCAAGATAAGCCATTCAATTTCATACCAAATTTATATTCACAAATCACCTAAATGGTCACTTTCAATTATGCATCAATTTACCTATATCACAAGAAAACCAATCTCAAACTTCAACCATTTAGTATCCCTAGTTGTCAAATCTCAACAAGCATCACTTATCAATTATCAAACACATAACAAAAGCCATATACACACATATATATACATGACTAAATAGATCAAAATAAGCCAACTCACATGGCTATAGACAAAACCAAACATTTAACATTTACAAGCCAATTCAAATGGATAAATTCACTACCAACATAAAGATCATATTGACCATAATTCCTATACATGCCATATAACCAATATACATAGATACAAAAGTACCAAAGTGATAGCTTGATAGTGTGATGAGATCTTCGACGATTCCCAAATCTGAGCAAGCCTCAATATCACTATAAAACACGAAAAAGTAAACAGAGTAAGCTATAAAGCTTAGTACATATAGCAATAAACTCAACTTACCATAAATACACAATTCAAAAAATTGAATATAAATCAATATTGTAACAGTTCGGTTTATACGCTAGTCGGAACAGTGGTTTCGAGACCACAAATTCGAGTTAGTATAATATTTTAATATTATTTTTTGTGTCTATGATATATGATTAATCATTTGTTAAATTTTCGTAAGCTAATTTGTTCATTCATGTGTTTAATTTGAAAAAAAGGATTAAATTGCATTAAATGAAATATTTGCATGCTTTATGAGTAGATGCCTATTTGGTGTGGCTTTTAAGTACGGAGGCCATATGAGACAATTTAATCATTTTTAAGATAGTGGTTGGTTGATGGACGATTTTGGACATAAAATATATGGTTTTATAATTATATTAACTAAGGTTATTTTGGTGAAATGTATATTATATGATATTATAACAAAACAATGTTGAAATGTGGATACCCCTAAGTGTTCATCCACCGAAAACATAAAAGAAAGATAATGAGAAGAGCTTGTTATATTCGGCTAACTTGAAGCATAAATTCAAGGTATGTTTTTAATCAGTTTTCGATAATTTCTACGTTTTTAAAATCGCTGCTTCGTAAACTTTGTAGCCCATGTTTTAATTTTGAGAATTGATGATGTTTTTGAGATAAGCATTTGATGAACTCATGTGTTTATTGATGTTTAATGGTGAAAAATGAAAGATATGTGTTAAATGAACATGTTTTGTTCTTGAATTTTTGATAAATTTAGCTAATTTGGGCTAAATTGTAAAAATAGTAATTTGAGGGACTAAATTGCAAAGTTGAAGGAAAATATGGACTTATATAGTCCCTAGGGAGATTCGGCTATGTATGTGTGTGAACAAATTTTGTGAATTTGATGTTTTGAGAAAAATGGACTAATTTAATAAATTGTGCAAATGTGATGGTTAAATTGTAAATAGCCCTAAATGTGTGTCCTTGAATTGAATTGAAGGAATTAGTGAATAAAAAGGGTTAATTCTGAATATGTTTAGATCAAGAACCGAGGAAAACAGACTTAGATCGCGGGAAAGCAAAACTAACCAAGTAGCCGTTTCCGTTTCAGCTAAACCGAATCCGAGGTAAGTCATTATGCAAATAAACGTATTCTTATTGAAATATGTATATTCCTATGACCACTGCTATAGATGAATGTTTATGATATGATCTGTACATGAATTCCGAGATAAGATCGATATAGTGACAATGTTCGAGAATTCCCCTATGAACTTAGGAATAAATAGGATTAGTTATGTCATGACATAGGTATTTGTTCTGTTTTATCATGTAAGACCTCGTCTAGGACGTTGGCGTTGATTTGAAATTTCGTATAAGACCACGTCTGGGACGTTGGCATCAATATGAGCTTTACGTGTAAGACCATGTCTGGGACATCGGCATCGTATTGATTCGTATAAGACCCTGTCTGATACAGCGGCATCGATATCTGAGTGCATATAAGACCTCGTCTGGGACGTTGGCATTGTACGACTATTCCGATCTTTTTGAGTATCCTACTAGATTCCTAACGGTTCAATGGGCAAGTGTGTGATATGAATTGCAATTCCGAGCTAAGAACAAATACATGAATGTGTGTTCAATTCAGGTACATTTCGTATGTGCACTAAGTGTGAATAAAAGGTAAGTGCCTAGGTGATTTTTGATTTAAGGAAATGTACAATCAAATATGAGAATGTGAATCAGATACAAGAATAGTTATGTGAGAGTTATGTATATACATGTGATTCTTGAGTTGATGAATGTGGCAAATATGGCGAAGGATATG
Organism: Gossypium bickii; assembly: GCA_025503065.1. Taxonomy (NCBI): domain Eukaryota; kingdom Viridiplantae; phylum Streptophyta; class Magnoliopsida; order Malvales; family Malvaceae; genus Gossypium; species Gossypium bickii. Next base: position 43,449,776 of record CP106720.1, read on the forward strand.
GTTTAATGTATATATGTGAGAAATACAATATGAATATGAATTGTGCCAATGTTCTATATGCTTAAATGTTATACATGTTAAGTTTATTTGTATAATGATTTACTAAGGTTTTGGAAAGCTTACTCTCTGTGTGTGATCTTTTTGTTTTACAGGCTACTGAAGGCTCGGGACCGTCAAGAATCATCATCACACTATACAACTTGTTTTTAGTACATTTTGGAAACATATTTTGCTAGATATGGCAGGTATAGGCTAGTCTTTTGTATTTGTAAATGAAGTGAATTTAGCCTTGTGAATTAGTCAAGTTTTTGGGTAAGCATTTGGATGAATTATACTTAATATACATATGTTTTCATCTTGGAAGTTGGCATGGTTGAAAAGGATATTGAAGTTTAGATGAACGGTTATTTTGGTTGTCTATTATGCATGTAATATGTTGGTGAATATTGCTTGTAGGTAAGACCCAAGTGGGTGGCATTTTGGCCTTGAAAATGGCCTATAATGTCACACGGTTGTTGCACACGGGCGTGCCTAGTGACCGTGGGCTAAGTCAATAGCTAGCACAAGAGTACACGGCCTTGGCACACGGGCGTGTCTGCTGCCTAGTAGCCATGTGATTTTTGACAGGATCGACCACGGCTTGAGTACACGGGCGTGCTTAGTGGCCATGGAAGAAAAGTTAGTTTCAACCACAGGGTGGACACACGGTGGTGTCTAGCAGCCGTGGGAGGCACATGGCCTGCCCACACGGGCGTGTAGCCCCTGAAACTTAGAAAAGTTTTAAATTTCTGAGAATGTTTGTATGTGTTTCAGTTTAGTCTCGATCCGGTTTATAAGCATGTTTTAGGCCTCGTAGACCGTATTAAGGGACATTATGTTTAAGATTGATGGATGAATGTATGAAGTTCTGAAAATATTTCTGATCTGTCTGGTAATGCCTTTAACCCTAGTCCAACGATGGATACGGCTTAGGGGTGTTACATTTGGCTGGTATCAGAGCTACAGTTTAGCCTATTCTCAGACTAACGTAGCGTGTCAGAGTCTAGCTATACATGCCATATATCTGAATTGTGATAGTGTGATGAATCCTGACGTATAAAATGCGATTTCTATATAGCAATGGGTCCCAAAAGAGCCGTAGCTAAAGACGTAGAGAGTAATGCGTCTACTCCCGCGCAAGGGACATCGCTCTCTGATTCGAGACCGGCTACAAGCGGTCAAGAGGGAGAAGCTAAACAAGCTTTCTTCCAGATGATGAGTGAGTGGTTCACTCAGTTTGTAAAGAATAACTATTTCACAACCCTCGCCCCTCGGTTAATCCCCCTCAGACATCTGATATACCTCTGACTGCAAATCTGAATCCATAGAATAAGCCTCCGGTTGACAAGATCTGCAAGTACGGGGCTGAAGAGTTCCGAGCTACTAATGATGATGATCCTAAAAAAGATGAGTTATGGTTAGAAAACACGATCCGGTATTTGATGAGATGTCTTTGACTCCAGAAGAATGTATAAAGTGTCTTGTATCATTACTTCGAGATGCAGCTTATCAATGGTGGAAAACTTTGATTTTTTTTGTTCCGAAAGAGCGAGTTACATGGGACTTCTTTCAGAGCGAGTTTCGAAAGAAATATATCAGTGAAAGATTCATCGATCAGAAACGAAAAAAATTTCTAGAACTAAAACTGGGCCGAATGACTGTTTCGGAATATGAACGAGAGTTCGTGAGGCTGAGTCAGTATGCTCGAGAATGTGTATCATCTGAAGCTATAATGTGTAAAAGATTCGAAGATGGTCTTAATGAAGACATCCGTTTTCTAGTTGGGATCTTAGAAATTAAAGAGTTCGTTGTACTCGTTGATCGAGCGTGTAAAGCTGAGGCACAAGGAAAAGATAAAAGAAAAACTGAGTCTGAAGCTCGAGATACGAGAAAGAGATTTCCAAGCAAATCATTTCAGTCTATTTCAAAGAGATTCAGAGATGATCAAAGTCGTTCCAGATATAATATGGGACATTCGAACAGAAATCGAGCTAGATTGCAAATGAGTTCCAAAACCCCAGCAACTTTAGTGGCCAGTGTTGGTAATGTTTGGACTAAGACACCTGAATGTAAACATTGTGGAAAAAGGCATCCGGGAAATTGTAGATTAAATGACAGAGCATGCTTTAGATGTGGATCACTTGACCATTTTATCCGTGAGTGCCCTGAGTCTGTTGAGCTAGAGACTGTTCAGAATCTGAGATCTGATAATGCACCTATGAGAGGTAGACCTTGGAAAAATGTAAGAAATGTCAGTGGTAGTTAGAGAACTACGAGAGATACTGTTGTAAAATCTGAAGCTAGAGCACCAGCCAGAGCGTATGTTATTCGAGCTCGTGAGGAAGCTTCATCACCAGATGTTATAACGAGCACTTTTACTCTTTATGATACTTCTGTGATTGCATTAATAGACCCTGGTTCTACACATTCATATATATGCATGGATTTAGTATTCTGCAAGACTTTGCCTCTAGAGTCTACTGAGTTTGCTAGAAAAGTATCGAACCCCTTAGCTAAAAGTGTCCTTGTTGACAAAGTATGCAAGAACTGTCCATTAATGTTTCGAGATATCTGTTTCCCTGCTGATCTAATGCTCTGCCATTTGATGAGTTCGATATTATTCCGGGTATGGATTGGTTGTTTTTGCATGATGCTGTTGTGAACTATAAAAGAAAGACTATTGATTTGAGATGTTCGAATGATTAGATTGTACGAGTTGAGTCTAATGATTTGAATGGATTGCCTGCTGTGATATCTATTTTGAAAGCTCAAAGTTATGTGAAAAAGGGTTATGAGGCATATTTTGCTTATGTGATTGATTCGAAAGTATTCTGATGTGTTCCCTAAAAAATTACCGGGTTTATCTCCGATTCGTGAAGTCGAATTTGGTATTGATTTACTGCCTGGTACTACACTTATATCTATAGCTCCGTATACAATGGTACCAACAGAGTTGAAAGGGTTAAAGTCACAGTTGCAAGAATTGACCGATAGAGGGTTTGCTAGACCGAGTTTCTCGCCTTGGGGTGCTCCTGTTCTGTTTATGAAAAAGAAAGATGGCACAATGAGGATGTGTATCGATTATCATCAGTTGAATAAGGTGACTATAAAGAATAAATATCCGTTGCCTCGAATAGACAATTTATTTGATCAGTTAAAAGGAGCTACTGTATTTTCTAAGATTGATCTGAAATGGGATACTACCAGTTGAGAGTTAAAGATTCAGACATTCCAAAGACTGCTTTCAGAACGAGGTACGGGCATTACGAGTTTTTAGTTATGCCATTTGGACTGACCAATGCTCCTGCCGTTTTTATGGATCTGATGAACAGAATTTTTGGATCGTACCTAGATCGATTTGTTGTGGTGTTCATATATGACATCATGATTTATTCACGTGAGGAAAATGAGCATGCCGAGCATTTGAGAATTGTGTTGCAAACTTTGAGAGAAAAGAAATTGTATGTAAAATTTAACAAATGTGAATTATGGTTACACGAGGTTAGTTTTCTAGGACATATTATGTCAGCTTCTGGAATTCGTGTTGATTCGAGCAAGATTTTTGCTATTCTAGATTGGAAATCTCCGAGAAATGTATCTAAAGTCCGTAGTTTTCTGGGTTTAGCTGGTTATAATCATCATTTCGTAAAAGGATTTTCAGTGATAGGTACTCTGTTGACTAGATTACTTTAGAAAGATGTTAGATTTGAATGGTCAGATAAATGCCAGAGAAGTTTTGATCAATTGAAAACTCTGTTAACAGAAGCTCCAGTGTTAGTACAACCAGAATCGGGTAAAGAATTTGTTATATTCAGTGATGCTTTGTTAAATGGTCTGGGATGTGTTTTGATGCAGGAAGGCAAACTTGTAGTTTACACCTCGAGACAATTAAAACTTCATGAAAAGAACTATCCGACTCACGACCTTGAGTTAGCTGCGATTGTGTTTGCACTTAAGATTTGCCGCCATTATCTGTATGGTGAGAAATGTCATGTGTTTTCAGATCATAAAAGTCTAAAATATCTGATGACTCAGAAAGATTTGAACCTGCGTCAAAGAAGATGGTTAGAGCTGTTAAAAGATTATGAGCTTGTGATAGATTATCATCCAGGTAAAGCGAACGTTGTTACTGATGTGTTGAGTAGAGAATCATTATTTGCACTATGTGCTTTGAATGCTCAATTAGATTTGTCTGATGGTAGTTCTGTGTTAGCTGAGTTAAAAGCGAAACTATTGTTTTTACAGCAAATATGTGATGCTCAGAAATTTGATAATGAGTTATTAGCGAAACGAGCTCAGTGCGATTCAAATTCTGAATCTAAATTTTGAGTTATTGATGATTGCTAGAGATTTTGAGGTCGTATCTATGTTCCGAGAAATCCGGAGTTGGTTTAGCTGATTTTGTGTGAAGCTCATCGCAGTCGTCTATCTGTTTATCCGGGAAGTATGAAAATGTATAATGATTTGAAACAACACTATTGGTGGTCTGGTATGAAACGAGACATTTCTGACTTTGTTTCGAAATGCTTAATCTGTCAACAAGTAAAAGCTGAACATCAAGTTCCATCTGGGTTGCTACAACCGATTCAGATTCCCGAGTGGAAATGTGATAGAGTAACAATGGGTTTTGTTTCTGATTTGCCTCAGACTCTGAGAAAGAAAGATGCAATTTGGGTCATAGTTGACTGATTGACGAAATCTGCCCATTTTATTTCGGTAAGATCTAACTATTCACTGGATAGATTAGCCGAGGTTTATATTTCTGAGATTGTTAGATTGCACGGGGTGCCATTATCTATTGTGTTAGATAGGGATCCGAGATTTACATCGAGGTTCTGGAAGAAATTACAAGAAGCTTTAGGCACGAAACTGCATTTCAGTACAACTTTTCATCAACAAACAGATGGTCAATCTGAGCAGATCATTCAGATTCTCAAAGATATGTTAAGATGTTGTATACTTGAGTTTAACGGTACGTGGGAACATTATCTATCGTTGATTGAATTTGCATACAATAACATTTTCAGTCAAGTATCAAATTGGCACCTTATGAAGTTTTGTACGGACGTAAACGTCGTACACCTCTGTATTGGACCGAGCTTAGTGAAAATAAGCTACTTGGGGTTGATTTGATAAAAGATTCAGAATAGAAAGTGAAACTGATCCGAGATTGTTTGAAAGCAGTATCTGATCGACAAAAGTCTTATGCGGACTTGAAACGAAAAGATATAGAATTTGAAATCGGCGACAAAGTATTTCTGAAAGTATCACCATGGAAGAAAGTACTCTGATTTAGACGTAAAGGCAAGTTAAGTCCGAGATTCATCGGACCATATGAGATCATTGAACGAGTTGGGCCTGTTGCATATAGACTAAGTTTGCCCTCTGAATTAGAAAAGATCAATAATGTATTCCATGTCTCGATGCTCCGTAGATATTGATCCGATCCATCACATGTGATTGCTCCATTTGAAAATGAAATCCGATCTGATATGACTTACGAAGAAGAACCGATTCATATCTTAGCTCATGAAGTGAAAGAGTTGAGAAATAAAAAAATTCCGTTAGTGAAAATATTATGGAATTGACACGGAATTGAAGAGGCAACGTGGGAACCGGAAGATTCAATGAGACAATAATATCCGACTCCATTTAACAGTAAGATTTTCGGGGACGAAAATCCCTAAGAGGGAGAATTGTAACAGTCCAATTTATACCCTAGTCGGAACAGTGGTTTTGGGACCACAAATCTGAGTCAGTATAATATTTTAATATTATTTTATGTGTCTATGATATAATATTAATTATGTGTTAAATTTCAGTAAGCTAATTTGTTGGTTCATGTGTTTAATTTGACAAAAGGATTAAATTGCATTAAATGAAATATTTGCATGCTTTATGAGTAGATACCTATTTCATGTGGCTTTTAAGTGTGGAGGCCTTATGAGGCAATTTAACCATTTTTAAGATAGTGGTTGATTGATGGACGATTTTGGACATAAAACATATGGTTTTATAATTATATTAACTAAGGTTATTTTGGTGAAATGTATATTATATGATATTATAATAAAACAATGTTGAAATAGTGGATATCCCTAAGTGTTCATCCACCGAAAAAAATAAAAGAAAGATAATGAGAAGAGCTTGTTACATTCGGCTAACTTGAAGCAAAAATTCAAGGTATGTTTTTGATCGGTTTTCGGTAATTTCTATGTTTTTGAAATCGTTGCTTCGTAAACTTTGTAGCCCATGTTTTAATTTTGAGAATTGATGATCTTTTTGAGATAAGCATTTGAGGAACTCATGTGTTTGTTGATGTTTGATGGTAAAAAATGAAAGATTTAAATGAACATGTTTTGTTCTTGAATTTTTGATGAATTTAGCTAATTAGGGCTAAATTGTAAAAATAGTAATTTGAGGAACTAAATTGCAAAGTTGATGGAAAATATGGACTTATATAGTCCCTAGGGAGATTCAGCTATGTATGTGTGTGAACAAATTTTGTGAATTTGATGCTTTGAGAAAAATGGACTAAATTGATAAATTGTGCAAATGTGAGGGTTAAATTATAAATAGCCCTAAATGTGTGTCCTTTGATTGAATTGAATGAATTAGGGAATAAAAAGGGTTAATCCTGAATATGTTTAGATCAAGAACCGAGGAAAACGGACTTAGATCGCGGGAAAGCGAAACTAACCAAGTAGCCGTTTCCGTTTCAGCTAAACCGAATCCGAGGTAAGTCATTATGCAAATAAACATATTCGTATTGAAATATGTATATTCCTATGACCATTGCTATAGATGAATGTTTACGATATGATCTGTACATGAATTTCGAGATAAGATCGATATAGTGACAATGTTCGAGAAGTCCCGTACGAACCTAGGAATAGATAGGATTAGCTATTTCACGACATAGGTATCTGTTCTGTTTTATCATGTAAGACCTCGTCTAGGACGTTGGCATTGATTTGAGATTTCATGTAAGACCACTTCTGGGACGTTGGCATCGATATGAGCTTTACGTGTAAGACCATGTTTGGGACATTGGCACCGTATTGATTCGTGTAAGACCCTGTCTGGGACAGTGGCATCAGTATTTGAGTGCATATTAGACCTCGTCTGGGACATTGGCATTGTACAGCTATTCCGATCTTTTTGAGTATCCTACTAGATTCCTAACGGTTCAAAGGGCAAGTCTGTGATACGAATTGCAATTCTGAGCTAAGAATAAATACGTGAATGTATGTTCAATTCAGGTACGTTTCGTATGTACACTAAGTGTGAATAAAAGGTAAGTGCCTAGGTGATTTTTGATTTGAGGTAATGTACAATCAAATATGAGAATGTGAATGAGATACGAGAATAGTTATATGAGAGTTATATATATACATGTGATTCTTGAGTTGATGAATGTGGCAAATATGGCCAAGGATATGGTTTAATGTATATATTTGAGAAATACAATATGAATATGAATTGTGCCAATGTTCTATATGCTTAAATGTTATACATGTTAAGTTTATTTGTTTAAGGATTTACTAAGCTTTTGGAAAGCTTACTCTGCATGTGTGATCTCTCTGTTTTATAGGTCGTCAAAGCTACTGAAGGCTCGGGATAGTCAAGAATCGTCATCACACTATACAACTTATTTTTGGTACATTTTGGAAACATATTTTGCTAGATATGGCATGTATAAGCTAGTCTTTTGTATTTGTAAATGAAGTGAATTTGGCCATGTGATTTGGCTAGTTATATGTTGGTATTATGTTTAAATGAATGTGATATATGAAGTATACATTGGTATGGTTGAAGCATGTGAATCAGTCAAGTTTTTAAGTAAGCATTTGGATGAATTATACTTAATATACATATGTTTTGGTCTTGGAAGTTGGCATGGTTGAAAAGGATATTGAATGTTTAGTTGAATGGTTATTATGGTTGTCTATTATTCATGTAATATGTTGGTGAATATTGCTTGTAGGTAAGGCCCAAGTGGGTGGCATTTTGGCCTTGAAAATGGCCTATAATGTCACATGGTTGTGGCACACGGGCGTGCCTAGTAACTGTGGGCTAAGTCAATAGGTAGCACAAGAGTACACGACCTTGGCACACGGTCGTGTCTGCTGCCTAGTAGCCGTGTGATTTTTGACAAGATCGACCATGGCCTGAGTACATGGGCATGCTTAGTGTCCGTGGAAGAAAAGTCAGTTTCAACCACGGGGGTGTCTACCAGCAGTGGGAGGCACACGGCCTGCCCACACGGGCGTGTAGCCCCTAAAACTAAGAAAAGTTTTAAATTTTCGAGAATGTTTGTATGTGTTTCGGTTTAGTCCCGACCCGATTTATAAGCATGTTTTAGGTCTCGTTGACCGTATTAAGGGACATTATGTTTGAGATTGATGGATGAATGTATGAACTTCTGAAAATGTTTCTGATCTATCCGGTAACGCCTTTAACCCCAGTCCGACGACGGATATGGGTTAGGGGTGTTACAAATATACAACTCATTTTAATCCACAAACCTAATCACATATTCATTCATAAGGTTAGATGTGAAATTCACAAGTTTCTTTGATTCAAAGCTTATACGGTTCATGTACGTACATGTACCATCTCATATCAATCTCATACTCGTCCATTCCCTTGATATACCCGTTGAACCATTTAGAATAATATCAGATACTTGGGAATGTTGCACCCTAAGTGCCAAATACATAGCCAAAGCTATCTTGATCTCATATCTCATATAATGCTCACTCTTGAGCTATCAACGGGTTTGCTTACACAAGCTGACGGCCATGACATAGCTACACGGTGCTACTCACACAAGCTGATGAGATGTATGGACCAGTACACAAATCACATAACCCCTAATGACATGTCATTTGTATCCTAATCTATTCCTAAGGTTCAACCGAGATTTCTCATTGCGAATCTTTGTCGAACATTTCCGTACAATCATATTCATCAGTAATTCAAATATAACGCATTTAAAACACAATTACAATAATGCTTATTAACATATGAACTTACCTTGATTGCAAAAACTATGAAATAGATCGACTAATCCAGAACTTTGTTTTTCCCCCGATCTAAATCCGAACTTCACTTTTCTTGATCTATGTAATATCAAATTCAGTTTATTTAATTATCCTTCTTTTCAATTTAGCCCCAAAAGCATATTATGGCAACTTTACACTTTTTCCCCTAATATTTCAACATCTTTACAATTTAGTCCTTATCTCATAAAAATACAAATTCATGCAATTAGATCCCTACCCATGCTAGTCGAATTTCTCTTTTTACCACAATTTAACCACAAAATTTACACATTTCATAATTTAATCCCTAATTGGCAATTTTACCAAAAATCACATTACAATTGTTGTTTATCTAACAACAAGCATTCATTTTCTATCATCAAATATCAAACTACACAAACATTCATCAATGGTAAAACCTTAAACCTTTAACAGTTTTACAAATTAGTCCATGGGCTAGCTAGATTAAGCTGCAACGATCTCAAAAACATAAAAATCATTAAAAACGGGACAAAAAATCATACCAATATGAGTAATGGAAGCTTGGCCAAATATCAAGTACAAAAATGGCTTCTCTTCCGTATGAAAATCGGTGGAAGATGATAATTGAAGATGATGATAAATTTATTTTATTTAATTTTATCATTAATAGCCTAATTACATATTTAACCTTTAAAATACTTATTAATTACACAAAACCAAATACCAAGCCACTATCATCCAATATCTCATAAATGGGCTAATTACCATATAAGGACCTCTAATTTAAGGTTCCATAGCTATTAGACACTTTTAGCTAATAGAACTCAAGTTTTACACTATAACAACCCGTTTTTAGTCAAATCAGAACAGTTGTTTTAGGACCACAAATCCGATGTAAAAATATTTACTTTATTATTATTTTAATGTCTACAGCATGATAATATGTTTGTGTGAAAATTTTGTTAAGAAATTTTATCGTTTGATTGGTCAATTTGATAAAAAGAACTAAATCGCGTAAAATGCAAAAGTGTTGTTCTATTAGCTAAAGGTGTTAAATAGCTATAGAACCTTAAATTTAAGGTCCTTATGTGGTAATTAGACCATTTTTTTAGTAAGTGGACATTTATGTGCATAGAATGACGATTTAAATGGTTTATTATTAAGATTAATTTGGTAATTGGTAAATATAAGTTAAATAAATAAAACAAAACAAAATAATTGTTTTGTATCATCTTCCCTAGCCGAAAAACAAGAAAAAAAATCCATGTAAGATATTTTAGGGTTCGGTCATTGCATTGCTTAATTAATCAAGAAAAGCAAAACTCAGATCCAGATCGGGGGAAAAACAAAGTACTCGACTAAACGACCAATTTAGTTGTTTTTGCATCCGAGGTAAGTTCGTATGTTACTAAGCACTAATATCATTAAGATTGAATGCTTTATATTTGAATTGTTGATGAATACAATTGTACGGAAGTATTTGTAACACCCTAAACCCGACCCAAACACCACGATCGGATCTGGCATGTCACTAGGAAAGAATTTCATAAAATATCGCGAACTTCAAAAAACTTTTAAGTTATTTTTAAAACTCCAAGTTTAGTGGTTCAATTGGGAACCCTTAATTCATTTAAGGTAAAATTTAATTAGCAAAAAACTTATGTTTAGGTGACATTTAAAAAAAAAAAACACCTGTTACTACACTTGATTAAGCTAGAGGTGTGTTGTAAACATCCGTTTGCAGAATCGTTATTTAAGTTATAAGAAAACTTTATTTCCATTTCGGAGAATAAAACATCTTATCAATTATCTTATATTTAAAGCGTCTAAAACTTAAAACCCAGATTTTAAACCAAATTAAAAGTGGCCTGTTCGCTGAAATCAGAGTTTTAAAATTTATAAAAGAATGATCGAACCTGGAAACTAACTCTGACAACGATTAAAGGCAAGTGTACCTATCGAACAGTAGTATAGCTTAGGCAAGACAGGATTGTCAAACCCAAAGGGCTAAAAGTACTAATACTAACATTCTTTTTATTATTTAGCCTTAAAATTAAAGTGAAGTTGCTTTAATCTAAATTAACGACGACTAAGCCAAGGACAAAGACAAAAAGAGCGAATTGGGAAATAACTTGAAGAAAGACTCAATTGATCACGACGATACCCTCAGGAAGAATCCACCTAGACTTCACTTGTTATCTAACCCTGAATCATATGATTTATTTACTTAGCTTGATCCGTAGGACTCCCTAACGTATATTAAACCCTCTCTCGAGGCGAATAACATCTAACCCTAGGTTAATTAGTGGAACTCTCGTTCTCTTATAATAACACCCTAGAATAGCAGTAAATCGATCTATGGATTCCCATATTAGGTTTCACACTAATCTGGCAAAATCTTGTAACCCTATCTCTAGGCGTTCGATCAACCTCGCTTAATTACGCTAGATCTACTTAAGCAGGGTCTATTCCTCCTCCACCTAAGCACATCAAATTTGGATTAAGCATGCATAATTAAGAACAAACTAAATATTTATCATATAATGTAAAAATCAAATAATAAGATTTATCTAGGTTTCATCCCCTTCAGGTATCTGAGGGTTTTAGTTCATAACTAAGAAAGAAAACATCTCAATAGAAAAGATAAAACAAAACATAAGAAATCTCTAAAACTCCCTGAAGGGTTGAAGGAGAATTCCGTAGTCTTGAGTATAATTTCGGCTTCTTGTGATGGATCAACTAGCTAACTTTGAGTGATTCCCACAATTTTAACCTTTCCAGTTTGGCTCCTTGGCCTAGTTTGCCTCCGGTTTCGGCTTCTGCTGAACTCCCCTTTTAAGTTGCCCCCTTGGGTGTTTATATAGACTTTGAGATGCCTTACACGGCCCCTAAGTATCCTAATTTAAGTAGAATTCCTATTAGGGTGTTTGAATAGGCTTTGGAATGTGTTTATTTACCTCCAAGTATCTTTTCCCGAATGAAATTGCTCTTTCCAGCGACAGGGGCACGGCCATGGCACACGCCCGTGTGAATCGTGGCCAGGCCGTGTTTGGACTTTTAATGAGGCACGGTTGTGTTTATCAAGGTCCAGGCCGTGTTCTAGTAATTTAATGAGGCACGGCCGTGTGGCTTGAAGTCCAGGCTGTGTCGATTTTGTGAATTGGCCCATGTGGCCCGTTTTACGTTCTTTTCATCCTTGGGTGCTTTCCGGAGTATAAGACATGAAAAGAAAGGATTAAAAGCACCTTTTTACATAAATCAAGGGATAAATCATCCAAAAGCATACTAAATGTGGGATTAAAATATGTTATAATTACGGTTTATCAAATACCCCCACACTTAAGCTTTTGCTTGTCCTCAAGCAAAATTCTCAACTCACGATCAAACAAACTTCCTTTATTCATAATTCCTATCGACAATGTCTTATCATAATTCATAGATAATTTATACATGGATAATTTAACTCAAAGAGTCCTAAAGATTCAAACAATCTAAGTCATTCATTTGTAGTATGAAAACATAGGTGTTTCCCTTCATCTAAATAATTAGCTTTAATTCAAAACCTACAAGGATTGACATCCTCACTAAAGATTCACTCAAATCACTCAAAGTGTTTAAGGGTCAAAAGTAAGCACTCATAAGTCGAACCTGAAAAGTTAATCCTATAGGCTTGCCTGAAAATCAAATCTGTACCACTGTAAAATGAGATGATAAATAGATCAAAAGGTCTTTGTTAAGGTTGTAACGGGGCTAGGGTTAAATGTGTGGATAAAAGACTGAAATTAGATGGATAGAATCGAGATTGAATTGACAAGCACCTACCTAAAAATTTCTTAGATAATAATCAACTGAAAGTAATAATAAACCTACTAATACGATCTTTTTTGATAATTTGACTTTAACTGTATAAGCTCACTCTTCATAATTCTAATACTAAATATACTTTTGTTTTGATGATCTTTTAAAAAAAAACTAATAAAGACAACTTCAATTCATAATAAAAACTTAGGTAACTAGTCAAATCATATCTCGATTAAAGGGTAGTCAAAAGGAAGGGTGATAAGAAATATAAAGGGTTTTTTGGGTTAATATTAGTGGGTTAATCAATAAAAAGCGTTTGTTAGGCTCAACGGGGTTCACTAGCGGTTAATTATGAAGGTAGACTTTTTAGTGGAGTAAGTGGGTTAAGACCTAAGTGCCTTTATCATCTCAGTATATCAAATCATAATTGTGATCTTGACATGTATAATCAAGGCAAGTTCTAGAATGACAGTCCAATGTTGGCACACTCATAATTAATAAAGTGAGCATAAAAAAGAATGTATCCTCTATAAGGCTCAAAATCTCACAAAAATTATGGGTGTTTTTGACATCAATCTTTTAAATTTCAAAGTTCAAAGTAATATTCAAATTCAGGTTAACAACCTAAAATTTTAAATTTTTGAAATTAGACTTATCATGCTTGATTCCCTAGTATTCTTCAAATTTAATCATCAATGCACAATTAACTATGACTTATTCAAAAACATATCAATAAAAATCATAAATCATTAGAAATTTCATCCTAATAAGTAATATGAGAAAATTACTTTCAAACAAGATTAAATTCAGGGATTTGAGAACAATGCAGAAAGTTAGGCATTTTCTCAGAATAACTATTCACCCCCCACACTTAAGATGTCAATTGCCCTCAATGTACAAAGATAGATATGACATTTAAAGGATAAATCAAAAGAGAAGGGGAACGAATTACTCCCTAAATTTTGGATGTTTTCTCGGAGGAGTGTCTTTAGTGGTGGTGATGGACAGTCTGGATGACAAACCTGCGATAGATGAAGAAATTGGGTAGTGCTCTGAGAAGTAGCCAGGAATTATTAAGACCTGCTTAAAATAAACTAAATATATATTTAATTACAAGAAAGATAAAGAAAGAGGAAACAAAAATGTAAATGAAATGAAAATAAAAGATAAATGGACCGAAGAGTCCTTATTGTTGGATGGTTCACGAGGTGGGTGTGACCTCTAAGTCTGGGGAGGTACTGGCGGTGGCGGAGGTGGCGTGGTTATCATGGTGGTCGGCGTGATTCCCAAGCAGCCTGGTGAACCTGATACTAAGAAACTAAATTAAGTTAAACTAAATTCAGCATAATATTGTTAAAGAAATGGAGAATGAAAGGAAAAATAAATGAAAAATAGAAACTAAATGGTCTCAAAGACCCTTGGCCTGTTAGTTGGATGAAGCTACCGGCATGAACTCATGTAAATCATCCTTCTTTAAGGAGTTTGGCCTTTTACGCTTCTTCGACATGTTGTTTGATGGCTCAAGGATCTAGAGTGAAACACCCCAAACCCGGCCCACTAGCTATGACTAGATTTGGTATGTTCCTCAAGAAAACCGGTTTCAAATTCTTTTGTTACTTAGAGAAAATTTGTGCAATTTTTTTAAAAAAAATATTGTTTGGGTTGGGCTTTTATTGAAAACCAATTTATCTTACATTGAAATCCATTTATTTAAGGTGATAAACATTTAGGGTTTATTTCAAAATAAATTTACTTGAATCTATAAATAATAATTTGTAAACATAATAAATAAGAGTAAAAGAATTAAAGAAAACCAACTATGGCCTTATGGCCTTATTACATCAAATAATTCCCCAAACTTTAAGTTTAAGTACTTGATAAAAATAAAAATCCACATTAATTAAATTCCTTGCTGTGCATGGCCATCCCTAAGCTTCTGCCGAGCCCGGTCCATTACTGATCGTCACCTGAAAATAGTCCCACAACGGGGTGAGTCAAACAGACTCAATGTCTACACGACACTAAGTCATAATAGAATCAGGCATACAAGAGTTACACATTCAAAAAAATGAATACAAGTTATGATGCATTCCCAAACCCAAACCTAATTGTCCATCCGCTACACACCCCCGTACCTGCCAGTCACACCGTGGGGACTACTAAGTCGACCCTCCTTCCGCTACACACCAAATTGTGGTCTTAGGTCGTCGCATTCGTGGTCTTAGGTCACCACGTTTAGATTACTGTGGTCTTAGGTCACCACTTTCAGATTACTGTGGTCTTAGGTCACCACTTTTCAGATATCACGGTCTTAGGTCACCGTGTTCGTGGTCTTAGGTCACTACATTCACTTCCCCTTTCAAAATAAAACCCATATGCCCCATATAATAATAATATGCATAAATATGCCAGAGTTCACATTCTTATTCTTATTCTCATGTTATAACTAACATATTTCATAATCCTAGTAGGAGTAGGAAACGTACCTGAGTACTTAGTACCATAACATGATACCTTAGCCACTCTCATATTCTTAATGTCACATATTTTAATTAAACATGCCATAAAACGTATTACGAAGTAGTGTGGGGTACACACCTGATTCGCTTAAAATTTCCTTGAGATCCCGAAAAGCTTTATCTAATGCTTAGATCCTTAATCCCTACATTGATTTATCACTTATTATTAATAAAAAGCCATTCGACCAAAATTCCAAATCCTAGTAGGATTAGTATTCTTACCTTGTTGCCGATTGGAACACCAACAAATCACGAAACTGTTCCTTGTTTCCCTAGGAATGCCGAAATCCCTAAAACCTTACGTTAGACTTAATCTTAATCATCAAAACATAAATCAAGGCCTTTGGCCGAATATTCACATGTCTTACCTTAATCTTAGAAATCCTGAATACTCCTCCTTTTAGTCGACTACTCTGATAATCCGAAAGATCCTTCCATATTCTGCAACCATAATATGTATGGGGTTAGATTATCTCTCGGCTAATCTAAAAGAAAAGAATGGAAATCAAACTTGTTCTTACCTTTGAAGAAATCAACAAAGACTTATGCTTGAAGCCCTTCCAAGATTCGGCTTTTGAATGGATTGGTAAGAAGAAATAGGAAGAAAAGAAAACTTGAGAATTTTGACAATGGTGGACTATAGATTCGGCTTGACAAAAGAAAAAGAGAAGAGAAGAGAAGAGAGCACTCAGAAATTCGGCAGAGAGAAGCGGAGGAAGAAAAATTGATGAGTAGCCCTATTTTTTTCCTTTTATAGCCGAAACTACTATTCAGAATCCCTTACTTGGCCACCACTCTTCTTTATTGATAAGTTTATCTCCTTAATTTAAAATAATTAGAGAATAATCCTTTATTATCTCTTCAAAAATAATCCAAATTAAATCCCTTATTTATCACCTTATTAATCGATTATTTATGAAAATAAAACTCCTCCTTTCTAGAAGGCTTGTGCCGTCCACCTCAGGCTTCTGGAAGCAAAAAATAAAACTTCCGTTATTTGCTTCCCAAGTGACTTGAACTCAGGCCCAACACCTTGCATGTGGCGCCATTTCCAGAGGCCCTAAGTGGCATCTTGGTGCCACTTTTCCAAGCTTTGTTTGTGTGTCAAATTTCACCAACTTTTTCTTTTAGGCCACCTTGCCTTAATTTCCTCTTTTAAACTTTAAAACTCGACATTTCTAAGTCATTTCTAAGTTTCCAAAAATTTTCGTTCGACTCTGTAAACTTGACATTTCCTTACATTTCCAAGTTTCCAAAATGTTCACTTTCCTCTTTTGAATCATTTCTAAATCATGTCTATACATTTTCGTGTTTCCAAAATGTTCATTTCCAAATCATTTTTATCCATTTTCTGTTTCCAAAAATATTCAAAATTTATTCTTAGTACATAAAACATGTCACTGCATAATTAAACCGAAAATGCATAGGCCCTTTCCAGGATGTTACGCTTCTACCCCCTTAAAATAATTTCGTCCTCAAAATTACTTACTAACGAATAATCATACACCTTAACTCACCGCACTACGCTTATGCTGCGCACTCTGATCTTAATAGAACCATCATACTTCCTAGACACAATCTCTAAGTTCACGTCCCCTAGAACTCATTTCTAACGCCGCGATTTAATCTGATTAAAGAGATTTATGCATTAGAAATTTTGTTCCACTGTTTATCCGCGAACAAATTTTATGCAAAGAGATGTTTAAAAGTGGTTCTTTCGATCAAACAATGTTCTCAGCTCAAGTTCACTATTCAAAAAGTCACGTTCACATTCATCAGCCGAGACATATTTATTCAATGGTATCTACTACCCACATTCACTATTCAAACACTCTTTGCCTTATTCCTATCCCAGGGGTATTTTCGTAATTTGTCTTACAGGGGTATTTTCATAATTTTTCAAAATAAGGTTCCTTGGTAATTTTGTCAATAAGGGTATTTTGGTAATTTTCCATTCCCGGGGAAATTTTGAAAATTTTGAAATCCGGGGGTATTTCGGTAATTTTGAAACTCAAGGGTATTTTGGTAATAAGCCAGGGTAAATTTGTAAAGCTCAATAAAACAGGGTTATTACAGATTTTACAAAACTTTTAGGGTTATTTTTGAGAATTTGTTTTCCAAAAGGATGATGTTGCAAAAATTTGGAAATCAAGGTCATTTTGGTAATTTCGTATGTCAGGGGCAATTTCGTAATTTTTCCAAAATCAATGTATTTTAATATTTGCAAAATAGGATTCTTGGGTGCTTTTGTAAAGTAAAGAAGATTTTAATGAAGTCAGGGTAGTACGCTAATTTTAGAAACCAGTGGCATTTTTGTAATTTCGCCACTAGGGGCATTTTGGTAATTTTTGTAAATTGGGAATATTTTGAAAACTTTCTAGAAATAAGTTTTTGTTACTATTCAGAGGGGTAAATTTGTAAAATCTAGTAAATCAGGGATATTTCAAAAGTTGCAAAACTTTGAGGGTTCTTTTTGAGAATTGTACTTTTCAAAATAGTGATGTTTTCAAAAATTTGAAAATCAGGGTCATTTTGGTCATTTTTTGTAAATTAGGGGCAATTTTGTAATTTTTCCCAAAATCAAGGTATTTTTGATAGTTTGTAATTTAGGGTTTTTTGAATGTTTATAATGAAATTTTAGAAAACTGTTGAGTAGTTGGACATTTTATAAACCAAGGGTATTTTTGTCATTTTACCTCTAAGGGCATTTTTGTAATTTCATAAATCAGAAATTTTTCAGAAAATTTTGTAAAGATAGTTTTCACAAATTAAAAGAGTAATTTTAAGAGTTTTAAAACTAGGGTTTTGTTGTTTTTATAAAAGCACGGCTAGTTCCTTTTCGGGTTTTAGTTATTGTGTTTAGCCTATGACCGAGTCCTCTTGGTTAGGGTGAACCGAAGCTACGCACTAGGTAGGATTACAGCGAAGAGGAGGTGAGTCACTAGGACTGCTTAAGTACCAGGCTCTTCCGGATCCAATCCTAGACATGCGCACAGGGGTTGCCACACCCTAACTCGGCGACTTAGCCATAGGGTTGTTTAGTTAGTCAATTAAGTCTTATGTGTTTTTGTTTGAGTAAACTAGTCCTAGGGTTCAAGTACCTATCATGCTATTTCTACGTTCCATTCCTACCTTTCTACAGATCATACAGATCATACAATAAATCACACAAGAGATAGGGGTACTTACACGTGGGATCATGGTCTGAGACTTAGGTGCCATGCCAGAAAACCTGCTTATTTCCAAAAATATTTTCATAAAACCCATTTGGGCTCGCTTTGAAAACATTTTGGGCCTTAAACCCAAGGCCGAGAGTTTGAAATGAGCTCTGATACCAAACTGAAACACCCCACACCCGGCCCACGAGCTTTAACCAGATTTGGTATGTTCCTCAAGAAAATCGGTTTCAAATTCTTTTGTTACTTAGAGAAAATTTGTGCGATTTTTTAAAAAAAATATTGTTTGGGTTGGGCTTTTATTGAAAACCAATTTATCTTACATTGAAATCCATTTATTTAAGGTGATAAACATTTAGGGTTTATTTCAAAATAAATTTACTTGAATCCATAAATAATAATTTGTAAACATAATAAATAAGAGTAAAAGAATTAAAGAAAACCAACTATGGCCTTATGGCCTTATTACATCAAATACTTCCCCAAACTTTAAGTTTAAGTACTTGATAAAAATAAAAATTCACATTAATTAAATTCCTTGCTATGCATGGCCATCCCTAAGCTTCTGCCGAGCCCGGTCCATTACTGATCGTCACCTGAAAATAGTCCCACAACGGGGTGAGTCAAACAGACTCAATGTGTACACGACACTAAGTCATAATAGAATCAGGCATACAAGAGTTACACGTTCAAAATAATGAATACAAGTTATGATGCATTCCCAAACCCAAACCAAATTGTCCATCCGCTACACACCCCCGTACCTGCCAGTCACACCGTGGGGACTATTAAGTCGACCCTCCTTCCGCTACACACCAAATTGTGGTCTTAGGTCACCACGTTCAGATTACTGTGGTCTTAGGTCACCACTTTCAGATTACTGTGGTCTTAGGTCACCACTTTTCAGATATCACGGTCTTAGGTCACCGTGTTCGTGGTCTTAGGTCACCACATTCACTTCACCTTTCAAAATAAAACCCATATGCCCCATATAATAATAATATGCATAAATATGCCAGAGTTTACATTCTTATTCTTATTCTCATGTTATAACTTACATATTTCATAATCCTAGTAGGAGTAGGAAACGTACCTGAGTACTTAGTACCATAACATGATACCTTAGCCACTTTCATATTCTTAATGTCACATATTTTAATTAAACATGCCATAAAACGTATTACGAAGTAGTGTGGGGTACACACCTGATTCCCTTAAAATTTCCTTGAGATCCCGAAAAGCTTTATCTAATGCTTAGATCCTTAATCCCCACATTGATTTATCACTTATTACCTTAATAAAAAGCCATTCGGCCAAAATTCCAAATCCTAGTAGGATTAGTATTCTTACCTTGTTGCCGATTGGAGCACCAACAAATCTCGAAACTGTTCCTTGTTTCCCTAAGAATGTCGAAATCCCTAAAACCTTACGTTAGACTTAATCTTAATCATCGAAACATAAATCAAGGCCTTTGGCCGAATATTCACATGTCTTACCTTAATCTTAGAAATCCCGAATACTCCTCCTTTTAGTCGACTACTCTGATAATCCGAAAGATCCTTCCATATTAAACAACCATAATATGTATGGGGTTAGATTATCTCTCGCTAATCTAAAAGAAAAGAATGGAAATCAAACTTGTTCTTACCTTTGAAGAAATCAACAAAGACCTATGCTTGAAGCCCTTCCAAGATTCGGCTTTTGAATGGATTGGTAAGAAGAAATAGGAAGAAAAGAAAACTTGAGAATTTTGACAATGGTGGACTATAGATTCGGCTTGACAAAAGAAAAAGAGAAGAGAAGAGAAGAGAGCACTCGAATTCGGCGAGAGAGAGCGGAGGAAGAAAAATTGATGAGTAGCCCTATTTTCTTCCTTTTATAGCCGTAACTACTACTCGAAATCCCTTACTTGGCCACCACTCTTCTTTATTGATAAGTTTATCTCCTTAATTTAAAATAATTAGAGAATAATCCTTTATTATCTCTTCAAAAATAATCCAAATTAAATCCCTTATTTATCACCTTATTAATCGATTATTTATGAAAATAAAACTCCTCCTTTCTAGAAGGCTTGTGCCGTCCACCTCAGGCTTCTGGAAGCAAAAAATAAAACCTCCTTTATTTGCTTCCCAAGTGACTCGAACTCAGGCCCAACACCTTGCATGTGGCGCCATTTCCAGAGGCCCTAAGTGGCATCTTCAGGCCACTTTTCCAAGCCTGTTTGTGTGTCAAATTTCACCAACTTTTTCTTTTAAGGCCACCTTGCCTTAATTTCCTCTTTTAAACTTTAAAACTAGACATTTCTAAGTCATTTCTAAGTGTCCAAAAATTTTCGTTCGGCTCTGTAAACATGACATTTCCTTACATTTCCAAGTTTCCAGAAATGTTCACTATCCTCTTTTGAATCATTTCTAAATCATGTCCATACATTTTCAGGTTTCCAAAAATGTTCATTTCCAAATCATTTTCATTCATTTCTGGGTTTCCAAAAATATTCAAAATTTATTCTTAGTACATAAAACATGTTACTTCGTACAATTAAACCGAAAATGCATAGGCCCTTTCCAGGATGTTACATAGAGTTTTAGTAGTGAAAAGTCTGAGAGGAAGAAGGGGAAAAGGAAAAGTAAGATGTAATTAGATGTGGGCAAGGGAAAGGGCGGTGTAGATTAAATAGATTTTCAAATCTAGCGTGTTCCCACGCTCGTGGTCTAAGGCCGTTTCGATTTACACGGCTGCCTCGCACGGTCGTGTTTTGGAGTGTGTTGTTACCCCATGCCCGTGTTTCAACCATCCACGTCTGTGCTTCAGAAGTCAGTATGTAGGCACGGTTGGGAGCATGGGCGTGTTTCGGTCGTGCTATGTAAGTCAATAGCTTCACACGACCAAGGGGCATGACCGTGTCATTCTGTCGGTGCCCGTGGGGGAGAGTGGTTGGATCCGTGATGTCGGGAAGTGATTCAATTATTTTGTACGGCCTCTGCTATGTCAGTACGGAGATTTTGGTGGTCCACACGGCCATGGGCATGACCGTACAGCCTTGAAATCTGCACTTCTTGTTAGATTAAAAGAGAAAAGAAAAAGGAAAAATAATGTAAAATGAAAATAAATGCAAAGATCAGTAAGGTTAGTATTCGGGTTGCCTCCCGAGAAGCGCTTGTTTATAGTCTTAAGCTAGACTTTCCTCGTGTTTGAGAAATTCAGGGAGGTTTAAAGGTTTGAACATCTTCCCTCATATTATCCATTTTATGTTCATTTCATGGTTCAGGTCGAGTAGCATTTATTTTAAGAGCATCAAAATTAGGATTGCTTACCTCGACTGTCTTGTGCGGTAGAACATTGATTACCTTAAAAAGGATTTCTTTGTTTGTGTCAGGGTTTGGAGGAGATAGTCGTAGGTCTAATAATACCTGATATTCACTTTTGGACTTGCCTATCTTGTAGAGTGGTTTTGACTCTATTTCTTGTAACCCTACTTTTTCCTTGAAATGTGTTTTCCACTCGTCTAATTCATCGAGTTGAATCCTTTGTTCCTCATGGTTCAATCGCGCCCTTTTCTGGTGCTTCCTGAAAAGAATGGATTTTTCTTTTTTACCTTGGCCATTCAATATCCTGGTTGAATCGAGAGCTTGAATAGTGACGGCCTCATTACCTACACAAAGTATGAGTTCTCCTGTGGCAACATCGATTTTAGTCTTGGCAGTTGGTAGAAAAGGTCTTCCTAAAATTAAAGGGATCGAATTGTCCTTATCCATGTCTAAGACAACAAAGTCTACTGGGAAAACAAATTTATCAATTTTGACAAGAACATCTTCAATAATACCCCTAGGAATTCTAACAGTTTTATCAGCTAATTGAATACTCATTCTAGTTTGTTTGGGTTTCCCTAGACCTAGTCGTTTAAACAATGTATAAGGCATGACATTTATACTTGCCCCTAAATCAGCTAACACATTATCAATAGTTAGACTACCAATTAAACATGGAATTGTAAAACTCCCTAGATCTTTTTGCTTCTACGGTAGTCTATTTTGTAGAATTGCTGAGCGCTTTGCGTTGAGTTCCACGTGTGGCTCTTTGTCTAATTTGGGTTTGTTTGTCAAGAGCTGCCTTAAAAATTTCCTCGAGTCTGGCATCTAAAAGAGAGCTTCAAGAAGAGGTAAGTTAATATGTAATTTCTTTAAAAGTTTAAGAAACTTACCGAACTATTCTTTTGAATCGTCTCTTTTTAATGCTTCGGGATAAGAAATGTGAGGTTGGTATTCTCTGATTACCGGTTTTGGCTTTTCTTGTGTTACCTCTATTTTACCTTCTTCTTCCTTGGTTTCTTGTTGTGGGATGAGTTCGTCTACCTCTGCATTTTCCTTAGCTGTTACGACTTGAATCTGTTCCTTAGGGTTAATCTCGATGTTACTTGGTAGACGTCCTTGCGATCGTTCCGACATCAGCTTTACGAGTTGTTTGACTGCATTAGTGACTTCTTTGACTGACTTGGTAATTTCTCTGATTTGGCTCTCGTTGGTTTTAAATGTTCTCTCAGTTTCTTGGATACATTTTTTTGTGTCTACCGAGAACTTTGTCAGTATCTCCTCGAGGGTTGGTTTCTTCTCTTGTGGATAGGGTTGATTTTGGAAGTTTTGAGGAGGTTGTTGCCTTTGATTTCCTTGATTTCCTTAGCCTCCCCATGAAAAATTTGGGTGGTTCCTCCAACCTGGATTGTAAGTATTACTATATGGATTATTATTGGATCTGAAATTGTTACCTATATAGTTCATCTGTTCGCTCTCTGCTTCCGATTTGTAGGGTGGGTACTCAGGGTTCGCCACGATTCCACTTGCGTCGCACTGTATGACTGGATGTATCTGCGAAGAACACAAATTGTCAATCTTTTTATTCATCATCTCCATCTGTGTTGATAGCATGGTTATTGTGTCTATGTTGCAAGCTCCTGCTAATTTTGTCAGTTTCGTCCTTGTAACTTGCCACTGATAATTATTTAGCGACATCTCTTCAATAAACTCGTAAGCTGCTTCAGGAGTTTTGTTGTTCAAGGTTCCACTGGCGGCTCAGTCAATTAGTTGTCTCGTTGAGGGGTTTACTCCATCATAGACAGTTTGGACTTGAAGCCACAAGGGTAAACCATGGTGTGGACACCTTCTCAAGAGATCTTTGTATCTCTCCCATGCGTCGTATAATGTCTCTAAATCTATCTACACAAAAGAAGAGATATCATTCTGTAATTTGATCGTCTTGGCCGATGGGAAATATTTTAATAAAACCTTTTCAGTCATTTGTTCCCATGTAGGGATTGACCCTCGTGGTAACGAGTTTAACCACTATTTGGTTTTATTCCTTAATGAAAGGGGAAATAACCGAAGACGTATGGCATCATCAGAAACACCATTTATTTTGAAGGTGTCGTAGAACTCTAAAGAGTTAGCTATATGAGTATTTGGGTCTTTGTCCTGCAAACCATCAAATTGAACAAACTGTTGAATCATTTGTATTGTGTTAGGCTTTAATTCAAAATTATTAGTAGCTATAGCAAGCCTAATAATACTTGATTCTGCTCCTGTTAAATGCGGTTTAGCATAATCAAACATGGTACGTGGAGCTTTGCGTTCCCCCACATCGTGTGGTGGTGGATTAGTTTTGTCCATCCCTTCAGTAGGATCGGATCTGTCTTCTTCCTCTCTTTCTATATAGTTTAGGGCTCACCTGATTTCTTAGGGATTCCTTCGAGTGATAGCTTCAATATCACTGTCGTATACTAAAGGTCCTCTCGGGTTCCTCCTAGTCATAAACTAGAGGTACCTAGAAAGAAAAGAAAGAAAGAAAAATTAGCAAAATTAAAGTTTAACCTAAAATAAAAATAAATTGGTAAATAAAAATGGCTAAAGTAATAACAATAGAGTTTTCTTAATATTTTAGTTCCCCGGCAACGGTGCCAAAAACTGGATCGCTAAAATCAGAGTTTTAAAATTTATAAAAGAATGATTGAACCTGGAAACTAACTCTGACAACGATTAAAGGCAAGTGTACCTATCGAACAGTAGTATAGCTTAGACAAGACCGGATTGTCGAACCCAAAGGAACTAAAAGTACTAATACTAACTTTCTTTTTATTATTTAGCCTTAAAATTAAAGTGAAGTTGCTTTAATCTAAATTAACGACGACTAATCCAAGGACAAAGATAAAAGAGCGAATTGGGAAATAACTTGAAGAAAGACTCAATTGATCACGACGATACCCTTAGGAAGAATCCACCTAGACTTCACTTATTATCTAACCCTGAATCATATGATTTATTTACTTTGCTTGATCCGTAGGACTCCCTAACGTATATTAAACCCTCTCTAGAGGCGAATAACGTCTAACCCTAGGTTAATTAGTGGAACTCTCGTTCTCTTATAATAACCCCCTAGAATAGCAA
Organism: Gossypium bickii; assembly: GCA_025503065.1. Taxonomy (NCBI): domain Eukaryota; kingdom Viridiplantae; phylum Streptophyta; class Magnoliopsida; order Malvales; family Malvaceae; genus Gossypium; species Gossypium bickii. Next base: position 43,474,774 of record CP106720.1, read on the forward strand.
TAAATCGATCTATGGATTCCCATATTAGGTTTCACCGTAATCTGGCAAAATCTCGTAACCTTATCTCTAGGCGTTCGATCAACTCTGCTTAATTACGCTAGATCTACTCTTAAGCAGGGTCTATTCCTCCTCCACCTAAGCACATCAGATTTGGATTACGCATGTATAATTAAAAACAAACTAAGTATTTATCATACAATTTAGAAATCAAAAAATAAGATTCATCTAGGTTTCATCCCCTTCAGGTATTTGAGGGGTTTAGTTCATAACTAAGAAAGAAAACATCTCAAGAGAAAAGATAAAACAAAACATAAGAAATCCCTAAAACTTCCTGAAAGAATTAAAGGAGAATTCCGCTGTCTTGAGTATAATTTCGGCTTCTTGGGATGGATCAACAGGCTAACTTCGAGTGATTCCCATAATTCCGACCTTTCCAGCTTGGTTCCTTGGCCTAGCCCGACTTCGATTTCGGCTTCTGCCGAACTCCCCTTTCAAGTTGCCCCCTTGGGTGTTTATATAGACTTTTAGATACCTTACTTGGCCCCTAAGTATCCTAATTTAAGTAGAATTCCTATTAGGGTGTTTGAATAGGCTTTGGAATGTGTTTCTTTGCCTCCAAGTATCTTTTCCCGAATGAAATTGCTCTTTCCAGCGACAGGGGCATGGCCATGGCACACACTTGTGTGAATCATGGCCAGTCCGTGTTTGGACTTTTAATGAGGCACGGCCGTGTTTATCGGGGTCCAGGCCGTGTTCTAGTAATTTAATGAGGCACGATCGTGTGGCTTGAAGTCCAGGCCGTGTCAATTTTGTGAATTGGCCCATGTGGCTCGTTTTAAGCCCGTTTTACATTCTTTTCATCCTTGGGTGCTTTCCGGAGTATAAAACATGAAAAGAAAGGATTAAAAGCACCTTTTTACATAAATCAAGGGATCAATCATCCAAAAGCATACTAAATGTGGGATTAAATTACGTTGTAATTACGGTTTATCATGGCCTTATTACAACATAAAATCCAAAAAATTAAAGATAAATAAAGTTCTATTTTAAATGAAAGAAAACCGTGCATGGCCACCTCGTCGTCCTCACCAGCCCAGATCCACTGCATTAGGTATCACCTGCAAAGATGTTATGCAAATAGAGTGAGTCAAAAGACTCAGTGTGCAATTTTAAAACACTATTACTGGCCCCAAGCCCATTCACTTACCATCTAGGCCTTAGCCCCTCAACACAAAATAACAGATAGCATATGCAAAAATGATGCAAAACCCATCCCAACCTAAATTTCCATCTGCTACACACCACCCGTACCTGCCAATCACATTAATGGGGATTTCTACAATTAACCCTCACCGCTACACACCATCGATGGTAGTCATGCTGCAGTCAGCTGTCCATCGTCAGAATTGTGACAGAGTCACCAGATTATGTGGCATGGACACCAGAACAGAGCGTGGTAGAGCCACCAGAACAGATTGTGGTAAAGATCACCAGAACGCTTCCCCTTTTCATTAATAGTATATGCCCATTCCCATGCAAACATAAAATCATGATGTATGGATACAACAGGTTTCAGTATACATATATAAAATGTCCAGAGTGTACATATATTCATGTCAACATAATCACATATATAGCATAATCAGAAGTCACTAACCAAATGTCTCGTTTTTACCCTCCATGGGTAACCCAACGGCCAATACCGAAGTTTCAGGCATTTAATAGTGCATACACAAATTAACAGATACAACAAGTAAAGGTGTGGAAATTACACACCTCTAAACAAGAAGAACTAAACTATCAATCCCGTTAACACCCTCACTTGCAGGGATCACAGCGATCTGCTTATCCCTCTCTGAAACCGGCCCACAACCCGGTGGAAAGTCTTGAAAGGCAAACACAGCACGTTTTTTGAACTTAGGGGTAGAGACTACGAGTCCAGCCCCCTCCTTTGCTTGACTAGCATTGGATTCCATGAAAAGACCTTGGTCAGAAGACCAGGTTAAGGCATCGAAGCAGATGAAATAAGAATATACGCTCAAACGAAGAGGTTTCTTACCTAGATCGACAGAAACCAAAAGCTTCAGGCTTGGATTAAGAAATCGGCTGAGTCCCTACACAAACCCCCCATTAGAACGGTTTCTCCAAAATAGATTTAGAAGAAGTGGCCTTTCGGCCAAATGAGTTAATAACAAACCCCTTACCACTATTCGGTCAACCACACTTACCAACAATCTTCCAACCGTTGGCCAGATGCAAACAAGAGTATGAAAACGAAGCCTCTCCAACATTAGGCCAAAGCACCCAAGGTACAAGGTTAATGCCCTCGGTTAACAACCAGCAAAGGAAAAGCAAGAATTGAGAGAGAAGAAGAACACTTACCACCCAATGGGAAGAAACCAATTTGGGAAGGTTGGGAGAGTGAGTGACGGCAACCTTCTGAAATAAGAACGAATGAAGGGAAATGAACACACAAGAGAGATTCAGCCAATAGGAATAATAAGAATAAACTCAAAGAGAAGGAAGAGGAATAAGTTTTGGCTTTGAAAAGAAACAAATGGAAAAAATATGAGAGACTAGAAGGTGTTTCGGCTTTGAATAGATGAGAAAGAAAATGAAAGGTGATTCACCAAGGTGTAAGTTGAAGATTCGGTTATGAAGAAACAAATGCGAAAAAAATGATGAAATGGAGAAAGTAATAGGAGGGTTCGACTAAGGGGTTATGAAATGCAAAATGAGTATGAACAAAACAAAAGAAAAGAGAGTTGGTGTTTTATTTATTTATTTTTTTTTTTGGTTGAAAGAAGAAAGAATGGCAAAAGTGAGGTTTCCCCAAGTGATGATTTCGGTTTGTGAATGAGAGAAGAAAACAATTGTTCATCGATTGCCAAAAGAGAATAAGGTTTGATTAGCTAACTCTCAACTCAGAGTGACCTATGGAAGAAACGGCACACACCTACACACATACACCTCAAAACTGAAAGTGAACCAAAGATGAAAGGAATGCCCAAGACCACTTTCGGCACATTCACCTTGCTTAGCCCCCAAAATCAAAAGCTTCCCCCTTCAACCAAGGCACATTCAGTCAACAACTCCTAACAAGCCACCCACTCCTTGATCATCTCCTACTTTCACTCTCATCCCCTATTTGAATTGATTTGAAATATTCAAATTCCACCTTTCATCTTGTTCAATCATTTAAAATATTTGACGTATTCCACCTCCACTCTTCAAGGTCCCTAGTCGAAACCATCACCTCTCATCTTGACTACAAAAAAAATTCCCAAAAAGAAAACCATGCGACTCGAACCTGCTCCCTCTTTGCTCCCCTGTGGCGTCATCTCCCGCTGCTCCCTAGGCGCTACTTTGTCACTCCACCACTACACTTTTGTGCCAACAAACACAAGTAATAATCCGTAAGGTCCGTCCCAGCAAGCTCTCCCCTAAAGTGCCCAAAATTGAAATTTTCGCCAAGGCCTCATCTTAACCTCGAGCCTTCCCGGGGCCCCCAAACACACTCAAACAACAGGCAAAGCATACTAAATACACAGAAACATAATAAATGCAAAGCCTCTAAATCTCGAATGTTACAGTTCTACCCCCTTAAGAAATTTTGGCCTTGAAATTACCTGGTCAAAAGAGATGGGGTGTCGCTGACGCATAACATGCTCTGGTTCCTACGTCGCCTCTTCCACACCATGATTTCGGCACAAGACTTTGACCAGGGGGACTGATTTCCTTCTCAGCATCTTAACGTCTCGATCCACGATCTGCACCGGTTCTTCTTCAAAGGATAGGTCTGGCCTTACTTCAATTTCCTCCACTGGCACAATGTGGGACGGATCCGATCAGTAACACCTCAACATCGAGACATGGAACATATCACGTATCTGCTTTAATTCTGAAGGTAACTCAAGCTGATACGCCACTGGTCCCACACGTTCCAATACCCGATAAGGCCCAATGAACCTGGGACTTAGCTTACCTTCCATCCAAACCTCATTACCTTCTTCCACAGTGAAACTTTCAAGAAGACCTGATCACCTACTGCAAACTCAATTACCTTTCACTTCAGATCAACAAAGGATTTCTGCCTATCGGATGCTTCCTTCAACCGAGTTCGAATCAATTTAACTTTCTCCTCTATTTCCAAATCTAATTCTGGACCCAACATCTGACACTCCTCCAATTCTATCCAACAAGTAGGAGTACGACACCTCCATCCATACAACGCTTCATAAGGCGCCATCTGAATACTAGACTGGTAGCTATTGTTGTATGCAAATTTAGCCAACGGTAAGAACTCTTCCCAACTACCCCGGAAGTCAATGACACAAACATATCCTCCAAGATCTGAATTACCCTCTCAGGCTGACCGTCAGTTTGCGGATGAAAAGCTGTACTGAAGTCTAGTTTTGTACCCAATGCCTGATGCAATGCCTTCCAAAAACGCAACGTAAACCTTGGGTTTCTATCCAAAATGATCGACACTTGTACCCCATGTAGCCTCACAATCTCTGCCACATATAGCTTAGCCAACTTCTATAGAGAATAATCGACACGAACAGGTATGAAATGGGCGGACTTCGTCAACCGATCAACAATCACCCATACAGAATCTTTCTTAGTAGGCGTAAGGGGTAGCCCACTAAAAAAGTCCATCGTGATTCTTTCCCATTTCCACTGTGGAATCTTCACTGGCTGCAACAACCCCGAAGGCAACTGATGTTCTGCCTTCCCCTGCTGATACGTCAAACATTTACCCACAAACTCAGTAATTTCTCGCTTCAACCCAGGCCACCAAAACTATTCACGCAGATCTCGATACAAATTATTCCCACCAGGATGCATAGCGTAAGGGCCACTATGCGCCTCCTAAAGAATCATCTGTCTCAACTCCACATCCTTTAGCATGCAGACCCTTTTACGAAAACACAAAACCCTATCACTGTTCAAACTATAATCCTCCACCCCACCATTCCATACTTGCAGGAGTCGAGCACCTAACACATCATCCAAGACCTGTTTCTCTTTAACCTGAGCTATCCAAGTCGGTTTCACCTGAAGTTCAGCTAACAAACTCCATCATCTTATAAGCTAAGATGGGTAAACATTGCCCTCAAATCTGATATCACTTTTCGACTTAACGCATCTGCCACCATGTTAGCTTTACCCGGATGGTATTCGATCGAGCAGTCATAATCCTTCAACAACTCAATCCACCTCCGCTGTCTTAGATTCAACTCCTTCTAAGTAAGGAGATATTTCAGACTCTTATGGTCGATGTAGATAATAGACTTCTCCTCATACAAGTAATGTCTCCAGATCTTCAGAGCGAACACTACCGCCGCCAACTCCAGATCATGCATGGGATAGTTTATCTCATGCGCTCTTAACTGCCAAGACGCATACGCAACAACCTTTCCATCTTACATTAACACACACCCTAATCCCGTGTGTGAAGCATCACAATAAACTACGAACTCTTTCCCAGCCTCAGGCTGAATCAAAACCGGAGCCTCTGTTAAGATCCTTTTTAGCTTCTTTAAGCTTTCCTGGTGCTTGTCCGTCCAAATAAATGATACCCCTTTCCTCAACAACTTGGTTAAGGGTGCCGCAATTAAGGAGAATCCCTCGATAAACCTTTTGTAGTACCTAGCTAACCCAAGAAAACTTTGAATCTCCGCCACAGACTTAGGCGGTTTCCAGTCCAACACAGCTTCAATCTTCCGAGGATCGACCCTAATCCCCTCTGTAGATACAACATGACCCAGAAAGGTGACTTCTTTCAACCAAAATTCACACTACTGAATTTGGCGCACAGCTGCCTCTCCCTTAAAATCTGCAGAACCACACGAAGATGCAAATCGTGCTCTTCTTCTATCTTGGAATATACCAGGATGTCGTCTATGAACACTACAGCAAACCGGTTCAGATAGGGTTGGAATACCCGGTTCATCATATCCATAAATGCAGCTGGCGCATTCGTCAACCCAAACAGCATCACTAAAAACTCATAGTGACCGTAGCGAGTTCGAAACGCCGTCTTATGAATATCCGCTTCCTTGACCTTGAGCTGATGGTACCCTGACCTTAAATTTATCTTTGAAAAGACTGAAGCCCCTTTGAGCTGATCAAATAGATCTTCAATCCTCGGCAGCGGGTACTTGTTCTTAATCGTCAACTTATTTAACTGGCGATAGTCAATGCACATACGCATCGACCCGTCCTTCTTTTTCACAAACAGCACCGGCGCTCCCCACGGAGATGCACTGGGTCGAATAAAACCAGGATCCAACAGCTCCTAGATCTGAGATTTAAGTTCTATCAGCTCCTTCGGCGCCATCTTATAAGGGGCGATGGACACCAGAGCCGTACCCGGAAGTAGTTCAATTCCAAACTCCACCTCACAGTCCGGAGGCAACCTCGGAAGCTCCTCAGGAAAGACATCCACAAATTCCTTTACTATTCTAACCCTATTAATAGCCACTTCCTTTGCATCCAATGCACTGATAAAAGCTAGGAATGCCTTGCACCCTTTTCGAACCATCTTAACAGCCCTTAACGCGGAAATCGCGTTAGACAAATAGTTCCTTCTTTCCCCTATCACAACCACCTCTTCGTCCTTTGGGGTACTTAACACCATTCGTTTAGTCCCGCAACCTAATTTAGCACGATGTTTAACCAATAAATCCATGCCTAAGATGAGATCAAACTCCCCGAATGGTAATTCCCTTAAGTCTGCCGGAAACATGACTCCTTGAATCTCTAAGGGCACATCCCTAAATGATTTGTTTACTACCATGGATTGTCCTAAAGGGCTAACCACAGTCATTTCTCTAGCAGCTATTTTAGATTCTATGCTTAAGGTCTCAAATACAGTACGAGCAACATAAGAGTGGGTGGATCCAATATCAATCAGAGCAAGAAATGGCTTATCATCTATAAGAAACGTACCGGTTATGACGTCCGGTGCATCACCACCCTCTCATCGATGAGCTGCATAGACTAAACCCGGCTGTATTGCATCTCCACTACCGTCACCCCTGCCGAGTGCTCCACGACCCTGAGCAAAACCATTTCCACCTCGAGCTGGGCCACGACCCCTTGGCAGTTGCTGACCACCCCTCCTGGACTGATCAAAACCCTGTCCAGCTAGCCGCACCTGATCCATTTCTAGACAATCTTTAACCATGTGGTCCATAGATCCAGACCTGAAACATCCACCAGTTCTCTTCCTACACTCACCAAAATGCATTTCCCCACACAGAACACATGATCGAAACGGACCCCCACAACAGGCATCAGAACACGAGCTGGCCGATCAAACCTAGGCCTTTTTCGAAAACCCCCAAATGATCCTGACGACCCAAAACTTCTCTTGTTCTTACCCCGATTCTTATCCCTATTTTGCCTCTCGATCCGTTTTACCTCTTCAGCTATTTTAACTTTCTTAACCAGAACGGCAAAGTCCTTCTCTCGCTGCGGCGCTATTAATACCTTCAACTCATTCCGCAGCCCATCTTCGAACCGCACGCAACGCTCATAGTCAGTCACCACTATTCCTTGGGCGTAACAGCTCAAGCGCAGAAATTCCGACTCACACTCAGCCACAGATTTGCACCCTTGTACTAAATTCAAGAATGCTTTTCTCTGAGCATCCACATAACTGGCCCCAATGTACATCCCTTGAAATGTCGTCTTAAAGAAATCCCAGTCAATTCGATCCGCTGGAGTACCCTCTCTTACGGAGAGCCACCACTGATATGCCTCATCCCGAAGAAGAGACACCACTCATTTTAGCTTCTCTTCTGCCGTGCATTCTAGATCATCCATAATTCTCTCAACTGCCTCCAGCCAGTACTCAGCCACATTTGGAGCCACACTAGAAATACCCCTAAACATTTCAGCTCCGTTTGCTTGAAGTCACTCAGGAATGGATTTCCGAGATGCTGTCCCAGTGCTTGCCCCAGCAACTCTCTCCAACACCCGCAGCATTGCCTGAGACAAAGCATCATCCCCACTAGTTCTATCTTGTGATCCCGCTTCTGCCACAGGTGATGCTGGCGCTTCACCTTCAGGCACACTCCTCGCTTCCGAGAACTCAACCTCAGCACCCCAGCCTCTCCCACGACCGCGTGCAACACATCCATGCCCTCTAGCACTCATGCCTACCGTTTCGTCTAAATCTGGTTTACAAATTTGATGAATTAGCATTTTTTTCCACTGTTCATTAATGAGTAATTTTATGAGGATAGAGTTATAAGCAGTTTTTCCACAATGCACATGGATACCAAAAGGTTTTCATCTCTACATTAGAGTTTCTTAATTTAACTTTCTTTAGCATAATACAACTACTTCATGCAATTCACCCAATTCAGTTAGAAAACTTACCGTATGGACTGGATGCCGGAGACTCGGGTGCCATGCTTCTAGAAAAAAAAAACTTGCATATATATATTCATTTTTCTAAATCACTTTTAGACTAACCTTAGAAAACGTTTTGAACCCAAAACCTATGGCTGAGCTTTTAAAACTAGGCTCTGATACCAAATTGTAACACCCCAAACCCGGCTCAAACACCACGACCGGATCTGGCATGTCACTAGGAAAGAATTTCATAAAATATCGTGAGCTTCAGAAAACTTTGAAGTTATTTTTAAAACTCCAAGTTTAGTGGTTCAATTGGGAACCCTTTATTCATTTAAGGTAAAATTTAATTAGGAAAAACCTTGTGTTTAGGTGACATTAAAAAAAAAAACACTTGTTATTACACTTGATTAAGCTAGAGGTGTGTTGTAAACAGCCGTTTGTAGAATCGTTATTTAAGTTATAAGAAAACTTTATTTGCATTTCGGAGAATAAAACTTCTTATCAATTATCTTATATTTAAAGCGTCTAAAACTTAAAACCAAGATTTTAAACCGAATTAAAAGTGGCCTTATTACAACATAAAATCCCAAAAATTAAAGATAAATAAAGTTCTATTTTAAATGAAAGAAAATCATGCATGGCCACCTTGTAGTCCTCACCGGCCCAGATCCACTGCACTAGGTATCACCTGCAAAAATCTTCAGCAAATAGAGTGAGTCAAAAGACTCAATGTGCAATTTCCAAGCACTATTACCGGGCCCAAGCCCATTTACTTACCATCTGGGCCTTAGCCCCTCAACGTAGAATAACAGATAGCATATGAAAAAATGATGCAAAACCCATCCCAACCTAAATTTCCATCCGCTACACACCACCCGTACCTGCCAATCACACCAATAGGGATTTCTACAATCAACCCTCACCACTACACACCATCGATGGCAGTCATGCTGCAGTTAGCTGTCCATCGTCAGAGTTGTGACAGAGTCACCAGATAATGTGGCATTGCCACCAGAACAGAGTGTGGCAGAGCCACCAGAATAGAATATGGTAAAGACCACCAGAACGCTTCCCCTTTTCATTAATAGCATATGCCCATTCCCATGGAAACACAAAATCATGATGTATGGATACAACAGGTTTCAGCATACATATATAAAATGTCCAGAGTGTACATATATTCATGTCAACATAATCACATATATAGCATAATCAGAAGTCACTAACCTGATGTCTTGTTTTTACCTTCCATGGGTAACCCAATAGCCAATACCGAAGTTTCAGGCATTTAATAGTGCATACACAAATTAACAGATACAACAAGCAAAGGTGTGGAAATTACACACATATAAACAAGAAGAACTAAACTACCAATCTCGTTAACACCCTCACTTGCAGGGATCACAGCGATCTGCTTATCCCTCCCCGAAACCGGCCCATAACCCGGTGGAAAGTCTCGAATGGCAGACATCGCACGTTTTTTGAACTTAGGGGTAGGGACTACGACTCCAACCCCCTCCATTGCTTGACTAGCATTCGAATCCATGAAAAAGATCTTGGTCAGAAGACCGGGTTAAGGCACCAAAGCAGATGAAATAAGAATATACGCTCAAACGAAGACGCTTCTTACCTAGATCGACAGAAACCAAAAGCTTCAGGCTTGGATTAAAAAATTGGCTGAGTCCCTACGCAAACCCCCTATTAGAATGGTTTCTCCAAAATAGATTTAGAAGAAGTGGCCTTTCGACCAAACGAGTTGATAACGAACCCCTTACCACTATACGGTCAACCACACTTACCAACAATCTTCCAACCGTTGGCCAGATGCAAACTAGAGTACGAAAATAAAGCCTCTCTTACATTCGGCCAAAGCACCCAAGGTACATGGTCAATGCCCTCGGTTAACAACCAGCAAGGGAAAAGCAAGAATCGAGAGAGAAGAAGAACATTTACCACCCAATGAGAAGAAACTGATTTGGGAAGGTTAGGAGAGTGAGTGACGGCAACCCTCTGAAATAAGAATGAATGAAAGGAAATAAACACACAAGAGAGATTCAGGCAACAGGAACAATAAGAACAAACTCAGAGAGAAGGAAGAGGAATAAGTTTTGGCTTTGAAAAGAAAAATATGGAAAAAAAAATATGAGAGACAAGAAGGTGTTTCGGCTTGAAATAGATGAGAAAGAAAACGAAAGGTGATTCACCAAGGTGTAAGTTGAAGATTCGGCTATGAAGAAACAAATGAGAAAAAAATGATGAAATCGAGAAAGTAATAGGAGGGTTCGACTAAGGGGTTATGAAATGCAAAATGAGTATGAACAAAACAAAAGAAAAGAGAGAGAGTTGGTGTTTCAGTTTTTTTTTGTTGAAAGGAGAAAGAATGCCAAAAGTGAGGATTCCCCAAGAGATGATTTCGGTTTGTGAATGAGAGAAGAAAACAATTGTTCACCGATTGCAAAAAGAGAAGAAGGTTTGATTAGCTAACTCTCAACTCAAAGTGACCTATGGAAGAAACGGCACAGACCTACATACATACACCTCAAAACTGAAAGTGAACCAAAGATGAAAGGATTGCCCAAAGACCACTTTCGGTACATTCACCTTGCCTAGCCCCCAAAATCGAAAGCTCCCCCCTTCAACCAAGGCACATTCGGTCAACAACTCCTAACAAGCCACCCACTCCTTGATCATCTCCTACTTTCACTCTCATCCCCCTATTTGAATTGATTTAAAATATTCAAATTCCACCTTTCACTCTTGTTCAATCATTTAAAATATTTGACTTAGTCTACCCCCACTCTTCAAGGTCTCTAGCCGAAACCATCACCTCTCATCTTGACGCCAAAAAGAATTCCCAAAAAGAAAACCATGCGACACGAACCTCCTCCCCTGTGGTGTCATTTCCCCTTGCTCCCAGGTGCTACTTTGCCACTCCACCACTACACGTCTTGTGCCAACAAACACAAGTAATAATCCTTAAGGCCCGTCCCAGCAAGCTCTCCCCTAAAGTGCCCAAAATTAAATTTTTTGCCAAGGCCTCATCTTAACCCTGAGCCTTCCCGGGGCCCCCAAACACACTTAAACAATAGGCAAAGCCTACCAAATACACAGAAACATTGTAAATGCAAAGCCCCTAAATCCCAGATGTTACAGTTCTACCTCCTTAAGAAATTTCGGCCTCGAAATTACCTGGTCAAACGAGATGGGGGTGTCGCTGACGCATAACATCCTCTGGTTCCCACGTCGCCTCTTCTACACCATGATTTCGGCACAAGACTTTGACCAACGGGACTGATTTCCTTCTCAGCACCTTAACGTCTCGATCCACGATCTGTACCAGTTCCTCTTCGAAGGACAGGTCTGGTCTTACTTTAATTTCCTCCACCAGCACAATGTGAGACGGATCCGATCAGTAACACCTAAACATCGAGACATGGAACACATCACGTATCTACTTTAATTCTGAAGGTAACTCAAGCTGATACGCCACTGGTCCCGCACGTTACAATACCCGATAAGGCCCGATGAACCTAGGACTTAGCTTACCCTTCCGTCCAAACCTCATTACCTTCTTCTACAGTGAAACTTTCAAGAAGACCCGACCACCTACTGCAAACTCAATTTCCTTTCGCTTCAGATCAACATAGGATTTCTACCTGTCGGACGCTTCCTTCAATCGAGTTCGAATCAATTTAACTTTCGCCTCTGTTTCCAAAACCAATTCTGGACCCAACATCTGACGCTCCCCCAATTCTGTCCAACAAGTAGGAGTACGACACATCCGTCCATACAACGCTTCATAAGGCACCATCTGAATACTAAATTGGTAGCTATTGTTGTATGCAAATTCAGCCAACGGTAAGAACTCTTCCCAACTACCCCGGAAGTCAATGACACAACCTCTCAACATATCTTCCAAGATCTGAATTACCCTATCAGACTGACCATCAGTCTGCGGATGAAAAGTTGTGCTGAAGACTAGTCTTGTACCCAATGCCTGATGCAATGCCTTCCAAAAATACGACGTAAACCTCGGGTCTCTATCCGATATGATCGACACTGGTACCCCATGTAGCCTCACAATCTCTGCCACATACAACTTAGCCAACTTCTGCAGAGAATAGTCGACACGAACAGGTATGAAATGGGTGGACTTCATCAATGATCAATAATCACCCATACCAAATCTTTCTTAGTAGGCGTAAGGGGTAGCCCACTAACAAAGCCCACTAATAAAAAGAGAGAGTTGGGGTTTCAGTTTTTTTTTTGGTTGAAAGGAGAAAGAATGCCAAAAGTGAGGTTTCCCCAAGAGATGATTTCGGTTTGTGAATGAGAGAAGAAAACAATTGTTCATCGATTGCCAAAAGAGAATAGGGTTTGATTAGCTAACTCTCAACTCAAAGTGACCTATGGAAGAAACGGCACACACCTACACACATACACCTCAAAACTGAAAGTGAAACAAAGATGAAAGGAATGCTCCAAGACCACTTTCGGCACATTCACCTAACTTAGGCCCCAAAATGGAAAGCTCCCCCTTCAACCAAGGCACATTCGATCAACAACTCCTAACAAGCCACCCACTCCTTGATCATCTCCTACTTTCACTCTCATCCCCCCATTTGAATTGATTTGAAAGATTCAAATTCCACCTTTCACTTTTGTTGAATCATTTAAAATATTTGTCTTAGTCTACCCCCACTCTTCAAGGTCCCTAGCTGAAACCATCCCTATCATCCTGACGCCGAAAAGAATTCCCAAAAAGCAAACCATGCGACTCGAACCTGCTCCCTCTCTGCTCCCCTATAGCGTCATCTCCCCCTGCTCCCTAGGTGCCACTTTGCCACTCCACAAGCAATAATCCTTAAGGCCCGTCCTAGCAAGCTCTCCCCTAAAGTGCCCAAAATTGAAATTTTCGCGAAGGCCTCATCTTAACCCCGAGCCTTCTCGGCGCCCCCAAACACACTCAAACAACAGGAAAAGCATACCAAATACACAGAAACATAATAAATGCAAAGCCCCTAAATCCCAGATGTTACAGTATTAGACGAAAATTTGGCTATGTATGGCACTTAGTGTGTGAGATCAAGATAGCTTTGGCAATGTATGGCACTTACTGTGTGAGATCGAGATAGCTTCGGCTATGTATGGCACTTAGTGTGCAAGATTGAGATAGCTTCGGCTATATATGGCACTTAGTGTGCGACATCGAGATAGCTTCGACTATGTATGGCACTTAGTGTGCGAGATTAAAATAGCCTTAGCTATGTATTGGCACTTAGTGTATGGGATTTTAAGTATTCGACATTATTTCGATTAGGTATAAGTTCGTTACGAATTGGTACAGGTATGTACATGAATCGTATGAGCTTTAAATCGAAGAAATTATGAAGTTTGCCTATAATCTTATGATTAAAGATGTGAAAGAGTTGTTAGTTAGTAAGAGCTACATGTTGATATTTTCAAATTACTGAATTGTGAATTTATGATTAAATTGAATTGATTTCATACGAGCTTACTAAGCTATTAAGCTTACTTTGTTTATTTTTTCGTGTTTTATATTGAAATCAAGCTAGCTCAGATTTGAGGATCATCGGAGGCTTCGTCACACTATCCTACTACCACTTTGGTACTATTGAACTTATGTTTTTAGTATATGGCATGTATAGGGACTTTGGTCATTTTGGTTCAAGAATTGATAATGAATGTAACCATTTGACTTGGCTTTTAAATGTTCTAAGTTTGGTTTGGTATATTGTCATATAAATTGGCTTATTTTGGTATGTTTGAATCAAGTATATATATATGTATGTGGCTTGTGTGATGTTTAGAAAATAGATCAAATGATGCATAGTTGATAATGGTCATATTGATGATTTAAGGAAGCAAAGTTTGGTACAATTGGTATGGCATGTTTTGGTGATTGTGTTTATGTAAAATGGAAGTATAGAATGTGCATGATAGATGTTTGAATTGGCTGGTTTAAATGCTTATATATGCTATGTGTTGGTGCCAACTGATATGGTGTAGGCACATGCAAGTTTGGGTGTAGGCACACGAGTGTGTGAGCCTATTTTTCTGAAAGCTCTGTAAGGTTGCACGGGTTGTCCAAGTCGACTGTGGGCCTACCATAGGGTCGGTCAGCAATACTTAGACCCCTAAATGAATGATCTGTCTATCTAATTTCTGTACTAAGCATGTATGCTGATCTGAATATATATGTATGAGTTTTAATTTCATAATAGCATGTCATTCTTGTATGTTGCATTGCATCAGGGTGGGTTGATTATGATTGGAGGAAGTATCTGAAAGGCTCTTAAGCTTGTTATCTGGCAGCTCAGCTGCAAATCTCTGATTATGTGCCGCATTAGGTACAACATGGTGTGTAGGGCTAGGTGGGTTGATTTTATCCCCACATGGTGTGTAGGGTTGGATGGAGTTGGTGTGTAGAGGCGGTGGGTAGGACTCTGTGTTCTGCATATTTTGTATGGAATGGGCCAAGGCCCTATAATATGTCTGTTTCTGTATCTGAGTGGGCTAAAGTCCACACCGTTTCTGTAATGGGCTCAGACTCAAACTGTGAATGCATGACTGTTTTCTGATATGATATTGTGTGCATGTTTTCTGTGGGGATTACAAGCTAAGTTCGCAAAAACTCACCCTTTTATGTTTAATCTGCATGCAGTAATCCCAAGATGAGCGGATCGATCTGTGGCAATGAGGACTCGATGGTGACCACGGTTACGACACTTATTTACGGTTTATTTTTAATTATGATTTGGTTATATTTGGGGTAAATTTTATGTAATAAGGCCATTCGGATTTTTGTTTAAAACCTGGGATTATTGTTTTATAAACTGCTAACAATAGGACAAATACGAGTTTTCAAAATAAACAAAGGTTTTATCAAAATACGTACGACCTTGCAAATCATTTTAAAAGCTTTTGCAACGTATAAAGTTTTGAAAATAGATAATAAACAAATACACAACACGTTTTGACGATAATCGAAGATACCTAAAAATGGTTTTAATGCAGTTATGATTTCTAAAAGCACTATCATCTGGCATGGGTAGATTCGACCATAACGTCAGCCCAGGTTTGGGGTGTTACAAACAGTTTCAAAATTAAAGGTACGGGCTAGCTGGATTGAGTTGCAATGATTACAAAAACATAGAAATCATCAAAAATCGAGCTAAAATGAACTTACAATTGAGCAATGAAATGGTCGAATATCACAAGCCCTAAAAATGGTTTTCTCCTTTGCTATATACGGTTGAAGATGATGATATTGGATAATGGTTTCATTTTGTTTTATTTGTTTTAACTTAATTAATTAAATTACCTTTTTAACCTTAATTAATAACCATCAAAATACCTTAATACATCCATATATGTCCACTTACACTAGAGATGGTCTAATTACAACATAAGGACCTTTAATTTAAGGTTCTATAGCTATTAGATACTTTTAGCTATTAGAACAGTACTTTTACACTTTATGCGATTTAGTCTTTTTTACCGAATTAAGTAACCAATCGATAAAATTAGCTCACAAAATTTTCACACATATCAAATAACACGCTGTAAATACCAAAAAATAATATTAAAATAATTTTTGACATCGAATTTATGGTTCCAAAACCACTGTTCTGATTTAGCTAAAAACGGGTTGTTACAACTCTTCCCCCTTAGCATGAATGATATGCACGTTAAATGATGTTTTATGGAATTTTATAAGAGTTTGTTGTTAGATAAACATCTTTTCCTTAATGAATTTCATGAAAAATGATTGTATGGATTAATTTGTAAAAGTTATGAAATTGGTCATGCACACTAGAAATAGTGAGAATTGATGATGTTATAGTAGAGAAAATGAATCAGCTAAGCATGAAGTTGAAGAAAGTTGAATGAAAATCATTTTACGAGCCTAAGGGCAATAGTGTAAATATAAGAAAGTATAGGGCCAAAATAGTAATTTTGCCAAAATATAAGTAATGAGTCAATTTAGTCAATGTGAGTATTAAATGATCTATTTATGATTATAGATCAAGAAAAATGAAGCCCAGATCAAAATCGAGGCAAGAACAAAGTCGAGGACTAAATTGCATATCTACATACATTTTGTATTTTTAGGTAAGTTTGTATGATTTATAAGCTTTATGATTTATATCATTGAATTGCTTAATATAATGTACACTATTTTCATGAATTGTTTAATGTTATGTTCAACCAAGAAATCAATGAGATTAAGTATAAGCAAGTCCTGATTGAAGATGAATTTCCCAGGATACTCGATCTACCACATAATGAGATCCAATGTAAGACCATGTTTGGGACATGGCATTGGCAATCAAACAAGTTATCATGTAAGTCCAAGGCAAGCTTTGCATTGAACAAGTTATCATGTAAGTCCAAGGCAAGCTTGGCGTTAAACAAGTTATCATGTAAGTTCAAGGCAAGCTTGGCATTGAACAAGTTATCATGTAAGTCCAAGGCAAGCTTGGCATTGAAAAGCTATCAAGAGAAAGACTTCATATAAGTCCATGTCAAGACATGGCCTTGAACCCAAGATGAGATATTTCATGTAAGACCATATCTAGGATATGGCTTTGGCATCAAGTTATGTGGGTCGAGATTTAGTATCCTCGGTTATTCGCAGAAATTCATCGGGCAAATGAGTAAGGTTAAAAAAAAAATGAAATGGCAAGAGGCTAAGAAAGCAAAGCTATTATCAAGTTGATATTAAGTATTACTTATGTTATGAATGATGAAATAGAGAATCATGATCATTATATCAAAGTATGCTGATCAATGTGATCAAGTGATACAAGTACCATGTTTACCTTACAAGTATGAGAATATTAAGTATCATGAGACATGTAAGAATCATTATGAGTAAGTAAGCTCTATAGCTAAAATTATGATACCATTGTTATGTCAAGTGGGTTTTATTAAACAAGTGTATTGATATGCGATTTACATGCAAACTTACTAAGCTAAATGCTTACTTCTTTAGTTCTTTCTTTCTATGTAGTCCCGCCAAGCTGACTTGTAGACCGTTGGAGTCGGAGCTTGTAGCACACTATCAATCTTCATTTTGGTATAGCCAAATTTTTTTACTAAGTATGGCATGTATAGGAAGCATTCATTTTGAGAACATGTTTTAAAAAGGGCCATTGTATAGGCTATCAAACCATTATTCTTTTGTATGTGGCTAAGTGTTTGGCCAAAATTTACTATATGTATGTTGTTAAATTCAATGAAGCATGTGGAATAGTTTATAAAATGTATTGTGTTGATCTTGATTTCAGGGTGGCAAATGGCTTGGTAAATAGCCTCTAAGTGCCCACACGGTTAGACACACGGGTGTGTCTCTAGGCCTTGCGTACCCTGCACCTTATTATTATTAGTCAGAATAGGCTACAGGTAGATCCCACGGCCATGTGCATGAGCCGTGTAAGACACACGGTTTGGGCATGGGCGTGTGCCCAGGCCATGTGGATCAAGTCAGTAACTCCCCACAGTTGGAAGACACGGGCGTGTCAAGGCCGTGTGAATATAGTCAGTAACTCTCCACAGTTGGAATACATGGGCGTGTCAAGGGGTACACAGGCGTGTCCCAAGTCACATGGGTATGTGACCTCTGTTTCTAAGAAAGGATTTCGATCAAGTTCCAAAAGTTTTTAGAGTTATGCTTAAGGCCTCGTAGGTCTATGACACATATGAATAGACTAAGAAGAGAAGTTTTTAAGTCGGAACGAAATTTTAAAGCTCGTAAGTGTATGTTAAGTGAGTTCAAGTGTGGTAATACCTCGTATCCAGTCCTAGCATTGGTCTTAGGT
This sequence comes from Gossypium bickii, assembly GCA_025503065.1. Lineage (NCBI taxonomy): Eukaryota > Viridiplantae > Streptophyta > Magnoliopsida > Malvales > Malvaceae > Gossypium > Gossypium bickii. Next base: position 43,492,992 of record CP106720.1, read on the forward strand.
ACGGGGTGTTCAGTTGGGGAAATGGCATGTGAAGGGTTGGATCGGTATCGTCAAAGCATCGGCACATGAAACACATTATGTATTTTTCTAACTCAGACGGTAAAGATAGTCGATATGCCACTGGCCCAACTCGCTCAGTAGTTTCATACAATCAGATGAATCGCGGACTCAATTTCCCTTTCCGACCAAAAAGTACTATCTTTTTCCATGGAAACACTTTCAAAAACACTTTATCCCCGATCTAGAACTCAATATCTTTCTATTTCAAGTCTGTGTACGATCTCTATCGATCCGAAGCTGCTTTTAAACTATCGCAAATTACTTTCACTTTTTCTTCTATTTCTCTTATCAGATCAACCCCGTGAATCTTATTCTCGCTAAGCTCAATCCAATACAATGGTTTTCTACATTTACGATCGTATAGAGCTTCGTATGGCACCATTTTAATACTTGATTGGAAGCTATTATTGTAAGGAAATTCAATCAGCGGTAGATATTTCTCCCAGCTACCTTCAAACTCAAGAATGCAACAACGCAACATATCTTCGAGTATCTGAATAACTTGTTCAGATTGGCCATCCATTTGCAAGTGAAACACAGTGCTAAAATGTAACTTTGAACCCAAAGCTTCTTGCAATTTCTTCCAAAAGCGCGAAGTAAATCTTGGATCTCTATCCGTAATAATAGATAGGGGGACACCATGTAATCTCACAATTTCAGAAATATGCAGCTCAACTAATTTATCAAGCGAGAAATCTGTACGTATAGGAATAAAATGAGTTGATTTCATCAATCTGTCAACAACAACCCAGATCGCATCTTTCTTTTTCAGAGATAAGGGTAGACCCGATACGAAATCCATTGTTACTCTATCCCATTTCCATTCAGGAATCAGAATAGGCTATAATAAACTTGACGGCACTTGATGCTCAGCTTTGACTTATTGACAAATCAAGCATTTCAAAACAAATTTTGAGATATCACGTTTCATGCCGTACCACCAATAAAGCTGTTTCAAATCATTATACATTTTCGTGCTCCCCAGATGTACTGATAAACAACTACTGTGTGCTTCATTTAGAATCTTTCAGATGAGCTCAAAATTTCTTGGTACACATATTCTATCACGAAACATCAAACAGTCATTAGGCCCTATTTGAAACTTTGAATTAGAAGTCGACTCACACTGAGCTTGCTTTGCTTTCAAATCATTATCTAATTTTTGAGCCTCACAAATTTGCTGCAGAAATAACGGTTTTGTAACGCCCCCAAAAATTTAAGTCTTTAATTTTTGCATGTTATGACACAAATTTCTTGTTTCCTTTAATGGCTAAGTGATTTGGGTGTGTATGGGGGTGTGTGAGAAGCCTGGGTTCAAATCTTGGCTTTTGCAGAATTTTTAGTTTTGCTCTTAAATGAATCTGGACACTGGCATAAAGGCCTTATAAATAATAGTGCTTGTTTTATGACACAAAAAGAACTTTTGATCTAGTGGCAAGGTGGTGTGTTGTGTAACTGTGGGGTCTGAGGTTCAAGTCCTGGGTTGCATAATGGAGTGTTTATTTTGCTGTTTGAGCTGTGTAGGTAGTGGAGTTGGACTGAAACACAGCTAAGGGAAGTTTGAATAGAATTTGAATGGAGTTTGAACTGGTGATGGAGAGGTTTGAGGAGGGATTTTAGGAGGAAATCAAGGAGATGAGAGGGGAGGGAGTTTGTGCCGAATCGGGACTCTAGCACTCAAGATTTCAGCCAAGAGAGGTATATTGCTCATTTGGGTTTTTTTTCTCTCTATGGCCGAATGTGGTAGGTTCTTTTGGCATTTTGTCTCTGCACACTTCTTCCCCCTTTTTGCATTGTTCTTTCTTTTCCTCTCTCGAATCCACTATTCTCTTCCCCCTTCTCGTTGCCGTTTCTTTTCTCTCCTCTATTTTCCCAAACCTTGACCGAATAGTATATCCCTTTTGCCCTTCTCTATTTTTCTTTCGGTGTTCTTCTGTTTTTGGGTTTTGGCCGACTGTCTCCGTACTCTACTATAGTGTTGTGGTTTCGGTCTTGCAAGAGTTCTGACAAATCGGTAGGTACTCATAAGTTCCCTCCTTTGATTCTCTATTATTCTTCTATCTTTTCTAAAAGCCAAATGCTTCTTCTTACGTGTTCTAGTTGCGATTCTTGTCTTTTCTTACGATGTGGTGGTTTGTTGGGTACTAGGGATTTCAGTGGAGTGAGGGGATGCAAGTGACTGAAGCAATCAAAACCTTTTCGTTCATCGTTCAGTTAAGGTAAAATGGTTATCTTCGTCTTTTTGAGCATAGGCTGAATATCCTTATGTTTCTGCAAGTTTGATATTCATGGATTTAGCCACTTGTGAATGATTCTACCTGATGAGATCTGTTGTTATTGCAGTAAGTCGGCAAGTAGTGTTCGATCGTTTTGGTCAGTGATCTAAGGGGAGTAAATTGCATATTACTCAGTTAAGGTTGGGTGCGTGAACTTGGAGCGGTTGCGTCAACAGGTGTGTCTTCACGCTGTTTTGACTGTCAAACGACAAAAGCCTAAAAGCTGAAAAGCCAAAAGATTGGGCTTTGAAGTAACATGGGTTTGCGAACGCTCATGTTGTCAAACCGAGCCCATGAATTACGTGCGTATGACTATAGAGGCCTCCATGAGCATTCTCATGGGCTTAGGCTGTATTGGGCCACGTTGGGCTGAAATGGGTTGTGTGGGCCCAATGGGCTCGTGGGCCCTACACGGATAAAATCCATGATTTGTGGCAAATACTGGACCAGACTATGTAGGTCTCATAGCCATGGCAAAATCTGGGCTGAACGGGCCGTAGGAACGTGTGGGCCTACTTTGGCCAAGTAATGGGCCTTGGGCCCATTTACATGTTATGACCATTTAAGTTATCAAAGTCACTCGAGGCGATTGCGGACCTACCGAGATGTTGATATCTGCGCCGAGACCCCAAGGTAGGTAAAATGACCAAAATACCCCTAAAGGGTGAAATGACTATTTTACCCCTAATAGATGGAAATGACCGTTATACCCCTAAAGGTAGGTTGACTGATGTGTTCATGATTGGTAGACGACTGTTACTGAGTATGACATTCTGCATATATGTATGATTTATGACATGAAATATTGCATGGGGTTGGGATACTATTATCGAGGAAGTATACTGTACTGGTGGCTTTGCCACATATACTGTTACTGGCAGCTTTGCTGCGATACTATTACTGGCAGCTTTGCTACGATATTGGTGTGTTGGCTTTGTGGGTTGATTTTATCCCCACATGGTGTGTTGGTGGTACGGAGTGGTGTGTTGGTGGTACGAAGTGGTATGTTGGCTGGAGTGGGATGGGTTGCATTATTGCACTGTACTGATATGGTATTGGGCTAAGGCCCACACTGTTATTTTATTGGGCTAAGACCCACACTGCATCAGCATTACTAAATAGGGCTCGTGCCCAAATCATATCGCATGTTATATATCGATCGATCGATCGGGATTACACATTGAGTTTTCGTAAACTCACCCTTTCTTTTAACTGTACAGGTAATCCTCAGCCATAGGTGATTTGGTGCGGTGTGGGACTCGGAGGTGGCCACACAACTGCAGCTGTTCTACACTTGCTTTTATTTAAATTTAAAGTTTTTGTTGGGTTTTTCTTATGTAATAAGGCCATTTATGTTTGCTTAAAATTTTAATTGGGACTTTTATTTACTTATTTTAAACTGCTAGTCTAGGAGAAGATGAATTTTCAAAATAATTATCATTTTCAAAGACACGAAATTTAAACATTAGATTTTTTAAAAGCTTCCGCGATTTTAAATAACCTACTATAATAAAAGCTGATAATAAGGCAAACGTTTTGACTAGATGATTTGTTAAATTGTAATACAGGGGTTTATAAACTTAGAAATGAATTTTTACCAACAAGTCAAATTTTCGGAAGACACTTCAATCACTTCAATTTTTACCAACGTCTAGGTCGGGTTTGGGGTGTTACAGGTCTCGCTTTCAACTCGGCTACTATTGAACCGTCATCAGACAAAGCTAATTGTGTGTTAAAAGCACGTAAAGCAAATAATGACTTTCGGCTCAAAGCATCAGCAACTACATTAGCTTTCCTTGGATGATAGTCAATCACTAATTCATAGCCTTTTAGCAATTCTAACCATCTTTGCTGCCGCATATTCAAATCTTTCTGAGTCATCAGATAATTTAAACTTTTGTGGCAAGTATAAACATGGCATTTCTCACCAAACAAATAATGATGCCAAATTTTCAATGCGAACACTATCGCGACTAACTCTAAATCGTGTGTTGGATAATTCTTTTAATGCGGCTTCAACCGTCTCGAGGCATAAGCTACAACTTTGCCTTCGTGCTTCAAAACACAACGCAGGCCATTTAAAGATGCATCACTGAAAACTACGAATTCTTTACCCAACTCAAGCTGAACTAACACTGGTGCCTCTGTCAATAATACTTTCAATTGATCGAAACTATGTTGACATTTCTCGGACCATTCAAACTTCACATCTTTTTGTAGTAATCTGGTGATAGGCGCAGCAATCATCGAGAACCCTTTAATAAAGCGTTGATAGTAACCAGCCAATCCCAGAAAACTTCTAACCTCGGATACATTTCTAGGTGGTTTCTAATCAATAATGCAGAAATCTTGCTCGAATCAACTCGAATACCATTCGCCAAGACTATATGTCCCAAAAATCCAACTTCTCAGAGCCAGAATTAACATTTGCTGAATTTAGCATATAGTTGCTTATCTCTCAAGGTTTACAATGCAATCCTCAAAAGCTCGGCATGCTCAGACTCATCTCGTGAATAGATCAGAATGTCAACAATGAACACAATAAAAAATCTGTCTAAATACTATTTAAAAATCCGATTCATCAAATCCATAAAAGTTGCAGGAGCATTAGTCAAACCAAAAGGCATAACAAGGAATTCATAATGCCCATACCTTGTTCTAGACACAGTTTTTGGTACATTTAAGTCTTTAACTCGTAACTGATAATAGCCCGATCTCAAATCAATCTTTGAGAACACTATTGCACCTTTCAACTAATCAAGCAAATCATCTATTCTCGGAAGTGGATACTTATTCTTTATCGTAACTTTGTTGAGCTAACGATAGTTTATACACATTCTTATTAACCCGTCTTTATTTTTAACAAACAATATTGGCGCACCCCAGGGCAAAAAACTAGGTCGGGTAAAACCTCTATCTGTTAACTCTTGTAGCTGAGCTTTCAACTCTTTCAACTTTGTCGAAGCCATTCTGTACAGAGCTATTGATATCGGCATTGTTCTTGATACTAATTCAATACCAAACTCAACCTCTCTAATCGGTGGCAATCCAGTTAATTCTTCAGGAAATACATCCGAATATTCACAAACAACTGGCACTAATTCAACCTTCTTTTCAGACACTTTAGTATCTAAAACATAAGCGAGATAAGCTTCGAAACCTTTTCTCATATACCTCTGAGCTGACACCAATGAAATCACTATTGGTAAACCACCCAACTCATCAAATTCAATCTGAAGAATTTCATTATTCTAACATTTCAGTTCTATAGTCTTTCGTCTACAATTCACAACGGCATCATGTAGGGTCAACCAATCCATACTCAGAATCACATCGAAGTCATCAAATGGTAAAAGCATCAAGTCGTCCAGAAAATAGTAACCCCGAATCATTAAAAGACAATTCTTGCATACTTTATCAACTAGAACATACTTGCCTAAGGGGTTCGATACTTTAATCACAAATCCAGTAGATTCAATAGGAAAAATCTTATTAGACACCAAATTCATACATATATACGAATGAGTAGCTCTAGAATCAATGAATGCAATAACATTAGTGTCATAAAGAGAAAATGTACCGGTAATGACATCCTCTAGCAGGTACTCTGGCCTCAAATCTCACTGTAGAATCTCTCGTTATACCTCAATTACCACTTACATTTCCCACATTTCTTGGCAGCCTCCCTTGAGTAGATGTATTGCTCGATCTTACATTTTGAGATTTATCTTTTTCATTTAGTTCCGGACAATCCCTAATAAAATGACCTCATGAACCACAACTGTAACAAGCTCTATTATTATTTTTCATCCAGCACTCTCAAAATGTCGTCTTCTACACTGTTGACACTCGGGTTTAACATCTTTCATATTGCCAACACTTGATACCGATGTATTTTGAGCTTCAGTGCTGGTATATTACTTTCTACGATCCCAATTAGAATATCCCACTGAAGCTATCGATTGGTTAAAATAGTTTCTAGATTTCTTCGACAAGGACTGATAAGGTTTACTCATCGATCTCTTCCTCGAGTCTCTAGCCTCTGAATCAACCTTTCTCTTTTATCGGCTAAAGTCTTCGGCTTTGCAAGCTCGTTCAACTAACACAACAAATTCTTTTAAATCTAAAATCCTAACCAGAAGTTTAATATCTTCGTTTAGCCCATCAACAAACCGCTTGCACATAATTTCTTTGGTAGAAACATACTCATGAGCGTACTTGCTTAACCATACAAATTCTCTTTCATCCTCGGTTACAGTCATGCGGCCTTGTTTCAATTCTAAAAACTCTTTATTCTTTTGATCCAGAAATCGTTGACTGATGTATTTCTTTCAAAATTTAGTCTGAAAGAATTCCCAGGTAACTTTCTCCCTTGGTACCATTGATAATAATGTATTCCACCACTGATATGCGGTATTTATCAAAAAGGATATAGCACACTTTAAACATTCATCTGGCGTTCAAGAAAGCTCGTCAAACACTCTAATCATACTTTCAAGCCAAAACTTGGCTCTCTCAGGGTCATCATCAACATTAGCTCTGAACTCTTCAGCCCCCTGTTTACGAATCTTGTCAACTAGAGGCTTGTTCAAACTTAAAAGCTCGACTCTTTGAAGAGCTACAGGTACATGTTGGGGATTAGAAGAGGGTAAAGGCTGTTGAGCCGCCAGGTTCATACGAATATATTGAGTGAACCATTCGCTCATCATTTGGACGAAGGCTTCTTTAGCCTCTCCTCCCTGGCTACCCGACACAGGTCTAGAATCAGATGGCGCTGTCCCTTGCGTGGGAGCAGGCGCATTACTCTCAACCTCATCAGCTATAGCTCGATTGGGATCCATTACTATATGAAAACACAGTTTAAAACCTCATTTCAAAACAAGTCAGTTTCGACCACGGGCTGGACATACAGGCATGTGACTGGCCGTGTGATACAAGTCAATGTCGGCCACGGGTGAGGCACACGGGCGTGTCTTAGGTCGTGTGGATAAGTTAGTATGTATGCCCTGTTTTGCCATGGCTTAGACACACGGGTCTTTCTGAGGACGTCTGAGGCACACGGCCTACCCACACGGGCGTGTGACCTCTGTAACTTTAAAATATGTTTATTTTTTCAAAAAATTTTGTATGTGTTCGGTTTAGTCCCGACCCCTTTCTAATGCATGTTTAAAGTCTCGTAGACCTATTTAAGGGATAGTTTGATTTGAATTATTAAATTATGATGTGAAATGTTCGTAAAAAATCCGGTTTGTCTAGTAATGCTTTTAACCCTAGACCAGCGATGGTTACGGGTTGGGTGTGTTATAGTGATGACTCCTAACAATTTAAATTGTGTTTTCGTATAGTAAATAGATCCCAATCGAGCTGTAGCTGATGACGTTGAGAGTAATGCGCCAGCTCCCACTCAAGGAGTAACATCGTCTGAATCTAGAAACGTATCAACTAGTCACGAAGGAGAGGCTAAAGAAGCCTTTTTCCAAATGATGAACTACTGGTTCACACAATTTGTTCGGACGAATCCGGCTGCTCAACAATGTCCACCCCACCTAATCCCCAACCGGTTCCTATAATAAGCCTCTAGTTGATAAGATTCGAAAGTACAGGGCCAAAGAGTTCAGAGCTACCGTTGATGATGATCCCAAGAGAGCTGAATTTTGGCTTGAAAACACTATTCGGGTATTTGATTAACTTTCTTGCACACCATGTGACTGTTTAAAATGTGCTATATCACTTCTGAGGGACACTGCATATCAATAGTGGAATACTTTGGTGTCTGTAGTACCGAGAGAGAGAGTTACCTAGGAATTCTTTCAGACGGAGTTCTTGAAGAATATATAAGTCAAAGATTCCTCGATCAAAAGCACAAAGAATTTTTAGAACAGAAATTGGATCGTATGACTGTGACTAAGACGAAAGAGAATTTGTACAGTTGAGTAAGTATGCTTGGGAATATGTTTCTACCAAAGAAATCATGTGTAAACAGTTTGTTGATGGGTTGAACGAAGATATTAAACTTCTAGTTGGAATCCTAGAATTAAAAGAATTTGTTATTTTGGTCGACAGAGCTTGCAAAGCCAAGGAGCTTAGCAAAGAAAAGAGAAAGGTTGATTCAGAGGAAAGATATTCGATGAAGAGGTCGATGAGTAAACCTTATCATTCATCATCAATGAAATCAAATGATTATTTCACCCGATCAACAACTTCAGCGGGGTATTCCAATAGAGATCGTTGAAAGCAATACACGAGTCCTAAAGCTCAAACTGTTTCAGTATCTAGTGTTGGTAGTGTGAGAAACAATAAACCCGAGTGCCACCAATGTGGAAGACGACATTTTGGAGATTGTTGGGTGAAAAATAATAATAAAGCTTGTTACAGTTGTGGCTTACGAAATCATTTTATCAAAGATTGTCTGAATTAGCTAAGAAAGATAAATTTCAGAATGTGAGATCGAGCAACACAACTGTTGGAGGGAGACCATGTAACAGCCCGATTTTGGGCCTAGTCGAAACAGTCGTTTCAGGGCCACAAATCCGACAAGGAAAATCTTATTTTTCTTACATTTTTATGGTATACAATTTCATGGAAAGATTTCGTGAAAATTTCGTTTGAAAATTTCAACGTTTGGGCACTTAATTTAGTCAAAAGGACTATATTGTAAATAGTGCAAAAGTTGAGTTCCACATGTTAGAAGTGTCCAATTGTTATGAAGTTTTAAATTGGACGTCTTTAAATGGTAATTAGACCATTGGTTAAATTGTTGGTCAAAAATGGACATGAGATAGGTGAACTAAAATATTTTTAAGTTAGGGGCATTTTGGTCATTTAGTAATTAAAAGAATTAAAAAGTCAAAATTAAAGTAAAATTGTGTCCATATTCAAGCTATGGCCGAATTTTGCATGACGAAACCATGGCTTGGGTTTTACAAGCTTCCAAGCTCGATTGTAAGTATGTTCTAGCCCCGTTTTTAATGATTTTTACGTTTTTGAAATCCTCATAACACGATCTATTTATTTCTACCATTTATTTGACCTAGGGTTGATGTTTGAAAATTTACCCATATGAGAAATGCTTGTGACTTGATGTTTAATGGTGGAAAATGCATGTTTATGGTTAGAGAAACGACTTTTACTAAATGATTTTCGGTGAAATTGTCAAAAAGGACTAGTTTCTAAAAAGTTGTAAAATGTGTGTAAGTGCGTGAATAAATGAAAATTGTGGATTGCTATAGTTATGAAAATGGTTCGTCTAGGCTTAAAATACAAGGAAATTGAATAAAAATCATTTTACGAGCCTAGGGGCAAAAGTGTAAATATGATAAAGTTTAAGGAAAAAGTGTAAATATGACAAAGTTTAGGGAAAAAATATAATTTTTCCAAAATGTGAATTTAGGATAATTTGAGTAGCAGGATGAATAAATGAGTTAAATGTGTTGTTATAGATCAAGGAAAACGAGATTCGGACTTAGAACATGAGAAAAACAAAGAATTTGACAAATAAGTCCTTTTCACTGGTTGTGCTGCCGAGGTAAGTTTGTATGTAAATAATGCATCATTTTTACATACGTTTTCATATTTTGATAAATTGTATGAATTGTGGCTGAATATTTGATGTAATTGACAAAATATCGACAAGTGAAAAATTCCCTATTGAACCTTAGGAATAAAAATGGATACGAGTGACATGTTCGCTAGAAACCTATGTGAAATCTAAGTGAAATAAGTGATTCGGGTGCTAGTCCGTATGTTCTACCGGTGGCTGAGTTATTCGGCATGTGTTACAGATACTCGACAGCTTGTGTAAGCAGCACCGTGTAGTTTCGTCATGACTGATAGCTTGTGTGAGCAGACCCGAGATTGTGACTAAGTGAATCTGGGTGCTGGTCTTAAGTTCTACCAGTGGCTGGGTATACCGACATGTGTTGCGGATACCTGACAGCTTGTGTGAGCAGCACTGAGTAGTAATGAATGACTGACAGCTTGTGTGAGCAGACCCGTGAAAGTGAATAGCTTGAGAATGAGCCTCTATGTGAAAAGTGATGTGAAGTAGCTTTGGCTACAAGTGTGGCACTTATGTGCAAACTTCTGATGTATCCACTAATATTCTAATCTGTTCAACGGGAAAATGACTAAGTGTAATTGAATGTGATTATGTGATGAACAAGTGCAGGGTACATGTGTATATATATTCATGAGCAATGTGCTTGAAATGTGATCAAACTTTGGTAAGGTTGATATGGAGTAAGTGTTACAATGAAGACTTGTAAGTATTTAATGATGACTAGCTATTGGCATGGCTAACTATGGATATACTTTTAGTGTTATATGTGTGTAAATGAGAATTAATACAAAGAAAACATGATAGAGTAAAATTAGCAATAAAACAGTTTTGAGACAGCAGCAGTTATGTGTCTCTGAAAAATCACCAAAAATGGTGGAAATTGAATTAGAAATTGAATAAGATATGAAATTAAATCTTATTGAGTCTATTTTCACATAAAAGAAACAGTGTAACCGAAACAATTTCGTATTCTAAGATATTTGAATTTTTGTGAGACAGGGTCAGAATGATTTTAGAATCCCCTGTTTCAAATTTGGAAAATCACTTAAAATTGTATAAAAATAATTATGGTTTATAATTTATATGATTAAATTTCTTAATGAGTCTACCTTCAATAGAAAAAACAAGAATATCATACGAATCTTGTACGAAGAGATAATTATTTTTTAGTGAAGAAGGATTGAAATTGTCAGACAACAGAACAGGGGAGACTTTAAAGAATAAAATGTACTTATTGGCTAAACCAAAAATTCTGAAAATTTTATGGTAAGGAGATATGTGAGTTTAGTTTCAGGAAAAATTAGTATATCTTAATTTGGAGTTCTGTAGCTCAAGATATAAATAATTTAGTGACAATGACTCGAGTAGATAGCTTGAGGCGAACATGAATGAATAGTGGAACTATGTGCAATTATGATTGAATTATCTTGAGAACATATTGTGAAGATTTATAAAATCCTGTTAATAAATCACTTATTATTTACATACCTACTTATTAAGCTATAATGCTTACCCCCTTCCTTCCTTTTTTCCTATAGTGTCACAGATGCTAGCTCGAGTTAGAGGTCGTCGGAGATTCTATCACACTAACAAGTTATTGATTGGTATTGTATCAACAGTATTCAAGTATTTTTTAAGTCTATGGCATGTATAGGGACTTGATTATGTGTATATGTTATTATGAGTTGGCCTAGAATGTTGGCCTGTGTTATTTGATGGTTATTTTTGTATAAGGCCATTTAATGTGGCCCATATTTGTTATGTTATAAGTCTATGATGATGCATTTCAAGGATGTGCATGCTTGCATGTGATGAAACACACCAAACCCAGCCCACAAGCCTCGACCGGATCTGGTATGTTCCTAAATTTCGGCTAAAAGAGAAAAGATTGAAAATCAAATAACCATTGATCTTACCCTTAATATTGAAATCGACTGCACTCCTGCTTGACACCACTTGAGAGATTCGGCTATAGGCTAGATATGGATCAACAGTTTTCGGCTTTTGGGGTTTTAATGGACAATCGGCTATGGTATAGAAAGAACTTACTTTCAGCTTTTGGAAGATTGTGAAAAGAAGAAGAGAAAGGTTAAGCAATTTCGGCATTGGTGATAGGTAAAGATTTGGCTATCACAAGGGATATTTTGGCTCTTGATCAAGTGAAGGAATCGGCTCCCTTCTCAAAAGGTACAATCGGCTATGGCCACCAAAGTAGGAGATTCAGCGATAGGGTGAAGAGGTTGCGGCAATGGTGATTTTTGGAGAGGGATCTCGGCTAGACAGGTTAAGAGAAAGAGAAGAGAAAGAGTGATGGTTTTAGAGAGAAAAGAGTAAACGAAAGAGAGGCTAAAATGCTTTTATGAAATGCGGCTATCCCCCCTTACTAACCTTGGCCGAAAATCACCTCAAGGGAGTCCTTAAGCCGGCCAACACTCTCCCCTTATCAGCTCCCTTACATTTCTCCTATTTTCTCTCTTCTTTATTTGTTCAAAATAATTCAAATAAATCCATAATTATCCTCCTAGCTTAGCCGAATTTAAAAAGGAATTTGACCACATCTAAAGCTCTTCCATCCAGTCTCCCCATGCCGTCCACCACTGCTCATCTATGCTGCAAAATAAAACTCATATTTGCGTCCCTCGTTGCTCGAACCCAGGCCCTTGCCCACTGCATATGGCGCCACTTATCAAGGCTTTAAGTGGCGCCTCCTTGCCACTTTAACAAGCCCATTTCTGTGTCTAATTTCCCTTACAATTTTTCTTAAGGCCTATCAAGCTTATCTCCCTCTTTGAAACTTAAAATTAAATAATTTCTAAGGCATTCACCTACACTCTAAGGTACCCAAAATTTATAAAACATATTCACAACACACATAGGCATGCTACTTCATATAATTAAGCAATAATGCACAAGCCCAAAAGCCCGGATGTTACAGTTCTACCCCCTTAAAATAATTTCAACCTCGAAATTACTTGGCTAAAATAAATTAGGGTATTGCTGTCGCATTGCTTCTTCCGGCTCCCACGAAGCTTTTTCCGATCCATGATTGCGCCATAACACTTTGACTAAAGGCACTGATTTCCTTCACAACACCTTCACGTCTCGTTCCAAGATCTGAATCGGCTCCTCCTCGTAGGACAAATCTGGCCTTAGCTCCACCTCTTCAACTAGTATTACATGAGATGGATTCGATCGATAACGACGTAGCATAGAAACATGGAATACATTGTGCATCTGCTTCAACTTCAGAGGCAACTCCAACTGGTATGCCACTGGTCCAACTCGCTTCAATACCCGATAAGGTCCTATAAACCTGGGACTTAACTTCCCTTTGCGACCAAATCTCATCACCTTCTTCCAAGGCGAAACTTTAAGAAACACTTGATCTCCCACATCAAATTCTATTTCCTTCAGCTTAAGGTCTGCGTACGAATTTTGCCTATCAGATGCTTCCTTCAACCGTGCCCGAATTACCTCAACCTTCTCCTCAGATTCTGCCACAATCTCTGGACCCAAAACTAGACGTTCGCCTAATTCCGTCCAACACGTAGGAGTGCGACACTTCCGTCCATACAGCGCTTCATACGGTGCCATGCGAATACTGGCTTGATAGCTGTTATTGTATGCAAATTCTGCTAAAGGCAAATATTCTTCCCAACTTCCTCTGAAGTCTATCACACAGCCCCTCAGCATATCCTCTAACACTTGGATCACTCGCTCCGACTGACCGTCCGACTGCAGATGAAATGACGTAGTGAAATCCAATTTGGTGCCTAAAGCCTAATGTAGAGCTTTCCAAAATCGAGACGTAAACCTTGGATCCCTATCTGAGATAATCGACATCGGTACTCCATGCAACCTCACAATTTCTGCCACATATAATTTTGCCAACTTTTGCAAAGAATAGCCAACCCGCACTGGAATGAAATGCGCAGATTTTGTCAATCGATCCACTATCACCCATTCCGAGTCCTTCTTAGTAGGCGTAAGGGGAAGCCCACTAACGAAGTCCATGGTGATTCTCTCCCACTTCTACTGCGGAATCTTTATTGGTTCAAGCAATCCTGACGGAACTTAGTGTTTAGCCTTGACTTGTTGACACGTCAAGCATTTCCCTACAAATTCGGTAACTTCCCTCTTAAGACCAGGCCACCAAAACTGTTCCCTTAGATCTCTGTACAACTTACTACCTCCAGGATGCATAGCATAAGGGCTACTATGCGATTCCCGAAGAATCCTCTGCCTTAACTCCTCATTTTTCGGCATACAGACTTTACCCTTGAAACACAATACTCCATCACTGTTAACACCATAATCCTCTAACTCCCCACTCCGCACTTGCCGCAACTTAGCACTTAAATCATCGTCTGCCTACTATCCTTCTTTCACCTCATTCAACCACGTTGGCTTAACTTGCAATTCTGCTAGCAAACTTCTATCATCGTATAAGCTACGATGTGCAAACATCGCCCTCAGATCCGACACAACTTTCTGACTTAGGGCATCTACCACCACATTTGCTTTGCCTGGGTGATACTCTATAGAACAATCGTAGTCCTTCAATAACTCCACCTACCTTTGCTGTCTCAGGTTCAGCTCTTTCTAAGTTAGCAGATACTTAAGGCTTTTATGGTCTGTGTAGATCACTGACTTCTCTCTATATAAATAGTGCCTCCAAACCTTAAGAGCAAAGACAACTGCCGCCAATTCCAAGTCATGCGTTGGGTAGTTAACCTCATGAGGCCTTAATTGTCGAGACGCATAAGTGACTACTTTCCCGTCTTGCATCAATACGCATCCCAATCCTGTGTGAGAGGCATCACAATACACCAAAAAATCCTTTCCTGCCTCTGGTTGAATCAAAATCGAAGCTTCAGTCAACACCCTCTTAAGCTTCTCGAAACTTTCCTGTTGCTTATCGGTCCATACGAAAGGTACCTCCTTTCTCAATAACTTCGTCAAAGGTGCGGCAATTGATGAGAACGCTTCTACAAACCTTCTGTAGTAGCCTGCCAACCCCAAGAAACTACGAACCTCAGCCACAGACTTAGGTGGTTTCCAATCCAACACTGCCTCAATCTTCCCAGGATCTACCCTTATTCCTTCTGCAGACACTACATGCCCTAAGAATGCGACCTCCTTCAGCCAAAATTCACACTTGCTGAATTTGGCATAAAGCTTCTTCTCCCTTAACACTTGTAACACTATCCGAAGATGCTCATCATGTTCTTCCTCAGACTTGGAATACACTAGGATGTCGTCGATGAACACAACGATGAATTGATCCAAGTAAGGTTGAAAAACCCAGTTCATCATGTCCATGAATGCGGCTGGGGCATTCATCAATCCGAACGGCATTACCAAGAACTCATAATGCCCGTACCTTGTCCGGAAAGTTGTCTTATGGATATCTGCTTCCTTCACCTTCAACTGATGATATCCGGACCTTAGGTCGATCTTTGAAAACACCGGAGCCCCCTTAAGCTGATCGAACAAGTCGTCTATCCTTGGCAACGGATACTTGTTTTTGATGGTCAGCTTATTCAACTAACGATAATCTATGCACATACGCATAGTTCCGTCCTTCTTCTTAACAAACAATACTGGTGCTCCCTATGGAGACACACTGGGTCGGATAAACCCACGATGAAGCAACTCCTAAATTTGAGCCTTGAGCTCAACCAACTCCTTTGGTGCCATTCTGTACGGGGCAATTGACACAGGAGCTGTACCCGGTAACAAGTCAATTCCGAACTCCACCTCCCTGTCCGGGGGTATTCCAGGTAACTCTTCCGGAAAAACACCCACAAACTCCCTTACTGTTCTAACTCCACCAACTCCCCCTTCTTTTGCATCCAACGCACTAACGAAGGCCAAAAATGCCTTGCACCCTTTTCGAACCATCTTATCAGCCTTTAGAGTAGAGACTACGTTAGACAAGTAATTTCTTCTTTCTCCTATCACAATTATCACCTCATCCTCCAGGGTCCTTAACTCCATTCGTTTAGCCGCACAATCCAATATAGCTCGATGTTCCACTAGCCAGTCCATGCCAAGAATGAGATCAAATTCTCCGAAGGGTAGTTCCATCAAGTCGGCAGGGAATATCACTCCCTGAATCTCTAGAGGTACATTACGAAATATCTTGTTCACCACTACAGTTTGACCTAATGGGCTTACTATAGTCATCTCCCTATCAGACAGTTCAGAGGCTAAGCCTAGTGTTTCAACTACTATACATGCAACATAAGAGTGGGTCGAGCCAACATCAATTAAAGCAAAATAAGGCTTGCCAGCTATAAGGAATGTACCGGTTATGACTTTCTGTGCATCTCCATCCTCCCTCCAGCGAACTGCATACACCAGACCTGGCTGTCTTGCCTCTATGTTACCAACTCTTAGGCCCGGTGTTCCACGCCCTCTTCCAGAACCATTACCTCTGCCAATCGGACCACGACCCCGCTGAGGCTGCTGCCCACCTCTTCCAGCCTAATTAAAACCCTGACCTGTGGGTCGGCTCCCATCTATTTTTATAGGACAGTCCTTAATCATGTGTTCCTTAGACCCACAGTTGAAACATCCTCTTGTCTTCTTCCAACACTCTCCTAGATGCATCTTCCCGCACCGAGCACAAGTACGGTACTGCCCTCCTGTCCCAACCTGCTGACCTCATTGCCCATCAACTCTAGGCCTCTTTTGAACATTTTCGGATGACCCTGACGATCCAAAACCTCTCTTCTGCCTGTTCCGATCAGTATTCTGTCTCACAGAGTCCTTAATCCCTTAGGCTACCTTAGCCTTTTCCACCAACACGGTAAACTCCCGCTCCTGCTGTGGAGCTATCAACAACATCAGGTTATCCCTCAGTCCATCCTCGAACCGGACACATCGTTTATGCTCCGTAGCCACAATTCCTCGAGCATACTGGCTCAACCTTAAGAATTCAGCCTCGTACTCCGCTACGGACTTGTTCCCCTGAACTAGCCCTAGAAATGCCTTTCTCTGCGCATCAGTATAACTGGTACCAACATACATCTTCTGATACGCCGCCTTAACATACTCCCAAGTGAGATCCTCAGCTGTAGCACCATCCCAAACTGTGAGCCACCATTGATATGCCTCGTCACGAAGTAGGGACACCATTCCTTTCGCCTCCTCGATGAGTCGATCCACTCATCCATAATTCGCTCTGTCGCCTCCAACCAATACTCAACCGTACTGGGTGCCACACCAGATACGCCACGGAACACTTCAGCTCCATTGGCTCGGAGTCGCTCGGGTATAGATTTCCGAGCTCCCATACCTCCACCTGCTCCAGTCACCATCTCAACCACTCGCAGCACCGCCTGCGATACTGCATCATCCCCCATCTGATCTTGCTTCTCAACACCAACAGCTGGTGGTGGGGGTGGTGGTACCTCATTTTTGGACCCTTGACCAGACCTAACTGGTTCCGATACGGTCATTCTGCCTCTACCACGTCCTCCCACACTATGACCACGTCCCCTAGAACTCATTTCTACGATCGCGCTTTAATCTGATTTAAGAAATTTTATGCATTAGTATTTTGTTCCACTGATTATCCGCGAACAATTTTATGAAAAGGAGCTTAGTAGTATCTCTTTCGATCATTTCGTGGTGTTTGTTTCAAATTTTCTACCCTAATTCAGTGAAACATAATCATTCGATAGTATCTACTACACACACATTCATCACTCGAATATTTTCGTCTATTCTAATCCCAGGGGTATTTTTGTAATTTGTCCTATAGGGGTATTTTGGTAAATTTCTAAATAGGGGTATCTTGATATTTCAAAAAATAGGGATTTTTGGTATTTTTTAAAGTCAGAATATTTTAATAAAAGTCAGGGGTAATATGGTAATTTTCATAAACCAAGAGCATTTTAGTAATTTTACAACTAGGGGTATTTGAGTAATTTTGTAAATCGGGAATATTTCGAAAAATTTTATAAAAGAGTTTTCTACAAATCAAAGGGGTAATTTGGTGATTTTAAAACTAAGATTTTTATAAAAAGTATGGCTAGTCCCTTTCGGGTTTTAATTAATGAATTTAGCCCGTGAGTAAGTCCTCTTGGTTAGGGTGAACCGTCACTACGCACCAGGTAGGATTCGAGCGAAGAGGAGGTGAGTCACTAGGACTACTTAAATACCAGGCTCTTCCTGAATCCAATCCTAGACATGCGCACAATGGTTGCCACACCCTCTCGGCGACTTAGTCACAGGTTTGTTTAATTAGGCATTAAAGTTTTATGCGATTCTGTGTTGGAGTAAGCTAATCCTAGGGTTCAACAACTTAATATACTAATCTACGTTCCCGTTATACCCTTATACAAATCATACTATAAATCATACAACAGTTAAGGGTACTTACCTGTGTAAGAGTATGCACAAAGATCAATCATGAGATGGTTGTAATAACATACTTTATTTACCATATTTATTAATATAAAGCATTGTCATTATTATTTCAGTTTTTCTATCTGTGTATACAAATAAACTGTTTTATAATAATGTCCTGAGAATAATATGATTATTCTTAAAAGATCCTTAGTCGAGTATTATTGTTGACTAGGACAACAATAATGCATTAAGACTAACATGTAGTTGATTGATGATAAAGAGTTGTCATTGATGTGGATTGTCAAAATCAATGCATGAATATGTATGTTAGAGAACAACATATTGGATTGACCTGTTATGAGTATGTTTATCGGATTATTATGTAATTGTCACAACATTACTCATAGTGATTAATATGTATATGATCCTCGACTTGAGACAATTATTATCTCAACATCGTGAGTTGTATATTTTGATACAATCAAACGTATAATCGTAATTGGTTGTTCTATAAAGGTCGATGTTGGATATACCACAATCTATGTAGAGGGATATGGTTGATCAATATAGGATAAGTCCCTCCTACATAATGGGAGTAATATCTTAGGCCACTTGATTGAGTGAGACTAGAAATGCATGGCCATGCTCAAATAAGTTGACATGAGATGTCATACTAATTTGTATATCATAGTCTACTCAAGATATCAAGAAACATGGGATGGACTATACAAGTGTGACTATTCCATGACTTGTGTCCATTCCGGAGATAAAGGACTTAAGGATTAATGTATGAAAGGTTAATCACGAAAGGTTATGTCGAATCATGACTTCTTGTAAATTAGGTAGCAATGATGCATTGCTAGATGCCACTCATTGTCCGTGATAATAGAATCGCTCTAGTATTACCGCTAACGCTGCAAGAACCTCATGTGGTCACACCCTATGGTTGAAATGAACTAATAAAATATAATTGGTATTGTTTTTGGTTGTCACATGAATTAAATTAATTAAAGAATTAATTTAATTAGGTAATCAAATATTGAACATATTATATGTACAAGGATGTTGTACACATAATGACAACATAATTCTATTAATATATGAATTTGATTCATATATAAATTTAAATAAATATAGTTTATCAAATCCTTATTATAATTAATGTAATTATAATTTTCTTGATATAATTAATGTAATTATATTTTCTGCTAAAAACTTTATTGTATTTATTTAATCTTATGATACATTCAAGAGATACCAATTATAAATGGGTATTAAAAGGATACCAAATAATGGGCCCAATGAAAAGATACCCATTATAAAAGGCCCAATTAAAAGGATACCCATTATAAAAGGTATTTAAAAGAGGCAAAGCTTATGTGAAAAAACCTAATAGAGTGTTTGTTAGGTCTAGCAAATTGTCAAGCAAATAAACCTCCGTAAAAGTTTTGGAGATTTCTTCCGCTCATAGTCAAACCGGGTGGATCACGTAGAGGCCGACATCGAAAAGGTTGTGGCTTGATTCGACAAGAGATCAAAACTCTTGTTGCCAAGGTGTCATTGCCTCACTCAGATTGAAGTTTTTGGTAAATTTCAAACCTTTATTTCACCCCGATTCGCTCCTCACACATGGATCCATGGTTTGGATCACGGATCTAATTTTATTCACGCGCGCATGGGGTTTCTGCGCGCCCAACAAAGGGTATCGAGCCACTTGTGTGATACTAACTCGGTTTTAAATACTTGGGTGATGCAATTGTATGAGATGCATGTTTTGATCTTATTGTATTTTCGATTGTTTAAATCGCTTAAGCATAACTTGATAATCGTTCTTTCGATAATCGATTAAATGTTAATCATGGTGTTGTGGCTTATTCAATTTTATGTTATTATTGTTAACAAATCCGTAATGATGCGACGATGGTATTTACAATTTCCAAAGAAGAGTTAATCGCTAGTGGAACAAGGGTTGTTCCGATATGAAACCTCAAGATTAAAATCCTAAAAACACGATTCTCGCTGATAAAAGTTATCAAATCGTGAGGATTCATTTGACCGATATGCGGTTAGACTTGGGGGCTCCGCCCCGCACTGCACTCGTCCCATACTTGCGGGCCCGCCCCGCACTCCCAACTCCTACCATGATATCCCATCTCTTATTTTGGGATGGGGATTCGAGGCGCTCCCGCCGCGCCTTCTACCCGCTTCCTCCGACCGCCACTCCCATCTTCTTATTATAGTATATTTTGTTAATAAAAGACATTTATAAACTTGATGGGCCACAAAAGGTTGAAAGGATATTTTATAATTCACCTTAAAAAAAAAAAAAAAAAACATTGAATTATGTATGCTATTTTTGACATGCACGGTGTTTGAAATGCATAGTTATAGCCCAATGACCCATTCGAGAAAAAGGTTGTATTTTTTAAAAAAAAAAAAAACTACTGCGTGTGTCGTGCCTTACTATTATTCTCTTGTATTTCTCTTCTCATCTTATTCCTCGTATGTAAAACGAAGCCGCATATATTGTAATTTGGAAAAGTTGTCAGGGCCAAACAAGAAGGAAGGTGGGATAATGATTGTGAATGATAGCTTGTGAAATGGCTTACACCTTTAGGGTTCCTTTGGTTCTCCCATTGGCTTGGGTTGAACCACCTTAGTTTATGGGCTATAACTATTGCATTTATTTATTGCTTTATTTATTCATGTATGAGATGCTATGGATGTCTAAAGCATGCCAATTTTAATATATTAAAATTTGATGATAATAAACCCTATTAATTGATGAGATCGATTAGAAGACTAAATGGGCTAAAGTAGACCATAATTGGTGAGATGCAACAACCTTAATAAAATCCTCTATTAAAATATTAAGTCAATATGGCCTTCCAATTTTGCCCTCGTTAAGGCCTCGATCAATACTATGTAGGTTCCGCCAAAGCTAAGTACTAGTATTTATCTTGGTTAAACGCCAAGAATAAACAAGTGATATTCACTGGTTTAAAAATTGGTTAATGGCTTAACTAGGTTACTCTAATAGGATTAGAAACCTAGAGGCAAGTAAATTGGATAAATCATAAGATGATTAGAACAAGAGTTGTTCACCAAATATTAGGAGTTACATATGATGTAATTAGCAAATGTTGCTTACCTAAATAACCATAATCTTAAGAGTAAAGCCAAAGTCGACTTAAGAGGTGGTGAAATATGGATCCTTAACCTACTAGAAATACTTTTGAGAAAGATTTTCCAAAATTAATATACGAGGGTTATTAATTTTGAAATAAAATAGTGGGAATATCATTTAATAAAGTCTTTTAATGATTGATATAAAATGGTAAATTTACTCACATGCATATTTAATTGTTGTAGATATATTATGGTCGCAAACACTAGCACACTCTCATTGCGATCGGTCCTTGAGAAGGACAAATTGAATGGTTTGAATTTTCTTGATTGGTTCCAGAATTTGAGGATTGTCCTTAAACAAGAACGGAAATTATATGTCATTGAACAACCACTTCCTAATGAACCACCCACTAATGCCTCGAGGACTGATAGAGATGCTTACAAGAAGTATCTCGATGACATGATAGATGTTGGATGTCTTATGCTTGCCACTATGAATCCTCGAACTTCGTAAGCAACATGAGGACATGGTTGCTTATGATATGATCGAGCACCCGAAAGAACTTTATCGTGGGCAAGCACGGCAAGAGAGGTTTGATATCTCTAAAGCCCTATTCCAATGTAAGTTGGTGAAGGAAGCCCAGTGAGGACCTCATGTTCTTAAGATGATTGGCTATATTGAAAGCCTATCTAAGCTTGGGTTTCCATTGAGCCAAGAGTTGGCCACTCGATGTTATTTTGCAATCGCTGTTTGATAGCTACAGCCTAGCTTGTCCTCAATTTCAATATGAATGAAATTGACAAGACTCTACCACAATTGCTCAAGATGTTACGAATCAAAGGCAACTTGAAAAAGGTTGGACCTAAGCCCATATTGATGGTCCGTAATAACAAGGGCAAGGGAAAGGCCAAAGTTCAAACAAAGCCTAAGGGCAAAGGTAAGCCCAAATTTGGAAAAGGAAAGGCTACACCGAAACCTAAAGGTGGTGTCTAAGGAAGGAAACTGCTTTCATTGTGGTGTGATCGACATTGGAAACGGAATCGCCTGCCTATCTTGAAGAAGTCAAGAAGGCTAAAGCAAGCTTTAATGTCCGCTTCAGTATTTATGTTATTGATATTAATTTATCAACTACTACTTCTTGGGTATTAGATACTGGTTGTGGTTCTCATATTTGTACTTCAGACATGTGACTACAAAGGAGTAGGACTTTGGCTAGAGGAGATGTGGACCTACGAGTTGGAAATGGAGCAAAAGTTGCTGCGCATTAGTCATGTGGGAACATATACTTTATCTTTGCCTAGTGGACTTGATTTATGTTTAGAGGATTGTTATTTTGTGCCCAGCTTGACTAAAAACATTATTTCAATTTCTTGTTTAGACAAAATTGGTTTTGAGATAATTATTAAGAATAATTGTTGTTCATTTTATCTCAATAATGTTTTCTATGGTTCAAAGACAATTAATTAATGGCCTCTATATTTTAGATCAAACGAATCCCATTTACAACATAAATACTAAAAGATCTAAAATAAATGACTCAAATCAAACTTATCTTTGGCATTGTCGCTTGGGCCACATAAGTGAGAAACGATATCCAAACTCCATAAAGATGGTCTCTTGAATTCATTTGTTTTTGAACAATTTGAAGTATGTGAATCTTGCTTATTGGGAAAATGACTAAATCTCCTTTTTCTCGAAAAGGTGAACGAGCTAGTGATTTATTGGGCCTAATACATTCGATGTATGTGGACCAATAAATACACAGCCGCAGGTGGATTTCACTACTTCATTACTTTCACCGATGATTTCAGAGATATGGGTATGTTTATCTCATGCGCCATAAGTCCGAGTCCCTTGAAAAGTTCAAGGAATTTAAAAATGAAGTACAAAATCAACTAGGCAAAACTATCAAGTCACTTCGATCCGATCGAGGTGGAGAGTATTTGAGCCTAGAGTTTGATGATCTTTTAAAAGAATGTGGGATTGTTTCACAACTTACTCCTCCCGGTACTCCTCAATGGAATGGAGTATCCGAGAGAAGAAATCGAACTTTGTTAGACATGGTTCGATCCATGATGAGTCATGCCGATCTACCGACTTCCTTTTGGGGACATGCACTTGAGATCGCCGCTTTCACACTAAATCGTGTTCCATCTAAATCGGTTCAAAAGACGCCATATGAGATGTGGACTGGGAAACGCCCTAGTATGTCTTTTATGAAAATTTGGGGTTGTGAAGCTTATGTTAAACGCCGACGCCTACTAAGCTTGAACCCAAATCAAAGGTGTATATTTGTGGGATATCCAAAAGAAACCAAAGGATATTATTTTTTAATCCCACCGAGAACAAAATTTTTGTTGCTCTGACCGTGTCTTCCTAGAGAAAGAATTTACTTCTAGAAAAGGAAGTGGGAGAAAGATTGAACTTGAAGAAATTCAAGAATCACAAGATACCACCGAACCGTAGATTGAACAAAACCAAATTCCACAAGAAATTGAGGAACAAACAATCGCTATAGAAACACAACCACCGCAAGCAGATCTTTAAGAGAACGCCGTGCACCCGAGAGATATGGATTTCTCATTACAACGCATGGTGACATTCTTCTTATAGATCAAGATGAGCCTAGGACTTATCAAGAAGCGGACGAGCCCAGACTTCGAGAAATGGCTTGAGGCCATGAGATCTCGAGATGGATTCCATGTATGAAAACCAAGTATGGACTTTGATTGACCCACCCGGGGGGTTAAACCTATAGGGTGTAAATGGGTTTTCAAAAAGAAAATAGACATGGATGGTAATGTACAAACATACAAAGGGCGATTAGTCGCTAAAGGTTTTCGCCAAATTCATGGTGTTGACTATGATGAAACCTTTTCTCCCGTAGCTATGTTTAAATCCATCAGATCTTGCTCGCCATAGCCGCATTTCATGATTATGAAATCGCGATGGACGCCAAAACAAATTTTCCTTAACGGAAACTTGAAGAGGATGTGTATATGACACAACCTCAAGGTTTTGTAAATCCAAAGGATGCTAGAAAGATATGTAAGCTACAAAGATCCATTTATGGATTAAAGCAAGCTTCTCGGTTGGAATATTCGCTTTAACGATGCAATCAAAGAGTTTGGTTTTATCAAAAATGAAGATGAGCTATGTGTTTACAAGAAAGTTAGTGGGAGCACTATCACATTCTTGGTACTATATGTGGATGACATACTTATCATGGGAAATGACATACCTACCTTGCAGCCTATTAAGACTTGGTTAAGTTTGTTTTTCTATGAAGGACTTGGGCTAAGCCACTTATATCTTAGGAGTCAAGATCTATAGAGATAGATCAAGACGACTACTAGGTCTAAGCCAAAGCACATACATAGATAAAGTAATCGAAAAGGTTCAAGATGGAAGAATCTAAAAGAGGATTCCTACCTATGAGACATGGTATTTCACTCAAGGAAATGTGTCCTTCAACTCCACAAGAGAGAGAACGTATGAGTAAAATTCCATATGCTTCCGCTATTGGATCTATCATGTATGCTATGTTATGTACCCGCCCGCATGTCTCAGATGCCTTAAGTATGACGAGCAGTATCAAGTAGATCCCGTGAAGGTCATCGACCATACCAAGAGTATCCTTAAGTACTTAAGAAGAACTAAGGATACGCTCTTATTATATGGAGGTGAGGAAGAGTTAAGTGTAAAAGGTTACACTGATGCCACTTCCAAACCGACAAGGATGATTCTCGATCGCAATCGTGTTTTGTGTTTTGCCTTAATGGTGGTGCCGTAAGTCGGAAGAGTTCAAAGCAAAGTACAAAGAGCTTCATTCTACAACAGAGGTTTGAGTATATATTGCAAAACAAAGTGAGGCAAAGAAAAGAAGCGCTTTGGATCAAGAAGTTCATTACATCGACTAGGGGTTGTGCCTAGCATATCGATGCTATAGAACTCCGATGTGATAACAATGGAGCCATTGCACAAGCTAAAGAACCCGTGATCTCACCAAATGATCCAAACATATACTTAGGCGCTACCATCTTATTCGAGAGATTATCGATCGAGGAGATGTAGAGATATGCAGAGTACCTTCAGATGATAACATCGCCGATCCTCGACTCAAGCCTCCGACACACCAGGCAAGCATGATCGCCACACTAAGTCGCTTGGTATTAGATATATGAGTGATTGGTCTTAGTGCTAGTGGGAGATTGTAAGAGTATGCACAAAGATCAATCATGAGATGGTTGTAATAACATACTTTATTTACCATATTTATTAATATAAAGCATTGTCATTATTATTTCGCTTTTCTATCTGTGTATACAAATAAACTGCTTTATAATAATGTCCTCGAGAATAATATGATTATTCTTAAAAGATCCTTAGTCGAGTATTATTGTTGACTAGGACAACAATAATGCATTAAGACTAACATGTAGTTGATTGATGATAAAGAGTTGTCATTGATGTGGATTGTCAAAATCAATGCATGAATATGTATGTTAGAGAACAACATATTGGATTGACCCGCTATGAGTATGTTTATCGATTATTATGTAATTGTCACAACATTACTCATAGTGATTAATATGTATATGATCCTCGACTTGAGACAATTATTATCTCAACATCGTGAGTTGTATATTTTGATACAAACCAAACGTATAATCGTAATTGGTTGTTCTATAAAGGCCGATGTTGGATATACCACAATCTATGTAGAGGGATATGGTTGATCAATATAGATAAGTCCCTCCTACATAATGGGAGTAATATCTTAGGCCACTTGATTGAGTGAGACTAGAAATGCATGGCCATGCTCAAATAAGTTGACATGAGATGTCATACTAATTTGTATATCATAGTCTACTCAAGATATCAAGAAACATGGGATGGACTATACAAGTGTGACTATTCCATGACTTGTGTCCATTCCAGAGATAAAGGACTTAAGGATTAATGTATGAAAGGTTAATCACGAAAGGTTATGTCGAATCATGACTTCTTGTAAATTAGGTAGCAATGATGCATTGCTAGATGCCACTCATTGTCCGTGATAATAGAATCGCTCTAGTATTACCGCTAACGCTGCAAGAACCTCAGTGGTCACACCCTATGGTTGAAATGAACTAAATAAAATATAATTGGTATTGTTTTTGGTTGTCACATGAATTAAATTAATTAAAGAATTAATTTAATTAGGTAATCAAATATTGAACATATTATATGTACAAGGATGTTGTACACATAATGACAACATAATTCTATTAATATATGAATTTGATTCATATATAAATTTAAATAAATATAGTTTATCAAATCCTTATTATAATTAATGTAATTATAATTTTCTGATATAATTAATGTAATTATATTTTCTGCTAAAAACTTTATTGTATTTATTTAATCTTATGATACATTCAAGAGATACCAATTATAAATGGGTATTAAAAGGATACCAAATAATGGGCTCAATGAAAAGATACCCATTATAAAAGGCCCAATTAAAAGGATACCCATTATAAAAGGTATTTAAAAGAGGCAAAGCTTATGTGAAAAAACCTAATAGAGTGTTTGTTAGGTCTAGCAACCGTCAAGCAAATAACCTCCGTAAAAGTTTTGGAGATTTCTTCCGCTCATAGTCAAACCGGTGGATCACGTGAGGCCGACATCGAAAAGGTTGTGGCTTGATTCGACAAGAGATCAAAACTCTTGTTGCCAAGGTGTCGCTGTCTACTCGATTGAAGTTTTTGGTAAATTTCAAACCTTTATTTCACCCCGATTCGCTCCTCACACATGGATCCATGGTTTGGATCACGATCTAATTTTATTCTTCGCCCATGGGTTTCGGCGCTCCAACAACCTGGTGGACTTCGGGTCAAAGACTTAGGTGCCACGCTAGAAAAACCTGCTCGTTTCACAAAAACTTTCACAAAACTTGTTTGGGCTTATCTTTGAAAATGTTATGGGCTTTAAACCCAAGGCCGAGAGTTTAAAACTGGGCTCTGATACCAACGAGCCTCGACCGGATCTGGTATGTTCTTAAATTTTGGCTAAAAGAGAAAAGATTGAAAATCGAATAACCATTAATCTTACCTTTAATATTGAAATCGACTGCACTCCTGCTTGACACCACTTGAGAGATTCGGCTATAGGCTAGATGTGGATCAACAGTTTTCGGCTTTTGGGGTTTTAATGGACAATCAGCTATGGTCTAGAAAGAACTTACTTTCGGCTTTTGGAAGATTGTGAAAAGAAGAAGAGAAAGGTTAAGCAATTTCGGCAATGGTGATAGGTAAAGATTCGGCTATCACAAGGGATATTTCGGCTCTTGAACAAGTGAAGGAATCGGCTCCCTTCTCAAAAGGTACAATCGGCTATGGCCATCAAAGTAGGAGATTCGGCGATAGGGTGAAGAGGTTGAGACAATGGTGATTTTTGGAGAGGGGTCTCGGCTAGACAGGTTAAGAGAAAGAGAAGAGAAAGAGTGATGGTTTTAGAGAGAAAAGAGTAAACGAAAGAGAGGCTAAAATGCTTTTATGAAATTCAGCTATCCCCCCTTACTAACCTTAGCCGAAAATCACTTCAACAGAGTCCTTAGGCCGGCCAACACTCTCCCCTTATCAGCTCCCTTACATTTCTCCTATTTTCTCTATTCTTTATTTGTTCAAAATAATTCAAATAAATCCATAATTATCCTCCTAGCTTAGCCAAATTTAAAAAGGAATTTGACCACATCTAAAGCTCTTCCATCCAGTCTCCCCATGCCGTCCACCACTGCTCATCTATGCTGCAAAATAAAACTCCTATTTGCTTCCCTCGTTGCTCGAACCCAGGCCCTTGCCCACTGCATATGGCGTCACTTATCAAGGCTTTAAGTGGCGCCTCCTTGCCACTTTAACAAGCCCATTTCTGTGTCTAATTTCCCTTACAATTTTTCTTAAGGCCTATCAAGCTTATCTCCCTCTTTGAAACTTAAAATTAAATAATTTCTAAGGCATTCACCTACACTCTAAGGTACCCAAAATTTATAAAACACATTCACAACACACATAGGCATGCTACTTCATACAATTAAGCAATAATGCACAAGCACAAAATTCCGGATGTTACATGTGAATGGTTAAGTGTATGTGTGATTATGCATGATGATGTGCTTAATAATACCATGTTGCGTGATGATAAATTTGTATAAGTGTTTTGGGGTGGCAAAGAGCTTGGTAAATAGCCTTACTTGTGGCCACACGGCCATATACCCAGGGTGTGTGAAGTCTGCACTTGATTTTTGGGAATTCGGAACTCCACATGGCCTAACACACGGGCGTGTATCTTGGCTGTGTGAAGGACGTGGCCTTGGACACGGGCGTGTGCCCCTGTTTTGCAAAAAAAAATATTTAGTGCTTTCAAAAGTTCTCGGTTTAGTCTTGGGCTACTTCCAAGGTATGTATTGGGCCTCGTAGGACCTATTTAGGGACTTAATGTTAAAAATTTGAAAAGTTTTAATTTGGATGAAATTTTATGACTCGGTTGAATACATTTACAAGTGTATGTGTTCCGGTAATGCCTTGTACCCTATTCCAGCATCGAATACGGGTAAGGGGTGTTACAGACCACCTAGAAATATGGGAAATGTGACTAGTAGCAGAGGTACGACAAGGGATTCTGCTGTGAGATTCAAGGCTAAAGCACCAGCCAGAGCTTATGCTATTCGCGCTTGCGAAGATACATCATCACCAGATGTGATCACCGTACATTCTCTCTTTATGACACTAATATGATTGCATTGATTGATTCTGGATCAACTCATTCGTACATCTGTATGAATTTAGTGTTTAGCAAGAATTTTCCTGTTGAATCTACTAATTTTATGATTAAAGTATCAAACCCCTTAGGCAAGTATGTTCTAGTTGATAAAGTTTGCAAGAACTGTCCTTTAATGACTTGGGGTTACTATTTTTCGGTTGATTTGATGATGTTACCATTCGATGAGTTTGATATAATCTTGGTATGGATTGGTTGACTCTGCATGATGCTGCTGTGAATTATAGACGAAAACTTATTGAATTGAAATGTCAGGACAGTGAAATAATTCGAATTGAATCAAATGAATCGAGTGAATTGCCTATTGTGATTTCGTCTATG
The DNA here is from genome assembly GCA_025503065.1 of Gossypium bickii. NCBI lineage: Eukaryota > Viridiplantae > Streptophyta > Magnoliopsida > Malvales > Malvaceae > Gossypium > Gossypium bickii. The sequence goes on from CP106720.1 coordinate 43,522,522, forward strand.
TCAGCTCAGAAATGTGTGAGAAAAGGTTGCGAAGCTTATCTTTCTTATGTTTTAGATACAAAAGTGTCTGAATTGAAGATTGAATTAGTGCTAGTTGTCTGTGAATATCCAGATGTGTTTTCTAAAGAATTACTAGGGTTGCCACTGACAAGAGAGGTTGAATTTGCTATTGAGTTAGTACCGGGAACTTCACCAATATATATAGCTCCGTACAGAATGGCTCCATGAACACCCCTAACCCATATCCGTCGTCGGACTAAGGTTAAGAGGCATTGCCGAACATAACGAAATATTTTACTCAATATCACATCATCAATCATGCATCATCATTTCATAAGCATTCAGATTTATATAGTTCCTTTATGAGGCCTATGAGACCTTAAACATGCTTTAGAGAGTGTTTGGGACTAAACCGAACCCATATGGAAACTTTGCAGAACTTAGGAATTTTTTCTTTCAAAACAGGGCACATGCCCGTGTGGCTAGGTTATGTGCCTCATACAGCCGTGCCTTGGACCATGTCTCAGCTTGTGTGCAAAGCTAACTTGAATCATACGGCCTATTACACGCCTGTGTGTCTGGCCCGTGTGCAATTCTGACTAGCTTCCAATTGAGACAGTGAAGGACGCGGTTGGGGCACACGCTCGTGTGCTCAACCGTGTGGGCAATTATAGGCCATTTGCAAGGCCAAATTGCCACTCATTTTGGGTCATGCCTACAAGCATCAACCAAGCATCATTTTATGTCCCAAAAATATCCAAAACATATCAAATATATTCATAATTTGATCCATATCAACATCATTCACTACTATATACAAATCCATCCAAAACATATCAATTTCAATATACCAACCTCTCATCAAAAACATACTAACTTTTGCATCACATACCATGAACTACATTCACCTATAATAATATTTGTAATAACCAAATTTTGCCCGGGTCCTCAATTAAAAGTCGAACCCAAGCCCAGTTGCAAAACCAAAATTGAGATAAAACAAAATACCATTAAACAGTCCAAAAGAATAACAGTCCAATTACAAGCCCAATATTAAAAGCCCAAATCAGCCAAAAAAACCCCAACCCAAAACAAAAACTATAGGGGCCCAATGGCCCAAAATCTTAAACAATCAGGAACCCTAGGGTTCCTTCCCCGCCAGCCGCCTCCACACCTCTCGGCCACTCCCCGCGCGTGACCCTCCAGCTACCGTGTGCATCGCACGCGCGACCTTTCACGTCCCCCACGTGCAAGCCCCTTTTACCACGGCCCATCCCCCACGTGCCCACACTCGCCGTTGTCGGCCACCATCAGCGCCCTTCTCGCGAACTCCGCACACCCATCATGCCTCGATTGGTGTTCGCATGCCCTCACCCATACCTGCGACAGACAGAAAACGAGGAGCGACGAGCAAGGACAGAGGCAGCACAAAAAATAGAGATATGGGAAAAATAGTTGAATAATAGAAAAGGACAGTGGGTTTGGGCTATAAAACGATTAAAAATCGATGTAATAAGGGTTCGAAAAAATTATTATCAGAAATAAAAGAAAAAAAGAAAGGTTGATCTCTTTTGGTTCTAGTCACTGTTATCCTGGTTTGCTCTGTGTTTTGATTTTATTATTTCAAAAGCTCTTTACAAACAATAACGAAAAACGAAGGGAAGAAAACTTACCGTATCCCCTCGTCGTTGTGTCGGAGTTCTTCCTTTCCGTTGTCGAAACTCGGTCGAAGAGGCGTTGAAGATCCCTCTCCCTTCGCTTAGGAGGCGCTGGCGGTTAGGGCCTTCGTTGCTCTGTAAATAGGGCGCTAAAGGCCCACCTCGGCTCAACCTCGGCCACCAGAGGATGGTGGATCGACAGTCGCACGATGTAGCCCTCGAAATCGGCGAGCGGCGAGGGGAGTAACGCCCGATCGTCGGATGAAAAGAGGAGAAAGGAGAGGGCCGCCTCTTGGGTTTCTCTGTTTGAGAGAACAAAAATTGGGGTGCGGCTACTGAGGGAACAAAATGAGGGCTAAAATGTTTTGAAAAGAAGATTTTAGGGTTAAAAAAATGAACAAAACGACATCGTTTGGGTAATTGGGTTACTGCGCATATTCCTTAAAAAGAATATTTGCGCGATGGCCCCCTTCCCCTTTTCAGCGCCTTCAATCAGCTACCCGCTAGCTTTTTTTAATTGGCCCTGTTGTTTTACCTCATTTTTGATTTGGTCCTCGTCAAGTACACTTGAAACGCAGCGCATGGGGAAGGGGACAATTTCGTGTTTGGTCCTGCTCCTTCCACGCGCCTTTCAAATAGGCACTCTCCCCTTTTACCCTCTTTCGAATTGACCCTGGAAATTTGTTTTAATTATAATTTGACCCCCCTTTTAGTTATCTTGAAATCTTTTAGTCTTTTATTGTTATTGTCGTCATGTACATATTATTACTATATTATTATTATGTTTACTATATCCGTGTTAGTGTATTGTGTATAGATATGTTTCGTATCATTGCTACTATTATTATTATTACTATTACTATTATTATATTCACATCAGTATATTATATGTATATTTCGTATTCTTATATTCTTATATTTTATTATTATTATTATTATTATTATTATTATTATTATTTTACATTTATATTGTTATGTTGTTCATATTGGTATTATCATATTATCATTACTGGTACATACTAACTTTATCATATTACCGTTACTACACGTATATTAGTATCTTGTATATATTGCACGTTTATTATTATTATTATTATTATTATTATTACTACCACTACATTTACTATTACCATTATTATTATGTTATCATTATTTCTACATCACTATTATTGTACTATGACTTGTATACTTATTATTTTAGTTTTATCATTATTTCCGTTTCGTTCTTTGCCCATTTGTTTTAGACTTGTTTCATTTTGTTTTCGCCTTCACCATTTTCGCTCATATTAACACGTCCATTTCCATGTCACTACGCATATCAGTATTGTAATTTGTTTTTACATTTCCATTTAAACTCATGCTACATTGCTCTTGCTCGATACAAAATCGCATATTTTTGTAAAGGCGATATGCTTTATTTAGAAATACGAGCGGTCGTGCCCTAAAGTATTGGGTTGCAACCTTCTTCGTTAATCTAAATGATCGAATATCCTTTAAAACAAACATCTTTTTAAACAGCAAGCTTACTCCCGGGGATTTAAATTATTGCATCCTAAAGTATTGGATGTGATACTTTACTCATTTGGAACGAGAAAGGTTGGGTATTCAATTTGAGATAATCTTAGACTCGAGATTTAAACTATCGTGTCCTAAAGTATTGGATGTGACATTTTATCTCTTCGAAACGAGAAAATCTAGATTTAATTTAAGAAAACTAAAATATTTTAGAAAGAGATTTTTTAAATTCTTTTCAAAATTTTCAACTTTCGACATTGGGACATTAATTAATCAATTCGGTACCAATATTGGGCGTGACGAGGGTGCTAACCCTTCCTCGCACGTAACCGACTCCCGAACCTATTTTCTCAAATTTTCGTAGACCAAAAACATTGTTTTAGTAAATCAAAATGTTTTATTAAAACAAAGGTGATCCGATCACACCTAGTAAAAGATCGGTGGCGACTCCCGTTTTTCATTTTCAAAACCAAGTCGATTCCCGCCCTTTTCAAAAAATGGTTTCGACAGCTTGGCGACTCCACTGGGGACCCAAAAAGAGAGTCAGGCCTTAAATTGATTATTTTATGTCCTTTGTCGAAAGTTTGAAAATTTGATTTGAAAAATTACGATTCTTTTATTACATTCGCTTGTGTCATCTTATTTGATGGTGTGGTCGAGTCTCGCATAGTATTTTTACATCTCATTGCATGACCGATAGGTCACACCTTTTTAAGTGGGAGTGAGAAGCTACTCTTTCGTGAGGTTTTCACCTCCGTGCAAGATAGCGGATCGCTTTCGGGATACATCTGTACCTATGTCTTCGTGAGATTCTCATCTTCATGCAGCCATAGGGAAATGTGTTCCCCTGAACTGAACTTGGTCCATACGAGCCTATAATGGGTGAGGATCGAGGAATCTGCTGGTTTAGGTACCTTTACCCTAGAACCAAACCGCATGTAGAGAAACCTAGGAGCTTAACCTAGGTAGAGCACGCCAAATCCTAGCGGTCACCCGGATAGGTGTTCTTTTTTTCTTTCTTCTTGCGTTAACGTGTTTTCTTTTGGGATTATTTATCTCTCCTGCGCTAACATGTTTACCCCTGTCTCGTTTGCATTGCATCGCATCATTTTAAAAAGGAAGTGTCGATTCATACCCGGTTCCTAAATAGAGGAGTTTTGTCATAAGGGAATGTGTTACTTGATAAAGGGGATTACAATACGATCGTCCAAACATAGTCTGGGTAAACAACAAGACAAGACGCAATCTGAGGATTCAAGCTGACAAGGATTGTTTGAGAGCCATTAGAAGACTACAAGTATCACGAAGGATAAGCGAGTGCCGAGGTATGCACTGGACCAAGCAACGATGAGCTAGAAAAGGCGTCTATGGAGGAAGCTCATGGGACACAATCATAGCATCCAAACCTGAAGAAGAAGATTGGTGTTTTCCCCTGGACTATGAGGACATGGCCGTATATGTAATCCATCTTATGTAAAGAAACGTATTCTCTAGAAAGGTTCTTCTAATGGAATTGAGTTCATGATCAACATCTCCCTTTCTTTTTTGTATTCATACCACGCATTCGCATTACATTGCATCATACACATCGAATCTCACAAAAGAACCCTAAAATTATGGCAGTTACGACTACGGTACGAGAGGCAAAACAAAAATAATGGATCAAAGAATGGAAAGATTAGAACAGATGCAAAAAGAAATCCAGGATCAAATGAAAGGACAAGCGCAATTACAAGAGCAGTTGGCCAAAAACCAGCAAGACATGATGGAATGGATGCAGGAATCCCAGAATAACATGATAAGCCAGCTAATGCAATTGATGTCTAAGGAGCGCGAAAAAGAAAGAGGTGTTGCTACCAGCTCAGGGAACGACAGTGATAACCCCTCTCTCGCCCCACCGAACGCCCAAACGCCACCGGACACGTATCCCCAAAGGGCATCTGTCACTATCAAATCGCAATATAGGGCCGATACCGCAATACCGACACACCTCGCAACGGGTTCGGGTACCAATCCAGGAGAAAGTCCGATCAACCCCAACGTCCCCGACTTAGATGAGATGGCCGAAAAAGCAAAATTGGAGCTACCAAAACAGCTAGAGGATAAATATGAGTGGTTGGTGGAGAAATTCAAAGTTCTAGAAAATGCCGGTAAACGTCGGGAATAAAAGCCAATGACTTAAGTTTAGTCCCCGACTTGGTACTCCCATACAACTTCAAGACACCTGAGTTCGAAAAGTACAATGGGACAAGCTGCCTAGAGGCCCATATTACCATGTTCTGTAGAAGGATGGCGGGCTACACTAATAATGACCCACTACTGATCCATTATTTCCAAGACAGCCTGGTGGGAGCTGCAGCCAAATGGTACAATCAGTTGAGTCGTGCCAAAATTTGTTCATGGGATTATTTGGCACAAGCATTCTTAGAGCAAAGACAACCACGTGATTTGACATATCCACGATAGGATCACTCTTCAAAACATGGAAAAGAATGGAAACGAAAAAACTTAGGCAATATGCACAGAGGTGGAGGAGGTTGCCATCCAAGTCCAAACCACCACTTCTAGAGAAAGAAACCACAATGCTCTTTATCCGCACTTTGCAAGGCCCCATTCCTCATGCATATGATAGGAAGTGCAGCCGGAGCTTTCGGACATCGTGACAACCGGAGAAATGATCGAGAACCTCATAAAAAGTGGAGGATCGAGACGGGGGAAAGCGCCAAAGGAATGCCTCCAAGGAAGAAAGAAAGTGAGGTGAATAACGCAAGCATAGGACACCCGAAGTCGATCACCATTAATCAGCCGAAAGCAACGACTACGGGGCAGCAGGGGTTACCCAAAAAGGAGCCTGGCACCTCAAGACAAGATAATGAGAAACCCCAATTCACACCGATTCCGATGACGTACAAGGAAATGTATCAAACCCTGTTCAACGCACATATTGTGTCCCCCTATCATCTAAAACCAATACAATCTCCGTATCCCAAGTGGTACGAATCGAATGCACAAAGTGTGAATACCATGCAGAATCACGGGACACTCAATCGAACTCGCGACTTTTAAGAAATTAGTAGAGAAATTCATCGACATGGGTGTTGTAGAGTTGGATGACACGCCGAATGCAGAAACGTGAGCCTGGGAGTGTTTTGAACAATAGGGCCGTGGAAAGGACGCGTATTTTAGAGATAACTCGGAGTAATGTCCAAACACGCAAATTGCTCTAAAAGCCTAAGAGCAATAAGAATCTTTTGTGAAATGGGCTTGTGTCCAGAATTGTTATTTTAATGAAATGCATTTTTCTAAGTAAATATTTTCCTGCTTTACATTTTTTCTTTTTTTCCTCTTCTCATTCATGCCCACGTCATATAAATAATCATCTTTAGAATAATTTATTCTTTAGATTTTCTACCTTTACACCCACGATGGGTCCCCAGATATCTATGACACAAGCGACGCTGTTACTGGCTCTCTTTTTAGTGAAATATGGGTCTAAGGGATCTCAAGACTTTGAGGATAGCAGAGATTGTAACCTGTCTTTTGATTTGTTAATGATGGCAAAAAATAGACTCTACTTTGTAAAAAGAGTCAGTGGACATTGCAAACTTAGGAAAAACCTTGTCCACCACAGAAATAAGGCAAGACATCAATGGGCTATTTTCAAGAATTCCAAGATATTTTTACACGATCACATCAAGACACGCCAGACTACTGGAACGTTGGGGTGTTGCCAAGCTTGGAACCCATGATTCCACAACGGCCAGGCTAATCAAGGAGTTCGAACTCCTGGTCTACCCAGAAAAGAGACGCTAAGACTTATGCGCCTCCTCCATATAAGGGGGGCATAGATGTTATGGCACCGATCTCGCCAAAGGTATCTAGCCAATATTAACACTTCTTCGTGGTTATCAAATACTTCACTAAGAGGGTGAAGGTCGCTTCATATGCCAAAGTTACAAAGGCGACAGTCAGCGAATACAAATTCAAATCCAAGCTCAGGTGCTAAAAAAAAAAAAGGTGGCAACCAAGAACGCTAGGAAAAACATCAGAATCAGGCACCTTACCAGTGTAGCAAAAACAAACTAGAAATTATGCAAAAACTGACTGAGGCTTGTAAAGGTTGGCATAGAGAAGTTACCTTTTACCCTCTATGATTTTAGAGCATTGGCTAGAACCTTCATCGGGGCAACAGGAACTTCGTCGGGGCAACATATTTCTTACTGATTGGAGACGAAACGTTGTTGAATTTGAAATTAGATGAGACAAATAGATCCAATCTAATACGATCAAGTGAAGTGGAGGAGAAAGCTATCTATCACGATCAAATGGTACGAGATAGTAACAAAAATGATTCCTCCAAAAATTTCACGATAGAGCATGAGAGAAGATTGCTCCCGTGCAAAAAGGACCTCATGAAGCGAAGCAGTTGTATTCTAAGGAAGGACCTCATGGATATTGTCTAAGATCAGGTGACTTCAAAAAAAAAAAAGGGGAGAGAGAAAACAAAGAAAGGAGAAGAAGGAAAAAAGGAAAAAAAAAAGAGGCCAAAGTGAAAACCTACAAAAGACACTTTGAGACCAAAGATGGGTTTGAGTTGAAAACCCGAAAAGGGCGGCTCAAATTTGGACCAAGATGGGGCATGCAGTAGTCTCGCCACACTTGAAGTAACAATGAAAGGGAATGTTACGTCTTGGGGCATCAACAAAGTACTCCGGATCCCCTAAATACATATCGAGCTTAAAATGGTCCTCAAGAAGTTGGAACAGAGAAGCTCGGGCTATGATATCTGGGGCACCTAACGTCCGTTTTACCCATTTTAATTCGTTATTTATGATTATCTACCAATAAATTTCCTCCTTGATCGAATTCGCTAGCCTCGATCAAGCTTGCTTGATTCAAACTATTCTCCCAACCAATTTCCTTTTTGTCCACTGTTACAATCTCTTTCGGGCATTTTGCATCGAAATAATGACTGGAGGACTAACAGTACTTTCATAAAAAAGAGTTTCACACATTACTCTGAAAGCCTCTAAATAATACAAAGACCTAAAACAGGACTATTGTTCAGAACTCATTCAGCCTAAAGTTTGGGAATGTTAAAGAAACATGATTATCTTTTTGAACATTTTATTGGTTTAACTGAGATAAGAAATTTCGTCGATGATTCGACCTCGACAAGTGACAAGCGATGTCGACCTAGGTACACGATAGAATCATGGTACCACACCTCAGAGCCAAAGTAGGATGGTTGGAAGAAACCAAACGTTATTTTCCTGAAGACGGGGTAGGAGGTATGAACCTTATGTCCCAGAAAGGGATTCCAAAATTATAGCGGGGCAAGCTTTCTGGGCAGACTTCCTAAGCAAAAAAACGATCGTCTATTTGGGGTTTTTGTCGAAAAAGATACGGGCTAAACGAGAGAGCATCGTGACGCATCAGTAATAAGAACCTCGTTGAACTACGAGCAATGGCAACCCAAACAGTAAAAAGAGTCATCTCATGCATCCATTCACATGCAATTAGGGGCATTTGAGTCCTCCTGATCATGGCATCCTCACCATTTGCACATTCTACAAGATAAGTTCTTTAAAGAATAGTGTAGCAATTGAAAAGTTCAGATTTTGTTCCCTAGAGATGATAGTGGAGCAGACTGAAGATTGAAGTCTTCCTGAAGATAGTAAGGAAGCAAATTGAAAAGTTCAGATTTTGTTCCCTAGAGATGATAGTGGAGCAGACTGAAGATTGAAGTCTTCCTAAAGATAGTAAGGAAGCAAATTGAAAAGTTCAGATTTTGTTCCATGATAGTGGAGCAGATTGAAGATTGAAGTCTTCCCGAAGATACTAAGAAAGAAAATTGAAAAGTTTGGATCTTAGAGATGATAATGGAGCAGACTGAAGATTGAAGTAACTCCCGAAGTTATAGAGAAGCAAACCGAAGCCAGTCCAAGTTACAGCGAAGTTTGAAGCTGTTTGAAGGAGACGCGGATCAAGAAGGCCGGGCAAAATTGGTTCTTTTATTGTCTTTACTCTATTCTCGCTTCATGACAATGAGCAAAGAGGGGCAGCTGTAATAACCAAATTTTGCCCGGGTCCTCAATTAAAAGTCGAACCCAAGCCCAGTTGCAAAACCAAAATTGAGATAAAACAAAATACCATTAAACAGTCCAAAAGAATAACAGTCAATTACAAGCCCAATATTAAAAGCCCAAATCAGCCAAAAAAACCCCAACCCAAAACAAAAACTACAGGGGCCCAATGGCCCAAAATCTTAAACAATTAGGAACCCTAGGGTTCCTTCCCCGCCAGCCGCCTCCACACCTCTCGGCCACTCCTCGCGCGTGACCCTCCAGCTACCGCGTGCATCGCACGCGCGACCTTTCACGTCCTCCACGCGCAAGCCCCTTTTGCCACGGCCCATCCCCCATGTGCCCACACTCGCCGTTGTCGGCCACCATCAGCGCCCTTCTCGCGAAATCGGCATGCCCATCATGCCACGGTTGGTGTTCGCATGCCCTCACCCATACCTGCGACAGACAGAAAACGAGGAGCGACGAGCAAGGATAGAGGCAGCACAAAAAATAGAGATATGGGAAAAATAGTTGAATAATAGAAAAGGACAGTGGGTTTGGGCTATAAAGCGATTAAAAATCGATGTAATAAGGGTTCGAAAAAATTATTATCAGAAATAAAAGAAAAAAAGAAAGGTTGATCTCTTTTGGTTCTAGTCACTGTTATCCTGGTTTGCTCTGTGCTTTGATTTTATTATTTCAAAAGCTCTTTACAAACAATAACGAAAAACGAAGGGAAGAAAACTTACCGTATCCCCTTGTCGTTGTGTCGGATTTCTCCCTTTCCGTCATCGAAACTCGGTCGAAGGGGCGTTGAAGATCCCTCTCCCTTCGCTTAGGAGGCGCTGGTGGTTAGGGCCTTCGGTGCTCTGTAAACAGGGCGCTAAAGGCCCACCTCGGCTCAACCTCGGCCACCAGAGGATGGTGGATCGACAGTCGCACGATGTAGCCCTCGGAATCGGCGAGCGGCGAGGGGAGTAACGCCCGATCGTCGGACGAAAAGAGGAGAAAGGAGAGGGCCGTCTCTTGGGTTTCTCTGTTTGAGAGAACAAAAATCGGGGTGCGGCTACTGAGGGAACAAAATGAGGGCTAAAATGTTTGGAAAAGCAGATTTTAGCCTTTCAAATAGGCACTCTCTTCTTTTCCCCTCTTTCGAATTGACCCTGGAAATTTGTTTTAATTATAATTTGACCCCCCCTTTTAGTTATCTTGCAATCTTTTAGTCTTTTATTGTTATTGTCATTATGTACATATTATTACTATATTATTATTATGTTTACTATATCCATGTTAGTGTATTGTGTATAGATATGTTTCGTATCATTGCTACTATTATATCTATTATCACTATATTATTATTATTATTACTATTACTATTATTATATTCACATCAGTATATTATATGTATATTTCGTATTCTTATATTATTATATTTATTTCATTATTATTATTATTATTATTATTATTATTATTATTATTATTATTATTATTTTACGTTTATATTGTTATGTTGTTCATATTGGTATTATCATATTATCATTACTGGTACATACTAACTTTATCATATTACCGTTACTACACGTATATTAGTATCTTGTATATATTGCACGTTTATTATTATTATTATTATTGTTACTACATTTACTATTACCATTATTATTATGTTATCATTATTTCTACATCACTATTATTGTACTATGACTTGTATACTTATTATTTTAGTTTTATCATTATTTCCGTTTCGTTCTTTGCCCATTTGTTTTAGACTTGTTTCATTTTGTTTTCGCCTTCACCATTGTCGCTCATATTAACACGTCCATTTCCATGTCACTACGCATATCAGTATTGTAATTTGTTTTTACATTTCCATTTAAACTCATGCTACATTGCTCTTGCTCGATACAAAATCGCATATTTTTGTAAAGGCGATATGCTTTATTTAGAAATACGAACGGTCGTGCCCTAAAGTATTGGGTTCCAACCTTCTTCGTTAATCTAAATGATGGAATATCCTTTAAAACAAACATATTTTTAAACAGCAAGCTTACTCCCGAGGATTTAAATTATTGCATCTTAAAGTATTGGATGTGATACTTTACTCATTTGGAACGAGAAAGTTTGGGTATTCAATTTGAGATAATCTTAGACTCGAGATTTAAACTATCGTGTCCTAAAGTATTGGATGTGACATTTTATCTCTTCGAAACAAGAAAATCTAGATTTAATTTAAGAAAACTAAAATATTTTAGAAAGAGATCGGTTTTTTTAAATTCTTTTCAAAATTTTCAACTTTCGACATTGGGACATTAATTAATCAATTCGGTACCAATATTGGGCGTGACGAGGGTGCTAACCCTTCCTCGCACATAACCGACTCCCGAACCTATTTTCTCAAATTTTCGTAGACCAAAAACATTGTTTTAGTAAATCAAAATGTTTTATTAAAACAAAGGTGATCCGATCACACCTAGTAAAAGATCGGTGGCGACTCTCGTTTTTCATTTTCAAAACCAAGTCGATTCCCGCCCTTTTCAAAAAATGGTTTCGACAATATTCATTATGAAGCCATATTACATGGCTAAATATACATGTCTCAAAACATATCTTAACAATCCTCGCCTATACATGCCATACTTCAATAAATACATTTTCAAAAGGTACCAAAATATAGTTTGATAGTGTGATGATGATCCTCGACGAACCCCGAGCTCCCAGTAGCTTCGATAAACTATAAAACAATGCAAACACACACAAATTAAGCTTTCAAAAGCTTAGTAAGCCATATACAAATAAACTCATCACATAGGATATTTAATAACCGATTCATTCATATAAACTATAGCATATCACAATAACAAATTCATATTCCTCAATTGGCTTAATTGTTCTTGACCACTTGCTTACAAACATATTACATTTTCATGTAGTTCATTTGATCATAGCACATTTGTATATAACACATCTTATCTCAATGTCCTCATACATATATCACAATTCCACCTTTTCACATATACTTATTTTTCATACTCAATCTTTGTGTACATTTTAGACGTACCTGCATCGCGTACACATTTCACATAGTCATTCATTTCTTAGAGTGCCCGTTGAACCGGTTGGAATTAAATAGGATACTCAGACCGCTCGGAAAGCTCGTACAATGCCAACATCCCAGACATGGTCTTACATGTAATCAATATTGATGCCACTGTCCCAGACAGGGTCTTATACGAAATCAAATACGATGTCAATGTCCTAGACATGGTATTACACATGAATCTGAAATTAATGCCAACGTCCCAGACGTGGTCTTACACGATAACACGTATCAGAATCCTATGTCATGACATATGTATCCTAACTATTCCTATGGTTCGTACGAGACTTTTCGGACATTGTCACATTGTCGAAACTTTCTCGAATTTCACATATTTAGCTCAATAGTCATATATCACAATTCATTCACATATAAGCAATATTAATTCAATATAAATACATTTATTTGTATATCGACTTACCTCGTACAGATACGAATGGATGGAAACAACTACTCGACCACTTTCGATTTTCCCTGATCTAATTTCGTTTTCTTTGGTTCTTGATCTATTCACATTCAAATTTAGCTTATTCATTCACCAAAACATTAAATTCAATTCATATACACATATTTAGGGCATTTTACAAATTAACCCTCACATTTTGACATTTTAACACTTTAGTCCACATTTCACAAAATCACAAAACACATATAATTTCTTTATACACATACTTGGCCAAATATTCCATTAGTCCATATAAGCCCACATATTTCATTCATTTCACATTTTATTCCCTCAATTTCTCATTTTCACAACTTAGCCCAAAATAGTCAAATACATCAAAAATTCAAAGACAAAACATATTAATCTCACATAAAGCTTTCATATTTTACCATTTATCATCACAAAGCTCACAGCATCAACAATGGCATAACTCAAAATCATCATTAATTTCATGAATTAAGGCATGGGCTTAAGAGAATACGAAGCAACGATCACAAAAACGTAGAAATTATCAAAAATCGAAACAAAAACATACCTTAAATAAGCTTGAATAAGGCCAAATATAGTTAGCTTCAAAACCCTTATTTTCTTTCTAATTTCGGTGGAAGGATGATGATAATGGTCTTCTATTTGTTTTTATTTTAATTATATTAACACTAATTATCAATTACTAGTTTTAACCTTGGTTCAAAACAATTATAAACATTTAACAAATGACCATAAATGTCCACTTTCAAATTAATGGCATAATAACAGCATAAAGACCTCATATTTATAAAGACACATCAATTAAACACTTAATTAAATAGAAAGTTACTTTTGCATTTTCTATAATTTAGTCTTTTTTTTTTTTGCAAATTAAGCACACAACTGATCAAATTAAATCACGAAAATTTCACACATACCAATTCACATGTTGTAGACTCAGAAAATAATATTAAAATATTTTCAAACTCGGATTTGTGGTCCTGAAACCACTGTTCCGACTAGGTTCTAAACTGGATTGTTACAACTCTCCCCCCTTAGCGATTTTCGTCCCTGAAAATCTTACCGCTGAATAGATTCGGATATTGTTTTTTCATAGCATCTTCGGGCTCCAACATAGCTTCTTCAACACCGTGTCGATGCCACATTGCTTTTACTAACAGAATTTTCTTATTTCTCAATTCTTTAAGCTGACAGGCTAAGGTACAGATCGGTTCTTTTTCATGAGTCATATCAGAATGAATCTATATCTCAGACAGAGAAATTACATGCGAGGGATCAGATCTGTATCATCAAAGCATCGATACATGGAACACATTATGAATCTTTTCTAGCTCAGGTGGTAGCGACAATGTATAAGCAACTGGTGCAATATGCTCAATAATCTCATACGGCCCGATGAATCTCGGACTCAATTTAACCTTTTTACCGAATTGGAGTATTTTTCTTCCACGGAGACACTTTCAAAAACACTTTATCTCCGATCTCAAACTCACTATCTTTTCGTTTCAAATCTGCGTAGGATTTCTGTCGATTAGATACTGCTTTCAAACTATCACTGATCACTTTCACTATCTTTTATCAAGTTAACCCCGTGAATCTTATTCTCGCTGAGCTCTGACCAATACAGAGGTGTTCGACATTTCCTACCATACAAGGCTTTATACGGTGCCACTTTAATGCTTGATTGAAAACTATTATTATGCGCAAGTTCAATCAATGGCAGGTAGTTTTCCATGTACCTTCGAACTCAAGAATACAACATCTCAACATATCCTCCAGAATCTGGGTGGTCCGTTTGGATTGACCATCCGTCTATTGATGAAAAGTAGTACTGAAATGCAATTTCATACCTAAAGCCTCTTATTTTTTCTTCCAAAATCGCGAAGTAAACCTTGGATCTTTGTCAGACACAATAGATAGTGGCACCTCGTGCAATCTCACAATATCAGAAATGTATAACTCAGCTAACTTGTCAAGAAGATAATTCGTTCTCACAGGAATAGAATGGGCTGAATTTGTCAATCTATTAACTATAACCCAGAATGCATCTTTCTTCTTCAAAGTTAAAGGTAAACCAGAAACAAAATCCATCGTCACTTTATCCCATTTCCACTCGAGAATCATAATCGGTTGTAGCAAACCATATGGCACATGATGTTCAGCTTTAACTTGCTGACAGATCAAACATTTTGAAACAAATCAAAGGTATCTCTTTTCATTCCAGGCCACTAGTAAAATTGTTTCAAATCATTATACATTTTTGTACTTCCCGAATGAATAGATAAGTGACTATTATGTTCTTCTTTCAAGATCAACTGAATTAACTCTTGATTTCTCGGAATTAACTCTTCTTTCCCAATTTTAAAACACCATATTTCTTGAGAAGATGAAAGGAGATCAAGTCAAGTTTTACTTAAGGAATATGTCAGATCCAGTCGAGGCTTGTGGGCCAGGTTTGGGGTGTTTCAACTTGGTATCAGAGTCCAATTTTAAACACTCAGCCTTGGGTTTGAAGCCCACAACATTTTTAAAATTTGAGTCAAAAATGGGTTTTTGAAAATTTTTGTTAAAATGGTCTTATGGAAGCATGGCACCCGAGTTCTCGGCCCAAGTCCACCAGGTAAATTCTTTAGTTGGTAAATTGATTTGAATATGCTGTATGGTACTTTAGATGATAGGCTTAGGAAAACTATACTGTAGAGACATGAAACCCTAGGTATATGTGTACTTCTGCGGAAAGACCACTGATTAAATCTCTCTGCATAAAACTTCTCTTTAAATAAGAAGTGGAAAGACTCTAATGCATAAAATTTCATAGAAACAGATAAAACGCGATGGTAGAAATGAGTACTAGGGGACGTGGCTGCAATACGTGCGGACGTGGCAGAGGCAGAATCATGGTGTCTGAACCAGCAGGGTCTGGACACGGGTCTGGGAATGGGGCACCATTACCACCGGTTGGAGAAGCAGAATTCCAGGGCCAAACAGGAGGAGATGACGCAGTATCGTAGGCTATGCTGTGAGTTTTAGAGCGAGTCGTAGGAGCTAACTTGGGCAAAAGGCTCGAAAGTCAGTATTCGAGAGACTTAGGGCGAATTGAGTCGAGGTTTTTAGAGGAGTATCTGGGGTAGCTCCGAATGTGGCGGAGTACTGGCTAGAGGCAGTTGAAAAGATCGTGGACGATTTGGACTGCACTGCTGAAGAGAAGCTAAAAGGTGTTGTTTCGTTGCTTCGAGATGAGGCCTACCAGTGGTGGCTCACTGTTAGAGAGGGTACTCAGGTGGACCGGATTGATTGGGATTATTTCAAGACTATGTTCCAAGGGAAGTACATAGGAGCGAGTTACGTGGATGCTCAGAGGAAGGCATTCCTGAATCTGGTACAAGGGGGCAAATCTGTAGCCAAGTATGAAGCAGAATTTCTTTGTTTGAGTAGATATGCCCGAGGAATCGTGGCGACCAACTATGAACGCTGTGTACGGTTCGAGGATGGGCTTCGGGATGAGTTAAGGGTGTTAATAGCTTCACAGTGAGAGAGGGACTTTGTGGTATTAGTGGAGAAAGCGAAAATAGCCGAAGAGGTGAAGCATACCAAGACAGAATCGGGACAGAGGTCAGAGTAAGAGTAAGAGGAGCTATGGGTCATCAGGGTCATCCGGGGATTTCCAAAAGAGACCTAGAGTTGATGGGCCGCAAGGTCAGCAGGTTGCTATGGGAGGACAGTATCGTAATTGTGCTCAGTGTGGGAAGATGCACCCGGGGGAGTGTTGGAAGAAGACCGGGGGATGTTTTAAATGTGGATCCAAGGATCATATGATTAGGGACTGTCTGGTGGAAACAGATAGAAACCAATCAGCAGGTTAGGGTTTTAATCAGGCTGGTAGAGGTGGACAGCAGCCGCCGAAGGGTCGTGGTCCGATTGGCAGAGGTAATGGTTCTGATAGAGGTCGCGGAGCACCGGGCAGAGTAGTGGTAACACGGAGGCCAGACAGCTGGGTCTGATATATGCAGTTCATCGGAGGGAAGATGGTGACGCATCTGACGTCATAACGGGTACGTTCCTTATTTCTAGATTACCCTTTACTGCTCTAATAGATATTGGGTCAACTTATTCTTACATCGCTAGTGAGGTATCTGGAACTCTGAATGTGAACTTTGAGACTTTACCTAGGAAGATAACTGTACTTAGTCCTTTAGGGCAATCAGTAGTAGTAGACAAACTCTTTAGGGAAGTGCCTTTAGAAGTTCAGAGGGCGCAGTTTTCGACTAACTTAATGGAACTGCCATTTGGGGAATTCGACTTAATCTTAGGCATGGACTGGTTAGTGAAGTATCGTGCGAATGTGGACTATGCTGCTAAGCACATGTCATTTAGGACTTCCAATGGCGATGAGATTGTGGTGATGGGTGAGAGACGAAATTACCTGTCAAATGTAGTGTCTGCCCTTAAGGCAGAGAAGATGGTAAGAAAGGGATGTATGGCTTTTCTGATGTTTGTCAGTGCCTTGGAGGCTAAGGAAGTAGCTGTAGAAGAGGTCAGGACGGTAAAAGAGTTTGTGGATGGCGTTCCGGAAGAACTTTCAGGGTTGCCTCCGGATCGCGAGGTGGAATTTGGGATTGACTTGTTGCCAGGCACCGCGCCAGTATCTATCACTCCGTACAGAATGGCACCGAAAGAGTTGGTTGAGCTTAAGGCTCAGATTCAAGAGTTACTTGATCGTGGGTTTATCCGACCCAGTGTGTCTCCATGGGGAGCACCGATCCTATTCGTGAAGAAGAAGGACGGGATTATGGTTATGTGCATAGATTATCGGTAGTTAAATAAGCTGACCATCAAGAACAAGTACCCGTTGCCGAGGATAGACAACTTGTTTGATCAGCTTAAGGGGGCCGCGGTATTTTCAAAGATAGATCTAAGGTCGGGATATCATCAACTTAAGGTGAAGGAAGCGAATATCCATAAGACAGCTTTTCGGACTAGATACGGGCATTATGAGTTCTTAGTAATGCCGTCCGGATTGACGAACGCCCCAACTGCGTTCATGGATATGATGAACTGTGTTTTCCAACCCTATTTGGATTAGTTCGTCGTTGTGTTTATAGACAACATCCTGGTATATTCTAAGTCAGAGGAAGAGCATGATGGACATCTCCGGGTAGTATTGCAGGTGCTAAGGGAAACGAAATTGTATGCCAAGTTTAGCAAGTGCGAATTTTAGTTGAAAGAGGTTGCATTTTTAGGGCATGTGGTGTCTGCAGAAGGGATAAGGGTGGATCCTCGAAAGATTGAGGCAGTGTTAGATTGGAAACCACCTAAGTTTGTGGCAGAGGTTCGCAGTTTCTTGGGGTTAGCAGGCTACTATAGAAGATTCATCGAAGGGTTCTCGTCAATAGCTGCACCTTTAACGAAATTGTTAAGAAAGGAGGTACCTTTCGTATGGGCAGATAAATAGCAGGAGAGCTTCGAGAGGCTTAAGAAGGTTTTGACAGAGGCTCCTGTTTTAATTCAGCATGAGGCAGGGAAGGATTTCGTGGTATATTGTGATGCTTCTCACACAGGATTGGGATGTGTTCTGATGCAAGATGAAAAGGTGGTCGCTTATGCGTCTCGACAATTAAGGCCACATGAGGTTAACTATTCGACGCATGACTTGGAGTTGGCTGCGGTAGTGTTCGCTCTAAAGGTGTGGAGGCATTATTTGTATGGAGAAAAGTCAGTAATCTACACGGACCACAAGAGTCTAAAGTATTTGCTGACTCAGAAGGAACTGAATTTGAGACAGCGAAGGTAGGTGGAATTGTTGAAAGACTACAATTGTTCAATAGAGTATCACCCGGGTAAGGCGAATGTAGTGGTTGATGCCCTCAGTCGAAAAGTAGTGTCGAATCTGAGGGCGATGTTTGCACATCTTAGCCTTTATGATGACGGAAGTTTGCTAGCGGAGTTGCAGATGAAGCTGACATGGTTAAGTCGGGTGAAAGAGAAACAGTTGGTAGATGACAATTTGAGTGCCAAGCTACGGCAAGTGCAGAATGGGGAATTAGAAGACTATGGTATAAATAGCGATGGAGTGTTGTGTTTCCAAGGTAGGGTATGTATGCCAAAAGATGAGGAACTAAGGTAGAGAATTCTTCAGGAATCGCATAGTAAACCTTATGCTATGCATCCAGTAGGAATTAAGTTATACAGGGATCTACGGGATCAGTTTTGGTGGCCTGGTCTTAAATAGGAAGTTACATAATTTGTGGGGAAATGTTTATCGTGTCAGCAGGTTAAATCTGAACACCAAGTGCCTTCGGGGTTGCTTCAACCAATAAAGATTCCGCAGTGGAAGTGGGAGAGAATTACTATGGACTTCGTTAATGGGCTTCCCCTTACGCCTATTAAGAAGGACTCGGTATGGGTGATAGTGGATCAGTTGACAAAGTCTGCACATTTCATACCAGTGCGGGTTGATTATTCTCTGTAGAGGTTGGCAAAGTTGTATGTGGCAGAAATTGTGAGGCTGCATGGGGTGCCAGTGTCGATTATCTCGGATAGGGATCCAAGGTTTACGTCTCGATTTTGGAAAGCACTGCATCAGGCATTGGGCACCAGGTTGGACTTCAGTACAGCATTTCATCCGCAAACGGACGGCCAGTCTGAACGGGTAATTCAAGTGTTAGAGGATATATTGAGAGGTTGCGTGATTGACTTCAGAGGAAGCTGGGAGGAGTTCTTGCCTTTAGCGGAGTTTGCATACAACAACAACTATCAAGCAAGTATTCGAATGGCACCGTATGAAGCACTATATGGACGGAAGTGTCGCACTCCTATGTGTTGGACAGAATTGGGGGAACGTCATGTTTTGGGTCCAGAGATTGTGGCAGAATCAGAAGAAAAGGTTAAGGTGATTCGGGCACGGTTGAAGGAGGTGTTTGACAGATAAAAGTCGTATGCAGATCTCAAGCGGAAGGAGATAAAGTTTGCAGTAAGGGATCAGGTGTTTCGGAAAGTTTTACCGTGGAAAAAGGTGATGAGATTTGGTTGCAAGGGTAAGTTAAGTCCTAGGTTTATAGGACCTTATCGGGTTATGAAGCGGGTTGGACGAGTGGCATACCAGTTGGAGTTACTTTCGGAATTAAAGCAGATGCATAATGTGTTTCACGTTTCGATGCTACGTCGTTATCGATCGGATCCATCTCATATAATACCAGTGGAAGAAGTGGAGTTGAGACCAGATTTGTCCTACGAGGAAGAGCCGATATAGATTTTGGAACGAGATGTCAAGGTGTTACGGAAGAAATCAGTTCCTCTAGTCAAAGTGTTATGGCGGAACCATGGATCAGAAGAAGCTTCGTGGGAGCCGGAGGAGGCAATGCGACAGCAATACCCTCACCTATTCTAGCCAGGTAATTTCGAGGCCAAAATTATTTTTAAGGGGGGTAGAACTGTAATATCTGGGATTTAGGGGTTATACGTTTTAACTTAAATGTATGTGGTAGCATGCCTGTGTGTGGTTTGTATGCGTTTTGGGGGCTTCGGGAACCTTGGGATATAGGTAGGAGCCTTAGAAAAATATTTGACTTTAAGCTGTTAGGGGAGGAGTTAGGAGCGCTAGGCCTTAAGAGGGTTAGTGTGTGGCTTATGACACAAGAACTCAGCTGGCAAAGCGGAAAGGGAGGCGCCACTTAGAGCACAGGAGAGTGGCGCCTTAGGGAATGAGAAGGGGCCTAGGTTCGAGCAGCAAGGGAAGCATTTTGGAAGTTCTTTTTGCATCAAAGGGAGTGCAGAGTTGGACGGCACAGGGACTCTGAATTGATGAGCATTGGACCTGGTCAAGGCACTTGAAAATTCGGCTAAGAGGGGAGATAAGTGTTGACTCATTCAAACTCATTTGAATGAGTGGAAAAGAGAAGAAATAGGAGGAAAAGAA
The DNA here is from genome assembly GCA_025503065.1 of Gossypium bickii. Taxonomy (NCBI): domain Eukaryota; kingdom Viridiplantae; phylum Streptophyta; class Magnoliopsida; order Malvales; family Malvaceae; genus Gossypium; species Gossypium bickii. The sequence continues at coordinate 43,543,205 of CP106720.1, forward strand.
GGAATCTGATAGAGAGAAGAACAGTTGGCTGAATGGAGGGGTCTTGGTGTGGCATTTTTGGCCAAGGGGAGGAGTGACTATGCTAGTGGCTTTAGGTGCCGAAATAAGGTAAGTGGGTGGCCATTTTTCTCCCTTTCGAAAGCTTTCTTCTCGTCTCTGCTTTTGCCGAAAATTTGCACCCTTTTTTTCACTATTGACCAAAAGCCAAAAGTAAAAGAACCATTTGTGCATCTTCTCCTCATCTTATTCTTTCTTCATTCACCCTCTAAAAGCCGAAACATACCCTCTCATTCCCACTAGAACCGAAACCATACAAGACTTCAACCTCTTTTCTTCTTCTTTGCATCGAATCTTCCATCTTCAAAAGCTGAAGAAACCTTTTTCCATTTGCTAAGACCTTAGCCGATTTGCTCACTTGTCACTAAAGCCGAATCCCACATCTCTCTGTGTTTCCAAGCAAAGGTGTTCAATCGATTTCAATATTACGGTAAGGGTTAATTGTCATTCGGTCTCTCTTTCTTTTCCTTTTGGTTAGCCAAAATCAAGGACACTAATCCCTTTTATTCTTTTGGCTGAAACCATGAAGGTGGGTTTTGGGATCTTTGTAGTCGACGATTAGAAGGAGATCTTTCGGGATTTGGATACTCAAGGTAAGCAAAGTATGACCTTAGGCCGAAGGTCACTTACTTTTGTCCATTAATGTTAGAATCGAATCTAACATAAATCATATAGGGATTTCGACAACTTCTAAGGACAGGTGACAATTTTTGGGATTTAATCGAGCAAGGTAAGGGGAGTTGTAGTATTCGGCCAAAGGCCATGTTACTTATTAAAGGTTGGCCGATTCTAACTATGGTATTTTAGGGGGAGTTCGACAGAGATAAAGGAGGAGTCTCGGGATTCAGATCTATTTCGGTAAGGGTATTTAAGTTATATACATGTTTTTGTTTAGATCTTACATATCGATTAACCGGGTTTTTGATTAAATGTTATTCAATGGATGCGAGTACCAGTGGAGGAGAGAAAGGGGTAGTCCCTAACCCTAGATTCAAGAAATGCTCAGTTTCTACGGTACGGGATTGGCCACCGCGGTGTGGGCCAGCATCGGAAAGGGATAAGCAAATTTTTGTGATCCCTGCAAGCGAAAGTGTCAGTATCGAAAGTGTTGTTCTCAGTGTTATCAGGTGTGTAACCTAACACTAACTCCCGATAGATTAATAGTAATAATGTTAAATATGTGTTAATAAGGTTATGAATAAACATGGCTAAGGGTACCATTCAATGGTACAGTGTATTCAGGTACGTTACCCCTTAACACTCAGCTAATAATGGCTACAAACATTGATATGAAAACATGTGTAATTTCTTTATGGCCTTGGGGTAGGTATATCGCATGATATTTGTACATTTTGCATGTTGCATGGGCATGAGGGTGATAATGTAAAGGGGAAGTGTTCCGGTGGTTTTACCACATTAATCCGGTGACTTATGTCACAATATTGTGTATCCAGTGACCTTGTCACATTATTTGGTGGCTATGCCACGTATTAAGGGCGATGTGCAGTTGACTGCAGCGACTGCCTTCGAGGGTCTGTAGCGGATGGAGGGTCGATTTAGTAATCCCCACGATGCGATTGGCAGGTACGGGTGGTGTGTAGAGGTTGGATATCTAGGTGGGCTCAGGATTGCATTTTCATTTTATATTTATGTGATTTAATATGCTATGATAAGTATGCTATATTGTGGGCCTATGGCCGAATATGACTAAAGATGGGCTTTGCCGGAAATGTTTGAGATTAAGGCTATAATCGATTGGGACTTCGTGTTGGCTATTACACATTGAGTCTGTTGACTCACCCTTCGTGGGCTAACGTTTTGCAGGTGATACTTAGTGCTATGGGTCAGGTCAGCGAGGACTATGTGGTGGCCATGCTCAGCGTTTTGGGTTTTCGTATGGTTGAACTTTGCGTTTTCTTTCGGGATTTATTTGGTATTTTAAATTTGTAATAAGGCCACTACTTAACTGTTTAAATTTTATGTTTTAAGTTTTATTTTCATACGATAATCGGCAAATGGGTAACTAAATATTTTTCTCAAACAACTTCAAATGTTTTATCAGCTAATCAACTTACAGTTTTTTTTTCAACTTAATGAGCTTTATAATTCGGCAAAACTTTCAATTTGTGAGATAACAAGGAAGCGTTTTAAAGAAATACAAACTTGAGCGACAACTTGGTTTTCAACTTTACAGGAATGAAAATATCTGATTTTAAAACCACCATATTTCTTGAGAAGATGAAACGAGATTAAGTCAAGTTTTACTTAAGGAACATGTCAGATCCGGTCGAGACTTGTGGGCAGGGTTTGGGGTGTTTCAACCTGCTAGAGCATATGCTATTCACGCTCGGGAAGATGCTTCTTCTCCAGATGTTATTACCGGTACTTTCACTCTTTATGATACTACTGTTGTTGCGTTGATAGATCCTGGTTCGACTCATTCTTACCTGTTTGAAACATTAGTGTCCAGTAAGACTCTTCCTGTTGGGTCTACTGTGTTTGTAGTTCAAGCGTCAAACCCTTTGGGTCGGTGTGTTCTAGTCGACAAAGTGTGTAAAGGTTGCCCGTTGATGATTCGAGATTCATGCTCCCCAGTTGATTTGATGTTGTTGCCTTTCGATGAATTTGATATAATTCTGGGAATAGACTGGTTGACTTTGCACGATGCTGTTGTGAATTGCAAAAGAAAAACCATTGATTTACGATCAGAACGGTGAAATTATTCGGATTGAATCTAATGATTTGAATGGATTACCAGCGGTAATATCTTCAATGCTAGCTTAGAAGTATATGAGAAAAGGGTATGAAGCTTACTTTACGTATGTGCTTAATAATAAAGTGACTGAGAAGAAGATTGAATCCGTTCCAGTCGTGGGTGAGTACCCAGATGTGTTTCCTGAAGAACTCCCGGGTTTACCCCCTGTTCGAGAAGTAGAGTTAAGCATTGAGTTAGTACCAGGGACTACCCCAATTTTGATAGTCCGTATCGGATGGCACCTACAGAATTAAAAGAATTGAAAGCACAGTTGCAAGAGTTAACAGATAGGGGCTTTGTACGACTGAGCTTCTCTCCTTGGGGTGCACCAGTTTTTTTTTTGTGAAAAAGAAAGACGGGACTATGCGAATGTGCATCGATTACCGACAGCTCAACAAGGTAACTATAAAGAAGAAATACCCGTTGCCACAGATTGACGACTTGTTTGATCAGTTGAAAGGGGCTTCAGTGTTTTCTAAGATAGATTTGAGATCGGGCTATTATCAGTTGTGAGCCAGAGATTCTGATGTGCCAAAGACTGCTTTTCGAACGAGGTATGGACATTATAAGTTTCTGGTTATGCCTTTTAGGCTTACTAATGCACCTGTAGTTTTTATGGATTTGAGGAATTGGATTTTCAAATAGTATTTGGATTGATTTGTGGTAGTGTTTATAGATGACATTCTGATCTACTCCAGAGATGAAATCGAGCATTCTGAGCATCTGAGATTGGTGCTACAAACTTTGCGAGATAAACAATTGTACGCAAAGTTTAGTAAGTGTGAGTTTTGGCTGAATGAGGTCAGTTTTCTGGGTCACGCTGTTTCGGCGTCAGGCATACAGGTTGATCCGAATAAAATATCGGCTATACTTGATTGGAAACCACCAAGAAATGTTTCTGAAATTCAAAGTTTTCTGGGACTTGCTGGTTACTACAGACGATTCGTGAAAGGTTTTTCTATAATAGCCACACTTTTGACGAAGCTATTACAGAAAGATGTCAAGTTCGAATGGACGGAAACATGTCAGAAAAGTTTCGATTAGTTGAAAGCTCTTTTGACCGAGGCTCCAGTACTAGTTCAACCTGAATCGGGTAAAGAATTTGTTGTTTATAGTGATGCATCTTTGAGTGGTTTGGGTTGCGTTTTAATGCATGAAGGCAAAGTAGTAGCCTATGCTTTGAGACAGTTGAAGCCACATGAAAGAAATTATCCGACACATGATTTGGAGTTAGTAGCCATTGTATTCGCGTTAAATATTTGGCGTCATTATCTATTCGGTGAGAAATGTCATGTTTATTCGGATCACAAGAGTTTAAAGTACTTGATGACTCAGAGAGATTTGAACTTGAGACAACGCAGATGGTTAGAGCTGTTGAAAGATTATGAATTAGTGATTAACTACCATCCAGGGAAAGCCAATGTTGCGGACGCCTCAAGTCAGAAATCATTATTTTCTCTTCGTGTGTTGAACGCACATATGGTTATGTCTGATGATGGTTCGATAATAGTCGAATTGAAAGCAAGACTATTGTATATTCAACAAATTTGTGATGCTCAGAGAGTTGATAAAGATACGATGATAAAACGAGTTTAGTGTGAAAGTAATGCAGAGTCAGAGTTTCGAATTGATGAAAATGACTGTTTGAACTTCAACGGCAGAATATGTGTTCTGAGGAATGTGGATTTGATTCAGATGTTGTTGAATGAGGCTCATAATAGTCAATTGTCGGTACATCCGGGTAGCACAAAAATGCATAATGGTTTGAAATAGTTCTATTGGTGGCCTGGTATGAAACGCGACATATCCGAATTTGTCTCGAAGTGCTTAATTTGTCAGCAAATAAAAGCCGAACATCAGGTGCCTTCTGGGTTACTTCAGCCGATTATGATACCTGAATGGAAATGGGATAGAATTGCTACGGATTTTGTATCCGGTTTGCCTACGACACCGAGTAAGAAAGATGTAGCCTAGGTTATAGTGGATAGACTAACCAAATCAGCTCACTTTGTTCCAGTTCGTACGGACTATTTTCTTGATAAGCTTGCTGAGTTGTATGTATCTCAAATTGTGAGATTACATGTTGTGCCGATTTCCATTGTTTTGGATAGAGACCCGAGATTTACGTAGCGGTTTTGGAAGAAATTGCAAGATGCTTTAGGTACCAAACTACACTTTAGCACAGCTTTTCACCCGCAGACAGATGGTCAGTCTGAACGAACCATTCAGATACTTGAGGATGTGCTGAGATGTTGCGTCCTCGAGTTTGAAGGTACGTGGGAATGATACTTACCTTTGATTGAATTTGCTTACAACAATAGCTTTCAATCTAGTATCAAAATGGCACCTTACGAAGCTTTGTACGGCCGTAAGTGTCGTACACCATTATACTGGACCGAGCTTAGTGAAAACAAGATTCACGGGGTTGATTTGATTAAAGAGACTGAACAGAAAGTGGCAGTAATCCGAGGTAGTTTGAAAGTTGCATCAGATCGCCAAAAGTCATACGCGGATTTGAAACGTAAAGACATTGAGTTTCAGGTCGGAGACCGGGTATTTTTGAAAGTTTCTCCATGGAAGAAAGTACTTCGATTTGGTCGAAAAGGCAAATTAAGTCCGAGGTTCATCGGACCGTATGAGATCATTGAATGAGTCGGGCCTGTTGTGTATAGATTACGATTGCCCTCTAAGCTTGAAAAGATCCATAATGTGTTTCATGTCTCAATGCTCCGTAAATACCAATCAGATCCGTCGCATGTGATTGCCCCGTCTGAGATTGAAATCTGATCTGATATGTCGTACGAGGAGGAACTGATCCGTATCTTAGCTCGTGAAGTGAAAGAGTTGATAAACAAGAAAATTGCATTAGTAAAATTGTTGTGGAATCGACATGGAATCGAAGAGGCTACGTAGGAGCCTGAGGATTCAATGAGACAACAATATCCGAATCTGCTTAACGGTAAGATTTTCGGGGACGAAAATCCCTAAAGGGGAAGAGTTGTAACAGTCCAAATTTGACCCTAATCGGAACGGTGGTTTCGGGACCACGAATCCGAGTCTGAAAAATTTTTAAATATTATTTTCTATGTTAATTATATGTGAATTAGTATGTGTGAAAGTTTCGTATGAAAATTTGATTGTATGTATGCTCAATTAGTCAAAAAGGACTAAATCGCGTAAGTGGTAAAAGTAGCCAACTATTCAATTAGGAGGTTAAATTGATTTGTCTTCTTTTGAATGAGGCCTTATGATGAAAATTGGCCATTTAGAACCTTAGTGGACGGTAACATGCTTATGTAAATTGTTTTTATATGTTTTTTTTAAGTTAAAGTTATATTACATATATTATATAGATATAATATAATAAAAGAAAACAAGGTAGTGGAATTTATTCATGCTTATACCACCGAAAAAAAAAAGAAAAGAAATGAAAAAGAAGCTAGGTATTCGGCATTCATCAAGCTAAATTAAGGTAATTTTTTACTTTGATTTTCGATAATTTCTACGTTTTTGTGATCGTTGCTTCGAGAGCTTTAAACCCCATGTCTTAATTTCATGAATTGATGATGTTTGTGTAAAATGCCATTGATGTTATGATGAATTTTGTGATGTTTTATGTGTTAAATGATAGATATGTAATTGATGAACATACTTTGTTCTTGAATTTTTGATGAATTTAGCAAAATAGGGCTAAATTGAGAAAATGAATTTTTTGAGGGGTTAAAATGCAAAATAAATGAAATGTAGGGACTTATATGATCATATGGAAGATTCGACCTAGTTAGGTTATTGTGAAATTTTGCTTAATTTGTGTTTTTTGCAAATAGGACTAAATTGTAAAAGTGTGAAATATTAGGGGCAAAATGGTAATTTTCCCATTTAGGTGTTTTTGGATTAAATTGAAATGAAATGGGCTTGAATGAGCTTAATTTGAATATGTTTAGATCAAGAAAAAAGAAAACGGACTTGGATCGGGGAAAAGCAAAAGTTAACGAATAGCCGGTCTTCGTCGTCCGTTGATAATCGAGGTAAGTCTTTTAGTGAATATGTGTCGTAAATTATGTACGTAACTTGATAAATGCTGAAATTGGAAATCATTGAGATTATATATATACAATTGCCGAATTTGATTAAGAAAGATATGTGGTTTGGTTGAATTATTCAAATGTTAAAAGTACTTAAATATTTGTACGATGAGATTTCTATAAGAAAATAGTTTGATATGTGGAATGAATCATGTGAGATATATTTCAGTTTTACTAATTGGGCCTCGAGCCTAGCAAGCCTTGGGCTGGTGAATGTATCGGGCTTAATGCCTAGCAGGCTTATAGCCGGTGAACGAATATCAGACCTCTAGTCTAGCAGGCTTGGTGCCGGTGTGAAATTTAGGCTTATGCCTAGCAAGTTTTATACCGGTGATTGTTAATACGAGCTTACACTTATGAATGAAATGATTGAGTTATGATGGCATTCGAACAAGCCAAAGTTTATTACTATGAATTTGAGTGTTCGACCGAAAGGTATGTATTGAATCAAGTTCATGATATATGTGATGCTTATTGAATTCGTAAGTTGATAGAAATGTGTTTATGTATTCGATATGGAAGATACGTGATTAAAAAAATGACACTGAGTTGATATGGTTTACTTGCATATATGAGAAATTATGCATATATAGGTTCGGCCATGCGTTATACATATCTATTTGTATACATTCAATTATGTGTGATCACTTTATGTGTACATAGAAGATGTTATTCGGTTGTATGCGGAAATACATATAACTTTATTTATCGATCAAGGTACTTTCGATAAGTCTTACATTTTAAGTATACGATGAATAATATTTCGCTATGTATGAACATTGATATTCGGCCCTGATAGTACATATGTGTAATGTTATATCATAAATGCTAAGAATTTATTCTGTTTAATTTAATTGAATATCTAGTTGAATTGTTAAGTTGCTTAAGACTTACTAAGCTAAGATAGCTTACTCTGTGTGTTCATCGCTCTGTTTTATAGATTTTGATCAAGCTACGAGCTCAGAGGATCGTCAGTGAAGTCATCCACACTATCGACTTGTTTTGGTATCTTTAAAGTTTAGATTTTGAACTTAAGGCATGTATATGCTAACTTTATGCTTGAATATCATTTTGGTGATGTATTTAAGCCATGCGAAAATGGCTTGATTACGATGTTAATGGTTATGTGTTTTCGGTCATGTTTTAAGCTTATATTGAAAGTATATATCAAGGCATATATGTTTGTGGTGTTTGGTTATGATTCGGTGATGATAATGAAAATGTTTATGTATATATTTTGGGTTGATCATTGGAGTTTTAATTTGAGGTCCGAATGTATGGTCAATGGATTGGTTATACTTATGTACTTTGGACTAGGTATATAGTATATGTGTTTGGTAGGTTATTTGTAACACCCCTAACTCGTATCCGTCGCCGAATTAGGGTTATGAGGCATTATTAAACTAAACTCAATTCCGAAGTAGACTTTCAATTTAATTCAAGCACGAGCAATGTAATCATTACTATATTATATTACAACCCATTAAAAATGTATAACTAGTTTTATTACTAGTACTTATTACACACACATGTCTGAATCACATAACTCTAACATTCATGACATACATATATTTATAAATATATTAGAACCATATCTCAACTTATTTCAAATTATGACATATATCGTGTAACACCCCAAACCCGGCCCATTCACTCCGACCGAATTTGGAATGCCACTGCGGAACACATTCGAAAAATATCCTTACTTAAGAGTAAAACCATTGAAAATTTCTTTCCTTTAACAAAACATTCTCGTGACTTGTAATATTCTAAGTAAAAATCAGAGTTTGTTATAAAAATATCGGGTTCAAGCTTCACTTGAAAAAAATAAAACCATTTGAAATCAACCTTTAAATCATCCATCCATGATAGGGCATAATAATAACGATGCTTAATAAATGAACTGAAATACTTTAGCGGGCCTTTTTACAATACACATTTAATCAAAATACGGAAAATATAAATATTTAATTCATTAAATAAGAGATTCCTTTGCATGAAAATCCACTTTTACATGGCCACCTTTGTACCTGTAACACCCCAAACCCGGTCCAAACACCACGACCGAATCTGGTATGTTACGGGGAAAAACGTGTTTGAAAGTTACGAGTTTGCACTAAATAGATTTGATAAAACTCTGTTCCGTTTGGAAAAAAACAAGTTGTTTAACATCGTTACTAAAACATTTAGACTGAGTAAAAATTTGATTTCAAGTTTGAAGACTTAGTTATAAAATCAGTGTGATACCCGATGGTATAGTTGAAAACATATCGTTAAAATTTTGAAATCGTTGTCATTTCAAATTTTAGCAAATTAACCCAATTATTTGGTTAAAGCATATTAAAATCTAACTTAAAACATAAACATCATAAGACATAATTTAAAGTCCTTTTACAAATCCGAAATAAAACCCAACTGAAAGTAAATAACTAAAGTACCCAAAATGTAATGTCTGAGTAAAACTTTTTATTCAAAGATGGCATGAGCACCCCGAGTCCATCCCGCTCCATGTCCGCGTCTAAGTATCACTGAAATGTCAAAGGAGAGGTGAGTCGAATGACTCGATGTATAAATCCGCTCCCAATAAAACAACATGCTAACACACATCATACGTAGTAACACAATTAATGCAACCCGGTCCTAACCATCCGTATCTCCTTTTCTACCCCGTGTGGTACCAAACCACTGGTGGTGCCAAACCACTGGTGACCCAAAGTCACGATATCCATAAGTGTGGTGCCAAACCACTAGTGACCCAAAGTCACGAATAATCTGATGATGGGGCCAACCCATCGCGTGATACCAAATCACTAGCGACAATCCCGTATCTCTCAAGTGGGGTCAACCCACGGTGGTGTCAAACCACAGGGACGAGTCGCAATGAGGTGCCAAACCTCTGGTATCCCAAAGACACAATGTGGTACCAAACCACTGGTGACCGTAGTCACGATAATCGAGTGATGGGGCCAACCCATCGTGTGATACCAAATCACTGGCGTCAATCCCGTATAATCAACTGTGGGGCCAACCCACCGTGGTACCAAGCCACTGGGACGAAACGCTGAGGTGCCAAACCTCTGGTGACCCAAAGTCACAATAGTCAATCTGTGGTGCCAAACCACTGGAGGTGCCAAACCTCTGGTGACCCAAAGTCACAGTGTCCCAAAGACACGGATATCATATCCCCCTCCTCTCAAATCACCCAACATGTCATATCAATGCACATCATGTAATACATGCCAACATGTCCCACAATGCATCTCATAGCATACATAGCATAAATCGTACATCACGGGTATCACAATAGAACGCGTAATAAGATAGACTTACCCGGATTTGTACACATACCCTATTTGGGTATCCAATTAACCATCACCCTGTTATGATTTTTAACAGGCAAACAGGTTTATTAACAACATTACCAAGTATCAGTGTGTTAGTTTACACACCTGGTAAATACGAGTCTAAAGATCCCAATGAAACGATCTAAGTCCCTCGATTGCTAGCTCCACACTTACCAAACAGTTAATCGAAGAACGAAGGCTCCCCTTGATTGTATCCAAAATCCGAAAGACCTATAATGAACGATTAACACAAGATTAACTCCTTTCCACCGAACCCAACGTCCCTTTTCAACCAAATCCAAACGATACAACACAAGGGAAGATTGGCCATTCGGCCTAGCACTTACCAACACCCAATATTCGGCCAAACTAGGACTTCTAGGAGAGGGGAAATATTCGGCTAACAACCAAAAAGATAGGAACAGAAAAAAAAAAGGGGTGTATTCGGTTTGCAAGTAAAAGGGATGGAGAGAGTATCTTGGAGGTTAAAGTTTCGGCTAATGGAGATTTAAGAAGCAAAGAGAGTTGAGAAGAGAGGAGAATGGACTTTCGGCTAAGAGGGTTTCAAGAAGAAAAAGAGAAGTGTGAGAAGAGGGAAGTAAGTTTCGGCTTACACAAATGAAAAAGAGAAAAAGAGTGGAAAAAGCATTCGGCTTTGCCCAAAGAATTTTGAGAGAAAAGGAGAGTGAGAAACGGTAACTAGGGCTTAGACTTTCGGTTTGCAAAAGAAAAGATGGAGAAACTCTCTTGGAATTCGGTTGTTTGACAAAGAGGGAAATTTAGCTTACCAATTTTCTTTTTGGCCGAAATATGCACCCAAAATTGCCTAAGTGAATTTCGGCAACTAACACCACCCACCAAGCCGTCCACTTCCCCTCAACTCCCCAAAATTCGCCACATCCTCAAAAGCTCCCAACCACTCATTTCAAATGAGTTTACCAAGTCTTACTCCTACAATCACTCTCCACCTACCAAGCCACCATTTGACCAAGTCCAAGGGGAATTTGAACTCCATCCAACTCTTCCCTCCTATGCCGTCCAAAAATGAAGCCAAAAAGGGCCACTCCGCAGCTCGAACACAAGGCCTACCCCCTTGCATTAGGCGTTACCCACACCAAGCCTTAGTGGCGTCAAGCTTGCCACTACACCAACTCTTTTTTTTTGTGCTATAAAACTCCAATTTATTTTCTTAAACCCCAACTCTATCAGCTCCCTACACCTAAGGCCAAAAATTAAAATTTCTTACCTATTCAGGCACACTTCTAGCCTACAATTAAGCCCCTAAAACACCGAAATAGCAACACAGCACACTAAACGCATGCAATATCATGCAACAACAAAATAGCCCCTAACCCAGGATATTACAGTTCTACCCCTTAAAAATAATTTCGGCCTCGAAATTACCTGATCAAAAGAGTTGCGGGTATTGCTGTCTCATCATCACCTCGGGTTCCCACGTGGCCTCTTCCACTCCATGATTCCGCCAAAGTACCTTAACTAAAGGCACAGACTTTCTGCGCAGAACCTTCACATCCCGATCAAGAATCTGCACAGGTTCTTCCTCCATGGTTAAATCTGGATGTACCTCGATTTCTTCCACTGCTACCACATGCGACGGGTCTGAATGATAACGCCGAAGCATTGAAACGTGAAAAACATCGTGAATCTGACTCAACTCTGCTGGCAACTCAAGCTGATACGCTACTGGTCCCACTCGGCTCAGTACCTTATACGGCCCAATAAACCTCGGACTTAACTTGCCTTTTCTGCAGACCCTCAACACCTTCTTCCAAGGCGAGACCTTCAAGAAGACTTGATCTCCCACAGCGAACTCTATATCTCTTCGCTTAAGATCGGCATAAGACTTTTGCCGGTCCGAAGCTTCCTTCAAACGAGCCTTGATCAACTTAACCTTGTCCTCGGTCTCCGCAACCAGCTCGGGTCCCAACCACTGATGTTCACCTAATTTCGTCCAACACGTAGGTGAGCGACACTTCCTGCCGTACAACGCCTCGTATGGAGCCATCTTAATGCTTGCTTGGTAACTATTGTTATAGGCAAACTCCGCTAACGGTAGAAACTCCTCCCAACTACCTCTGAAATCCAGGACACAACCTCTCAGCATATCCTCCAAGATCTGAATAACCCTTTCTGATTGACCGTCAGACTGCGGGTGAAAAGCTGTGCTGAAATCCAAACGAGTACCCAGAGCCTGATGCAATGCTTTCCAGAACCTTGACGTAAACCTGGGATCCCTATCCGAGATTATCGAAACTGGCACACCGTGCAACCTTACTATCTCTGAAACATATAGCTTCGCTAGCTTCTGAAGTGAGTAGTCAACCCTCACCGGAATAAAGTGAGCTGATTTAGTCAGACGATCCACCACTACCCAAACTGAATCCTTCTTGCTTGGCGTAAGCGGTAATCCACTGACAAAATCCATGGTTATCCTTTCCCACTTCCACTGAGGAATCTTCACAGTCGAAGCAAACAAACGACAAAGCGATGTTCACCTTGACTACCTGACAAGTCGAGACACTTCCTAACATACTCATCACCTCTTTCTTCAAGCCAGGCCACTAAAACTGCTCTCTAAGATCCCTATACATCTTGCTACCTCCAGGATGCATAGCGTAAGGACTACTATGCGCCTCCTGAAGAATCTTCTGTCTCAACTCAACATCTTTAGGCATACAAGCTTTTCCTTGGAAACATAGAACCTCATCACTAGACAAGCTGTAACCCTCCAAACCACCAGCCTGCACTTGCACCCTTCGCGCACTCAGAACCTCATCCTCTAACTGTTTCTCTTTAATCTGCTCAACCCAAGTAGGCCTAACTTGCAGCTCTGCCAGAATACTCCCGTCGTCGTACAAGCTCAAATGGGCAAACATCGCTCTTAAGTCCGAAACAACCTTACGGCTCAACGCGTCTGCCACCACGTTAGCCTTGCCCGGATGATACTCAATCGAACAGTCGTAATCCTTGAGCAACTCAACCCATCTACGCTGCCTCAAATTCAGATCCTTCTGAGTCAATAGGTACTTCAAACTCTTATGATGCGTGTAGACTATCGATCTCTCACCGTACAAGTAATGCCTCCAGTTTTTAGGCGAAGACTACAAACCGCTAGCTCCAAATCGTCGCGTCGGATAGTTGACCTCGTGTGGCCTCAGCTGCCGAGAAGCGTAAGCCACAACCCTACCTTCTTGCATCAGCACACAACCCAATCTCGTATGTGATGCGTCGCAGTACACGGTGAATTCCTTACCAGCCTCAGGTTGAATTAAAACAGGAGCTTCAGTCAAGATCTTCTTTAACTTATCAAAACTCTCCTGCTATTTCTCAGTCCAAACGAACGAAACTCCTTTCCTTAACAGCTTAGTCATCGGTGCTGCGATTAACGAGAAACCCTCTACAAATCTTCGGTAGTATCCTGCCAAACCCAGAAAACTCCGAATCTCAGCAACTGACTTAGGAGGTTTCCACTCCAGAACTGCCTCAACCTTCCGAGGATCTACTCTAATCCCCTCAGCTGATACTACATGCCCCAAAAATGTCACTTCCCTAAGCCAGAACTCGCACTTACTGAACTTAGCATAAAGCTGCTTCTCCCTCAAAATCTGCAACACCACTCTCAAGTGTGCATCATGCTCTTCTTCTGACCTTGAATATACCAAGATATCGTCAATAAAAACCACGACAAAACGGTCTAGATACTGCTGAAACACCCTATTCATCATATCCATAAAAGGCTGCGGGGCGTTAGTCGGCCGACGGCATTACCAGAATTCGTAGTGCGTGCACTCGAGTCCAAACGCTGTCTTATGGATATCCGCTTCCTTAACTTTCAACTGATGGTACCCAGACATCAAATCGATCTTTGAAAATACAGACGCACCCTTCAGCTGATCAAACAAGTCATTTATCCGTGGTAACGGATACTTGTTTTTAATCGTCGACTTATTCGGGTTGGCGGTAGTCTATACACATCCGCATCGTCACCGTCCTTCTTCTTGACGCGAAAAGTACCGCGGCGCCCAAGGTGAAACACTTGGCACGATAAAGCCTCGATCCAACGACTCCGAATCGAGCCTTAAGCTCCACCAATTCCTTTGGCGCCATCCTATATGGAGCAATAGACACCTTTGCGCAGATCCACAGTAATGAGATCTATCCCAAACTCTACCTCCCTATCCGGTGGCAAACCCGAGAGCTCCTCTGGAAACACATCCACAAATTCCTTAACTGTTCGCACCTTCTCTACAGCAGACTCCTTAGCCTCCAAGGCATACACATGAACCACATACGCTTCACAGCCCTTCCTGACCATCTTTACAGCTTTTAATGCAGATACTACATTGGATAAGTAATCTCTCCTATTACCTATCATAACCACCTCATCACCCTTATCCGTCGTTAAAACCATGCGCTTAGCCGCGCAATCCACCTTAGCCTGGTACTTAACCAACCAGTCCATCCCAAGAATCAGATCGAACTCCCCAAACGGCAGTTCCATCAGATCAGCAGCAAATACTACCCTTTAGAGTTCTAGGGGTACGTCCTTATACAACTTATCTACTACTACAGAGTGACCTAGAGGGCTAAGTACAGTCATCTGCCTAGAAGATATCTCAGAATCTAAGTCCATGGTCTCAACTATACTACTAGCAACATAAGAATGCGTGGAACCCAAATCAATCAAAGCAGTATAGGGAGAACCAAAAATCAAAAACGTACCGGTAATGACGTCCGGTGCGTCGCCCTCCTCTTGGCGCCTCGCAGCATACACCAACCCAGGCTGTCGTGCCTCAGAACTACCCGCACCTCTGCCCGGTGCTCCACGGCCTCGACCAAATCCGTTACCACCTCTGCCATTACCACGGCCCCTTTGCGGTGGCGGTCCATTACCTCTGAACTGATTACGGCCCTGACTCTCAGACTGAATCCTAGCCAACTTGCGCGGACAGTCCCTCACACGGTGATCTAGAGAACCACACTCAAAGCGACCACTTTCCTCCACCCAAAGAACCTTCCCA
The DNA here is from genome assembly GCA_025503065.1 of Gossypium bickii. NCBI lineage: Eukaryota > Viridiplantae > Streptophyta > Magnoliopsida > Malvales > Malvaceae > Gossypium > Gossypium bickii. The sequence continues at coordinate 43,558,488 of CP106720.1, forward strand.
ATGAGATTTCCCACATCGACAGCCGCATGCGGCGGTCCTCGCCTAGCGACAACGAACCTAGCGGTGATTCGGCCCCATTTAGCTTTCGGTCTAGCCCTTTTTCTCATGGATTACCCGACGATCCAGAAGATCCAAAACTCCTCTTATGACGGTTCCTATCCAGGTTTTGCCTCACGGATTCCTTAACACCCTCGGCCACTTTGGCCTTCTCAACCAAGACAAAGAAACTCACGCTCCTGCTGTGGAGCAATCGCTGCGATCTCGGCTCGTTTCTCGGACCATCCTCAAACGCGACACACCTCTCGTGTTCTCGTCGCCACAATACCTCTAGCATACCGACTAAGCTTCAAGAACTCACCTCATACTCGAAATGCACTTACTCCCCGAACAAGCCTCAAGAATGCCTTCCTCCGGGAGTCAATATAACTAGCTCCAATGTATTTCTTTTGGTATGCGACCTTGAAATAATCCCATGTCAAATCCTCTCTTCGCTACACTGTCCCGAATCGAGCCACCACCGTATGACTCATCCCGAAGAAGCGATACAATCCCTTAAGCTTCTCCTCATCAGAGATAGGTCCAGGATCATCCATGATCCGCTCACGTCGCCTCCACCAATATTCAAAGCGATCTTTGAGAGCAACACCGAAACACCTCGAAAGAATTCACCGTTTGCGGGAGTCGCTCGAGCACGACATTTGCGAGCTCCTCCTCGCCTATCCCAAATGCACCTTTCTCTAAAACTCGCGCAGACGCTTTCGTGACACTGCGCGTCTCCCCCCGGCCGATCCTCGAAACTCACCACCTCCAGTAGGTGGTGCCAGATCTCACTTTCTCGACCCACGACCGGATCCTACGGGTTCGAAAACTCGTCATCCTACCTCGACCTCGACCACGCGCAGACATTACGACCACGTCCGCCTCGAGTACTCATGACTAAACGCTCTACGTCTCTGGTTAAGAAGATTTTTATGCATTAGTATCGTTCCACTTTCTTAACCGCAAAAGAAATTTTATGGATGGAGTTTAATCAGGGGTTCTTTCGAGCAACCAAGGTTTCAATCTTCTATCCTAATTCACCCAAAAGAGTTCATACATCCATTCCTTAACCCTTTCCCTACCTATTCACTCTGCGGACATTGCTGCCCATTTCTAGCCCAAGGGTATTTCCGTCATTTTCCCTACAGGGGTATTTTTTTGTAATAAAAATATTTTAAAACTTTCGTAAACCGGTCACTTGAAATTTTCAAAATTGGAGGGTGTTTTTTTTTTTTTTTGAAAATTTTGTAAAATACTTCGTTTTGGAACCCAGGGGTATTTTAGTAATTTTCACAAACTGAGGGCGTTTTCGTAAATTTCCAAAATCAAAATTTTCGATTGATATTTTGCAATGAGGTTTTTGAAGTTTGTAACATCATTGAAATTTTGAGCAAAAATCATTGAGTTGATATTTTATGAACCGAGGCATTTTAGTAAATTTACCCCTAAGGGCATTTTTGTAATTTCTCACAAATCAGGTTTTTTGAGAAAATTGTTGTAAAAGTGACATTCTTGGTTTTGAAAGAGTTTATTGCAAAGGTTTGAAAACATTAGGGTTGTTGTTTCATTCTTTTTCGAAAATATGGCTAGTTCCCTTTTCGGGTTTTAGTCGTTAGGTTAAGCCTATGACCAAACCTTCTTGGTCAGGGTGAACCAAAGCTACGCACCAGGTGGGATACCTACGAAGAGGAGGTGAGTCACGAGGACTGCTTAAATACCAAGCTCTTCCCGATCCTCTCCTAGACATGCGTGTGCAGAGGTTACCACACCCTAACTTTCAAATGGATCGAGTCATAGGTTGGTTTAGTTCTTTAAGTCTTATGTTTTGGTGTGAGTGTTTGAGTAATCTAATCCTAGGGTTCAAATCCTATAAATTCATCTACGTTCCATACCACCTACCCTTCTACAAATAATATTTCACAAAAGAGTTTAGAACTACTTACAGGCGAATCAGTGCCTGAGACTCGGTGCCATGCCTTATAAACCATACCTTTAAACCCAAAATACTTAAAACAAACTTTTGAAAACAGTTTGGGCCTCAGGCCCACAGCCGAGCTTTTGAACTTGGCTCTGATACCACAATTGTAACACCCCAAACCTAGTCCAAACACCACGACCGAATCTGGTATGTTACGGGGAAAAACGTGTTTGAAAGTTACGAGTTTGCACTAAATAGATTTGATAAAACTCTGTTCCGTTTGGAAAAAACAAGTTGTTTAACATCGTTACTAAAACATTTAGACTGAGTAAAAATTTGATTTCAAGTTTGAAGACTTAGTTATAAAATCAGTGTGATACCCGATGGTATAGTTGAAAACATATCGTTAAAATTTTGAAATCGTTGTCATTTCAAATTTTAGCAAATTAACCCAATTATTTGGTTAAAGCATATTAAAATCTAACTTAAAACATAAACATCATAAGGCATAATTTAAAGGCCTTTTACAAATCCGAAATAAAACCCAACTGAAAGTAAATAACTAAAGTACCCAAAATGTAATGTCTGAGTAAAACTTTTTATTCAGCATGGCATGAGCACCCCGAGTCCATCCCGGCTCCATGTCCGCGTCTAAGTATCACTCACGAAATGTCAAAGGAGAGGGTGAGTCGAATGACTCAAAGGTGTATAAATCCGCTCCCAATAAAACAACATGCTAACACACATCATACGTAGTAACACAATTAATGCAACCCGGTCCTAACCATCCGTATCTCCTTTTCTACCCCGTGTGGTGCCAAACCACTGGTGGTGCCAAACCACTGGTGACCCAAAGTCACGATATCCATAAGTGTGGTGCCAAACCACTAGTGACCCAAAGTCACGAATAATCTGATGATGGGGCCAACCCATCGCGTGATACCAAATCACTAGCGACAATCCCGTATCTCTCAAGTGGGGTCAACCCACGGTGGTGTCAAACCACAGGGACGAGTCGCAATGAGGTGCCAAACCTCTGGTGTCCCAAAGACACAATGTGGTACCAAACCACTGGTGACCGTAGTCACGATAATCGAGTGATGGGGCCAACCCATCGTGTGATACCAAATCACTGGCGTCAATCCCGTATAATCAACTGTGGGGCCAACCCACCGTGGTACCAAGCCACTGGGACGAAATGCTGAGGTGCCAAACCTCTGGTGACCCAAAGTCACAATAGTTAATCTGTGGTGCCAAACCACTGGAGGTGCCAAACCTCTGGTGACCCAAAGTCACAGTGTCCCAAAGACACGGATATCATATCCCCCTCCTCTCAAATCACCCAACATGTCATATCAATGCACATCATGTAATACATGCCAACATGTCCCACAATGCATCTCATAGCATACATAGCATAAATCGTACATCACGGGTATCACAATAGAACGCGTAATAAGATAGACTTACCCGGATTCGTACACATACCCTATTTGGGTATCCAATTAACCATCACCCTGTTATGATTTTTAACAGGCAAACAGGTTTATTAACAACATTACCAAGTATCAGTGTGTTAGTTTACACACCTGGTAAATACGAGTCTAAAGATCCCAATGAAACGATCTAAGTCCCTCGATTGCTAGCTCCACACTTACCAAACAGTTAATCGAAGAACGAAGGCTCCCCTTGATTGTATCCAAAATCCGAAAGACCTATAATGAACGATTAACACAAGATTAACTCCTTTCCACCGAACCCAACGTCCCTTTTCAACCAAATCCAAACGATACAACACAAGGGAAGATTGGCCATTCGGCTTAGCACTTACCAACACCCAATATTCGGCCAAACTAGGACTTAGGAGAGGGGAAATATTCGGCTAACAACCAAAAAGATAGAAACAGAAAAAAAAAAGGTGTATTCGGTTTGCAAGTAAAAGGGATGGAGAGAGTATCTTGGAGGTTAAAGTTTTGGCTAATGGAGATTTAAGAAGCAAAGAGAGTTGAGAAGAGAGGAGAATGGACTTTCGGCTAAGAGGGTTTCAAGAAGAAAAAGAGAAGTGTGAGAAGAGGGAAGTAAGTTTCGGCTTACACAAATGAAAAAGAGAAAAAGAGTGGAAGAAGCATTCGGCTTTGCCCAAAGAATTTTGAGAGAAAAGGAGAGTGAGAAACGGCAACTAGGGCTTAGACTTTCGGTTTGCAAAAGAAAAGATGGAGAAACTCTCTTGGAATTCGGTTGTTTGACAAAGAGGGAAATTTAGCTTACCAATTTTCTTTTTGGCCAAATATGCACCCAAAATTGCCTAAGTGAATTTCGACAACTAACACCACCCACCAAGCCGTCCACTTCCTCCAACTCCCCCAAATTCGCCACATCCCCTCAAAGCTCCCAACCACTCATTTCAAATGAGTTTACAAATCTTACTCCTACAATCACTCTCCACCTACCAAGCCACCATTTGACCAAGTCCAAGGGAATTTGAACTCCATCCAACTCTTCCCTCCTATCATGAGTCCAAAAATGAAGCCAAAAGGGCCTCTCATGGCTCGAACACAAGGCCTACCCCCTTGCATTAGGCGTTACCCACACCAAGCCTTAGTGGCGTCAAGCTTGCCACTACACCAACTCTTTTTTTTTGTGCTATAAAACTCCAATTTATTTTCTCAAACCCCAACTCTATCAGCTCCCTACACCTAAGGCCAAAAATTAAAATTTCTTACCTACTCAGGCACACTTCTAGCCTACAATTAAGCCCCTAAAACACCGAAATAGCAACACAGCACACTAAACGCATGCAATATCATGCAACAACAAAATAGCCCCTAACCCGGGATATTACAGTACCCGCTCCAAACCCGATCCAAGCATTACGCGCCGCCTGAAAGGTTTAATAAAAATAGAGTGAGTCACCAAGACTCAGTGCATAGTTAATACACATGTCCTCACATATGGGCTTATCCCATATCCGCACAAACCATACGCATAAATATACAATGATGAATATGAAATTTTGAATATACAATTACGAACATACAATTATGAATATACAATTATGAAGTCCAATCCACAAGGTGATCCACATATCTTTCTTTGGCACACTTATTTCTTAAGGTCGTGGCCAAGTCACTGATCCCATAGGAATCCCACATATCAATCAGTTCACTAATCATCAAGCATGAATGTAGCACGAGGCTAGCATTAGACCACTCACATAGTGTACACCCTTTTCTCCAATAGTCACATCACAAGTCTCATGCATACGTATATGTACCATAGCAACATTTCGTACGAAACAATTATATATATTATACCATGGCCACACATTACTCAAAACAACATACATCACAAGTCATCACTTCATTTTACATTCATCAATAATCAATTATTATCGCAGATCACTGAAAGGTTAATATCATAACCACTAACCTGATTATTCGATCACTTACCTTAGTATCCATACTTTTAGCCTTTATTTCGGCTAACATGCACAACTCATACATTTACATAAAATAATACTTACAATACATGTATCAAGCAAAAAAAACGGTCGATAACTCGCACTTGACTATAGCGAGATTTTGATTTATCGATTCTAACAAAGTCTAAAATCCCGAACTTGCCCTTATGCCTTTCTCAACTAGCCCAAATTCATCGGGACGAGAAACGATTAACCACTTACTCACCAAAAATGGCCTAAGCCAATAATACCACAACTACTAACCTTGAGCACTTCAATTCTCGAAAGACTCCTTTGTGCTCCTTAATACTATGTACACACAAAAAGAGCACATCATCATGTCCTTATACACATTCATTCGCCACCCCAAGGTCAACATTGTTTATCATCAAAACTCAAATTATAGCCTATGGTGAAAGTCATACCTCCTTGACTTGCTTATTTCGATCCCGAAACACCATTTGTTCCTGTCGATTAACTCCCAAAGTTATCAAAATTCCTACTAAAGTAATGTTAGGATCGGCTAATACACAAAAATATTAAAAACATGGCCCTTGGCCGAAACTACCCTCGTGCTTACCTTAATGTTCAAAAATCTCAGGAGTTCCCTCAATACATCTTAAGGCTAACACATGCATAAGAAACACGTAGTCGATAGCACCTTCAAAACAAGGATTCGGCCATGGCTCCTCAAGGTGGAGTTAATATACGGCAATGGCAACCTTAAGAGAGCTTTGATTTAATCAAGGTAAAAGAAAGAAGAAGATGTGGTAGAAAAAGAAAAATAATGCATAAAAGGGGTCTAACTTTCGGCTTTTGTCAAATGAAAACTCAAATGCAATTTGGCAAAACACAAGGATGAAGAAGAAAGGTTTTGAAAGAGGACATTTAGCTAGCACCAAACATAAACCGAAAATACAAGCCTTTCAATTCTCCCAAAATCGGTTAAACAAAAATTGGTAAGACAAACGAAACAAGGAGCTTCGGTCAAGAGGAATTTGGAAATGAAGGGCAAAACAAATCAAAGCATTCGGCCATGCTTTGTTAATGGCCGGCCATGCCTCACCTCTTTTCCCATATCCGTAAAGCATTGATTTATTCTTTGCCCATATCCAAATCCTTTCCCCAAGCCGTCCAACTCCTTCCCCAAGGCATGCTTCATTCCCATCCTCATTGAAATAAACCAATTCATTGTTTATTCATTATTCCATATCTTTACCAATCCTTTAATAAAATAAAAGGGTTAATGGCCATGCTTTTCTTTTTACCAAACCAAGGCCGGCCATACATGTATCCTTTCCAAAGCCAAAATTTATCCTTGCATAAACTAATAGTAATAATAATAATTATAATATATACTATCCCATCATAGAAACAATAAAATAAAAGCATAATGCCCTATGTTCAAAATAAAATAAAGCAATCAAGTAGCTAATTTTTTTTAAGCTGCATGGGTGCATGCTGCATGCATTTAATGCCCATGCAGCCATTTATTTCATGCCTGAAAAAGCCAAAAAGGATAATCTTGAGCGTTGTCCCAGTCTCTCGAACCCAAGACACAGGAGAACTCCCCAACGCCTCAGCCACTCGGCCCTTTGCGCATTTCATGCAATAATCTCATCAGAATTTCTTTTAAGCTTTACTTTCGCTGGCTCCGTAAGCTTTAATGCTAAAGGCAAAATGAAGCGCCTTATGCGCGATTCCCAGGACTCGAACACGAGTCCTTCTAGTCGTGGTTCTCCAGCAAGGTCCTTGGCCACTCAGCCACTTAGAATTTCACGACAAATATCGCATCGTATTTTCTTTTAAACCCTTTTTCCCGTTAGCTTCCCTTTATTAAAAAATACAAACTCACCCCGCGCTTCTAGGGCGTCTCGAACGCAAGTTCTCGCGAAGGTACCCTGGCTACAAGCATCCTAACCACTCAGCCAGTGTTCATTCTATGCTAACAGACGCGTTGAAAATTCTTTTAAGGCCTCCTTAGTCCATAACACCATATAGCACAAAAATAAAAACCATGCGCCTAGCATTGCTCGATCCCCTGACCTGCTTAGCGCTAATCTAAACCTTAAGTGGCATGCGAAGACCACTTTACCAGGGCATTTTATATGCCACAATTTTACAAAAATTTTACTTAAGGCCTCCTTCAATATTTTCCTCTTTTAACACAAAATTTTCAAAAATTTCCAAAACATTCCCTTTTTATCCTCGGGCTTTAGGAACTCTAAAAACACATCAAAACCACTCTTGAGGCCCACTAACACTCGGGTTATTTACCAAACTCGCAACCCCTATTTCGAGATATTACATATCGGGTATCAATCAAAATTCATATAACATAAGCTGAGTTTCATTTATATTACTATAAAACATATGCATATTAAATCAATTGAACCATTATACCATTTAATAATCAATTACATAAACAAGCATATTAATGTTACACCTTGGCGGAATATACTATTTCACCATTCATTTGGATTCGAAACTAACAACCAAGAAATATATTCATTCCTTACCATTAATTATTGGATCTATGTAACCAACTATCACATATATATATATCTCATTATAAAAGTATAAATATCAAATAGCCAAAATCACTTAAGCATAGCATTATATGATTCTTACTAAACATATCAAGCCTATACTATTTACCCTAAGGCCGAAACACATGTCTTACTCAAATATTATTAGTAAAATGTAATAAGCAAGTACACATAACTTCACCGTAATCGCGATCATGCAAGCATCATAAACATGGCAAACATATAAAAAAAAACAAAACTAAGTTCGCTAAAACCATTACCTAACATATATATATACCAATTAAGCACCTTCCACATGTGATATAGACCATGACCGAATTTAAAACATCCATTAACCTTATAAACAACTATGAAATCCAAAACATGGAAATGATACTTAACCAAAAGAAATAGCCATTTTCGCAAGGCTATATTTATATACAAGATCAAACATCATCTGTTTCAAAAACTTAGTCTAACCTATACATGCCTTTCGAATAAAACTAAGATAAGTGTACCAAAAGTTTGATAGTGCGATTGACTTCTTAGATGATCCTCCGAGTCCGTAGCTTGAGTCAAAGATCTATAAAACAGAGATAGATAAGAGCACACACACACGATAAGCTTGCTAGCTTAGTAATCCATAAGTAACATATATATATAACCATTCGAGTCAATATCCTCTATCACTAGTTCGAACATAATCAATACATAACCTATTTTATTCATAAAGCCGAAACAATTAAATATCATTGATGCACTTGATGCTAAAGCTTTACCTTTCTTACTCACATACACCAATCATTCAATATATCTCAGACATATATACATACTAAATGCTTATTTCATCAGCTAAATACATTCATGCTTCCAAATAATTATCATTACACGATATAACTTGCATATACATATTCATTCATCTCAAAAACAAGTTAATGTGTAAAACCTTCATTTATTCAAATACTTCTTACGTACCTCTCTGTCGAATTGATACGAATCATATTTCTAATCAGAAATTCCTCGACATGTTCATAACTTGTTTTTCATGCGCTTAGAGTTAGATTACTTTCACCGGCACTAGGCCTGCTGGACTTAAAGTCCAAAATATATCACCGGCATTAAGCCTGCTAGGCAATAAGCCCGAATCGTTTCACCGGCACATGGCCTGCTAGGCTAAAAGCCCGAACTATTTTACCGGCATTAAGCCTGCTAGGTTCGAAGCCCGAATAACTCATCGGCACAAGGCCTGCTAGGCTCGAAGCCCGAGTAACAACATAATTAAACCTTCAATATATATTTATAAATGCCAACATCACAACCAAATCATATACATCATATTGCATCCATTTATCATATCGAAAACATATATTTCTTCATATCACATTATCAATATATATATATCAAATCCAATTTAACACCTTTATATTCGGCTAACACATGATTCCATAGTCAACATTATTAAATTTTATTCTTTAACATGTTTATAACTAACTCTTTAACATGTAAGTACTTAAGGACTTACCTCGGTTGTCGATAGTCCGTGCGAATCGGCTATTCGAGAACCTTCGTCTTTCCCCAATCCAATTTCGTTTTCCTTTGCTCTTGATCTAAAACACATTAAAATTTAGCTCATTCAAGTACATTTCATCTCAATTTAGTCCCTAAGCACATAAATGGGCAAATTACCATTTTACCCACTGGGTTTTACATTTTACACTTTAGTCCTAATTGCACAAAACACAAAATACACATTATTTCAATACAACACTTAAGGGCCGAATATGTATAAGGACTATATAAGTCCATTTTTTTCATTTATTTTGCAATTAAGCCCCTCTAAAATTTCATTTTTACAAATTAGCCCAAAATACTCAAATTTACCAAAATTTCTAATGCAAAATATACTAATTTTTAATATATCATTTATATAAAATCATAAAACACCAAAAATCACAATAATATATTAATGGCCGAACCTCATACATGCTCATTTTTGAAAATTCTAACATGGGTCAAGTACAGTTCGAAGCAACGATCTCAAAAACGTAAAATTTATCAAAAACTAACTAAAAACTCACCTTCAATTTTAGCTTCAAAGTGCCGAAATTTCAAAGAGTTAAAAGCTTATTTTCTTCCTCTACATTTAGCCATGGATGAGTGAAAAGATGATGGCTTTCTTTTCTTAATTATTTTAACATATATTAAGTAAATACCAAAATTACTAAACTAACCTTATAATTAAAAATAACTAAACATTTTAACTTAAGGACAAACTTGTCCATGGCCGGCCACTAACATCTAAAATGGGTTATTTACCACTTTTAACTTAAGGACAAACTTGTCCATGTCCAGCCATGATCAATTAAGCATATTTCACTTTAGTCTACCACTTTTTCACTTTGCGCGATTAGGTCCTTTTTATCAAATTAAGCACTCAAACGATAAAAATTTTCTACGAAACTTTCACACACATTAATTCACATATAATAGACTCAAAATGTCATATTAAAATATTTCTCGGACTTGGATTCGTGGTCCCGAAACCACCGTTCCGATTAGGGTCAAATTCGGTCTGTTACATTATTTAATGATCTTTGTGTCCATAAATAATTAATGTGGCTATGGTTAAATGAATGCAAAATAGAAATTATTTCAGTTGAATGGGGTTATTTGGAAATGCTTACTTAGGTGTAACATATATATATGTATGCTTACTATGTCGCAAGGATTTCTTAACCTAGATTAATATGCATAACTCATGAATTGGTATAGTCACAAAATTGATTAATAAAATAAGATAATGTTGTTATGATAATTATAGTTTGACATGGATTCTGTTTTAGGGATTATGTGCACAATATGATAGCATGATGAGTATGTTTGGTTATGCTATAATGTTCGAATGTTACATATGTGAATCAAAATTTAAGAGAGTAATATGGGTCTATTTGTTTTAATATGCACATTTGCAGAAGGTATGAAATGATATGTTGATATTCAACTAATGAAACAGATGTATTGATATATATTTAACATGTGAAATTTGGGTTTTGATATATGAAAGCTGGATTCGAAACTTGTATAGATTATGAGTAATGATGTAATTGCATTACGAAACATGGTTTGTAACGTAAGTCTTGGTTGGTATGAAATAAGAGTATGGATTATGCATGAGCCATAATTAGTACAAATTCTCGAATTTGTTTGATATTGAAAATCAATTATGTGTATTTGGTTTATTACATAAATGACTGTGCTGAACTGTGTCTAGTTCGGTAACGCCTCATAACTCTAATCCTGCGATGGGTACGGGTTAAGGGTGTTACAGTTAGAGTTGATAAAAGACTATGAGTTAGTCATTGACTACCATCCAGGAACGGCGAATGTGGTCGCCGATGCTTTGAGGAGGAAGTCTCTATTTGCTTTAAGAGCACTGAATTCTTGGATAACTTTATCCGACGATGGTTCTATTCTAGCTGACTTGAAACAACAGTATTTGTGGCCGAAAATGAAGAAAGATATTTCAAAATTTGTTTCAAGATGCTTCATTTGTCAGCAAGTAAAGGCTGAACACCAAATACCTTCAGGTTTACTTCAGCCCATCTTAATTCCCGAGTGGAAATGGGACCGTATTACCATGGATTTTGTGATGGGCTTACCATTGTCTCCAAGCAAGAAAGATGCAATATGGGTTGTAGTTGATAGACTCACAAAGTCAGCCTATTTTATACCCGTACCAGTTGATTACTTACTAGAAAAGTTGGCAAACTTGTATGTTCTAGAAATAGTAAGGCTTCACGGAGTTCCTCTATCGATAATATCAAATAAAGATCCGAGATTCACCTCTAGATTTTGGAAGAAGCTGCAAGAAGCCTTGGGTACAAGATTGAGTTTTAGCACAGCTTTTCATCCTCAAACTGACGGTCAGTCAGAGAGATTTATCCAAGTACTCGAGGATATGCTCAGATGTTGTATTTTAAAATTCCAAAGTAGTTGGGAAAAGTTTCTCCCATTGGTAGAATTCGCCTATAATAATAGCTTTCAGTCGAGCTTAAAGATGGCGCCTTATGAGGCTTTATATGGGCGTAAGTGCAGAACGCCTTTGTTTTGGACTGAACTCAAAGAAAACCAAATTCACGGGTTTGATTTGGTTAGAGAAGCTGAAGAAAAAGTGAAGATAATACGAGAACGTTTAAAGGCTGCATCAGATAGACAGAAATCCTATTCTAATTTAAAAAGAAAAGAGATAGAGTATCAAGTCGGGGATAAAGTTTTCCTGAAAGTGTTGCCGTGCAGAAAAGTTCTCAGATTTGGCCGAAAGGGCAAGTTAAGCCCACGTTTCATTAGACTTTACGAGATTACTGAGAGAGTTGGGCCGGTAGCTTACCGTTTAGCTTTGACATCAGAATTAGAAAAGATACATGATGTGTTTCATGTGTCAATGTTGAGACGCTACCGATCAGATCCTTCACGTGTAATTACCCCGTCAGAAATCGAGATTCATCTCGACATGACTTATGGTAAAGAACCAATCAAGATTTTAGCTCGGGAAGTCAAGCGATTGAGAAATAAAAGTATTGCCTTAGTGAAAGTATTGTGGCAAAGACATGGGATAGAGGAAGCTACGTGGGAAACAGAAGAGAGTATGAGAAACCAGTATCCAAACCTTTTTGCTGGTAAGATTTTCGAGGACGAAAATCCCTAAGAGGGGGAGAATTGTAATAGCCCGATTTAGGGCCTAGTCGGAATAGTGGTGCGAGACCACGAAACCGAGATGAATTTATGAGTTTTTAAGGTTTATGTCATGTTTGCATGCTATATGAAAGTTTCATGAAGCAATTTTGCTAAATTGTGGATGAATGGTCAAAAAGGACTAAATTGTAAAAGTTGCAAAATATGAGTTTCTAGAAGCTTTTTGTATGAAATAGCTTTAGAATAATAATTATGAGCCCTTAAATAGAAATTTGCCCAAAATTTAATTTTTGGACAAAATTGGTCATGAGATGGTGTTATAGAAATTTTTAGTGATAAGGGCAAAAGATGTATTAAATGATTAAAATGGGAAAAAGATGAGAAAAATCTACTCATCTTCGTCGAAAATTGAAGGAAGCCATAGCTAGGGTTCTTCAATTTTTCAAGCTTGCTAGTAAGTGCTTCTAAGCCCGGTTTTTCATATTCTTCGTATTTTCGAAGTTCTCGTATTATGAATTAGCCATTTTTATCTAAATGAGCTAAGATGCATGTTCAAAAATTTACCCATGAGTGACATGCATGCTAAATGATATTCTATGGAAGTTTTAGAGAGTTTGATGATAGATAAACATATTTTCCTTAATGAATTTCATGAAAAATGATAGTATGGACCATTTTGTAAAAGTTATAAAATTGGTCATACCTGCTAGAAATAGAGAGAATTGATGATTGCCATAGTAGAGAAAATGATTCAGCTAAGCATGATGTTTAAGAAAGTTGCATGAAAATCAATTTATGAGTATAAGGGCAAATTAGTAATTTTGCCAAAGTATGAGTTATGAGTCAATTTAGTCAATATGATTATTAAATGATCTATTTATGAGTATAGATCAAGAAAGACGAAGCCCAAATAGAAACCGAGGCAAGAACAAAGTCGAGGACTAAATTGCATAACTACATACATTTTGAATATTGAGGTAAGTTTGTATGATTTCTAAGCTTTATTGATTTCTATCATTGAATTGCTTAGTATAATGTATATTGTATTCATGGAATGCTTAATGTTTTGTAAATAAAGAAGTCAATGAGATTAAATATTGAGCAAGTCCCGATTGAAGAAGAATTGCCCAGGATACTCAATCTATTACATGAGATAAGAAAGTCCGTTAAGACCAAGCCTAGTCATGGCATCGGCAATCAAGCAAGATATCATGTAAGTCTAAGGACTCAAGCTTGGCATTGAACAGATATTTCAAGTAAGTCCAAGGACTCAAGCTTGGCATTGAACAGATATATCATGTAAGTCCAAGGACTCAAGCTTGGCATTGAGCAGATATTTCAAGTAACTCCAAGGACTCAAGCTTGGCATTGAACAGATATATCATCTAAGTCCAAGGACTCAAGCTTGGCATTGAACAGATATATCATGTAAGTCCAAGGACTCAAGCTTGACATTGATCAAGTTATCCAGCAAGATATCATGTAAGTCCAAGGACTCAAGCTTGGCATTGAACAGATATTTCATGTAAGTTCAAGGCAAGCTTGGCATTGATTCAAGAAGATATATTTCATGTAAGAACATAACTAGAGTATGGCTTTGGCATCAAGTTCATGGCAAGAGATTTAGTATCCTTGGTTATTCGTAGAAATTCATCGGGCAAATGAGTAAAATTAAAATGTGAAAACAAAAAAGCTAAGAAAACAAAGCTATCATCAAGTTGAAATTGAGCATTATATGTTATGAATGATGAGTTAAAGATCATGATTATTATGTTTAAGCATGCTGATCAAAGTGGTCAAGTGGTACAGGTACCTTGTTTACCTTACAAGTATAAGAATATTAAGTGTCATGAGATATGTACGAATCAAGTATGAGTAAGTAAGCTTTATAGTTGAAATTATGATACTATTTTTATGTCAAATGATCTTTATTATGCAAGTATATTGAGATGTGATTTACATGCAAACTTACTAAGCTAAATGCTTACATCTTTAATTCCTTCTTTCTATGTAGTCCTGCCAAGCTAACTTGTGGATCGTCAGAGTCGGAGCTTGTAGCACACTATCAATCCCTATTTTGGTATAGCCAAATTATTTTACTAAGTATGGCATGTATAGGAAGCATTCATTTTGAGAACATGTTTTGAGAAAAGCCATTGTATAGGCTATCAAGTTTATTATTCTTTTGTATATGGCTAAGTGATTGGCCAAATGGTTTATGTTGGTTGTATATAGAAATCAGTGAAATACGTAGTATTATTCATGAAAGATGTGTGATGGTTGAATTGTAGATTTGAGTATGAGTATGATCTTTATTTCAAGAAGGCAAATGTCTTGGTAAATAGCCTCTAATTGCCCATACGGTTAGACACACGGGCGTGTGTCTAGGACGTGCAAACACTGCACCTTATTGTTTTAAATCAGATTAGACCACGGTTATCTTACACAGCCGTGTGTACGAATTGTGTAAGACACACGGTTTGGACATGGGCGTGTGCCCAAGCCGTGTGGATCAAATCAGTAGCTTCCCTCGGTTGGAAGGCACAGGCGTGTCAAGACTGTGTGAATGAAGTCAGTAACTCCCCACGGTTATAGGCATAGGTGGGTCTAAGGGTACACGGGCGTGTCCCAAGTAACATGGGCGTGTGAACCCTGTTTTAAAGATGAGTTTCGATTAAGTGTCTGAAAGTTTTCGGATAAGCGTTTAAAGCCTTGTAAGCCCTTAATACGTATGTTTTGACCAAGAAAGAATAGGTTT
Organism: Gossypium bickii; assembly: GCA_025503065.1. Classification (NCBI taxonomy): domain Eukaryota; kingdom Viridiplantae; phylum Streptophyta; class Magnoliopsida; order Malvales; family Malvaceae; genus Gossypium; species Gossypium bickii. The sequence goes on from CP106720.1 coordinate 43,573,883, forward strand.
TATGTCGGAACAAAATCTTACTGCCCGAAATTGTATGTTTAAGTGAGTTTAAGCATGGTAATGTCTCGTATCCAGTCCTAGCATCGATCTCAGGTATAGGTTGTTACACTGTAGACTCAGAAAATAATATTAAAATATTTTTCAAACTCAGATTTGTGGTCCCGAAACCACTGTTCTGACTAGGGTCTAAACTAGCCTTTTACACTCCAACAGAGTTGAAAAAGTTGAAAGCTCAGTTACAAGAATTAACAGATAGAAGTTTTGCACGACCCAGTTTTTTACCCTAGGGTGCGCCAATATTGTTCGTAAAGAAGAAAGACGGGTCAATGATAATGTGTATTGACTATCGACAGCTTAACTAGGTTACAATAAAGAATATGTATCCGTTGCTGAGAATAGATGATTTGTTTGATCAGTTGAAAGGGGCAACAGTGTTTTCAAAGATTGATTTGAGATCTGGCTATTATTGAGTGAAAGATTCAGATGTACCGAAAACTACGTTCATAACGAGGTACAGACATTATGAATTCCTTGTTATGCCTTTCAGATTAACTAATGCTCCTGTAGTCTTTATGGATTTTATTAACTAAATTTTTAGACCGTATTTTGACAGATTCGTTGTTGTGTTCATTGACGACATTTGATCTATTCACGAGATGATTCTGAACATGCCGAGCATTTGAGAATTGTGCTACAAACCTTGAAGGATAAGCAACTCTATGCTAAATTCAGTAAATGTGAATTCTGGCTCCGATAAGTTAGATTTTTTGGACACATTGTTTCATCAGATGGTATACGAGTTGATCCGAGTAAGATTTCCACAGTTGTTGACTGGAAACCACCAAGAAATGTATCCGAAGTTAGAAGTTTTTTTGGGGTTAGCTGGTTATTATCGACGTTTTGTTAAAGGATTCTCGATGATTGCTACACTGATGACCAGATTGCTATAGAAAGATGTGAAGTTCGAGTGGTCAGAGAAATGTCAAAAATTTTTGATCAGTTGAAAGCATTGTTAATTGAGGCACCAATTGTAACAGCCCGATTTTGGGCCTAGCTGGAATAGTGGTTTTGAGATCATAAATTTGAGGTTAGAGAAATTATTATAATACTATTTCAAGTGTCATGGCATGATTGTACTAATGTTTGAAAATTTTGGTAAATTAATTTTAGCAATTTCATGCTTAATTTTGGAAAAGGACTAAATCGCATAAAGTGCGAAAGTTTTGTTCTACAAGCTAAAGGTGTTAAATAGTTAAGAAAACTAAAGTAGAGGTCCTTATTGAGTAAAAAGACCAATAAAATTAGTGGTGGCTGGGCATGGAATTCAAAATTCATGAATGGTCAAAGTTTGGTGGCATTAGGTGACTAAATGAATAAAATAAAATAAAACAAAGAAAAAGTTATCATCTTTTCCTATCTTCTTCCTCTTCCACCGAAATTTTCAACAAAAATAAGGGTTTTGGAAGCTTGAAATTTCAGCAACTCTTCACCATTGGAAGTAAGTGATTTTGATGGTCATTCTTGATGATTTTTGTATTTTTGTGACCCTTATAGCTTAAGCTAACTAATGGAGGGACTATTTGCAAAATGGTTGAGAGTCTAGAGTTTTACCATGTGAGTATTCATATTGTTTGCTGAAATTTTATGAAAGAAATGAAACTTGGTTGTTAAATAATCAACTTTTTTGAAAGGATTTTTTCATGAAAACACCTAAAATGGACATTTTTGTAAAAGTTATAAAATGGGTAGTAAATGTGTGAAATAATTGGAATTGTGAGTTGCTATAAGAGTAATAAAGGTTCGGCTAGGCTTGTTAAAGGAGGAAATTTGATTAAAATCATTTTACGAGCCTAGGGGCAAAATTATAATCATGTGAAAGTCTAAGGGCAAAACGGTAATTTTGCCAAAGTAGGAGTTTTCGAATGTATTGATTAATGTAGTGATTAAATAAGTTAATTTTTCATTATATATCAATAAAAACGGAGGTCGAACCCAAACCGGGGGAAAACCAAGCTAGTAAACTAATTCAATCTAGTCACCCACTTTTTGTATACCAAGGTAACTTGTACGTAAATAATACAACTTTATTGTTATTATGTATTGAACAGTTAATATGGCATAAAGTGTTTGATTATTGTTGTGAATATGCATGATGAGAATTGATGTAGTAAAAACTCCCTATTGAACCTTAGGAATAGATTGGATATCTATACCATGACATTTAGGTGATATATGTGCTAGTGTAAGACCATGTCTGGGACATGGCATCGGCCACATTATGAGAGCCAGTGTAAAACCATGTCTGGGACATGGCATCGGTGTTGATATGTGTGCTAGTGTAAGACCATGTCTGGGACATGGCATCGGCATTGAGACGAGAGCTAGTGTAAGACCATGTCTGGAACATGGCATCGGTCTCGACATGTGAGCTAGTGTAAGACCATGTCTGGGACATGGCATCGGTATTTTACCCTCTTGTGTGAGGCTTATCAGATATCCTTTGGTATTCCAAATGGTTCCAGGGGTTATTTAAAGCTTATTGTAAACATATGAAAGGATATAATCATGTTGTGAGTGGTACAGGTTCTTACTCAAAACTCATGAGATATGAGCTTAGTTATGATGCCTTAATGGTAAGGATGAAATTGAGTAAGTTCTATCTATGAGAATGATTTTGGGACGATCTTGTAATCTTTGGCTTATATTTGTGATGTGTAAATATGTAGTAAATCTACCATTGTTAAATCAAGAATGATGTGCTAGTTTATAATATGCTATGTGTTTAAAGATGCATGGTTGATGTTGTTACTTAGTTACATGCAACTTACTAAGTTTTATGCTTACTCTCTCTCTTTTCCATTTTCTTATAGTGCCACCAAGCTAGCTCAGGAATCAACAGACGTCGGAGGCAACGATCACACTATCAATTGAAGCATTTGGTATAGTTAGCCTTATTATTTTAAGTATGGCATGTATAGGGACTGAGCCTTTTTGTTAAGTGTCATATTGTTTTGGCCATATGTGTTGGCTTGTCATGAAGTTGATCCATTTTCTCTAAGGCCATGGATGATGGCTAATATTTGTTGTTGATTTATGCAAATGATGATGTTTTTCATGAGTGAGCAAATTGCATGATTGGATTGATAAAGTATGCGATAAGTTTTGCATGTGAATGGAGTGTAGTGGCCTTGATGTGTGTATGTCTTGGTTGTGGCTGATTTGGTCAGATGTTTATGTGTGGATTGGTGTTACTTGATATGGCTTATGTTGGTGCAAGTAAGGGTGGCAAAAGGGCTTGGTAAATAGCCTTATTTTTGTCCACACGGGTAGACACACGGGCGTGTGTCTAGGTCGTGTGTGACACAGGTCTGCCCCATGGGCGTGTATTTCGGCCATGTGTCCCCTGCATCTTAATTTGGTAAAACAGAATGCCCAGTAGTAACCACACGAGCTGAGGCATGGTTGTGTGTCTCAACCGTGTGGATGACATAGCCATAATACATGGGAATGTGCCCAGGCCGTGTGAAGTCTGCACCTTAAATGAGATATTAAATTTGCCACACGCCTCAGCACACGGGCGTGTGCCTTGGCCGTGTGACCCTAAAATGTTGCTGACGTTAGAAACAAAATGTCAAGGTTTTAACACACGGGCGGAGACATGGCTGTGTGAGGGACACGGGCCATTTACACAGGTGTGTGCTAGGCCGTGTGAAAACCCCTGTATGTTCAAATTGAAAAATAAATCCACACTGCTAGGGACATGGGCGTGCGTGATCACACGATCTGCCCACACGGGTGTGTCCCTTGCCACACGGGCGTATGCCCCTATTTTCAGTGAAATTTTCCAAAGTTTTCTAAAGTGCCTAGTTTAGTACCGAACCATTTCTAAAGTATGTTTTGGGCCTCATAGGCCCATATTAGGGACTTTAAGATGAAGTTTAAAATTTTTTAAATTTGAACGAAATTTCATAACCTGAAAATGTTTGTATGCATGTTATTAAATTAGGTAATGCCTCGTACCTTGTTTCGGTATAGGATATGGGCAAGGGGTGTTACACCAGTTTTAGTTCAACCTAAGTCGGGTAAAGAGTTTTTGATATACAGCGACTCGACATTGAATGGTTTGGGTTGCGTTTTGATGCAAGAAGGAAAAGTTATAGCTTATGCCTCCAGACAGTTAAAGCCACATGTAAAGAATTATCTGACGCATGATTTAGAGTTGGCCGCTATGTATTTTCATTGAAGATTTGGCAACATCATTTATATGGCGAAAAGTGTCATATCTTTACCAACCACAAAAGCTTGAAGTATTTAATAACCCAGAAAGATTTGAATTTACGGCAATGAAGATGGCTCGAATTGCTTAAAGACTATGAGTTAATGATTGATTATCATCCGGGGAAAGCAAATGTAATTGCAGATACTTTGAGTACAAAATCTCTGTTTTCTTTGAGAGCAATGAATACTCAGTTAAACTTATCTGCTGATGATTCGGTTCTAGTAGAGTTGAAAGTTAAACCGATATTTCTTCAACAAATTTGTGAAGCTAAGAAATATGATAATGAATTGCAAGCCAAAAAGGTGCAATGTGAGTCGACTAATGATTCTGACTTTCAGATCGGATCCGATAATTGTTTAATGTTCCTAGGTAGAATCTATGTACTAGAGAATTCTGAGCTCATTCAGAAAATTTTGCATGAAGCACACAGTGGTTGTTTATCTGTTCACCCGGGGAGTACCGAAATGTACAGTGACTTCAAAAAATTGGTGGTCGGGTATGAAACGAGACATTTCAGAGTTTGTATTGAGGTGTTTGATTTGTCAACAAGTCAAAGCTGAACATCAAGTGCCTTTAGGATCATTACAGCCTGTAATGATACCTGAATGGATATGGGATAGAGTTACGATGGATTTCGTATCAGGATTACCCCTTCTTTGAAGAAAAAAGATGCTATTTGGGTTGTTGTAGATCGACTAACGAATTCAGCACAGTTCATTCTGATACGTACAGATTATTCACTTGATAAATTAGCTAAATTGTACATTTCAGAGATCATTAGATTACAAGGGGTGCCAGTTTCTATTATTTCGGATAGAGATCCGAGATTTACATCGCGATTTTGGAAGAAATTGCAAGAAGCTTTAGGTACGAGATTGAATTTTAGTACAGGATTTCATCCGCAAACTGACTGTTAGTCTGAGAGAGTAATTCAGATTCTCGAAGATATGCTTCGTTGTTGTGTGTTGGAACTTAAAGGTAACTGGGAGAAATTTTTTCCGTTGGTTGAATTTGTATATAACAACAGCTTTCAATCAAGTATAAAGATGGCACCGTACGAAGCTTTATATGGTCCATAATGCCGAACTCCGTTGTACTAGACTGAGATAAGTGAGAAAAAGATTCACGTGGTTGATTTGATCCGAGAGACTAATGAAAAAGTGAAAGTAATTTGTGATAGTCTAAAAGCATCTTCAGATCAACAGAAATCATATGCAGATTAGAAACAAAAAGACATTGAATTTCAGATCGGTGATAAAGTATCTCCGTGGAAAAAAAATCCTTAGATTTGGTCGCAAAGGCAAACTGAGTCCATGATTTATCGGGTCGTATGAAATCATTGAAAGAATAGGTCTAGTGGCATATCGGCTAGCATTATCGTCGAAGTAGAAAAGATCCACAATATGTTGCATGTGTCGAAGTTGCACCGATATAGATTAGATCCATCACACGTGATTTCTCCGTCAGACATTGAAATTCAACCTGACATGACTTATAATGAAGAATCGGTCAGAATTTTTGCTTAAGAGGTTAAAGAGTTGAGAAATAAACGCATAGCTTTGGTGAAAGTCTTGTGGCAATGTCACGGTATCGAAGAGGCTACGTGGGAACTTGAGGAAGCCATGAGAAAACAGTACCCTAACCTGTTCACTGGTAAGATTTTCGGGGACGAAAATCCCTAAGGGGGGAGAGTTGTAACAACCTGTTTTTAGTCAAATAGGAATAGTGGTTTCAGGACCACAAATCCAAAGTCAAAATATTTATTTCATTATTATTTTAATGTCTACAACATGATAATATGCTTGTGTAAAAATTTTGTTAAGAAATTTCATCATTTGATTAGTCAATTTGATAAAAAAGGACTAAATCGCGTAAAATGCAAAAAGTGTTGTTCTATTAGATAAAGGTGTTTAATAGCTATAGAACCTTAAAGTTAAGGTCCTTATGTGGTAATTAGACCATTGTTTTAGTAAGTGGACATTTATGGGCATAGAATGGATGATTTAAATGGTTTATTATTAAGGTTAATTTGGTAATTGGTAAATATAAGTTAAATAATAAAAAAATAAAGCAATTGTTTTGTATCATCTTCCCTAGCTGAAATTAATAAGAAGAAAACATCCGTGGAAGCCATTTTAAGGTTCGGTCATTGTATTGCTTAATTGATCAAGAAAAGCAAAACTCGGATCTAGATCGGGGGAAAAGCAAAGTACTCGACTAAACGACTAATTTAGCTATTTTTGTATCTGAGGTAAGTTCGTATGTTAATAAGCACTAATATCATTAAGATTTAATGCTTTATATTTGAATTTTTGATGAATACAATTGTACATAAGTATTCGACGAAAATTCAGCTATGTATGGCACTTAGTGTGCGAGATCGAGATAACTTCGGCTATGTATGGCACTTAGTGTGCTAGATCGAGATAGCTTCGGCTATGTATGGCACTTAGTGTGCAAGATCGAGATACTTTCAGCTATGTATGGCACTTAGTGTGCCAGATCGAGATAGCTTCGGCTATGTATGGCACTTAGTGTGCAAGATCGAGATAGCTTCGGCTATGTATGGCACTTAATGTGTGAGATCGAGATAGCTTTGGCTATGTATGGCACTTAGTGTGCGAGATTGAGATAGCTTCGGCTATATATGGCACTTAGTGTGCGAGATTAAAATAGCCTCGGCTATGTATTGGCACTTAGTGTGCGGGATTTCAAGTATTCGACATTATTCTGATTAGATCTGAGTTCGTTACGGATTGGTATAGGTATTTACACGAATCGTATGAGCTTTAAATCGAAGAAATTATGAAGTTTGCCTATAATCTTATGATTAAAGATGTGAAAGGTTTGTTAGTTAATAAAAGCTACAAGTTGATATTTTCAAATTATTGATTTGTGAATTTATGATTAGGTTGAGTTGATTTCATACGAGCTTACTAAGCTATTAAGCTTACTTTGTTTATTTTTTCGTGTTCTATAGTGAATTCAAGCTAGCTTGGATTCGGGGATCATCGGAGGCTTCGTCACACTATCCTACTACCACTTTGGTACTATTGAACTTTTGTTTTGAGTATATGGCATGTATACGGACTTTGGTCATTTTGGTTCAAGAAGATGAATGTAGCCACTTGAGTTGGCTTTTAAATGTTCTAAGTTTGGTTTGGTATATTGCCATATGTGTTGGCTTATTTTGGTATGTTTGAATCATGTATATATATATGTGTGTGGCTTGTGTGATGTTTAGAAAATAGATCAAATGATGCATAGTTGATAATGGTCATATTGATTATTTAAGGAAGCAAATTTTGGTACAATTGGTATGGCATGTTTTGGTAATTGTTTTATGTAAAATGGAAGTATAGAATGTGCATGATATATGTTTGAATTGGATGGTTTAAATGCTTATATATGCTATGTGTTGGTGCCAATTGATATGGTGTAGGTACATGCAAGTTTGGGTGGCAAAATGTCTTGGTAAATAGCCTATTTTTGTCTACACGGGTAGAGACACGGGCATGTGTCTCAGTCGTGTGTGACACATGGTTATGTTACACGGTCGTGTGTCCCCTGGCGTTGAAATTGAAATCAAGTCAGTATGCTCCACATGGCCTCACACACGGGCGTGTGACTTGGTCATGTGGCATAAGTCAGTATACCCTACAAGTTTGACATAACCTAGCACATGGGCGTGTGTGTTGGTCGTGTGACCCATGTCAGAGAGTTACACAAGGTCAAACACGGGGTAGGACAGGACCATGTGTTTCCATTTCAAATGTCCAAAGGGCCTGGGACACTGGTGTGTCTTACATGGCCCGGCCACACGGGCATGTGTCCCCTGTTTTTGAGAAAATTTTCTAAGTGCTCTAAGAATTTCTGAAGTTATCAGTTTAGTTCTGAACCACTCCTTATGCATGTTTAGGGCCTTGTAGGCTCATATCAGGGACGATATGAATGTGTTTAATAAAATTTTGAATTGTATGGGTAAATCTATGTGTAAATCTGTTATAAGTCCGGTAATGCTCCGAAACCCTATTCCGGCGTTGAATACGGGTGAGGGGTGTTACATACTTTATGCAATTTAGTCCTTTTTATCAAATTAAGCACTCAAACGATAAAATTTATTAACAAAATTTTCACACAATCATACTATCATGCTGTAGACATTAAAATAATAATAAAATAATTATTTCGACCTCGAATTTGTGGTCCTAAAACTACTGTTTCGATTTGACTAAAAACGAGCTGTTACACATATCCATAATCATCATGTCTCCTACTAAGATATTTTTCTAGTTCAATCGTAACGAACCAAGGTTGAAATCCAACCTTGCCACAATGAACCTGCCAATTCCCCTAATTTCCACTAGAACCTGCTCAATTTATAAGATTTTCAAAGTAATACTCAAAATCATGATTCCAACGTAAACTTAACATTTTAGGGTGATGATGAATCACTAAACTAAAAAAATCACAACAAAGGCAAGCTCACCTATCGAATAGTAGTATAGCTATGGTGAGTCAGGAATATCGTATCCACGAGGACTAAAAGTACTAGTAATTACTATCTTTTTATTATCTAGCCGATAAATTGAATGAATTGTTTTTAATCTAAAATTAACTAAACTAATTATTAAGAACGCGACAGAGAGCAAATTGGGAAAATATTTGAAGAAAACCAATGAGATAGACAATACCGAGGAAAGAATCCACCTAGACTTCACTTATTATTCTGAATCTGAATTAAAAGATTTATTCACTTGTGCCTTGATCTATAGAAATCCCTAAATTAAGTTAATATCTCTTTCGAGAGTAAGAACAACTAACTCTAGGTTGACTAATTGAAATCTCTTTCTAATTAAAACCCCTATTGTCGCATTAACTTAATCTATGGATCCCCCTATTAGATTTGACTCTAATACGGTAGATTTATGTCGTCCTATTTCTAGGATTACATGCAACTCCACTCAATTATACCAGATCTACTCTTAAACAGAGACTTTTGCTCCACTGAAATAAGCACATCACACTTGAATTAATATCCTGAAAATATTAAAGCAAGAAATAAGCATACATAATTGAGAACAAGAATCAAGTACTTATAATGTAATTCAGAAAATCAAATAATAAGATACATCATAGGTTTCATCCTCCCTAGGTATCTAGGGAATTTAGTTCATAATCTGGGAGGGAAACATCTCAAAATTAGAAAAACAACAAGACATAAGAAACCCAATAAAACTTTGAAGGAAATTTGAATGGAGATCTTCAATCTTGATGGAGATCTGCTTCTGAGTTGATTCTGATGGTGTTTTTCGAGTAATTTCTTCATTTTTCTCTACGTGCTTCCTTTAGTCCTCTTCTAATAAGTATTTTTAAACTTTAGAATGCTCAAAAACCCTAAAAATTGGGTTTCTATGTGTAAAAGAGAAGCAGGGTTTGAAATCGACACGAGCTGGCACATGGGCGTGTTCCCAGCCCGTGTGGCTCACACGGGTGTGTGCCCAACCCGTGTGAAAATGCCCAGGTCGTGTGGTTCCTGAAAATAGGTTTTTTTTTGTCCCATTTTGGCCTCTTTTTTGCTCCTTTCACTTCCCTATGCTCACCTAAGTATAGAAACATAAATTCAAAGGATTAGGAGCATTAAATCACTAATTCACATAATAAATCATCCAAAAACATACCAAGCATGGGATTAAAACATGTTACTTTTATGGTTTATCAAATATCCCCACACTTAAGCGTTTGCTTGTCCTTAAGAAAAATCCTCAACTCATAATTAAAATTAAACTTTCTCAACTCATAATTCTCATCAATAATGTTTTGTCATAATTCACAAATAATCATACATTGATAATTCAACTAAAAGAGCATTAAAGATTCAAACAATCCAAGTAAAGCATTTTTAAATCATGAAAACATAGGTATTTCCCTTTATCTAAGTAATTACCTATAATTCAAAACCGACAAGAATTGACATCCTCACTAAAGATTCACTCAAATCACTCAAAGTGTTTAAGGTTCAAAAATAAACACTCAATAGTCAAACATGAAAATTCATTACCATAGGCTTGCATGAAAATCAAATCTCCACCACTATAAAATGAGATGATACACAAAGCAAAAGGTCTTTAAGAGGTTGTAATTGGGCTTAGGTTAAAGGTGTGGAGAAAGGCTGAAAAAGAAGGTTAGAATCGATATAGAATTGATAAATTTCCAAACTAGAAAAATAACAAATGCTGAATTACAAATAATTACATCAATCTAAACTATTCAAGAATAACACGAGCTTCTTCTCAAAATATGAATTTAACTGTTCAAGCTCAATTAACAAAGAACTAAATAACTATATATGTATTTTTTTCTCTCTTTTTTTTTCTTTTTTTGATGATTTTTTTAATATGTAAATAAGAAGAAATAATTCAGCAACTTTATCAAAAGGCTTAATCATGCAATTAACCAAACCAAATCTCGATAAAAAATGGAGTCAATAAAACAGGAAAAATTCTCAATGAAAAAAAATTGAGTTGTAGGTTATCATTAATAGGTAAATCAAGAAACGGTGTGTTAGGCTCAAAGGGATTCACTAAGGGTTAATTATGAAGGTAGCCTTTTTATGGGATAAGTGGGTTAAAACCTAAGTGCCTTTATCATCTCAGTATATCAAATCAAAGGTGTGGTCTCAACATGCATAATCGAAGCAAGTTCTAGAATAACAAATCAATATTGACACAGTCATAACCAATAATAAAATGAGCAAGAAAAGTATATGCTCTAAAGGCTTAAAATCTCACAAAAAATTATGGTTTTTGATATCAATCTTGCAAATCTCAAACTTCCAAGTAATACCTCAATTTAGGGAAACAACCTAAAAAAAATTTAATTCTGAAAATAGACTTATCATGCTTGGTTCTCTCATGTCTTAAAGTTTAAACAATCACTGCACAAATATCTATGAATTTAATCTAAAACATATCAATGATAATCACAAATCGATAAGAATTCATTCTAATAGTAATATGAGAAAATTACTTAAGCACAAGACATAATTCAGGGATTTTCTAATTATCATATAAATAACCTCCCCACAGTTACGATGTACATTGTCCTCAATAAGATAATCAAAAGTTGATAAATGTGAAAACGTGGAACGAAATGAAAGTTATATGGTGATAAGCCCATCATGTTTGTTTGGCATACATATGATGTTATGTGCCCGACATATTTGATTAAGTGAATATGCTAAGTACACTTACACAAATTGACGGAATGTGTGTTTATGTACACTTGCTTTGAATAAGTGTAATCAGTATGTTCATATGGTTGGATCTTATGTTTAATTGTTAAATTAGATATAATATAATGTTTTGTTTTATGTCATTGTTATTGAACTATGAATATTATAATAGTATGAAATTTGAATTGGAAGATCAAATTGAGTAGAACGCAGGAAATGAGTACGATCATTCAATGAGGAATTGACGAATAAGACCATGGTTGGACCATGGAAAAGTAGGGAATGTAAGACCATAGTTGGGCTATGGCATTTCAGTGAGAAGACCATAACTAGGCTATGGCATTGTGATACATATAAGACCATAGCTGGGCTATGGCATTGTGATACGTGTAAGACCATGTCTGGGACATGGCATCTGTAACACCCCAAACCCGGCCTAGAAGTTAGGCCCGAATTCGGCGTGTCACATTGAAGTGTTTTTACGAAAACCTTATTTTCATTGAAAACCCTTCTAGAGAAAAGTTAAGAAAAATCCAATTTGCTTTCAAAACGAGGTGTGGCCAAAAAACCATTTCCTTGTTACTATGTAAAAAAATTCCTTTGACAGCGGAAGCTTGTTCTTAAAACAAATTATTTTCAAAAACCTGAAATATGCTTAAAGGAAATAAATCCAGGTTCCGTTTCAATATTTCAATGCATAGTGGAGGTAATGGAATAATAACTAGAGGGAAAACCTTATTACAATCTGACAAAAAAATAAATAACTTAAAGTAACTAACTTAAAATCTAGAATTTAGACATTTAGAAAAACCGGTCTAATCGTCTTGCTAGTTGGCCACCTCTTAGTCCCTCCATCTGTTGAACTGCCTACTGAGGATTACCTGAGAAAAATAAAAGAGGGAGTGAGTTTTCCAAAACTCAGTGTGTACGACCCTTGTCAAACAAACAGCATACATATCATAATAATAACATAATAATATCATACATGCAATGCAATGCAAAACCTTCCCCAAAATAATCCATCCGGTACACTTCGTCTCCGTCCAACCGAAACACTTCTGTGGGGATTTCTAAATCAACCCACCCATCTGATACACTTCAAGGGTAACCCGGTTGCGGTACTACCTAACGTTGCAACAAAGCTGCTTATCATATAATAGGCTTAGAAAGCCATCGGTGGATCCACAGTTGTCAAGCAACCATGCGATCCTCCTATACTTCCTCCATTCCATAATTCCCACCCATATGCATCCTAAACAGAATATTATATGAATGCAGCAAATGTACATGTAACATCCATAAACCTTACATTCAACACATAGGGGCATTTTAGTCATTTCACAAATCAAGGGCATCTTTGTAATTTTGCAATTTAGGGGTATTTCAGTAATTCTTAACAGTATGGGTTTTAAATTACGAAATTTTGGCCTGTCAATATGTCCTCGTTGACTAAAGTGAACAGACACTATGCACCAGGTAAGATTCCAGAGAAGAGGAGGTGGGTCACTAGGACCGCTTAAGTACTAAGCCCTCCCTAGATCCAATCCTAGACATGCATATGTCCATTACCACACTCTACCCTAGCGACTTGTCCACAGACATGTTTGATTATTAAATTAAGTTTTATGCTGTTTAAGAATTCATCAGAACTAAGCCTAGAGTCCATTAAAACCCTAGCATGCATTTCTAAAATCTCATAAGGCCCACTACGCCCAATCATGTCCATATAGCCCATTAAGCCCAATCATTTACATGTAGCCCATTAGGCCCAATCATAATCAAATCATACAACCATCTATATCAATCCATCATTCAATTTCACATATCAACTCTTGTCGATTTGGGCCCACGAGCTCGGTAGGCCCATTTAGCCCCTTCTGGCTCAGTTGGCCAAACAGTGGCCCGAGACCATGAGATGGCTCTCTTGGTCCCGGTAGTTGCATCAGTGTTCCCACACAAATGTTCGCACACTCGTCCCACGAGCCTTGACCGGCCCCAAACCCCCAAACCCCCTAAACCCGACCCACGAGCCTTGACCGGATCTAGTATGTTCCTCGGATAAAACATTTTAAAACTCGTTTGTTACTTTGGAAAATTTAAACATTTTGAAGAGAAATCGGTTTGTGTTGTGATTGAATTGAAAACGGTGTCGTTATTAAAGTTTGAGTTTAACTAAAACTATATTATCATATTTGAAAACTACAACTTAAAAGAAGTTGCCGAACTTTAAACACAATTGAAATTATACTAAGGAAAGTTGTTTAACCTTTGGTTTAAAATTTGTCATATCGTAATTGAAATTTAAAGTGCAAGCATAAAACAGTTTAATGGTAATGGCCTTATTACAACAAAACAAAACCCGAAATAAATCCAAAATACTTAAATATAAAATTCAAAATAAAGTAAATGCTGAGCTGAGCATGGCCACCACTAAGCTCCTGCCGACCTGGTCCATTTACTGAGTGTCACCTGAAAAGATATCCCACAATGGGGTGAGTCAAACAGACTCAGTGTGTAACAGCCAACACAAAGTCCCAAACGATTTAGGCATATCAAATCACATATATTTAGCAAATATAGATAATGATGCAATCCCGAACCCAAACCTAGATAACCATCCGCTACACATCACCCGTACCAACCATCAAACCGTGGGGACTACTAAGTCGACCCTCCATCCGCTACACATCATCGAAGGCAGTCGCTGCAGACGACTTGCTCATCGCCCTTATAAATTTTGTGCCATAAGTCACCACATTCAGATTACGTGACATGAGTCACCAAATATTATGGTAAAAACCACCTGATCACTTCCCCTTTTCATATCACCCATATGCCCCATGTCATACAAATCATGCAAATATCATGTCTTACGTCTTATTCCACATTCTTAACCAATTCTTATTTATGCCACATTCAAGGTTCATAATACTTATTAACAAAGTTTCGGAGAGTAACGTACCTGAGTACTTTTGTACCATTGAATGGTACCTTTGGCCACTTTTCACATTATTACTAACACATGCATTAACATAGTACCATAAATCTTTTAAGACTTAGTATAGGGATACACACCTGGTTTACTTAACGAGTTCACTCAAATCCCGAAAACCACAACTTGCTCCGAAAATTGATGAAATCCCTCGATCACTTCCAATCCCGAAAGACTCCTTCACGCTGGCTACAACCAAAACACGAGATAATGGCTTAATACACATTCGGCTATCCTTAGAAATCAAGGCTTAATCATTGATTTCAGCAATCCAATGGAAAGAAACCCATAACCGATTGCTAGGACAGAAATACTTACCACTACACGTTGCTTGAAGAGACTAAAAGAGAGTGGCCGACAGCACCTTCCTTGGGGATTCGGCTTCCAAGAAAATAGAAGAAAGAGAGAGCACAGGGTTCGGCTATGGCTCTCAAAGGGTTATGAAATATTCGGCTACAAGAGGAAGGGGTAAGGTTGAAGAGAAAGAAAGCAAAAGATGACTTGGGAAACACTTAGGAGAATTCGGCCAGAAGACTAAAGGAGAAAGAAGAAGAGGATGGGTGCTCACTAAAAGAAAAATTCGGCACTTACTCCCTTGCCACACTTCTAAGCCAAAAATGCGAGCCCCTAGAGTCCTATATTCGGCCACTACATCTCTTCCTATCACATCCCTTTTTCTGCTCCTATTTTCTCTCTTCTCTACCCATTCAAAAAATTTCAAATGGTCAACCATTATCTCCTCTCATCTAGCCGAATTTTAAAAAAAAAATAGCTAGACTTATCCTCATCTTTTTGAAGTCCACATATAGTCCAACACTTCTCCCCTCCTTGACGCCAACATGCAAAATAAAAGCCACACTCCTATGCTGCCAACATGATTCGAACCTCCTCCCTTCTCCCTTGCTTGAGGCGTCACATACCAAGGCCCTAAGTGGCGCCTCCAAGCCATTTTACCAAGCCCAATCTTATATCATAAATCCCCCACAATTTCTCTTACGGCCTCCTTAGCCTGGCTCCCCCTTTTTAGACTTAAAGTCAAATAATTTCTAAGGCATTTGACTACACACTAGGGTTCACAAAATTCATAAAACACATTCCACATACACGTAGACATGCTTCCACATACAATTAAGCATTAATGCATAAGCCATAAATCCCGGATGTTACAGTTCTACCCCCTTTAAAATAATTTCGATAAGCCATAAATCCCGGATGTTACAGTTCTACCCCCTTTAAAATAATTTCGACCTCGAAATTACCTGGCTAAAATAAGTGAGGGTATTGCTGTCGCATTACTTCTTCCGGCTCCCATGAAGATTCTTCTGATCCATGATTACGCCATAACACTTTGACTAAAGGAACTGACTTCCTTCGTAGCACTTTAACATCTCGTTCCAAAATCTGAATCGGCTCTTCCTCGTAGGACAAATCTGGCCTTAGCTCCACCTCCTCAACTGGTACTACATGAGATGGATTCGATCGATAACAACGTAGCATCGAAACATGGAATACATCGTGCATCTGCTTCAACTCTGGTGGCAACTCTAACTGATATGCCACTGGTCCCCTAATTCTGTCCAACACGTAGGATGCGACACTTCCGTCCATACAACGCTTCATACGGTGCCATCCGAATCTCGGCTCGATAGTTTGTTGTTATTATAAAACTTAGCTAAAGGCAAATATTCTTCCCAACTTCCTCTGAAGTCTATCACACATCCCCTCAGCATATCCTCTAACACTTGGATTACTCGTTCAGATTGACCATCTGATTGTGGATGAAATGCCGTAGTGAAATCCAATCTGGTGCCTAAAGCTTGATGTAGAGCTTTCCAAAATCGAGACGTAAACCTTGGATCCCTATCTGAAATAATCGATACCCACACTCCATGCAATCTCACAATCTCCGCCACATACAACTTCGCCAACTTCTGCAAAGAATAATCAACCAGCACTGGAATGAAATGCGCGGACTTTGTCAATCTATCCACTATCACCCATATCGATTCCTTCTTAGTAGGCGTAAGGGGAAGCCCACTAACGAAGTCCATGGTGATTCTCTCCCACTTCCACTGCGGAATCTTGATTGGCTGAAGTAATCCTGATGGAACTTGGTGTTCAGCCTTAACTTGCTGACACGTCAAGCATTTCCCCACAAACACTGTAACTTCCCGCTTAAGACCAGGCCACCAAAACTGTTCTCTTAGATCTTTATACAACTTGCTGCCCTCAGGATGCATAGCATAGGGGCTACTATGCGATTCCTGAAGAATCCTCTGCCTTAAGTCCTCATTCTTCGGCATACAGACCTTGCCCTTGAAACACAATACTCCCTCGTCATTAATACCATAATCTTCCAACTCCCCACTCTGCACTTGCTGCAACTTAGCACTTAAATCTTCATCCACTAACTGACTTTCCTTCACCTCATTCAGCCATGTCGGCTTAACTTGCAACTCTGCCAGCAGACTTCCATCGTCATACAAGCTCAGATGTGCAAACATCACCCTCAGATCCGACACCACTTTTTGACTTAAGGCATCCGCCACTATATTCGCCTTACCCGGGTGATACTCTATAGAACAATCGTAGTCTTTCAATAATTCCACCCAGCTTCGCTGTCTTAGATTCAACTCCTTCTGAGTCAACAGATACTTAAAACTCTTGTGGTCTGTGTAAATTACTGACTTTTCTCCATATAGATAATGCCTCCACACCTTAAGAGCAAAGACCACTGCCGCCAATTCCAAATCATGTGTCGGGTAGTTAACCTCGTGTAGCCTCAGCTGTCGAGACGCATAAGCGACTACTTTCCCATCTTGCATCAATACACATCCCAATGCTGTGTGAGAAGCATCACAGTACACCACAACGTCCTTCCCTGCCTCCGGCTGAATCAAAACTGGAGCTTCAGTCAAAACCCTCTTAAGCTTCTCAAAGCTCTACTGTTGCTTATCTGTCCATACGAAAGGTACCTCCTTTCTCAACAATTTCGTCAGCGGTGCGGCTATTGATGAAAACCCTTCTACAAACCTTCTATAGTAGCCTGCTAATCCCAAGAAACTGCGAACCTCAGCCACAGACTTAGGTGGTTTCCAATCTAATACTGCCTCAATCTTTCGAGGATCCACCCTTATTCCTTCTGCAGACACCACATGCCCTAAGAATGCAACCTCCTTAAGCCAAAATTCACACTTGCTGAAATTGGCATAAAGCTTCTTCTCCCTCAACACTTGCAACACAACCCGAAGATGCTCATCATGCTCCTCTTCAGACTTGGAGTATACTAGGATGTCGTCGATGAATACAACGATGAACAGATCCAAGTAAGGTTGAAAAACCCAGTTCATCATATCCATGAACGCGGCTGGGGCGTTTGTCAATCCGAACGGCATTACTAAGAACTCATAATGGCCGTATCTTGTCCGGAAAGCTGTCTTATGGATATCTGCTTCCTTCACCTTAAGCTGATGATATCCAGACCTTAGATCTACCTCTGAGAATACTGCTGCCCCCTTCAGTTGATCAAACAAGTCGTCTATCCTTTGCAAAGGGTACTTGTTCTTGATGGTCAGCTTATTCAACTGACGATAATCTATGCACATACGCATAGTTTTGTCCTTTTTCTTTACAAATAAGACCGGTGCTCCCCATGGAGACACACTGGGTCGGATAAACCCATGATCAAGCAACTCTTGGATCTGAGCCTTGAGCTCAACCAACTCCTTTGGTGCCATTCTATACGGAGCAATTGACACAGGAGCTATTCCCGGCAACAAATCAATTCCAAACTCCACCTCCCTATCCGGGGGTATTCCAGGTAATTCCTCCTGAAAAACATCCCAAATTCCCTTACTGTTCTAACCCCTTCACCACTTGTTTCCTTAGCATCCAAGGCACTGACAAACATCAGGAAAGCCAGACACCCTTTCCTTACCCTCTTCTCCGCCTTAAGAGTGGATACTACATTCGACAAATAGTTCCGTCTTTTGCCCATCACCACAACTTCCTTATCGTCGGGAGTTCTCAACGATATGCATTTAGCGGCACAATCCACATTCGCACGGTACTTCACTAACCAGTCCATGCCTAAGATTAGATCAAATTCCCTGAATGGCAGTTCCATTAAGTCAGCTGGGAACTGCGTCCCCTGAACTTCTAAAGGCACTTCCTTAAAAAGCTTATCTACTACTACAGTCTGTCCTAAATGACTAAGTACAGTCATCTTCCTAGGTACAGTCTCAGAGTTCACATGCAGAGTTTCGGATACTTCACTAGCAACATAGGAATGAGTTGACCCTATGTCTATCAAAGCAATAAAGGGTAACCCGGAAATAAGGAACGTACACGTTATAACATCAGGTGCATCGCTGTCTTCCCTCTGACGAACTGCATATACCAGTCCTGGCTGTCTAGCCTCAGTATTACCAACACCTCTGCCTGGTGTTCCACGTCCTCTTCCAGCACCGTTTCCTCTGCCAATCGGACCACGACCCCGCTGAGGCTGCTTTGTCTACCTCTTTCAGCCTGATTAGAACCCTGACCCGTGGGTCAGCTCCCATCTATCTTAATAGGACAGTCCTTAATCATGTGTTCCTTAGACCCACACTTAAAGCATCCTCCTGTCTTCTTCCAACACTCTCCTAAGTGCATCTTTCCACACTGAGTACAAGTACGATACTACCCTCTGGTCACAGCCTGCTGACCTCGCGGCCCATCAACTCTAGGCCTCTTTTAAATATTCCCAGATGATCCTGATGATCCAAAACCTTTCTTTTGCCTATTTCGATCAGTGCTCTGCCTTACAGAGTCCTTAATCCCCTCAGCTACCTTGGCCTTTTCGACTAGCACGGTAAATTCCTGCTCCTACTGCGGAGCTATCAACAACCTCAGATCATCCCTCAGTCCGTCTTCAAATCGGACACATCGTTCATGCTCTGTAGCCACTATTCCTCGAGCATACCGGCTCAACCTTAAGAATTCAGCCTCATATTCCGCTACGGACTTGTTCCCTTGAACCAGCCCCAGAAATGCCTTCCTCTGTGCATCAATATAACTAGTACCAACATACTTCTTTTGATACGCCGCCTTAACATATTCCCAAGTGAGATCCTCAGCTGTGGCACCATCCCGAACTGTGAGCCACCATTGATATGCTTCGTCGCCAAGAAGCGACACCATTCCTTTCAGCTTCTCCTCAGCGGTCAGATCCAGCTCATCCATAATTCGCTCTGTCGCCTCCAACCAATACTCAGCTATACTGGGTGCCACTCCAGATACACCACGAAACACCTCAGCTCCATTAGCTCGGAGTCACTCGGTTACAGATTTTTGAGCTCCCATACCTCCACCTGCTCCAGCCACCTTCTCCAGAACTCGCAGCATCGCCTGCGATACTGTATCATCCCCCGTCTGATCTTGCTGCTCAACACCAACAGCTGATGGTGGGGGTGGTGGTACCTCATTCTCGGACCCTTGACCAGACCTAACGGGTTCCGATACAGTCATTCTGCCCCTACCACGTCCTCGCACATTACAACCACGTCCCCAAGAACTCATTTCTACGATCGCGCTTTAATCTGATTTAAGAAATTTTATACATTAGTATTTTGTTCCACTGATTATCCGCGAAGAAATTTTATGAAAAGGAGCTTAGTAGTAGTTCTTTCGATCAATCAAAGTTTTCGTTCCAAGTTTTCTACCCTAATTCAGAGAAACACATCCATTCAGTAATACCTACTATACACATTCATCGTTTGAACATTTTTATCTGCTCCTAACCCAAGGGTATTTTCGTCATTTCTCCTACAGGGGTATTTTGGTAATAAATCAGGGTCAATTTGAAAATCTTAATAAATCAGGGCACTTTGAAATTTTCAAAACTCGAGGGTACTTTTGAAAATTTTCTCAAATCTTCTCAAATCAGAGGTATGGCAGAAATTTTAGAAATCAGGGTCATTTTGGTAATTTTGTAAATCAGGGGTAATTTCGTAAATTTTCCAAATCAGGGTATTTTAATATTTTTCAAAATAGGGGTTTCTGGTATTTTGAAAAAAAATATCTTAGTAAAAGTCGAGGGTAGTATGGTAATTTAAAATTTTTCAAACCAAGGGCATTTTAGTAATTTTACAACCAGGGGTACTTAGGTAATTTTTTGCAAATCGAGAAAAACTTTCAAAATAATTTTTTTTCACAATTCAAAGAGGCAATTTGGTGATTTTAAACTAGGGCTTTATGAAAATATACCGGATCTGGTATGTTCCTCGGATAAAACATTTTAAAACTCATTTGTTACTTTGGAAAATTTAAACATTTTGAAGAGAAATCGGTTTGTGTTGTGATTGAATTGAAAACGGTGTCATTATTGAAGTTTGAGCTTAACTAAAACTATATTATCGTATTTGAAAACTACAACTTAAAAGAAGTTGCCGAACTTTAAACACAATTGAAATTATATATGGAAAGTTGTTTAACCTTTGGTTTAAAATTTGTCATATCGTAATAGAAATTTAAAGTGCAAGCATAAAACAGTTTAATGGTAATGGCCTTATTACAACAAAACAAAACCCGAAATAAATCCAAAATACTTAAATATAAAATTCAAAATAAAGTAAATGATGAGCTGAGCATGGCCACCACTAAGCTCCTGCCGACCCTGTCCACTTACTGAGTGTCACCTGAAAAGATATCCCACAACGGGGTGAGTCAAACAGACTCAGTGTGTAACAGCCAACACAAAGTCCCAAACGATTTAGGCATATCAAATCACATATATTTAGCAAATATAGATAATGATGCAATCCCGAACCCAAACCTAGATAACCATCCGCTACAAATCACCCGTACCAACCATCACACCGTGGGGACTACTAGGTCGACCCTCCATCCACTACACATCATCAAAGACAGTCGCTGCAGACGACTTGCTCATCGCCCTTATAAATTTTGTGGCATAGCCACCAGATAATATTTTGTGACATAAGTCACCACATTCAGATTACGTGACATGAGTCACTAGATATTGTGGTAAAAACCACCATATCACTTCCCCTTTTCATATCACCCATATGCCCCATCATACAAATCATGCAAATATCACGTCTTACGTCTTATTCCACATTCTTAACCAAGTCTTATTTATGCCACATTCAAGGTTCATAATACTTATTAACAAAGTTTCGGAGAGTAACGTACCTGAGTACTTTTGTACCATTGAATGGTACCTTTGGCCACTTTTCACATTATTACTAACACATGCATTAACATAGTACCATAAATCTTTTAAGACTTAGTATAGGGATACACACCTGGTTTACTTAACGAGTTCACTCAAATCCTAAAAACCACTACTTGCTCTGGAAATTGACGAAATCCCTCGATCACTTCCAATCCCGAAAGACTCCTTCACGCTGGCTACAACCAAAACACGAGATAATGGCTTAATACACATTCGGCCATCCTTAGAAATCAAAGCTTAATCATTGATTTTGGCACTCCAATGGAAAGAAACCCATAACCGATTGCTAGGAGAGAAATACTTACCACTACACGTTGCTTGAAGAGACTAAAAGAGAGTGGCCGACAGCACCTTCCTTGGGGATTCAGCTTCCAAGAAAATAGAAGAAAGAGAGAGCACAGGGTTCGGCTATGGCTCTCAAAGGGTTATGAAATATTCGGCTACAAGAGGAAGGGGTAAGGTTGAAGAGAAAGAAAGCAAAAGATGACTTGGGAAACACTTAGGAGAATTCGGCCAGAAGACTAAAGGAGAAAGAAGTAGAGGATGGATGCTCACTAAAAGAAAAATTCGGCACTTACTTCTTTGCCACACTTCTAAGCCGAAAATGCAAGCCCCTAGAGTCCTATATTCGGCCACTACATCTCCTCCTATCACATCCCTTTTCTGCTCCTATTTTCTCTCTTCTCTACCCATTCAAATAATTCGAATGGTCAACCATTATCTCCTCTCATCTAGCCGAATTTTTAAAAAAAATAGCAAGACTTATCCTCATCTTTTTGAAGTCCACATACCGTCCAACACTTCTCCCCTCCTTGACGCCAACATGCAAAATAAAAGCCACACTCCCATGCTGCCAACATGATTTGAACCTCCTCCCTTCTCTCTTGCTTGAGGAGTCACATACCAAGGCCCTAAGTGGCGCCTCCAAGCCACTTTACCAAGTCCAATCTTGTGTCATAAATCCCCCACAATTTCTCTTAAGGCCTCCTTAGCCTGGCTCCCCCTTTTTAGACTTAAAGTCAAATAATTTCTAAGGCATTTGACTACACACTGGGGTTCACAAAATTCATAAAACACATTCCACATACACATAGACATGCTTCTACATACAATTAAGCATTAATGCATAAGCCATAAATCCCGGATGTTACACTACCTTGGGACATGGGCGTGTGCCCTGGCTGTGTGATGTTTGCACTTAATTTATGAAAAATCATGAAAATAGAATCGACCATAGGGCCTAGCACACAGGCGTGTGACTTGGCCGTGTGGCTACTATTTGTTGATGACGTCATAAACATAATGCACCCTAAAATTGACACGGCATTAGTACAAGGGCGTGTGACTTGCCACACGGGTGTGTCCATTGACCCACACGGGCGTGTGCCCTTAAAATCTCAAAAAAATTTGAGTTTCATAAAATCTTCGTAAGATCTCGATTTAGTCCCGAACCACTCCCGAAGCATGTTTTGGGCCTCGTAGGCTCATATAAGGGACATTATGAATGGGTGTAAACGGTTTTAATTTGGAAGGAAATTTAAGTCTCGATTTTGTATGATTGCTTGAGTTTATGCCCGGTAATGCCTCGTACCTTGTTTCGGTGTCGAATATAGGCAAGGGGTGTTACAAGGTGATGCTGTGGTGGGTCCTCGTGATGGAGAGTAACATCATTAGTGAAGTTCTTGGGTTCATTCTAAGCGTTAGAATGAAACAATCGATACTGAGGGGGATCTACTCCATGACGCCACTCGACCATCATCATGTGTATCATGCTCGAGATTCCCTGTGGGGACATATGGCCGACAAGTGTGAGTGTAGAGGACTGCTCCGATGTATCTAGGAGACTGAAATGTCGAGCAAGGCGAGTCACATAAGGGCCTAAACAGATAGGGCCCTTCTTGTGGCGGTCAGTCTAATGGCTGAAGGTTAGAGCAATAAAGTATGCCAAATCAAATATATGCCCGTGGGCCATGCTCCATAAAAAATAAGCATCATGAGTGCTAACAACTCCAGTGCTCTCTCTCCTATCTGTCAAAGTGTGAGCCAAAAGTGCATGAAGGTACCGTAAAGCTGGAGAGAGGTTAGTCGCCTTCGAGGGACTTGCATCATAAAGTGTCTAGCCCGTTGTAAGATCGATCCAATAACGTGATGGCACATGATGGATGTGTCGATGTAGACGGAGGAAGTTCTTGGCACTCACGAATTCCTCAGTGTAAAGTCCCATAGCAGCACCGAACTCGGGAACACTCATCTGACGCACCAAACCACCAAGTCGAAAAGTCATGGTGCCTGGCTCCTCATGAGCCGTCATGACCTGCTATAGGAGAAATGTCACACAAAACTCCAAAGTAAGCTCCATGTAGGTGGGCTTGATGATAGAGAAGAATTTGTCCCACAGATTTGTTGTAATGAAGATGCGAACATCATCAGCTAGTCAGACCTGCTCAAACGCGGCCCAGTCGATACATCAGCCTAGGCCAAGTGGTTGTACTCACAGGAGCTAATATAAATCCTCCTGGGGGCCCACAGGAAATCAAAGATAGGGGTGGCGAGCCTCAGCGGAAACGCTCGAGGAACAGGTCCCACCATGAGTCTTCCACTTTTTCGAAGCGGGGACGGTGATCTTAGTCTTTCTGCGTGTGTTTGTCATAGTGGACCTGCAATAAAGTAATCAAAATATATTAAAATGGATGAACAAACATAATATAGGCATTCTAATAAGAATGTAAAATCTCAGTAGCGCTCAATAATTTGACTAATAAATAAAAAGACATGAAACATAATAAAACTACTAAATAAAATGCTACCATCAAATAAAAACATAGTAAGAATAAATAATGCTAATAAGGATCAATAATAAAAATGAATGAGCAAGACTAGAAAAAATAAAGCAAAAACAAAACGGAAATCAATTAACCAAAATAAATGGAACATACGGCTCAATGAGAGTAATAAACTAAAAAAAATAATTATATGTGTAGAACTACAGTAAGTACAACTAAAATCAACAGTAAAGAACTAAATACTCAAGAATGAATAAAGAACTAAGTAATAAAAACAAGAAACTAAAATTACATTAATAAAGAAATAATAAGATTAATAGTAATTGTAACACCCCTTATCCGTATCCTATGCCAGAACTGGGCACGAGGCATTATCGTACTAAATCAACAACTTTAGTCTATAAACTTTCAGTCCCAACTTGACATATCTCTATCGTCATCACAACAACCTCATTAAGGACCTACGAGACCTTAAACATACTTACGAGGGGTTTCGGAACCCAACCAGAAACTTTTATGATCTTAAAAATTTTTCACCTAAACAGGGGCCGCACGCCCGTCTAAAATAGGACACGCTCGTGTGGGCAGGCCGTGTGGTCACACACGCCTATGTCCCTACCCCTGTGGGATTTATTTTCATTTTGAACCTACAAGGGATTTCACACGGCCGGACATACGCCAGTGTGCTCGGCCCGTGTGCTCCACACGGTCTAGACACACTCGTGTCCTTGCCCCTGTGTAAAAACTTGGGTATTCTATTTGTGACATCAGCAACCTTATAAAGGTCACGCGGCCTAGGCACACGCCCATATGGCTAGCCCGTGGTCGACACTGACTTACAACACCAACATGCAGGGGACATACAGCCAAGTCACACACCCATGGGGCTGACCGTGTATCACACACGGCCTAGACACACACCCATGTGCGTACCCGTGTGGACAAGAACAATGCTATTTGTCAAGCTCTTTTCATCCCTCTAGCTCACACAACATGAATCCATTCAACATATCACTAAGCAACTCATATTTTGCAATATAAACTTCCATGAATAACTTCATATTTTCATATATGACAAAGAGCCAACAACTATGGCTATATACACAAGAGTTTCTCAAGAAAGGGGCCAACACACTCTTGGCCAAAATAACAAAATAATATACCTAGTCTAGCCCCTATACATGCCATACTCAAAAGTACTAAGTCTAGATATACCGAGGTGAGCTGATAGTGTGGGCGATCTTCCAATTATCTTCGTATCATGACTCGGCTCTTTAACTCTATAAGACAAGGGAAAAAAAAGGGAGTAAGCTTTAAGCTTAGTAAGTTTACATGTAAACAAATAACATTATAGTATGTGCTAAACAAATATATAGCATTACATACTAAACAAGAACAATCCACATTCATAATCATGCTTACTCATTTCTTCCCTTACCACCTTCCAACCATATCACAAGCTTAATGCTTACATTCATTAACATGCTTCCCTGCACTTAGCACCACAATGTCACATATTACAACACATCGCAATTCCTTAATCAACCATTCATAATTCAATCACTCGATGGTTTCGCACTTAGCCCATCATCAGTCTTTATTAGGGTGGTATCGCACATAGCCCACCAAAAGGATAGTTACAGTGGTATCGCACATAGCCCACCAAATGATAAATAGACGATGGTATTGCACACAGCCCATCATAATTAAGTAATAAGGTGGTATCGCACTTAGCCCACTGTCAAGTGTTGTTATTATTTACATATCTATTTCGTCATTCATATGAAAACTAATCAATAACACCACATTCAATCCACTTGAATCATACTTGTTCTCAATCATGCCATGCACCAATTAGCCACAACAATGTGTATGTAAATTGCATCGTTTACACATAAACTTACCTCGGTGCAAAACGTTTTAATTTGCGGTTTATTCTGTAACCTTGCCTTTTCCCTGGTCAAGGTTAATTCTGCACTCTTCTTGATCTATAACAATAAAATTCACTCATTTGGATCATTATATGATCATAATGCATCAAAATCTACACTTACGCAAAAAAGACCATTTTGCCCTTGTACTATAGCAAAATTATAATTTTTCCCCTAGGCTCGTAAATCATTTTTCAACTCATTTTCTCAATAACCAAGCCTAGCTGAACATTTATTTCTCTTACAACTACTCACAATTCCAACTACATGCATTTATGACACAAATTCAATCTTTGCATTCAAGTCCTAATTAGGTGTTTTCATGCTAACACATTTCACAAAAGTTATTTATCATCTCCCTAACATTCATTTTCTTCCATAAAAACTCAGCTAACAACATAAATACTCTCATGGCAAGTCCCTAGGCTTTCAACCATATCACCAATTAGTCCCCTTATTAGCTAGCTTAAGCTTTGAGAACTCCAAAATTGTAAAAATTATCAAATAACACCACCAAAATCACTTACTTGTAGGGAGATAACTTGGCTAAAATTTTAAAGCTTTCAAAACCCCTCTAAGCTTGAAATTTTCGGTGGAGATGAAGAGTGAATAGTGAAAGATGATAGTTTTTGTTTTTACCATATTTTATTCATCTTTTCTCACCTAATTCACCCAATTTTGGCCAAAAATTAAATGCTCTTGTCTCCCTATACCATATGGCCGGCCAACACTCCTCTATTGGCCTAATTTCACTTTAAAGACCTCTAATTTAACATTCTATAGCTATTAGGTACTTCTACCTTGTAAAATAGAACTTTCACACTTTATGCGATTTAGTCCTTTTTCACAATTACACATACAATTGTTAAAATTAAAGAACCAAAATTTTCATGCATCCATATAATCATGCTACAACACATGAAATAATATGAAAATAATTTTCCTCAACCTCGGGTTAGTGGTCTCGAAACCACTATTCCGACTAGCCCTAAAATCGGGCTGTTACAGGAATAATAAGGGAAAATAAATAATAATAATAATAATAATAATAATAATGGTGGACAATAAAAGGGGTGTACGACACCGGCAAAATGGGGGCTCGATAGTGACCAGTGAATCGTACGAGGTCGTGGTGATGGCGGTCGACGCCATAGAAAAGGACGATAGTATGCGTGGGGTGGGATGGGCGTGCGGCTTGATGGGAGCGTGGGAAAGGGAAAAGGAAGGGAGAGGGCTGTGGGGTGCAGGCGTTTGGCTAGTGGGGTGACGAGGTGAGGTAATTGGTCCGTGCGTGGTGCGGGGAGGCGAGGAAAGGATAGGGTTTGGGTGGTTGGTCGGGGCTGGATGATTGTGCGTGTAAGGGTGAGGGAGAATGGTGCGGCGATGGGAGAATAGAATGGGGAAAAAAAGAAGGGAGGGGAGAGGAAAGGGGAAGGGTCAGTTGAGAAGGAGGATGTCGTTTGACGGTGCGAGGAAAAGGGAAGGAGTGGTAGCCGGAAAAGAGGCGATGAGAGGGTGCGGTGGCTAGGGTTTGTGGGTGGGATTTATGTAGGAAGAAGACAAACTAAAAAAAATATATAGGTTAGGGATTTATGGGTATGAAACAGTTATATTGGTGGTCGGGTATGAAACGAGACATTTTTGAATTTGTAGCGAGATGTTTAATGTGTCAGCAAGTGAAAGTCGAACATCAAGTGCCTTCAGGTTTGCTTCAGCCTGTGATGACACTGGAGTGGAAATGGGATAGAGTGACTATGGATTTTGTATCGGGACTACCCCTATCTCTTAAAAAGAAAGATACTATCTGGGTTGTTGTAGATCGACTAACAAAATCTGCTCATTTCATACTGATACGTACAGATTATTCACTTAACAAATTAACTGAATTATATATTGCTGAGATTGTTAGATTGCACGGAGTGCCAGTTTTGATTATTTCGGATAGAGATCCGAGGTTTACGTCGCGGTTTTGGAAGAAATTGCAAGAAGCTTTGGGTACAAAGTTTAATTTTAGTACAGCTTTTCATCCGCAAACCGACGGACAGTTTGAGTGAGTAATTCAGATTCCAGAATATATGCTCCGATGTTGTGTTTTGGAATTCGAAGGCAATTAGGAGGAATATTTGCTGCTAGTTGAATTTGCATATAATAACAGTTTTCAATCGAGTATAAAGATGGCACTGTATCAAGCATTGTATGGTCGTAAATGCTGAACTCCATTGTATTGGACTGAACTTAGCGAGAGACAGATTCACGGGGTTGATTTGATTAAAGAAACCATAGAGAAAGTGACAGTAATTCATGATTGTTAAGCAGCTTTAGATCGTCAGAAATCATATGCGAATTTGAAATGAAAAGATATTGAATTACAAATTGGTGACAAAGTGTTTTTGAAAGTGTCTCCGTGGAAGAAAATCGTTAGATTTGGTCGGAAAGGCAAGTTGAGTCATCGAAAGAATAGGGCCAGTGGCATATCGACTAGCTTTACCTATTGAATTAGAAAAGATCCACAACGTGTTTCACGTATCAATGTTGAGCCGATATAGATCTGATCCATCTCAAGTGATTTCTCCGCCAAAGGTTAAGATTAAGCCTGATATGACGTACAATGAAGAACCAATCAGAATTTTTGCTCGAGAGATCAAAGAATTGAGAAATAAACGCATAGCTTTAGTGAAAGTCTTGTGGCAATGACACGGAGTTGAAGAGGCTACGTGGGAGCTCGAGGAAGCTATGAGAAAATAGTACCCTAACCTATTCATTGGTAAGATTTTCAGGGACGAAAATCCCTAAGGGGGGAGAGTTGTAACAGCCTATTTTTAGTCAAATTGGAACAGTGGTTTCGGGACCATAAATCTGAGGTCAAAATATTTATTTTATTATAATTTTAATGTTTACAGCATTATTGAATGATTGTGTGAAAGTTTCGTGAAGAAATTTTATCGCTTGAATAGTTAATTTGATAAAAAGGATTAAATCGTGTAAAGTGTAAAACTTGAGTTCTAATAGCTAAAGGTGTCTAATAGCTATGATTTATTAAAGTGAAGGTCCTTATGTTGTAATTAGACCATTATAATGGTGGGTGGACAAATATGGGCCTATAATAAGTGTTTTAAGTGATTATTATAAAAGGTTAATATGGTAAATGATAACTAAAATGATAATTAAAATAAAAAAACAATTTCTTCTTCATTCATCTCTTCTAGCCGATTTTAACAAGAAGAAAAACATTCATGGATGCTACTTAGGGTTCGACAATTGCATGATTAAATTGGTAAGTGATTTTGACTCGGTTTTTAATGATTTTTATGTTTTTGAGATTGTTGCATCAAGTACTAGCTAGCCTAAGGACTAATCTGCAAAACTGCTAAAGATTTTGAATGTTTCTATTGATGAATATGATAGATTGTGAGTGTTTATTGATAGTTAAACAAGTTTTGTGAAGTGATTTTTAGTGAAAATGTAACAGTTCGATTTAGACCCTAGTCGGAACAGTGGTTTCGAGACCACAAATTCGATTCAGAAAAAATATTTTAATATTATATTTTGTGCCTACAGTATGTGAACTTGTATGTGTGAAATTTTCGTGTTTTAATTTATCTGTTTGGGTGCTTAATTTGATGAAAGGATTTAATTGCCAAAGATGCTAAATTAGCATGCCATATGTTAAAAGCACCTAAGTGTCATGTCTTTATAAAGTTGGTGGCCTTATGTTGTAATTAAACCATTAACATGGTTAATGGACATTAATGGCCTTGTATTTATATGTTTTATATGTTTAATTATAGGGTTAACATGGTAAATGAATTAATTAGTAAAGTTATATTAAAACAAAGACATAAAATAAGCCATTATCATCATCCATATTGACGAATTTGAAGAAAAGAAAAGAAAGAAAACTAAGCTACAGCATTCGGCCATTTTTTAGTTTTATTCAAGGTATGTTTTGCTTCGATTTTTGATAATTTCTATGTTTTCGTAATCGTTGCCTCAAGTAATTTGAAACCCATGCTTTAATTTTGTGAATTGATGAAAGTTTTGAAATGTGCCATTGATGAAACATGAGTTTTGTAATGTTTGAAGATGAATTATGAAAGATATGTGTTTTATTAACAAGTTTGTCTTTGAGCTTTTGGTGATTTTGTGTATTTTGGATTAAATTAAGAAAATAATATTTTGAAGGACTAAATTGTGAAACAAATGAAAAATATGGGCTGCTAGGGACCTATAGAGAATTCCGCTAAGCATGGGTGTATTAAGATTTTGTTTATATTGTGATTTTGTGAAATAAGGACTAAAATGTCAAAATGTGAAAATATGGTGGCTATTTTGAAAATTTCCCTAAATATGTGTCTTTGGATTGAATTGAATGATTTAGTCAATAAATGTATTAAATTTGAATATGTATGGATCGAGAACCAAAGAAAATGGATTTAGATCGCGGAAAGTCGAAAGTGATTGATAGCCGAATCTGTTTGTTTACTCAAATTCGAGGTAAGTCTATATACAAATAAATGTATTTACATTGATATATGTATGTTCATATGAAAAATTTATCATGATGAATGTATATGACATGATGAGTACATGAAAACCGAGAAAGAATTGATAGTATAACAAAGTCCGAGAAGCCCCATACAAACCTAGGAATAGATAGGATTACATATGTCATGACATAGGTTTCCAATATGTGAGATCATGTAAGACCACGTCTGGGACGTTGGCATCGATATGAGATTTACGTGTAAGTCCAGTCTAGGACATTGGCATCGTATTTGATTCGTGTAAGACCCTGTCTGGGACAATGGCATCGATATCTGAATACATGTAAGACCACGTCTGGGACATTGGCATTGTACAATTATTCCGAGTACTCTGAGTATCCTATTTAGTTTCAAATGGTTCAACGGGCAAGTCCGAGAAATGAATGTCTATGGGAAATGTATAAACGATTCAGGTACGTTTGAAAGGTACACTATGCATATGTATGAAAGGTAAGTGTTTATATGAGCTTACTTAAGTGAATATATGTATAGATTTGATGTGATAATATGTGATACATGATTGAATGAGTTATGAGTAAAGTGATACTTTGAGCTAAGAAATGTGGGTATGTAATGGCTAAACAAATAAGCCAAAGGATATGTGATGAATTTGCAAATGAGAAACATTAATATCATTGTATCAATGTGGCTATGTGCATTTTATATTAAGTTTATTTGTATATGGCTTACTAAGCTTTTGGAAAGCTTACTTTGTGGGTGTTTACTCTGTTTTATAGATCATCAAAGCTACGAAAGGCTCGGGAATCGTCGAGGATCATCACCACACTATCAATCTATATTTTGGTACTTTTAAATGTGTATATAGCTAAATATGGCATGTATAGGCCAGTTATTTTGGGATATGTTTGATATAAGTACATGGCCAAGAGATATGGCTAGATATATGGTTGTGTTATGAATGACTAGTTAGGTTCTATGATGCTAGTTTTGGTATAGCTTGATAGCAAATGAAATGGTCATATGAATGGTAAGCTTGTTGATGCAAAGTGAGTATATATGTTTGATGAATTATGGTTATGATAAAGTGGTAAATTGTAGATGAATCATGCTTGGTTTAATTGTGAATTAGTTGAGCTAATTGGCATATAAGTTGGTATGCTTAGAAATGAGATTGAATGGGATGATATGATGATCATTTGGTGTATTTTGGTTGCCAATTGTGTTTAGAAATATGCTTGTATGTGCTTGTAGGGATGACCCAAAGTGTGGGTGGCATTTTGGCCTTGCAAATGGCCTATATTTGCCCACACGGTTGAGCACACGGGCGTGTTGCTCGACCGTGTTCCTCGTGGTTGTAATTCAAAACAAGTCATACTCGACCACGGGCAAGACACACAGGCGTGTGACTCATTATGTGGATCAAGCCAGTAGCGACCACGGGCTAGACACACAGGCGTGTGACTGGCCGTGTAGTGCAAGTCAGTAGCGACCACGGGTGAGGCACATGGGCGTGTCCACAGACGTGTGGACAAGTCAGTATGTATGCCCTGATTTGACATGGCTTAGACATATGGGCGTGTCTGAGGCCGTCTGAGGCACACGGCCTGCCCACACGGGCGTGTGACCTCTGTAACTTTGAAAAATTTTAAAATTTCCAAGAATTTCCATATGTGTTTTGTTTAGTCCCGGCCCTATTCTAAAGCATGTTTAAGGTCTCGAAGACGTATTTAAGGGACACTTTGATGCTATTTGTCAAATTATATTTTGAAATGTCTGTAAAAGTTTCTGATTGTCCGGTAATGCCTCTTAACTCTATGGTTACAGGTTAGGGGTGTTATAGAAAATGCAAATTAGGGGCTAAATTGAGAAATGTTGAAACTTTATGGTTAAAATGTGAAATAAATGAAAATTATGTGTTGTTATCGTAATAATAGAAATTTGGCTAGCATGGGTAGGGACTTAATTGCACGAATTTGTATTTTTACGCAATAAGGACTAAATTGCGAAAATGTGAAAGTTTAGGGGTAAAAGTGTAAATGTGCCTTAAAGTATGTTTTGGACTAAATTGAATTAATAGATGATTGAATAAGTTAATTTTGAATAAATTTAGATCAAGAAAAGCGGAATTTAGATCTAGATCTGGGAAAAATGAAAGTTATCGACTAATCGACTAGATTCACCGTTTTAACATCCGAGGTAAGTTTGTATGTTATAAATTCATTTCAAATGTATTTTATATGCTTCGATATAGCATGAATTATCTTTATGTGATTACAGACGAGTTTGGAAATGATTCGATGAAGATTCGACAGTTGAAATCCCGCTTGAACCTTAGGAATAGTTTACGATGCTAGTGACATGTCATTAGGAATACTTGAGTTGGATTCGGGCCATGATTTAGCAATATGTGTGCTAGATAAACCAATTTGGCTTTCGGCCATGCATAGTTGATTTGGCTTCAGGCCATGATATTAGAATTTTGGATAAGTTACCTTGATTTGGCTACGGGCCATGGTATAGGTACTTATCAAGTGAGACCTTGAGTATCTGACTTCTATTCCGAATTATTCAACGGGTAAATGAAGGATGTGATTGAGTATGAGATTGGTATGAGATGGTATAGGTACGTACGGAAATGAATTGAGTATTGAAAACTATGAAATTGATGAGTTTCTTGGTAAGTTATATGAATAATCATTTGATAGTTTGAGATTTCATAGAATTGTTGTACATTGTTTTTCATTATACGGACGTTTAATGAATGATGATAATTGCTCATTGTTAACATACGAGCTTACTAAGCTATATATAGCTTACTTTGTTACTTTTTCATGTTTTATAGTGATTTCAAAGCTAGCTCGGATCCAGGGATCGTCGGAGACCTCATCGCACTATCCACTGACTCTTTGGTACTTTTGAAACTATGTTTAACTATATGGCATGTATAGGTATTTGAGTCATGTTTATTATGTTTTGGTAATGACTTTGGCCAAATGAATTGGTTTGTAAATGTCTATATTTTGAGTTGTAAATATAGCCATGAGAGTTGGCTTAATATGGTGAATTTAGTTATGTGCTTATATCTGCATATATGTTGATATATGAGTTCTTTGGATGGATATGTGAATAACCACATTATAAAGTTTGTAGAATTGGTATTTTGCTAGTGAATTGGTACAAAAATGGGGTATGTAAGGTAATGGTTAAACTAGTTGACTGGTATATGTATTTGAGTAGGTTTTGGTTGAGTTAAACTTGAGTTATAAGCATGTTTATTGTTGATATTGAAAATGGTATGGATTAGTCTTAAATGTGGCTAAATTGAATGCTAATTATGCTATGATTTGGTACCATTTGAGTTGGTTTAGGTATGTGCAAAATGGGTGGCAAAATGGCTTAGTAAATAGCCTATTTTTGTCCATGCGAGCATGCGTCTCAGTCGTGTGTGACACACGGTCATGATACACGATCGTGTGTCCCCTGGTGTGGAAATTGGAATGAAGTCAGTATGCTTCACACGGCCTCACACACGGGCATGTGATTGGCTGTGTGGGACAAGTCAGTATACCCCTTAATTGGCACACGGCCGAGCACACGGGCGTGTGACTTGGCCGTGTTGTATAAGTCAGTATACCCTATAGGTTTGGCATGGCCTAGCACATAGCCTAGCACACGGGCGTGTGTGGCCACTTTGAAGGGCACATGGGCTAGACACATGGGCGTATGGTTGGCCGTGTGACGCCCGTGTGACCCAAGTCAGTATGTACCCCCTATTTTCACACAGACTTTGACGCGGGCGTGTCTGGTCGCCGTGTGAGACACATGGCCTGGCCACACGGGCGTGTGTCCCTATTTGAAGCAAAATTTTCTAAGTATCACAAAAGTTTCTCGAGTTATCGGTTTAGTCCCGAAACATTTCTAATGCATATTTAAGGCCTCGTAGGCTCGTTTAAGGGACACTATCATTGTTTGTGATTGAATTGTATTTGAAAGGATAAATTGTATATGAAATATGTGTTTTAAAGTGTTGTAAGTTTGGTAATGCTCCGTAACCGTATTCTGGCAATGAATACAGGTTAGGAGTGTTACAATTAAGTCCCAGGATCTACACGGCCAAGGACACTCCCGTGTGTCCAAGCTGTGTGGTTTACACGACTGTGTCGCCAGGCCGTGTAACTCACTATCGATTTTCTAAACATTTAAAACTAAGTCATAGGGTCCACACGGCCAAGGACACGCCTGTGTGTCCAGGCCATGTGGGTTAAAAATATTTTTTTTATTAAGTAATTTTAAAAACATCTCGAAATAAAATTAATAAAATTAGCAAAGTTAACACTCTGGTTGCCTTCCGAGAAGCACTTATTTAAAGTTTAAGCTTGAGATACCTCATATTTGCATGGTCACGGTGGTTCATAGAGTCGAAACCCCTCTTTCTCACTGTCAATTTTATTATTAAAATAAGGTTTGAGTCGAGTAATATTTACCTTAAAAGTGCCCTATTCAGAATGATTTACCTCGACTGTACCGTTTGGGAAGACATTCAGTACCGTAAAGGGAGTTGCTCCATTTGCATTAATCTCAGAAGTTGTAATTTGAGGGTCCGTTTTATCCAACAATACCTGGTCCCCTACCTTAAAGTGATCCGTTCCATCCTTAAGCTCGTCATGGTGTGACTTTGGTTCTGTATCGTGTATCTCGATTTCTCCTTGACATGTGTCCGACATTCATCTAGTTGATCGGTTTGCAACATTCGTACTTCATGAGACATTCTATTTTCGTCACATGGACTGGAACGTGGCTCCACCACATTTTTTTCTAGGAGTTTCTTGCAAAGAAGTCTGAGCCATAAGGTTACTCATAGTAACAGAACTTATATAATCATCTCAATCACTAGATATCTTAACAGAATCACGAGCTTGGAGTTTTATTGTTTCATCACCTACACAAGTATTAACTCTCCTGTACCAACTTCAATAATAGTTCAAGCAGTTTCTAAAAAGGGCCGACCTAGAATCAAAGGTACGTCACTATCCTCATCCATGTCTAAAACAACAAAATCAACTGGGAAAATGAATTTATCAATTTTGACAAGTACGTCTTCAACAATACCCCTAGGAATTCTAATAGTTCTATCAGCTAACTGAATACTCATCCTAGTTTGTTTGGGTTTCCCAAGACCTAGTTGCTCAGGGCATGACATTAATACTAGCCCCTAAATAAGCCAAAGCATTGCTAACATTTAAGCTACCAATTAAACAAGGAATAGTAAAACTCCCTGGATCTTTTAATTTGTTGGGTAGTTCATTTTGCAAAATAGCCGAGCAAATTGCATTTAGCTCTACGTGTAACAAATCATCCAACTTCCGTTTGTTTTCCAAAAGTTCCTTTAAAAATTTAATTGAATTGGGCATCTACGAAAGAGCTTCAATAAACGGTAAGTTAATATGTAACTTTTTCAAGAGTTTAAGAAATTTATCAAATTTTTCGTTTGTGTGGTCTTTCTTTTTTAGCGTTGGGATATGGCACACGAGGTGTATAATCTTTACTAATCGGTTTTTGCTTCTTTTGGCATACCTCAACCTTACCTTTACTCACCACACTTCCTTGCCTTGGTTCTGGTTCAAATTCAACTAACCCTTCTTCATCTCGCACATTAATTGCATGAAGTTGCTCCCTTGGGTTAGTTTCAGTGTTGCTGGCAAGCTATGATACGAGCTCGGTTGTTGTTGTTTTGAGTCATATTAGTTTGCCCGATCGTGAATTGAGTAAGGCTAGGTTCGTTTCAAGTTAGATGGAAAAGATAGAAGATAAAGCTTCAAACAAAGATTAAAAGTAAGATGGTTAAGTAACGAAATAGATAGTTTGGCTAAAGGCTGAGAATGAACCAACAATATTGGGATTGTTGACCCGAGTCTCAAATAGCTCTTAGGTGAATTTTGGTTTAGGGAAAGAAATCAGCAAGGACCTTGACCCACTATCAAAAAGTGATAGGAACCAAAGGTATATGAACGCCACACCAAAGGTGATAAGTTTGGTTTAGCAAAGGAAAGATTGACGCCACAAGACAACTTGATAAGTCAATTCAGTCCCGGAAAGAACAAGGAGAACTGGAAATCTCACAAATTTCAAATTAAGCATAAAATTGGCAAAAGTCCCTAAAACAGGCTGATTACAAAGTATTTATAGTGCTAAGTAAGGCCTAGTCGAATAGTCACATAATTCAGCTTAAATGATCTGTTAATGAGCTGAAATAAACTTAGTCACTAAGCACAAGCTATTGAAATCTTCTAGGCCTAGGTGACGCTAACCATCAGCATGATTTAATGTTCCAATTTAGCTGATTTAATGAGCTGAATGCTTAGGCTCAAAGGATTCATTTTTTAATAGCAAAAGAGTTTAAAGTCAGCTTTAAATTCTCCCTTGGGCAGCTGAATAAACATTAGTAGCATTGATGACATTTTGGGCTCACGAACAGACCATGGTGTGAACACTGGGATGCAATCAGCCACTAGGTGTGAAAGGGTGATTTTGAACAGCCCCTAGGTGTGAAAGGAATGTGGGGGTTGAATAAACTAGTGTGAACACCTCCTTGTCCCTTGCAATACACGAACAGCCTCTTTGGGGAAGAGGAATGAGCTGCTGAAATTAATTCCAGCTTAAAACTCCCTTTAATGCCATCCATGTACCTAGCTAATTCCAGCTGAATGGTCACCTAAAAAGCCATTAAAATTCGGTCAAGACACCTTAAATGAACTTAATTAAGTTGTCGTAGCTTAGGAAATTTTAAATAGTTGTTGGAACTGAGACAAATTAAATAAGCTAAAGTCAACTTAAATTGTTGTAGTAATCAGTACAAATTTAATGACTTAAGACCTATTAATGCCGAATGTATTTGATACGAACTCATCTCGTGATTGATTCGAGTTGTTTGTTGCCCGATCGTGAATTTGAGTAAAAATGGATCGTTTCAAATAAACAAAGGCTTGTCAAAGAAAAGGCTTAAAGAAAGAAGAAGATGGCTTAAAAATTAGCAACAAAAAGGTTTACCAAAACAAAGGATAAATTTACTAAGGCCGAAAATAAACCAACAATACTTGATTGTTGACTCGAATCTCAAATGGCTC
Source organism: Gossypium bickii (assembly GCA_025503065.1). Classification (NCBI taxonomy): domain Eukaryota; kingdom Viridiplantae; phylum Streptophyta; class Magnoliopsida; order Malvales; family Malvaceae; genus Gossypium; species Gossypium bickii. Next base: position 43,611,968 of record CP106720.1, read on the forward strand.
TTATATGATTTTGGTTTTTAAGAAAAATAGCAAAGAAAAGACCTCGACCCACTATCAAGAATGATAGGAACCTTGGTATATGATGAACCTCGACCCACTATCAAGGATGATAGGAACCTTGGTATATGATGAACGCCACACTATGAAAGTGATAAGTTTAGAAACAATGAATGGATAAACGCCACAAGCTAATCTTGATAAGTCAAATCAATTCTGTAAGAACAAGGAGAATTGGATAACTCACAATTCAAATATTTCATATATATTTAGCCAAAAAATTTTTTTACAAAGACTGATTTCATCTATTTATAGTGTTAGAATAGTCTAGCTGAATGGTCACAAACATTCAACTTAATGTGCCATTTAAAAGATGAAATAAAACTCAAATCTTTTCATATTCTTGAGCCAAATAACTCCATTCTTGAATTCACTTCAATTCAGCTAAAGGAATGACTTTAATTGCTTCAAAAATGACTCTTGAGTTAGCCCTTGGCCAGCCGAATATACACAAACTTATTAACTAACACCTTAATGGTATTTGAATGCTTGAATTAACCTTTGAAATGGAAAAAACGGGCTGGTAGTTGAAAAGGTTGTTGCTGAAATTAAATAGATGATATAATGCTCCTTAAAACCTCCTTAAATGATGTATAAACCTCCTTTGTAATAGGCCCTTTACTCTGCAACCGAAAATGACTTGAACAGCCACTTTATTTAATTTGTAATAGCCTTGAATTGTAACGGTTATGACTTGAAAAGGCTCCTACAATAAACACATTAAAATGAGCTTACTAAACACATGTAAACACTTATTAAACAAAACACACATTAAGTAAATGAACTAAAACATATGCATCAATTATTCCAGCAACTAGATAATTAAAGAAGCATAATTAAATGAACTTAACTCATGCATCAATAAACAATCCTAGGAACTAGATTAATTAAGAGCAACACTTATTAAATAAAGTTCAAAAAAAGCACTTATTAATTAAACTAAGATAAGTTGAATAAAGTCCAGCAACTCATTTATTAAAGTAAGATGAGTTTATTAAAAATTAAGTTCAACTTGCAATAAATTGCAAGTGGTGCCAATTGAGCTATCCCATGCATGAATGTTGGATTCGGCCTCTTGCTCTCTCCAAGCTCGATCCAGATAACTTGCTAAGGCTTCTTGAAATTTCTTAGCTCGTGATCGAGTTATAGGCCCTCGTGGTAGCTCAATAGATTCGAAAGTGATCTCCCGAGCTATGGTAGCATCATTCCCCCTCTTCGAGGCTATTTGTCCCTAAATCATCACCTACATCAAAAAGGGATAAATCAACAACATTAAAAGTCGCACTAACTCCATACTCACCAGGTAAATTCAACTTATATGTGTTATCATTAATCCTTTCCAAGACTTGAAAAGGTCCATCTCCCCGTGGCAAAAGCTTGGATCATTGTTGGACAGGAAATCTCTTTTTACGCATGTGAATCCAAACCCAATCACCGGGTTCAAATATCACTCATTTACGACCTTTGTTGACTTGATGAGCATAGTGTTCCGTTCTTCGCTCAATATTATCTCTAACTCACTGATGTAATTGTTTAACAAAATCTGCCTTTTTCTTTCCATCTACATGCACCAACTTATCAGAAGGTATAGGTAATAAATCCAAAGGAGTTTTAAAGTATAAAAGACATACACTACCTCAAATGGTGAATACTTAGTAGCTGAGTGTATCGATATATTGTATGCAAATTCAATGTGGGGTAAACACTCCTCCCAAGTCTTCAATTTCTTTCATATAATTGCTCGAAGTAGCATTGACAGAACTCGATTAACGACCTCCGTTTGGCCGTTGGTTTGAGGATGACTAGTTGTTGAGAACAGCAACTTAGTTCCAAGTTTTCTCCATAAGGTCCTCCAAAAATGACTCAAAACCTTGGTGTCTTGATCGGAAACGATTGTTCTCGGAACACCATGTAAATGCACGATCTCCCTAAAAAACAAATTAGCAACACTTAAAGCATCGTCAGTTTTGTTACATGCGATAAAATGTGGCATTTTTTAAAACCTATCAACTACAACAAAAACTGAATCTTTTCCATTCTTTGTTCTAGGAAGGCCTAAAACAAAGTCCATCGAAATATCCATCCATGGTACTTCTGGGATCGGTAGTGGTTTATAAAGCCCATGTGGCTAACGACTACATACTTTAGCCACATCTCATTTCATCTTCAGCCAATAGAAATGTTCTTATAGAACAGCCAAAGTTTTGGCTATGCCAAAATGACCCATTAAGCATCCACTATGTGCTTCATGAACCAACACATTTCTTGTTGATCCTTGGGGTACGCATAACTTATTTTCTTGAAATAGGAATCCATCTTGCCGATAGTACCTATCATACGCACCTTGTACACACAACTTATAAATTTCTCCAAAATTAGAATCATCAACATATAACTCTTTCACATAAGCAAAACCAAGTAATTTAACATCCAAACAATTTAAAAGAGCATACCTTCACAAAAGAGCATCCGCAACGATATTTTCCTTACCTTGTTTGTAGTTAATAACATATGGAAAGGATTCTAAGAACTCAACCCATTTTGCATGATGTTTGTTGAACTTGGTTTGTCCTCTCAAATGCTTCAAAGCCTCATGATCTGTATGTATTACGAACTCTTTAGGCCAAAGATAATGTTTCCATGTTTCTAATGCACGTATCAACGCGTAGTAGGATAGTTTAGCATAGCTCCATTAAGCTTCTCGCTGAAATAAGCCACCAGTCTCCCACCTTGAGTTAAAACTATACCTATACCTATTCCAGATGCATCACATTCCACCTCAAAAACTTTCTTAAAATCAGGAAAACATAAAAGGGGAGCATTAGTTAAACACTCTTTGATTTTAACAAAAGAAGATTCTTGTTCATTAGACCAAAGAAAAGGTGTATTCTTTTTAATAATACCAGTCAATGGGGCAGCAAGTGTGCTAAAGTTTAGCACAAATCTCCTATAGAAACTTGCAAGGCCATGAAAACTTCTAACTTGACTGATGTTGGTCGAACGTGGCCACTCTTGTATTGCCTTGATCTTTTCTTGATCCACCTCAAGACCACCTTTGCTTACAACAAAACCTAGAAAACCAAAATATCGTCAAAATAAACTACGCAAAAATGACCAATGAAAGACCTCAAAACATGGTTCATCAACCTCATAAAGGTACCGAAGCATTAGTAAGGCTGAATGGCATCACTAGCCACTCATACAAACCATATTCAATTTTAAACGTCTTCCACTCATCCCCCTCCCGCATGTGAATCTGATGATAACCACTTTTCAAATCGATCTTAGAGAATAATTTTGCTCCACTAAGCTCGTCTAACATATCATCAAGTCTAGGGATTGGATGATGGTATTTGACGGTAATTTTGTTGATAGCTCGACAATCTACGCGCATTCTCCATGAACCATCTTTTTTAGGCACCAATAAAACGGGCACCGTACATGGACTCAAACTCTCCCGTATGTATCATTTTTTTCATTAAATCAGTAACTTGTCGTTGTAACTCCTTAGTTTCTTCGGGGATGCTTCGATAGGCTGGTCGATTAGGAATTGTAGCTCCCAAGGTGAAATCAATTTGATGTTCAATACCTCGAATTGGAGGCAGTCCACTAGGAACTTCTTCCAGGAAAATGTCTTCAAATTCCTGTAACAAAGAAACAACAGACAAAGGTAAAGAGTTATCAAGTTCGTTAGTATCAAACAAGCACTCCTTGTACATAAGTACAAACACGGGCTGTTGCATCAATAGAGACTTTCGAATTCCTTTTTCCCTCGCAAATACGCTCATTTTTCCACTCTCATTTTCTTTTTGACTCTCTTCTTCCTCTCGTATTTTTACCTCATCTCTCTCACCTTTTCCTCTCTTTTTTTCAATTTTTTTGTCTTTCTCCTTTTCACTCTTTTTTTCTTGTACTTTTTCTTTCAACTTCAATTGATCTTGATACACTTATCGTGGAGTCAACGGGGCTAAAGTAACATTTTTGCCTCGATGCTTGAACGTGTACTGATTTGTGTAACCATCATGGATCACACGCCTATCAAATTGCCATAGAAGTCCTAAAAGTAGATGTCCCGCGTGCATAGGAACTATATCACACACCATTTCATCTTAGTATTTCCCGATGGAAAATGTCACCACGGCTTGCTTTGTGACTTTAAGCTCTCCTCAATCATTTAACCATTGCAACTTGAATGGAGTTGGATGTTTGGTTGTGGCCAAACCGAGCTTTTCCACCAGCATGTTGCTAGCTACATTAGTACAACTTCAACCATCAATAATTAAACTACATACCTTGCCATGGATGTGGCATCGAATGTGGAAAATGTTCTCTCTTTGTTGATCAGATTCAACACTTTGCACACCAAGGCTTCACTTCACCACTAGAATTTCTCCTTCAACTGGCATTTCTACTTCTTCTCCTTCATCATCGGATGCTACTTCAGATTCATTTTCTTTCTCCTCCTCGGACTCAATTTCACCGTCGGCCCTTACCACCATAATTCGTCGATTAGGACATTGGCTTACTATGTGTCCTCGACCTTGACACTTGAAACAAATAATGTCTTTCGTGCGATTTGGCATTTGTTCGCTTTTGTTCCGACTTGACTCACCAATGGGCTGGTTGGATTTAGTTGCTTCAATCGGCTCTCTTGTTCGAACAGGCGGTTTGTTCACTCCTTGGCTCCATTTGTTAGAAAAAGGATTGGCATAGGGTCTACTTACTCTTTTCCTCTTAAGTTGCTTTTCAACCTTTATCGCTATATGGACCATGTCCATCACTTCACATAGTGTTGTAGTTCAACTAAGTTGGCAATGTCACAGTTTAAACCTGCAAGGAACCTCACCATTGTTGCTTCTTGATTCTCCTCGATATCAGCTTGGATCATCTCTATCTCCATCTCCTTATAGTAATCTTCAACGCTTCTATTACCTTGAGCTAGGTTTTGGAGTCGTTGATATAAATCTCGATGGTAGTAAGAAGGGATGAATCTTTTCTGCATGACCGATTTCATTTCAGCCCAAGTAAAAATAGGCCTTTCACCATTTCTCCTTCGACTTGTTACAAGCTGGTCTCACCACACTATTACATAATCAGAAAACTCAATAGCTACGAGTTTTACCCTTTTACTCTCCGAATAATTGTGGCATTCAAAGACAAGCTCGATCTTTTTTTCCTACTCCAAATAAGCTTCAGGATCATTCTTACCTTGGAATGGTGGAACTGTCATCTTGATAATTTTTAAATTATCATTTGGATGGTCACGATCTCTAGGACCCTAATGTCATTGGTGACCTCGTTTTCGTTCACTTCGAACAGATGAGTCACTTTCTTGCTCAATCTCTTCATTACATCCTCGTCTTGCACCTTTCGAATTTGCTTCTCGTTGTTCACGTGTCTCCACTCGATATAACAAATCTTCGATGGGTTCAAGTTTTTGATCAAACAACCGCTCCATCTCTCGTATTAGTGCTTGAAGAGTAAGATCTGGCACACCTCCTCCAACGTTTCTTACAGGACGTAAACCAACTCCCTCATTTGGATTTCTCTTCAGACTTTGTGACATTTTTTTTATTAAAAGAGAACTCACAAAAAATACCTCACTATTCATCAAAAAGAAATCACACACAAACTTGGCTTTTATACCTCTCGAATAGTCTCACTACTCTCTTGCCTTTTTCCACTCGCTCTGCTTCTCTAAGTTCTTAAGAAATTACTTGACTTCAAAGCTGTTGTTGTGGGTCGGCTTACAAACTTGACGTTTAGGTTACAAAGGATAATATTGTAGGACAATGGGTAGGCTAGAAATAAAGAAATGAAAAAAAAATAATTAAGTGTGGCTGAATGGTAAGATTGATTGGGCAATTCTGGGCAGCAAATGGAGAACTTAAAACAAACCACTTTGAAATTCTTTTTTTTTTCACGACTTTTTTTTGTTTTTCACTTGAAAATGTAATATTCACTCCTTGAATTTGAATGGAGAAAATATTATATATATTTATATTGAAAGTAAATACTATACCAGGATGCCAAACACGTCGATTCTCACTCCAAATTTGCTAGCTCAGATACCAATTTGATACGAACTCGTCTCGTGACTGATTCGAGTCGTTTGTTGCCCGATCATGAATTTGAGTAAAAATGGATCGTTTCAAACAAACAAAGGCTTGTCAAAGAAAAGGCTTAAAGAAAGAAGAAGAAGGCTTAGAAATTAGTAACAAAAAGTTTTAACAAAACAAATGATAAATTTACTAAGGCCAAAAATAAACCAACAATACTTGATTATTGACTTGAATCTCAAATGGCTCTTATATGATTTTGGTTTTTAAGAAAAAAACAGCAAAGAAAAGACCTTGACCCACTATCAAGAATGATAGGCCTTGGTATATGATGAACCTCGACCCACTATCAAGGATGATAGGAACCTTGGTATATGATGAACACCACACTATAAAAGTGATAAGTTCAGAAACAAGGAATGGATAGACGCCACAAGCTAAGCTTGATAAGTCAAATCAATTCCATAAGAACAAGGAGAATTGGATAACTCACAACTTAAAGATTTCATATATATTTAGCCAAAAGTTTTTTTATATAAAGGCTGATTTCATCTATTTGTAGTGTTAGAATAGGCTAGCTGAATGGTCACAAACATTCAACTTAAAGTGCCATTTAAAAGCTGAAATAAAACTCAAGTCTTTTCACATTCTTGAGCCAAATAAGTCCATTCTTGAATTCACTTCAATTCAACTAAATGAATGACTTTAATTGCTTGAAAAATGACTCTTGAGTTAGCCCTTGGCCATCCGAATAGACACCAACTTATTAACCAGCTCCTTAATGGTATTTGAATGCTTGAATTAACCTTTGAAATGGCAAAAACGGGTTGGTAGTTGAAAAGGTTGCTACCAAAATTAAATAGATGATATAATGCTCTTTAAAACCTCCTTAAATGATGTATAAACCTCCTTTGTGTCAGCCCCTTTACTTTGTAACCAAAAATGACTTGGACAACCATTTTATTTAATTTGTAGCAGCCTTGAATTGTAACGGTTATGCCTTGAAAAGACTCCTGCAATAAACACATTAAAATGAGCTTATTAAACACATGTAAACACTTATTAAACATAACACACATTAAGTAAATGAACTAAAACATATGCATCAATTATTCCAGCAACTAATTAATTAAAGAAGCATAATTAAATGAACTTAACTCATGCATCAATAAATAATCCAAAGAATTAGATTAATTAAGAGCAACACTTATTAAATGAAGTTCAACAAAAGCACTTATTAATTAAACTAAGATAAGTTGAATAAAATCCAGCAACTCATTTATTAAAGTAAGATGAGTTTATTAAAAATTAAGTTCAACTTGCAATAAATTGCAAGTGGTGCCAATTGAGTCGTCCCATGCATGAATGTCGGATTCGACCTCTTGCTCTCCCCAAGTTCGATCGGTAACACCCCTAACCTGTATCCGTCGCCGGATTAGGGTTATGAGGCATTGCTCGACAAATCCCCAATTCAACATATAAATAAAAATCATTATAACATAGCAATATATCTTTCAATTTGGTCATAATCGTATGCACCATTAATAATGTTATACTATCATTGAAAACTAAACATTTACATATATACATATATATATCACGATTCTATAGTACCAAATACACATAAAAGTAGTCTATTCAAATAGTATAAATTACTATTCATTTAGTAAGTAATTCACCATGACCTAATATGCACATTACTTGTATTCATTTTGCCAACAAAGTACCATACACTTTAAGCTAACAAACTCATACTAAAATCAATGCCAAAGCGAATCAAACATATAATATCCAAACTCATTCAAGATCATATATGCATTATGAACGAAAATATATATCTTGGAAAACATGTCCTGTAATGTCATTTATCCCTAAATATAAATGATACTTACTAAAACACACGTATATAACAAGATAAATTGTTTCGATGTTAATTTAATCCAAATCCTTTATAAACTCATATTCAAACATTTCACGGATACCATGACCGAATCTATAAAATGAATATACCACAATTTGGTCATTATTATATCACATCCAAAAGTCATATATGTAAAGTGTAATATAGTTATCTCATAACTTAACATAACATGTAAGTATATTGGTATATTTATATACATATAAAATCATACACCATTCGAAATATACTACATGTCTTACTCAAACCATGTTCATGCATTATAGATGACATATATGTAATATTATGGTATAAACTCCCAAAATAAACTTACCACGAACCGAACATACACAAAACATTATCATCACGCTCAATAATTTAAAGCCAACCCAGCACCAAATATAGAAGTAAAGCCATTTTCGCATGGCATTAATACATTCATATAACATCATTCAAGCCAATTCAAAATCGGTTTATCCTATACATGCCATAGACTTTAAGTTTATATACAAAAGAGGTACCAAAACTTTGATGATAGTGTGATGAGCTTCAACTGTGATTCCCGGGCACGAGATGAACACCCCAAAAGAAATGTACAATACACAAGCAACCATAATCGAAATAAGCTTCCACAGCTTAGTAAGATTTAAACAATTCATATTCAAATAAGCTTATTCAAGATTTTATAACTAATCTCATGTATATCATCCTTGCCGAATAACCAGATATTCAAGAATAGAATTCATATCAACTTATTTTTATATAACTATACATATATATTACATATTTCCATATATCACCATCATGTATTAATAATTAGCATACTCATTTCCTGCTTACCGAGTCTTATACTTCCATTTCGAGTTACCATGAATTTCGAGAAGATATACATAATACATACCTTTAATTTACTTACCTTTCACAACTTAACCATTCATACATAACATAGGGTACTATATTCATTTATCCTCATAAACACAATAGCATTTGCAAATAATATCGTTTAACGAACCTCTTACCTGCTCGCTAGGAAATAAGATTTAGTAACGTGTCGCACACTTAGTGCCGTTACTTAACATTTCTGCACACTTGGTGCCATTTCCAGTAACGTATCGCACACTTAGTGCCGTTACTTTACATTTCCGCACACTTAGTGCCATGTGACCGATTTCGCACACATAGTGCCCGGTTATAAGCTCGTACACTTAGTACTTTTTGTAAACCTGTAAATCGTTTAAATGTATATATATATATAAATAACCAAAAATCCAATCCACCACCATGCGCATAAGTGTATACATATAAACATAACTTCAACATCTCATACCCCAAATAGAATATCATATTCGGCCAAATCAATAGCATGTAACTAAATTACCATTAGATATATTCATGTCATAATTTAATGTCTCTCAATCCATTTACAACATTGACATTTAATTATTCATCTCATGATATCATATTCAAATTCCAAGAAATATCATATCAAGCTATTTTATACCAAAATTCACTTTCACATTCGGCTATGTGCCATTCTTTATACTTAACTTCATTAACATGGATACATGTATAAAAGACATTCGGTTTATCTTAATTGTTTAGAATCTTACCTCGAAAGTTGACGAATTAAGCTTCCCGGCTATTCGTTTAATTTTGCTTTTCCCCGATCCAATCCCTTTTCCTTTTGTTCTTGATCTAAATAATTCCAAATTAAACTCATTCAAATATATTTTTCATTCAATTTAATCCAAGAATACATAATTATGCAAATTATTATTTTACCCCTAACATTTACAACTTTTACAATTTAGTCCCTAATGCACAAAACACAAAATGCACATAATTTTAGTTCACTCCCTAAGGGCTGAATGTTCATCATGCTTGTATAAGTCCATACAAGCCATTTATTTAGCATTTTAGTCCCTCAACTATTTAATTTTTCTAATTTAATCCTTAATACTCAATTTAATCAAAATCTCCGATTCAGTACATATTGATTTAAAACATAATCATAATATTCTACCATCAACATTTCAAAGCATGAACATTCATCAATGGCCAAATCATCAACATACCTCAAACTCAAAAATTTCAACATGGGTTAGATAGTATTCGAAGCAACGAACTCAAAAACGTAAAAATTTTCAAAAACCGAGCTCAATTACTAACCTTAATATAGCATGCAATGGCCGAATGGTTTGAAGCTAAAGTTTCTTCTTCTCTCTTTTAGTTTCGTGAAGATGATAATGAAAAATGGGGAAAATAAAACATGTTTCTATTTTAATAATATTAATATATTTCATATCATGCCACTATCTTATAATAATATATATAAAATATACTTTAATATAAAATTAAGGTCAATGCCGTCCACTACTACTTGTTTAAAGGTCAAATTTGCAACTTCAATCCCATGCAAAAAGATGACCATTCAATTTGGCCACTTAATTCCATAACGGCTATTTTTCCCACTTACTCGGTTTAGTCCTTTCACTTAAATTAAACACCCAAACAAACAATTTAATCTACAATATTTTAGCACATGCTCAAACACATAACAAAGATATCAAATAAATAATTAAAATATTTTTCTAACCCGGATTCGTGGTCCCAAAACCACCGTTTCGATTAGGGCCGTAATTAGGCTATTACAACTCTCCCCCTTAAGGGATTTTTGTCCTCGAAAATCTTACCGTTGAATAATTGAGGGTAGCGTTCTTTCATAGATTCTTCAGTTTCCCAGGCCGCTTCCTCAACCCCGTGTTTTTGCCACATAACTTTAACCAACGAAATTTTCTTATTTCGCAACTCTTTCACTTCACGAGCTAAGATGCTAATCGGTTCCTCCTCGCAAGTCAGATCGAGTTGAATTTCAATCTCTGATGGACTGATCACATGCGAAGGGTCGGATCGGTATCGTTTAAGCATCGATACATGGAAGACATTATGAATTTTGTTTAGTTCAGGTGGCAACATAAGTCTAGACGCAACCGGCCCAATACGCTCAATAACTTCATAGGACCCAATGAATCACAGACTCAACTTTCCTTTACGACCAAATCTAAGTATCTTTTTCCACGGTGATACTTTCAAGAACACTCGATCATCCACTTGAAACTCTATATCCTTTCGTTTCAAATCTGCATACGACTTCTGACGATCTGATGCGACTTTCAAACTTTCTCGAATTACTTTAACTTTCTGCTCCGTCTCTCTAATTAAATCAACCGTGTGTATCTTGCCTTCACTTAGCTCGGTCCAATATAAAGGTGTACGAAATTTTCGACCGTACAATGCTTCATAGGGTGCCATTTTAATACTTCATTGAAAGCTGTTGTTGTATGCAAATTCAATCAAAGTAGGTATCGTTCCCACGTACCTTCAAACTCAAGAATGCAACATCTCAACATATCCTCGAGTATTTGAATAACACGCTCGGATTGACCATCCGATTGAGGGTGAAAAGCTGTACTGAAATGTAACTTGGTACCTAGAGCATCCTGTAGTTTCTTCCAAAATCGCGATGTGAACCTCGGATCTCTATCCTAAACAATAGAAACAGGTACTCCGTGTAATCGTACGATCTGCGATATGTACAACTCAGCTAATTTATCAAGTGAGAAATGCATACGTCAATCTATCAACAATAACCCAGATTGAATCTTTCTTACTTGGCGTCAAAGGCAAACCCGATACAAAGTCCATCGTAACACGATCCCACTTCCACTCTGGTATCATAATCGGCTGAAGTAGTCCCGATGGCACTTGATGCTCAGCTTTCACTTGTTGGCATACTAAACACTTTGACACATAGTCAGAGATGTCTCGTTTCATACCATGCCACCAAAAATGTTGTTTTAGGTCGTTATACATTTTCGTGCTACCCGGATGAATCGACAATCTACTATTATGTGCTTCATCACAAATCATTCGAATCAATTCAGGGTTGTTAGGCACACATATCTAATTCTTGAACCGTAGACATCCTTCAGCATCTATCTGAAAGTCTGAATCCGAACACAAGCCACAATGACTCTTTTTTGCTTTAAAATCATTATCAACCTCTTCAGCTTCTTGAATTTGTTGTACAAACAATGGTCTCGCTTTCAACTCAGCAATGATCACACCATCATTGGTCATAGCTATATCTGCATTTATTGCGCGTAGAGTAAATAGTGACTTTCGGCTAAGTGCATCAGCAACCACATTAGCCTTCCCCGAGTGATAATCAATCACAAGGTCATAGTCTTTCAATAGTTCTAACCATCGTCGCTATCTCAAATTCAGATCCTTCTAAGTCATTAAATACTTTAGACTCTTATGATCCAAATAGACATGGCATTTCTCACCGAATAGATAATGACGTCATATTTTCAAAGCAAAGACTATAGCAGCCAACTCAAGATCATGGGTCGAATAGTTCCTCTCGTGCGGTTCCAACTGTCTCGAAGCATAGGCTACAACTTTACCCTCCTGCATCAATACACAACCCAGCCCAATTAAGGATGCATCACTGAAAATAACGAACTCTTTACCCGACTCTAGCTGAACGAGCACTGGAGCTTCCGTTAGTAAGGTCTTCAGTTGATTAAAACTCTTCTGACACTTTTCTGACCACTCGAATTTTACGTCTTTCTGTAAGAGCTTTGCCATCGGGGTTCTTATCATAGAAAATCCTTTCACGAAACGTCTATAATATCAGGTGAGCCCTAGAAAGCTACGTACCTCAGAAATGTTCCGCAGAGATTTCCAATCCAATATAGTTGAGATTTTACTCGGGTCAACCCAAATGCCCGATGCTGAAATAACATGCCCTAGGAAGCTAACTTTACTCAACCAAAACTCACATTTGCTGAATTTTGCGTACAACTGCTTCTCATGTAAAATCTGCAACACCAGCCTCAAATGTTCAGCATGCTCAGTTTCGTTTCGTGAATAGATCAGTATGTCATCTATGAATACAATCATAAACCGATCTAGGTACAGTCTAAATACCCAATTCATCAGATCCATGAAAACAGTAGGGGCATTAGTGAGTCCAAACGGCATCACCAAGAACTCTTAATGACCATATCTTGTCCGAAAAGCAGTATTTGGTATGTCTGATTCCCTAACTCGCAACTGATAATATCTTGACCTCAGATCAATTTTTGAGAACACCGAGGCTCCCTTGAGCTGATCAAATAAATCGTCGATACGTGGCAACGGATATTTGTTCTTTACGGTCACCTTATTGAGCTGTCGATAATCAATGCACATTCTCAAAGTTCCGTCCTTCTTTTTCACAAATAGAACGGGTGCACCCAGGGAGAGAAACTCGGTCGAGCGAAACCTCTATCTGTCAATTCTTGCAATTGAGCCTTCAATTCTTTTAATTCAGTCAGTGCCATTTTATACGGAGCTATCAAAATCGGAGTTGTTCTTGGCACTAGCTCGATACCAAACTCTACCTCACGAACGAGTGGCAATCTCGGTAATTCCTCCAGAAACACATCCGGATACTCACTAACAACTGGTATAGATTCAATCTTCTTTTCGGTTACCTTGCTATCAATCACATACGCAAGATAAGCTTCACAACCCTTTCTCAAATACTGTCGAGCCAACATCAAAGATATCACAGCCGGTAGCACATTCAAATCCACAGACTCAACTCGAATTATCTCATTATTCTAGCATCTCAAATCAATAGTCTTTCATCTGTAATTCACTACCACGTCGTGAACTATTAACCAATCCATACTGAGGATAATACCGAACTCGTCGAATGGTAATAGTACCAGATTGACCGGAAAACATAAGTCTCAAACCATCAAAGGGCAATTCTTGCACACTTTATCAACTAGTACAGATCTACCCAGGGGGTTCGAAACCCAAATCACAAACTCAATAGACTCAACAGGTAGTGTCTTGTTGGATACTAATGTTTCACACACATATGAATAAGTTGAGCCGGGATCAATCAAAGCAGTTACACTAGTATCAAAGAGAGTGAAAATACCGGTAATGACATCTGGAGATGAGACCTCCTCTCTAGCACAGATGGCATAAGCTCTAGCCGGTGCACGTGTAATATCCCGAATTAGGGGTTGCGAGTTTGGTAAATAACTCGAGTGTTAGTGGGCCTCAGAGTGATTTTAATGTGTTATTAGAGTTTCTAAAGCCCGAGGATAAAATGGGAGCATTTTGGAAATTTTGAAAATTTTGGGCTCAATGTGAAATTTTGGCGGAGGAGGCCCTAATAATAAATTTTGTAAAATTTTGGACATGAAAGTCCAGTAGTAAAGTGGCTTCCGTGTGCCACTTAAGGGTCAGCGCCAAAACAAGTCAGTGGTTCGAGTCTTAGGCGCAGCAAAAGCATTTTTTTTATTTTGTAAAAGGGCGCTGCATAAGGAGGCCTTAAAAAGGAATCGGGGTGAATTGAATCACAAAAGCGAGTGCACAGGCGAGATGGCAAGGGCGTTAGCGTGCGCGCGGGAGGCCTTCGCAGGGCTCGAGTTCGAGTCTGAAGGCAACGATTGCGTTTTGTTTTGTTCTTTGGAACCAGCAAGGCGCTGCGAGTGAGGGTTTAAAAGGAAAATGCGATGCAATTCTAGCATAAAATGCATAGTGGCCGAGTGGCCAAGGTCTTTGTGTGAGAGCTAAGGCTCGGAAGACTCGTGTTCGAGTCCTAGAGATCGCTCATGATGCGCTTTATTTTCTTTTTAGCATTCAGACCTGGGAACTGGCAAGGTAAGGTTTAAAAGAATTTCGGCAAGCAATATTGACATGAAAGTCAGGGTGGCCGAGTGGTTAAAGACGTGGCTTGAGAGTAGCGACTAAAGGGACTCGCGTTCGAGTCCTGGAGTTCTCTCTTAAAGCATTTTATTTTTCTACTCTTAGCATTAAAGCTTACGGGCGTGAAAGTAAAGCTTAAAAGAAATCGAGAGGAGATTATCGCATGAAATGCTTAGAGACCAGAATTGTTGGGGCGTGGACACGTCTTCTCCGTGTCTCGGGTTCGAGACCTGGGCGCAGCGCGTGACCTTGTTTCTTTTTTTTCTGGCGACGGAAAGTGGTGCATGCAACATCACGGCATGCATGCGTGAGCCATGTTTTAAGAGAGAATTGTTATTTTATTTTATTTTTATTTCTTTTTGAATGTGTATGGGAAATTATAAGTATTATTATTATTTTATGCATGGGAATTAGCTAAGTTTGATTTTTAAATTTCAAATGGTGTTGGGCATGCTTTTTAACAAAGAATTTTCTTTGTTTTTGTGAGAATAGGAACAAAGCATGCCGTTGGGAGTTTGGGCATGTCTTGGGATGTTCATTTTTTTAATTGATTGGATGAATGAACTTAGTGAGGAGCTTGCTAATAAACAATGTTATTGGTATTTGATGTTGGAAATTTCAAAGAGATAAAGCATGGCCGCCATTTTGCTTAACAAAACATGGCGAATGAAACAAAGTTTGGGAAAAAAAAAAGGAGGCATGGCCGGCAAATTGTTTAGTAAACTTGGCCAAAAATCCATTCCTTCCTCCATTTTAGTAATGGCCGAATGTTGGAGACCATAGAAAGCTTAGTCGAAACTTGTTTTGTTTCTTTGACATTGTTGTCTTGACCAAGAGAAAGAAAGAAAGAGTAAGTTTGAGTTTGGTTTTGATGAAGCTAGTAAGTATTTTGGCTAGCTCTTGTTGATCTCTTTGTCTTTTCATTGTTGCTAGCCGAACATGATAGACACTATTGCTTGAATCCTTATTGAAGAAGGTGTCTTGACTACTTCCTTTTAGTCTCTCTAAGCAAAAGATTGGTAAGTACCCTATTAAGTAGTTGGCTTCTTCTCCTTTTCTTTTTGCATGCGAAAATCAAGGCTAGATTTTGATTCTAAGAATAGCCAAACATGCTAAAGGTTATATTGATGTATTTCTATTGTGCTAGTGTTAAGGAACTTTTAAAAGAGATTTACGGTTTCGGCTATTCAAGGGATTTGGTAACTACCAAAGGCATGCAAATCTTTTGAGACTTGAAAAAGCTAGGTGTTTCAAAGGATCGGGTGACTAATTCGGGATTTCAACCATATTGACAAGAATAAAGGAAGCTCTCGGTTTTTGAGCATCAAAGGTAGTGGATGTTGACTTTCGGCCTAAGGCCCTATTATTAGTACTAAATGTGACCGATTTCGGTTATGTGTTTTAGGGGCTAATCGATTAATAATGAAGCTTGGGACTTTAGTTGATATTAGAATCGATAAATCGAATATCGCTTTAAGCAAAGCGTAGTTATCGTGACCGTTCTTTTATGATATATGTATTGTAAGTATTATTTTATGTAAATGTATGAGTTGTGCATGTTAATCAAAATAAAAGCTATGATGATGGATACCCGTAGTGGGTGATTGAATAATCGAGTTAGTGGTTCTTGTATTAACTTTTCGATTATAAATGATTATCGATGAGTGTAAAATAATGTGACGTGTATTGTTTTGAATAGCATGTTACCACGAAACTTAATATATATATGGACTATGTGAATATGGGCTTTGTAATTGTATACTTATGTGTATGGACTATGTGAATATGAGCTTGAAATTGTGTAACTTTGTAATTGTGTATTTATGTGCATGTATTGTGCGGATTTGGGCCAAGCCCATTTATGAGGACATGTGTACTAACTATGCAATCGAGTCTTGGTGACTCACTCCGATTTTTATTAAACCTTTCAGTAGCGCTTAATGCTTGGACCGGGTTTGGAGCGGGTACAAAGGTGGCCATGCAAAGTGGATTTTCATGCAAAGGAATCTCTTGGTTAATGAATTAAATATTTATGTTTTCCGTATTTTGATTAAGTGTGTATTGTAATAAGGCCCACTAAAGTATTTCGCTTCTTTTTAAGTATCTTTATTATGCCCTATTATGGATGTATGATTTAAAGGTTGATTACAAATGGTTTTATTTTCTCAAGTAAAGCTTGAACCCGATATGTTTATAACAAATTCGATTTTTACTTAGAATATTACAGTCACGAAAATGTTTTACCAAACTCGACAAAATTTTAACTATTCTTACTATTAAGAAAGAATATTTTTGAAAGTGTTCTGCAGTGGGCATTCCAAATTCGGTCGGATTAAATGGGCCGGGTTTGGGGTGTTACATTTTGTATCGAGCATGGTTCAAAACTCGGCTTTGAGGTTTTGGGCGAAAATAGTTTTTAAAGTGGGCTTTTCAAAATGTGAACTTCTATTTTGGGCTTATTACGGCATGGCACTGTACCTCAGGCCCAAGTCCACAGTAAGTACCTCTGACTATTGAGGTATAGTGAATATATGAATTGTATGAGCATAATTGGGCTTGTAGATTGGAAAATTTGGACTATTGAACCCTAAGCCTAGTCTATTCAAAAACAAGTGCATAAGACTTAAGGACCAAATGACCCTAGAGGTGTAGTGAATGAATGTGTCCCTGCTTGTGAACGTGTATGTGACTCTCTGAATAAGAAATAGCGAACTTGAACTAAACCTATGTGTGATCGAATAATCAGTGGAACAAATTTCTAATGCATAAAACTTTTAAGTTGGATTGTGCGATAAGAGATAAGTCCTAGAGGACATGATCGAGGTAAAATGGCGTCATCGGGACTCGTTAGATCGGGTCAAGGGTTGATAATAAGGTATCACCTCCACCACCACCCTTGATAATGAGTAGCAAGATCAAACAAGAGATAATACTGTATCGCGTTGTAAGTTTTAGAGATGGTGGCTGAAGAGGGAGAAATATGAGAGCTCGAAAATTTGTTTTCGAGCGACTTTAAGCCAATGGATCGGATTTGTTTTGTGATATATCGGGCGTGGCACCCAAAGGTGTGATTGAATATCGGTTGGAAACAACCAAGCGAGTTGTGGATGAGCTCGATCTAAACCACGAGGAAAAAGTGAAAGGAATAGTGACGCTAATTGGCGATGAGATGTATAAATGGTGGTTCACGGTTCGGGATAATGTCACGGCTGAGGACCCCACTTGAGAATATGTCAAGATAACATACCAGAAGAAGTATGTCAGTACTTACTACATTGATGCTCCGAGGAATGTGTTTTTGGGACTAGTTCAATGGAACAAGTCTATTGCGAAATACGAGACTGAATTCCTAAAGTTAAGCCAATATGCTCGAGGAATAGTGACTACAAAACATGAACAATGTGTCCGGTTTGAGGAAGGATTAAGAGACGGCCTGAGACTGTTGATAGTTCCTCAATAGGAACGAGAGTTCATTGTGTTAATTGAAAAAGCTAAGATAGTTGAAAAGAGTAAGGACTCGACGAGATAAAATCGAGATAAGGATATGAACCGTGATGGGAGAAATTTTGAATTGTCTAAATTATCTGAGGGTCTTCGGAAAAGACCGAGGCTTGAAAGTTTTGCTAGTGTGACTAAGCCAACTATGGGAAATCGGGACCGTCCGTGTGCTCAGTGTAGAAAATATCGTGTCGGTGAGTATTGGAACCAGAAATTGAGAATATTTTAAGTATAAGTCTATAAGCAATTGAATATTGTTAATGTTAGTTATAACCTTGTGTACATGTTGGAATTCTGGTTATAAATATAGTGAAAGCCGACTGTGGATAGACTTTCTATCGTGAAATGTTACTGAAGTGGTAAGTACAAGTGATATGTGGATAGACTATCTATCATGAAATATTATTGAAGTGAAAAATACAAGTGATGTGAATTATATATGGTTTATAATTTTGGTCCGCTTGTAATGTGATTCAGATGATGATAATCTCGTATTTCGGGCTTTCAGCCTAGCAGGCCTTATGCCGGTGTATTGCATTTCGGGCTTTCAGCCTAGCAGGCCTTGTGCCGGTGTATTGCATTTCGGGCTTTCAGCCTAGCAGGCCTTGTGCCGGTGTATTATTTCGGGCTTTCAGCCTAGCAGGCCTTGTGCCGGTGTATTATATTTCAGGCTTTGATGCCTAGCAGGCCTTGTGCCGGTGTATATTTCAGGCTTTGATGCCTAGCAGGCTTAATGCCGGTGATGTGTTATAATAGAGATTTCATGAATCACTTACAAGATGGAACATGTTTATTACCATAAGCTAAATGCTCGGGTAAGTACAAGTCTTTTATACTTGCAAGAAATAAAGTGAGTTAGTATATTTCCATTTGAACTAAGTAAGATGTGATATAGTTGAAGCTTCGGCAAGACTTTCAATATGTGCAATTGATCTTACCAGTGATGTGTATGATATCCATAATGGAATTTAAGCTTGAATATGCTTATGGAAAAGTGGCCATATGTGAAAATGATAAATGTGAAAGAGGTTGGATATGTTTACATATGTGTATCATCGGGTATATGATTGATATGTGGTGAATTAAAACGTGCGGATGTTCGTCCATGAGTAATTTCGAGGATCGAAATTATTTTTAAGGGGGGTAGAATTGTAATATCCCGAATTAGGGGTTGTGAGTTTGGTAAATAACTTTCAGTGTTAGTGGGCCTCAGAGTGATTTTAATGTGTTATTAGAGTTTCTAAAGCCCGAGGATAAAATGGGAGCATTTTGGAAATTTTGAAAATTTTGGGCTCAATGTGAAATTTTTGGCGGAGAGGCCCTAATAATAAATTTTGTAAAATTTTGGACATGAAAGTCCAGTAGTAAAGTGGCTTCCGTGTGCCACTTAAGGGTCAGCGCCAAAACAAGTCAGTGGTTCGAGTCTTAGGCGCAGCAAAAGCATTTTTTTTATTTTGTAAAAGGGCGCTGCATAAGGAGGCCTTAAAAAGGAATCGGGGTGAATTGAATCACAAAACAGTGCCTGGGCGAGATGGCAAGGACGTTAGCAGCACGCGGGAGGCCTTCGCAAGGGCTCGAGTTCGAGTCTTAAAGGCAACGATTGCGTTTTGTTTTGTTCTTTTGGAACCAGCAAGGGGCGCCTGCGAGTGAGGGTTTAAAAGGAAAATGCGATGCAATTCTAGCATAAAATGCATAGTGGCCGAGTGGCCAAGGTCTTTGTGTGAGAGCTAAGGCTCGGAAGACTCGTGTTCGAGTCCTAGAGATCGCGCATAATGCGCTTTATTTTCTTTTTAGCATTCAGACCTGGGAACTGGCAAGGTAAGGTTTAAAAGAATTTCGGCAAGCAATATTGACATGAAAGTCAGGGTGGCCGAGTGGTTAAAGACGTGGCTTGAGAGTAGCGACTAAGGGGACTCGCGTTCGAGTCCTGGAGTTCTCTCTTAAAGCATTTTATTTTTCTACTCTTAGCATTAGAGCTTACGGAGCCAGCGAAAGTAAAGCTTAAAAGAAATCCAGAGGAGATTATCGCATGAAATGCTTAGAGACCGAATGGCTGAGGCGTGGACACGTCTTCTCCAGGTCTCGGGTTCGAGACCCTGGAGCGCAGCGTGACCTTGTTTCTTTTTTTCTGCTGACGGGAAAGTGGCTGCATGCAACATGCAGCATGCATGCGTGAGCCATGTTTTAAGAGAGAATTGTTATTTTATTTTATTTTTTATTTCTTTTGGAATGTATGGGAAATTATAAGTATTATTATTATTTTATGCATGGGAATTAGCTAAGTTTGATTTTTAAATTTCAAATGGTGTTGGGCATGCTTTTTAACAAAGAATTTTCTTTGTTTTTGTGAGAATGGGAACAAAGCATGCCGTTGGGAGTTTGGGCATATCTTGGGATGTTCATTTTTTTTAATTGATTGGATGAAGGAACTTAGTGAGGAGCTTGCTAATAAACAATGTTATTGGTATTTGATGTTGGAAATTTCAAAGAGATAAAGCATGGCCGGCCATTTTGCTTAACAAAACATGGCCGAATGAAACAAAGTTTGGGAAAAAAAAATGGAGGCATGGCCGGCAAATTGTTTAGTAAACTTGGCCAAAAAATCCATTCATTCCCTCCATTTTAGTAATGGCCGAATGTTGGAGACCATAGAAAGCTTAGTCGAAACTTGTTTTGTTTCTTTGACATTGTTGTCTTGACCAAGAGAAAGAAAAAAAGAGTAAGTTTGAGTTCGGTTTTGATGAAGCTAGTAAGTATTTTGGCTAGCTCTTGTTGATCTCTTTGTCTTTTCATTGTTGCTAGCCGAACATGATAGACACTATTGCCGAATCCTTATTGAAGAAGGTGTCTTGACTACTTCCTTTTAGTCTCTATAAGCAAAAGATTGGTAAGTACCCCTATTAAGTAGTTGGCTTCTTCTCCTTTTCTTTTGCATGCCAAAATCAAGGCTAGATTTTGATTCTAAGAATAGCCAAACATGCTAAAGGTTATATTGATGTATTTCTATTGTGCTAGTGTTAAGGAACTTTTAAAAGAGATTTCTGGTTTCGGCTATTCAAGGGATTTGGTAACTACCAAAGGCATGCAAATCTTTTGAGACTTCGAAAAAGCTAGGTGTTTCGAAAGGATCGGGTGACTAATTCGGGATTTCGAACCATATTGACAAGAATAAAGGAAGCTCTCGGGTTTTTGAGCATCAAAGGTAGTGGATGTTGACTTTCGGCCTAAGGCCCTATTATTAGTACTAAATGTGACCGATTTCGGTTATGTGTTTTAGGGGCTAATCGATTAATAACAGAAGCTTCGGGACTTTAGTTGATATTAGAATCGATAAATCGAATATCGCTTTAAACAGGTGCGTAGTTATCGCACTGTTCTTTTGCTTGATATATGTATTGTAAGTATTATTTTATGTAAATGTATGAGTTGTGCATGTTAATCAAAATAAAAGCTATGATGATGGATGCCCGTAGTGGGTGATTGAATAATCGAGTTAGTGGTTATCAGATTAACTTTTCGATTATAAATGATTATCGATGAGTGTAAAATAATGTGATGTGTATTGTTTTGAATAGCATGTTACCACGAAACTTAATATATATATGGACTATGTGAATATGGGCTTTGTAATTGTATACTTATGTGTATGGACTATGTGAATATGGGCTTCGAAATTGTGTAACTTTGTAATTGTGTATTTATGTGCATGTATTGTGTGGATTTGGGCCAAGCCCATTTATGAGGACATGTGTACTAACTATGCACTGAGTCTTGGTGACTCACTCCGATTTTTATTAAACCTTTCAGGTAGCGCTTAATGCTTGGACCGGGTTTGGAGCGGGTACAAAGGTGGCCATGCAAAAGTGGATTTTCATGCAAAGGAATCTCTTGGTTAATGAATTAAATATTTATGTTTTCCGTATTTTGATTAAGTGTGTATTGTAATAAGGCCCACTAAAGTATTTCAGTTCTCTTTTTAAGTATCTTTATTATGCCCTATTATGGATGTATGATTTAAAGGTTGATTACAAATGGTTTTATTTTCTCAAGTAAAGCTTGAACCCGATATGTTTATAACAAATTCCGATTTTTACTTAGAATATTACCAGTCACGAAAATGTTTTACCAAACTCGACAAAATTTTAACGGTCTTACTATTAAGAAAGAATATTTTTGAAAGTGTTCCGCAGTGGCATTCCAAATTCGGTCAGATTAAATGGGCCGGGTTTGGGGTGTTACAGCACGGGCCTCTGATCAAATAGCCGCATCTGTAATCCCTCTCTGAGCACCACTCCTACCTCCCACAATACGAGATGGTCTACCTCTAGCTGTAGTGCTGCTCAATCTCGCACTCTGAGCAGCACCCTTTTCAGCGGTCTCCGGGCAATCCCGAATTAAATGATCCTACGAACCACACTTATAACAAGTGCGATTAATAGATTTACCCCAGCATTCTCTGAAATGCCATCTGCCGCACTACTGACACTCTGGTTTGCTCGATCGAGCATTGCCAACACTAGCAACTGATGTAGCTCGAGAACTCACTGGTGGTCGTTCTCGTATAGAAATCCTGGTGTTAGGTTTGGACCAGCTACCATCATTCTTGTACTTCTTTGTTGCCAATTGAGAAAATTTACTCGCAGATCTCTTTCGAAAGTCTTTAGCTTCAAACTCAGCTTTCCACTTTTCTTTTCCCAACTCATCAGCCTTGCAAGTTCGTTCAACCAATACTACAAACTCGTTTATTTCAAGGATGCCAACCAGAAGTTTTATATCTTTGTTTAGACCATCTTCGAATCTCCGACACATAGTAGCCTCAGATGAAACACATTCACGAGCGTAGAGACTAAGTTTCACAAACTTGCGCTCGTATTTGGAGACGGTCATACGACCCTGCTTGAGCTCGAGAAATTCTTTACGTTTAGAGTCTATGAAACGCTGGCTTATATATTTCTTACAGAATTCTGTCTGAAAGAATTCCCATGTAACTCTCTCCTTCGGAACAACTGATACAAAAGTATTCCACCAATAGTAGCCAGAATAATGTAATAAGGATATGGCACACTTCAGGCACTCATTGGGCGTGCAAGATAGCTCATCGGAAACTCGAATAGTATTATCAAGCCAATATTTAGCTCGGTCTGCGTCGTCATCATCTTCGGCTCTAAATTCTTGAGCCCCGTGTTTTCTAATGTAATCAGCCGGAGGCTTGCTTGCTCGTTCAGGATTTACAATCGGGGGTACCACCGGTACTACAGGGGGTGTGTTAGGATTCAGAGGTGGTTGAACAGCCGGATTGGTCAGTATATACTAACTGAACCAATCATCCATCATGCTATAGAAGGCTTGTTTAGCCCCCTCATCGGGATTACTCGTAACTGGTCGAGATTCCTCTGGCGCGGTCCCTTGCACGGGAGCAGGCGCCACGCTCTCGACGTCATCAGTTATAGCTCGCTCGGGATTAGGATCCATTACTATATGGAAGGAACAAACATATTTCACTGTCAGAGGTCATTACACTATCACATTATAAAATATGGCATGTACAGCTAAACTCACACGCACGACGTTAGTACGAGAACCGACTAAACTGTAGCTCTGATACCAATCAAATGTAACACCCTAACCTGTACCTGTCATCGAATTAGGGTTACGAGGCATTACTAGACAAATCCCTAATTCAGCATATATATAAAAATCATTATAACATAGCAATATATCATTCAATTTGGTCATAATCGTATGCACCATTAATAATGCTATACTATCATTGAATACTAAACATTTACATATATACATATATATACATATCACGATTCTATAATACCAAATACAGATAAAAGTAGTACTATTCAAATAGAATAAATTACTATTCATTTGGTAAGTAATTCACCATGACCAAATATGCACATTACTTGTATTCATTTTGCCAACAAAGTACCATACACTTTAAGCTAACAAACTCATACTAAAATGTATGCCAAACCGAATCAAACATATAATATCCAATCTCATTCAAGATCATATATGCATTATGAACGAAAATATATATCTCGAAAAACATGTCCTATAATGTCATTTATCCCTAAATATAAATGATACTTACTAAAACACACGTATATAACAAGACAAATTGTTTCAATGTTAATTTAATCCAAATCCTTTATAAACTCATATTCAAACATTCCATGGATACCATGACCGAATCTATAAAATGAATATACCACAATTTGGTCATTATTATATCACATCCAAAAGTCATATATGTAAAATATAATATAGTTATCTCATAACTTAACATAACATGTAAGTATATATGTATATTTATATACATATAAAATCATATACCATTCGAAACATACTACATGTCTTACTCAAACCATGTTCATGCATTATAGATAACATATATGTAATATTATGATATAAACTCCCAAAATAAACTTACCACAAACCTAACATACACAAAACATTATCATCACGCTCAATAATTTAAAGCCAACCCAACCCCAAATATAGAAGTAAAGCCATTTTCGCATGGAATTAATACATTCATATAACATCATTCAAGCCAATTCAAAATTGGTTTCTCCTATACATGCCATAGACTTTAAGTTTATATACAAAAGAGGCACCAAAACTTTGATGATAGTGTGATGAGCTTCAACTGTGATCCCCAAGCATGAGATGAACACCCAAAAAGAAATCTACAATACACAAGCAACCATAATCGAAATAAGCTTCCACAGCTTAGTAAGATTTAAACAATTCATATTCAAATAAGCTTATTCAAGATTTCATAACTAATCTCATGTATATCATCCTTGCCGAATAACCAGATATTCAAGAATAGAATTCATATCAACTTATTTTTATATAACTATACATATATATTACCTATTTCCATATATCACCATCATGTATTAATAATTAGCATACTCATTTCCTACTTACCGAATCCTATACCACCATTTCTAGTTACCATGAATTTCGAGAAGATATACATAATACATACCTTTAATTTACTTACCTTTCACAACTTAACCATTCATACATAACATAGGGTACTATATTCATTTATCCTCATAAACACAATAGCATTTGCAAATAATATCGTTTAACGAACCTCTTACCTGCTCACTAGGAAATAAGATTTAGTAACGTGTCGCACACTTAGTGCCGTTACTTAACATTTCCGCACACTTAGTGCCATTTCCAGTAACGTATCGCACACTTAGTGCCGTTGCTTTACATTTTCGCACACTTAGTGCCATGTGACCGATTTCGCACACATAGTGCCCGGTTATAAGCTCGTACACTTAGTACTTTTTGTAAACCTGTAAATCGTTTAAATGTATATATATATAAATAACCAAAAATCCAATCCACCACCATGCGCATAAGTGTATACATATAAACATAACTTCAATATCTCATACCCCAAATAGAATATCATATTCGTCCAAATCAGTAGCATGTAACTAAATTACCATTAGATATATTCATGTCATAATTTAATGTCTCTCAATCCATTTACAACATTGACATTTAATTATTCATCTCATGATATCATATTCAAATTCCAAGAAATATCATATCAAGCTATTTTATACCAAAATTCACTTTCACATTCGGCTATGTGCCATTCTTTATACTTAACTTCATTAACATGGATACATGTATAAAAGACATTCGATTTTTCTTAATTGTTTAGAATCTTACCTCGAAAGTTGATGAATTAAGCTTCCCGGCTATTCGTTTAATTTTTCTTTTCCCAGATCCAATCTCTTTTCCTTTTGTTCTTGATCTAAATAATCCCAAATTAAACTCATTCAAATATATTTTTCATTCAATTTAACCCAAAAATACATAATTATGCAAATTACCATTTACCCCTAACATTTACAACTTTTACAATTTAGTCCCTAATGCACAAAACACAAAATGCACATAATTTGAGTTCACTCCCTAAGGGCCGAATGTTCATCATGCTTGTATAAGTCCATACAAGCCATTTATTTAGCATTTTAGTCTTTAACTATTTAATTTTTGTAATTTAATCCTTAATACTCGATTTAATCAAAATCTTTGATTCAGTACATATTGATTTAAAACATAATCATAATATTCTACCATCAACATTTCAAAGCATGAACATTCATCAATGGCCAAATCATCAACATGCCTCAAACTCAAAAATTTCAACATGGGTTAGATAGTATTCGAAGCAACGAACTCAAAAACGTAAAAATTTTCAAAAACCGAGCTCAATTACTAACCTTAATATAGCATGCAATGGCCGAATGGTTTGAAGCTAAAGTTTCTTCTTCTCTCTTTTAGTTTCGTGAAGATGATAATGAAAAATGGGGAAAATAAAACATGTTTCTATTTTAATAATATTAATATATTTCATATCAGCCACTACCTTATAATAATATATATAAAATATACTTTAATATAAAATTAAGGTCAATGCCGTCCACTACTACTTGTTTAAAGGTCAAATTGCAACTTCAATCCCATGCAAAAAGATGACCATTCAATTTGGCCACTTAATTCCATAATGGCTATTTTTCCCACTTACTCGGTTTAGTCCTTTCACTTAAATTAAACACCCAAACAAACAAATTAATCTACAATATTTTAGCACATGCTCAAACACATAACATAGATATCAAATAAATAATTAAAATATTTTTCTAACCCGGATTCGTGGTCCCAAAACCACCGTCCCGATTTTGGTCGTAATCAGGCTGTTACACGATCCACATAACTTTCTGAGGATTCTTGAAACGTCTTAGCTCGTGATCGAGTTATAGGCCGTCGTGGCAGCTCAATGGATTCGAAAGTGATCTCCTGAGCTATGGTCGCATCAGTATTTGGACAAATTAAATAGCTTAAGACACATTTAACACTTAGCTAAATTAATTAAATAACTTAAACTAATTTAACTAGAATTTATTCCAACAACTAAGTGAGCTAAAATAAGCTAAAGTGAGCTAAAGTTCAGCTTGTAATAAGCTGCATGGGACGCCTATTGAGATGGTACTTGTATGTTTAATGGATTCGGCTACTTTCTCTCCCCAAGCTCGATCGACATAGCTTGCTAAAGCATATTGGAACCTCTTAGCACGAGACCGAGTTATAGGTCCTTGTGGCAGCTCAATGGGTTCGGTGGTAGCTTCCCGAGCTAGGGCTGCATCAAGCTACCTTGCGGTCGTTCTAAAATCAACTTAGCAAGCTGACCTATTTGATTTTCGAGCCCTTGAATCAACGCTTGTTGATTTTTAAGTGTTATTTCAGTGTTTTGGAAGTGGGTTTCTGACACCGAAATAAACTTCGTCAGAATTTCCTCGAGGTTTGGCTTCTTCTCTTATTGGTAAGGTGGTTGAAAGCCTGGAGGGGGTTGTGATCTCTGGTTTGCTTGTGCACCCCAAGAGAAATTGGGATGGTTCCTCCAACATGCATTGTAAGTGTTATTATAGGGATTATTCTGAGACCTAGAATTATTACCTATATAGTTGACTTGTTCGTTCTCTGTGCTAGGGCTGTAGAATAGACTTTCTGGATTGTTCATCCCTTATCCATTATTATCGCACTACATCACCGGATGTACCTGCATAGAACCATATAAACCATCAATTTTCTTACTTAAAAGTTCTACCTGATTCGATAACATGGTGACCGCATCTACGTTAAAAACACCGGCTGCTTTCATCGGCTTCATCCTCATGACTTGCCACTGATAATTATTCAGTGACATTTCCTCTATAAACTCATAAGCCACTTCAGGTGTTTTTTTATTCAGAGTCCCACCGGTGGCTGCATCGATTAGTTGCCTAGTTGATGGATTCAAACCGTTGTAGAAGGTTTGAACCTGTAGCCATAGAGGTAACCCATGATGAGGGCACATTCTCAATAAATCCTTATACCTCTCCCATGCATCATACAGGGTCTCTAAATCCATTTGCACGAAGGAACATATATCATTCCTCAGCTTGGCTATCTTAGTCGGTGGAAAGTACTTCAATAAGAATATTTCAGTCATTTGATCCCATGTAGTGATAGAACCTCGTGGTAAGGAGTTCAACCACTGTTTATCCTTATTCCTCAACAAGAAGGGAAACAACTGTAGGCGAATGGCGTCGTCAGAAACGCCATTAATCTTGAAAGTGTCGCAAAATTCCAGAAAGTTGGCCAAATGAGTATTTGGATCTTCATCTTGCAAACCATCGAACTGAACAAATTGTTGAATCATCTGAATGGTGTCTGGCTTCAGTTTGAAGTTATTTGCAGCAATAGCAGGTCTCACGATACCCGATTTAGCCCTAGTTAAAGTGGGCTTGGCGTAATTGTACATATTATGAGGAGCAGGATTTGGATCTACAGGATTTGCAACAACTACATGAGGTAGATGATTATTCTGATTTTCAGCCATCTCCTCAGTAATAACAATAATGTCCTCTTGCTCTTCCACTATATTCTATCGACTCTGCCTTGCTTCTCTACAATTTCTATGAGTTGTGCTTTCAATCTCACTGTCGAGTACTAAAGGTCCTGACGGGTTTCTTCCAGTCATAAACTAAAGGAACCTGCCAGAAGTAAACGAAAAAAAATTAGAAAACAAAAATTAAACTAAAACCAAAAATAAAATGCAATAAAAATAAAAATGGCTAAATTAATAAAAATTGAGTGTTCCTAATATTTTAGTTCCCCGACAACGGCGCCAAAAACTTGATGAATCACTAAACTAACTAAAATCACGACAAAGGCAAGCACACCTATGAAATAGTAGTACTGCTATGGTGGGTCGGGAATATCGTATCCACGAGGACTAAAAGTACTAGTAATTACTATATTTTTACTATCTAGCCGATAAATTGAATGAATTGTTTTTAATCTAAAATTAACTAAACTAATTATTAATAACACAATAGAGAGCAAATTGGGAAAATATTTGAAGAAAACCAATGAGATAGACAATAATGATGAAAGAATTCACCTAGACTTCACTTATTATTCTGAATCTGAATTAAACGATTTATTCACTTGTGCCTTGATCCGTAGAAATCCCTAAATTATGTTAATATCTCTTTCGTGAGTAAGAACAACTAATTCTAGGTTGATTAATTGAAATCTCTTTCTAATTAAAACCCCTAGTCGCATTAACTCGATCTATGGATTCCCCTATTAGATTTGACTCTAATACGGTAGATTTATGTCGTCCTATTTCTAGGATTGCATGCAACTCCACTCAATTATGCCAGATCTACTCTTAAACAGGGACTTTTGCTCCACTGAAATAAGTACATTACACTTGAATTAATATCCTGAAAATATTAAAGCAAGAAATAAGCATACATAATTGGGAACAAGAATCAAGTATTTATCATGTAATTTAGAAAATCAAATAATAAGATCCATCATAGGTTTCATCCTCCTTAGGTATCTAGGGAATTCAGTTCATAATCTGGGAGGGAAACATCTCAAAATTAGAATAACAACAAGACATAAGAAACCCAATAAAACTTCGGAGGAAATTTGAATGGAGATCTTCAATCTTGAAGGAGATCTGTTTCTGAGTTGATTCTGACAGCGTTCTTCGAATAATTTCTTCGTTCTTCTCTGTGTACTTCATTTGGTCCTCTTCTAATATGTATTTATAAACTTTAAAATGCTCAGAACCCTAAAAATTGGGTTTTTCTGTGTAAAAGAGAAGTAGGGTTCGAAATCAATACGAGCTAGCACATGGGCATGTGGCCAGCCAGTGTGAAAATGCCCAGGCTGTGTGGTTCCTGATAACAGTTTTTTTTGTCCAATTTTGGCCCGTTTTTCGCTCTTTTCACTTCCCTATGCTCACCTAAGTATAGAAACATAAATTTAAAGTATTTAGAGCATTAAATTCACTAATTCACATAATATATCATCCAAAAACATACCAAGCATGAGATTAAAACATGTTACTTTTATGGTTTATCAGTGTGACATAGACAATACAAGGCGAAGGGTTGCTCACCTTTTTGTCTAGTTCTCGTGTCACCATGTGTTCCCATCGGGGTTAAGGGTATAACAAGTATGTTATATTGTTTTGAATAGTTTTGGATGATAAATATATTAATTTTAATATTTTATTTAAAAAAATTATTTTTTTAATTTTTTTAATAAATTAAAGTCAACTTAATATTTTCTACATTAAGTGATAAATAACTGATTTAACTATTTATCTTATTCAATGCTTTTTTATTGAAAATTTTATATTACGTTAACATAATAAATGTTTAAATGAAAATTTTCAATAATTTTATCAAACACTTTTTTCTATTCAAAAAGTAGCAGTGGAAAGGATTTTGTTATTTGATGGGCTGCTAGTTGGCTTTGGTTTAGGAGTTAAACGAGTAAAAATGGGGGTCCTCAAGACCTTCTTTTTGTCAATACGAACTCTTATGGGCTTTTCATGAGCAAACAAAATTTGGGATGCCTCTCAAGTCCAAGTTCCATTGTTGTGTAAAAAGAAGAAAGACAGAAGCGCATGTTAAAGCAGGTTTTGGGCCAAACGTAGACTAAATTTGGCAATGGTGTCACGGGCACTGCTCTATGTCTCAGGGCATTAGTAAGCATTATTATTACTGCCATCTATTTCTAACCCTACCAACTGTGCTGATTGGTGTTGGTGATCAGCTAAGATATATCCACATACACCAAAGGGACCTAAATAAAGATTCATTCCCTAGCTAGCTACTCTTCCAAATTATACTCAACTATTTGAAAGCAAAAAAAAAAAAAAAATCAAATCAAATATTGTATCATGTTGATGCTGCAAGTTGCAACTCACTTTTCAACTGAGTTGGTTGTAAATTGCCTATTTTGTCGACGTATTTTGACTTGATAAATGTATTTGATTTTGTACATATTTTTAAGGGTTTCTATGCAACGGAATTCGAGGTTAATTGGAAAAAGAAATTCTGTCAAGAATAACTTAAAGTGATTTATTGTGATAAACTTTTTTTTATTTATTTGAGATATGTGATCAATATGTTTAATTGAAGAGGACCTCTTCTGTATCTCATTCCTTAATAAGAAGACTGATTGGAGGTTAATATCAATCACAGTAACTTGATTCAGAAGCCTACAAAACATCTATATAAAATAGACTTGTTTTTATCTTTAGTGTGAGCAAATAGAGAACTCAGTCAATTTATGAGTGACTTTATATTGGAAACAAAATGTTTTATCAATTTGGACTGGACTAATATTTCACTGGAAAAATTTTGGTGAGAGAGTTGAATGTTTATAATTGCATAGGAGTGAGGCTATAAGAAGTGAAAGTTAAGCTTAAATCATCTTTTTAATAGATTTCTCTTTAAAAAGGTTTTTAAATATAGCATTGGATTCTAACTACGGAATCAATTGATTTTGTTGTCTCTTTTACGTTTCTATTTTTTTTTTTCTACTTTTTATTGTACTTGCAATTCTCTCTTGTAGTCTTTACTTCCTCATTCATGATTTTCATTAATAGTAACCTATCTGAGTAGCTTCTTGATCATGTAATGTCGCACAATCCCCATTGGCTATGAGAACAACAAAGTTTTGGATCAGTTATGGTTGGTACCAATCATATACCGCCCAAAATATCACATACTGATCACTTTTTCTAATTAATATCTTGGTAATCGATTATGCATAGCATCTTTTACTTTCAAAGCATATATTAAACAAATTTAATTAATATATATCAATTACGTGTAGCATTATTTATATAAATGAATAGTATTTTATATTAATAATTTAATTAGCATCTTTATGCTTCCTTGATCGATGACATTGCTCTCCCATTACCTCTGTATACAATCTTATGGTAGTAAAATTATTACGATAGTTTTGTATTAAGAATTAAATTGTATTTTATTTATTTTACTTAAGAAATGGATGAATTAATCTCTATTTGTTAAATAAAAAAATAATTTGATCATTTTTTAAAAAAAATTCATCACTTTGTACTGTTAAAAACTGACAATAATTTGATCATCTTTTTAAAAAAATTTATCACTTTGTACCATTAAAAAAACTGATATAACTAACCGAATAATCAAATAGTGACACATAACATGTAACATGTACCTCTTGTTAGTGTATAGGAAGCCGGTTTTAATTGTAAAAATAGATAAAAAAATTTTAATAAAAAGATTAGTTTCGTTTTTAATTTAACGTACAAGAATTAATTTATTCACTTTTTAATATAAAAATTAAAGTACACTTCAACTTTTAGTATAGATACCTCAACCATACTTTTACCACTTTTATCTACTATGCTAAGTGTAGGACCAAAATTTTGCCCGGGCTCGTAAGCCAATTAAAACTCAAAATTAAACCTCAAATCAAACCAAACCCAATTAACCACGCCCAAGTAACCCTAACCCAACTAGACCTAAACCAACTACTAAACCGACCACTAAACCAATCACTAACTTCATCACCCCACTAAACCAACCACTAACTCCATCACCCCACTTGCTTGCAAACAAGTTGTAAAATTTGGCTATAAAAGCCATTCAAAACCATTGTAGGGGGGACTTTTTTTTTTTTGGAGAAAATAAGAGAGATTCGGATACAAGAAAAAGAGAGACTTTCGATATAAGAGATACACGAAATTAATCAAAAATCTAAACAAAAGAGGTGATTTTCATCTATTCTCGTTTTAAGTTATTTGTTTATTTTATTCTATCTTTCAATTTTATTTCATTTTTACATACGAAAATAAAAATAAAGTGGAAGGAGCTTACCCATTTTGAGATTGCCAAAAAAAGATTTCTTTTATTTTGAGGTTCGGCCGCCATGTACCGTGGCACCACAGCGGCGTGTGGAGGTCCGATGACCGGAACAAGGCCGAACCGATGGCCGGATTTAGAAGGGAGGGGGAGAGTGTTATTTTTAAATATTGTTATTATTATATCAGTTGTTACTATTATTTTTATTCTATTTATAATGAACTTTATTATTTTATATCACTTTTATTATTATTTTCATTATTATTTTTATTATTGTATATACTATTATTATTATCTTTTTTTACTTTTTATTTATTTTATTATTATCTTTTTTATTTTTTCATTAATACTATTGTTTCAATTTTTTTCCCTCCATGTTATTATTATTTGTTTATTATTATTATTTTTTATTACTATTACGATTGGTTTTAATGTTACTACTATTGTCTTTACTACTTTTAGTTCCTATTATTATTACTATTAATGTTAATATTATTACTATTATTTTAATTATTAATACTATTTTTATTTTTACTATCACTTTTATTATTATTTTTATTATTTTTACTATTAATATTATTATTACTACTATTATTATTACTAATTTAGTATCATTATTATTTTTCTTATTGTAATTATTATTTTAATATTACCACTACCATATCTCTTTAATTTTATAATTACTATTATATACATTAGAATTATTATCTTTTTTTTTATTTGTCACTTTTTTTATATATACGCATATTATTATAATTATACTTATCATTCTCATTATTATTTTTATCAACCTCGTCATTGCTATTTTTCTTATTGCTATATTTTTTTTACTATTATGATTTATTTATTCTTGCTCTTATCATTTCATGTAGATCGATGATTTTGAATTATATTTAAACGTATTTTTATTTTTGCTTTTATTTACTTTTTTACCCAAACTCATAAAAAGGGTTTCACAAAGTTAATATTTGGTGCTTGGAGGTTCAGGAAATCGTGCCCTAACGTGCTGGGTTTCGATTTTCCGTTTGTCCCAAGAACTAAATATCCTTTTACGATTTTGACCGTGTTTTCTCAACTTAAAAAATAAGGTAATATTTCATGTTTGGAAATTCGAGGAATCGTGCACTAACGTGCTGGGTTTCGATTTTTCTTTCGTTTGGTCAAATAACGGAATACCCTTTTTAAAATGGCAATGCATGAATTTTGGAAATCATGAAATGATCTTGGTATCTAGGGTTTGAAATATCGTATCCTAACGTGCTGGATGTTATATTCATTTTTTTCGGAGCATGAGAATTTCGATATCCAATTTGAATTATCCAAATTTTTTCTAAAGGATTCATATTTTAAAATCTCTTCCAATTTTCGATACTAGGACATTAATGAATCAATAAGGTACCAATTTTGGGCGTTGCGAGGGTGCTAATCCTTTCTCGTGCGTAACCGACTCCCGGACCCGTTTTCTTAAAATTCGTAGACCAAATGTTTTATAAGGTGACCTAATCACACTTCAAAAAAGATTGATGGCGACTCCATTTTTCTTTTTAAAGTTGGCCCATTTTCCAAACAAAAAAATAGTTTCGATACTAACCTTGATTGTTAACTTATTCCTTCCCGATCTGCCTTAAAAGACAATTAGCTTATACTCCTACACAGAACCATGAATTTTATATTGCTGTATATTAAGATTTTAATTGGATTTACTAATGTTTATATCATCCTCTCACTTAATAAATCAAAACAAGCAGATAATACCATGGAATTCGACATATATATTTAAAATATATGGATGTATTTTACTAAGTGGGGCCCTGAACCTCAACTGGAAAAATAGAACTACGGACAGCTAGCCTGCTCGGCCGCTCCTATTTGTTTACGTATGCAATTGGCTTAATTCGGCGAACAACTATTTTAAAAACCATTTCATAAAATCAAGTAATCAAACCATTAAATTATGAGCTAATAAATCTGGATCCACTCGTGTGATTCTAATAACCCAAAAAATCAAAGCAACACAATAAAAGGGATATTTTCACATGATTATATATAATAATGGTAAAAGTATAATAGAGTACACTATATTAGAAGTTGGGATTGTATTTTGGTTCCTATGTTAAAAAAAAAAAATAGTCATTATTTGTTAGACAAAGAGCAAACTGACCTTCGTATTAAAAATTTTATTTATTTTTTATATTAAAAAATTAATCTTTCTACATCAACATGTGGTACACGTGACATGTCATATGTTACTGTCTGGTTATTCTGTCAGTTATACCATCTTTTAAAACTACAATGGAATGAAATTTTTAAAAGAAATGAATAATTTACTCTTTAATCTAATA
Source organism: Gossypium bickii (assembly GCA_025503065.1). Lineage (NCBI taxonomy): Eukaryota > Viridiplantae > Streptophyta > Magnoliopsida > Malvales > Malvaceae > Gossypium > Gossypium bickii. The sequence continues at coordinate 43,647,360 of CP106720.1, forward strand.
TTGAGGTACTAATATATCAATTTTTAGAGTAAAAAAGCAAAAACCAATTTGACTTCTCCATACAAATGCTTCACCTTATTGCCATGAATATGCATGAAATTTCAAGTCCATCCAATATTTGAGATTTTACTCAGTTCATATCGTTTACATACATCTATGCTATACCATATACAAATAAGGGATTAGAATTGAAAACAAAACCTTGAAAGATCTGAAACTCAGTTCAATCTAAAACAAACAAAAAAAAAAAAAAAAAAAAAAAAAAACATGATAGTAGTATAGAAGTTGCAGAAAACAAAATTAAAGGCCATTAAAGTTGGTGCAGTGGAACAAGGCTTTTGCAGTCATTTCCCTTTCGAATCTCCAAATATAATTCAACCCCACAAGCAGCTCAGTGATAGCTGCTTCGGTCTTTTCTTTATTCGCAAAGAAAAGAGTTTGGAAAAGAAGAATAACATTTGTTTTGGGCAACAAATTCTGGTGCTCAAAGCTCCTTTCACTTTGCCATTTGATCGTGTTGTGTGCCAATGGCGATATCCAACCCAAGATGCTTCTCACAGCTGTTCTCCATTCTCCAGCAAGGACTGGATCACTCGCTGATGACAACCCTATTCCTTTTAATCTACCCCTTAAACACGATCTAATACTGCTAGGAAGCATGGAATAAAGATCGTCTCTTGCATCAATGCCTACTAATTGTGGTGACTTGATCATCTTCTCCATAATGATAATCAAATTCGCATAGTGTAGAGCTAAAGCCGCCGCCCCTAACGTACTTGATGGAGGCTTTAAAAGCTTCGAGTTCGACTCGAAAAAACTCACCGGCTTCGAAGAAGTCTTCAATGGACCTGATACAAAGTGAAAAGGGTCGGGGTTTTGAGTTGGATGGACAGTTGCAGAAGCTGAGAGACTTCGTGGTAAACAAGAAGGATACCCAAACTCAAACCCCAAAAAAACAAGCTTCAACCTTGCTAAAATAGTGAAAATCGATCTCACAAGTATGGAAACAACCATGTCAAAGCTTTTGTTCCATAAACATCTCTCTTTCAAATACTTAACTTCTTGTCTTTGCCAAAAAAGCTTTGTTTGCAGATCAACAATCTTTTGTTCTTTGATTGAAGATGGTTTATATTCTTTACACTTTCTCAAGCAGTTCTCAATTGTAGATAACTCCTCCATTTCTTTATACAGAGTTGCCGTAATGGTGACGACCTTGTCCATGTTCTTTCTTTTAGCTTCCATATCTTTAGAACTCAGAACCCAGCCATGTCTATCATGACCCGAGTTAGCGAACTCATCGAACCACCCATCGAAACCTTGAAAATCCGAGTCTTGGCACCTTTTGCTTATCCTGGAAATGGATTTTGCTACTACCCTTATATTTTCAGCCATTTCAGCACACGCCAACCCTAACAGGAAAGACTCATCGTCAGAAACAATCTTGTGGACTCCTTCGAGAGATAAAGATTCATCACGAAGACGAATTATAGTCTTATCTGAAAGACAATTCCAGAGCTGTAGAAGCTTGGACATAAGTCCAGCGATTTCAAAGGATAAAACCCCAACGTTGGCTTTATGATTTGAAGATCTTGCAGTATCAAGAGTGTTGGATATGGTTTTTTTGAGTTTTATGAGCCATGTTTCAAGAGCCATGAGGCAAAGAAGATAGGAATAGATCCACTGAAACAAATGGAATGCAAAGAGAAATAATTGAAGAGTGGAAGTTTGCAGAGATAAAGGGATAGTGAGTGAAATGGGAGGAGTTGAAAATTTTTGCAGATTTGAAGCTCGTGGGATGTTGATTGAGCCCATTATAGAAATAGCAACGCCATTATAAACTGTTCCATTTTTCAAAATTAAATAAACAAAGGGAAACTACAATTTTTTTTCGGCTAATTATAAAAAACTATAAAATAACTTTTAATTATTTAATTTTTTTTCTTTAATCACCAGTCAATTATTGAAAAATGAAACTTTAAAAAATTCAAGATAATTTGAGTGATAAAAAATAAAATTAAATAGTTAAACAATTTTTTTTTATGATTAAATGACCACAAAACAAACAAACTATAATTGAGTAATTAATATGATTTACCTATAAATAAATAAAAATAAAAGAGAGCTTGGACAAGAGTTCCATTTCAAATAGATGCAGGCCAGCGCGTGACCGATGGAGTAACCGTATTGTTTATTTGTCTCTTTTAGATTTTAAAAACAATGACTTTAAAAGCGCGTGGGGCATATTTAGTGGTTTCAATATTTGTAATAAAAAGGGGAATAAATATTTTGTGGTTTTCTTTTTTCTTTTTGATTCATTTAATCAAATAAAATGATATATAGTTCGATGTTATTAAAATTGATGATTCAATGAGTTGGACTGATATGAATTATTGTAAATCGATAAAATTGGTAATAACAATTTAATCAATTCAGTTAATTATGATTTTTTTTCCTATTTTGTTATTTTATAAATTTATTTATTTTTATCTGATTAATATTAAATCGATGGCACAACACATTAAACCGAAAATTAATGAATTAATGGGTTCAACTATAATTTTCAGTTAGAACACCGCTCCAAACTCTTATAACAGTGATAATATCTGATCTGTGTTTGGTGAAAGAAACTTTACTTCCTTTTCTGGTCTGCTTTTTTCTACAATGACGGAAGCCCATATTTGTCCTCTTCATATTTCGATTGATATTCAATGTATTACTTATGCGTAAAACTGCATACTATCAACTTTGAACCTAAGAAAATCTTAATATATATAGTATTAATGAAATACACCAGGCTATCCATCTATGCTATTTATAAAATAATTTTTTATTTTGCGTAATTCATCAAGTTTCAATTCAGTTTAAAAAGTTATTTTAACCTCTTTTTATATTTAAAATAAATTATATTATTTATGATATTTTAGTTTTTTATTTAAAAAAATCAATAAAAATATGCATACTATAATATTTAAAGTTATGCCATTTGAGTTAACAAAATTTTAAATTTATCACTAAACTAAAATTTTATTTTAAATATTTTTATACATTTTAATTTTATTATGTACAATTTATTTCTTCCATCTATTATATATATATAATAATGTTGTTAATTGTTATGATGTCATAAATTAACTCGACACAAACTTGGGATTGGTGAAAACACTATGATAAATAATTGCATTCATTTAGTAATCTCAATATGATGTATTTATGTGTTTAAATTTTGTTTTGCTTACAATTTAATCTATTTTTTTTTATTTTTATATCATACATATTTCATGTGTTATTACTTATTAGTTTCAAATCAAACCTTTCATTATTTATAAATATAAATATGTGTTCTAAATAAGTGGTATTAATTAAGTAGAGTACTCTCAAAAAAATTTAATTAGCTTTATTTATAATTATTTTTAATAAATTTGATGTTTTAGTATTTATTTTTCAATAAGACTAGATTTGGTATTTTGTGTTTTTTATGCTATTATGTTTAAGGGTTTATAAATAATGACATGTTACTAATTCAGATTATATAAAATTACAAATTTGTGTATTTTATAGTATTTTATTTTTGTGTTTATATTATATAATAGTGCATTAGTATTATATTTTCATATATTGTGTTTATACCATATAATAGGGTGATGTTTAATATTACCAAACCCTTGAATTTTTTACGAGCATCATTTGTTTGCTAGTTGCTTTGTTGTCGTGAGATTGCACAAACTGTGAGCGGGGATAATAAATTCATCTATTCATTTAACAACAAAATGTGTATAATAATTAATATTAATTTTTAATAATTTTTAAAGTTCTTTATTAATAATAAATATTAATATGATTAATTGATAGTTTATAAGTGCATCAAATTCACACCCATAAATATACGTGTATATCTGCACAAAGGTATATGGGCTCATCGAAAGCAATTTGAAGCGATCAATATTAAGAAATAAGAACCCCAAATGTTGTTATCTTACACACAGTGAAACGCGGATGTAATAAAATAATAATTAAATAATTAAAAAGATATCACATTTTAAATTCATTCGTAGAAATTTTTCTATGGAATGGATAAAATAATTATCTATATATATGAATTAGTATTTGAGATATTAGCAGTGTATTTATTTTTAACCCTACAAGTAAATTTAAAAAACTGCATTGTGTCCCAACTTTTTATATATTTTATTATATCTTATAAGATGTTTATCATCATTCTAATCCTGTTTGTAAAGTTTAAAAATTTCATTGGCAGTGTATCAAATATTTTTAGAGATTTTAGACTCTACAAGCTAGGTGAAGGAGTTGACAGGTAGTGTCCTTCAGGGATATAGTAAAATATTAAAATAAATAAATATTTAAAAAAAAAGACACATTGTAATTTTTAAAAGTTGTTTGTAGAATAAAAAAAGCACATTGTCAATCTACCAAATACTAATATATATGTATGTATGTATGAAATTATTTGAAATTTATCTCATATATCACCTTGTAGAGTCTTTTTAGATTCCCAAGTAGGTTGAGAGTGTGACATATATTTAAAAGTAAAATATATAAATCAAATTAATATTTGTGATATTTTTGATCCAATTGTTAAAGTTTAAAAAATTTTGTATTTCAAATAATTGATCGTTTGAGATTGGGGCTACCGTTCAAAGAATTAGTCTTGTTTTCATGTATGTATGTATGTATGTAAGTGGACATGTAAGTAAGAAAAATAAAGGCAATTAAGGTAGGTTTCGGTAAAGGAAGAAAATGTGAGCAGAGGGGATTGATGGAGAATATGCAAGATGATGGTTTGAGATTAAGGAAAGGGCAAAGGACGCACAAATGAAGTTGACCTTAGTGATATGGAATTTTGAGAGAGTTGACTAATTAGATTAATCATTCATAGCTGAGCTGATGATGATGATATATAATGTGTGTAAACACATGTTGTGGTAGTTTTTGGTTGGGCCATATTCCTATGAAATCATATGCATATAATATTATAATGGTCAAATGTGATTTACAAAAGATTTATCTTTTTTTACATATTAACGAATTAAATTAACATCTTCGGGTGGTCCAAATCTAAAGGAAAAAAAAAAGATAAAAAAAACCATTTTCTCATTGAATGTCACATGGGGTAATTGGGTTGGTGAATATGTTTGTGGGGTTTAATTCTAGTCTTAGGTCGTGTAGCTCGTTCAGTACCATAAATTTGTTATGAGTTTTGAGTAAAATATTTTTATTTATAGTTTTAACTGGAATTCAAATTAAATAATAAAAAATATTTCATTAATTTTTAATTTTTAATTTATTTATATTATTATTTAAAGTTTTATTAAATTGGTGTCACGAGTCAATTGGGCACAAACTCGGTTAGAGAAATTATAAAAATATCATTGTGTAATTAAAATAAGTTATATTATTCGAGAATCGTTTAGTCTTTTTATGTTTTTTAAACAAATAAGTAATTTACATATTGTAAGATTTGAACCAATGATAGTTACATTAATAAAACTTTAATTTTACCACTCAACTAAAGTTTTATCTTAAAATCCTTTGTACATTTTAATTTTATTATGCACACTTCATTACTTCCATCGGTTGTATATGTTGACAGTGTTATATATTGATTGAGTTGGTGTTACAAGTTAACTTGATATCAACCCAAGATTAATGACAATACCATGATAAACAATTGTAGTACATTTAAGGTTGTGCTTATTTCATTGAAAATAACTTACGAAAATTATTTCTAGAAAATGGATTGATTTAATGGAAAAACAAATATTTTCTGATATTTGGATTATTTTGCGTAAAATATTTTCGTTGTTTGGCAAATTTTCATGAAATCATTTTCTAATAGTTGTTCTTAGAGAAACAAACATGACATAAATATATTTGTTACAAAACATTATACAACAATTTCCTTTTGAGAAAAGAAATTTATTTTATAATAAGATAATATTTTGTAATAATTAATATCATATATAAACTTAATAATGAATAATGCCTAATTAAAACTTAATTTAAATCACATATATTTCATATATGATAGTGCATATTGACACATTAAAGTTGGAAGGGATAAATGAAATTAAGAATGAAATTTAAAATTTTCATATTTTATACTAGGTTAACATATGTGATAAGTCCATGTACTTTTCGTAAATTTTAAATTTAGCCCTTATGCTTTTATATTTTGGGAATTTAGTCTTACATTTTAGTTTTCAAAATCCAGGTCCAACTATCAACACTATTAAAATTATTTTGTTAAATTCATGTTCATTACAACGTCATTTTTTAATTACATGGTTGCCAAGTAGGTATTTTTTATTTAAAAATGTCACATTAACACAATTAACACAAAAATTTTACCAGTGTTAACAATTGGACCTAAATTTTTGAAATCTAAAAAGTAGAGACTAAATTCCTTAAAGTAAAAGTATAGGGACTAAATTATAAATTTACAAATAGTACATGAACTTATGGCATATTTTAACCTTTATACTATAAAACATTTATTATTAATGTAACACCCTAGTTTATACCCTAGTCGGAATAGTGGTTTCAGGACCACAAATCCGAGTCAAAAAATATTTTAATATTATTTTTCGTATTTATAGCATGTGAATTGATATGTGTGAAAGTTTCGTATGAAAATTTTATCGTTTGTGTGCCGATTTGTGAAAAAGGACTTAATCGCAGAAAATGCAAAAGTAGCCTTCTAATTAGTTATATGCCGAATTGACATGGCTTATTAATGTGAAGTCCTTATGTTGTGAATAAACCATGGATAGTGGGAATTGACATGAATAGCCATACATTATGTGTTTTTAAATGTTATTAAATAAAGGTATTTTGGTAATTAGTTAAATAAGTTCTAAATAAATAAAACCAAAGTTAAAAAATATGTCATCATCTCCAAATTACAACCGAAAATCAGCAAAAGAAATAGGTTTTTGAGCTCTCATGCATTCGCCAATTACAAGCTTGGTTAAGGTACGGTTTTAGCTCGATTTTTGATAATTTTTATGTTTTTGTGATCGTTGCTTTGAGTACTTGCTAACCCGTACCTTAATTTTTGAAATTGATGATGATTTTGAGTTATGCCATTATTGATTTTGTGAGCTTTGTGATGTTAAATGGTGAAATATGAAAGCTTGATGTTAGATAAATATGTTTTGTATTGAGATTTTTGATGAAATTGATTATTATGGGCTAATTTATGAAAATGAGAAAATTGAAGGGCTAAAATGTGAAATAAATGAAATATATGGGCTTATATGAACTATATGAATATTCGGCCAAGCATGGGACACATGAAATTATGTGTATTTTGTGATTTTAAGAAATAGAGACTAAAATGTCAAAATGTGAAAATATGAGGGCTAATTTGTAAAATGCCCTAAATATGTGTATATGGATTGAATTGAATGATTTGGTGAATAAAAGAGTTAAATTTGAATGTGTATAGATCAAGAACCAAAGAAAACGGAATTAGATCGGGGGAAATTGAAAGTAGTTGAATAGCCGTTCGTTTCTGTTCTTTCCGTATGAGGTAAGTTGATATACAAATAAATGTGTTTGAATTGAATTATTATTGCTTATATGTGAATGAATTGTGATATATTACTATTGGAGCTGAATATGTAAAATCCAAGAAAATTCTGATAATGTGATGATGTCCGAAAAGTCCCGTACGAACCATAGGAATAGTTAGGATGCATATGTCATGACATAGGATTCCGATATGAGTTATCGTGTAAGACTACGTCTGGGATGTTGGCATCAATTTGAGATTTACGTATAAGACCATGTCTGGGACATCGGCATCGTATTTGATTTCGTGTAAGACCACGTCTGGGACGTTGGCGTTGTACGAGCTTTACGAGTTATCTGAGTATCCTTATTGATTCCGAACGGTTCAACGGGCATTCAAAAACTGGCATGTCACTGAGTTTTTCGAATCTGACGTGTCACGTCGTTCAAAAACTGAGTTTGTCGTTAAAAGTTCATTTCTATGTTTAAATCCTTTTACTCGAGTTTAGCAAATCATCTCGTCAAAACGTTTACTTAATGTCTGGCATTGATACTTTAGGTTATTCCAATCACGGAAGCTCCTAAAGTTTGAAATATAAAAACGTCTGTTTTTAAGTGTTTTTGAAAATAGTTGTTAATTTTGAAAATTCGTTTTTAGCAGTTTTAAATAAGGAAATCTAAATCCCGTTTACAAATTTTATCCCTCAAAGGCCTTATAACAGAATTAAAACCCAAAATATAAAATTCAAATAAAAAGTCTACGGTAGAGCATCAGCGGTCGTGTGGCCACCTCCGAGTCTCTCGCGGCTCCAAATCGCCTAAGGCTGGGGATTACCTGTACAGTTATATAGAAGGGTGAGTTTGCAAAAACTCAGTGTGTAATCCCTTACAATAAAAACAGTCAGATATACGGTATGCAGAAACAGACTAGGCCTGAGCCGATCACAGACATAATATCAGGTAGGCCTTAGCCCATAACAAAACCAGGTGGACATAAGCCCATTACAAAATCAGTATTAGATGCAGTATGCAGACAGAAATCCAGCCCAATCCAACCAATACACCACCCGTACCAACCAACACACCATGTGGGGATAAAATTGACCCACCCAGCCAACACACCAAGCTTAGCACCAATTGCGACACTAAGTCAACATAATAGCTCGGTGCCATAGATAGAACGGCTAAAAGCCATAAATATCGCAGAAAGGCTGGAAGTCTTGTACAGAATGGCAACGGGTAGTACACTTCCTCTGTAACAATGTCCCAACCCCATGCAATATGTCGTGTATGTCATGCTCAATCATTAAAGGTGTATGCAGAATGGGCATGCTCAGTAACAATCATTTAAACATATATTAAAAGTATATAAGTCACACGACCATATTCAAGTCAGTTAAAACACAGCCATACGATCACAGTCAAATTCATAATCTAAGTAAGTCATTTACCCATAAGGGCAAAATAGTCATTTTGTCCTACAAAGGTTTTTCGACAATTTTACAAATATTGGGGTCTCGGTACTTATTACGACCTCCTAGAGGGTCTATCGTCACTTCCAGCGACTTAGATAACCTACACGGCTAGAACAATGTATATGGGCCTAAAACCCGCTATTGGGCCCAAGTGGGCCCACACGCTCATGTGGCCCATTTAGTCCAGATTCACATACGGCATCGCAGCCTCACAAACAAACCTATCAATGATCACTTACCGAGGATTTTACCCGTGTGGGCCCATAAGCCTATTGGGCCCACGCGGCCCATTTCAATCCATCGAGGCTCATAAAGGCCCCAGTCTATAAAAACGCACATGGTGGCCTCTGCAATCTGCTACCCATGATTTGGGGCTCGGTGCGCCCCATGTGCGTTCGCACGTTTGTAAGGCCTCGAATGCCGAGGTTCCGACATTTCAGCTTATCAGTTTTTGCCGATTCATAGATAGACAGGGGTGTGAATACACACCTTTATCCTGTGTTTGACAATCAGGAAATCGGGCGTACAGTTACACACCTAATTGCGAAACTTACGAATCGCCCACGTGCTCCAAAGCTTATTTTCCATCAAATCATATTGTTAGTCTTCCAACATTAGGATTCCTAAACATACAATCCCAAACCAACCCTTTACCCTTACCCTGAATGAGAGAAAAAGGCTTTATTGCTCTTAAAGTTGACTAAGGATCAATCTCGATGATTATTTGCTCAGGCAACGAACCTTATTAGGCAAAACTATTTTCAAGAATATGGCTTAAGTTATAGAGTATTCGACCAACACCATTTACCCCCAAAACGATTGAATGCCAAAAGAAGGATTCGAGCACACCAAATCAACTGATAGGAACGGTAGAACAATGAAGCAGTCGGTCACTTGTCAAAGCAATTACCAAAGAAGAACCACTAAACCGAAACTAAGTGAAAATGTAAGGAGGGGATAATTGGTCACAAATGAGCAAGAGGAAAAAGAGTAGTGTGATTCGGCAAAAAGTAGAAGAAAGAAAGTTGAGAATAGGGATTTCAGCACTAAAACTTACACTAATCAAATCCCAAAAGAGCATGAAAGGTAACTTGTGGAATCGGCACTAGGGAGAAAAGAAGCCAGAATCGCCAAAAAGAACAAAAACCCTAAATGACAGAGAGGAAATTCGGCACCTATTCATTCACAAATTGCTGAAAATCCATACCCAAAAACCCCCTTAGCCGAATTGCACAAACAAGTCTCCCAATTGGCTACAACACTCCCTAATTTGAATTCCTTAAGTTTCTCTTCAAATCTCTCCCTTTATCCCTCCTTGATATCCTCCATAACACCCTCCAAGACCCATTCAAACATTTACCCAACATAGTTTGAAACCACCTCAAACTCCTGCCACCTCATCCTAGCAAAATAAATATCTTTTTTACTTGCAATGGGATTCGAACCCAAGCCCCCCCTCAATAGCTCAACACACCACTTGCCTCCTTGCCACAAGCTCTTTTGTGTCACATTTTATCTTCAATTAATTAAAAGGTCTAAAGGCTAAAGTCTAGGTTCCTTTAAAAGAAAAACCAAAATAAATTACTAAAGCCAAGACTTGAACCCAGGCTCCCTTGCAACCTTAATGACGCCACAACCACTAGACCACATGCTTCCTTGTGTCATTTTTTTAACACAATAATTTAAAAGGCCTACATTCAAGCATTTAGGGTTTTATCCACTTAAAACCAAAATTTTTGCTAAAGTCCAGTTTTGAACCTAGGACTTTTCCAACTCCTCTCAAGACCCTTAACCACTTGAGCAGACATTTAATTGTGTCATTTCCTAGCTCACATAAAATTTTATGCACAGTTTGCTAATCGTTCCCTCGCTCAAGGCCCAATACTACTAGGCCCAAATTCTGGGGCGTTACATATTTAGACTTAGCATTTTGAGTATGGCATGTATAGGGGCTAGACTTAGTGAAATGTTTTGTTATTTTGGCCAAGTGTGTTGGCTCCTTTAAAGATGAACTCTTTTGTAAATGGCCATATTTAATGGCTCCTTATTATTAATATATGGAAAGATGAGGTTATTCATGGATGTGTATGATGCATAATTGAGTTGCTTAGTTAATGGTTGAATGTGATTTATGTTGTATGAGTTAGGGTAATAAAAAAAGCTTGGCAAATAGCCTTGTTCTTGTCCACATGGGTAGGCACACAGACGTGTGTCTAGGCCGTGTGTGACACACAGTCAGCCCCATGGGTGTGTGACTGGGCCGTGTGTCCCCTGCATGTTAGATATGCAAGTCAGTGTCGACCACTAGACTGTAATATCCAGAATTTACGGGTTATGCGTTTTAACTTACGTGTGTGTGGTAGTATTTTTGCATGTGGTCGTATGTGTGTTGGGGGCTTCGGGAACCTTGGAATGTAGGTAGGAGCTTTAGAAAAATATTGGGTTTTAAGCCTTAAAGGAGAGCTAAGGGAGCTAGGCCTTAATGAGGTTAGGGTGTGGTCTAAGACACAAGAAACCAGCTGGCAAAATGGCAAGGGAGGCGCCACTTAGAGCACAGGAGAGTGACGCCTCAGGGGGTTGTCAAGGGACCTAGGTTCAAGCAGCAAGGGGAGCATTTTGGGGTTGCTTTTTGCATCAGGCAAGAGAGGAGTTGGATAGCACAAGGACTCTGAAGAGATGAGTGATAGACTTGGTCAAATTCACTTGAAAATTCGGCTAAGAGAGAAAGATAAGTATTGACTCATTCAAATACTTTTGAGTGAGAGGTGAAGAGAAGATTTAGGAGAAAAACGAGGGGAGCAAGAGTTTGAGTGTTAGCTGAAAGCTGGAGAGGAGAAAGGAGGTGGGATACATTCGGTTGGAGGAGGCTAGTGTGCTGAAAGCTTAATGCCATCAAAGTGCCAAATTGGTCACTTTCTTTTGCCGAAATTTAGCTTCATTCTCCCCTAAGCTCTCACCCTTTTCTTCTATAATCAAACCACACTGAAATTGACTCTTTTCCTCACTTATTAGACCTTGGCCGAAACATCCAAAGACCAGTAAGGTCACTTGTTTTTTTATCTTTCTTCTCCCTACTCGTTCTCTTGGAAGCCGAATCTAATTCCTCTCCCTAGTTCTTCTTTGATCATCTTGTTCTCTTCTCTTTTATTTTGGTTAAGGCCAAATCTTCCTCTTGTCACCAAGCCGAATCGCATCAAACTTCAACCCCTTCTCTTCTTCTTTTCACGATTTCTTCTGTCATTAAAAGCCGAAAGCACATTTGACCATAGCCGATTGCATTTTTAACCTTTAAAACCGATTTATCCACTAGATCAAAACTCGAATCATTCTCATCGATTCCTTTTCCATTTATCTCCTGAAGCCGAATACCCTTTCTCATGTGGCCGAATCTCTCAGTGATCAAGGAGAGGTGTTGTCGATCTTTGGTACAAGCTATTCAACTGAATCTAATAGTGAGGTAAGGGATCCTTGTCATTTGATCTTCTTTCTTTTTCTTTTTCTTTGGTTAGCCGAAATCTAGGAAGCTAATCCCTTTTTATTCTTTTGGCCGAAACCATAAAGGTGAGTTTTAGGATCTCTGTAGCCGACGATTAGAGGGAGATCTTTCAGGATTCGGATATTCAAGGTAAGCATAGTATGACCTTAGGCCGAAGGCCACTCATTCTCATCCATTAATGCTAGAACCGATTCTAACTATCGTATTTTAGGGGGTTTTAGACAGAGGTAAAAGAGGAGTCTCGGGATTCAGATCTATTTCGGTAAGGGTAGTTATGTTATAGATTGTATTTTGTTTAGATCTTATATGTCGATTAACCAGGTTTTGATTAAGTGTTCCTCAATGGATGCGAGTACCAGTGGAGGAGAGAAAGGGGTAGTTCCTACCCCTAGATTCAAGAAACGCTCGATTTCTGCCGTACGTAATTGGCCACCAGGTTGTGGGCCAGCATCGAAAAGGGATAAGCAGATCGCTGTTATCCCTGCTAGTGAGAGTGTCGGTATCGAGAGTGTCATTCTCACTGTTATCAGGTGTGTAACCCCACACTTATTTCCCGATAGATTAATAGTATTAATGTTAAGCATGTGGTAATAAGAAATATGAATGAACATGGCTAAGGGTACCATTCAGTGGTACAGTGTATTCAGGTACGTTACCCCTTAACACTCCGTTAATAATGTTTACAAACATTGATATGAAAATATGTGTACTTTCGTTATGGCTTTGGGGTAAGGCATATTGCATGATACCTGTATGTTTTGTATGATGCATGGGCATATGGGTGATAATGATAAAGGGGAAGTGTTCCAGTGGTTTTACCACATTATCCGGTGACTTATGTCACATATTATGAATCCGGTGACTCTGTCACATTATCTGGTGGCTATGCCACGTTATAAGGGCGATGTGCAGTTGACTGCAGCGACTGCCTTCGAGGGTGTGTAGCGGATGGAGGGTCGATTTAGTAATCCCCACGGTGTGACTCGCAGGTACGGGTGGTGTATAGAGGTTGGATATCTAGGTGGGTTCGGGTTGCATTTCCATTTTATATATATGAGATTTAATATGCTATGGTATGTATGCTATATTGTGGGCCTATGGCCGAATATGACTAAAGATGGGCTTGGCCCGAAATCCTTGAGATTTAGGCTATAATCGATTGGGACTTTATGCTGGCTGTTACACATTGAGTCTGTTGACTCACCCTTCGTGGGCTATTTTTCTTTTGCAGGTGATACTTAGTGCTATGGACCGGGTCAGCGAGGACTATGTGGTGGCCATGCTCAGCGTTTTCGGGTTTTATTATACTTGAACTTCTTACATTTTCTTTACTATGTTTTCGCGATTTATTTCGGGTTTTATTTCATTTAGTTGTAATAAGGCCACTACTTAACTGTTTAAACTTTATGTTTTAAGTTTTATTTTCATACGATAATCGGCAAATGGGTAACTAAATATTTTTCTTAAACAACTTCAAATGTTTTATCACCTAATCAATTACAGTTTACAATGTAACAAACACTAAATCCGGCAATTCTTCTAATATATGAAAAATGAAGGAAACGTTTTAACGAAATACAAACTTGAACAACAATTTGGTTTTCAATTCATTAAAATTTCAAACTTGTTTTGATAATCGACTTATTTTACTAGAACATGAAACAAATTTAAGTTAAGTTTTCTGAAGGAACATGTCAGATCCGGTTGAGGCTTGTGGGCTGGGTTTGGGGTGTTTCATAGACACACGGGCGTGTGTCTAGGCCGTGTGCCCCTTATAAGGTTGCTGATGTCATAAATAGAATATCCAGGTTTTCACACACAGGTGAGGACACGGTCGTGTCTAGGCCGTGTGGAGGACAGTGGCCAAGGACACGGGCGGTGTCCGGCCATGTAAAAACCCCTGTAGGTTCGGAATGAAAAATAAATTCTACACGGGCTAGGGACATAGGAGTGTGTGACCACACAGTCTGCCCACACGGGCATGTCCCATTTCACACGGGCGTGTGGCCCTGTTAAGAAAATTTTTTCTAATTATACAAAATTTCTCGGTTTGATTTTGAGACCCTCAGTTTGCATGTTTAAGGCCTCGTAGGCCCATAATAAGAATGATATGAATATGTTTGAAAAGTTTTAGGTTGGAATGAAATTTTATAACTCAAAGTTTTATGTTCAAGTAAGATGAGTCCGGTAATGCCTCGTACCCAATTCCAACGTTGAATACGGGTAAGGGGTGTTACATGCTTCATAAATTACTCACCAGATTGCACTAGCAGAGCTTGAAGGTCTACTAGTATCTCACCCTAAAATACTGAATGTTGTCACTATCCCAGATTGCACCAGGCTTTTGAATGACTACTTGAAGGTCTACCTTTGGATGGTAGAGTCGATTCCAGCAAATTAAATTACACCTGCAAAATAATGAACAACCATGAAATTAAAAAATAATCTAAGGATAAACAAGAATTAAATTAAATTAAATTAAATTGGTCTTTCAAACATCTCCCCTTTAGTCCAAGTGAATTAAGGACTTCTGAATCCCATATGTCATAAATTATTGTTTAAAATATACTCCTTAAAATCATTAGTCCTTTATAAAGAAATAGAAGTACCTTTACTTGGTAACCTCGTTCCATTAATCAAATAACATTTTCTACTTTCAACTTTAGGTCATTTTCTGCCTGCAGAAGAACAAATTCGTCATGGTTCCCATCTCTGATTCAGCTTTACACAATTAACATCTGCTGGATATGTATGGTTCAAACTTAACAACTACCATTTGGATCATGACCAAAATTTGAAAATACGAAGTATAAGTACCAAACTGACCAAATTAGATTATAAAGACTAAATCTGCAACTTAAGAATAACACAAACACTACACCAAATTGTTCACTTCGAACAATAAAAAGCTCTACTTTTTCCATGTGCATTTCAATTTTCAAGCAATCTCTGATAAAAGTAATAAATTTTTTTGTCTAAAAAAGTTATATAAATGAACATCATAGTTCAATGCAATGAACTATTTTAACATATATAAAGGTAAGCAAACAGATAAGCCAAAAACAAATATTTTATGGTTTAAATACTCTTCTATCATAAGACTCACAATTCAATGAAATATAAGTAGCGTGCATAAAGAATAGGAAAATAAAATAGAAATATGCATATTTACATGCAGGGTTCTATCACTGTGAATGGTAGTTGCAGGAAAACCATTCATGCATAGCCAATGTTCCAATAAATCAGCTCCGTTATTGTTTCAACAAAAACTAATGTACGAGCTTGCTGCAAAAATAAGATTAAAATGTTAAAACAAAATGGAAACTACAATCAAATTCACAAAACCATAGAGAAGAAAAATGTTTTACAAGTACATTTGATCTGAGTCATACAGGAATTTCCTTTAACATCATTAAAATGAGTGTTAGAATTACAAATCAATAATATCTTGCCCTAGACACCATTTGCTTTTTGAGCATGAAGAAGGTCCATACAGTGACTTCTTTCTTCAGGTTCAAGAACATATTCTACTTTATGCACAATCAAATCAATATTAGATCCAACTCGGCTCATAGCCATGAAAATATATTTTGCAAGAAAATCAGAGGTCATTTTCTGCATGTACAAAAAATCGAAAGCCTGAATAACAGTAGCCTAGACCTTAAAGTTAAGAGTGAACATAAAACATGATTGAAAACCAACAAACTAAAAAACAAAAGTATGCCAAAGAAATCATTTTTTTCCCTAAGAGCAAATAGAACACATAGTTTCACTCTGACCAGCAAAATTAGAGTGCAATATTTTTCTTGTCTAGGAGTTGATTTTATCACACTACTGTATTAAATAATGCTAATTAAAATAAAAAATTAATGCGAGGTAAAATGAAAGGAAATAGGAAGGATGGAAATGTACTTGTTGGTTAATAGGAGCACATCCATAAATAACAACAACGCCATAGCCTGAATTTCCAGCGATGGCGGGTGAGAGAAGATGTGGCGGTGGAGATTTGGGAAAATAGGGATTTCGATCAGAAGGGAAAATGGGGATTTCGATCAGAAGGGATTTTGGAAGGGATTTCGATCAGAAGAGATTTGGGAAAATAGGGATTGCAAAATTTTGGGAAAAACTTAGGGGAAATTGGGATGTTGGTGAAAAGAAATAGGGGAAATCTTATTTGGGGAAAGTAAAGGAAATTTGAGGCTAAAAAACGATGTCGTTTAAGCTAAGTTTAATAAAATTTGCGGCGCTTTTAAAAACACCACTAAAAACAAAGCATAAAAACGGTGCCATTTTATAAACACTTAATACATATTTGCGGCGTTTTTAGCTAAAACGCCGGTAAAGCAGAACCTTTTGCCGCGTTTTTTACAAAACGCCACTAAAAACAAGTATAAAAACGCTGCCGTTTTGCACTCTTAAATACACTTTTGTGGCGTTTATATTGAAAACGCCAGTAATGCATAATCTTTTGTGGCGTTTTAGAGGAAACGCCATTATTGCTAACTTATTAATATTGTTTTTATTTATTAGATTTATTATTTAATAAATAAATTTCATGTTAGAAAATTGAAAAATGGGTATTCATTTATTTATAAATATTTTATAGTTTTGTATATATTTTTATAAAAACCAAACATTCAAATATATATATTATTTTCAAAGTTTTTTAGGGTTTTTTAATTTTTGTGTTTTTAAGAATCAAGATTAAATTAACAGAATGTGTAAAGTTAAGGGTTAAATTTGTTGAATTTTTAAAATTAAGATTAAATTTATAGAATCTGCAAACATTAGAGGGTTAAATTTATTATTATGCCAATAAAAAAGGCTTTCATTAAATTTCGATAAGGTTTGTGTGTAAAATAGAGAATAGTTAGGTAATTATTTTTGTAATTTTTAATTTATTATAATTTATTTATTACAGTAAAATCAAAATTTATGATTTATTATAATTTCTAATTATAATCAACTTTTTAATCAATATTAAGTGCTTCCACAAATTATTATAAACATAAGCTTTTACATTAATATCTATATATACACACATCAATATATATCCAAATGAAATATATTTTCAAGGTTTAGAGTTTTGGGGTTTAATGGATTAATGGTTTAGTGCTTGTAGTTTAGGGTTTTAGGGTTGATGGTTTAGAGTTATGGTTTAGGATTTAAAATTTAGAGTTATGGGCTTAGGATTTAGGGATAAACAGATGCACAATCAGAATTTTGTAGGGTCTGAAATTAAATTGTAAGTAAAAAATGCAATCTCATCATTTTGATATCATATATTTTTATAATTTTTTAATGATTAAATCAAATTTGATCTTTCGTCTTCATTTGATCTTTCCTAAACCCTAAACTCATAAACCTATAAACCCAAGCCATAACCCTAATCCCTAACAATAACCCTAAATTATAAACTATAAACACTAAATCTTGAAACGGTAAACTCAAAACCCTATCTGGCCCATACAAACCCCTAAACCCTTAACTAAAACCTTAAACCCTAAATTAATTAGATAAATTTTGAATATTATATATTCTTTCAATATTTTAGGAAATTTAAATAACATATTCAATTTACTAGTTAATTTTGTTTAGAGATGAATGGGTTACCAATTTTTTTAATTTTAATATATATTGTAACGCCCCCAAACTCGGCCTGGATGTTATGGCCGAATCTGGCGATGTCACATGATAGTGCTTTTAGAAAACTTAACTACATGTAAATATCTTAGGCTTTCGTCAAAACGTGTTATTTAATCATTTATTGACCATTTTCAAAACATTATATGTTGTGGAAGCTTTTTAAAAGTAATTTGTGAATTCGTGTGTTTTTTATAAAACCTTTGTTTACTTTGAAAACTCAAGTCTTGTCCTACTGCTAGCAGCTTATAAAACAATAATCCCAAGTTTTAAACAAAAATTCGAATGGCCTTATTACATACAATTTACCCCAAATATAACCAAATCATAATTAAAAATAAATCGTAAATAAATGTCCAGAACCGTGGTCACCGCCGAGTCCTCCGCCGCACCGATCCGTCTACTACTGGGGATTACCTGAACAGATTAAATAGAAAAGGGTGAGTTTTCGCAAACTCAATGTGTAATCCCCACAGAAATCATACAAACAGAAATATCAGATAACAGACATGATGTTCACAGTTCGGGTCTGAACCCATTACAGAAACGGTGTGGACCTTAGCCCACTCAGATGTAGAATCAGACATATTAGGGTCTTATCCCATTTCAGACAGAATATGCAAAAAACAGAGTCCTACCCACCAGCCTCTATACACCAACTCCGTCCAACCCTACACACCATATGGGGATAAAATCAACCCACCCAGCCCTACACACCATGGTGTACCAAATATGGCACATAATCAAAAATTTGCAGCTGAGCTGCCAGATAATAGGCTTAAGAGCCTTTTAGATACTTCCTCCAATCATAATCCACCCACCCTGATGCAATGCAACATACAAGAATGACATGCTATTATGCAAATACAACTCATATATCCAAATCAGCATACATTCAAAGATAGATCTGAGATCGGGATATTATCAATTAAGAGTGAAAGATTTAGACATACCAAAAATCGCTTTCAGAACGAGGTACAGGCACTATGAGTTTTTAATTATGCCATTTGGATTAACGAATGCTCCTACTATTTTTATGGATCTGATGAACAGAATTTTCAGACCTGTAACGACCTGAATTTGGGCCTAGTAGAATTGGGCTTATTGGGCCTTGATTAGGGGAGCATTTAAAATTTTTGAGAACAAGAGAACGGCACTAATGCAAGTTGGTCCTATTAGGTGAGTGATTTTGGAAGGTTAGGGGGCTTTTATGAAGTCCCGGGATCAAACTTGAGCTTTAGGAAAATTTTGGTTTTAGGTGATTAAAACCCTAAGAGTTAGTAAGTAGGCTTTAAGAATAAAATGTGGAGAAAAATGACACAAAAGGAGTTGTGGTCTAGTGGTAAATGGTGCCACATGGGAGACAAGGAGGTGAAGTCACACAAGGAAGCAAGGGGTCCAAGGTTCAAGTCTTGGCGCTTGCATTTCATTTTGGTTTATTTTTAAGTGAACTTAGACTTTGGCTCATAGACTTATATTTAGTTGCGCATGATTTTAGACACAAGAGGAGCTTGTGGCCTAGTGGCTAGCAACATGGATTAAGTTACAGGGGAGCCTGAGTTTGAATCCCATCGCAAGCAAAAAGGGATATTTATTTTTCTAAGTTGGGACGACCAGAGTTTGTGTTGGAATTAAACTTTGCTGAAGGAGGGATCCCACGTACGGAAGCTAGTAAGAGGGAAGGTGAGAAGTTGGCTTTAAATAGAGCAATCTATGAGGAGAGTATGCATACCTGGTTTGGCGTTTGGGCATAGGGGTGTTCAGAGCGCGGATCAACTCTAGAATCCTATCAGGTGTGTATTTCGCCCTACTCTAGCTGTAGAGCGGCAAATGCCGAAATGACGGTCACACGACGATGGTAGCCACACGAGCGTGTGAGTGCATGTGTGGGAGCTTCGACACGATAGTTGAGGCCTTCATGAGTGTTCTCATGAGTCTATGCTGCCTTGGGCCAAGTGGGCCCAATGGGCCTGTGGGCCCATATGAATAAATTGTATGATCGTGTAGTAGATATTGGACTGGTCTATGTGAATCTTATATTTGTCGCTAGATTTGGGCTAAATGGGCCATACGAGCGTGTGGGCCCATTTGGGTCGAGAATGGGCCTTAGGCCCATTCGTATCATTATCGCTGTTTAGAATACCTTGATTTGTGAAATTACCAAAATACCCCTGATTTGTGAAGTTATCGAAATACCCTTGGTTTACAGAATTACTGAAATACCCTTGATTTGTGAAATTACCAAAATACCATTGATTTGCAAAATTACTGAAATACCCTCGGATTGCAAAATTACCAAAATACCCCTGGTTTCTAAAATTATCGAAATACCCCCAATTTATGAAGTTACTGAAATATCCCTGGGTTGTGAAATTACCAAAATACCCCTGATTTGCGAATTTACCAAAATAGCCCGATTTGCAAAAATTACCGAAATACCCTTTATGGGTAAAGTTACCGAAATACCCTCGACGGGTAAAATTACCGAGATGCCCAATGGGTCGAAATGACCATTTTACCCCTAACCGATTAAATGACCGTTGTACCCTCGTGGTAGTACTAGTGTTGTATGTGTTAATTGTATGATTGATTATGTTTGAGATGCACTGCATACATGGATTAGTTATGAGTAGAATTATCCCTGTTAGGTAGGATTACTAGAATATCCTTATAGGGTAAAATGACTGATTTGCCCTTGTGGGTAAATGACTGACTTGTGCTATGATTTGACCTATTTGACTGTAATTGTATGACTGTGTTTTAACTGACTTGACTGTGGGCATGTGTCTGATTTGCTGTTAATATGTGTTGAAATGATTGTTACTAAGCATGGCCATTTTGCGTACACGTGTAATGATTAAGCATGACATACACAACATGTTGCATGGGTTGGGTTTGATGATTGGAGGAAGTACCGTTTTAGTGGCTCTACCACATACCGTTCTGGTGGCTCTGCCACATACCATTTGAGTGGCATCGCCACATATCGTTTTAGTGGCTCAGCCACATATACCGTTATTAGCAGTAAGGCTACATTATTGGAGACCTTGGCTCTGTGCCATCTTGATTATGGCTTTGTGCCAGTCGTATTTGTTGGAACGCCGAAACCCCATGGCGCAGCAGAATAAAATTAGATCCGGCGATCCAAACCATGGATCCATGTGTGAGGAGCGAATCGGGGTGAAATAAAGGTTTCGAAATTTACCAAAAACTTCAATCTGAGTAGACAGTGACACCTTGGCAACAAGAGTTTTGATCTACTGTCGAATCAAGCCACAACCTTTTCGATGTCGGCCTCTACGTGATCCACCCGGTTTGACTATGAACGGAAGAAATCTCCAAAACTTTTCTGGAGGTTTATTTGCTTGACTACCGCTAGACCTAACAAACAATCTATTAGGTTTTTCACATAAGCTTTGCCTCTTTTAAATACCTTTTATAATGGGTATCCTTTTAATTGGGCCTTTTATAATGGGTATCTTTTCATTGGGCCCATTATTTGGTATCCTTTTAATACCCATTTATAATTGGTATCTCTTGAATGTATCATAAGATTAAATAAATACAATAAAGTTTTTAACCGAAAATATAATTACATTAATTATATCCGAAAATTATAATTACATTAATTATAATAAGGATTTCGGTAAACTATATTTATTTAAATTTATATATGAATCAAATTCATATATTAATAGAATTATGTTGTCATTATGTGTACAACATCCTTGTACATATAATATGTTCAATATTTGATTACCCAATTAAATTAATTCTTCAATTAATTTAATTCATGTGACAACCAAAAACAATACCAATTATATTTTATTCCGCTTCATTTCAACCATAGGGTGTGACCACAGTAGGTTCTTGCAACGTTAGCGATAATACTAGAACGATTCTATTATCACGCATAATGAGTGGCATCTAGCAATGCATCATTGCTACCTAAGTTACAAGAAGTCATGATTCGACATAACCTTTCGTGATTAACCTTTCATACATTAATCCTTAAGTCCTTTATCTCTCGAATGGACACAAGTCATGGAATAGTCACACTTGTATAGTCCATCCCATGTTTCTTGATATCTTGAGTAGACTATGATATACAAATTAGTATGACATCTCATGTCAACTTATTTGAGCATGGCCATGCATTTCTAGTCTCACTCAATCAAGTGGCCTAAGATATTACTCCCATTATGTAGGAGGGACTTATCCTATATTGATCAACCATATCCTCTACATAGATTGTGGTATATCCAACATCGACCTTTATAGAACAACCAATTACAGATTATACGTTTGATCAGTATCAAAATATACAACTCACGATGTTGAGATAATAATTGTCTCAAGTCCGAGGATCATATACATATTAATCACTATGAGTAATGTTGTGACAATTACATAATAATCCAAAGAAACATACTCATAAATGGGTCAATCCAATATGTTGTTCTCTAACATACATATTCATGCATTGATTTTGACAATCCACATCAATGACAACTCTTTATCATCAATCAACTACATGTTAGTCTTAATGCATTATTGTTGTCCTAGTCAACAATAATACTCGACTAAGGATCTTTTAAGAATAATCATATTATTCTCAGGACATTATTATAAAACAGTTTATTTGTATACACAGATAGAAAAACTGAAATAATAATGACAATGCTTTATATTAATAAATATGGTAAATAAAGTATGTTATTACAACCATCTCATGATTGATCTTTGTGCATACTCTTACAGTATTTACCCATGGCTATGTGCCTAACAGATATCGATGACTCTGTGTCGATCGTGTTTACCCAAGGTGTTGTGCCGATTATATTATCGTCGCTGATGGCTATGTGCCAAACATAATACAGTTACTGATGGCTCTGTGCCAATTATAATACCGCTATTGAAGGTTTAAGAGCCGCATATATACTGTAATTAGTAGCTTGACTGTAATATTGGTGAGGTCTGGCTGGGTGGGTTGACATGGTCCCTACATGGTGTGATTGGTTGGTACGGGTGAAAAGTTAGTCGGCTGGTAGGATTGGGGTGGGTTCATATCCATTGCATTGTTTTGATTTGGGGCTTTGGCCCAGCTTGCTACCGAATAGGGCTTAGGCTTAGATCGATACCGTAATGGCTCAGGCCCAAACCGTGACCGTATAGGGGATTACACACTAAGTTATCGTAACTCACCCTTTCTTTTAACTGTGTAGGTAATCCCCAGCCTTAGAGGATTTAGAGCTGCGGAGGACTCAGAGGTGGCCACAGGTTGGATATGGTTTAAAGATTAAACTTAGCGATTTTAGTTTAATTTAGTTATTTTAAATTATTGGGTTAATGATTTTGTAATAAGGCCATTGGTTTTTTTTCGTTTTAACTCTTATTTGGTGTTTCTTTAGATTACAAACTGCTAGTCTATTAAACACGGGTTTTTCCAAAGTAACTATTATTTTTGAAAATATCATGTTTCCACAACTGTTTTAAATTAAGCTTCTTCATCAAACAAGGTTTTAAAGATAATAATGTTTTACAAGAGAATGGCTTTAATAAACTACGTTTTGAATGTAATAGTGTGTTCACAAGGGAAACAACTTTAAGCAAATTTTATTTGTTAAGTGACGAAACTAGAGGTTTTACATTGATAAAAAGTTTTTAAACTAAGGAAAGGTTTTTAAAGATCGTATGGTTTTATACAACCTTTTGATGTGACATGCCAAATTCGGGCCTAACTTTTAGGACGTGTTTGGGGTGTTACAAGACCGTACCTAGATCGATTTGTTGTGGTATTCATAGAAGACATCTTGATTTATTCACGTGATGAAAATGAGCATGCTGAACATTTGAGAATAATGTTGCAAACTCTGAGAGAAAAACAATTGTATGCAAAATTCAACAAATGTGAATTTTGGTTGCACGAGGTTTATTTTCTGGGACATATTGTGTTAGCTTCAGGAATTCGAGTTGATCCGAGCAAGATTTCTGCTATTCTGGATTGGAAACCTCTGAGGAATGTGTCTGAAGTCCGTAGCTTTCTGGGTTTAGCAGGTTATTATTGTCGATTTATCAAAGGATTTTCAGTGATAGCTACTCCATTGACTAGACTACTTCAGAAAGATGTTAGATTTGGATGGTCTGATAAATGTCAAAAAAGTTTTGATCAGTTGAAAACTCTGTTAACAGAAGCTCCAGTGTTAGTACAGCCAGAATCGGGTAAAGAATTTGTTATATACAGTGAAGCTTCATTAAATGGTCTGGGATGTGTTTTAATGTAGGAAGGAAAAGTTGTAACTTATGCCTCAAGGCAGCTGAAGCCTCATGAAAAGAACTATTTGACACACGACCTTGAGCTAGCTGCAATTGTATTTGCACTAAAGATCTGTCGTCATTATCTGTATGGTGAAAAATGTCACGTATTTTTAGATCAGAAAAGTCTGAAATATCTGATGACACAGAAAGATTTGAACCTGTGTCAGAGAAGATGACTAGAGTTGTTAAAAGACTTCGAGCTTGTGATAGATTATCATCCGGGCAAAGCAAATGTTGTTGCCGATGCAATGAGTAGGAAATCATTGTTTGCTCTACGTGCTTTGAATGCCCATTTAGATTTGTTCGATGATAGTTCTATGATAGCTGAATTAAAAGCGAAACTGTTGTTTATACAGCAGATATGTGATGCTCAAAAATCAGATAATGAGTTATTAGCGAAACGAGCTCAGTGTGGTTTAAATTCTGAATCTTAATTTCGAGTTGTTGATGATTGTTTAAAATTTCAAACTCGTATTTGTGTTCCGAGAAATCCGAAGTTGATTTAGCTGATTTTGAGTGAAACACATAACAATCGTTTATCTGTCCATTCAGGAAGTACAAAGATGTACCATGATTTGAAGCCACATTGTTGGTGGTCTCGTATGAAACGAAACATTTCTGACTTTGTTTCAAAATGTTTAGTTTGTCAACAAGTGAAAGCTGAACATCAAGTTCCGTCTGGTTTGTTACAATCGATTTTGATTCCTGAATGGAAATGGGATAGAGTGACAATGGATTTTGTTTCTGGTTTGCCTCAGACTCTGAGAAAGAAAGATGCGATTTGGGTCGTAGTTGATTGATTAAGGAAATCTACCCATTTTGTTCCGGTAAGATTTGATTATTCGCTTGACAGATTAACCGAGCTTTAGATTTCTGAGATTGTTAGATTGCACGGGGTGCCACTATCTATTGTGTCAGATAGAGATCCAAGGTTTACATCAAGATTTTGGAAGAAATTTCAAGAAGCATTAGGCATGAAATTACATTTCAATACAACTTTTCATCCACAAACATATGGTCAGTCCGAACGAATTATTCAGATTCTTGAAGATATGTTAAGATGCTGTATACTTGAGTTTAACGATATGTGGGAACAGTACCTACCATTGATTGAATTTGCATACAATAATAGTTTTCAGTCAAGCATCAAAATGGCACCTTATAAAGCTTTGTACGGTCTTAAATATTGTACACCTTTGTATTGGACCGAGCTCAGTGAAAATAAGCTACACAGGGTCGATTTGATAAAAGATTCAGAATAGAAAGTGAAACAGATACGAGATTGTTTGAAAGCAGCATCTAGTCATCAAAAGTCTTATGCGGACTTGAAACGAAAAGATATAAAATTTGATATTGGTGACAAAGTATTTTTGAAAGTGTCTCCATGGAAGAAAGTACTCTGTTTCGAACGCAAAGGCAAGTTAAGTCCAAGGTTCATCGGGTCGTACGAAATTATCGAACGTGTTGGACCTATTGCATATAGATTAAGGTTGCCCTCTGAGCTAGAAAAGATCCACAATGTATTCCATGTCTCGATGCTCCGTGGATATCGATCTGATCCGTCACATGTGATCACCCAATCTGAAATTGAAATTCGATCTGATATGACATATGAAGAGGAACCGATTCGTATCTTAGCTCGTGAAGTGAAAGTGTTGAGAAACAAGAAAATTCAGTTAGTGAAAGTACTGTGGAATCGACACGGAATATAAGAGGCTACGTGAGAGCCTGAAGATTCAATGAAACAGCAATATCCAAATCTGTTTAACGGTAAGATTTTCGGGGACGAAAATCCCTAAAGGGGAGAATTGTAATAGTCCAGTTTATACCCTAGTCGCAACAGTGGTTTCGGGACCACAAATTCGAGTTTGAATAATATTTTAATATTATTTTCTGTGCTTATGATATGTGTTAAAGCATGTGCTAAATTTTTGTGAATTAATTCGTCCGCCTGCGTGCTTAATTTTGACAAAAAGACTAAATCCCATAATGTATAAAAGTGGCTTTTCATTTGATTAAGTGGTTAAATTGACGTGGCTTCTATTTGTAAGGGCCTTATGAGGCAATTTGCTTATTATCTTTGATAGTGGATGATTATAGTCCATAATAACCTTAGAAATTATGTTTTTTAATTTTATATTATAAGGTTAAAATTGGAAATTTTTTATTAATGAAATTATGATAAAATAAAGCATGAAAATGGACATTAATTCATCCATTTCTTCCACCGAAAACACAAAATAAAAAGAAATAACAAAAGCTTCAAGGGTTTCGGCTATTCCAAGCCAAAATTTAGGTATGTTTTGGCTTTAGTTTTTGATAATTTTTATTTTTTTGAGATTGTTGCTTAGTCTACTATAAAGCCCATGTCTCAATTTTGTATATTTATGATATTTGTGAGTTGTGCCATTGATGATATGGTAAGCTTTATGATGAGTTTAATTGTTAAATGGAAGATATGTGTTTAGTGGACATGCTTTGTTCTTGAAATTTTGATGAATTTAGCTAAATAGGGTTAAATTGTGAAAATAGCAATTTGAGGGACTAAATTGCAAATTTGATGGAACTTATGGGCTTGTATGATGTTCATAAGCATTCGGCTAAGCATAGATATGTGATGATTTTCTGGATTTGATGTTTTAAGAAAAATGGACTAAATTGATAAATTGTGCAAATGTGAGGGTTAATTTGCAAATAACCCTAAATGTGTGTCATTGGATTGAATTGAATGAGTTAGTGAATAAAAGGGTTAATTCTGAATATGTATAGATCAAGAACTTAGGAAAACGGACTTAGACTGTAGGAAAGCAAAAGTAACCGAGTAGTCGTTTCCATTTCAATTAAATCGAATCCGAGGTAAGTCATTATGCAAATAAATGTATTTGTATTGAATTGTGCATATTCATATGACTGTTGATAACAGTGAATGCTTACGAGATGCTTTGTATATGAATTTCGAGATAAGATCTAAGAAGTCCCGTACGAACCTAGGAATAGATAGGATTAGCTATG
Source organism: Gossypium bickii (assembly GCA_025503065.1). NCBI lineage: Eukaryota > Viridiplantae > Streptophyta > Magnoliopsida > Malvales > Malvaceae > Gossypium > Gossypium bickii. Next base: position 43,674,834 of record CP106720.1, read on the forward strand.
TCATGACATAGGTGTCAGTTCTGTGATATCATGTAAGACCACGTCTAGGACGTCGGCGTTGATTTGAGATTTCGTGTAAGACCATGTTTGGGACGTTGACATCGATACAAGATTTACGTGTAAGATCATGTCTGGGACATTGGCATTATATTGATTCGTGTAAGACCCTATTTGGGATATGGCATCAATATCTGAGTACATGTAAGACCTCGTCTGAGATGTTGGCATTGTACTACTATTCCGAGCTTTCTGAGTATCCTATTAGGTTCCTAACGATTCAACTGGCAAGTCTGTGATACGGATGGCTATGTGAATTGTAAATCTGTTTTAGGTACGTTGACTTATACACTAAGTGTGTATACAAGGTAAGTATCTATATGATCTTACTATAATGAATATGTATATTGGAACAATAATATGATATGTGAAAGTATGCATGAAAGAACCATATGTATATAAGATTTTTGAATTGATGAATGTGGCAAAATGTGGCCAAGTAAATGTACCAAAGCATACATGTGATAAATTTGCTATGAAAGTTAATTGTGCCAATGTTCCTATATGCCTTTCATGTTAAGTTTATTTGTATATGACTTACTAAGCTTTTGGAAAGCTTACTCAGTGTGTGTGTTTTCTCTGTTTTATAGATCGTAAAAGCTACTGAAGGCTCGGGGACCATCGAGAATTGTCATCACACTACTCAACTTGTTTTGGTACATTTTGGAAATGTATATAGCTAGATATGGCATGTATAGGCTAGTATTTTGGTATAAGTTTGCTGCATGAACTTAGCCATGAGATGTGGCTAAGTATAAGTTGATATTTTGCCTTAATGAATATGATATGTGATGTATGTCTGGGTATGGTTAGGTGACTTTGGAAATGATCAAGTTTTGGGTAAGTATTTGGATGTATTATGCTTGTGAATTCATGAGTTTTAGTCTTATAATTTGTTATAAATGGAGTTGAACTTGAATGTAGAGTTTGAATGAGTATCTTGATATGTTTTTGATGACTAATTGTGTATAAATTGAATTGGTAATTCTGCTTGTAGGTAAGACCTTAATGTGGGTGGCATATTGGCCTTACAAATGGCCTATTTTTGCCACACGGTTGTGGCACACGGGCATGCCTAGTGACCGTGGGGCTAAGTCAGTAGCTAGCTAAGAGTACACGGCCTTAGCACATGGATGTGCTTGGTGGCCGTGGAGCCAAGTCAGATTCGACCACGGCCAAAGTACATGGCTTGGTGGCTGTGGAGTTAAGTCAGATTCGACCGCGGGGAAACACATGGGCGTGTCTAGCTGTTGTGGGAGGCACACGGCCTGCCCATACGGGCGTGTAAGCCCTGAAACTTAGAAAAGTTTTAAAATTTTGAAAATTTCTATATGTGTCCCGGTTTAGTCCCGACCCTACTTTTGAGCATGTTTTAGGTCTTGTTGACCTACAGAGGGGACTCTATGATTGATATTGATGATTTACTTTACGAATTGTCTGATAAAGTTTCCGATCTATCAGGTAATGCCCTTAACCCTAATTCGGCGACGGACACGGGATAGGGGTGTTACATTAGTAGCCTCGAGAGAGGTATTAATATAAATTAGGGAATCCTACGGATCAAGTCAAGTGAATAAATCGTCTAGTTCAGAGTTAGATAACAAGTGAAGTCTAGGTGGATTCTTCTTTGGGTATTGTCTTAATCAATTGGTTTTCCCAAAAGTATTTCCCCAATTCATTCTCTTTGTCTTAGCATCTTTAGCTTAGTAATTAAGTTAGTTTTAGATTAAACAACAATTCCCTTAATTCTTAGGCTAAATAATAGAAAGATAGTAATTACTAGTACTCTTGGTCTTTGAGGATACGATATTTCCGGTCTTGCCATAGCTATACTACCAAACGATAGGTGCGCTTGCCTTATTCATCGTCATAGTTAGTTTGGACACGATCAGCTATTCAGAATCGATCACACACCCTTGTTGGTTTCCTATAGTACAATCAACAGTCGATTAGTAAGTGATAGGGCCCATTCGGTCAACCCCAAATAACATACGGTAACACTTTTACCTTATTTGCACGTTGAGGACGAAAGTGTGACTCCTTCAAACCGTTCACACTCCACCCATCCTTAAGGATGACCCTAGAATCGCAACAAGTACAGTACGTGAAAGAAGAAATGACAATCAGTTAGCAAAAGGGAGTATTCGGTTCTGGAAAAGAAGAAGAAGAGCATGGGGTATTCGGTTTTAACAAGAAAAGCAGAGAATAGATTTTGAACACTTACCGATAGTTAGAACCTTTTCAGTAGATCGACATAGAGAAGGATTACTAGCAGTGATATTGGGCCAGCCTAGAATAGAAGATGAATAGAAGTTAAAAGAAGAGAAAGGGAAGGTTCGGCTAGACTAGGAAAGAATCTGATAGTAGAAGAAAAAGGGTAAGGAACAATAGATGTTAGGTGTGGCAAAAAACAGAGGAAGAGATTAGCAGAGATGCAGGGAAGGAATGACACGAATGGTCAGTTTCGTAGCACAAAAAGAACTAGAGAGAACCCGTAATGCGAAAGTACAAAAACCCAAACTGCTAGCAAGGAAATTCGGCAGCTCCCTTCAACACTCACAAAATCGAATAAGGAAATCCTAGTGCTTAAATTGCTCCCTCTTTTTCCCCTAGCCAAATTCCACTAAGGCCTTAGAGTCCTCACACGGCCACAACTCCCCTCACATTTCAAATTCCTTGAAAATCTCCACAAATCACTCCCCTTATCCCTCCTTGATTTACTCCTTGATATCCTCCATAACAACTCCAAGACCAATTCAAACTTCACCTTACAGAGTTTCAGTCTAACTCCACCTCTCATGCTGCAAGGAAATAAAATAAATACTCCTTTGCATGCCAAGGGATTTGAACCCAAGCTCTCACATCAGCCATTTCACACCACTTGCTACTAAGGCACAAGCTCCTCTTGTGTCATAAAACAAGCATTATTACTAATAAGGCCTAAGTTCCAGTGTCCAGGTTCATTTAAGAGAAAACTAAAAATTTTGCAAGAGCCAAGATTTGAACCCAGGCTTCTCACACACCCTCACACACACCCAAATCACTTAGCCATTCAAGCAAACAAGCAATTTATGTCAAAACATGAAAAATTACAGACCGTACATTGTTGGGGCGTTACATCATGAGTTCTTGGTTTAGTCCCGAACCACTCCCGAAGCATGTTTTGGGCCTCGTAGGCTCGCTTTAGGGACAATATGAATGTTGTGAAAAGGTTTTAATTTGGATGCAAGTTTATGACTCAGAAATGCATGTATGATATGATGTAAGTCCGGTAATGCCTTGAGCCCTATTTCGGCGTTTAATACGGGTAAGGGGTGTTACATTTCTATTCATGGAGGATTGCACCGTTTGAGCGACACTAGTAATGGTAGTTTTTTACTTCCATTACATGTGTTAGAAGCGAGGTTTCATTTACCCCTTCATCCTTTCTTTTGTCATCTCCTTGATGACTATAGGATAGTTCTCGACCAATTATTTGGTTGTTCTTAGTGGTTGGCTATAGTGTATTTCATTAAATGTGGTCGATGCGATGAAATGTCGTTGATTGCCGTATTTCAAAGGTTATACCAGTTGAATGCCTACAACTGAGGGGGTTCAAATGGTTTCTTTTATTTGACCCCCCATGAAGTTGTGAAGTCTATTATCAACAACATATGTTCTAATATTCATCTCAGTTGCTGCAAATATATATGAGTCACATATAAGCTTAGTAGTGGCTTTGATTTCTCCACTGAATGAACATGGCCTAACAAAGACATTTGCTCGAAAAGGCTGGACTTAGAATTAATACTGACGTAAGAAATGTTTTTTTGGTATTGTCTTCTAAATTTTAGCCCTAATGGGTGGAGACAAGTTGATGCGAATAATGAGGCAAACACTATTGGGTTCTTCGTGCATAGTTCGCGTGGCCTCATGGGGCAACTGATGAATTGATTATTATATTTTTGGGAAATAAATATGAGCCTAGTAATTACTTTTATAATTTTTGTAAACTAAAGCCTCACGCTTGGTCTTCGCAACCTTCAACGAATGTAGAAAGTGATGTGAACCTCTTTTGTTAGCTAGCGGTGTTGATTTAAGAATTGTTGGTGGTGCAGGCACAACTCAAGGTACTGAATATAGTTCTAAAGAATCCACTAGCTTATCAAGGGAGATAGACGAATACATGGACGTATGATGCTTTATGCAAGGTGGTCCTTCTGGTACTAATGTTGGTGAATGTAGTGCGAATAGTAGGAATAAGCAAAAAACTGTTGTAAGAGCCACCAATATAGTTTTAAGTAGCAAAGAATAAGGTAGCCCAAGGGAAGAGCTTTGCCGAAATAAAAGGAGGGGATCATTTGTTAATGTTGTTCCTGTTAGCATAGCTCATTCTATAAATCCTTCTTTTGTGATTTCTCCCATTAACTCCCCATTACCACCAAAGTCAGTTAATGGTGATGCCTTTGGGATCACTATCGCTCATGGCCCCCTTGGTGGCTCTGTGAAGTTTTATACTCCTGGTGGCGTGACATGGACCTTGTTCCCTTAGTGTGAGCAACTCAGTGTGAAGAAGTTTCCCTTCAGTCTTGATGAAGTGATGAAGCAATGGAATAATCTCTTGCCTGAAGAAATAAAAGGGCTTTTTTGCCTAAGTGAATTATGAGTCATCTAGTGACACAAGGAAACCTTCACTGTAATAGTTAGCGGTTTCCTTACGAGTGATGTTGGATGAAACATGTATGGCTGGCCTGGGACTTGTTGAAGGTGTAAACAAGGCAGAAATTAGAAGGAACATGAAAATATATATCAATCCACTATGGGAGCACTAGCACAGGCACGTGAACACTATGCCAACTTAGCTAAAGAAAATAGGAGACTACTGGAGCAAAATAGAAGGCTGGAAGAACGTCTTACCATTGCTGAGAAAGATGTTGAAAGGTTACATGGGGTGATCGTAGGTGAGCAAGCTAATAAAATAGTTTTGGAAGCTAGCTTAAAGAAAATAGATGAAGAATATAAGGTTGCAATTGCTAATTCAGCGAAGAGCCATGAAGAAGCCTTGGAGAAATATAAGAGAGATATTATGTAGAGTCTCCAAGAATATTTGCATGATTTAAAGGCTAACTTCCTTTTGTACGCTCAAGTAGCTGGTGGCCCTTTTGATGCTTACAGAGTAAATTTTGATGCTCTTAGCGACTAATTGGTGTTTAGCTAGATTTTGATGTTCATTTTCCCTCTAGAGCAGCCTGGGAGGAATTTAAAGAAAAATGAAAGAACTTTAATAGTTTTTACCTCCCTGAGGACCCTGCTGAGACCAGCTCTGCTCTTAAAGATTTTATTGACACTAGTGTTGTTCCTATGAAGGAAGGCGAAGGTAATGGATTTGAAGGACATGGTGAAGAAGAAGACGAGTTTTTGGCTAACTCTATACGCACAAGTAGTAACTGATGACTTCTCTGTTTTTTATTGTACTTGTTGCCTTTGATTTGGAAATGAAAATCTCGGCTTTAATTTTCAGTGAGATTGTGATGCATAACTTACAGCAAAATACTTAAAAAAAATCATCCATAACTTTGAACCCAACAAACTTGGTTCGTAGTCTAAAACCATTGAACCTCAATAGTGTAAATCTATGTCAGTGAATTTTTTAAGAATTGCGATCTTAATTCAACCAACTTTGTAGCACCCCTCACCCGGTTCTATCGTCAGACCCGAGCTACGAGATGCTACAAATAATTTCGAAACAATCAAATGCAATTTAAATACCAATATTTTGGAACTAGGTATTGATACTAAAGGAATAAACACCAATACTTTTATGGTAGCTATCGATATTATAATCAGTATCGAAATTGTTTTGGCATTCTGTAAATTTGAAAACATTGTTTGTTTGTTGGCCTCGTTGAGGGAGTTAGTGCTAGATTGAGTGATTTTTAGTTTTGTTGTATGCTTTGTAAAGAGATAATGGACAAAAGCTAAGTTTATAGGTACAAATTTTTACTTTGTTTCTTTGCTTGTTATTTTGTTTGAAAATTTTATTGATTGTGTGAATCTTTTTTGCTTGTAGGAGGTAGTTAATAACTTGGACCAATAATGAGATTGTACCATTTCAACCGGAGCCAGAAAGAATCTTGACACATGCTAGAAGGGGTCAACTTTCGAGAGGAGCCCAACCTCCACCAATAGACCACCCTATGAACGATACAAGAGCAAAAGAATGTCCACCGCCACCACACCAAATAACAATGGGCGAATGAACGTTGCATGATTACGCCATGCCTAATCTCGAAGTTGTTCGAGGAAGCATTAATAGTTTGATGATTAATGCTAAAAATTTTGAGATCAAGCCGATCATGATTCAAATGATCCAAGAGAATATTCAAATCTAAGGATTGATGAATGAAGATTCGCACTAGAACCTTAAGCACTTTCTAACCATATGTGATAATTTTAAATATAACAGGGTATTTGGTGAAGCCATATATTTTTGGTTATTCCCTTATTTTTTAGTAATAATGCTTTCATGTGGTTGTATTCACTGCTGATGGACTCGATAATCTCTTGGGATTAGCTAACGAGTCAGTTTTGACAAAATATTTCCCTCTGAGTAAAACCATGAAGCTAAGAATAGACATTACCAAATTTTAGTAGATCGAGGTAGAGCTATTACATGAAGCGTGGGAGTGTTTCAAACTGATGCTATGTAAATGTCATTACCATGGTTTACATGATTAGTTGCAATTAGAAACTTTTCATAATGGGCTAGATGAAAACTTGTAACCTAGTCTCGACGGAGCGTCTGCAGGGGCGTTCATGTCGATGACTTATGTTGAAGGTTGCCAACTCATTGAGGATATTGTAATGAATTCTTATATGTGGTCGGTTAAGCGGTTTATATACTGAGCAAAGAAATCGACCGTGAATGCGGTTGGTAATGAGGATAATATCAAACAAATCCTCGAGAGGCTTAATCTACTCGAAATGAGCAGCATGATCGCACGCTCCCAATCAACCCATTCGAAATAGCACAAATATGGGTATAACAGTGAAGGCATGAATTGGGGAAGTCACAATGAACAAATCATGCGGAGGCCAACTATTTAGGTAATAAGGTATATAACCCGTACTCTAAAACCTATAATTCAGGGTGGCGAGATCACCCCAATCTTAGGTGGGGAGGGAACCAAGGGGGTCCTTCCAACCAAGGAGTACCAGTGCATGGCCCATTTAAGCCCTTGATTGTAGAAATGTTTAGTGGATTTGTATGTGCATGAATAGTGATTGTAACACCTCAAACCCGGCCTAGAAGTTAGGCCCAAATCTGGTGTGTTACATTGAAGAGTTTTTTGAAAACCATGCTTTCATTAGAAACCCTTCTTAAAGAACTTAAAACTTTCTGCAATTCAAAACCTCAAATTTCCTTTTCTTATTTTCAAAACATGGTTTATTAGAAATCATTCTTGGAAAACATTATTATATTTAAAACCTTGTTTGTTACGAAAAGCTTAATTTAAAACAGTTGCGGAACGTGATATTTTGAAAAACAATAGTTATTTCCAATAAATTGTGATCTACTTCTAGCAATTATAAAACCATCAATAAAATCCCAAAACTTAAAGTTCAGAAATCTTGAGGCCTTATTACAAAATTTATAACCCAACAAATTAAACTAAAATAAAAATAGGACGTGTACTTTAAAGCCAATCGGACATGTGGTCACCTCCGAGTCCCTCGCAGCTCCGATCTGTCTAAGGCTGAGGATTACCTACACAGTTAAAAATAGAGTGAGTTTATGAAAACTCAGTGTGTAATCTCATTACCAGAGTATCATCGATATCTGTACGAGAAACCTAAATGATGCAGGGCCAAAGCCCTTTCAATAACGAATAAAGACAAAGATAGATCGGAGCGTAAATAGATATGTAATAGTATGAGGATGCATCCCACCCCAATCCAGCCAACATACCACCCGTACCAACCCTCCACTCCATGTGGGGACCAAGTCGATCCACCCAGCCCTACACACCAAGAGCGCAACTGAGCTGCCAATATCAACGCAGCAAAGCTGCTAGTAACAGTGTATGTGGCTGAGCCACTAAAATCAGTATATCGTGGCAAGGTCACTAAATTAGTAAAATGTGGCATAGCCACCAGTACAGTACTTCCTCCATAAGCATAACCCAACCCAATGCAGTATGTCATGTATGTCATGCTCAATCATTACACGTGTATGCAAAATGGCCATGCTTAGTAAATGATCATTTCAACACATATTAACAAAGAAATCGCACACAAGCCTACAAATCAAGTCGGTTAAACCATAGTCATACAATCACAGTCAATTCATGGCACCAAAATCAGTCTTTTACCCTCAGGGGCAAAATAGTCATTTTACCCTATAAGGGTATTTCGGTAATCCTACCCCACAGGGGTAATTCGGTAATTTTACTTATAACTAATCCATGTATGCAGTGCATCTCAAACATAATCAATGATACAATTAACACATACAACACTAGTACTACTATGAGGGTATAACGGTCATTTAATCGGTTAGGGGTAAAACAGTCATTTTGCCCCGTAAGGGCATCTCAGTAATTTTACCCGTCGAGGGTGTTTCGAAATCAGGGGTATTTCGGTAATTTTCAAACCGAGGGTATTTCGATAATTTCATAAATCAAGGGTATTTCGGTAATTTTACAAACAGAGGGTATTTTTGTAATTTCATAAATCAAGAGTATTTCGGTAATTTTGCAAACTGGGAGTATTTCGGTAATTTTACAAATCGAGGGTATTTTGGTAATTTTACGAATCAAATGTATTTTAGTAATTTTACAAATTGAGGGTATTTCGGTAATTTCACAAATCGAGGGTATTTCAATAATTTTGTAAACCAAGGTATTCTAAACAGAAATAACAATGCGAATGGGCCTAAGGCCCATTCTTGGCCCAAATGGGCCTACACGCTCGTGTGGCCCATTTAGCCCAAATCTAGCCACATATATGAGATTTATATAGTCTAATCCAATATTTTTACTACACAATCATACAACTTATCCGATTGGGCCCACGGGCCCATTGGCCCCACATGGCCCAAACAGTCTAAACCAACAAGAACACTCATGATGGCCTCAACTATAGCGTCGAAGCTCCCACACGTGCGTTCGCACGCTCGTGTGGCTACCATCGTCGTGTGACTGGCATTTTGGCATTTGCCGCTCTACAGCTAGAGTAGTGCCAAATACACACCTGATAGGAATCTGGAGTTGATCCGCACTCCGAACGCTCCTATGCCCAAACGCCAACCCAGGTATGCTTACTCTCTTCATAGATTGCTCTATTTAAAGCCAGCTTCTTGCCCACTCTCATGCTAGCTTTCCGATGTGGGATCCCTCCTTCAGCAGAGTTTAAATCCAACACAAATTCTGGCCGTCCCAACTTAGCAAAATAAATATCCCTTTTTGCTTGCAATGGGATTCGAACTCAGGCTCCCTTGTAACATAATCCACGCCGCTAGCCACTTTACCAACTAGCTCCTTGTTGTCTTAAAACATGCGCAACTAAATATAAGTCTATGACCAAAGTCTAAGTTCATTTAAAAAGAAATCAAAATGAATTGCAAGCACCAAGACTTGAACCTTGGACCCCTTGCTTCCTTGTGTGGCGTCATTCCCTTGTCTCCTATGTGGCGCCATTTTCCACTAGACCACAACTCCTTTTGTGTCATTTTCTCCACATTTTATTCTTAAAGCCTACTTACTAACTCCCAGGGTTTTATTCACCTAAAACCAAAATTTTCCTAAAGCCCAAGTTTGATCCCAGGACGTCATGGAAGCCCCTTAACCTTCCAAAATCACTCACCTAATAGGTCCAACTTGCATTAGTGCCATTCTCTTATTCTCAGAAATTTTAAATTCTCCCAAGCCCAAGGTCCAATAGGCCCAATTCTACTAGGCCCAACTTCGGGTCATTACAGTGATATGTTAAAGAATAATTTATTTTAAATTTTCTTCTAGTATAAATTATATGGTGAAGGAAGACTCCGTTTTTCTTTTAGAATTTTTCCTTTGTTTCCATCGACTAGTTTTGGGTGGTTGAAACTCCATTTTGCATGTTAGAACAATTATGGTTTTGGCTTGCTCAGAGCTATTCTTCTAGTGGTAACGCTAAATTTCCTAAACACTCTTTTGGCCGTAGCTTGTTATTTAAGTTATGATTTGGAAATTGCTGTAGAGAAAGCTTATCTTAAAATTTTGAAGTAGATAAGAATATCCCTTTCTGTTGTGAATGGTACATGTTACAATAGTTGTTAGATTCTTATCTACATTACAAAAATTAGTTGATGTTGTGGCTGATTTCTTTGTATTTATGAATAAGGAATGTATATAGAAATGAGCTCTATAACACCCTATACTCGAGACCGATGTTAGGACCGGATACGAGGCATTACCCAGCTTAAACTCACTTAAACATGTACTTACGGGCTGTAAAATTTTGAACCAACTTAAATCTTTTTCTTTCTTGATCATAACATGCATATTATGGGCCTACGAGGCCTTTAACAATTAACCGAACTCCTTTGGACACTTCATCTAACACTCAACTTGGAAATAGGGTTCACACGCCCATGTTACTAAGGGACACGCCCGTGTACCCATAGGCACGCCCATGTCTACAACCGTGTGAAGTTACTGACTTCAACCACACGGCCTGGGCACACGCCCATGCATTGAACGTGTGTCTTGCACGGTCCTTACACATGGCCGTGTAAAATGACCGTGGTCTAACTTTATTTAAAACATTAAGGTGCAGGGTTAACACGGTCTAGACACACGCCCGTGTGTCTAACCGTGTAGGCAACTGGAGGCTATTGACCAAGCCATTTGCCTCCCTGAAATTAAGATCAACCCAACTCAAAACAATACAATTCATTAATAATAATTTTCATGAATAATACTACGTATTTCATTGACGTCTATATACAAACAACTTAAACAAGATTGGCCAACCACTTAGCCATATACAAAAGAATAATAAACTTGATAGCCTATACAATGGCATTACACAAAACATGTTCTCAAAATGACTGATTCCTATACATGCCATACTTAGTAATATAACTTGGCTATACCAAAATAAGGGTCGATAGTGTACGATGAGCTCCGACTCCAATGATCTACAAATTAGCTTGGCGGGACTACATAGAAAGAAACAATCAAAGACGTAAGCATTTAGCTTAGTAAGTTTGCATGAATAACACGTAATAAATAAACTTGCTTCAGATAAACCATTTGACATAAGAATGGTATCATTATCTCATCTATAAAGCTTACTTATTCATACATGATTCTTACTTGTCTCATGGTACTCAATAATCTCATACTTGTAAGGTAACGAGGTACCTGTATCACTTGATCACATTGATCAACATACTTAAACCTAATAATTATGTCTTCTAACTCATCATTCACAATATGAATAATATTCAATTTCAACTTGGTAATAGCTATGCTTTCTTTACATTCTTGTTTTCACATTTTAGCTTACTCATTTGCCCGATGAATTTCCATGAGTTACCGAGAATACTAGATCTCTTGTCATGTACTTCATGCCAATGCCATACTCTAGATATGGAATTATATGGAAGATCTCTTCTTGAATCAATGCCAAGCTTGCCTTGGTCTTACATGATAACTTATTCAATGCCAAGCTTGAGTCCTTGGACTTACATGATAACTTACTTGATAACTTGATCAACGCCAAGCTTGAGTCCTTGGGCTTACATGATAACTTGCTTGATAACTTGATCAATGCCAAGCTTGAGTCCTTGGGCTTACATGATAACTTTCTTGATAACTTGATCAATGCCAAGCTTGAGTCCTTGGGCTTACATGATAACTTGCTTGATAACTTGATCAATGCCAAGCTTGAGTCCTTGGGCTTGCATGATAACTTGCTTGATAACTTGATCAATGCCAAGCTTGAGTCCTTGGGCTTACATGATAACTTGCTTGATTGCCGATGCCATGCCTTGGCTTGGTCTTATACCGACTTTCTTATCTCATGTAATAGACCGTATCTCCCGGGTAATTCATCTTCAATCGGGACTTTCTCTTATTTAATCTTATTGACTTCTTTGTTTAACATAACATTAAACCATTCATGATAACAATGTATATTATACTAAGCAATTAAATGATAAAATCATAAGGCTTAGAACTCATACAAACTTACCTCAATATACAAAATGTATGTAGTTATGCAATTTAGTCCTCGACTTCGTTCTTGCCATGGTTTCGATCCGGGCTTCTTTTTTCTTGATCTATAATCATAAATAGATCATTTAATAATCATATTGACTAAATTGACTCATAACTCATAATTTGGAAAAATTACTATTTTGCCCCCATACTTTCTCATATTTGTATTTTTTCCCCAAGGCTCGTAAAATGATTTTCATGCAACTTTCTTAAACTACATGCTTAGCTGAATCATTTTCTCTACTATAGCAATTATCAATTCTCTCTATTTCCAATAGGTATGACCAATTTTATAACTTTTACAAAATGGTCCATACTATCACGTTTCATAAAATTCATTAAAGAAAAGATGTTTATCTAACATCAAACTCTCATAAACTCCCATAAAAAATCATTTAGCATGTCACTCATGGGTACATTTTTAAACATGCATCTTAGCTCATCAAATAGCTAAAAAATAGCGTACTCATACTACCGGGACTTCAAAAATACGAATAATATCAAAAACCGGGCTTAGGAGCACTTACTAGCAAGCTTGAAAAATTAAAGAACCCTAGCTATGGCTTCCTTCAATTTTCAGCAATGGGGGAAGAAGATGATGAGATTTTTATCATCTTTTTCCTATTTTAATCACTTATTAGACAAATGACCAAAATACCCTTATTACTAAAAATTTCTATAATACCATCTCAAGGCCAATTTTTTTCCAAAAATTAAAATTTGGGCAAATTGTTACTTAAGGGCTCATAATTCATATTCTAAAGCTATTTCATACAAAAAGCTTCTAGAAACTCAAATTTTGCAACTTTTGTAATTTAGTCCTTTTTGGACCAATCAACCTCAATTTAATAAAATTGCTTCATGAAACTTTTATACTAGCATGCAAACATAAAATAAACTTTAAAAACTCATAATTTCACCTCAGATTCGTGGTCTCGCACCACTATTTCGGCTAGGGCCTAAATCGGGCTGTTACAAGCTCGGCATGATCGCAAGCTCCCAATCAGCCCCTTCTAACCAGCTCAAATGTAGGGGATAACGGTGAAGGCCAACTACTGAGGTAATAGGGGATATAACCCGTACCCTAAAACAAAAATTCGAGGAGCGAAATAGCCCAATCTTAGGTAGGGAGGGAACCAAGGGGGTCTCTCCGACCAATGAGTACCCGTGCATGGCCCGTTTAAGCCCTCAATTATAAAAATGGTTAGTGGAATTGTGTTTGCATGAATGGTGATTGGTTAAAGAATAATTTATTTTAAATTTTCTTCAAGTATAAATTATACGGTGAAGGAAGACTACATTTTTCTTTCAAATTTTTTTCGTTGTTTCCATCACTAGTTTTGGGTGGTGGAAACTCCATTTTGCCTTTTAGAAAAGTTATGGTTTTGGCTTGCTTAGAGACTATTCCTTCAAGTGGTAACGGTAAATTTCCTAAACACTCCTTTTACCGTAGCTTGTTATTCAAGTTATGATTTGGACATTGCTATAGGGAAAGCTTATCTTAAAGTTTTGAAGCAGATAAGAATCTCCCTTTCTGTTGTAAATGGTGCATGTTACAATAGTTGTTAGATTCTTATATACATTAAAGACATTAGTTGATGTTATGACTTATTTCTTTGTATTTTTTAATATGAAATGTATATAGGAATTAGCTCAGCACGATTGCAAGCTCCCAATTAGACCCTTCTAATGATTCAAATGTAGGCATGATGGTGACGGCATGATTAGGGAAGTCACAACAAACAAATCGTGTGGAGGCCAATTACTGAGGTAATAGGGGATATAACTTGTACTTTAAAACCAAAATTAGTGGTGGCGAGATCACCCCAATCTTCAGTGGGGAGGGAACCAAAGGGGTCCCTCCAACCAAGGAGTACCCGTGTACTGCCCGTTTAAGCCCTCAATCATAGAAATGGTTAGTTGATTTGTGTTTGCATTAACGGTGATAGGTTAAAAAATAATTTATTTTAAATTTTCTTCCAGTATAAATTCTACGGTGAAGGAAGACTACATTTTTCTTTCAGAATTTTCCTTTGTTTCCATCAACTAGTTTTGGGTGGTGGAGACTCCATTTTGCATGCTAGAAAAATTATGATTTTGGCTTGCTTAGAGGTTGCTCCTTTGAGTGGTAACAGTAAGTTTCCTAAAAACTCTTTCGGCCATAGCTTGTTATTTAAGTTATGTTTTGGACATTGCTATAGAGAAAGCTTATCTTAAAGTTTTGGAGTAGATAAGAATCTCCCTTTCTATTGTAAATGGTGCATGTTACAATAGTTGTTAGATTCTTATTTACGTTAAAGAAATTAGTTGATTTTGTGGTTGATTTCTTTATATTTGTGAATATGGATTGTATACAGCTAAAGAAGTGGGGAAAGGTTGTAACAACCCGGTTTTAGTCAAATCAGAATAGTGATTTTGGGACAAAAAATTTGAGGTCATAAAATTATTTTAATATTATTTAAAGTTTTTATAGCACGATAGCATGTATGTGTGAAAGTTTCGTGAAGAAATTTTATCGTTTGAATGCTTGATTTGATAAAAAGGACTAAATCGCGTAAAGTGTAAAATGCATGTTCTATTAATCTAAGGTGTCAAATAGCTTTATTTTTTTAAATATGGCGGCCTTAAATGGTAATTAAACCTTTAAAATTGTGAGTGGACAATATTGGACATATAATATATGTTTTTAATGTTTATTAAGTAAGGTTAATTAAGTAAAATGTTAATAATATAAAATAAATAAAAACAAAATAATAAAATGGTGTCCATTATCATCCTTGCTAACCGAAAATGAAGGACAAAAATAGAAGAAACTAGGGTTCTTCATTCGGCCAAGTAAATCCAAGCAATTAGGTATGTGTTTTGCCCCATTTTTAATGATTTCTATGTTTTTGTGATCGTTGCATCTAGTACTAGCTAGCCCAAGGACTATTTTGCAAAATTGTTAAAGATTTTAGATGTTTCCATTGATGAAATAACATGTGTTTTAAAGTTTCTTGATAGATTATGAATGTTTGTTAATAGATATACAAGTTTTGTTAAGTAATTTTTAGTGAAAATGCAAAATAGGGATTGAATTGAGAAATGTGTACAATTAGTTATTAAAATGTGAAATAAATAAAAAATATGGGCTCCTAGCGGTATAATAGTAATTTGGCTAGCATGGGTTAGTCTTGAATTTCATGAATTTGTGATTTTTTGTAATAAGGACTAAATTGTGAAAGATGTAAAATATGTAGGGCAAAAGTGTAAATGTGTTTTAAAGTGTGATTTGGACTAAATTGAATGGATGAATGATTAAATAAGTTAATCTTGAATATATTTAGATCAAGAAAAGCGAAATGCAGACTTGGATCGGGGAAAAGATAAAGTTATCAACTAAACTACTCAATTCATCATTGTAGCATCCGAGGTAAGTTCATATGAAACAAGCATTATTACAAATATGCTTTAAATGCTTTGATGTTGCATAAATTGTGTATATGAGATTGTAGTCATGTTTGACAACGATTCGAATATATATATGGCACTTGGTGTCAATTCGAGATAGCTTCGACTATATATGGCACTTAGTGTGCGATTCGGAATAGCTTCGGCTATATATAGCACTTAGTGTGCGAGACTGAGATAGCTTCGGCTATGTAAGGCACTTAGTGTGCAAGATTATAATAGCTTCGGCTATGCATTGGCACTTAGTGTGCGAGATATCGAGTATTCGACAGTATTACAAAAAGGTATGAGTTCATTATGAATTTGTTCATGTAAGTTCATGTAAAGTATGAAATCCAAATAGAAGAAGTTATGAATTTTTTTATAAGTACATGAGTATGTATGAGGAAGGTTTGTTGGTTATCATGATTTAGATGTTAATTAGTTCAAATTTATGATTGTTGTATTATGAATTGTTGAGTATATTTAGTACAAACTTATTAAGCTTTATAGCTTACCTTGTTTGTTTCTCCAGTGTTTTATAGTGAATTCAAAGCTAGCTCGAATTTGGGGATCGTCAGAGACTACGTCACACTATCCAACCATCTACTTGGTACTTTTGAGTTGTGTATATATGGTTTATGTCATGTATAGGCTTGTGTCATTTGGTATGTTTGATGAACATTTATTTTGGGCCATTTGAGTTGGCTTATGATAATGAAATTGATGATGTTTATAAATGTGCAAATGGTTCTATTTTGAGTTTGGTAATTGATCTATACTGTGTGGTTGAAGTTGAATTTATAATGCTTAATAATATTAGGTAATTTGGGAAGCTATGTGTTTGAGAATTGATGCTTGAGAATGTATGTATGTAATTGTTTAGTTGATTTAATTGAATATGTGAATTAGGTTTGAAATTAGATGGCAAACTATAGTATATTTGTAAATTGTATTGATGGTAAAGAAAGGTTATGATTTGAACATTGGTTGATGGTATTCGGATGTATATTAGTGCCTTGAATTGGTACCATTTGTGCTTGTGTAGGTATGTGTAAAATAGGTGGCAAAATGGCTTGCTAAATAGCCTATTTTTGTCCACACAGGCAAAGACACGAGCATGTGTCTCAGCCATGTATGACACACGGTCATGCTACATGGCCGTGTGTCCCCTGGTACTGAAATTGAAATAAAGTCAAATGTGACCGTTGGGTCATTTTTATCAAAAAAAATAAAGTCAGTATTTTCGACACGATCTCGCACATGGGCGTGTGATCGACCGTGTGGTACAAGTCAGTATACCCCCTAAATAGCACACGGCGTAGCACACGGGCGTGTGACTTGGCATTGTTGCATAAGTCAGTATACCTACAGGTTTGGCACGGCCTAGCACATGGGCGTGTGTGGCCACTTCGAAGGGCACACGGGCTAGACACATGAGTGTGTGGTTGGCCGTGTGACCCAAGTTAGTATGTACCCCCTATTTTCACATGGCCTGTGACATGGGCGTGTCTAGTGGCCGTGTGAGACACACGGCTTGGCCACACGGGTGTGTGACCCCTAAATTGAATAAAAAATTGTTAAGTGTTGAAAAATTTCTCGAGTTATCAGTTTAGTCTCGAATCATTTATAAAGCATGTTTAAGGCCTTGTAGGCTCTTAATAGGGACAAATTGATTGAGACTGAATGATGAATGATTGAATTGAGCAAATGTATGTTAAATAGTTGTTTAATTGTTTCGTAAGTCCGGTAATGCTCCGTAACCCTATTTTGGCGATGAATATGGGTGAGGGGTGTTACATTTATTGGTATCAGAGCTACAGTTTAGTCAATTCTAGGACTAACGTAGCGAGTGTGAGAGTCTAGCTATGCATGCCATATGTAAACTATGATAGTGTGATGACTCCTGACATTGGAAAATGTGTTTTTATATAGCAAATAGATCCTAATCGAGTGATAGTTGATGAGATTGAAAGTAATGCGCCTACTCCCACTCAAGGGACAGCGCCATCTGATTCTAGACCTGTAACGGGAAGCAGAGAGGAGAGGCTAAAGAAGGCTTCTTCCAAATGATGAACGAGTGGTTCACTCAATATATTCGTATGAATCCGACTGCTCAACAACCTCCACCCCTCCTAGTCCCAAATTGGTTCCCGTAGCTCCTTAAGGAGTCCAGCTTTTAAGATTGAACAAGCTTCTAGTTGATAAGATCTATAAACACGGGGCTGAAGAGTTCAGAGCCAATGTTGATGATGGTCTTTGAAGCTGATAATTGTGACTTGCCCATAAATCTTTTACTTGAAGTCTAGGCTTTCATCTCTGCCCGTCTCTTTTCTTTATTTAGTTTTTCAACTTTATATGCTCGATCGGCCAGTACAACAAATGCTTTTAATTCCAAAATCCCAACTAACAACTTGATGGCTTCATTTAATCCCTCTTCAAACCATTTATACATAGCGACTTCAGTCGAGATACACTCTGTGACATATTTACTTAATCGAACAAAGTCCCGTTCATACTTAGATACAATCATATTCTCTTGCTTGAGCTCTAGAAATTCTTTCTTTTTCTGATCAAGGAATCTCTGGCTACTGTACTTCTTTTTGAATTCTATTTGGAAAAATTCCCATGTAACAGTTTCCCTTGGTACAACAGAAATTATGGTATTCCACCACCGGTAGGCTGAGTCTTTTAGCAGAGATATAACACATTTCAAACATTCTTCAGGTGTGCAAGACAATTGATCCAAAACCTTGATTGTATTTTCTAGCCAAAATTTATCCCTTTTCGAATTATCATCGGTAGTAGCTGTGAATTCTTCTGCCCCATATTTCTAAATTTTATCTACCAGAGGCTTACCAATTCTAACAGATTTAATACCTTGTGGCATATCAGGAACCGATTGAGGAGTAGGAGGGGGATGTTGTTGTACAGTAGGATTTGTTCTTAGATATTTAGTAAACCATTCATTCATCATTTGAAAGAAGGCTTCTTTTGCCTCCTCACCTCGACCCCTAGATTCAGGCCTTCTACTACTACTTGATGCAGCTCGTTGAACTGAAGCTGGAGTATTGCTCTCAGCTTTCTCAGATTCAGCTTTAGCTCGATTGGATTACATTACTATATGAAAAACATGTTTAAAATGGTCAGGTGATATCACACTATCACAAATTATGTAATGGTATGTATAGCTAAACTCGTACTTGCTACGTTAGCTTAAGAATCGACTAAATCGTAGCTCTGATACCAATAAATCTTACACCCTTAACCTATTTTCGTCGTTGGAATAGAGTTATAGAGTATTACTAGAGTTTATAGAACAGATACAAGTAATTTATGTCATTTACTATTCAAATCCGAAATCAAATATATTCAATCATGTTGTCCCTTAAATGGACCCTCGAGGCACAATTCATGAGTTAGAAACAAGTCGAGAGTAAATCGGGAACTCAGAGAATTTTTCATGAAATTCCAAATTTTTTCTTAAATACAAGGGTCACACACTCGTGTAAGTAGGCCATGGGGCTCACATAGCCAAGTGACACACCTGTGTCCCAGGCCATGTGGACATTCGATGTGAGGCACACGGCCGTGTCCCAGCCCGTGTTCATGTCTGTGTAACTCTTTGACTTGGGTCACACGGCCAGTCACACGCCCGTGTGCTAGGCTGTGTGGACAATTTAATTTTCAAAAATTTAGTGTAGGTTTTACACAGCCAAGACACACGCCCCTGTGTTGGGCTGTGTGTTTCACATGGCTGGGACACACACCCGTGTGATCAATTTTGAACATTCTTTTTTTTTTCAATTTTTAAGATGTAGGGGACACACGGCCGAACCACACGCCTATGCGCATGGCCGTGTGTCACACACGACTGAGACACACGCCCGTGTGTTTACCCGTGTGGACGAAAATAGGTCATTTTCAAGGCCATTTTTCTCACCCAATTGGTCTTCCACCTACAACAACATTTAAGCATATTCATCAACCAATCCAAGACATTTAAACCAAGCCAAATCCAATTTCTTATGCTTGATATATCATGACATTGATTCAAACATCCAACTTACTCAATTGAGAATTTCTTACTTAAGCATATTTAAAACTATAATACCAATCATGCACACTTACATATCAAACATAGTATAATCTCATACATATACATTAACCATAAAATCACTAGCCATTCCAATGGCTAGTTACAACCAAAACATTTCATCATTTAATCTAACTTAGTCTATATATGCCATTATACCAAAAGTAGTTTTGCTAATTATACCAAATTGAGCTGAAGGATAGTGTGATCTTGCTCTGACCCGTTCCAACCTTTACGAGCTTCTGAGTACTATAAAACAGAGTAAGCATATAATGCTTAGTAAGTTCGTATAACAATAATTTAAATTACCAATCATATTTATTTAAAGTAAGCATACAACATGCATCCAAAACATTGTGGCCAATTACCTAAACACATGCTTTCATCAAACAAGTTAGTCATGAAATTTATATGAATATCAAGGAAATAGAGATGAGCTCATCATGCAATCTTTTTTAGGTATTTCAGGGTTCGAATAATTTATTTAATTCTTATATTTTCTCACATCAAGAGTTTTGTCTGTTGAATTATTAAAATATCGATGGATACCTAAGTTGTACACTCGAGGTGTACCAGACAGTGATCCGTCAATTCATATTTTGGGGTGCTTATTAAAGCACATATTAGGGAAGCATACTCCCGATCCTTATAATGGGAAGCTCACAAAAAGCCTGTAACAGCCTGTTTTTAGTCAAATCAAAATAGTGGTTTTGGGACCACAAATTCGAAGTTGAAATTATTATTTTTTTATTATTTTAATAATTACAGCATGAATGCATGATTGTGTGAAAGTTTTGTTTAGAAATTTTTCCGTTTGAGTGCTTAATTTGATAAAAGGATTAAATCGCATAAAGTATAAGAGTGGAGTTATATTAGGTAAAAGTATCTAATAGCTATAGAACCTTAAAGTTAAGACCCTTATATTGTGATTAGACTATTACTTATTTGATTGGACATTTATGGACATATTAACATGTGTATTAATGGTTTATCATAAAGGTTAAATTAGTAATTCGTAATTATAAGCTAATTAAATAAAACAAACAAATTTTAATTGCTTCCATCATCTTCAATTGCAGAAATTCAAGATCAACGAACACCATTTTAGGGCTTGAAGCTTTCGATCACTTTGGTGCTCAATATAAAGTTTATTTTCGTCCTGTTTTTAATGATTTCTATGTTTTTAAGATCATTGAAACTAGGTCTTGCTAGCCTAGGGACTAATTTTCAAAACTGTTAAAGATTTAGAAAGTTGTGATTGATGAATAAGCATGTGTTTTGATGTTTGATGATAGATTTTGAATGTTTGATGATAGTTATACAAGTTTTGTTAAGTGATTTTTAGTGAAAATGCAAATCAGGGGCTAAATTGTGAAATGTGTGAATTTAATGGTTAAAATGTGAAGTAAATGAAAAATATGGGCTGCTAGGGACCTATTTGTAAGTCGGCTAGCATGGGTTGTGATTAAATTGTATGAATTTGTGTTTTGATGAAATAAGAACTAAATTGTAAAAATGTGAAACATTAAAGGCAAATATGTAAAAGTGCCTTAATGTGAATTTTGGATTAAATTGAATAGAGTGATGATTAAATAAGCTAAATTTGATATTATATAGATCAAGAAAAGCAAAATACGAACTTAGATCGAGGGAAGAACAGTGTTTCAGATTAGTTGACTCATGTTATCGTTTTTTACATCTGTGGTAAGTTCGTATGTAATAAGCATTGTTATAATTATGCTTTAAATGCTTTGATATTGCATAAATTGTGTATACGAGAGTACAGTCGTGTTCAATGACGATTTGGCTAGTTATGGGCACTTAGTGTGCGAAATCAAGATATCTTCTGCTATATATTTGCACATAGTGTGCGAGATCGGGATAACTTCGGCTACATCTAAATATAGTGGCACATAGTGTGTGTGATTGATGTTGCTTTGGCTATTTATTTGGCACTAAGTGTGCGAGTTTTTTGAGTATCCAAAAATATTCCGAATGGATCAACGGGTACGTCAAAGATGTGGATGAATTATGAGTTTGATACGGAATGGTACAAGTATGTACGTGAACCCTACAAGCATTGAAATAAGGAGATTATGAATGTGATAACTAATCTTGTGAATGAAATTGTGATAGGATAATGATTTGATATATGATTTGTATATTATGTTTGATTTGTTTAAATTGTGCACATTTGATAAGTTGATTTTAAATGCTATACGAACTTACTAAGATATAAAGCTTACTTTGTTTATTTATATGTGTTTTATAGCATTTCAAAGCTAGCTCAGATTCAGGGATCGTCGTAGATTGCTTCACACTATCCTACTATCACTTGGTACCTTTGAAATTAAGTTCTGGGTCATATGGCATGTATAGGGATTTTGGTCATTTTGTTATATGTGATGCTTGTGAATTTAGCGATTTGAATTCGCTTATAAATATCTAAGTTTTGGTTTGTATATATGTAGCCATGTAAGTTGGCTTATAATGGTGAATTTGATTATGTATATAAATGTGCAAATGGCCTTTTTTTGAGTTTGGTAATTGCCCTATAAATGCTAGTTATGATGGTATTTGATGCTTAACGAAAATAGGTATGGTGAATGTCAAATGGTTGATGAAAATAGTTATGAGTTTAGGCAATTTGATGCATGTTTGGAAATGACTATATTGATGATTAAAAAGGGTAAAATTTAGTATGTATTTGGATTGCATATTGTGATATTGTGAGGCTTGTATTGTTTGGTATTGAAACAGAATAAATGATGCTTGGTTGAGGTTGATTGAATGCTTATTTATGTTATATATTGGTGCCTTGAAATTTGATGTAAGTGTGCTCAAGGTTGGGTGGCAAATTGGCTTGGTAAATAGCCTATTTTTTTCCACACAGGCAGAGACACGGGTGTGTGTCTTAGCCGTGTGCGATACATGGTCATGTACATGGCTTTGTGTCCCCTGGTGTTGAAATTAGAATCAAGTCAGTGTGCTCCACTCGACCTCACACACGGGTGTGTGACCTGGCTGTGTGGCATAAGTCAGTATACCCTAGAGGTTTGGCACGGCCTAGCACAAGGCTTGACACACGGGCGTGTATGGCCATTTTTAGCGCACACAGGCTAGCCACACATGCGTGTGTATTGGCCGTGTGACCCAAGTTAGAGAGTTACACGGGGTCAGACATGGGCTGGGACACGGTCATGTGCTCCCATTACAAATGTTCACACGGCTAGTGACACGAGCGTGTATGTTCGCCGTGTGAGACACACGAGCGGGCCACACGAGCGTGTGTCCCCTGTTTTTGAGAAAATTTTCTAAGTGTTTATAAAATTTCCAAAGTTATCGATTTAGTCTCAAAACACTCCCAATGCATGTTTAGGGCCTCGTTGGCTCGTATTGGGGACAAATTGATTGAGATTGAATGATGAATGCATGAATTGTGAAAATGTATGCTAAGTGAATGTTTAATTGTTTTATAAGTCTGGTAATACTCTGTAACCCTATTTCAGAGTTGAATACGGGTGAGGGGTGTTACATTTGTTGGTATCAAAGCTACGATTTAGTCGATTCTATGACTAACGTAGCGTGTGTGAGAGTCTAGCTATACATGCCATATATAACCTGTGATAGTGTGATGACTCCTGACAATCTAAACTATGTTTTCATATAGTAAATGGATCCCAATCCAGCTGTAGCTGATTATGTTGAAAGTAATGCGCCAGCTCCAGCTCAAGGGGTAGCACCGTCTGATTCTAGACCTGTGTTGAGTAGTCACGGGAGAGAGGCTAAAGAGGTTGTTTTCCAAATGATGAACGAGTGGTTCACACTATATGTTCAGACGAATCTGGTTGCTCAACAACCTCCACCCCATTTAATCCCCAACTGGTTCCCGTAGCTCTTCAAGTTGTGGAATTTCAACAACTAAATAAGCCTCCAGTTGATAAGATTCAAAAATACGTGGCCGAAGATTTCAGAGCTATAGTTGATGATGATCCTGAGAGAGCTGAGTTTTGGCTAGAGAATACAATCCCAGTATTTGATGAGTTGTCTTGTAGGCCAGCGGAATGTGTTAAGTGTGCTGTGTCACTTTTGAGAGATACTGCGTATCAGTGGTGGAATACCTTAGTGTCTGTGGTACTGAAAGAAAGAGTTACCTGGGAATTCTTTTAGACGGAGTTTCGGAAGAAATACATAAGTCAGAGATTTCTTGATCAAAAGCACAAGGAGTTTCTAGAATTGAAATAGGGCCGAATGACTGTAACTGAGTACAAAAGAGAATTTGTACGGTTGAGCAAGTATGCTCGGGAGTATGTTTCTACTGAGGAAATCATGTGCAAATGATTTGTTGACGGGTTGAATGAGTATATTAAACTTCTAGTTGAAATTCTAGAATTGAAAGAATTGTTTTGGTCGAAAGAGCATGCAAAGCCGAAGAGCTTAACAAAGAAAAGAGAAAGGTTGATTCAGAGGCAAGATATTCGTCGAAGAGATCGATGAGTAAACCTTATCATTCCTGGTCAAAGAAATCAAGAGATTATTTTAACCGATCGATAACTTCAGCGGGTAATACCAATAGAGATCGTGAAAAGCAATACACTAGTCCTAAAGCACAAGCTACATCGGTATCGAGTGTTGACAATGTGAAAAACAAGAAACCCGAGTGCAAACAATGTGAAAGACGGCATTTGGAGATTATTGGATGAAAAATAATAATAGAGCTTGTTATAGTTGTGGCTCACGAGATCATTTTATTCGAGACTGTCCTGAATTAGCTGAGAAAGATAAATTTCAAAATTTGAGATTGAGCAACACAACATCTAGAGGGAGACCACCTAGAAATACGAGAAATGTGACTAGTAGTAGAGGTGTGACAAAGGATTCTACTGTAAGATCTAAGGCTAGAACATCTGCTAGAGCTTACGCTATTCGCGCTCGCGAAGAGGCATTGTCACCCGATGTTATCACCGGTACATTCTCTCTTTATGACACTAATGTGATTGCATTGATTGATCTTAGATCAACTCATTCGTATATTTGTATGAATTTGGTCTTTAGTAAGAATTTTCATGTTGAATCTACCGAGTTTGTGATTAAAGTATCGAACCCCTTAGGCAAGAATGTTCTAGAAGATAAAGTATGAAAGAACTGTTCTTTAATGACTTGGGGTTACTATTTTCCGGCTGATTTGATGCTTTTTCCATTTGATGAGTTCGATGTAATTTTGGGTATGGATTGGTTGATGTTGCATGATGCTGTAGTGAATTGTAGACGAAAGATTATTGAATTGAAATGTCAGAATAATGAAATTCTTTGAATTGAATCAGATGAATTGAGTGAATTACCTATAGTGATTTCGTCTATGTCAGTTCAGAAATGTGTGAGAAAAGGGTGTGAAGCTTATCTTGCTTATGTTTTAGATACAAAAGTGTCTTTGAATCAGTGCCAGTTGTCTGTGAATATCCAGATGTGTTTCCTGAAGAATTACCGGGGTTACCACCGATCAGAAAGGTTGAATTTGCTATTAAATTAGTATCAGGAACTTCACTGATATCGATAGCTCCATACAGAATGGCTCCAATAGAGTTGAAAGAGTTTAAAGCTCAGTTACAAGAATTAATAGATAGAGGTTTTGTATGACTAAATTTTTCACCCTGGAGTGTTCCGGTATTGTTCGTAAAGAAGAAAGACGGATCAATGAGAATGTATATTGATTATCGACAGCTCAACAGGGTTACAATAAAGAATAAGTATCCGTTGACCAAAACGGATGATTTGTTTGATCATTTGAAAGGGGCAGCAATGTTTTCAAAGAATGATTTGAGATCTGGCTATTATCAGTTGCGAGTGAAAGATTCAGATGTGCTAAAAACTACATTCAGAACAAGGTACAGACATTATGAATTTCTTGTTATGCCTTTTGGATTGCCTAATGCTACTATATTCTTTTTGGATTTGATGAATTGGATTTTTATACCGTATTTAGACAGATTCATTGTTGTATTCATTGACGACATTCTTATTTATTCACGAGATGAGTCTGGGCATGCTGAGCATTTAAGAATTGTGCTTCATGTAACAACCCGATTTAGGGCCTACTCAGAATAGTGGTGTGAGGCCACAAATCCAAGGTGAATTTATGGGTTTTTAAAGTTTATGTTATGTTTGCATGCTAGTATGAAAGTTCCATGAAACGATTTTGCTAAGTTGAGGTTGAATGGTCCAAAAAAGACTAAATTGCAAAAGTTGCAAAATATGAGTTTCTAGAAGCTTTTTGTATGAAATAGCTGTAGAATATAAATTAGAAGTCCTTGAGTAGCAATTTTCCTAAATTATAATTTTTGGACAAAAATGGACATGAGTTAGTAAAATAGAAATTTTTTTAAGATAAGGGCATTTTGGTCATTTGCCTATTAAATGATTAAAATAGGAAAAAGAAGAGAAAAAAAATCATTCATCTTCTTCCTTGTGGATGCCGAAATTTTGAAAAACCCCATGGCTAGGTTTGTTCATCTTTCAAGCTTGCTAGTAAATTCATTTGAGTCTCGTTTTTAATGTTCTTCGTATTTTTGAAGTTCTCGTATTATGAATTAGCTATTTTTAGCTATAAAATGAGCTAAGGTGCATGATAAAAAATCTACCCATGAATGATATGCATGTTAAATGATGTTTTATGGAAGTTTATAAGAGTTTGATGTTAGATAAACATCTTTTCCTTAATGAATTTCATGAAAAATGATAGTATGGATCAATTTGTAAAAGTTATGAAATTGGTCATACACACTAGAAATAGTGAGAATTAATGATTGTTATAGTAGAGAAAATGAATCAGCTAAGCATGAAGTTTAAGAAAGTTGAATGAAAATCATTTTACGAGCCTAGGGGCAATAGTGTAAATATGAGAAAGTATAGGGAAAAATAGTAATTTTGCCAAACTATGAGTAATGAGTCAATTTAGTCAATGTGAGTATTAAATGATCTATTTATGATTATAGATCAAGAAAAATGAAGCCCGGATCAAAATCGAGGTAAGAACAAAGTCGAGGACTAAATTGCATATCTACATACATTTTGTATTTTGAGGTAAGTTTGTATGATTTTTAAGCTTTATGATTTATATCATTGAATTGCTTGATATAATGTACACTATTTTCATGAATTGTTTAATGTTATGTTCAACCAAGAAATCAATGAGATTAAGTATAAGCAAGTCCTGATTGAAGATGAATTTCCCAGGATACTCGATCTACCACAATATAAGAGCCAGTGTAAGACCATGTTTGGGACATGGCATCAGCAATCAAATAAGTTATCATGTAAGTCCAAGGCAAGCTTGGCATTGAACAAGTTATCATGTAAGTCCAAGGCAAGCTTGGCATTGAAAAGCTATCAAGAGAAAGACTTTATATAAGTCCATGTCAAGACATGGCCTTGAAACCAAGATGAGATATTCCATGTAAGACCATATCTAGGATATGGCTTTGGCATCAAGTTATGTTTATCGAGATTTAGTATCATCGATTATTCGCAGAAATTCATCGGGCAAATGAGTAAGGTTAAGAAAAAATGAAATGGCAAGAGGCTAAGAAAGTAAAGCTATTATCAAGTTGATATTAAGTATTACTTATGTTATGAATGACGTAATAGAGAATCATGATTATTATATCAAAGTATGCTGATCAATGTGATCAAGTGATACAGGTACCATGTTTACCTTACAAGTATGAGAATATTAAGTATCATGAGACATGTAAGAATCATTATGAGTAAGTAAGCTCTATAGCTGAAATTATGATACCATTGTTATGTCAAGTGGTTTTTATTAAACAAGTATATTGATATGCGCTTTACATGCAAACTTACTAAGCTAAATACTTACGTCTTTAATTCTTTCTTTCTATGTAGTCCCACCAAGCTGACTTGTGGATTGTTGGAGTCGGAGCTTGTAGCACACTATCAATCTTCATTTTGGTATAGCCAAATTATTTTACTAAGTATGGCATATATAGGAAGCATTCATTTTGAGAACATGTTTTAAGAAGGGTCATTGTATAGGCTATCAAACCATTATTCTGTTGTATATGGCTAAGTATTTGGCCAAAATTTACTATATGTATGTTGTTAAATTCAATGAAGCATGTGGAATAGTTCATGAAATGTATTGTGTTGATCTTGATTTCAGGGTGGCAAATGGCTTGGTAAATAGCCTCTAAGTGCCCACAAGGTTAGACACATGGGCGTGTGTCTAGGCCGTGCGTACCCTGCACCTTATTATTATTAGTTAGAATAGGCCATGGGTAGGTCCCACGGCCGTGTACATGAGCTGTGTAAGACACACGTTTTGGGCATAGACGTGTGCCCAGGCCGTGTGGATCAAGTCAGTAGCTCTCCACGGTTGGAAGACACGGGTGTGTCAAGGCCGTGTGAATATAGTCAGTAACTCCCCACGGTTGGAAGACACGGGTGTGTCAAGGGGTACACGGGCGTGTCCCAAGTCACGTGGGCGTGTGACCCCTGTTTCTAAGAAAGGATTTCGATCAAGTTCTGAAAGTTTTCAGAGTTATGCTTAAGGCCTCGTAGGTCTATGACACATTTGAATAGACTAAGAAAGAGAAGATTTTAAGTCGGGATGAAATTTTACAGCTCGTAAGTGTATGTTAAATGAGTTCAAGCGTGGGAATGCCTCGTATCCAGTCCTAGCATCGGTCTCGGGTGCGGGGTGTTACAATTAGTGATATCAAAGCTACGGTTTAGTCGATTCTAGGACTAGCATAGCACGAGCATGAGCCTAGCTATACATGCCATACGTAAGAATGTTTTTATAATGATAGTGTGACAACTCTTGGCGACTTAAATTATGTTTATACATATAGTAAATGGATCCCGAAGGAGTTGTGGCAGATGATGTAGAAAGTAATGCACCGGCTCCCGTAGAAGGGACGGTGCCGAACGAGAATGAGAATAGACCCACTATGGTGAGTCAAGGAAGAGAAGAAGAGGCTAGAGAAGCCTTCCTCCACATGATGAATACATGGTATATGGAGTTCGTTCGTATGAACCCGAATGCACAACCCCCTCCACCCCCACCTGTTCCACAACCTATCCCTGCAGCCCCTTAAGTAGTAGAGGTGGTAAGAGGAGATAAATGTCCAATTGATAGGATCAGGAAACATGGGGCAGAAGAATTTCGGGCCAGGAAAGATGATGATCCAGAAAGAGCTGAATTCTGGTTAGAAAATACCATACGGGTATTTAATGAATTGTCGTGCATGACTGAAGAATCCATTAAATGTGTAGTCTCTCTTTCAAGAGATTCTGCTTACCAATGGTGGAACACCCTTGTGTCAGTGGTACCGAAGGAAAAGATCACATGGGAATTTTTCCAAGAAGAGTTCAAGAAAAAGTACATCAGTCAAAGATTTGTGGATCAGAAAAGAAAAGAATTTTTAGAGTTAAAGCAAGGTAAGATGTCATGAATCGACTATGAGTATGAGTTTGTGCGACTCATGAAAGTACGCTCGAATGTGTGTCCACCGAGGCCATCATGAGTAAAAGATTTGAAGACGGGTTGAATGAGGACATCAAACTGTTTGTTGCTGTCCTAGAACTTAAGGAATTTGTTGTACTAGTGGAAAGGGCTTGTAAAGCTGAAGAACTAGTAAAAGAGAAAAGAAAGTCTGGAATGGAGTCCCTTGACTCCAAAAAGAGACAGTGGAATAAGTCATTCCAATCTTCATCCAAGAAGTCAAGAGATTTCCCTACTCAATCGGCCACTTCCACTAGATTTTCAAGGAAAGACAAGAGTAAATAGTATTCAGGGAGTAAAGCACAGACTACTTCGGTTGCAAGTGTAGGGAACATTCGATCTGACAGATCCGAGTGCCCATAGTATGGCAGACGCCATCTGGGAAAATGCCGAGTGCATGAAAATGCATGTTTTAGATGTGGTTCCCAAGACCATTAAATAAAAGATTGTCCAGAGATGATGAAAGAAGATAGAGCTTAGAACCCGAGATCCGGGAGTATTGTCCGAGAAAGACCGTAGAGAAAACCGAGAAATGGGACTAGTGGAAGAGGTAACCCTCGAGAGCAGACCGTGAGACCCGAGGGTAGAGTGCCTACAAGGACTTATGCCATTCGCGCTCACGAAAAGGCATCTTCTCATGATGTTATTACGAGTACCTTTTCTCTTTTTGATACCAAAGTTATTGCTTTAATAGATCCCGGATCCACACACTCTTTCATTTGCATGAAATTAGTTTCCGATTTGAATATGCCTATAGATTCTACAGAATTTATGATTAAAGTGTCTAATCCTTTAGGCAAGAGTGTGTTAGTTGATAAAAATTGTAAAGATTGCCCATTAATGATTAGAGGTCATTGCTTAAAAGCAAATCTTATGTTGTTACCATTCGATGATTTTGACCTCATTCTTGGAATGGACTGGTTGACTACCCATGATGTATTTATTAATTGTGGAAAGAAGAAGTACATTGAGATGAGATGTGAGAATGGGGATATTCTTCATGTATCATCAGATGAACAAGGTGGATTGCCGGTAATGGTTTCTCACATGATAGCATAGATATATTTAAGAAAGGGTTATGAGGCATTTTTGGCCTTTGTGATGAATGACAAAGAAACCAGGTTAAAGATTGAGTCAGTGCCGATAGTATGTGAGTACCTGGATGCTTTTCCTGAGGAATTGCCAGGATTACCGCCAGTTAGAGAGGTTGAATTCAGTATTGAGCTAGCTCCCAGTACTGTACCAATATCCATTACTCTATATAGAATGGCTCCAACAGAGTTGAAAGAGCTAAAGTCACAGTTGCAAGAGTTGACAGATAAAGGCTTTACAAGATCAAGTTATTCACCATGAGGTGCTCCGGTTTTATTTGTGAAAAAGAAAGATGGCACCATGTGGTTGTGCATAGATTACCGTCGGCTCAATAAAGTGACAGTAAAGAACAAGTACCCATTGCCTAGAATCGATGATTTGTTCGATCAATTGAAAGGAGCCACAGTGTTCTCCAAAATAGACTTGAGATCAGGGTACTACCAGCTGAGAGTGAAAGATTCAGATGTATCCAAGACTGCTTTTAGAACAAGGTACGAACATTATGAATTTTTAGTCATGCCCTTTGGGTTAACCAATGCTCCCGCGGTATTCATGGATTTAATGAACCGCATCTTTAGACCATACCTTGACAAGTTTGTAGTCATTTTTATTGACGACATACTGATTTATTCTTGAGATGAGAATGAGCATGTTGAGCACCTACGAGCAGTTTTATAGACTCTTCGAGAAAATCAGTTGTATGCCAAATTCAATAAAAGCGAATTTTGGCTCAAGAAAGTAGGATTTCTTGGACATGTTGTCTCAAGAGATGGAGTCCGAGTAGATCCAAGTAAGATTTCGGCCATAATGGACTGGAAGCCACCTAAGAACATTTCGGAGATTAGAAGTTTTCTAGGCTTAGCCATTATTATTACAGATTTATTAGTCAAGGGGTTTTCCATGATTGCAACCCTGATGACTAAATTGTTACAGAAAAATGTAAAGTTTGAGTGGACAGAACGATGCCAGCAAAGTTTCGAGAAGTTGAAAGCAATGTTGACAGAAGCTCCAGTTTTAGTACAACTTGAGACAGGAAAAGAATTTGTGATTTACAGCGATGCATCCTTAATTGGATTGGGTTGTGTACTCATGCAAGAAGGCAAGGTGATTGCTTATGCCTCAAGATAGTTGAAGCCTCATGAGAAGAATTATCCGACACAAGATCTAGAATTGGCTGCTATAGTCTTCACTTTGAAAATTTGGAGACACCATTTATATGGTGAAAGATGTCAGATTTTTACTGATCACAAAAGTCTGAAGTACTTGATGATGCAGAAAGAGTTGAACTTAAGACAACGAAGATGGTTAGAGTTGATAAAAGACTATGAATTTGTCATTAACTACCATCCAGGAAAGGCGAATGTGGGCACCGATGCTTTAAGCAGAAAGTCCCTATTTGCCTTAAGAGCATTGAATTCAAGCATATCTTTATTCAATGATGGTTCTATTTTAGCTGAGTTGAGAGCTAGATCAATTTTTCTTCACGAGATCTTGGAAGCTCAGAAAGAAGATAATGAATTGCAAGTTAAGAGAGCTCAGTGCGAGTCTGATGTTGAATCCGACTTTCAGAATAATTCTATGGATACTTGATGTTTAGAGATAGAGTTTGTGTATCGAGAAAAGAGGATCTTATTCAGAGAATTTCGCACGAAGAACATAACGGATGTTTGTCTATACATCCAGGAAGTACAAAGATGTATAATGATTTAAAGCAATAGTATTGGTGGCCAAAAATGAAGAAAGATATTTCAGAGTTTGTTTCTAAGTGCCTGATTTGTCAGCAAGTAAAGGCTGAACACCAAGTACCTTCGGGTTTACTTCAGCCCATTTTGGTTTCCGAGTGGAAATGGGACCGTATCACCATGGATTTTGTAACGGGTCTACCGTTGTCACCAAGTAAGAAGGATGATATATGGGTTGTAGTTGATAGACTTACGAAGTCAGCCCATTTCATACCAGTACGAGTGGATTACTCCCTCGACAAGTTGGCAAACTTGTATGTTTCAGAAATAGTAAGGCTTCACGGAGTTCTTTTATCAATTATATCAGATAGAGACCTGAGATTCACATCCAGATTTTGGAAGAAGTTGCAAGAAGCCTTGGGTACAAGATTAACTTTTAGCACAGCTTTTCATCCTCGAACTGACGTTCAGTCAGAGAGGTTAATTCAAATGCTCGAAGATAAGCTCAGATGTTGTATTTTAGAATTTCAAGGTAGTTGGGAAAAGTTTCTCCCATGATAGAATTTGCCTACAACAATAATTTTCAGTCGAGTTTAAAGATGGCGCCTTATGAGGCTCTATATGGGCGTAAGTGCAGAACACCTTTGTTTTGGACTGAACTCAAGGAAAACCAAATTCACGGGGTTGATTTGGTTAAAGAAGCTGAAGAGAAAGTGAAAGTGATACGAGAATGTTTAAAAGTCAGCATCGATGATATGTAAATCCTATTTGGATTTAAAGAGAAAAGAGATAGAGTACCAAGTCGAGGATAAAGTTTTCTTGAAATTGTCACCATGGAGAAAAGTTCTCAGATTTGGCTGGAAAGGCAAGTTAAGTCCACGTTTCAGCGGACCTTACGAGATTACTGAGAGAGTTGGGCCGGTAGCTTACCGTTTGGCCTTACCATCAGAATTAGAAAAGATACATGATGTGTTTCACGTGTCAATGTTGCGTCGCTATAGATCAGATCCTTCACATGTAATTACCCCATCTGAAATAGAGATTCATCCCGACATGACTTATGGTGAAGAACCAGTAAAGATTTTAGCTCGGGAAGTCAAGCAGTTGAGAAATAAAAGTATTGCCTTAGTGAAAGTATTGCGGCAAAGACATGGGATAGAATAAGCTATAAGGGAAACTGAAGAGAATATGAGAAACCAGTATCCAAACTTTTCGCTGGTAAGATTTTCGAGGACGAAAATCCCTAAGGGGGGAGAATTGTAACAGCCCGATTTAGGGCCTAGTCAGAATAGTGGTGCGAGGCCATGAATCCGAGGTGAATTTATGAGTTTTTAAAGTTTATGTTATGTTTGCATGCTAGTATGAAAGTTTATGTTATGTTTGCATGCTAGTATGAAAAGATATTGAATTTTAGATCGGTGACAAATTGTTTCTGAAAGTATCTCCGTGGAAGAAAATACTTCGATTTGGTCGTAAAGGCAAGCTGAGTCCACGATTCATCGGGCCGTATGAGATCATTGAAATAATAGGGCCAGTGGCTTATCGATTAGCTTTGCCAACTAAGTTAGAGAAAATCCGCAATGTATTTCTTGTGTTGATGTTGCATTGATATAGATAGGATCCTTCACATGTAATTTATCTGGTAGAGATTGAAATTTGACCCGATATGACGTACAACGAGGAACCGATCAAAATTTTAGCTCGAGAGGTTAAAGAGTTGAGAAATAAACGCATAGCTTTAGTGAAAGTTTTGTGGCAACGTCATGGTGTTGAAGATTTTCAGGGATGAAAATCCCTAAGGGGGGAGAGTTATAACAACCTATTTTTAGTCAAATCGGAACAGTGCTTTTGGGACCACAAATCCAAAGTTTAAATTATTTTTTATTATTTTAATAATTACAGCATGAATACATGATTGTGTGAAAGTTTCGTTTAGAAATTTTGTCATTTGAGTGCTTAATTTGATAAAAGGACTAAATCGCATAAAGTGTAAAAGTGGATTTCTATTAGATAAAATTATTTAATAGCTATAGAACCTTAAAGTTAAGGTCTTTATATGGTAATTAGACCATTACTTATTTGAGTGGGAATTTATGAACATATTAATATCTATATTAGTGGTTTTTTTTATAAAGGTTAAATTAGTAATTAGTAATTATAAGCTAATTAAATAAAACAAACAAATTTTAATTTCTTCTGTTATCTTCAATTGCTAAAATTCAAGATCAAAGAACACCATTTTAAGGCTTGAAGCTTTCGGTCACTTTGGTGCTCAATTGTAAGTTCGTTTTTGTCTCGTTTTTAATAATTTGTATGTTTTTGAGATCGTTGCAACTAGGTCTAGCTAGCCCAGGGACTAATTTGCAAAACTGTTAAAGATTTAGAAAGTTGTGATTGATGAATAAGCATGTATTTTGATGTTTGATGATAGTTATACAAGTTTTGTTAAGTGATTTTTACTGGAAATGCAAATCAGGGGCTAAATTGTTAAATGTACAAATTTAGTGGTTAAAATGTGAAATAAATGAAAAATATGGGCCACCAGGGACCTAATTGTAATTCGGCTAGCATGGGTTGTGATTAAATTGCATGAATTTGTGTTTTGATGAAATAAGGACTAAATTGTAAAAATGTGAAATATTAGGGGCAAATATGTAAAAGTGCCTTAATGGGAATTTTGGATTAAATTGAATAGAGTGATGATTAAATAAGCTGAATTTGATATTATATAGATCAAGAAAAGTGAAATACAGGCTTAGATCGGGGGAAGAACAAGGTTTCGGATTAGTTGTCTCGTGTTATTATTTTTACATTCGAGGTAAGTTCGTATGTAATAAGCATTGTTATAATTATGCTTTAAATGCTTTGATATTGCATAAACTGTGTATACGAGACTACAGTAGTGTTCGATGATGATTCGACTAATTATGGTCACTTAGTGTGCGAAATCGAGATAGCTTTGGCTATATATTTGCACTTAGTGTACGAGATCGAAATAGCTTCGACTATACATATAGTGGTACTTAGTGTTCGAGATCGAGGTAGCTTTAGCTATATATAAATATAGTGGCACTTAGTGTGCGAGATCGATGTAGCTTTAGCTATTTATTTGGCACTAAGTGTGCGAGTTTTCCGAGTATCCAAAAATATTCCGAATGGACCAAAGGGTACGTCAAAGATGTGGATGAGTTCTGAGTTTGATATGGAATGGTACAGGTATGTACGTGAACCGTACAAGCATTGAAATAAGGAGATTATGAATGTGATAACTAATCTTGTGAATGAAATTGTGATAGGATGATGATTCAATATATGAATTGTATATTATGTTTGATTTGTTTAAATTGTGCACATTTGGTAAGTTAATTTTAAATGCTATATGAACTTACTAAGCTATAAAGCTTACTTTGTTTATTTCTCTGTACTTTGTTTATTTCTCTGTGTTTTATAGTGATTTCAAAACTAGCTAGGATTCAGGGATCGTCGGATATCGCTTCACACTATCCAGCTATCACTTGGTACCTTTGAAATTATGTTCTGGGTCATATGGCATGTATAGGGATTTTGTTCATTTTGATATATGTGATGCTTGTGAATTTAGCCATTTGAATTGGCTTATAAATATCTAAGGTTTGGTTTGTATAAATGTAGCCATGTAAGTTGGCTTATAATGGTGAATTTGATTATGTATATAAATGTGCAAATGGCCTTTGTTTGAGTTTGG
The DNA here is from genome assembly GCA_025503065.1 of Gossypium bickii. Taxonomy (NCBI): domain Eukaryota; kingdom Viridiplantae; phylum Streptophyta; class Magnoliopsida; order Malvales; family Malvaceae; genus Gossypium; species Gossypium bickii. Next base: position 43,710,679 of record CP106720.1, read on the forward strand.
TAATTGCCCTATAAATGCTAGTTATGATGGTATTTGAGGCTTGATGAAAATAGGTATGGTGAATGCCCAATGGTTGATGAAAATAGTTATGAGTTTAGGCAATTTGATGCATGTTTGGAAATGACTATATTGATGATTAAAAAAGGGTAAAATTTAGTATGTATTTGGATTGCATATTGTGATATTGTGAGGCTTGTATTTGTTGGTATTGAAATGGAATAAATGATGCTTGGTTGAGGTTGAATGAATGCTTATTTGTGTTATATATTGCTACCTTGAAATTTGTGTTGGTGTGCTCAAGGTTGGGTGGCAAATTGGCCTGGTAAATAACCTATTTTTATCCACACGGGCAAAGACACGGGTGTGTGTCTCAGCCGTGTGTGATACACGATCATGTACACGACCGTGTGTCCCCTGGTGTTGAAATTAAAATCAAGTCAGTATGCTCCACGCGGCCTCACACACGGGCATGTGACTTGGCCATGTGGCATATGTCAGTATACCCTACAGGTTTGGCATAGCCTAGCACACGACCTGACCAACGGGAATATATGGCCATTTTTAAGGCACACGGGCGTGTGTGTTGGCCGTGTGATCCAAGTCAGAGAGTTACATGGGGTCAGACACGGGTTGAGACATCGCCATATTAGGGCCTCCCAAGTTATCGATTTAGTCCCGAAACACTCCCAATGCATGTTTAGGGCCTCGTAGGCTCATATTAGGGACAAATTGATTGAGATTGAATAACGAATGCATGAATTGTGAAAATGTACGCTAAGTGAATGTTTAATTATTTTATAAGTCTGGTAATACTCCGTAACCCTATTCCGACGTTGAATACGGGTGAGGGGTGTTACAAAGCCATTAATCGGGAAGCTCACAAAGAGTTATTGGAAGCTCATAAGAACCATAATAAGGAAGTTCACAAAGAACTTTTAATTGGGAAGGTCACGAAGAGCCTATCGGGAAGCTTACAAAGAGCCGTGTAATGGGAAGCTTCAGATTTCCATATATTGGGAAGTTCAAGCAAGCACTATCAGGAAGCTCACAAAGAGCCTATATCGGGAAGCTTATAAGAGATAAGGTGTGTCCACAACACATGTAGGATCACAACCTATCGGGATGCTCTGAAGAGCTATAATGGGAAGTCCCAAAAACTGTATAATGGGACGCTCGTAAGAGCTATAGTGTGTCCGCAACATATGCTGAATCACAACAAATACGGGAAATCATGTATCCATCAACTTTCATCTATTCAAACGGGACTTGACATTTTTCGGGCATTGTCGGGTATTGTAACGCGTAGGCTTGTGCAAGTGTACACAGTCATTATCATGTAATAAGTAAGTATCGAGTTATCGTCTCCATAGGGATTGTATTTGTGTTAAATCACTTAATTGTAAAATTATACTAACAACTTGGTAAATAAAAACACAATATGGTCGAGAAGTGATGATTAAAATTAAATATGTTAAACTAAATGCAATGATCCCTAATGAAAACTATCCTAAGTATGCAAACTATATGAATGAAATAGATTTTAACAAAATTAAACACAATTTGCAACAATTATAGCATAAATAAACTAGGACAATTACTTTAATTAAACTCAATTTATTATCAACATGCTTAATAATATTCAGAAAAACATTTTATGGCAACTTGATCTTTTATGAGTTTGGAAACCACATTAGGTCCTTTCGAAATCCTTTACTTAGTAAATACGCATTTTACTGATCCTTATTTACTAAGGATTTCTTAACATTCGTGTGAGGCAATAGGGACGTGTTAGGTTTGAAACAGTTTAATCACACAAATCTAAAAAACTATGAAGATAACAGAGCTTGGTTAGAGTTATTATGAAACCTGCAATTTAATCAGGTTAGGATCTAAATTGAGCATGCACATTTCAATTATGTTTCACTAGCCGTCGTCTGGGTAGGATCACTCAGTTAATTTAGGTGCATTTCAATCACGTATGAACGAAATACAAACTTGATTTTAATTAAAAACATGATCGATTGAGGCACAAACATTATCAGCATGAATCAAATAAATATTATTTAATCAAAGTAATCATCCTAGCTTAAATAAAATTAAGCTAACATTGTTGTAAACAAGAACAAAGAACACATAGCAAACATTTTATGATTAAATTAATGAAAGAAAAGATTAAACCCAAATCAAAGTGGCTGTCACCCAAGACTTCGATCGACTAGGCTCCTTCACTCCTTCACTTTGCTCTTTTTCTGATGGCTCTCCAAGGTGGCTGACCAAGGGCTCTTTAAGAGGCTTAATTGCTAAAATATCTATGAAGAGATGATGTTAGATGTGGGAAATAGAAAATGCTAAGAGAATTGAGAGAGAAGAGAGAATGATGATGGTTGAGGGACAGACTTCGGTCCACGGAACACCTCAGCTCCATTGGCTCGGAGTCGCTCGGGTACAGATTTTCGAGCTCCCATACCTCCACCTGCTCCAGCCACCATCTCAAGAACCACCGCGATCGCATCATCCCCGTCTCGATCTTGCTCACACAACACCAACAACCGTGGGGGTGGTGGTGGTACCTCATTCTCGGACCCTTGACCAGACCTAACGGGTTCTGATACGGTCATTCTGCCTCTACCACGTCCTCGCACATTACGATCACGTCCTCTAGAACTCATTTCTACGATCGCGCTTTAATCTGATTTAAGAAATTTTATGCATTAGTATTTTGTTCCACTGATTATCCGCGTAACAATTTTATGAAAAGGAGCTTAGTAGTAGTTCTTTTGATCGTTTCAAGGTTTTTGTTTCACGTTTTCTACCCTAATTCAGAGAAATACATTCATTCAGTCATACCTACGACACACATTCACCATTCGAACTTTTTTGTCGGTTCCTAACCCAGGGGCATTTTCGTAATTTGTCTTATAAGGGTATTTTGGTAATAAATCGGGGTCAATTTGAAGATCTTAATAAATCAAGGCACTCTGAAATTTTCAAAACTCGAGGGTATTTTGAAAAATTTTCCCAAATCAGAGGTATGGCAGAAATTTTGGAAATCGGGGTTATTTTGGTAATTTTGTAAATCAGGGGTAATTTAGTAAATTTTCCAAATCAGGGTATCTTAATATTTTACAAAATGGGGGTTTCTGGTATTTTGAAAAATATCTTAGTAAAAGTCGAGGGTAGTATGGTAATTTAAATTTTTTTAAACCAAGGGCATTTTAGTAATTTCACAACCAGGGGTATTTAAGTAATTTTGTAAATCGGGAATATTTTGGAAAAAATTTTTCAAAATAAATTTCCTACAAACCAAAGGGGTAATTTGGTGATTTTAAAACTGAGGTTTTTATGAAACAGTATGGCTAGTCCCTTTCGGGTTTTAATTATTGAGTTTAGCCCGTGAGTAAGTCCTCTTGGTTAGGTGTGAACCGTCACTACGCACTGCAGGATTCGAGCGAAGAGGAGGTGAGTCACTAGGATCGCTAAAATACTGTGCTCTTCCCGAATCCAATCCTAGACATGCGCACAATGGTTGCCACACCCTAACTCGGTGACTCACCATAGGTTGGTTTTAATTAGGCATTAAAGTTTTATGTAACTCTGTGTTGGGGTAAGCTAATCCTAGGGTTCAATAACTTAATATACTAATCTACGTTCCCGATGTACCCACATACAAATCAAACAATAATTCATACAACAGTTAGGGGTACTTACCTAGTGGACTTTGGGTCGGAGACTTAGGTGCCATGCTAGAAAGCCTGCTTATTTCACAAAAGTTTCCACAAAACTTATTTGGGCTTAATTTTGAAAACGTTATGGGCTTTAAACCCAAGGTCGAGAGTTTAAAACTGGGCTCTGATACCAAACTGAAACACCCCCAAACCTGGCCCACGAGCCTTGACCGGATCTGGTATATTCCTCGAGTAAAACATTTTAAAAACTCGTTTGTTACTTTGGAAAAATTTGAGTGGTTTTGAAGGAAGGGTGATTTGTGTTGAGTTTAAATTGGAAACTGTGTCTTCACTTGAAGTCTGGATTTTTATGAAACCTCATTTTCATATTTCAAAACTAAAAGTTAAAAGAATTGCCGAATTTGTTTTATAGTTTACCTTCAAATTGAAAATCATTTGTGTTTAGGTGTCAAAATATTTAAAAGTTCATTTTTAAGAAAAGTTACTTAAACTTTAATTTGATAAAAATCGTATCATGATAAAACAAATAACATGCATGCTTAAAACAGTTAATAGTAAAAGCGTTATTACAACTGAAAAATACCAAATAAATCCCGAAAATAAAATAACAGAAAACACAAATTCAACTGTTTGAAATCCAGAAAATCTTCAACATGGCTACCACATAGTCCCTGCTGACCCGGTCCATCTGCTGAGTGTCACCTGAAAAGATATCCCACAACGGGGTAAGTTAAACAGACTCAGTGTGTAACGGCCTACACAAAATCCCAAGATTTATGCATATTAAATCATACATATACATATAGCAAATATAGATAATGATGCAATCCCAAACCCAAACCTAAGTATCCATCCTCTACACATCACCCGTACCTGCCATCACACCATGGGGATTACTAAATCGACCCTCCATCCGCTACACATCATCGAAGGCCGTCGCTGCAGATGACTTGCACATCGCCCTTATAAATTGTGGCATAGCCACCAGATAATGTGACAGAGTCACCAGATAACAATTTGTGACATAAGTCACCACATTCAGATTATGTGACATGCGTCACCAGATATTATGGTAATAACCACCAGATCACTTCCCCTTTAATAATCACCCATATGCCCATGCACAATAAAACATGCAGAAATCATGCCATATTCCTTATTCCATATTCATAACATATTCACGTATGTGTCATATTCCAAATGTTCATAACATTTAATATCATAATATTAAGGGTTACGTACCTGAATACTCTGTACCATTGTATGGTACCTTTAGCCACATTCTCGTATTTTTCATTAACACATACATAATATTAGTACCGTAAATCTATCGAGAATTAGTGTAGGGCTACACACCTGATATTAACGTGTTCAGCGAAGTCCCAAAAATCCCGATCTAATGCTCTAGGTCTCTAGTTCCTTGCTGTCGATTTGGTTACTAATCAAATCCCGAAACTTCGTGATGTTTCCCCCTTGTAATCGGCCAAACACTAGATCACTTGACTGGTTAGTTTCGGCTTTTGAACGAATAAGAAACAGATCTGAATCATTAAATATGGCCTTGGCTGAATGTTCATGTTCACTTACCTTGCGAATCTTAAATCTCGAAATTTCTACTTGTTTGTGGTATCTGTCGAACTTCCTATAGGCATATGTTAGATCCAATTCTAACATTTAATCACAATAAATGGCCTTCGGCCTAATATCATACTTTGCTTACCTTAGATTTTGAAATCCCGAATGATCTCCCCTAGAAGTCGGCTACTCTAAAAATCCCGAAAGATCCTTTAAGGTTTCGGCTAGAAACAATAATGGGATTAGTGTCTTGATTTTCGACAGCTAGAGGAAGAAAAGAACAAGAGTTCGGCTAGAGAGATCCTTACCAATAAGATGACTAAAACGCAATTAATCACTACCTTCAAGAAATTGGCAAGAGAGCTTGTAGGAGAAATCGATTCAAAGAGTGGCAATAAAGTGAACTTTCGGCTTTGAACAATTGGCTAGGGGTTACCTTGAGTGTTCGGCTTTTGATGATCATTTAGAGAGATTCGGCTTCAACAAGGGAAAGAAAAGAAAGAATATGAGGCTTAGGGAGAATCAGAAATGATGGGATTTGAGAGAGGAATATTCGGCTTGGTCAATTGAAGAGGAAGGGAAGAAGAAACAAAGAGAGCAAATTGAATTCCTAAGGACTTTTCGGCACAAAAGAGAAAGATGAGAAGAGAAGAAATTTCAGCACATAACCCCCTTTGTATGACCGATTGCCTCACTTACTTCCCCCCTCCTGAATTCGGCTAGCATTCAAACACTAGCTACTCCTTGCTTTTCTCCTATTTTCTCTCTTCTTTGTACATTCAAAATAATTTTAAATAAATCAACATTTATCTTCTACCTTAGCCGAATTTTAAAAGGAATTGACCAAGTCTAATCCTTATCTAAATAAAGTCCCTATGCCGTCCACTACTGCTCCCCATTGCCGAAAAATAAAAGCCCCAAAATGTTGCTTGTGCTGCTCGAACCCAAGCCCTTGCACACTGATTATGGCGTCACCTCCCTAGGCTTTAAGTGGCGCCTCCTTGCTACTTTAACAAGCCCATTTTTATGTCCAATTTCCCCTACAATTTCTCTTAAGGCCTATCAGGCTTAACTCCCTCTTTGAAACTTAAAATCAAATAATTTCTAAGGCATTTTTCTACACTCTAAAGTTCTCAAGATTCATAAAACATATTTATAATACACACAGGCATGCTACTTCACACAATTAAGCAATAATGCACAAGCCCAAAATCCCAGATATTACAATGTGTCCTTATTGACAAAGTATGCAAGAACTGTCCATTAATGTTTCAAGATATTTGTTTCCATGCTGATCTGATGCTCTTGCCATTTGATGAATTTGATATTATTCAGGTATGGACTGGTTGTTTATGCATGATGCTGTTGTGAACTGCAAAAGAAAGACTATAGATTTGAGATGTCCGAATGATGAGATTGTACGAGTTGAGTCTAATGATTTGAATGGATTACCTACTGTGATATTTGTTTTGAAAGGTTGGAGTTATTTGAATAAGGGTTATGAGGCATATTTCACTTATGTGATTGATTCAAAAATGTCTGAAAGGAAGATTGAGTCAGTGCCTGTTGTCTGTGAGTGTTCTGATGTGTTTCCTGAAGAGTTATCGGGTTTACCTCCGATTCGAGAAGTTGAGTTTGGTATTGAATTGTTGCCTAGTACTACACCACTTTCGATAGCTCCGTATAGAATGGCACCAACAGAGTTAAAAGAGTTAAAGTCACAGGTGCAAGAATTGACTAAGAGAGGGTTTGCTCGACCGAGTTTCTCGCCTTGGGGTGCTCCAGTTCTGTTTGTGAAAAAAGAAAGATGGCACGATGAGGATGTGTATCAATTATTGTCAGTTGAATATGGTGACAATAAAGAATAAATACCCGTTGCCCAGAATTGATGATTTATTTGATCAGCTAAAAGGAGCCATGGTGTTTTCAAAGATTGACCTGAGATCGGGATACTATCAGTTGAGAGTTAAAGATTCAGACATTCTGAAGACTGCTTTCAGAATGAGGTACGAGCATTACGAATTTTTAGTTATGCCATTTGGACTAACCAATGCTCCTGCTATTTTTATGGATTTGATGAATAGAATTTTTAGACCGTACCTAGATCAATTTGTTATGGCATTCATAGATGACATCCTAATTTACTCACGTGATGAAAAGGAGCATGCTGAACATTTGAAAGTTGTTTTGCAAACTTTGAGAGAAAAGCAATTGTATGCGAAATTGAGCAAGTGTGAATTCTGGTTGCACGAGGTTAGTTTTTTGGGACATATTGTGTCAGCATCTAGGATTCGAGTTGATTCGAACAAGATTTCTGCTATTCTGAATTGGAAACCTCCGAAAAATGTATCTCAAGTCCGTAGTTTTCTGGGTTTGGCTGGTTATTATCGTAGATTTGTGAAAGTCTTTTCGACAATAGCTATTCCGTTGACTAAATTACTTCAGAAAGATGTCAGATTTGAATGCCAGAAAAGTTTTCATAAGTTGAAAACTCTGTTAACAGAAGCTCCAGTGTTAGTACAGACAGAATCGGGTAAAGAATTTGGCGTCATTATCTGTATGGTGAGAAATGTCACGTGTTTTCAGATCATAAAAGTTTGAAATATCTGATGACTTAGAAAGATTTGAACCTGCGTCAAAGAAGATGGTTAGAGCTGCTAAAAGATTATGAGCTTGTGATAGATTATCATCTGGGTAAAGCGAATGTTGTTGCTAATGCTTTGAGTAGAAAATCATTGTTTGCATTATGTGCTTTGAATGCTCAGTTAGATTTGTCTGATGATAGTTCTGTGTTAGCTGAATTAAAAGCAAAACCGTTGTTCTTACAACAGATATGTGATGCTCAGAAATTGGATAATGAGTTGCTAGCGAAACGAGCTCAGTGTGAGGTGAATTCTGAATCTGAATTTCAAATTGTTGATGATTGTTTGAGATTTCGGGATCGTATCTGTGTTCCAAGAAATCCAGAGTTGGTTCAGTTGATCTTGAATGAAGGTCATAACAGTCGTCTATCTGTCCATCCGGGAAGCATAAAAATATATCAGGATTTGAAACGACACTACTGGTGGTCTGGTATGAAACGGGACATATCTGATTTTGTTTCAAAATGTTTAGTCTGTCAGCAAGTGAAAGCCGAACATCAAGTTCCATCTAGGTTGTTACAACCGATTCTCATTCCTGAGTGGAAATGGGATAGAGTGACCATGGACTTTGTTTCTGGTTTACCTCAGACTCCGAGAAAGAAAGATGTGATATGGGTCGTGGTTGATAGATTAAGGAAATCTGCCCATTTTATTCCGGTAAGATCTGACTACTCACTTGACAAATTAGCAGAGCTTTATATTTCCGAGATTGTAAGATTGCACGGGGTGCCACTGTCTATTGTATCCGATAGAGATCTGAGATTCACATCGAGATTCTGGAAGAAATTGCAAAAAGATTTGGGCACGAAATTACACTTCAGTACAGCTTTTCATCTGCAAACAGATGGTCAATCTGAACGAATTATTCAGATTCTTGAAGATATGTTGAGATGCTGTATACTTAAGTTCAATGGATCGTGGGAACAATATCTACCATTGATTGAATTTGTGTATAACAACAGTTTTCAAGTGAGTATCAAAATGGCACCTTATGAAGCTTTGTACGGACGTAACTGTCTTACACCTTTGTATTGGACTGAGCTTGGTGAAAATAAGTTACATGGGGTTGATTTGATAAAAGACTCAGAACAGAAAGTGAAACTAATCCGAGATTGTTTGAAAGCAGCATCTGATCGTCAGAAGTCTTATGCAGACCTGAAACGAAAAGATATAGAATTTGAAATCGGTGACAAAGTATTTCTGAAAGTGTCTCCGTGGAAGAAAGTGCTTCGATTCGAACGTAAAGGCAAATTAAGTCCGAGGTTCATCGGACCTTTTGAGATCATTGAACGTGTCGGGCCTGTTGCATATAAATTGAAGTTGCCTTCTGAACTAGAAAAGATACACAATGTATTTCATGTTTCGATGCTTCATAGATATCGATCCGACCCGTCACATGTGATTACCCCATCTGAAATCGAAATCCAATCTGATATGACATATGAAGAGGAACCAATCCGTATCTTAGCTCATGAAGTGAAAGAGTTGAGAAATAAGAAAATTCCGCTAGTGAAAGTACTGTGGAATCGACACGGGGTAGAAGAGGCTACGTGGGAGCTTGAAGATTCAGTAAGACAACAATATCCGAACTTGTTTAACGGTAAGATTTTCGGGGATGAAAATCCCTTAGGGGGAGAATTGTAACAGTCCAGTTTATACCCTAGTCGGAATAGTGGTTTCAAAACCACAAATCCAAGTCTGTATAATATTTTAATATTATATTCTGTGCCGTTGATATGTGGTTTAGCATGTGTTAAATTTCTAGAAGTTAATTTGTTTGTCCGTGTATAATTTGCAAAAGGATGAAATTGCATTGAATGTGAAAGTTAAATGCTATATGTTAAAGTGCTTATGTGTTGTGGCTTTATAAATTTGAGGACTTATGTGGCAATTTAGCCATTTCCGTGGTTAGTGGATGGCTAAGGTCTGAAAGGTTATATTGGAAAATTAGTTTATATCATAATTAACAAAACTAAAGCTTAAAATAAGCTTCAATGCATTGTTCGTCCACCGAAAAACACAAACAAAGATAGGAAAGAAATACTTTGTTATATTCGGCCATTGGAAAGTTAAATTCAAGGTAAGTTTTTGATCTATTTTTGATAATTTCTACGTTTTTGCAATCGTTGCTTCGTCTACTATCGAACCATGTTTCAATTTTGTGTATTGGTGATGTTTGCAAGTTATGCCATTGATGCTATGTTGAGCTTTGTGATGCTTTAAGGTGTTAAATGATAGATTGTTGGTAGATAAATATGTTTTGTTCTTGAAGTTTTGATGAATTTAGCTTAAAAGGGCTAAATTGAAAAAATGTTATTTTGGAGGACTAAATTGTCAATTTTATGAAAAGTATGGGCTTGTATGATGTATATATATTCGGCTAAGCTTGGTTGTATATTGAATTTGTGAATTTGATGTTTTGAGAAAAATGGACTAAATTGATTAAGTGTGCAAATGTGAGGGCTAATTTGCAAATTGCCCTAAATGAGTGTCCTTGGATTGAATTGAATGAATTATTGAATAAAAGGGTTAATTCTGAATATGTTTAGATCAAGAACCGAGGAAAACGGATTTAGACCGTAGGAAGGCGAAAGTAAACGAGTAGCCATTTCTATTCCGATAAACCGAGTCCGAGGTAAGTCACTATACAAATAAATGAATATGTATGCATTTGTAATTGGTCATATGTTTAATGATGACGATGAAGGCTTATGAGAAATTCTGTAATTGAATTCTGAGATAAGTTCGGTATATTGACTAAGTCTAAGAAGCCTCGTACAAACCTTGACATAGGTATCTGTTCTGTTTTATCATGTAAGACCACATCCGGGACGTTGGCATTGATTTGAGATTCGTGTAAGACCCTGTCCAGGACAGTGGCATCGATATCTGATTATGTGTAAGACCACGTCTAGGAAATTAGCATCAATATGAACTTTACATATAAGACCACGTCTGGGACGTTGGCATCATTATGACACTTATATGTAAGACCATGTCTGGGACATCGGCATCGTTTTGATTCGTATAAGACCCTGTCTGGGACAGTGGCATCGATATCCGAGTGTATGTAAGACCTTGTCTAGGACGTTGGCATTGTATGATTATTCTCAGCTTTCTGAGTATCCTATTGGATTTATAATAGTTCAACGGGTAAGTCTATGATACTAATTGCAAATTCGAGCTATGAACAAATATGTGATTGTAAATCCAATTCAGGTATGTTGATTATACACTAATTGTGTATACAAGGTAAGCATCAATATGATCTTACTATGATGCTATGAATATGGAATTGGTGGTATGTTGTATAAAGTTTTGGTGAAATGAGATATGTGTTTATATGATCTTTGAATTGTGAATATGGCTAATGTGGTCAAAAGTGTATGAACCAAAGCAAATATATGCATTTTATGCTAAGTTTGTTTGTATAATGACTTACTAAGCTTTTGGAAAGCTTACTCAGTGTGTGTTTAACTGCTTTATATAGGTCGTCAAAGCTATCAAGGCTCTCGGGACCGTCTTGGATCATCATCACACTATAGAACTTATTTTGGTACATTTTGATATTGTATAAAGCTAGATATGGCATGTATAGGCTAGTATTTTGGTATAAATAGTTATGTGATCTTAGCCATGTGATTTGGCTATTTAAGAGTTGAAACTTTGCTTAAATGAATGTGTTATAGAATGTATCTTTTGGTATGATGAAAGAATGTGGAATGGCCAAGTTTGAATGAGCAAATGCATGAATTGTCTTGTAATGATATGAGTTTTAATCCTTGAGATTACAATAGTTGGGATTGTTTTTGAATGTATGGTTTGAATGGTTATTTTGGTATTGTTTTGATGGTTTTATGTGCATGAAATATCTTGTTGAATATGGCTTGTAGGTATGACCCTTTGTGGGTGGCATTTTGGCCTTGTAAATGGCCTTTAATGTCACACTATTGTGGCACACGTGCGTGCCTAACAACCGTGGGTGAATTGTAGGATGCAGTTTATCATCACACGGCCTCGACACGGGCGTGTCATTTGGCCGTGGTGTGCAAGTCAGTAGCTAACATAAAAGTACACGGCCTCGACACGGGCGTGCTTGGTGGTCGTGGTGGGGAAGTCAGTATATGACCTAAAAGTACACGGCCATGGCACACGGGCATGCCTATTGACTGCATTGGTATAGTCAGTATAAACACGGATGGATACACGGAGGTGTCTAGAAGCCGTGGAGGGCACACGGTCTCCTCCCACGGGCGTGTCTCCCCTGTATTTTAGAAAAGTTTCAAATTTTCATGGAATTTCATATGTGTTTCAGTTTAGTACCGACTCGACTTATAAGTATGATTAAGGTCTCGAGGACCCGATTAAGGGACATTATGTCTGAGAATGATGATTGAATGTATGATTTTGTCTGTGAATCTTTTTGATCTGTCCAGTAACGCTCCTGACCTTAATCCGGCGACGGACTCGGGATAGGGGTGTTACACATTGTGTCCTGGAAATCCAACCTCTCGGAGCCAAAACTCACTCTTGCTAAATTTAGCATACAAATTCTTATCTCTTAAAGTTTCCAAGACAATTCTCAAATGCTCTTAGTGATCGTTCTCATTCCGAGCATAGATTAATATGTTGTCAATGAAGACAACCACAAACTTGTCCACATATGGTATGGAAATACAGTTCATACGATCCATAAAACTCGCAGGTGCATTCGTTAAACCAAACGGCATAACCAAAAACTCATAATGGCCATACCTCGTTCGAAATGCAATTTTCAACACATCTCGCTCTTTCACTCTCAATTGATAGTAACCAGACCTCAGATCTATCTTGGAGAACACTGTAGCTCTTTCCAGTTGATCGAAAAGGTCATCAATCGTTGGTAAGGGATACTTATTCTTCACTGTTACCTTGTTGAGCTGTCTATAGTCTATACACAATCTCGTAGACCCATCTTTCTTCTTCACAAATAATACTGGAGCACCCCACGGTGAGTGACTCGGTCTTACAAAACCCTTATCTGTCAACTCTTGCAACTGTACCTTCCATTCTTTCAATTCTAAAGGTGTCATTCTATATGGAGCAATTGAAATTGGTGCCGTTCCTGGAATCAACTCAATCCCAGACTCAACCTCTCTCACTGGAGGTAATCCGGGTAACCCTTTCGGAAATACATCTGGATACTTGCATACTATTGGCACTGTTTCAAACTTCACTACAACCTCTCGAGTATTCAACACGAAGGCGAGATAGGATTCACACCCTTTTCTCAAACATTTCTCAGCAACTAGGGAAGAAATCATCACTGGTAGGCTATCCGATCCACCTGATTCAACCCGAACCACATCTCCACTCTCACATTTCAATTCAATAAACTTACTACCCCAGTTCACTAAGACATTATGGGTAGTTAACCAATCCATGCCTAGGATTAAGTCAAACTCAGCAAATGGAAACAACATAAGGTTTGCCAGAAAACAATGATTCTCAATCAATAAAGGACAATTTTTACACACCTTGTCCACTAACACATGATTTCCTAACGTGTTTGACACCTTAACCACAATATCTGTAGACTCAACGGTAATACTCAAACTAGATGCTAATCTCATGCAAATGTAAGAATGAGTAGACCCTAGATCTATTAAAGCAATAACGAAGGTGTCATAGAGAGAAAAAGTACCCGTTATCACATCTGGGGAGGATGCCTATTCGCGAGTGCAAATAGCATACGTCCTCGCAGGTGTCCGACCCTTTAGTCTCATAGCAGAATCTCTGGACGTACCTCTACCACTATTCCCACGTCTCGAGTTCCTAGGTGGTCTACCTCTTGCAGACACTTCGCTGGATCTTATCTCTTGCTTCTCTTCCTTATCACTCCTCTCGGGGCAGTTTCGGATAAATTGATCGGGGAGCCACATTTATAACAGTTCCGACTGCTACCCCAACACTCTCTGGTGTGATATCTACCACAACTTGGACACTCTGGTTTGCTCTTTGTATTGCCTACACTTTTCATTGAGGTGGCTTGGACTCTCAAACCCGAGCGAATATTGCCCAAGTCTCGATGCGAATATCCCACTGAGGCTGTTGTCCGAGGATTCCCTTCCTTAGATCTTTTCGATTGGGCTTGATACGACTTGCCCATCGGTCTCTTTTTGGCATCTCGGGCTTCACTCATAGCCTTTCTCTTTTCTTTACTCAACTCTTCGGCCTTACTTGCCCTTTCAACTAACCCCACAAACTCTTTTAACTACAGAATACCCACTAGGAGTTTGATATCCTCATTCAGTTCGTCTTCAAACCTCATACAGAAGATGTCTCTATGGATGCACACTCTTGTGCATATTTGCTAAGCCTAACAAAATCACGCTCATACTCTGCTACTGACATTCTTCCTTGCTTCAACTCAAGGAATTCCTTCCGTTTCCGATCAGTAAATCATTGGCTTCTAAACTTCTCCCGGAACTCTTCCATTAACGTTAGCGTCTTCCACCAATGGTATGTTGAATCTCTCAACAAGGATATGTCACACTTCAAGCTCTCTACTGGTGTACAGGAGAGTTCATCAAACACTCTCATCGAGTTCTCTAACCAGAACTCTGCCCTCTCAGGGTCATCATCCACCTTAGCTCTAAATTTCTTAGCCCCGTGCTTCCTAATCTTATCCACTAGGGGTTTCAAAATCCTTACTACATCCATACCTTGAGGAGCCATTGGATTTGGCTGAGGTATAGGAGGAGGTGGAGGAGGTTGAGCATTAGGGTTCACTCGAACATAGTCCGAGTACCAATTGCTCATCATCCGGAGAAAGGCTTCCCGTGCCTCTTCCCCTTGACCCCTAACCTCGGGTCCACTTTGTACAGGCACGATTCTTTGCACAGGAGCGGCGCATTACTAACTGTTCCATCATCAGTAGATTGATCCGGATCCATATACTATACAAAACAAGATCTAAAATCATCAGAAACCACCACACTATCATAGTACACTTATGGCATGTATAGCTAGACTCTTACACCTGCTACGGTAGTCTTAGAACTGACTAAACCATAGCTCTGATACCACTAAATGTAACACCTCTTACTCGGGTTCTATGCCAGAACCGGGCCCGAGGCATTACCATAATAAAACCACTTGATCATCATTTAGACTCATCGTAACTACTCTCTTAAGTCACCTCAATAACCTTAATCTCGACTTACGAGGCCTCACTCATACACACGAGAGCTCCCGAGACTATATCAGAACTTTTTCCAATATTAAAAATTTTCTCTCTTGTACAGGGCTAACACGCCCATGCATAGACCCACATGCCCATGCTCCTCAACTGTGGTGAATGTTGACTACATACACACGGCCAACATTGATTAAACTCACATGGCCTATGCACACGCCCATGTGGCTAGTCCATGGTCTATTCTGACTTAAAATGTTAACATGTTGGGGACGCACGGCCAAGTTACATGCTCGTGGGCTGACCATGTGTTAGACATGGTCTAGACACACGCCCGTGTGTCTATCCACATGGACAAGAACAAAGCTATGTGCCAAGTTCCTTTCACCCCTCTAGCATACACAATATGCATTCATTCAACACATCCATAATCAACTAAATTGAAGTGCAATCTCACATAGATAACTACACCCTTTTCATAAAATAAGGTAGCCAACTACTATGGCATTATACAAAATAGACTATCCATCTATGGGCCAACACATCTTAGCCATTTACAACAAAATTCACTAACTTGTCTAGCCTCTATACATGCCATATACAAAACACTGAGTCTCATATACCAGAGTGTGCTGATAATGTGGACGATCTTCCAATTGATCCTCCTATCTCGATTCAACACTTTTACTCTATAAGACAGGGGAAAAGAAAGGGAGTAAGCTTTGAGCCTGGTAAGTTTACACATAAACAATTAAGCATCACAGTATAAGCTAAACAACAATTAGCATCATACTAACATATAATGTACAACTATGCTTACTCTTTCTAACCCCTACCACATTCCCAACACATCGTGAGTCACATACCCATAACCATTGAAACGCACCCCTGCATTCAACATCGCATTTACCCAATATACAACACAACATCATTTCTCGATAATTCATCCACACAACTAATCCACAGAGCTAACCCACACAGCTAATTTCTCGGTGGTTTCGCACATAGCCCACCACAATCAATTAATAAAGTAGTATCGCCCTTAGCCTACCATAAAGGTATTCATAGTGGTTTCACACATAGCCCACTCGACGATATACCTAACAATAGCATCACACATAGCCAGCTTATCGTCAATATTCATTATGATGGTATCGCACTTAGCCCACCATTTAGCATTCTCACTACACATTCACATATCTACTTACTTAATCATACATCTATTCACAAATTTTACCAAATTCATCTCACACAGGTTCTCAATCGTTCTCAATCATGCTACACACTAGCTAGCATTAAGAAATTGTAAGTATGAATGCATTGTTTAAGCATAGACTTACCTCAATACTCAAAAGTATAGAAATATACAAGTTAGTCCACCACCTTGTTCTTGCCTCGGTTTAGATCCGGGCTTCGTCTTTATTGATCTATAATGAATAAATCAGCTTATTCAATACACACATTGACTAAATTGACACTTTCTCATATTTTAGCAAAATTACTATTTTTCCCCTAAACTTCCTCATAATTACACTTTTGCCCCAAGGCTCGTAAAGTGATTTTTATTCAACTTTCTAGCCTTACATGCTTAGCCGAGTCACTTACTCAACTAAAGCATTAATCAATTATCACTAAATCACACCTGTATCATTAAACTCAAGACTTTTACAAGCTAGTCCCTACATGCATTTTCATGGAGAATCACTTAGCAAAAGATGTTTCTACTACATCAAGCTTTCATATTCTTCTATAAAACACCACAATACATGCATGTCATACATGGGTACCTTTTTGAACATCCATTATAGCTCATCAAATTGCTAAAAATAGCTTACTCATGCTACTAGGACTTCAAAAATACGAAGAATATAAAAAACGGGGCTTGGGTGCACTTACTAGCAAGCTTGAAAAATTTGAAGAACCCTAACAATGGCTCTCCCAATTTTCGGCAGCCTTGGAGAAGAAGATGAATGAATTTTGTCATCTTTTCTCCCATTTTAATCATCTAACTGTCAAATAACCAAAATGCCCTTTTTGATAAACTTCCTATTTTAACTCATCCATGCCCAATTTTGACCAAAAACTAAAAATTGGGAAAAATTGCTATTTAAGGACCTCTAATTAATATTCTAAAGCTATTTCACACAAATAGCTTCTAGAATCTCACATTTTGCAACTTTTTCAATTTAGTCCTTTTGGACAATTCAACCGCAATTTCACAAAATTGCTTCATGAAACTTTCACACTAACATGAAAACATAGCATAAACCTCAAAAACTCATACATAGACCTCGGATCTGTGGTCTCGCACCACTATTCCGTCTAGGCCTTAAACTGGGATGTTACATCTCTGGCTCGGTCCTTCGGCCTAACTGGACGCTCCTTGAAGGTTGGCCTCTAGGGTGTTTATATAGGCTTTTGGAATGGCTTTCTTTGCCTCTAAGTACCCTAATCCGAATGAAACTCTTCTTTGTCACAGCAGGGACACGCCCATGGCACACGCCCGTGTGAATCGTGGCCAGGCCGTGTTCGGGTTTGTTAATGAGGCACGGCTGTGTGGTTGTCGGCCCAGGCCGTGTTGATTTTGTGATTTGGCCCATTTACTCCGTTTTAGGCCCGTTTTTCATTCTTTTCATCCTCCAATGCTTTCTTAAGTATAAAACATGAAATTAAAGGATTAAGAGCACCAAATTCCACAATTCAAGGCTTAAATTATCCAAAAGTATGCTAAATGTGGGATTAATATATGTATATATTACGGTTTATCATTTATGAATATATATGCTATTGGAATGGTTAATTTAGTCAGCTTAGCTTAAATTTAATTCGTGTCTAGGATTGGATCTGGAAGAGCCTAGTACCTAAGCAGTCCTAGTGACTCACCTCCTCTTCGCTGGAATCCTACCTGGTGCGTAGCTTCGGTTCACCCTAACCAAGAGGACTCGGTCATAGGCTAAACACAATAACTAAAACCCGAAAGGGAACTAGCCGTGTTTTTATAAAAACCCCTTGTTTTAAAACTCTTAAAATTACCTTTTTAATTTGTGAGAACTATTTTTACAAAATTTTTCGAGAAATTTTTGATTTATGAAATTACAAAAATACCCCTAGTGGTAAAATTTCAAAAATGCCCTTGGTTTATGAAATTCCCAAAATACCCACAGTTCTAATCAAAATTTTCATTACTTTATAAAATGACCAAAAATTCTAGATCACAAAATATCAAAATACCTTGATTTTGGAAAAATTACGAAATTGCGCCTAACTTACAAAATTACCAAAATGACCCTAACTTCAAAAATTTTTGCAATATCACCAAAATAGAAAGCAAATTCACAAAAAGAACCTTCAAAGGTTTGCAAATTTTGAAATACCTCTGAATTATTAAACTTTACAAATTTACCCTGGTTTATTACCGAAATACCTCTGGATTTCAAGATTTCATAAAAATACCCTCAGGAATGCAAAATTTCCAAATACCCTTATTGACAAAATCACCAAGGAACCATGATTTGAAAAATTATGAAAATACCCCTGTAGGACAAATTACAAAAATACCCCTAGGGTAGGAATAGACAAAAATAGAGAAATAGAAAACGTGTGTGAATGAATGTTTGAATGAATGTGCTTCTCTGAATTAGGATAGAAAACTTGAACTTTGATTGATCGAAAGAACTAGTTCTAAATATCTTTATTTCATAAAATTGTTCGCGGTTCATAAGTGGAACAAAATTCTGATGCATAAAACTTTTTAATCAGATTAAATTGCGGCGTTAGAAATGAGTTCTAGGGGACGTGAACTTAGAGATTGTGCCTAGGAAGTTTGATGGTTCTGTTAAGATCAGAGTGCGCAGCATAAGCGTAGTGCGGTGAGTTAAGATGTACGATTATTCGTTAGTAAGTAATTTCGAGGACGAAATTATTTTGAAGGAGGGTAGAACTGTAACATCCTGAAAATGGGCCTATGCATTTTTGATTTAATTATACGAAATGGTATGTCTTATGTGTTATGAATGTATTGTGAACATTTTTGGAAAGTTGGAAATGTAAGGAAATACTTTGGAAATGTTAAGTTTAAAAGAAGAAAGTGAACATTTTTGGAAACCTGGAAATGTAAGGAAATGTCTTGTCTTGGAAATGTAAGGAAATGACTTGGAAATGTAAGGAAATGTCTTGTCTTGGAAATGTAAGGAAATGTCTTGGAAATGTAATGAAATGTCTTGTCTTGGAAATCTACGGAAATGTCTTGGAAATGTAAGGAAATGTCTTAGAAATGTAAGGAAATGCTTTAGAAATGTCAAGTTTAAAGTTTAAAAGAGGGACATGAAGCAAGGTGGTCTTAAGAGAAAATGTATATGAAATATGACATTCAAAAGCCTTGGTAAAATGGCTACAAGGTGCCACTTAAGGGCCTAGCAAGTGACGCCACATACATAGGCAAATGGGCCAAGGATCGAGTCATATGGGAAGCAAATAAAGAATTTTATTTTTGCTATAAGGAGCAGAGAGGTGGACGTCATTAAGGCTCTTAAAAGAGGAGTTTTATTCTCTTTAAAATTCGGAAATAGATAGATAATGATGGATTATTATTAGTGTTATTTTTATTAAGAGATAAGAGATAATTATTGGATTAAGTTTTATTAAATTGAACAGGTGATAAATAAAGAGATAAAGCTATCAAAATAGAAGAGTGATGGCCAAGTAAGGGAGTCTTGGCCTGGTAATTTCGGCAATAAAAGGAAAAGGGAGGCCATTCTGCATTATTTTCTATTCTTGAAAGCCTCTACCGAATTCTCTCTGCCATTATTCTCTTTTCCCTGAAACTTTGTCAAGCCAAAAACTTAAGAAATCATTGTCGAGTTCTTCATCTTTCTCTTCTCACCTTTTTGTCCCATTCTACTTAGGCCGAATCTCTCCCTCCCAAAGGCCCATCTTTGTCGAAATTCTTAGATCAAAATACCTTAGTCGTCGAACCTTTGTAAGTTTCATCACTTTTCTTTCTCCAAGTCTTCATAGCCGAATCTTTGAGGGGCTTCAAGCATAGGTGCTGTCAATTTCTTCAAGTAAGGGTAAGATCCAAATATTGGTTTCCATTCTTTATACTTATCGAAATTTAGGGACTAATCCCTATTATTAATCTTGGTCGAATTATGGAAGGGAGGTTTCAGGATTTATGTGTTGTCGACATTAAGAAAAGATCTTTCGGGATTTTCAAGATTCAAAGTAAGATGACATTTGGCCTTAGGCCATTCTTAATGTGTTTAAATGATAGGAATTGATCTAACATGTATCCATGGGAATTTCGAAAGACATCTGAGGCAAGGTATACTTTTAGGGATTTGAGAATTTCAAGGTAAGTGTACTCAAACATTCGGCCAAGGGCTTATTTTAGTAGTTAGATCTATTCTTATATGTCAAGCCGAAAACTAACCAATTCAAGGGATCTAGTGATTAGCCGATCTCAAAGGGGAAGAATACAAGTTTGCGGGATTGGATTAGTAGACAAATCGGCAACAAGGTAAGAAAGTGGTTACGATAATCCTTCGGGATTTGATAAAAATTAGCCGAATAGGCTTTTCCATAACATACTAAGTGTGGCCAAATGTAGGGAGTTAAGGATCTAAGGCAGTAGATCAGATTTCGGGATTTCAGTGAATTTGTTAAACGGAATCAGGTGTGTACCCCACACTAATCTTAATAGATTTATGGCTTAAACTTGATATATGTGTTAATATGAAAGTGTAAGAATGTGGCTAAGGTATCATGATATGGTGCAAAGTACTCAGGTACGTTTCCTACTCTTACTAGGATTATGAAATATGTTATATTTAACATGTAATAAGTGATAAGAATGTGAAATTTCGCATGTTAATGCATAATATGTATGATATAGGGCATATGGGTTATTGAAAAGGGGAAGTGAATGTGGTGACCTAAGACCACGATATTTGAATGTGGTGACCTAAGACCACGAGATCTGAATGTAGTGACCTAAGACCACGATATCTGAATGTGGTGACCTAAGACCACGATATCTGAATGTGGTGACCTAAGACCACAAATATTTATAAGGGCGATGAGCACGTAGACTGCAGCGACTGCCTTCGATGGTGTGTAGCGGATGGAGGGTTGACTTAGTAGTCCCCACGGTGTGCAGGTTGGTACGGGTGATGTGTAGCTGATGGCATCTAGGTTTGGGTTCGGGTTGCATCATCTTTTCTATTTGTTATATGAATACGTATGTAATATGATAATGTATGCCTGAATTGTTAAATTTTAGTGTTGTGGTACACATTGAGTCTGTTGACTCACCCCGCTGTGGGAACATGTTTCGTGATGAACAAAGATGGACCTGGTCGGCGGGAGCTTAGTGGTGGCCATGCCCAAAGAAGGAAATTATTATGTGTACTCTTATTATTATTTTTTTAAGTACTTTGAATTTCATTTTGGGTTTTTATTTGATGTAATAAGGCCATAGTGAACTCTTTTGTTTCTGTTTGTTTATTTACCATGTTACGAACTTTTTGTTCATTAAAGACTAAGCAAATTTAATTTGAAATAAACTTTAAATATTTTGTCACCTGAAATAAATGGGTTTTCAATATAAAACAAACTTGTTTTCAACTCGAGCCTAACCTACAAACAAACTTTCTTCAAAACACACAGTTTTTCCAAGGTAACAAAAGAATTTTGAACCGGTTTTCTTCGAGGAACATACCAAATCCAGTCAAGGCTTGTGGGCCAGGTTTGGGGTGTTTCAGTTTGTTATCAGAGCCCGTTTTAAACTCTCGGCCTGTGGTTTAAGGCCCAAAATGTTTTCAAAATCTAGCCCAAAAGAAATTTGTGGAAATTTTCAGGGTTTTTTGGCATGGCACCTAAGTCTCCGACCCGAAGTCCACTAGGTAAGTACTTCAATCTCTTGTGTGATTTATATTATGATTTGTAGAAGGGTAGAAATGGAATGGAACGTAGATTAGTGAACTAGAATCTATTGAACCGTAGGACTAGTCTACTCAAACACAAGTGCATAAGACTTAAGGACCATTAAACAAACCTGTGATTAAGTCGCCGAGTCAGGGTGTGGTATCCTCTGTGCGCATGTCTAGGATTGGATCCACAAGAGCCTGGTACCTAAGCAGTCCTAGTGACTCACCTCCTTTTCGCTGGAATCCTACCTGTGTGTAGTAGCTTCTGCTCACCCCTAACCAAGAGGACTCGGTCATAGGCTAAACACAATAACTAAAACCCGAAATGGAACTAGCCATGTTTTTTTAAAAACCCTAGTTTTAAAACTCTTAAAATTACCTTTTTAATTTGTGAGAACTATTTTTACAAAATTTTTCGAGAAATTTTTGATTTATGAAATTACAAAAATACCCCTGGTGGTAAAATTACAAAAAAGCCCTTGGTTTATGAAATTCCCAAAATACCCACAGTTCTAATCAAAATTTTCATTACTTTATAAAATGACCAAAAATTCTAGATCACAAAATATCAAAATACCTTGATTTTGGAAAAATTACGAAATTGCGCCTAACTTACAAAATTACCAAAATGACCCTAACTTCAAAAATTTTTGCAATATCACCAAAATAGAAAGCAAATTCACAAAAAGAACCTTCAAAGGTTTGCAAATTTTGAAATACCCCTGAATTATTAAACTTTACAAATTTACCCTGGTTTATTACCGAAATACCCCTAGATTTCAAGATTTCCCAAAAATACCCTCAGGAATGCAAAATTTCCAAATACCCTTATTGACAAAATCACCAAGGAACCATATTTTGAAAAATTATGAAAATACCCCTGTAGGACAAATTACAAAAATACCCCTAGGGTAGGAATAGACAAAAATAGAGAAATAGAAAACGTGTGTGAATGAATGTTTGAATGAATGTGCTTCTTTGAATTAGGATAGAAAACTTGAACTTTGATTGATCGAAAGAACTACTTCTAAATATCTTTATTTTATAAAATTGTTCGCGGTTAATAAGTGGAACAAAATTCTGATGCATAAAACTTTTTAATCAGATTAAATCACGGCTTTAGAAATGAGTTCTAGGGGACGTGAACTTAGAGATTGTGCCTAGGAAGTATGATGGTTCTATTAAGATCAGAGTGCGCAGCATAAGCGTAGTGCTGTGAGTTAAGATGTACGATTATTCATTAGTAAGTAATTTCGAGGACGAAATTATTTTAAAGGAGGGTAGAACTGTAACATCCTGAAAATGGGCCTATGCATTTTTGATTTAATTATACGAAATGGCATGTCTTATGTGTTATGAATGTATTGTGAACATTTTTGGAAACTTGGAAATGTAAGGAAATACTTTGGAAATGTTAAGTTTAAAAGAGGAAAGTGAACATTTTTGGAAACTTGGAAATGTAAGGAAATGTCTTGTCTTGGAAATGTAAGGAAATGACTTGGAAATGTAAGGAAATGTCTTGTCTTGGAAATGTAAGGAAATGTCTTGGAAATGTAAGGAAATGTCTTAGAAATGTAAGGAAATGCTTTAGAAATGTCAAGTTTAAAGTTTAAAAGAGGGGCATGAAGCAAGGTGGTCTTAAGAGAAAATGTATGTGAAATATGACATACAAATAGCCTTGGTAAAATGGCTACAAGGCGCCACTTAAGGGCCTAGCAAGTGACGCCACATACATAGGCAAATGGGCCAAGGATCAAGTCGCATGGGAAGCAAATAAAGAATTTTATTTTTGCTACAAGGAGCAGAGAGGTGGACGACATTAAGGCTCTTAAAAGAGGAGTTTTATTCTCTTTAAAATTCGACAAATAAATAGATAATGATGGATTATTATTAGTATTATTTTTATTAAGAGATAAGAGATAATTATTGGATTAAGTTTTATTAAATTGAATAGGTGATAATTAAAGAGATAAATTATTGGATTAAGTTTTATTAAATTGAATAGGTGATAATTAAAGAGATAAAGCTATCAAAATAGAAGAGTGATGGCCAAGTAAGGGAGTCTTGGCCTAGTAATTTCGGCAATAAAAGGAAAAGGGAGGCCATTCTGCATTATTTTCTGTTCTTGAAAGCCTCTGCCGAATTCTCTCTGCCATTATTCTCTTTTCTCTTAAACTTTGTCAAGCCAAAAACTCAAGAAATCATTGTCCAATTCTTCATCTTTCTCTTCTCGCCTTTTTGTCCCATTCTACTTAGGCCGAATCTCTCCCTCCCAAAGGCCCATCTTTGTCGAAATTCTTAGATCAAAATACCTTAGTCGCCGAACCTTTGTAAGTTTCATCTCTTTTCTTTCTCCAAGTCTTCATAGCCGAATCTTTGAGGGGCTTCAAGCATAGGTGCTGTCGATTTCTTCAAGTAAGGGTAAGATCCAAATATTGGTTTCCATTCTTTATACTTATCGAAATTTAGGGACTAATCCCTATTATTAATCTTGGTCGAATTATGGAAGGGAGGTTTCGAGATTTATGTGTTGTCGACATCAAGAAAAGATCTTTCGGGATTTTTAAGATTCAAGGTAAGTTGACATTCGGCCTTAGGCCATTCTTAATGTGTTTAAATGATAGGAATTGATCTAACATGTATCCATGGGAATTTCGACAGACATCTGAGGCAAGGGATACTTTTTGGGATTTGAGAATTTCAAGGTAAGTGTACTCACACATTCGGCCAAGGGCCTATTTTAGTCGTTAGATCTATTCTTATATGTCAAGCCGAAAACTAACCAATTCAAGGATCTAGTGATTAGCCGATCTCAAAGGGGAAGAATACAAGTTTGCGGGATTGGATTAGTAGACAAATCGGCAACAAGGTAAGAAAGTGGTTACGATAATCCTTCGGGACTTGATAAAAATTAGCCGAATAGGCTTTTCCCTAAAATACTAAGTGTGGCCAAATGTAGGGAGTTAAGGATCTAAGGCAGTAGATCGGATTTTGGGATTTCAGTGAATTTGTTAAGCGAATCAGGTGTGTACCCCACACTAATCTTAATAGATTTATGTCTTAAACTTGATATATGTGTTAATATGAAAGTGTAAGAATGTGGCTAAGGTACCATGATATGGTACAAAGTACTCAGGTACGTTTCCTACTCCTACTAGGATTATTAAATATGTTATATTTAACATGTGATAAGTGATAAGAATGTGAAATTTGGCATGTTAATGCATAATATGTATGATATGGAGCATATGGATTATTGAAAAGGGGAAGTGAATGTGGTGACCTAAGACCACGATATTTGAATGTGGTGACCTAAGACCACAAGATCTGAATGTGGTGACCTAAGACCACGATATCTGAATGTGGTGACCTAAGACCACGATATCTGAATGTGGTGACCTAAGACCATGATATCTAAATGTGGTGACCTAAGACCACGAATATTTATAAGGGCGATGAGCACGTCGACTACAGCAACTGCCTTCGATGGTGTGTAGCGGATGGAGGGTTGACTTAGTAGTCCCCACGATGTGCAGGTTGGTACGGGTGATGTGTAGCGGATGGCATCTAGGTTTGGGTTCGGGTTGCATCATCTTTTCTATCTGTTATATGAATACGTATGTAATATGATAATGTATGCCTGAATTGTTAAATTTTAGTGTTGTGGTACACATTGAGTCTGTTGACTCACCCTGTTGTGGGAACATGTTTCAGGTGATGAACAGTGATGGACCGGGTCGGCAGGAGCTTAGTGGTGGCCATGCCCAGCAAGGAAATTATTATGTGGACTCTTATTATTATTTTTTTTAAGTACTTTGAATTTCATTTTGGGTTTTTATTTGATGTAATAAGGCCATAGTGAACTCTTTTATTTCTGTTTGTTTATTTATCATGTTACGAACTTTTTGTTCATTAAAGACTAAGCAAATTTAATTTGAAATAAATTTTAAATATTTTGTCACCTGAAATAAATGGGTTTTCAATATAAAACAAACTTATTTCCAACTCGAGCCCAACCCACAAACAAACTTTCTTCAAAACACACAGTTTTTCCAAGGTAACAAAAGAATTTTGAACCGGTTTTCTTCGAGGAACATACCAGATCCGTTCAAGGCTCGTGGGCCGGGTTTGGGGTGTTTCATTATGGCCTAATTTTATTTGAACCCTTACAAAGTTAGCCATCACTTCTCTTAATTATCTTAAAAATGTCCCAAACACTAGACTCAGTACTATTCAAAGTATTCTTTGAAAATAAGTTTGGGGGAGTTGCAAAGAAGTATGAAATGCTCTAAAAATTGTAGTACATACAGTAAAATATTTGAAAAAAAAGAGAGAAGCATATGTACTCGAAGTAAATTGCACTAATGAGC
This sequence comes from Gossypium bickii, assembly GCA_025503065.1. Classification (NCBI taxonomy): domain Eukaryota; kingdom Viridiplantae; phylum Streptophyta; class Magnoliopsida; order Malvales; family Malvaceae; genus Gossypium; species Gossypium bickii. The sequence goes on from CP106720.1 coordinate 43,737,055, forward strand.
ATGTGAAATAGAAAGAAAAGTTAATGCATTGAAGGTAATTATTTCGAAAGGTCCGATACAAGTTGAGTCTAGGGTTGTTTAACCTAAAAGTATCTATCATTTATCTACCCCCAAGTCCAGCCACGTTACAACCCTGTTAAAGACCTATTGATTCAAAGTTCCAATGTTACCTACATTCGTAGAGAGAAATTACTCTGTTCAACATATGAAGACATTAGTTAAGCTTAAGGATTGCAGTTTAATTTTTGAATAAGGTATTAAAATTAAAATGGTAGGGATTAACATGCCTTTATTAAGAAACATTTAGTCTAATTTTGCTATTGTAGTAATTATTGAGATTAATTTGAACGACATATATACTTGAGTAGCATAATTATCAAATTTCTTGTTTTTGAGTGTAAGTATATTGATTTCATGATTATGGGATGAGTGTTGTTCTGAAGGAGTTTTTCGAAAGTGTTTTCGAGAAAATTCTTTTCAAATTTGTGCATTACTTGGGACGAGCAATGAAATAAGTTAGCGGTGTGGAAACATGAAAATTTACATGTTTTTACATGCCCTTTTTAGCTTAAAGTCATGCTATTTCGGTTAAATTCTTGTCGAAAAATAATTAAATATTATAAAATAATTAAATTGTGTTAAAAATATGAACATGATGAATTTTAATTAATTTTATAGTTAATTTTGATTTATTTTGACTATTTTCGACAGATTCGCACAAAGGGTGAAAATTGGCTCGGCAGACACTGCTCGAAGAATAAACCCGAGAAGCAATTTGAAGTATCAAGGCGAATTTATTTCCAGTCCAATTATGAATATTAAATCATAATATAATTAATTTTAATTTATTCCCAATTTAATTTGGGCTAAATAAATTATTATTAATTAATTATGGAAAAAGGGTCCAGTTAAACCGCATTGGTTGAACGGAATTAAGTGAACCGAACCAGCCAGCAATTGGGCTGCCCAAACCGTCCATATGCTGACCCAAATCATCTTATTATCTGATTAATTGAGCTTGTAAAGAGGCCCTTGAAGACTTGTCAAAGTTGCATTCAACCCCCTCCACAATTAATGGCTTTGTAGATTTGCCCCAAGCCATATTTAGCAAAGTTGAAGCCATCAACTTTGCCACATAGGTGGCCGGCCGAGGTGTGGCTCTTTGGCTGCTATTTTACCAAATTTGAGCTGCCACATTCAGCTATAAAACCCCTCCTTGGCTGATCATTCAAAGTATCCCTGATCCCTCATCTCTCATTCACATCTCATTCTCTCTTCTCCTCTCTCACTTTCTCTCAACTTTTCATTTTCCAATTTCCTTGCTCTTGTGCCAATTTCTCCCCTTGGAAAAGGGGTCTTCTTCAACCATAATTGAGTAGCAATAAGAGTGTTCATAAGCCACCTTGATAGCTGAGGACAACAGAGGACGAAGAACGGAGCAATCAGTCAAGCCACGGAGAAACACCAGATTTGCTTCTTGTTCCTTATCTCTTTAAATTTCGTTGTTGTTTTGAAAAACATGTTTATGAATATTTATGCTATTGGAATGGTTAATTTAATTAGCTTAGATTGAATTCAATTCATGTTGGGTTGATTGCATGTCGACCTTTTAAATTATTAAAATTGTGTTTATGCTGTTTTAGGTCTCGGTAAAATGCTTGATTAAGTAAAATCATGCTTAAGTTATTCTGGCATTTTAATTGTTTAGATAACTAAAGAATTGATTATTTAAACACATTGAAATTGTAATTAATGGACACAGTACTTTGTCAATGCATGTTTAATTCTTCTAAGGTAGCTAAAGGTTAAATTAGCATTGTATTTGGCGATACATGTGCCTTGCATAACTTGCAAGATTATTGTGATTAAACTGTTTCAAGGTGAGGATACTTTGTTACCTCACGTAGTCTTTTATGTGCTTATTAGGTTGAATTAATCATTTGAATGGACATAGGAATATGCAAGAGATTGTTTAATTTAATAAGTATGTATGTGCAATAACATGTTTACCTTTATAAATCTGCTTAATCGGTAGAATTGACATAGGAATATGTACAAGAGATGAATGGATTTTTGATTTGTAAATATGTTCATAAGTTAGCAAATTCCCGAGTTGTTGTGAATTTATTCGTAACAAGTATAAGCATGAGTTTAATAATTCTAAGTTAAGAAATGTAATTAATCCAACACAATTATATCATCTTGATTAAAATCAGCTTTGGAAATTATGCATTAGAACTTTATTTTATTTTATTTTATTTTGTTTTCTAGTTTTTAATCATTCCCCAAATTCAAATATTTTTCCTTCACCAAAGTATTTAAAATCATTTTCACAAATAATTCTTTTACAGTCCTTGTGGGTACAATGCTCGATATTTACTTGTCACTTTATTACTTGTTACGATTGTGTACACTTGCACATTTCCACCATTCCATCCATCCTGTCACTTTTTTTATGAATCTTCAAAACACTTAATAGAGCCTCTTCTTGGTTTTCTTCCAAACATGTAGCAATTATCACTGGCAGAGTATTTTGTTCTCTCAGATATCCATATTTTAAATGCGTTGGTAATGGCTTCAATTCTAATTTAGGAGGTTTAATAATAGACGGCACCAATTTTGTTGAATTTGGAATGATTTTGTAACACCCGGCCTAGACGTTACGATCGAATCTGACGTGTCACGTCAAAGTGATTTTCGAAATTTGGACTTGTTGATAAAAAATCCGTATTTAATTTAAAACCCATTTAGTTTTTATTGATTAAGAAAATTTGGCAAATTATGTTATTACAAACTGAAAACAGCTTATCAAAATGATTGCCATATTTGTTACCATTTGTTTTTTAAACTGAATAAAATCGCGGAAGCTTCTCTAATTAAAACCTTGAAGTTTAAGATGCGTGTTTTTCGTGAAAACAGTTATTATTTTGAAAACTCATTTATGTCAGTTCGGCAGTTTAAAACAAGAAATCAAAGCCCAATTAAAAATTAAATCCATCAATGGCTTTATTACATAATCAAAAGCCCAATATGAAATTTAAATAAATAAGTCTAGCAGAACATCAGCGATCGTGTGGTCACCTCCGAGTCCCTCGCGGCTCCAAATCGTCCAAGGCTTGGGATTACCCGTACAGTTAAAAGAAAGGGTGATTTTATGAAAACTCAGTGTGCAATCCCCTATTAGTCAGTCAGTAACAATATATGAAGTAACAGTCTAGGCCTGAGCCCTATTCGGTAATAGTGCAGTGTGGGCCTTAGCCCATTACAATAACAGTGTGGGCCTAAGCCCAATACAGTATCAGAACGGTGCAAATATACAACCCACCCCAATCCAGCCAACACACCACCAGTACCAAGCAACACACCATGTAGGGATAAAATTGACCCACCCAAACAAGACATCGATATATCGCAAAGATAGCCGCTAAGATATAATAACGCAGCAGAGTCATTGGTAACGATGAATGTGGCAGAGCCACCAAAGATAAATACTTCCTCTATATCAGAATCCCCACCCCATGCAGTATGTCATGTCATAAATAGTTTGTGTATGCAAAGTGTCCTACTCAGTACAGTCTTACGAATAATCATATACTCATCAGTCAACCTACCTCTAGAGGTAAGATGGTCATTTCCATCTATTAGGGTAAAATAGTAATTTTACCCTTTAGGGGTATTTTGGTCACTTTACTTATTTTGGGGTCTTGGTGCAGATAACAACCTCTCCGAAGGTCTACTGTCGCCTCTAGCGACACAAATAACCTAAATGGTCATAACGGTGTAGATGGGCCCAATGCCTATTATTTGGCCTAAGTGAGCCCACACGCTCGTGTGGCCCATATAGCACAAATTCAGTTACGGCTATGCGAATTACATAGCCCAATCCAGTATTTACCACTTATCGTAGATTTTATTCGTGTAGGGTCCACAAGCCCATTGGGCCCACACGGCTCATTTCAGCTAAATGAGGCCTATATCGGCCCAAGAGCACGAGAACGCTCGTGGTGGCCTCTATAGTCTATCGCCCATGATTTGTGGGCTTGATTTACCACACGTGATCACACGCTCGTGAGGCCTCAAATGCCGAAGTTTCAGCTTTTTGGCTTTTACCGATTCACAAAAGAGAGGAGTGTGACTACACACCTGTTTGCGCAACGAACAGAATACCCCACGCGCGATCAACTTACAATCATCCCAAAACAATAAATCTTTCATCCTTTCATGATCATTAACACTAAAACCCCAAAATGATATCACCACTTACCTTGACCAAAAGTTATGCGATTATTACTCTTAGATCGCTGGTTGACAACGAACGCACCCTTCTTCTCGATTCACTGCGCATATATCATTAGCAATAATCGTTTAATACAAGGCTTTAATTGATACCCATAGTCCAAAGAATTAAAGTTAGAGAAGATTGAGTATTCGGAACAAACCTACTTACCCCATAGTATTCATCTTAATACCAAAAGAAAGAGTGATGATAGAATCAGTTAGAAAGAAATAGGTGCATTCGGCCAAGCACAATAGAGAGAGGAGATGATAAAATGAAAGTACTTGAAAGGCCTAAGATGTGTTCGGCTAGGATTGTGAAGGAATGGGAAGCAGATAAGAAAATGAAGAAAGGTGGAGAGAACATTTGGCTTAGAAGAGACTCTGAAAGGAGAAGAATTAGAGAGGAAGGAGAGAAGCACTATTCAGTTTTGAGAAATAGAGAAGTAGAAAGAATTGGAAAAAGAAAGACAACTCAGCAAATATTGAAAAGTGAATTCTGCAATACTAACCAGTTTTCCCCAAACAGTCAATTTGACAAAATTTCAACAACCAAAACGGAGAACAGAAAACTATTTTCGGCACTTAAGAATTTAGAGCAACCGACCTAAACAAAACTAACCAAAAATTGAACCAAACTGAGAGGAGAAAGTCTCATAGCCGAATTTCCCATACACCAATACCAATCGGCATATCCTTGGTTATTTAACCATTTATTCATCAAATATATACCCATTTATGGCCATTCCCACTATTAAGGGTCTCATTACAACATAAGGACTTTTTATTTAATAAGACATGACAATTAAGCACTTTTAACAACTAGCTCACAGTTTTTGCATTTTATGCGAGACTCAAACGATAAAATTTTCACATAGAATTTTCACATAAGATTAATCACATACTATAAACACTAAAAATAATATTAAAATATTTTTTCGACCTCCGATTTGTGGTCTCAAAACCACTATTCTGACTAGGGTCTAAACCAGGCTGTTACAGCTCTCCCCCCTTAGGGATTTTCGTCCTCGAAAATCTTACCAGTGAATAGATTCGGATATTGCTTTCTCATAATATCTGTAGGCTCCCACATAGCCTCTTCAATTCCTTGTTTGTGCCACAAAACTTTCACGAAAGAAATTCTCTTATTTCTCAACTCTTTGATCTCACATGCCAGAATTTAAATTGGTTCTTCATTATACGATAGATCAGACTGAATCTCAACTTTAGTAGGAGCAATCACATGTGATGGATCGGATCTGTATCGTCTAAGCATCGATACTTGAAATACATTGTGGATCTTTTCTAGCTCAGGAAGCAACAACAATTTATAAGCAATCGGTCCAATACGTTTAATAATCTCATACGGTCCAATGAACCTCGGACTCAATTTGCCTTTTCTGCTGAAACGAAGTTTTTTTCTTCCACGGAGACACTTTTAAAAACACTTTATCACCGATCTTAAATTAAATGTCTTTTCGTTTCAAATATGCATAAGACTTCTAATGATCTAATGCTGCTTTTAAACTGTCACGAATCACTTTCACTTTCTCCTTAGTTTCTTTAATCAAATCGACCCCGTGAATCTTATTCTCACTAAGTTTAGTCCAATACAATGGAGTTCTGCATTTACGACTGTAAAAAGCCTCATATGGTGCCATTTTAATACTTGATTGAAAACTATTATTGTACACAAATTGAATCAACAACAAATGCTTTTCCCATGTATTTTCAAACTCAAGAATACAACATCTCAACATATCCTCGAGAATCTGAATGATCCGCTCGGATTGACCATCTATTTACGGATGAAATGTAGTACTAAAATGCAGCTTCGTACCTAAAGCCTCTTGTAGTTTCTTCCAAAACTGCGAAGTAAACCACGGATCTCTATCAGACACAATAGATAATGGTAGCCTGGGCAATCTTACAATCCCAGAAATATACAATTCAGCTAACTTATCAAGTCAATAATCTGTTCTTACCAGAATAAAATAAGCTGATTTCATTAATCTGTCAACTATCACCCAGATTGAATCTTTCTTTATCTCGGATATAAAGGCAACCCCGACACAAAGCCATTGTGATTTTCTCCCATTTCCACTCAGAATCATGATTAGTTGTAACAAACCGGATGGAACCTGGTGTTCATCTTTGACTTGCTGACAAACTAAACATCTCAAAATAAACATTGAGATATCCCATTTCATACCATGCCACCAATAAATCTGTTTCAGATTATTATACATTTTTGTACTTCCCGGATGAACAGACAAACGACTACTATGAGCCTCGTTCAAAATCAACTGAATCAACTCTAAATTGTTCGGAATACAAATCTGACCTCGGAATCTCAAACAACCATCATCATCAACTCGAAATTCTGAATCAGAATTCAAACCACACTAAGCTCGTTTTGCCATCATTTTAGCATCAATTTTCTGGGCATCACAAATCTGACGTATAAATATTGGTCTCACTTTAACTCAGCCAAAACTGAACCATCATCACACAGATCTATCTGAGTACTCATTGCTCGTAAAGCAAATAAAGACTTTCGGCTCAAAGCGTCAGCAACAACATTAACTTTCCCGAATGATAATCAATTACTAATTCATAGTCTTTTAGCAATTCTAACCATCTCCGCTATCGCAAATTCAATTCTTTTTGAGTCATCAGATATTTCAAGCTCTTATGATCAGTAAAAATGTGACACTTCTCACCAAATAAATAGTGACGCCAATGCGAATATAATAGCTGCTAATTCAAGATCGTGAGTCGGATAGTTCTTTTCATGCGGTTTTAACCGCCTTAAAGCATAGGCTATAACTTTGCCTTATTGCATCAACACATAGCCTAAACCATTCAACGATGCATCACTATAAACTATGAATTCTTTACCCGATTCAGGTTGAACTAACACTGGTGCTTCTGTCAACAATACTTTCAACTGTTCAAACTCTATTGACACTTTTCTAACACCTCAAATTTAACATCTTTTTGTACCAATTTCGTCAACGGAGTTGCAATCATCGAGAAGCCTTTCGCAAATCGTCTATAACATCCCTCTAGTCCTAGGAAACTACGGACTTCAGACACATTTCTCGGAGGTTTCCAATCTAAAATTGCTGAAATTTTGCTCGGATCAACTCGTATCCCCGAAGTTGACACTATATGTCCCAGAAAACCAACCTCGCGCAACTAGAATTCACATTTACTAAACTTTGCATACAATTGCTTCTCGTGCAGAGTTTGTAACACGATCCTCAAATGCTTGGCATGTTGCGTCTCATCACAAGAATATATCAATATGTCATCTATGAACACAACCACAAATCGATCCAAATATTGTCTGAAGATCCGATTCATCAAATCCATAAAAACAACAGGTGCATTAGTAAATCCGAAAGGCATAACCAAAAACTCATAATGTCCGTACCTTATTCAAAAAGTAATTTTCGGCACATCAGAGTCTTTAACTCGTAGCTGATAGTAGCCCGATCTCAAATCTATCTTAGAAAACACTGTATCTCCTTTCAACTGATCAAACAAATCACCAATACGTGGAAAAGGATATTTATTCTTTATAGTTACCTTGTTGAGTTGTCTGCAGTCAATGCAAATTCTCATAGTTTCATCTTTCTTTTTCACAAACAAAACCGATGCACCCCAGAGAGAAAAACTCGGTCGTACAAATCCTCTATTGGTCAACTCTTGCAACTTAGACTTCAACTCTTTCAATTCTGTCGGTGCCATTCTATAAGGAGCTATTGATATAGGAATCCTCCCCGACACTAAGTCAATACATAACTCAACCTCTCGTATCGGAGGTAATCCTGGTAGTTCTTCAGGAAGTACATCAGGGAACTTATAAACCATAGGCATAGATTGAACTTTCTTTTCTGTCACTTTTGTATCTATCACATATGCAAGATAAGTTTCACATCCCTTTTTCACATAATTCAAAGCTTTCATTGAAGATATTACAGTCAGTAACCCAATCAAATCACTAGATTCAATTCGAACTATCACAGTATTCTCACTTCTCAAATCAATACTCTTCCATTTGCAATTCATAATAGCATTGTGTAAAGTTAACCAATCCATACCTAGAATTGTATCAAATTAACCAAAGGTTAGCAGCATCAAATTAGCCAGAAAACAAATATCCTGAAACATCAACGGACAATTCTTGCACACTTTATCAACCAAGACACACTTGCCTAAGGGGTTCAATACTCTAATTATAAACTCAGTAGACTCAACAGGTAGAGTCTTACTAGATACTAAGTTCACACACACATATGAATTAGTAGTTCCTGGGTCTATCAGTGCAATCACATAAGTATCAAAAAGAGTAAAAGTTGCCAGTAATGACGTCTGGAGATGACGCTTCTTCTCGAGCACAAATAGCGTAGGCTTTGGCAGGTGCTCTCGCTTCAGATCTTATAGTTGTATCCATTGTTTCTCTCTGACTATCACTCACATTTCTGGTGTTTCTGGGTGGTATACCCCTAGCTGTCGTGTTACTCGACCTCGTACTCTAAATATTATCTTTCTCGGCTAACTCTGGGCAATCCTGAATAAAATGATATCATGATCCACATTTATAACAAGTTCTATTATCATACTTGCCCCAGTATTCTCCGATATGACGTCTCCCACACTGTCTACACTCAGGCTTATTGATTCTGACACTTCCAACACTTGATTCAATTAGAGTTTGAGTTTTAGGACCAGTATTTTGTTTCACACGATCTTTACTCGAATGTCCAAACGAAACATTTGTGCGATTGGTTGCATCTCTGAATCTCTTTGACGAAGATTGATACGACTTAATCATCAACCTTTTTCCTTTGTCTCTAGTTTCTGAATCTGCTTTCTTCTTTTCTTTACTAGTCTTCTCAGCTTTGCAGGCTCTTTCAACCAATACTACAAATTCATTCAAATCAAGAATTCCAACCAAAAGTTTAATGTCTTCATTTAATCCTTCGATGAATCGTTTACACATAGTAGCTTCTATTGAAACACATTCTCGTGCATACTGGCTTAATGTCACAAATTCTTGCTCATATTCCGTAATAGCCATACGGCCATGTTTCAACTCTAGAAACTCTTTACGGTTCTAATCTATAAACCGTTGATTGATATATTTCTTTCGAAATTCAACTTGGAACAAATCCAGGTGATTCTTTCTCTCCGAACCACATATATCAATGTTTTCCGCCAATGATATGACTTATCTCTCAATAATAAAATAGCACATTTTAAGCATTCATCAGGAGTACATCATAATTCATCAAACACTCTTACAGTATTCTCAAGCTAGAATTCAGCTCGCTCAGCATCATCATCAACTGTGGCTCTGAACTCTTCAACCCCGTACTTTTGAATTTTATCCACAGGAGGCTTACTCAATCGGATCGGGTCTGAAACTTGTGGTATTACAGGAACTTGCGGGGGTGGAGGTTGTTAAGCAGCCAGGTCCGTTCGAACAAACTCCGTAAACCACTCACTCATCATTTGGAAAAAGGCTTGCATTGCCTCTCCCTCGTGACTACTAGCTATCGGCCTAGATTCAGTCGACGTTGTCTCTTGAGCGGGAGCAGGGACATTACTTTCAACATCGTCAGCTACTGCTCGATCAAGATCCATGTTCTTTATAAAAACATATTTTTAACTATCAGGAATCATCACACTATAATAGGTATATATATGGCATGTATAGCTAGACTCTCACACGGTACGTTTGTCCTAGAATCGACAAAATCGTAGCTCTAATACCAATAAAATGTAACACCCCTAACCCATAACCGTCGTCAGAATAGGGTTAAGAGGCATTACCGGTCATATGGAACTTTTACGATCATTTCTTAAACATAAATACATCATCATTATATTATAGCAAATAATATACATAGGGTCCCTTTAGAAGGTCTACAAGACATTAAACATGCATTGGAAAGGGGTCGGGACTAAATCGAGCTCATACAAATTTTTTCTGAAAACTTAACATTTTTCAAAGCTACGGAGGTCACACGCCCGTGTGGGTACGCTGTGTACCTCACATGGCATCAGACACACCCGTGTGTCCAAGCTGTTGGAAAACAGGGCACACATACTAACTTGTCCACAGGGCCGAAGACACGTCTGTGTGCTTGACCTGTGGGCACCACTGACTTAATTCACATGGCCTGTCACATGCCCGTGTGTCTGGCCGGTGTCCGAGTCTGACTTAATTCGAAATACAAATTTAAAGGACACGGTCGAGCCACACGCCCGTGTGCTCAACCATGTAGGCAAATATATGCCATTTGCTTGGCCAATTTGCCACCCAAATTTTGGGTCACACCTACAGGCATCAAATCAATACAATTTCATTCTCCGAAGGCATCCAAATATATCAAAACATTGCATAATTTAAACTCATAACATCATTAATCAATTCATATGCAAATTTAACTCAAATATACCAATTCATAGCATAAAACATACTACCTCCATATACCAAAACATATCATAAAGATCATCCACACAAAGTCACATGTACACATTATAACTATCATTCTCACATATCCCACATATATATTATGGTCATTCATCTATCAAGCCATATCACATGGCAAGATCTGTACATCTCAAAATAATCCATAATCACTAGCTTATACATGCCATATACTAAATATACAACTTCCAAAAGTACCAAAATAGATGGTCGATAGTGTGATTGAGTTGTTGACGTTCCCTGGATCCGAGCTAGCTTTAATAACACTATAAAACAGAGAAAGACTTCACACAGTAAGCTTTAAAGCTTAGTAAGTTCGTAATATAACACATTTAACTCAACAATTCAAATTCAATATACAATATTAACTATTACATAATGTAGTTCACAATAATACACAATCTCATCCATAATCAATACTAACATGATCATCCATTTATCCATATAAAATATCAAAAACCACATAGGTTCCGTACATTCCTGGACCATCACTTAACTAACGAACACCTTTGCTACTCAATGCTCAATACCACAATTCGTTCGATCTTCTTTAACCATTTGATTTACTCGCACACTTAGTGCCAATATCTTAGCCAAAAATTTAATATCATCGCACGCTTAGTGCCTTTACATTAAATCGAATTTGACTCGGTATCCCACACACAGTGCCAATCAATATAGTCAATGCTTTCTTTATTTCGCACACATAGTGCCGTTCACCATGTATCAATTCTATTTACGCACACTTAGTGCCACATGTCTCAAATCCACATATAGCATTACTAATTCATCAACCACATATTCATTCATTACATAACACATGAACATGATTTAAACAATTAGTATTATACACGAACTTACCTCAGACGTAAAAACACGATACAAGTCGATTAATCGAGCACCTTGTTCTTGCCTTGATCTAAATCTGAATTCCTCTTTTCTTGATCTATACATATTCAAATTTAGCCCCTTTCATCCATCAAATCATTCAATTCAATCCAAATACACATATTTATGGCATTTTACAAAATAGCCTTCACATTTTCACATTTTGACATTTTAGTCCTTATTTCATAAAATCACAAAATACTCATAATTTCATTACACATATGCCTAGCTGAATTTTCCCCTAGCTCATATAAGCCACATATTTCATTTATTTCACATTTTAGTACCTCAATTTCTCATTTTCATAATTTAGCCCAAATTAGTCAAATTCATCAAAAAATCAAAGACAAAATATGTTAATCTATCACATATCTTTCATATTTCATCATCAACTATCACAAAGCTCAAACATTCATCAATGTCACATCGCAAAATCATCATCAAATTCTAAAATCAAAGCATGGGCTTGATAGTATGCTAAACAACGATCACAAAAACGTAGAAATCATCAAAAATTGAGTTAAATACACATACCAATTGAAGCTTGAGCTTGCCAAACCTAAAAATGCTTCAATGGCTATTTCTTTTTTCTAGTTTCAGTGGAAGAGATGAGAATCTATGCATAAAAATTATTTTTGTTTTATTTAGTATACATTAATACATATTTTACCATTTTACCCTTGGTTATTAAACCATTTATTCGTCAAATATATGCCCATTTATGGACATTCCCACTTTCAAGGGTCTAATTACAAAAAAAGGACTTCTTATTTAATAAGACATGACAATTAAGCACTTTTAACAACTAGCACACAACTTTTGTATTTTATGCGATTAAGTCCTTTTTCACAAATTAACACTCAAACGATAAAATTTTCACACAGAATTTTCACACATGCTTAATCACATATTGTAAACACTAAAAATAATATTAAAATATTTTTTTGACCTCAGATTTGTGGTCTCAAAACCACTATTCCAACTAGGGCCTAAATCGGCCTGTTACAATCCTAATGTTTTAGAAATGAATTTCTTAAAATAAAGTAATTGTGTATAAGTACTTAGTACCTTTGTCATGGGTACTTCTCGGAAAGAAATAGTTGCACAAACTCAGTCCAAGTAGTAATGGTGTCAGGGGCAATCGCTTCTAGCCACATTTTTGCTTTCCCAAGTGCAAATGGAATTAATATTAATTTAGAAGCATCTGGTGGAATGCTTGTGCAAGTAACAATGCTACATATATGATCAAATCTCTGTAAAAACATAATAGGGTCCTCATTCTTACTATCGGTAAACTTGACATTTTCAGAAATCGACGTTAGTAAGGAAGGATTTAGTTCAAAATGTGAATTATTAATGACAGGAAGGGAAATGCTAGATCATAGGTAGTATATAACAAACAAGGTTCCTAAGACCTTCATAATGTTGGCAGTTTACTTGTAGATAAATAAGTCGTATGTTTAAAAAAATTCTAATTATTCTTTTTGAAGTGTAAAAATTAAAATCAAACTAGTGGCGTTGCCTCACCGACAACAACGCCAACAACTTGATCCCTTTCGGATGTACTAACATCCGATGTGTGAATACTACAATAAAAGATATGTTAACGAGGTGGTATCCGCAAGTATACGGGTCCATTTGTAATATAGTTACAATGGAGTAGGTGAGAACTCCGACGATCGTACCCAAGGGAGGCTAGTGGTAGATTGATTTTAACCTAAACACATAAAGATCTAATTAGTACTCGAAATAAGTTATAGTACGAAAGTAAAAATAAAAGGAGTTTTTAGGATTTTTTTATAATAATAAAATATATAAAATAAAGTAATAAATATCAAGTGATTGAAAAGTAGAATTAATCAAATTTGATTATGGGAGATTAGCTTGCTTCGGTAATCTTCATTAATTTTTGCTTTGGGTTCCTCGTCATTCAACTAGTCGGTATCCCCGCAAGATCAAGGACTACGATTCTGTAAGGACTACTTATCTTTCGACTTCACAGTCCAGACTAGCTTGGGGTTAAGGCGTTTAGGGATGGGCCATACCACTTTCCTATTAATTCCCACCTTTAACATCCTAGGGTCGTAAACCTAGGGTTTTTTCATATTTTTCCTTTCTCGAACAACTGATCCATTGAGTAACCCTACAAAACAAATCTCTCGAAATAAAGACAAAACGGAAGTAAACTAAAACATAAGAAAAAGAGAAAAATTATACTAAACTTAAAAGAGAAATTCTAAGCCAAGGAATTGGTGTCTTTTACATGTGGCAAAGGAGCCTATTTATAGATCTTAGGTGGTCATCGTCCTTAACCCTAGGTTAGCTGACGTTCCTAAGTTTTAAGTTTGATTGTGCAGAACTAAACACCCCCTGGCTCGGGTTATCTACCATCTAGAGTTGATGTCACGACAAACTAGGACCTATGCCATGACATAGGAGTCAGTATACTCCTCTTTCAATATCTTCAAGGGTATGTCGCGACACCCTTAGTTTGTGTCGTGACAACGAAGGCAGTTTCATGATTTCTTCATTCTGCTCTTTATGTTGCGACATCGATCATTCTGTGTTGCGGCATAGCTACCAATATTCATTTAATATGCCTTCTAACAATCACTTGCACACTTATCAAGCTCATTAGCTTACTCTTTGGCCTCATTCGACCCCTAAGGTCAATAAAAGACTCATTTTGCACATTTTAATGAATTCATCAAAACATACTAAAACATAATTAAATACTAATGGAAATACTTAATTTCAAGCCCCTAAAGTACGGATACTAGTTTAACATGCCACACTGAGTTATGGCAGATCAATCCCTGTAACATCCCGATTTAGACCCTAGTCGGAACAGTGGTTTGAGACCACAAATCTGAGGTCGTAAAAATATATTAATGATATTTTCTGTGTGAGTGATATGTGACATAGGCTGTATGAAAATTTTATGTGATAATTTTATCAACTGTGTGCCGAATTAAGAGAAAGGACTTAATCGCGTAAAGAGTAAAAGTTATGTGCTAATTGATGAGTACCTAAGTGTTGTTGTCTTCATAATAGGATGGCCTTAAGAGGCAACTAAGCCTTTATTAAAGATGGTGGATGGCTAAATGACATATTAGCCTTAATATATATTTGTCTTATATGTTTAATGAAAGGATAATATAGTAATTAGAGTAATAACATATTATTACACAAACAAAAGATGAAAATAAGATGAATATGTTCACCTTTGTCCACCGGAATCACAAAAAGGAAAGAAGGAACAAAAGCTTTGTGATATTCGGCCATTGTTCATCCTAATTGAGGTATGATTTTGAGTCGGTTTTTGATAATTTCTACATTTTTGTAATCGTTGCTTTGTGCTCTAGTTAACCCATGTTGAAATTTCATGAATTGATGATGTTTTTTGATGAGCCATTAATGAATACTTGAGCTATGTGCTAGTTGATAGTAAAATATGAGAACTTGGTGTTGGATTAACATGTGTTGTTTTTGAATTTTTGGTGAATTTAGTTAATTAGGGCTAAGTTGTGAAAATAGTAAATTGAAGGGTTAAAATGTGAAATAAATGAAATGTGTGGGTTTGTATGGATATTAGTAAAATTCGGCTAGACTAGTGCTAAGTGAAATTATGTGAATTTGATGATTTTGTGAATTAGGGACTAAAACATCGAAATGTGAAAATGTAAGGGCTATTATGAAAAATGCTCTAATTGTGTGTGTGTGGACTAAACTGAATGAAATGGTGATTGAATGGATTGATTTTAAATGTGTATAGACCAAGAGAGAAGAGGTTTGGATCGAGATCGAGGTAAAGATAAAGTGCTCGATTAATCGATCGTATCGATAGTCGACATCCAAGGTAAGTTCGGATATAATACATGATGTTAACATATGATTTTGTATTATGAAATGAATGTGTACATATGTATGAAATTACGATGCTATGTGCAAGTTTATGTTAAGGGCACTAAGTATGCGATATTAAAATCGAAACAGGAATGAATAGCACTGTGTGTGCGATGTTATAAAAGCTTCGGTTCATTGAATGTGTGTTACTAAGATAAGTCAGTGGAGAGATTTGGGCACTAAGTGTGCGATGACTAATATGTATCGACCGTGTATTAAGCATTGAGTGTGCGATTCAGTTGAATGAATATCAAATGATGATCAACAAGTATAATTGAGCATTGAATAGCTTGGAGATTGAATAACTATGAGTTTGCTGAGGTATGTATCGAACCTTTTTGGTTGATGAGTTTATAGATAATGTTATGGACGGGCAAATGAGTATTTTAGCTATTGATAGTATGGTATATGTACAAGAAGGATGATCTATGTAATGATTAGTATATGAATTGGTTTGATTTAATGATATGGTTATATTTTATTTCGAACTTACTATACTTTATAAGCTTACTGTGTGATTTGTTTCTCTGCTTTGCAGTGTCAGTAAAGCTAGCTCGGATCAGGGGATCATCAGCTTCTCAGTCACAGTATCGGTAATATATTTTGGGGTATTTTGGAAAGATATATATAGTTAAGATATGGCATGTATAGGCTAGTCATTTGAATCATGTTTGAAACTTGTAATAGCCATGAGATGTGGCAAGATATGTGCTAGTTTTAGCATGAATGACTTTGGTATATATATGTAATGCATCTTTTGGCATGGTTTGTGGTTTGAGAGGTTGACTTATGAATGGTAACTTGTTGTTTGTAAAATGCTAATATGAATTAGTGATATTGAGAAGAAATGATGTTTGGTATTGAATGTAATATGCTTGTGATGATATGAGTTTTAGTCTTTGATATTGACATGGTTGGAATTGGTATTGAATGCATGATTTGAATGGCTATTTGGTGTGTTTTTGGTTGCCTTATGTGCAGGATATGTTTTGGGATGTGTTGCCTGTAGGTTTGACCCTAAGTGGGTGGCATTTTGGCCTTGCAAAATGGCCTATATTGTCACATGGTTGTGGCACACAGACGTGCCTAAAGACCTTGGGTGAATTGTAGGATGAAGTTTACCATCACAGGGCCTCGACACGAGTGTGTCATTTGGCCGTGGTGTACAAGTCAGTAGCTAACCTAAAAGTACACGGCCTTGACAAGGGCGTGCTTGGTGGCCGTGGTGTGGAAGTCAGTATATGACCTAAAAGTACATGGCCCTGGCACACGGGCGTGCCTAATGATCAGGCTGGTATAGTCAGTATAAACACGGGGGTGTTTAGAAGCCGTGGAGGGCACACGGTCTCCTCCCACGGGCGTGTCCTCTCTGTATTTTAGAAAACTTTCAAATTTTCACGGAATTTCATATGTGTTTCGGTTTAGTCCCGGCTCAGTTTATAAGCATGCCTAGGGTCTCGAGGACCCATTTAAGGGACATTATGTCTGAGAATGATGATCGAATGTATAATTTTGTCTGTGAATGTTTTTGATTTGTCTAGTAACGCTCCTAACCTTAATCCGGTGACGGACTCAGGATAGGAGTGTTACATTTGGTTGGTATCAGAGCTACGGTTTAGTCGATTCTCGAACTAACGTAGTGAGTGTGATTCTAGCTATACATGCCATATTTGAAAATTGCGATAGTATGACTAAATCTGACATTTAAAAATGCGTGTTTATATAGTAATAGATCCCGATCGAGCAGTTGCTGACGATGTAAAAAGCAATGCGCCTGCTCCCACTCAAGGGACAGCGCCGGCCACATCAAGGCCGAATGATAGTGGTGAGGGTGGAGAGGCTAAGGAAGCCTTCTTACGAATGATGAGTGAGTGGTTTACAGAGTTCGTTCGAACGAATCCGGCCGCTTCACAACCTCCACCACCACAAGTACCTGTTGTGCCTCAAGTTGTAGATCCGATCAGATTGAATAAGCCTCCTCTGGATAAAATTCGTAAGTACGAGGCTGAAGAGTTTAGGGCACCATCAGATGGCGATGCTGAACGAGATGAGTTTTGGCTTGAGAATACAATTAGAGTATTTGATGAGATGTCGTTGAACCCTGATGAGTGTATTAAATGTGTAGTTTCCTTGTTGAGAGACGCAGCTTACAACTGGTGGAAAACATTGATATATGTGGTTCCGAGAGAGAGAACCACCTGGGATTTCTTTCAAGCCGAGTTCAGAAAGAAGTATATCAGTCAATGCTTCATTGATCAGAAATGTAAAGAGTTTCTAGAATTGAAACAGGGCCGGTTGTCTGTTATTGAGTACGAGCGAGAATTTGTAAGATTGAGTCAATATGCGAGAGAATATGTCTCGACTGAAGCTACTATGTGCAAACGTTTCATAGAAGGATTGAATGAAGACATCAAGTTGTTAGTTGGGACACTTGATATAAATGAGTTTATTGTGTTAGTTGAAAGAGCGTGCAAAGCTGAAGAGCTCAATAAGGAAAAGAAGAAAGCTGACTCAGAAGCTCGTGATGAAAGAAAGAGATCAATGAGTAAATTTTCTCAACCTTCTACTAAGAGATATAAAGATGCAAGTAATCATTCAAATGCTTCATTTGGACATCCAAGTAAAGATCGTTCGAGAAAAAGTACTAGTTTACGAATTCAAGCTCCAAATGAACCAAGTGTTGGCAGTGTTAAGAGTAACAAACCTGAGTGCAGACAGTGTGGAAGACAACAGGTGGGAGAGTGCTGGGGCAAGTACAACAATAGAGTTTGTTATAAGTGTAGATCTCGAGATCATTTCATTCGAGATTGCACAAAGATGGTTGAAGAAGAAAATGTTTAGAATGAAAACCTGAGTAATGTGACAGCTAGAGGTAGACCACCCAGAAACACTAAAAATGTGAGTGAAAGTCAGAGATGGACAAATGAGACAGCTATGAGATTAGAAGCGAGAGCACCTGCTCGAGCCTATGCTATACGTGCAAGAGAGGAAGCATCATCTCCAGACGTCATCGCTGGTACTTTCACTTTATTTGATATTGATGTTATTGCATTGATAGATCCGGGGTCAACTCATTCCTATGTATGTGTGAATTTAGTATTGAATAAGACTCTACCTGTTGAGTCTACTGAATTCGTGATTAGAGTATTGAACCCTTTAGGTAAATGTGCCTTGGTGGATAAGGTGTACAAGAATTGCCCATTGATGTTTTGTGATACATGTTTTTCGGTTAATTTGATGTTACTTTCGTTTGACGAATTCGACATAATTCTGGGTATTGATTGGCTTACTCTACATAATGTCATCGTGAATTGTAAAAGAAAGAGTATTGAATTGAAAAGCCAGAATGGTGAGCTAGTTTGAATTGAATCTAGTGATATGAAAGGATTACCAGCTGTTGTATCTACGTTGAAAGCTATGAACTATGTGAGAAAATGTTGTGACACTTATTTGGCGTACATCATTGATACAAAAGTGTCAGAAAAGAAAGTTGAATCTGTGCCTGTGGTATGTGAGTTTCCAGATGTGTTTCCTGAAGAGCTGCCGGGATTACCTCTGATTCGAGAAGTTGAATTTGGTATTGAATTAGTGCTGGGGACTACTCCTATTTCTATAGCTCTGTATAGAATGGCACCAACAGAATTGAAAGAGCTAAAGTCACAGTTGCAAGAGTTGACTGATAGAGGATTTGCACGATCGAGTTTCTCACCCTGGGGAGCTCCTGCGTTATTTGTGAAAAAAGAAAGATGGAACTATGAGAATGTGTATTGATTATCGATAGTTGAACAAAGTGATGATAAAGAACAAATATCCGTTGCCTCGTATCGATGATTTGTTTGATCAGCTGAAGAGAGCTACAGTGTTTTCAAAGATAGATTTGAGATCGGGCTACTATCAGTTAAGAGTTAAAGAATCTGATGTGCCGAAAACTGCTTTTAGAATGAGGTATAGACATTATGAATTCTTAGTGATGCCTTTCGGATTAACAAATGCTCCTGTAGTGTTTATGGATCTGATGAATCAGATATTCAGACCGTATTTGGATCGCTTTGTAGTGGTGTTCATTGATGATATTTTGATTTATTCATGTGATGAGATGCAGCATACGGAACATTTGAGAATCGTGCTACAAACTGTACGTGAGAAACAGTTGTATGCAACGTTTAGCAAATGTGAATTTTGGTTGTGTGAGGTTGGTTTTCTAGGACATGTTGTATCAGCTGCCGGGATACGAGTTGATCCGAGTAAAATCTCTGCTATTTTGGAATGGAAACCTCCAAGAAGTCTGTCTGAAGTCCGTAGTTTTCTGGTACTAGTGGGATATTATAAACTATTTGTGAAAGGTTTTTCGATGATTGGGACTCCGTTGACAAAGTTGTTACAGAAAGATTTTAAATTTCAGTGGTCAGAAAAGTGCCAGCAGAGCTTTGAGCAATTGAAAGTGTTGTTAACAGAAGCACCAGTGTTGATTCAACCTAAGTAATACAAAGAGTTCATAATTTACAGTGATGCATCGTTGAATGGTTTGGGCTGTGTGCTGATGCAAGAAGGGAAAGTCATTGTATATGCTTCGAGACAGTTAAAGCCGCACGAAAAGAACTACCCAACGCATGATCTTGAACTGGCTGCGATTGTATTCGTATTGAAGATTTGGCGTCACTATCTGTTTCGGGAAAAATGTCACATTTATACTGACCATAAGGGTTTAAAGATTACGAACTTGTGATAGATTACCACCCGGGTAAAGCTAATGTTGTAGCTGATGCCTTGAGTCGAAAATCGTTATATGCTTTGCGAGCTTTGAGTAATCAGATAGATCTGTGTGATGATAATGCAGTGGTAGCTGAATTGAAAGTAAAACCCTTGTTCTTACAATAGATTTGTGAGGCTCAGAAGAGTGATAATGAGTTGTTAGCAAAAAGAATTTAGTATGATCCAGATGCTGTATCGGAATTTCGAGTTGATAGTAATGATTGTTTGAGATTCAGAGATCGAATTTGTGTTCCGAGAAATTCAGGGTTGATTTCGAAGATTTTGACTGAAGCTCACAATAGTCATTTAACTGTACATCCGGGGAGTACAAAGATGTATAATGATCTGAAATAGTTCTATTGGTGGCATGGCATGAAAAGAGATATTTCTGACTTTGTGTCAAAATGCTTAGTTTGTCAGCAAGTCAAAGCTGAACATCAGGTTCCATCTAGTTTATTACAACCGGTTATGATTCCTGAGTGGAAATGGGAAAGAATCACGATGCACTTTGTGTCGGGATTACCCTTATCTCCGAGAAAGAAAGATGCAATCTGGGTGATAGTGGACAGATTGACGAAATCAGCTCATTTCATTCCGGTGAGAACCGATTATTCTTTAGATAAATTAGTTGAATTGTATATTGATGAAATTGTGAGATTGCACGAAGTACCATTATCTATAGTGTCTGACAGAGATCCGAGGTTTACTTTGCGATTTTGGAAGATATTGTAAGATGCTTTAGGCACGAAATTGCATTTCAGTACTGCTTTTCATTCGCAAACGGATGGTCAATCCGAGCGAATCATTCAGATTCTCAAAGACATGCTGAGATGTTGCATACTTGAATTCGAAGGTACGTGGGAAAAACATTTATCATTGATCGAGTTTGCTTACAACAATAGTTTTCAATCTAGCATTAAAATGGCACCATATGAGGTTCTTTACGATCGAAAATGTTGAACTCCATTGTATTGGACTTAGCTGAGTGAGAATAAGATTCACGGGGTTGATTTGATAAAAGAGACCGAACAGAAAGTGAACAAAATTCATGACAGTTTAAAAGTAGCCTCAGATCGTCAGAAATCTTATGTAGATTTGAAACGAAAAGATATTGAGTTTGAAGTTGGTGATAAAGTGTTTTTGAAAGTGTCTCCGTGGAAGAAAATACTTCGATTTGGCCGAAAAGGCAAGCTGAGTTCGAGGTTCATCGGACCGTATGAGATCATTGAACGAGTTGGGCTGGTTGCTTATAGATTGAGATTGCCATCTGAGTTAGAAAAGATTCATAACGTGTTTCATGTGTCAATGCTTCGACGGTACAGATCAGACCCGTGTCATGTGATTGCTCCTACTGAGGTTGAAATTCAGTCAGACTTGTCATATAGTGAAGAACCAATCCGAATCCTGGCACGAGAGATTAAAGAGTTGAGAAACAAAAGAATTTCCTTAGTGAAAGTATTATGGCACAAACATGGGGTTGAAGAGGCTACGTGGGAATCTGAAAACGTTATGAGAAAGCAATATCCACACTTATTCACTGGTAAGATTTTCGGGGTCGAAAATCCCTAAGGGAGGAGAGTTGTAACATCCCGGTTTAGACCCTAGTCGGAACAGTGGTTTGAGACCACAAATCCGAGGTCGTAAAAATATATTAATGATATTTTCTGTGTGAATGATATGTGACATAGGCTGTGTGAAAATTTTATGTGATAATTTTATCGACTGTGTGCCGAATTAAGAGAAAGGACTTAATCGCGTAAAGAGTAAAAGCTATGTGCTGATTGATGAGTACCTAAGTGTTGTTGTCTTCATAATAGGATGGCCTTAAGAGGTAATTAAGCCTTTATTAAAGATGGTGGATGGCTAAATGACATATTAGCCTTAATATATATTTGTCTTATATGTTTATTGAAACGATAATATAGTAATAACATATTATTACACAAACAAAAGATGAAAATAAGATGAATATGTTCATCTTTATCCACCGAAATCACAAAAAGGAAAGAAGGAGCAAAAGCTTTGTGATATTCGGCCATTGTTCATCCTAATTGAGGTATGATTTTGAGTCAATTTTTGATAATTTCTATGTTTTTGTAATTGTTGCTTTGTGCTCTAGCTAACCCATGTTGAAATTTCATGAATTGATGATGTTTTTGTGATGAGCCATTGATGAATAATTGAGCTATGTGCTAGTTGATAGTAAAATATGAGAACTTGGTGTTGGATTAACATGTGTTGTTTTTGAATTTTTGGTGAATTTAGTTAATTAGGGCTAAATTGTGAAAATAGTAAATTGATGGGTTAAAATGTGAAATAAATAAAATTTGTGGGTTTGTATGGATATTAGTAAAATTCAACTAGACTAGTGCTAAGTGAAATTATGTGAATTTGATGATTTTGTGAATTAGGGACTAAAGTGTCGAAATGTGAAAATATAAGGGCTATTATGAAAAATGCTCTAATTGTGTGTGTGTGAACTAAATTGAATGAAATGGTGATTGAATGGATTGGTTTTAACTGCGTATAAACCAAGAGAGAAGAGGTTCGGATCGAGATAGAGGTAAAGATAAAGTGCTTGATTAATCGACCGTATCGATAGTCGACGTCCAAGGTAAGTTCGGATATAATACATGATGTTAACATATGATTTTGTATTATGAAATGAATGTGTATATATGTATGAAATTGAGATGCTATGTGCAAGTTTATGTTAAGGGCACTAAGTGTGCAATATTAAAATTAAAACAGGAATGAATAGCACTGTGTGTGCGATGTTACAAAAGCTTCAGTTTATTGAATTGGCATTGAGTGTGCGTTACCTAGATAAGTCAGTGGAGAGATTTGGGCACTAAGTGTGCGATGACTAATATGTATCGACCGTGTATTAAGCGCTGAGTGTGTGATTAAGTTGAATGAATATCAAATGATGATCAACAAGTATAATTGAGCATTGAATAGCTCTGAGATTGAATAACTATGTGTTTGCCGAGGTATGTATTGAACCTTTGTGGTTGATGAGTTTATAGATGATGTTATGGACGGACGAATGAGTATTTTAGCTATTAATAGTATGGTATATGTACAAGAAGGATGATCTATGTAATGATTAGTATATGAATTGGTTTGATTTGATGATATGGTTGTATTTTATTTCGAACTTACTATGCTTTATAAGCTTACTGTGTGATTTGTTTATCTGCTTTGCAGTGTCAGTAAAGCTAGCTCGGATCGGGGGATCGTCAGCTTCTCAGTCACAGTATTGGCAATCTATTTTGGGGTATTTTGGAAAGATGTATATAGTTAAGATATGGCATGTATAGGCTAGTCATTTGAATCATGTTTGAGACTTGTAATAGCCATGAGATGTGGCTAGATATGTGCTAGTTTTAGCATGAATGACTTTGGTATATATATGTGATGCATCTTTTGGCATGGTTTGTGTTTTGAGAGGTTGACTTATGAATGGTAACTTGGTGTTGGTAAAATGCTAATATGAATTAGTGATATTGAGAAGAAATGATGTTTGGTATTGAATGTAATATTCTTGTGATGATATGAGTTTTAGTCTTTGATATTGACATGGTTGGAATTGGTATTGAATGCATGATTTGAATGGCTATTTGGTGTTTTTTTGGTTGCCTTATGTGCAGGATATGTTTTGGGATGTGTTTCCTATAGGTTTGACCCTAAGTGGGTGGCATTTTAGCCTTGCAAAATGGCCTATAATGTCACACGGTTGTGGCACAC
This sequence comes from Gossypium bickii, assembly GCA_025503065.1. Classification (NCBI taxonomy): domain Eukaryota; kingdom Viridiplantae; phylum Streptophyta; class Magnoliopsida; order Malvales; family Malvaceae; genus Gossypium; species Gossypium bickii. The sequence continues at coordinate 43,761,131 of CP106720.1, forward strand.
GGGCGTGCCTAACGACCGTGGGTGAATTGTAGGATGAAGTTTACCATCACACGGCCTTGACACGGGCGTGTCATCTGGCCGTGGTGTACAATTCAGTAGCTAACCTAAAAGTACACAGCCTTGACACAGGCGTGCTTGGTGGCTGTGGTGGGGAAGTCAGTATATGACTTAAAAGTACACGGCCATGGCACACGGGCGTGCCTAATGACCGTGTTGGTATAGTCAGTATAAACACGGGGGTGTTTAGGAGCCGTGGAGGGCACACGGTTCTCCTTCCACGGGCGTGTCTCCCCTGTATTTTAGAAAAGTTTCAAATTTTCATGGAATTTCATATGTGTTTCGGTTTAGTCCTGACTTAGTTTATAAGCATGCTTAGTGTCGTGAGGACCCGTTTAAGGGACATTATGTCTGAGAATGATGATCGAATGTATAATTTCGTCTGTGAATGTTTTTGATTTGTCCGATAATGCTCCTAACCTTAATCCGGCGACGGACTCGGGATAGGGGTGTTATAATCCTAGTAGTTCAAGAATTTTATTTGTCTTTACGGGACCAAGAGTCTAGAAAAGTAGAAGGTCATACATGGGAAACAATAACTGTGCGAGGGAAAAAAGTAGGAATCACCCCTCGGGTTATTTGTGAATTTTATAATGCTCCATTTTATGAAAAAGATTTTATAGAAGAAACTAATTTGGATTATTTTTGAGATACAAGTATGGACAACATTACAAACATCCTAACAGAGGGGAGGGGTGAATGGAAATGTCACCCAGGCACTGATATTCCAACCTCTTTTAATTAAGCAATAATGTTTCCTGAAGAGAAAATGTGGATTCAATTTATGTGCACCAGATTAGCTCCTACTTTGAATGTTTCTAATGTCAATACTTTTCGAGCAGTTTTGCTTTACGCTATTTTGCTGAACAAACAGGCATGCATCGAAACGTGGATATACCAAAATATGAAATGCTACATTGATAGCCAAAAGGTGAGAGTCTTCTTTCCTCACTTAGTGAGAGCCTTATGCAAAAGAATAGGTGTTTCGATGACATCTACGGAGCAATCAATGAAATCATATCGAACCTGTAACGACCCAAATTTGGGCCTAGTAGAATTGGGCCCACTGGGCCTTGGCCATGGGAGTGTTCAAAATTTTTGAGAACAAGAGAACGGCACTAATGCAAGTTGGACCTATTAGATAAGTGATTTTGGAAGGTTAGGAGGCTTCCATGAAGTCTCCGGATCAAGCCTGGGCTTTAGGGAAATTTTGGTTTTAGGTGAATAAAACCCTGGGAGTTAGTAAGTAGACTTTAAGAATAAAATGTGGGAAAAAATGACACAAAAGTTGTGGTCTAGTGGCAAATGACGCCACATCGGAGACAAGGAAGTGACGCCACACAAGGAAGCAAGGGGTCCAAGGTTCAAGTCTTGGCGCTTGCAATTCATGTTGATTTCTTTTTAAAGGAACTTAGATTTTGGCCCATAGGATTATATTTAGTTGCGCATGTTTTAAGACACAAAAGGAGCTTGTGTTGTGGTGGCATGTAGCGTTTGGAGCATAGGAGAGGGCAAGGGTTCGAATCCCATTGCAAGCAAAAAGGGATATTTATTTTGCTAAGTTGGGACGACCAGAGTTTATGTTGGATTTAAACTCTGCTGAATGAGGGATCTTACATCGGGAAGCTAGCATGAGAGTGGGCAAGAAGCTAGCTTTAAATAAAGCAATCTATGAGGAGAGTAGGCATACCTTGGTTGGCATTTGGGCATAGGAGTGGTCGGAGCACGGATCAACTCCAGATTCCTATTAGTTGGTCGCTCTAGTGCACGTGACGGCGCTCGTGATTATTTAGTACTCTACGTGATAAGGTGTGTATTCGTATATCCAGTTCTGATTGTTAATCGGTTGAAAAGCCGAAAGTGCATATATTGTACTATCTTTACTGTTGATTGACATTATTCCGAAAAGCCGAAATACTGGTGGACGATGCCATACAAGCGTGCGATCGTGCGTGTGGTGAACCGAGCTCACGGAGCATAAGCGTGTGATGGAAAAGGTCACCATGAGCGAATTCATGGGCTTTGGCCGTACTGGGCTTCGATGGGCCGAGAGGGCCCGATGGTCTCGTGGGCCCATTGGGTTAAATTTCACTGTTAAATGGGAAATAGATAGGCTTATCATGTCGCGCACATGACTTAGATGTTTTGGGTCGCGTTAGGCCGAAAAGGGGTCGTGTGGGCCCAATGGGCTTGTGGGCCCACACATGTGAAATGTATGTGATATGATAAGTTATTGATTTGGGGTGTGCCGTTGCATAGTCGTGGTTGTTTCTAGGCTAATGGGCCACATGAGTGTGTAGGCCCACTTGTGCGGGGTATTGGGCCTTAGGCCCATTTTCATCGTTAAGTTAAATTAGGTTTCTTAAGTCGCTCGAGGCTACTATAGACCATCTGAGGGGTTGAAAAATTACTGAAATACCCACGGTACACAAATTACTGAAATACCATTGGTTTACAAATTACTGAAATACCCTTGGTTTACAAATTACTGAAATACCCTTGGTTTACAAATTATTGAAATACCTTTGGTTTACAAATTACTGAAATACCATTGGTTTACAAATTACTGAAATACCCTCAGTGTGTAAAGTTACTGAAATACCCCTGATTTGTGAAATTATCGAAATACCCCTGTAGGGAAGAATTACCGAAATACCACTGAAGGGTAGGATTACGGAAATATCCTTATAGGGTGAAATGACTATTTTTCCTTTGTGGGTAACTGACTGATTAGGATTATGATTGATCTAACAGTGAATGTATTACTGTGTTTTGACTGATTTGACTATGGTCATGTGACTGATTAGGTTAGGGGGCTTCCATGAAGTCCCGGGATCAACCTGGGCTTTAGGAAAATTTTGGTTTTAGGTGAATAAAACCCTGGGAGTTAATAAGTAGACTTTAAGAATAAAATGTGGGAAAAAATGACACAAAATGAGTTGTGGTCTAGTGGAAAATGACGCCACATGGGAGACAAGGAAGTGACGCCACACAAGGAAGCAAGGGGTCCAAGGTTCAAGTCTTGGCGCTTGCAATTCATTTAGATTTCTTTTTAAAGGAACTTAGAATTTGGCCTATAGGATTATATTTAGTTGCTCATGTTTAAAGACTCAAAATGAGCTTGTGTTGTGGTGGCATGTAGCGTCTGAAGCATAGGAGAAGGCAAGGTTTCGAATCCCATTGCAAGCAAAAAGGGATATTTATTTTGCCAAGTTGGGACGGCCAGAGTTTGTGTTGGATTTAAACTCTGCTGAAGGAGGGATCCCACATCGGGAAGCTAGCATGAGAGTGGGCAAGAAGCTGGCTTCGAATAGAGCAATATATGAGGTGAGTACACATACCTTGGTTGGCGTTTGGGCATAGGAGTGGTCAGAGCACAACTCAAGTCCAAATTCCTATCAGTTGATCGCTCTAGTGCAGGTGATGATGCTCGTGATTATTTAGTACTTTACGTGATAAGGTGTGTATTAGTATACCCAGTTCTGATTGATAATCGGTTGAAAAGTCGAGTGACTTTGGAAAGTTAAATTAGGTTTCTTGAGTCGCTCGAGGCAACTGAAGACTTTCTCAAGGGTTAAAAATTATTGAATTGCCCTTAGTTTACAAATTACTAAAATACCCTTGGTTTACAAATTACTGAAATTATTGAAATACCCCTAATTTGTGAAATTATCAAAATACTGCTGTAGGGTAGAATTACTGAAATACCCCGGTAGGGTAGAATTACCGAAATACCCTTGTAGGGTAGAATTACCGAAATAGCACTGAAGGGTAGGATTACCAATATATCCTTATAGGGTGAAATGACTATTTTGCCCTTACGGGTAACTGACAGATTAGGATTATGACTGATCTAACTATGAATGTATGACTGTTTTTTGACTGATTTGACTGTGGTCGTGCGACTGATATGTTTTTAATATGTGTTGAAATGACTGTTGCTAAGCTTGGCCATTTTGCATACACGTGTAATGATTGAGCATGGCATACACGACATATTGCATGGGGTTGGGACTTGTGTTGGAGGAAGTACTGTACTGGTGGCTATGCCACGTTTTACTGATTTAGTGGCTTTGCCACGTATACTAATTCTAGTGGCTCAGCCACGTATACTATTATTAGCAGCTTTGCTGCGTTGATATTAGCAGCTCGGCTGCGTTATTAGTGTGTAGGGCTGGATGGGTTGACTTGGTCCCCACATGGTGTGTAGGGTTGGTACGGGTGGTGTGTTGGCTGGACTGGGTTGGGATGCATCCTCATACTGTTGCATATCTGTTTATGAGATCTGACACTGTACTGGGCTTAGGCTACTTGTTCTGATGTTGGTTTGGGCTAGGCCCAATTGATTCTGTTATGGGCTATGACCCAAATGATATTGTAGTGGCTTCGACTCATGTATGCTTTGAACTGACTGTACTGTTACTCTAAAAGGGCTTTGGCCCAGACTATTTCATTTTTTGTTTCTGTATACTGACTGTTACTCTAATAAGGGGATTACACACTGATTTTTCATAAACTCACCCCGTTTTAACTATGCAAGTAATCCCCAGTCTTAGAGGATTTGGAGATGCAAGGGACTGGGAGGTGGCCAAACGTCAGATATGCTTTAAAGTTAAACTTAGTGACATTATTTCATTTTATTTTAATTTATTGAGTTAATAATTTTGTAATATGGCCTCTTTATTTTTAACTTATTATTTCTGGTATTTATTTATGATGTTTTCTAACTGCTAAAGGTGGAATACGATTTCCAAAATGGTAACTATTTTCAAACACTACGTTTCTGCAACATTTTCAAAATGCTTCTGTAACTCTATTTCTAAACATCACATTTTCCTAAATTGTTTATTTTAAATAGATAAGGTTTTAAAAGTAATTCGGTTTTGAAGTGGATAGCATTTGCTTAAGTGTTTTGAGTTTTAAAGAAGAGGCTTTAACTCTCAAACAAGTTTTACCAACAAGAAATAGGCTTTTCAAAAACACTTCTATGTGACACGCCAGATTCGGGCCTAACTTTTAGGTCGGGTTTGCGGTGTTACATTTATGGTATCAGATCCGATTGCAAAACTCGGCTGTGGAATGGGTTTTGAAATTTTTCCTTCAGTGTTTAAATTTTTAACTTGGAAAGTGATAGTGTTACTAAAAGTGTGGCACACCGAGTCTCCGGCACCAAATCCGTAAGTTTTCTGACACTATACTTTGCTATATGCTGAAATGACTGTATTTTTTGTATTTATTCTATGTGCGTTTTGTTTGGATGTGATGTTTGAATATAGAAATTTTATGCATGTGTGATAAATATCTGTTTGTTTCTGTGGTTAGATGGTTGATTGTGTGTAAGAGGTTTCAAGATTAAGTTAAAAGTGTATTGTGTTATTAAAATCAGAGTGCGCAGTGAGAGCATAGTATGCTAGGTTAGAATGTGCGGCTGTTCCTATAGTTGGAAATTTCGAGGACGAAATTTCTTTAAGGAGTGTAGAATTGTAATGACCCGAATTTAGGCCTAGTAGAATTAGGCCCATTGGGCCTTGGCCATGGGAGCGTTTAAAATTTTTGAGAACAAGAGAACAGCACTAATGCAAGTTGTACCTATTATGTGTATGATTTTGGAACGTTAGGGGGCTTCCATGAAGTCCCGGGGTCAAACCTGGCTTTAGGAAAATTTTGGTTTTAGGTGAATAAAACCCTGGGAGTTAGTAAGTAGACTTTAAGAATAAAATGTGGGAAAAAATGACACAAAATGAGTTGTAGTCTAGTGGCAAATGACGCCACATGGGAGACAAGGACGCCACACAAGGAAGCAAGGGGTCCAAGGTTCAAGTCTTGGCGCTTGCAATTCATTTTGATTTCTTTTTAAAGGAACTTAGACTTTGGCCTATAGGATTATATTTAGTTGTTCATGTTTAAAAACATAAAAGGAGCTTGTGTTGTGGTGGCATGTAGCGTCTAGAGCATAGGAGAGGGCAAGGGTTCGAATCCCATTGCAAGCAAAAAGGGATATTTATTTTGCTATGTTGGGACGGCCAGAGTTTGTGTTGTATTTAAACTCTGCTGAATGAGGGATCCCACATCGAGAACCTAGCATGAGAGTGGGCAAGAAGCTGGCTTTAAATAGAGCAATCTATGAGGAGAGTAGGCATACCTTGGTTGGCGTTTGGGCATAGGAGTGGTCGGAGCACGGATTAACTTCAAATTCCTATCAGTTGATCACTCTAGTGCAGGTGACGACGCTCGTGATTATTTAGTACTCTACATGATAAGCTGGGTATTCGTATACCCTGTTCTGATTGTTAATCGGTTGAAAAGCAGAAGGTGCGTATATTGTACTATCTTGACTGTTGATCGGCATTATGCCAAAAAGCCGAAATACTTGTGAACATTGCCATACAAGCATTCGATCGCGCATATGGTGAACCGAGCTCACGGAGCGTGAGCGTGTGATGGAAAAGGTCACCATGAGCAAATTCATGGGCTTGGGCCGTACTGGGCTTCGATGGGCCGAGAGGGCCCAATGGGCCTATGGGCCCATTTGGTTAAATTTCACTATTAAATGGGAAATAGATAGGCTTATCATGTCGCGCACATGTCTTAGGTGTTTTGGACCGCGTAAGGCCGAAAAGGGGCCGTGTGGGCCAATGGGCTTGTGGGCCCACACAAATGAAATGTATGTGATGTGATAAGTTATTGATTTGGGCTGTGCCGTTGCATAGTCAGGGTTGTTTCTAGGCTAATAGGACACACGAGTGTGTGGGTCCACTTAGGTAGGGTATTGGGCCTCAGGCCATTTTCACCGTTAAGTTAAATTAGGTTTCTTGAGTCGCTCGAGGCGACTGTAGACCTTCTGAGGGGTTGACAAATTACTAAAATACCCTTGGTTTACAAATTACTGAATTACCCTTGGTTTAAAAATTACTGAAATACCCTTGGTTTACAAATTACTGAAATACCCTTAGTTTGCCTATTACTAAATACCCTTGGTTTACAAATTACTAAAATACCCTCGGTGTGTAAAGGTATTGAAATACCTTTGATTTGTGAAATTATCGAAATACCACTGTGTGGTAGAATTACTGAAATACCCCTGTAGGGTAAATTATCGAAATACCCCTGTAGGATAGAATTACCGAAATACCACTGAAGGGTAGGATTACCAAAATACCCTTATAGAGTGAAATGACTATTTTGCCCTTGTGGGTAACTGACTGATTAAGATTATGACTGATCTAACTGTGAATGTATGATCGTGTTTTTTTGACCGATTTGATCGTGGTGGTCGTGTGGATCGATATGTTTTTAATATGTGTTGAAATGACTGTTACTAAGCATGGCCATTTTGCATACACGTGTAATGATTGAGCATGGAATACACGACATATTGCATGGGGTTGGGACCTGTGTTGGAGGAAGTACTGTACTGGTGGCTATGCCACGTTTTACTGATTTAGTGGCTTTGCCACGTATACTGATTCTAGTGGCTCAGCCACATATAATGTTATTAGCAGCTTTGCTGCGTTGATATTAGCAGCTCGGCTACATTATTGGTGTGTAGGGCTGGGTGGGTCGACTTGGTCCCTACATGGTGTGTAGGGTTGGTACGGGTGGTGTGTTGGCTGGACTGGGTTGAGATGCATCCTCATACTGTTGCATATCTGTTTATGAGATCTGTCACTGTACTAGGCTTAGGCTACTTGTTCTGATATTGGCTTGGGCTAGGCACAATTGATTCTGTTATGGGCTTGACCCAAATGATATTGTAGTGGGCTTCGACTCACGTCTGCTTTGAACTGACTGTACTGTTACTCTAAAAGGGCTTTGGCCCAAACTGTTTCAGTTTCTGTTTCTGTATACTAACTGTTACTCTAGTAAGGGGATTACACACTGAGTTTTCATAAACTCACCTCGTTTTTAACTGTACAGGTAATCCTCAGTCTTAGAGGATTTGGAGCTGCGAGGGACTCAGAGGTGGCCACACGTCAGATATGCTTTAAAGTTAAACTTAGCGAGTTTATTTAATTTTATTTTAATTCATTGAGTTAATAATTTGTAATAAGGCCTCTTTCTTTTTAACTTATTATTTCTAATATTTATTTATTATGTTTTCTAACTGCTAAAGGTGGAATACAATTTCCAAAACGGTAACTGTTTTCGAAACACTACGTTTCCGCAATGTTTCCAAAATGCTTTTGCAACTCTATTTCTAAACGTCACATTTTCGTAAATTGTTTATTTTAAATAGATTAGGTTTTAAAATTAATTCAGTTTTCAAGTGGATAGCATTTGCTTAAGTGTTTTGAGTTTTAACGAAGAGGCTTTAACTCTCAAACAAGTTTTACCAACAAGAAATAGGGTTTTCAAAAACACTTCCATGTGACACGCTAGATTCGAGCCTAACTTCTAGGTCGGGTTTGGGGTGTTACAGAAGTATAATTGGTGATGCTTTGTATACACAGTACACTAATCTTTGAGCTAAACAAATTAAGGAGTGGAATAAACTTTAGTAAGAGATTATGATAGCTCTGGCATCGTCTCAAAAGAATGCAATATTAACCATTCAACAAGAAATTGGCGAGAACAGTCATCCTAAGCTAGATTGGATGATACACTAGATGTCGGAGTCAGGCATAATTTTTTAGGAATTCTCACAGTAAAACAATAATAGGGTACCTAATTATACGCCAGATATGTTTGGACCGACGTGTCTCATCCCAAAAACTGGTTAGTAGAAATTAGGATAATGAATTGAGAGTGGTCACGACTGAATTTTTATTTAGATAATCTTTTACTTATTTGATAATAAATAAATATCAATTATAGTTATTGAATAGTGGTGGAGCTATCCTTGATAATCTGAGTTCGAACCCCTTCCTTCTTATTAATTTCTTTTTGGGGCAAATTTGTTTTAAACCCTTAGCAAAGGTCATCCCATGTTTTTAAATATTTTTTGTTAAAATAAAAACAAGTGAAGTGGTCAAGTGGTTAAGTGCTCCTAAGCAATCCTAGAGGTCCTAAGTTCAAGTCTCGTTGTTCCCATTTTTTTATTTAATTTTTAGCACAAAAACCCATGTGGTTATTAAGCTTGCCATCCACCCCATAGCTTCCATGAATAGGAGGATTCCTTTCCTCCATTATGGGTCAAACTTATAATAAGTTGAATGAGCATGATCCTCTTTTCACTCCAGGTCTCATCTCTTTACCATTACATATCACCCTCGCCATAGTAGAGATTCATTGAACCTATACTTAGTTGACCAACCTTTCCTCCCACTCAGCCACCTATCATTATCGTTCCCTCCTCCCTCTCCTCTATATTCTTTTTTTTTTCTCTCCATTCTCACCTATTTTTCTTTCTTTTGCAATGCCACCACCCTTTCCTCTTTTTCTTCCTTCCTCCACCGTGACCGAACCTTCACCACTGACCACCGCACCTCACACCCACCATACCTCCTCTCCTCCTCTTTTTCTCCTTCCATCGCCGCCGTGATCACCGCTGCATGCCACTACGAGTCTCTTTTCTCCTCTGTTTCTTTCCCCCTGTTCTTTTCTTTTCTAACCTTATTATGTCAAAATCTATACAGTTCCTTTTCTTCAACCATTGTCAGACCACCGTTCCCTCATCATCAGATCATCATTAACCCCCTGCCGTCGCCATCACCGTCACCGGTGGTTGAATTTCTTTCCTCTTTTTTTACGTTCCACATATTGATTAAACTTATACTCACTTTACTCTAATGATTCTTTTAGATCGCTCAACTCATCGATCTCATTCCTTTCTTAATTCATTGTCCATCCCGGTTTAACAAAGTTGTAAATGTGGGTTATTTGGATTGTAAAATCCTTCGCTTGGTGATTTCATATCATGGCCAAATGGTATAGTGGCCATAAGGACAATGCTACATGTTATTATTTATTCGTTATTGATCGTGGTTGTCAAGTCTTAAAATTTATAAAAAGAGAATGATCGAACCTAGAAACTAACTCTGACAACAACTTAAGGCAAGTGCACCTATCGAACAGTAGTATAGCTTAGGCAAGACCAGATTGTTGAACCCAAAGGAACTAAAAGTACTAATACTAACTTTCTTTTTATTATCTAGCCTAAAATAAGTGAAGTTGTTGTTTAATCTAATTTTAATTAACTACTAAGCTAAAGACGCTAAGACAAAAAGAACGAATTGGGGAAATACTGTTGGGAAAAACTCAGTTGATTAAGACGATACCCTTAGGAAGAATCCACCTAGACTTCACTTGTTATCTAACACAGAACCAGACAATGTATTCACTTGACTTGATCCGTAAGATTCCCTAATTTATATTAAACCCTCTCCCGAGGCAAATAACGTCTAACCCTAGGTTGATTAATTGAAATCTCTTTCTAATTAAAACCCCTAGAATCGCATTAACTCGATCTATGGACTCCCATATTAGGTTTCTCCCTAATCTGGCAAAATCTCGTCACCCTATCTCTAGGCGTGCTATCAACTCCGCTTAATTATGCTAGATCTACTCTTAAACAGGGACTTTTGCTCTTCCACCTAAGCACATCATACTTGAATCAATATCCGGAAATATTAACACAATAATTAGGCACACATAATTAAAAACAAATCAAGTATTTATCATATAGTTTAGAAAACAATAAAAAGATTCGTCTTGGGTTTCATCACCTTTAGGTATATAAAGGGTTTAGTTCATAACTATAACAGAAAACATCTTAGAAGAAAAGATAAAACAAAACATAAGAAATCCTTAAAACCCCCTGAAGGAATTGAAGGAGAGATCTGCCGTCTTGAGTGGAATTCTGACTTCTTGAGATGGATCAACTGTCTATCATTGAGTGATTCCCACAAATCTGACCTTTTCGGCTCGACTCCTTGGCCTAGCTAACCGCCCTCTTTAAAGATACACCTAGGGAGTTTATATAGGCTTTTGAAATAGGTTTCTTTACCCCTAAGTATCCTTTTCCGAGTAGAATTGATCTTCTCCACGACAGGGACACGGCCATGGCACACGCCCGTGTGAATCGTGGTTAGGCCGTGTTTGGATTTATTTAATGAGACACGACCGTGTGAATCATGGTCAGGCCGTGTTCTAGTTGCTCAATGAGGCACGGCCGTGTGGGCTTAAGTCTAGGCCATGTCGATTTCCTCTTTGGCCCAATTTGGTCCGTTTTAGGCCCGTTTCTTATTCTTTCTATCCTCGGGTGCTTTCCTGAGTATAAGACATGAAAAGAAAGGATTAAGAGCACCTTTTTACATAAATCAAGGGATAAATCATCCAAAAGTATGCTAAATGTGGGATTAAAATATGTTACTTTTACGGTTTATCAGATACCCTCACACTTAAGCTTTTGCTTGTCCTCAAGCAAAATTCTCAATTTACAAATAAAATGAACTTTCCATGATTCAATATTCCTATCAACAATGTCTCATCATAATTCATAGATAGTTTATACATGGATAATTTAATTCAAAGAGTCCTAAAGATTCAAACAATATAAGTCATATATTTGTAATACGAAAACGTAGGTGTCTCCCCTTATTTAAATAATTACCTTTTAATTCAAAACTGACAAGGACTGACATCCTCACTGAAGGTTCACTCAAATCACTCAAAGTGTTTAAGGTTCAAAATTAAGCACTCAAAAGTCGAACATGAAAAGTTAATCCCATATGCTTGCCTGAAAATCAAATCTCCACCACTATAACATGAGATGATAAACAGATCAAAAGGTCTTTAACAGGGTTGTAATAGGGCTAGGGTTAAAGGTGTGGATAAAGGCTAAATTAGAAGGTTAGAATCGAGACTGACCTGACAATTTACCTGACTAGAAAAATGAACTAATCTTAAATAATTACATTAATCGAAGACTAATAATACTACTGTTGATAATACTCTAGTATGAGCTTCTTCAATAATTGGAATTTAATGTGTAAGCTCACCCAATCACAAAACTAATAATGAATATACTTCGTGTGTTTTTTTTAAGAACGAATCAAGCAATAATAGGAAAGATCTTTTACAACTGAAATATAAAACATAGTTAGGTAACTGCTCAAAATCAAATCTCGGCAAAAAAGGTAATCAAGAAGAATGGTAATAACAAATACAAGGGGTTTTGGGTTAATATTAGTGGGTGAGTTAATAAAAACGGTTGTTAGGATTAAAAGGGATTCACTAGGGGTTAATTATGAAGGTAGGCTTTTTATGGAGTAAGTGGGTTAAATCCTAGGTGCCTTTATCATATCTGTATATCAAATCATAGGTGTGGTCTCGACATGTATAATCGAGGCAAGTTCTAGAATAACAGTTCACTGTTGAAACATTCATAATCAACAAAGTAAGCAAGAAAAAGAATATATGCTCTATAAGGCTCAAAATCTCACAAAAATTATGGGTGTTTTGATATCAACCTTGTAAATTTCAAATTTCAAGATAACATTCAGATTCAGGTAGACAACCTAAAAATTTTAAATTTGAAAAATCAGACTTATCATGCTTGATTCTCTAGTATTCTTCAAATTTAATTATCAATGCACAATTAACTATGACTTACTCAAAAACATGTCAATAAAAATCATAAATCGTCAGAAATTTCATCCTAATTAGTAATATGAGGAAATTACTTCAAAACAAGGCATGATTCAGGAATTTGAGAATAATGCAGAAAGTTAGGCATTTTCTTGAAATAACTATTCACCCCCCACACTTAAGTTGTACATTTCTCTCAATATACAAAGATAGATAATAACATTTAAGAGATAATCAAAAGAGAAGGGGAGAAGTGAAACTTCCTGAATTTGGATGGTTTCTCGGAGGGGTGGTTTTTGCTACCGAGCTCTGCGCTAGATGAAGAAATTGGGGAGCTCGTAGAGAATTAGCCAGGAGTTATTAAGACACATTTAAAACAAACTAAATATACATAAAAGCAAGAAAGAAAATGAGAAGGAAAATAGAAAGTAAAATAAAATTAAAAGAAAAGAAAAATGGACCGAAGAGTCCTTATTGTTGGATGGTTCGCGAGGTGGGTGTGACCTCTAAGGCTGCAGAGGTGCTGGCAGTGGCGGAAGTGGCGTAAATCTCAGGTAGCCTTTAGAACTTGAGGGTTGTGGTGGTCGTGGTCGTGGTTCCAAAGGTGGGATTCCCTAGCAACCTTTTGAACCTAACACTAAGAAACTAAAATAAAATAAACTAAATTAAGCATAAGATAGTCAAAGAGAAGGATATTGAAGCAAAAGAGAAAAGGAAAATAGAAACTAAATGGTCTCAAAGACCCTTGGCTTGTTGTTTGGATGAAGCGGCCGGCATGAACTTATGTATTGGGATCTCCTTACGCTTGGCTTCTTCCGCTTTATTGACATGGTATAGCTGAAGGGTCTAGAGAATTGATATAGAGAAGGGAGAAATCTGGTAAAGGGAAGAGGAAGAAGAAAGATGGATAGTTGGTGAGAAGAAAAGGGGGTGGTTTTAAATAGAGTTTTAGATTCTGACATTCCACCACGCCCGTGTACCGAGGGTGTGTCGATTCACACGGCCGCCTCGCACGGTCGTGGTAAGGATTTATTTGTTCTCCCATGTTCGTCAGCCATGGGCGTGTTGATTCACATAGTCGCTTCGCACGGCCGTGTGTCTAGGCATGTTGATTATCCATGCCTATTTTTCAGCCAGCCACGCCCATTGCTGTTAAGTCAGTATCTTCACACGGTCGTAAGGCATAGCCATGGCACTTTATCGGTACCCGTGGTGGGGTGGTTGGGTCCGTGATTTCAAAAATTAGTTGGGATCTAATTTGTACCACCTCTGCTATGTCAGTATGAAGATTCTGTACTTCCACACGGTCACGGCCACAGCAGTGTGCAAGACCGTGTGGTCTGGAAATCTTCACTTTTGGTTAGTTTACACTAGGTGTTCAGAAAGAAAAAATAAAATAAAATAAAATGGAAGGAAAATGTGAAAATAAATTAGTTAGTGCTCGGGTTGCCTCCCGAGAAGCGCTCGTTTATAGTTTTAAGCTAGACTTTCCTCGTATTTGTAAAAATCAGGGTGGTTTAAAGGTTTGAATGTCTTCCCTTATGCTTTTAGTTCTATTTTCACTATAAAGTTTAAGTCGAGAAACATTTACCTTAAGAGTGCCGAATGTTGAATTGCTCACCTCGACTGTTCTGTATGGGAAGATATTGCGCACCTCAGGCTTTGTGCCTTATGTGATTTTTCTTTGTTGGCATGGGGTTCATGATTCTGCTTAGGTTTGTAATCTTGTGGTTTTTCATGTGGTAAAAGTTTTATTTTCTTACCTTCGTCTATTGTTGTTCTGGCCGAGTCAAGAGCTTGTAAACTGATCGATTCGTCACCTACACGAAGTATGAGTTCTCCTGTACCAACATCAATTTTTGTTCTAGCAGTTGCTAAAAAGGGTCTTCCTAAAATTAGAGGAATCAAATTATCCTCATCCATGTCTAAGACAACAAAATCTACTGGGAAAACGAATTTATCAATTTTTACAAGAACATCTTCGATAATACCTCTAGGAATTCTAATAGTTTTATCAGCTAATTAAATGCTCTTCCTAGTTTGTTTGGGCTTTCCTAGACCTACTTGTTTAAACAATGTATAAGGCATGACATTTATACTTGCCCCTAGATCAGCTAAGGCATTAGCAACAGTTAGTCTACCAATTAAACATGGAATTGTAAAACTCCCTGGATCTTTTAGCTTTTGTGGTAGTCTATTCTGTAACATTGCTGAGCATACTGCGTTTAATTCCACATGTGGATCCTCGTCTATCTTACGCTTGTTCGTCAAGAGTTGTTTTAAAAATTTCCTCGAATCTGGCATCTGAAAAAGAGCTTCAAGAAGTGGTAAGTTAATGTGTAATTTCTTTAAAAGTTTAAGAAACTTACCAAACTATTCCTCCGTATCATCTCTTTTCATTGCTTCGAGATAAGGAATGCGAGGTTGGTACTTTTTGATTACCGATTTTGGCTTTTCTTGTGTTACCTTAACTTTACCTTCTTCTACCTCATTTTCTGGTATTGGATTGGGTGGATCTAACCCTATACTATCATGAGCTGTGATGGTTTGAATTTGCTCCTTTGGGTTAATCTCTGTGTTGCTTGGTAGACGCTCTTGCGGCCGTTCAGAAATCTCTGTTTGAATTTCAGAAACTATCTTAGTAAGTTCTCCAATTGACTTAGTGAGCTATTCAACTGACTTAGTAATTTCCCCAACTTGGCTCTCGACCCCTTTGATTGATGCTTGTTGATTATCAAGCGTTGTCTCATTTTTTTGGAGATGGTTTTCTGTGGATGCCATAAATTTTGCCAGCATCTCTTCGAGGTTCGGCCTCTTTTCCTGTAGATAAGGCTGATTTTGGAAATTTTGAAGAGGTTGTGGTCTTTGATTTCCTTGATTCCCTTGACGTCCCCATGAAAAATTTGGGTGTTTCCTCCAACCTGGATTATAATTATTACTATAAGGGTTATTATTAGATCTTAAATTATTACCTATATAATTCATCTGTTCGTTTTCTGTGCCCGGTTGGTAGGGTGGGTACTCAGGATTCACCACAGTTCCACTTGCGTCGCACTGTATTACTAGATGTACCTGCGAAGAACACAAACTATCAATAATTTTATTCATCATCTCCATCTATGTTGATAGCATGATCACTGCATCGAGGTTGTAAACTCCGGCTGATTTTGTTGGTTTTGTCCTGGTAACCTGCCACTGATAGTTATTCAGTGACATTTCTTCAATAAACTCATATGCTGCTTCAAGAGTTTTATTGTTTAGGGTTCCACCGGCAGCTGAATCAATTAGTTGCCTCGTTGAGAGGTTTACACCGTTATAGAAAGTTTGGACTTGGAGCCACAAAGGTAAACCATGGTGCGGACACCTTATCAAGAGATCCTTGTATCTCTCCCAAGCGTCGTATAATGTCTCTAAATCCATCTGCCCAAACAAAGAGATATCATTCCGTAATTTGGCCATTTTGGCCGGTGGGAAATATTTTAATAAAAAATTTTCGGTTATTTGATCCTATGTAGTGATTGACCCTCGTGGTAACGAGTTTAACCACTGTTTGGCTTTATTCCTTAATGAAAAGGGAAATAGTCGAAGACGCATGGCATCATCAAAAACGCCATTTATTTTGTAGGTATCACCGAACTCTAAAAAATTAACTATATGAGTATTTGGGTCTTCGTCCTGCAAACCATCAAATTAACCAAATTGTTGAATCATTTGTATACTGTTAGGCTTTAATTCAAAATTATTAGCAGCTATAGTAGGCCTAACAATACTTGATTCTACTCCTGTTAAATAAGGTTTAGCATAATCATACATAGTACGTGGAGCATTATTTTCTGCCACATCTTGCGGATTATTCTCGTCCATCCCTTCAGTAGGATTGGATCTGATTTCTCGCTCTTCTTCTGTGTAATTTAGGGCTTGCCTAATTTCTCTACGATTCTTGTGAGCGGTTGCTTCAATATCACTGTCGTATACTAGTGGTCCTTTCGGGTTCCTTCTAGTCATAAACTAGAGGTTCCTGTTAGGAAAAGAAAGAAAGAAAGTCAAAACCAAAATAAAAAAATGGATAAATTGCGGAAAAAAATAAAAATAAAAATAAAAGAGTGGCTATAGTAATAAAAATAGAGTTTTCTTAATATTTTAGTTCCCCGGCAACGGTGCCAAAAACATGATCGTGGTTGTCGAGTCTTAAAATTTATAAAAATAGAATGATCGAACCTAGAAACTAACTCTGACAACGACTTAAGGCAAGTGCACCTATCGAACAGTAGTATAGCTTAGGCAAAACCGGATTGTCGAACCCAAAGGAACTAAAAGTACTAATACTAACTTTCTTTTTATTATCTAGCCTAAAATAAGTGAAGTTGTTGTTTAATCTAATTTTAGTTAACTACTAAGCTAAAGACGCTAAGACAAAAAGAACGAATTGGGGAAATACCGTTGGGAAAAACTTAGTTGATTAAGACGATACCCTTAGTAAGAATCCACTTAGACTTCACTTGTTATCTAACACTGAACCAAACGATGTATTCATTTGACTTGATCTGTTAGATTCCCTAATTTATATTAAAACCTCTCTCTCGGCGAATAACATCTAACCCTAGGTTGATTAATTGAAATCTCTTTCTAATTAAAACCCCTAGAATCGCATTAACTCAATCTATGGACTCCCATATTAGGTTTCACCCTAATCTGGCAAAATCTCGTCACCCTATCTCTAGGCATGTGATCAACTCCGCTTAATTATGCTAGATCTACTCTTAAACAGGGACTTTTGCTCCTCCACCTAAGCACATCATACTTGAATCAATATCCCAAAAATATTAACACAAGAATTAGGCACACATAATTAAGAACAAATCAAGTATTTATCATATAGTTCAGAAAACAATAACAAGATTCGTCTTGGGTTTCATCCCCTTCAGGTATCTGAAGGGTTTAGTTCATAACTATAAAAGAAAACATCTTAGAAGAAAAGATAAAACAAAACATAAGAAATCCCTAAAACCCAGAGAGATCTGCCGTCTTGAGTAGAATTCCGACTTCTTAAGATAGATCAACTGGCTATCCTTGAGTGATTCCCACAAATCTGACCTTTTCAGCTAGGCTCCTTGGCCTAGCTAACCGCCCTCTTTAAGGATACACCTAGGGGGTTTATATAGGCTTTTGAAATAGGTTTCTTTACCCCTAAGTATCCTTTTCCGAGTAGAATTGCTCTTATCCACGACAGGGACACGACCATGGCACACGCCCGCGTAAATCGTGGTTAGGCCGTGTTCGGATTTCTTTAATGAGACATGACTGTGTGAATCATTGTCAGGCCATGTTCTAGCTGCTCAATGAGGCACGGCCGTGTGGGCTTAAGTCCAGGCCGTGTCATTTCCTCTTTGGCCCAATTTGGTCCGTTTTAGGCCCGTTTCTTATTCTTTCTATCCTCGGGTGCTTTCCTGAGTATAGGACATGAAAAGAAAGGATTAAGAGCACCTTTTAACATAAATCAAGGGATAAATCATCCAAAAGTATGCTAAATGTGGGATTAAAATATGTTACTTTTACGATTTATTAGTTATCGTACTAATACTATTCCATATCATTTGAAGGACCAAACAATAATCATATGGGAGACCCCTGAGTTCACTTTAGAAATTATCTTTTTGAGAGTCCAAAACCGTGGGATTCATCTTGCGAGTTAGATCGAAGTGAAATCGATAATAAGGATTATGGCAAATTGGATATTTGATAAAAGGTGTGGGATCGTTACTATTCTTTATAAGTGATATAGTTCTTTTATTATATTAATAACTTAATTATAATAAATCACGAGCACACTAAATATTGAAGAAGTGTTGAAAAATTTATCAAGATGTACACCAAGTAAGCGACTCTAACCGAGTGATTCTATGAAACACATGATAATTGATGTGATTATGATAGTGACTATGATGCATGTGTAGATATCATCCTCATGATATCTGATGTATGTATGTGGTATATGTGATGATTTAAACAAGTGAGAATTATATATGTGTATGTTAAAAATATTGAGATCCATGATCTAATGTCAAAATAATGTTTAACATGTTAAAAGTGATTATCATATGATATGTGACTACGAGAGCATGTTTACATGCACAAGTGTAAAACTGAATTTTCCATATCACATGCATGGGGTGCGTAATTGTGAAAGGTGGAAGTAGTGACAGTATATCTGCAAATCAGTGGTGGCTTGTCCACAAAATTTATCAGTGGCAATATATCTACAAATCAGTAGTGGGTTGTCCACAAAATTAATCAGTGGCAGTATATTTGCATATCAGTGGTGGCTTGTCCACAAATGGTGTTTTGGATGGATGAGTTCTGGGGAACTCAATATTGGTGTGTAGCGAAGATGGGTAGAAAATTTTATAAAATGTGCACCGTTTTAAAATATGCATCGTCATGTTCATGCATAAGTATCAATGTTTAATTTATGAATATTATGATGATTGATATGTTGAGATTGATATTTTGTTATGTATGTGATTATGTTTGTATTGATCTCACATTGGGGCTCTTTAAAGCTCACCCACTTTACTTATGTGTTTCAGATCATCCTCATGGTTAGGACTCGGATTCGTTAATCGAAGATGCTCTCGGAAAATAGCTTTTACATAAATATGGACTTTTATTTATGATTTGGATTTTTGTGGACTTTATTGCCATTTGGGATTTTTTATGTTAAATTATGGTACTGTGGCATGGATTTTACTTTGGTGATTTTATTCTAATTTACATGACTTGATTTCATGACATTAAGTTTAAAAACTACATAAGTTAGTATTTGATAAGATTCTGTATAAAAATCGGTTGTTAAAATAAAATCCGTCAATAATATATTTTTCTGCTACATTTCTCAAAAATGAGTTTTTAATAAAATTAGACTTAGTTTTCAAAATTATTAATGTTTACAAATGAGTTTTCCAAGGACATTTGATTTATGAAGTTAATATGTTTTTATTTCTAAAATAATAACGAATAACCAAGTTCTCCAATTTTGAATAAAAATACAAATGATTTACCAGTATGATTGGAAATCTAAAATAGATTTGAATAAATGATTGAATGTTTACAATTGAGATATTATTTATTTCAATTCCTGAAATTTGCATGGTTTTTAGGGAATTACAATAAGCGCTTTATATAATTTGTTTCGAATTGATAAGCCAATAGTTTTAAAATATTTTTTCAAAATTTCAAAATTTTATTTCAGCCATTTTCATGGACAAATGGTTTTTGAAATGAGATTGAAAATAAAGTTGAACATTCGATTTTACTAGCTTTGAAAGAACTACGCAAAAGGTTCAAAAAAAGTATGTTTGAAATCAAGAAAGTTTTTCTAGGCCATTTTGGTGGCCAATATAGCTTTTCAAGTTCAGCCATAACAACTGGGTTGGGTTTCGGATGTTACACGACACACCTAGAGTAGGAAGAAGAGGAGTAGGAGAGCGAAGATGAAGAAGGAACTGAGGAGGGGGAGGAAGATGATGAGATGGATTTTGAAGAGGATGATTGAATTTCTAATTTTTTTTAAAAGATTGCATTAATTTTTGGGATGATTTTTAATTTATTTAAATTGTTAGGAGTAGGAGTAATAATAGATTAGTAGTTGTTTTGTGTTTAAATTTTCTGTTTAGGAACCCCACATGGAAGAAGCACAACGATTTTGAGCTTTTAAAAATCAAAGGAAGAGGCACCCTATAACACCCCAAACCCGGCCTAGACGTTACGATCGGATATGACGTGTCACATCGAAGTGTTGATTTGAAAACTAGTCTTGTCGATGAAAGTTCGTGACAACATTTTAAATCCCTTTTTACTAAATGCTGTTGAAAACGTTGGTGTTGTAAAATCAAAACATGTTGGCCAATTATTGGTCATATCAATTATTACAAGTTTATTAATCTGAATTAAAAACCGCAGAAGCTTTTCTAATTATAAAC
This sequence comes from Gossypium bickii, assembly GCA_025503065.1. NCBI lineage: Eukaryota > Viridiplantae > Streptophyta > Magnoliopsida > Malvales > Malvaceae > Gossypium > Gossypium bickii. The sequence goes on from CP106720.1 coordinate 43,781,695, forward strand.
CATTTTAATTTGAAATGCGTGATTTTATTTGGAAACAATTATTATTTTGAAAAATCGTTTTCCTTAATCTAGCAGGTAGAAATAAGGAGTGAAAACCAAATAAAAGCTAAACCTCATATGGCCTTATTACATAAACAAACCCAAGCATAAATTAAAAATATTTAAGTCGCAAGCGGAAAATCAGTGTTCACGTGGCCAGCTCTGGGTCCCTCGTGGCTCCAAATCAATTAAGGCTGGGGATTACCTGTACAGTTAAAAAAAAAAGGTGAGTTTGCGAAAACACAGCGTGTAATCCCCTATCAGTCAAATTACAATCAGTGCAAGCAGAAACAGACTAGGCCTAAGCCCTATACAGTAACAGATCAATCTGGGCTTTATCCCTATACAGTAGCAGTGTGGGCCTAAGCCCAAAATAATAACAGTACAGAGCAGAGATGCAACCCAACCCAATCCAACCAACACACCACCCTTACCAAGCAACACACCATGTGGGGACTAAGTCGACCCACCTAGCCAATACACCAATATCACAGCATAGTAATGCAGCAAAGCTGCTAACAACAGCAATCGTGGCCTATCCACTAAGATCAGAATACGTGGCGAAGCCACTAGAATAGTATAAATGTGGTAGAGCCACTAGTGCAGTACTTCCTCCAAATCAGAATCCCAACCTCAATGCAGAATGTCGTGTCATAAATATTACGTGTGTGCAGTATGTCATATTCATAACCAGTTATATAGATATCATATACACATCAATTAAACTAGTACTAGGGGTATAATGGTCATTTTGTCAATTAGGGGTAAAATGGTAATTTCACCCCTTATGGGTATTTTGGTCATTTAACTACTTTTGGGGTCTCGACACATATGACAACCCTTCAGAAGGTCTATAGTCGTTTCGAATGACTCAGATAACCTATATGGCCAAGATAGTGTAATTGGGCCCAAGGCCCATTACCTGGCTCATGTGGACCCACACGCTCGTGTGGCCCATTCAGCCCAAATTCCTTCATGGCTATACAAACTTCGCAGCCCAATCCATTATTAGTCATTTACCATGGATTTTACCCATGTAGGGCCCATGAGCCGATTGGGCCTACATTGCCCATCTCGGCCCAACGAGGCCCATTACAACCTAAGCCCACGAGAACGTTCGTTGTGGCCACTATAGTCAAATGACAATGTTTGTGGGATCGGTTCACCACACGCACGATCGCACCCTCATGTGGCATCATATGCCATATTTTTGGCTTTTCGACATTTAGCCGGTCAGTCATAGTAGTGTAAACAACACATACTTCCGGATTTTCAGCCTATTATCGAATGCCGCCTACAAGTACACACCTGATTGCAACAACGAAGAGTACGAATAATCTGGACCACACAACCTATAACCAACACAAAACAAAGTTAACGCATACTCTTAATCCACCACCTTTATTTACTAAACCACAAGCACTCACCTTATTAGAACTAACAGATACTAGCGCCTCACTGCGAATCAAGGGCGATTTCCCCCTCCTAAAATGATTCAGTAGATCAAAATTTGTTAGAAGACAACCATGCATTCGGCCCCCAAGAGAAATAAAAGGGAAAATCAAAGCTTGTTAATAGAGCCAAAAGAAATCAGAATAAGAACGAAATAATAAAGTGGTTGTAGTACCCCCTTATCAAAACCAATAAACAAACGTATTTCAGCAGTAGTCAGTTAAGAAGATTCGGCCTGAACCAAGAAGAACAAAGAGATTTGAGAGGGAGAGAGTATGAGAATTCGACCTAATAGAGAAAGTAAGAACGAAATTTGGAAAAGAAGTAGAGATGGAAGTAAAAGAGAAGAAGAATACCAAATCGACAGAGAGAAAATGTGGAGAAGAAAGAAATGCTTCAAGGGAGAATTCGACACTTGGTCTTTTTGTTTTGGCAAAGGTGAGTAATAGTTTGAGAAATAAGGTTGAAAAGAGAAAGACCTGAATGGTCAAAAATGCTGCACGAGATGCCACAAAAAGAGTAAAACCCGAAATGAAAAAAAAGAAAAACCTAAAATACCAGAGAGGAAAATCGCTTCTACATTCACACCAAATGTTGAAAATGCACCAAATGAAATTCCTTTAGCCGAATTCCCCTACTCAAGATTCCCCATTCGGCCATGACTCCATTCACATCTTAATTCCCTAAAAATCTCCACCGATTTCTCCTTGATTTACTCTAAACCTCCCATTCAGATCCATTCAAATTCTAATGACCAATTCTCCAACCACCTCTGTAGAGTTTGAACCAAACTCTACCTCTCACACCACAGAGACATAAAATAAAACCCCCTTTTTACATGCCATGGGATTTGTAATATCCTGAAATAGGGGTTAATTTTAATTGAATTGTTTTGCATGTGTTCGGACTGTGGTGTTATTATTAGTGATGTTTTAAGATCTAATTATAAGTCTAGAGTAGGCCGGAGTTGCAGAAAATTTTGTTTCTAAGCTTTAAGTAAGGGGAGCTGAAGGAGCTAGGGGTTATATGTATTTCAAGGGGGATTTTTAACACAAGATTAGGCTTGGTAAAGTGGTAAGGAGGCGCCACTTAGAGCCCTGTGATTGACGCCACTTGCAGGGAAGGAAGACTCAGGTTCGAGCAACAGAAACCCCTCTATTTGTTTATTATTTTGACGCCAATGAGGGGGAAGAGTTGTGCTAAGCACAAACTCTTCCAGATAAGGATGGACTCAGTCAAATTATTCAAATGGGTGGCAAGGAGGAAATTTAGGAACTGGTGGAATTCAAATTCGTTTGAATTAGTGGCCAGGAGAGATTTTAGGTGGTGGCCGAATTTTGAACTCCTCCTTGGAGGAGTGTTCCGTTTTGGGAAGCTGAGTGAAGGGAGGGTGCCGAATTCTCTTAGGCACCTATTGGGACATTTCGACCAGCTCTTGTTTTGTGTCAAAGTCGAAAACAAACCTTTTTGGAGCCTTGCCGATTTCTTCCTAGTGCACCATAGTGAGCCAAAAGCCGAAAAGTTCATAGGAGTGTGCCGAATTCTCCCTTAGGCATGTTGGCCGAATCTCCATATTGAGCCTCACTCATCTTTTATTTTCTTTCTTTTTCATATTTGCTCAAAACCACCTCTTCTCTTTTACTTTCTGTTGCCGAAATCTGCTCTACCTTTCTTTGTCGAAACCCCTCTCTTCCCTCATCACTTTCTTTTTCTTTTCTTTTCTCCATTCTAGCCGTATCATCACAAAAACCTTTGTTGAAACCCTCCTTTCCTCCCTTGAAACCAAAACCTCATTTGTCATTTATTTGATCTTCTCTTTTTCTACAATTTGGGAAGCTTGGCCGAATCTCCCTCTCTTCTCTTTCACTTTTTCTTTTCTCCTATTCATAAACTGTTCGAAACCATATCTTCCTCTCCACTTTCTTTTGCCAAAACCCCTTTAGCCGAACACCATTCAACTCTTTGTCGAAAAGTCTTTCTTTCTCCTAATGTTGCTTTGGCCGAATATCAAACAAGAGTGGAACACTTTGGTTTTTCTCTAATCAGTTTGAAAGGTAAGTGTTCATGCCCGAATGTCTTATGTTTTGCTTCTCTTCTCTCTGTCGATTTTCTTAAGGGCAAAGCCAATTTCGACAGTGGTTAGCAAGGTCTCTAATCACCTTTGAAATCGATCTCTCCTAGGTACTTCGGGATCTTGGAAGCAGTGATCTAAGCCCTCTATTCTCTGGCAATCGGTTTGGTAAGACAAGTGGTAAGGATCTATGTGGTTCAATTATTCTTTAAGTTGTGGAAAGCCGAAGGCTATTAAGACTAAAGCCTTGTTGTTGGCCGAATCTAGGGTGAGGAGCAAGTATCGCATATTTTGGGTGTGGTGATTTGTTTCGTAAGGCAAAAGGTAAAGTGGTGTTGTTTGTGCATTATCTCACCCTTCGGGTTTTGTTGGTATGGCCAAAAGGCCTTGTTAATAATCTTGTGATTTGGCCTAATGGAGGGCAAGGAGATCTAGTGCAGTAGATCGGGTTCGGGATTCAGTGGTAGTGTCAGTAACAGGTGTGTAACTTACACACTTTATAATTAAGTAAATATATTTTAATAACCTGAATGTGTTAAAGCCGAAACAGTGTGAATATTGGTATGATACCCTATGGGTATGAGCAAGGATTCAGGTAAGTCCGTTTCGATATGAGTTTTGGCTATTTAATGCATGATAGTATGATTTATGACATATTTGCTATGTGATTCATAATAAAGCATGATGGCATGATTTGCATGAGTATGGCATGATGATGGGTGATATGAGAGGAGGGGGAAGATGATATCCGTGACTTTGGGTCACCAGAGGTTTGGCACCTCCAGTGGTTTGATACCACAGATTATTTTGTGACTTTGGGTCACCAGAGATTTGGCACCTCATAGCGACTTGTCCCAGTGGTTTAGCACCACAGTAGGTTGGCCCCACAGTTGACATATCGGGATCGTCGCTAGTGATTTGGTATCACACGTGGGTTGGCCCCACACTTGGCATATTGATATTTTGTGACTTTGGGTCACCAGAGGTTTGGCACCTCATAGCGACTCGTCCCAGTGGCTTCGCACCATAGTGGGTTGGCCCCACATATGATATTATGGGATTGTCGCCAGTGATTTGGTATCACAACGTGGGTTGGCCCCACATATGGATTATTCGTGACTTTGGGTCACCAGTGGTTTGGCACCACATTATTATTGGATATCGTGACTTTGGGTCACCAGTGGTTTTAGCACCACCAGGTGGTTTGGTACCACACGCGCGAAAAGGAGTTATGGATGGCTAGGTTTGGGTGCATTATTTATATTGCTTGGTTATGATTTGTGTAAGTATACTGCATTAATCGGGGGGAGGATTTATGCACTGAGTCTTGGTGACTCACCTTCTCCCTTATCTTTTCAGGTGACTCGTAGATTGCGGATGAGGAGCCGGATGGACTCGAGGCAGCCATGCATTAAAACATTTGGTATTACTTGGATTTTGAATTGGATATTTATTTTCATTTCGGTTTTATTTGGGTTTGTAATAAGGCCTTGGAATATATTTTTGGATTATTTATGTTTTGGATGGTTTTAAACATGGCTAAGTAAATTATTTGACTAAATTAATAATTTGAACACAAGTTTCCTAAACTACAAAAACGCAAAGGTTTTCAAATCTTACCATCGGGTAACACTAATCACTTAATAATAAAGAGAACTCAAATAATTTCCAAACTTAAGTTTTTCACATCTAGTTCTAACGACTACAACTTAACTAAGCAAGAATCAATCGAGTTTTTATGGCATACACGTTTTCTAAACCTATGGATCAACAACTGAGTTTTTAAGATAAATTCCCGGGATTTCAAAGTAAACTATCGATTTGCAAATAATCATGCCCAAGATTTCTACAAGTATAAAACAACAAAGAGTTTTTCACTAAAATTTTAACCGGTAACCCATTTTCTTCAGAACGATTTCCTCTGTGACATGTCAGATTCGGTCGTGGTGTGTTGACCAGGTTTGGGGTGTTACAGGATTTGAACCCACTCCCTCTTAAATGTCCCAACATGCCACTTGCCACCACAACACAAGATCTCTTGTGTCATAAAACAAACACAACTTAATATATGCCCTTTATGCTAACATCTAGGTTTCGAAAAGAGCAAAAATGAAAATTTTGCCAAAGGCCATACTTGAACCCAGGCTTCCTAAAATCCCCAAAACATGCCCAGACTACCTGACCCATAAGCAACCATGATATATACGTCCAAGCTTACAAAAATAATGGCTCAAAATTTTTGGAGTGTTACACACCCACCAATAGTTTGCGAAACTATCACGATCAATCGGGTAACTTCGCTCCTTATCTTTTCGAGGCTAGACATTAAGGAAAATGTGTTATCTAAAATGTGAATGGTAACATAGAAAAATTGTTTTAAATTTTTATACTTTTCTTTGATTTTTCTTGTCAATTGTGTTCTTGAGCTTGTAGAAATACAAGTGATTAGTTAGAAGCATGTAAATAGGTTGGCTGTATTTACAGTAAATTTGGCATGAGGATAGGTTATTTTAAATTTTTTATTATTAGACTATTAAGTTTTATATATTACCCTGAAAATAGGCATTAAGGAATCAAATGTACCAAATGATATAGAAAATATAAGGAAACGAGCATGCTAGTATGAATGAAAAATTGTTGAATTTGTGATTGTTTGATTGACTAAATTTGTGAATATTGAGATACCTAGGGATGACCTAAGGCATTGTTTGGTATAGACTCAGAGCCAAAAAGCTAATCCTATTTATTCATCCTTAGTACCTATTTTGAGCCAGAAAACACTTATTGATGAACCTCTATACAAGACCCGAACTAAAATTGATGATTTGTGCTTACCCTTTTCTTTGGTTATGAACTACATAATTATAGACGTTTGGCCATTGTAACAGTCCGATTTATACCCTAGTCAAAATAGTGGTTTCGGGACCACAAATCTGAGTCTGTATAATATTTTAATATTATTTTCTGTACCGTCGATATCTGATTGAGCATGTGATAATTTTTTGTGAGTTAATTTGTCCATCTGTGTGTTCAATTTGACAAAGGGATTAAAATGCATTTGAGAATTGTGTTGCAAACTTTGAAAGAAAGCAATTATATGCGAAATTCAGCAAATGTGAATTCTGGTTGCACGAGGTTAGCTTTCTGGGACATATTGTGTCAGCTTTTGGGATTTGTGTTGATCCGAGTAAGATTTCTACTATTCTGAATTGGAAACCTCCGAGAAATGTATCTGAAGTTCGCAGTTTTCTGGGTTTAGCTGGTTATTACAGTAGATTTGTAACAGGCTTTTCGAATATAGCTACTCCATTGACTAGATTACTTCAGAAAGATGTTAGATTTGAATGGTCAGATAAATGTTAGGGAAGTTTTGATCAGTTGAAAACTCTGTTAACGGAAGCTCCAGTGTTAGTACAGCTAGAATCGGGTAAAGAATTTGTTATATATAGTGATGCTTCGTTAAATGGTCTGGGATGTGTTTTGATGCAGGAAGGCAAAGTTGTAGCCTATGCTTCGAGACAACTGAAGCCTCACGAAAAGAACTATCCGACGCATGACCTTGAATTAGCTGTGATTGTGTTTGCACTAAAGATTTGGCGTCATTATCTGTATGGTGAAAAATGTCACGTATTTTCAAATCATAAAAGTTTGAAATATCTGATGACCCAGAAAGATTTGAACCTACGTTAGAGAAGATGGCTTGAGTTGTTGAAAGATTATGAACTTGTGATAGATTATCATCCAGGTAAAGCAAATGTGGTTGCCGATGCTCTGAGTAGAAAATCATTGTTTGCATTACGAGCTTTGAATACTCAGTTGGATTTGTCCAATGATTGTTCTATGATAGTTTAATTAAAATCAAAGCCTTTGTTCTTACAACAGATATGTGATGCTCAGAAATATGATAATGAATTGTTATTGAATCGAGCTCAGTGTGAAGTGAATTTCGAATCTGAATTTCAAATTGTTGATGATTGTTTGAGATTCCGAGATCGTATCGGTGTTCCGAGAAACCCAGAATTAATTCAGTTGATTTTGGATGAAGCACATAACAGTCATTTATCTAATCATCCAGGAAACACTAAATGTATCATGATTTGAAATGACATTACTGGTGGTCTGGTATGAAACGAGACATTTCTGACTTTGTTTCGAAATGTTTAGTCTGTCAGCAAGTGAAAGCCGAACATCAAGTTTCGTCTGGATTGCTTCAGCCGATTTTGATTCCGGAGTGGAAATGGGATAGAGTAACAATGGATTTTGTTTTTGGTTTGCCTCAGACTCCGAAAAAGAAAGACGCGATATGGGTCGTGGTTGATAGATTAATGAAATCTGCTCATTTTATACCGGTAAGACCTGACTACTCACTTGACAGATTAGCTGAGCTTTATATTTTTGAGATTGTGAAATTGCATAGGGTGCCATTATCTATTGTGTCAGATAGAGATCCGAGGTTTACGTCAAGATTCTGGAAGAAACTGCAAGAAGCTTTGGGCACAAAATTACATTTCAGTACAGCTTTTCATCCGCAAACAGATGGTAAGTCTGAACGGATTATTCAGATTCTTGAAGACATGTTAAGATGTTGTATACTTGAGTTTAATGGTTCGTGGGAACAGTATCTGCCATTGATCAAATTTGCGTATAATAATAGTTTTCAGATGAGCATCAAAATGGCACCATATGAAGCTTTGTACGGGCGTAAATGTCGTACGCCTTTGTATTAGACCGAGCTCAGTGAAAATAAGCTACATGGGGTTGATCTGATGAAAGATGCAGAATAAAAAGTGAAACTGATCCGAGATTGTTTAAAAGCAGCATTTAATCGTCAGAAGTCTTATGCAGATATGAAACGAAAAGATTTAGAATTTAAAATCGGCGACAAAGTATTCTTGAAAGTATCTCCGTGGAAGAAAGTTCTTAGATTCGAACGTAAAGGCAAATTGAGTCCAAGATTCATTGGACCATATGAGATCATTGAACGTGTTGGGCCGGTTGTATATAGATTAAAGTTGCCCTCAGAGCTGGAAAAGATACACAACGTATTTCATGTTTCAATGCTTCGTAGATATCGATCTGATCCGTCACATGTGATTGCCCCATCTAAAATTTAAATTCGATCTGATATGACATATGAAGAGGGACCGATCCGTATTTTAGCTCGTGAAGTGAAAGAGTTGAGAAACAAGAAAATTTCGTTAGTAAAAGTATTATGGAATCGGCATAAAAGTGAAGAAGCTACATGGGAGCCTGAAGATTCAGTCAAACAACAATATCCGACCCTGTTTAATGGTAAGATTTTCGGGGACGAAAATCCCTAAGGGGGAGAATTGTAACAGTCCGATTTATACCCTAGTCGAAATAGTAGTTTTGGGACCACAAATCCGAGCCCGTATAATATTTTAATATTATTTTCTGTGTCGTCGATATGTGATTGAACATGTGATAAATTTTCGTGAGTTAATTTGTCCGTCTGTGTGTTCAATTTAACAAAAGGATTAAAATGCATTAAACGTGAAAGTTGCTTTCTATTTGTTAAAGTGCTTAAGTGATGTGGCTTTTAAGTGTTAAGGACTTATGTGGCAATTTAGCCACTGTTTTGGTTAGTGGACGGCATGGGTAATGAAATATGTATATATATATGTTTTTATATATATTAAATGTTATAAGTTAAAGTTTATATTATATATATTATATATTTATATTATTATAATGAAAACAAAAAGGAAGCATTATCATCATTTTATCATCTCATTGCCGAAAACACCAAAAGAAAAGAAAGAAAACTTTGGTTAGGCATTTGGCACTTGGAAGCCAAAATTAAGGTATGAATTGGGTTCGATTTTTGATAATTTCTATGTTTTTGTAATCGTTATTTCTCCTACTATCAAACCCATGTTTTAATTTTGTGAAATGATGATGTTTATGTGAGATGCCATTGATGATATGTGAAGCTTTTTGATGATTTTTGGTGTTAAATGAAAGATATGAGCTAGATGAACATACTTTGTTGTTGAAGTTTTGATGAATTTTGTTAAATAGGGTTAGGTAAATTGAGGGACTAAATTGCAAATTTGATGGAAATTATGGACTTGTATGAGATGTTTATGCATTCGGCTAGGCATGTGTATGGGTGGATTTTGTGAAATTGATGTTTTGAGAAAAAATGGACTAAATTGATAAATTGTGCAAATATGAGGGTTAATTTGTAAACAGCCCTAAATATGTGTCCTTGGATTGAATTGAATGAATTAGTGAATAAAAGGGTTAATTCTGAATATGTTTAGATCAAAAACTGAGTAAAACAAACTTAGATCACGGGAAAGCGAAAATAATCGAGTAGCCGTTTTTATTTTCGACATATCAAACCTGAGGTAAGTCATTATGCAAATAAATGTATATGTATACAATTGTGAATGTTCATATGATTAATGATGATAATAAACGCTTATGAGAGGTTATGCATTTGAATTCCGAGATAAGTTCGATAGAGTGATTAAGTCCGAGAAGTCCCGTACGAACCTAGGAATAGGTAGGATTGACTATGTCATGACATTGGCATCTGTTCTGTTGTTATCATGTAAGACCACGTCTTGGACGTTGGCATTGATTTAAGATTCGTGTAAAACCCTGTCCGAGACAGTGGCATCGATATCTAATTATGTTTAAGACCACGTCTGGGACGTTGGCATCAATATGAGCTTTAAGTATAAGACCACGTCTGAGACGTTGGCATGATTATAAGCTTTACGTGTAAGACCACGTCTGGGGCGTTGGCATGGTTCTGATTCGTGCAAGACCCTGTCCGGGACAGTGGCATCGATATCTAAGTACATGTAAAACCTCGTCTGGAACGATGACATTATACTACTATTCCGAGCTCCTGAATATCCTACTGGATTCCTGATGGTTCAATGGGGAAGTCCGAAATACGAATGACAAATCTGAGCTTTGATAGATTAAGAAAATGAATGTCCAATTTAGGTACGTAGATTATACACCAAGTGTGTATATAAGGTAAGTGACTATGCATTTTACTATGATGGATTAGAAATATGTTACATGAAAGCACACATGAAGAACTATGTGTATATGATTCTTGAATTGATAAATGTGACAATTTGGCCAAGAATATGAATCAAAGTATAAATGTGAGAAATTTGCCTTGTAAAAGAAATGTGCCAATGTGGTTATATATTTACATGCTTTACATATCAAGTTTGTTCGTATATTGACTTACTAAGCTTTTGGAAAGCTTACTCTGAGTTGTGTTTTCTCTTTTCTATAGGTCGTCAAAGCTACTGAAGGCTCGGGATCGTCACGGATCATCATCACACTACTAAACTTATTTTGGTACTCTTTGAAAATGTATAAAGTTAGATATGGCATGTATAGCCTAGTATTTTTGGTATAAGCTGTTATGTGATCTTAGCCATGTGATTTGGCTATTTATGAGTTGAGACTTTGCTTAAATGAATGTGATATATGATGCATATCTTGGTATTATGGAAGTATGTGAAATGGAAAAATTTTGAGTGAGTTAATGAATGAATTATGCTTGTAATGATATGTGTTTTAGTCTTTGAAATTGTCATGGTTGGAATTGGTATTGATCGCATGGTTTGGATGATTATATTGGTATGTTTTTGGTTGCTTAATATGCATGAGATGTCTTGGTTAATATGGCTTGTAGGATTGACCCTTATGGGTGGCATTTTAGCCTTGTAAATGGCCTATAATGTCACACGGTTGTGGCACACGGGCGTGCCTAAAGACTGTGGGTGATTATCAGGATGTAGCTTAGTAGTACACGGCCTTGACATGGGCGTGTCAGTTGGCCGTGGTGTGCAAGTCAGTAGCTAGCTAGGAGCACACGGCCATGGCACACGGGCATGCTTGGTGGTAGTGGTGGGGAAGTCAGTAAATGGCCTAGAAGCACACGGCCATGGCACACGGGCGTGCCTAGTGACTGTGTTGATATAGTCAGTATATAGACCCGGAAGGACACATGGGGGTGTCTAGAAGCCGTGTAGGGCACACGGTCTGCTCCCACGGGCGTGTCTCCCTTGTATTGTAGAAAAGTTTAAAATTTTCCATGAGATTCTGTATGTATTTCAGTTTAGTCCCAACTTGATTTATATGCATGTTTAGGGTCTTGATGACTCACCTAAGGGACACTATGATTGTTAATGATGAATGTAATGTACGAAATGTTATGTAAGTTTCCGATCTATCCGGTAATGCTCCTAACTCTAGTCTGGCGTCGGTTACGGGTTAGGGGTGTTACAGCCATACATATTGAGGGTTAAGTAGATACATTACGGTGATTTTGTAAAAACAGAGCGATAGGAAAAACCAATTGAATATATTGATGAAAGGTTAGCTTAAAAGTGCAAAAAGAAAAATTCAAACGGGAAAATTATACGGGTAGAAAAAGTATGTGAAAAATGAAGGCATTTGTGAGTGAGGTACAATGAAAAAGAAAGAAAAGTGACAAAGTCACAACAATAGAAAAACTCATTCATCAGTGTACAAAAACTCGTGAGCTAGCTGTGTTTACTATATGATGCTGAGATTTCATATAAGGAGACATAAGGAAAGCGAGAGACGGAGAAATAAGGTGGTGAGCGGGAAAGGGTCACTAAGCGTGAAAATAGGGAATAATATGATGTGCCAAACCATTTTTGTGCTTGAAACTATTTTATGCTTACTATTCTTAAATTCCATACCTGTCCTAAGCCTCAAAACATTACAAGTTGAAAAGCCCTATGTGATCTAGGTAAACTTATTCACAATTTGAAATCATACTGAATAATTGCATTTACGACTGTTTGTATTTTACGAGAATAATCAAATTACTTGTATAATTTATTGACGGATTCCTACATTTGAAACCCTTAATGCTTGTATGCTTTGTAATATACTGAACTTAAGTGTTTGATATCAAAAGTGGTAAGTCAGCTATATATCATGCCGAGATTATGTATTAATATGAAATATTTATTCATGTGCTCCAAAATCAACATTTGTACCATACTTGCATTAGGGTCGTCTTATCATTTACTGTTTTTGTTAGCTTTGCTTGAGGACAAGCAATAACTTAAGTGTGTCAGAGTTTGATCTGTCATAATTCGGCGTAGCAGATTAAACTAGTTTTCGTACTTTAGGAGCTTAAACATAAGCATTTTAGTTAATTTTAATGACGTTTTCGTAAGTTTAGTTAAATTCAATAAAGTGTCTAATTTGAGTCTTTTATTGACCTTAAGGGACGAATGAGGCCTAAGGGTGAGCTAATATACTTTGTGAACGTGCAAGAGACAAATAGAATATGTGCTAACTGGTTGCTATGTTGCAACATGAAGCATTGAATGTCTAGGGAGCAGAATAGAAGAACTCCAAGACTACCTTTGGTGTCGAGACACAGCCTAAGGATGTCGTGACACACCCTTGAAGATACCCTGAAAATGAGCATACTGCCCTCGAAGTCCCGACACAGGTCCTAGTGTGTCACGACATCACCTCTGTACGGGAAATAATTACGAGCCAGAGTCATTTTAGTCCACACAATTAAATGTTAAGCATGGGGATAGCAACTAACCTAGGGTTTGAGACGACAATCACTCTAAAGTCTATAAATAGGCTCATTTAACACATGTTAGGGACAACTTTTTGTATTGTATAATTTTCTCCTAAATTTAGTCTTTAGTTTTTCTCTTTTCATAAGCGTAGGCTTATTTTAGTTTTTGTTATTTGCTTTTGGGAAAGAAATCAAATTTGTGAAACATAATCAAAATCTGTAAGAATTCTACATTCGATTCCAATACAAATCAAGCTTATTCTAAACTTTATACTCTTGAATTATTATTCATGTTTACTCTTTCTACCAAATTTTTATTGTTTATGAGATCCACAAGAAACTAATCCTCTTGTGGGGATTAGTGAGTTGAACTATGATTAATTAACTTTTTTGTAGGGTTCTCTTAATGAATCAGCTGCTCAGCAAAGGAAGAACCTAAACCCTAGGCCTAACAACCCTAAGAAGTTATTAAGGTGGAAATTAACCTAAATTTGGTATGGCCTATTCGTGAACACCTTAACCCTGAACCAATCTGGACTATGAGATCGAGAGATAAGTAGTCTTGCCAACTCATTATTCTAATGGAGGATCGGAAGATCCTGTTGGGATATCGATTAGTTGATTGAGATTACCGAAGCGTGCTAATAGCCCATGCCCAAATTTGATATATTTTATTATTTGATTTCTCGTGATTTATTTATTTCTTTTCTTTCTTTTATTATTACTATTAGTATAGATCACCAAAACATTTGTTTTTACCTCATATTAATATAATTCATTTAAAGTACTCATTAGATCTATTTATGCTTAGGTTAGAATTACTTTAGTGTTCTCCTACCTTGGGTATGATCCTCGGAGTACTGATCTACTCCATTGTAACTATATTATAACCTGACCCATATACTTGCGGATACCACTTTTTCATATATTTTGTGCAGGATTTCTACTATGGACATTGGTACATCTGGAGGTGGTCAGGGTGTATGCCATATCTGTGGATGACTTTAGTTCACCCTCTAAGGATTAACTATCTGACTTTTTAATTCCTAGAATATTTGCGTGATGATATATTGATGTATTACACTTGATGCAAAGGTTATAAATTTCTAGAACTCACTAAGTTCATTTTGAACTTACCCAGTTTCTCTTCTTTTCCATCTTTCAAGTAACTTAGGTTTCAGACTTCTTGAAGGGACCCAGCCAAATCGCGGTCTAATTTGTGAGCCACCCCTTTTTGTTATATATTTTTTACATGTACATATCGAGGCAGCCCTCAGGCTTGACCAATTTATATTTTTTTTATTCTGGTTGTATTTTCTCTTTACCTAGTTTGCACCCTTGTTCTGTTCTCTTATGTATAGCAGTTTTGACATTGTCACCTCACTGAACATTAGATATTCATTCTATAAATAATAGTACATATTCACATATTTTGTTTTTGGTTTGTAATTGCAAATGCGAGCTCGCTGAGTGCCAATGAATAGTTATGCACCGTCTTTTTAACTTTGAAATGAAACCTCTTTTCTTCTTATCGCGCAACCTTAATTCTTTCAGTAACACACTGGTTCGCTGACCGTCCCAATGGGCATAGGGGTGTTACAGGGACACACAATAGTAGCATAACAACCTTCCCCACACAAACATAAGTTTCACATACCTAAGGGACTAAGCTAAGCTCGGCGTATTACGCAAAACAGGGCTGACTCACTTATTTGCCAGAGGATCAACTAAATCGATAGCTCTGATACCAAATTGTAACGCCCTCAACCCGACCCAGTTCGCCAATTCCAAATCTTGGGTGTTATTATATACAATACATAATAAAATATCAAAACAATTGACAAATTCTCCTTACCGAAAACATTTTTCTTATTATTTTAACCAATATATTTAATATCTATGATCCAAGGAAAATAAAATATTACATCAGACCTTTCACCAAACCTTTGCAATACAACAATTACTAAGGAGAAACTCTTAGGATGTAACTCTAAAATACGCCACTTTTCCGTTGTATGCATAATAACCCATTTTGCCGCTATCTTGGTGCACTCCTAGCGTCGTCCCTCCTGGTGCTTACTCTTATTATTACACCTAAAGCAACAAAAAACATTGTAAGTTCAAGAGAACTTAGTGAGCCTTATCACAAAAATACCTTGGAAAATACTTTGTAATACTTGAAGAATATCTGTACGCCAACTACCCTTCTAAACCACTTACTTTCATTTTGGGCGGATACTAATACAATTTCAGTATACACTTACATGCTAAGTACTATACTCTTAGCTTACCAATTCTTTCTTAACTAACTAACTTATGAACTTTCCAGATATTTCATTAAGCTCTTCTTTCATTTAACCATAAAAATATTATTTCAAAGAATGTACCTTCAGAGACTTCTTTATATAGACCATCTCTCCGCCCTTACACTTAACCTAGTATAGTTATTCACATATATTACACACTAACAGATACATACACTCTTGGCGAATACTTACCTATATTTGAATACCATTACTTTACTAATCAAATCGTATTCATATTTAATACCCTACAAGCTCACACTAATAATGAGCTATACATATCATTCAAATGAATCCCACAACTTTATTACAAAACACCAGATACTCAGATATACAATGACTCGAATTCTTTAAGATTTTAGAAAAAGAAATGATATTGTTCAGACAAGACAGATACCAGATACTCATATTTCAACACTCTATAACACAGATGAACTCAAATTGACATTTCCTTATGTTTTACATAAATACAAATGTTCTATATTCAACACAAATAGATTACCATGGTGGATGCCCTTCTCAACATACTAGATACTCACTTCTTCTCCAAGAATTTCCTTTAAAACTCATTTGACTACATCACATATATATTTCACCCATATTAACCTCAGACGTATCATAACCTTATCATGGCAATATCTATCAGTGAACAATTAAAACTTATAAAAACTTTCCATCAGGGTGGATAATCTTATTCTACCATACGGAATACAGAGTACGCCAAAAGGGCCAAACAAAATATGTCATAAAGGCATCATACATAATCACGTGTTTACTTTCCTTGCGGACTTTTACAGAAGGTGCCATAGTTCTTCCCTCATAGACTTATACATAAATTTCATGTATCATGATCTGTCAATTCAATCTACACATTATCGAAGGCTACACCATGAACATACATACAGTTATACCTTGCCGTCGGTCTCAGCCACATGGACTTACACACTTTCATGTATCATGATTTGCCAGTCCACTCTTTCTCTTACTGGAGGCTACACCTTGAGTATTTCCATATCATAATGAGATGCCATGGGTCTCAACCTCATTGTCTGTAACACCCCTTACCCGTATCCTATGTCAGAACAAGGTACGAGGCGTTACCTAACTTAATAACATGCATACAACATTTTCGGGTTATGAAATTTTGTTCAAATTTAAAACTTTTCAAAGCTTATTTTAAAATCCTTAATATGAGCCTACAAGGCTCAAAATAGACTTTAGAAACGGTTCGGGACCAAACCGAGCTCTTTAGAAAAACTTTGGAAAATGTCACTAAAAATAAGGGCACACACCCATGTGGAAGGGCGACATGCCCGTGTGACCTAATAACATGGCATGTTGAAGGATCGTGAAACTCATACGGCCTCAGCATATAGGGACATGCTTGTGTCCTTTACTCATGTGGATTTATTTTTCAATTTGAACCTACAGGGGTTTTCACACGGCCTGACACACGCTTGTATCCAGGGACCGTGTCCCTCACACGGCCATGACATGCCCGTGTCTCAGCCTGTGTATTAAAACCTTGACATTCTGTTTCTGACGTCAGCAACATTTTAAGGTCACGTTGCCAAGGCACACACCCGTGTGCTAGGCCGTGTGGAGAATTTAATTTCGCATTAAAGGTGCAGACTTCAAACGTCCTGGGTACATGCCCATGTCATATGGCCGTGTCTTCCATACGGTTGAGACACATGGTCGTGTCTCATCCCGTGTGGTTACTACTGGGCATTCTAATTTGCCAACTTAGGGTGTAGGGGGACACACGGCTAGACTACATGCCCATGGGGAAGACCGTGTGCCACACAAGGCCTAGATACACGCTCATGTGTCTATCCGTGTGGACAAAACCAAGGTTATTTACAAAGCCCTTTTGCCACCCTTACTTGCACCAACATAAGCCACATCAAGACATACACACATCAATGCCACTACACTCCATTCACATGCAAAACTTATCACATACTTTATCAATCCGTTCATGCAACTTACTCATTCATGCATTAACACACCATATTACTTCACCATACAAATTGCACATTCATGAAAAACATCATCATTTACATATATCAATAACAAGTACTAGCCATCATCCATGGCCTTATACAAAATGAATCAATCTTTAAGACAAGCCAACACATTTGGCCAAAACAATATGACACTTGACAAAAGACCAGGTCCCTATACATGCCATACTCAAAATGATAAATCTAACTATACCAAATGTTCAGATTGATAGTGTGATCAAGCCTCCGACATCTTTTGATCCCTGAGCTAGCATGGCGATATAATAAGAAAATGGAAAGGAGTAAGCATAAAGCTTAGTAAGTCACATGTAACTAATTAACAACAATTACAATGCATTATCATAATCATAACATATTATAAACTTGCACATAATTCTCAAATGATTAAAGGCATAACTTACTCATTTTCATCCTTACTAATCATACAACATAATTCGAGCTCATTTCTCATGAATTTCATATAGGTACCTATATCACTTACAACATAGTCATAACTTTTCTCACTTTTGACACAAGCTTTAACTTACTCGTTGAACCAGTTGGAATACCAGAGGATAGCCGACAAGCCTCACACAAAAGGGTACGATGTCGATGCCATGTCCCAGACATGGTCTTACACTGGCTCTCATAATGTGGCCGATACCATGCCCCAGACATGGTCTTACTTTAGCACATATATCAACGCCGATACCATGTTCTAGACATGGTCTTACACTAGCTTACATATCGAGGCTGATGCCATGTCCTATGCACGGTCTTACACTGGCTCTCATATATCCCTAATGTCATGGCATAGATATCCGATTTATTCCTAAGGTTCAACCGAGAGTTTTTTACTACATCAATTCTCATCATGCTTATTCACAACAATAATCAAACATTTTATGCAATATCAATTGTTTAATGGATAAAAACAATAGAGTTATATTATTTACGTACAACTTACCTTAGTATATCTTTATTCCATACACATAAGTTTCTCTTTGGCTCAATTGGTTTTGCCATTGCTTACCAACACATCAAATCTCAAGCATCTCTTTTGCTCAAATATCAAACATACACATAACACACTTTGTTTATAGCATCAATGTACATGTTAGCTTACCTCTTATGCTTATTCAAAGTATATACTTCAGACATACTCGGAAACAGATGGATATCACATATAATCATTCATTTCTCGAATTCACCCGTTGAACCGTTCGTAACTAAATAGGATATTCAGAATGCTCAGAATAGCCGTACAATGCCGATGTCCTAGACGTGGTCTTACATGCAACTAAATATCGACGCCACTATCTTAGACAGGGTCTTACACGAATCAATACGATGCCAATGTCCCAGACATGGTCTTACATGTAAATCTCATATCGATGCCAACGTCCCAGACATGGTCTTACATGATATCTTGAATCAATGCCAACATCCCAAATATGGTCTTACATGATATCACATTTTGGACACCTATGTCATGACATATACAATCCTATCTATCCCTACATTCATACGAGACTTCTCGGACATTATCAACTTATCGACATAAATATATCCTCGGATTTCATATACATTCCATCTCAATTGATATTCATAGAAATCCAAATTTCATATATGCACAAATAATTCAATTCAAATACATTTTTCTGTATATCGACTTCCTCGTATAGGAGGAATGGAAATGGACGGCTATTCAACTATTTTTTGATTTCCCACGATCTAAGTCCGTTTTCTTTGGTTCTTGATCTACACATATTCAAATTTAACCCTTTTATTCACAAAAACATTCAATTCAATCCGAAAACACATATTTAGGGCAATTTGCAAATTAGCCCTCATATTTTCACATTTTGACATTTTAGTCCCTATTTCACAAAATTACAAAATACACATAATTTCAAGTTACCCATGCATAGCAGAATTTTACTCATGCCCATATGAGTGCATACATTTCATTTATTTCACAATTTAATCCTTAAAATTTTCATTTTATCAATTTAGCCCAAATTACCCAAAATCATCAAAACTCCAAAGACAAATTATGTTAATCTATCACATATACTTCATATTTCATCATCAAACATCCAAAACTCACATGTTCATCAATGGAACATTGCAAAATATTCATCAATTCAAAAAATTGAGACATGGATTTCAAAGTACTCGAAGCAACGATTACAAAAACATAGAAATTATCAAAAATCGAGCAAAACTCATACCTTAATCAAAGAAGACAAGGGCCGAATGCTTCAAACTCATGAACCCTATTATCTTTTCTATATTTTCGTGATGAAGCATAAAAGATGATAAAATTTTGGCTTTTGTTTTGTTTAATAATCTTTTATTTATCCTTTTACAAAATTAACCTTATTACAAAATATATATACATCATATAATATAAGGCCATTCTTGACCATTTCCATCCACTATCTTTAATAATGGGCTACTTGCCTACTAAGGACTTCACATTATAAAGACGTAACATATAAGTGCCTTTAACACATGGCATGTTAATTTTGCATTTAATGCAATTTAACCCTTTTCTGAAATTAAACACACAATTGATCAAATAAATTCACGAAATTTTCACACATACTTAATCATATATTGCAGACACAGGAAATAATATTAAAATATTTTTTTGACTCGAATTTGTGGTCCCGAAACCACTATTCTGACTAGGGTCTAAATCGGATTATTACATTTTGATTGGTTCGTACATCTCGTATATTATACCTTACCTGTATGCTTACCAATCATCATTCTTTTAAATAGATCTTTATACATTGTATTGCAGTAGACATCTCATCTTTACTATATTCATACTCTTACCAATTATTGTAGACATCATCATCCTATATATCTATATAAGTATATACTTCTACTTGAACAGTTCACATAAAAAAGTCAAGATAGAGACTCACTTAATATTCACTTATAGTAGTTCGAAGCTCCAGACTTAGACCTCATCTCGATCTAGTAACGAAAGCTGCTTAAAGAACATAAATTCAACACTACAACTCTTATACGTACAATTTACTTACCATCTCAACTATTGACAACCTCATGAACATCCTTGTACTTAAAGCTTTACTGTTCATATACCACATACATACTTTCTCTTTCGAAACACCCAACATGCAGAGTTGTAATACTTATCCGAAAATGGACTTGTAACGCCCCGGAATTTTGGGCCTAGAAGAAATAGGCCTTGTGTATATGAGCAATTGGATTTTTGTTGTTCGAGAAAAATTTTACAATTTCATGTTTGGCATGTAGGCTATGTGCTTTAGGGGTGATTGGGGGCGTTTGGGAGGTCCTGAGTTCCAATCTAGGCTTTAGCAAAAGATTGAGTTTTTCTTTTAAGTGAACTTGGCGTTAACTGGAGGGCCTTATTAATATATTTATGGTTAAAATATAACACAAAGAAGCTTGTGGTCTAGTGGCAAGGATGCGTTAGGAGTATGCATGTGGTCTGAGGTTCAAGTCATAGCGTGTGTAGAATTTTTGGTTGTTCTTGAACAAACCTGGATATCAGCAGGAAGGCTTTATAAATATTTAGGATAAAATGTGACACAAGATGGTCTTGTGGTCTAGTGGTTGTGGCGCCATTATGATGGCAAAGGATCTTGGATTCGATTCACCCTGTGCACAAAGGATTATTTATTTTACTCCTTTGCTGCGAGGTGGTGGAATTCGAGTGAAAGACTGTTGGGGAAAAAGTTTGAATTGGTCTTGAGTTGTTGGGAGAAGATTATGTAGCAAATCAAGGAGGGATTTGTGGAGATGTTTAAGGAATTTGAAAAGGGGGAGAAGTTGTAACTGAATGTGAGTGCTGGTATGTGCAAATTCGGCTAGAAGGTTTAGGTGCTTACATTTTGCTTTGTTTGGCTTTTAACATTTTGTTTTGTGCTCTTCAAGTTTTTTTGATGTGTCGAATTGTGTTTTTGGGGTAGCCTTTAGCATCATTTTTCTCTCGTTTTCTTTTCTGGTGGCTGAATATTGTATTTTGGGTATTTTATGAGTGGTCAATTTCTCCTTTCTTAATTTTGCCGAATCTTTCCTTTCTTTCGGCTTCTCATTTCTTTCTTTTCTTTCCACTAGGTTGGCCGAATCTCTATCTTTCTCCTCTCATATTTCTAAACCAATTATACCTTTATTTTCCCTTTCATTTCTTTGCTGAATCAATTATTTTCCTTTTCCTCTCCTAAGCCGGATACTCTTTTCTTTCTTACACCTAAGTACCTTGAATCTATTGGCCGAATATCACATCTTATAGCTTGGGTTTTGTGTTGACCGATTGTTGCTCTTCTTTTCATCTCTATTATTTACTTCAGTTTTGGCCATAGGTTTTTGACAGATTCTCTTTCTTCTCACCTATTCATCTCGTTTTGGATTGACAACGGTTCTCTAGTAATTGTAAGTATGATCGATTCTTGCTCTGTTTCTTTAATTTCTTTTTTTTTTGTTTTTTGTTTTAAGAGACTTCACTCTTTAGTTCTACTTAAAATCGAATGCCATTTCTCCCTATCTCTAGTTTTAAGACTTGGTTCGACAATGGGTTTTGTTTCAAGCCTTTGGGTATGCGAGTTTTGTTAATGGGTGGCGCGTTTCGTGTGTAGATACTAATCAAGAAGTGCGTAATCATTTTTAATCAGCATTTTAGTTGCAAGTATCCATTGCTTCAAGCAAGGTAGGTGCTTTTGGTTTGAGTGATGAGGTTTGGTTGATTAAGGTTGGTTATGTTTTGTTGATATGCATGTAATCATGTGTTGTGAATGATTATAGGTTGGCGCTCAAAGGCAGTGCGCGAGTGTTCACAAGCAAGTGTGTGAATTTGTGCTCTGTTGATGATTGACTGAAAAGCCGAAAGTGAGTATTCCACACTAATTAGACTGTAGATCAGCAAAAGCCGAAAAGCTGAAAAGTCAAAAAGCCAAAATACGGGGGTTGATGCCACACGAGCATATGATCGCACGTGTGGTGATTTGAGCCTACAAATCTTAGGCGTAGGACTGTAGAGGCTGTTATGGGCCTCGATGGGCTTTGTGGGCCCACTAGGCTGGTGGGCCCCACACGGATAAAATGTATGTTATATGCTTTCTACTGTGCTGTTCATATAGCAGAGGCTATTTCTGGGCTAATTGGGCCACACGAGCATGTGGGCCCATTTGGGCCGAGTAATGGGCCTTAGGCCCATTTACACCGTTGTGACTGCCTAGGTTACTTAAGTCGCTCGAGGAATCGGTGGACCTTCTATTGGGTCGCAGAGACCTTGATTTGTGAAAATTACCGAAATACCCCCAACTTGTGAAATTACCGAAATACCCTCGATGTTTAAAATTACCGAAATACCCTCAATTTGCAAAATTATCGAAATACCCCTAACTTTTGAAATTACTAAAATACCCTTAGTTTGTAAAATTACCAAAATACCCTCGATTTACAAGATTACCAAATACCCTCAATTTGTGAAATTATTGAAATACCCTCGATTTGTGAAATTATCAAAATACCCTCAATTTGTAAAATTATTGAAATACCCTTGATTTTCAAAATTATCAAAATACCCTTGAGTTGCAAAAGTACCAAAATACCCTCGATTTGTGAAATTATCGAAATACCCTCGATTTGTGAAATTACCAAAATACTCCGATTTGCAGAATTATCAAAATACCCCTATGGGGTAAAATTACCGAAATACCCCTGTAGGGTAGAATTACCGAAATACCCCTAAAGGGTAGGATTACCGAAATAACCTTATAGGGTAAAATGACTGTTTTGCCCCCGTGGGTAAATGATTGTGTATGCTATGATTTGACTGTGATCGTATGACTGTGTTTTTAACTGACTTGACTGGGGTCGTGTGACTGATGTGCTGTTACTGGGCTTGGCCATTTTGCATACACGTGTAATGATTGAGCATGACATACACGACATATTGCATGGGGTTGGGACATTGATACGGAGGAAGTTCTGATAGGGTCGCATCGGTCGCATGAGACGACTGTGGATCTAGTATTGATCTGTTAAGGTCGCACGTGTCACATGAGACTACCGTGGTCCGACAGATGACTTAAAGCTGTATAATCTGATTATGGCTCTGTGCCAATCTAAGTATGGCTCTGTGCCATCTTGATTATGGCTTTGTGCCAATCGTATTTACCCGTGGCTATGTGCCTAACATATATATTGATGACTCTGTGTCGATCATAATTACCCGTGGATGTGTGCCGATTATACTACCGTCGCTGATGGCTATGTGCCTAACATATATATTGATGACTCTATGTCGATCATAATTACCCATGGATGTGTGCCGATTATACTGCCGTCGCTGATGGCTATGTGCCAAACTTATTACAGTTACCGATAGCATTGTGCCATCCTAATTATGGCTCTGTGCCATCCTGATTATGGTTTATAACCATTCTATTTATGGCTTTAAGCCGTTTTGTCCATTAGGCTGAGCCATTCTGTTAACTTAGTGCTGCAACTGGTGCTAAGCTTGGTGTGTTGGCTGGGTGGGTCAATTTTATCCCCACAAGAGTGTAGGGTTGGTATGGGTGGTGTGTTGGCTAGATCGGGGTGGGATGCATCCTCATACTATTACATATCTGGTTATGAGATTTGTCATTGTACTGGGCCTAGGGCCACTTGTTCTGTATTGGTTTGGGCTGGGCCCAATTGATTTTGTTATGGGCTGTGACCCAAATGATATTGTAGTGGGTGTTAGCCCACATATTTTCTGAACTGGACTGTATTGTTACTGTTAAAGGGCTTTGGCCTTCACTGTTTTGGTTTCTATTTCTGTATACTGACTGTTACTCTAGTAAGGAGATTACATACTGAGTTTTCGTAAACTCACCCCGTTATTAACTGTGCAGGTAATCCCCAGCCTAAGACATATTAGAGGTGCAAAGGACTCGGAGATGGCCACACATCTGCTTCTATTTTTCTACTAAGTTATTCATAAGTACTTTATTTTGGCTTGGATTGTAATAAGGCCTCTTAAAGTTTTCGGACTTTAAATTTTAGGTTTGGTTTTATTTTAATTTATATCTGTCAGAAGTAAATCGCGGTTTCTCCAAAATGATTACTGTTTTCAAAACACTACGTTACAACAACTATTTTCGGTTATCACGTTTCCGCAATGTTTTTAAGAAAAGCTTCCACAGTTGAAAGAGATTTTGAAGGAAATCAATAACGTTTTAAAAGTGGACAATCTTTTTCAATGAACCTCGTTTTGAAAATAAACAAACGCAAGCTGAGGCTTTACACAAGTTTTAAATGGCAAGAAGTTTCTCAATATTAAGAAGAGAGTTTCCAACGAAAACATGGTTTTCAAAAAACACCAGATTCGGGCTACCTTCTAGGTCGGTGTACCAGTCTGGTTTAGACCCTAGTCGAAACAGTGATTTTGGGACCACAAATCTGAGTCAGTAAAATATTTTAATATTATTTTCTATGTTTTTTATATGTGATTAAGCATGTGGTAAAATTTCGTAAGTTAATTTGTCTGTCTGTGTGTTTAATTTGATAAAAGGACTAAATCGCATAATTGGTAAAAGTGGCCTTTTATTTAATTGAATGGCCCAATTGTTGTGTGTCCTTAAATAGGAGGATTTATGTTGCAAATTTTCCAAAAGTGAGAGTAGTGGACGGCATAATGAAAAATATGTTGTTTTCTATATATTATATAATAGTTTAGTTAATGAAAATAACATATTATATGTTATAATAACAATAATAATAATAATAATAATAATAATAAAGGTTGGAAATAGTGCTCATTTTACATGCTCTTCCACCGAATATTGAAAGCAAAGAAAGAACTTAAGCTTTGTTTTATTCGGCACTTGCAACCTTAAATTAAGGTGAGTTTTGACTTCGATTTTTAATAATTTTTACGTTTTTGTAATCGTTGCTTTGTATACTACAAAACCCATGTCTTAATTTTGAGAATTGATGATGTTTTTGAAATGAGACTTTGATGAACTCATGTGATTTGTGATGTTTAACAGTGAAAAATGAAAGATATGTGTTTGATTATCATAGTTTGTATTTGAAGTTTTGTTGAATTTGAGTATTTTGGATTAAATTAAGAAAATAATTATTTGAAGGACTAAATTGTGAATTTGATGAAAATATTGGCTTGTATAAGATATATGTAATATCCGGGACTTTGGGCTTGTGCATTATTGCTTAATTGTATGAAGTAGCATGCCTATGTATGTTTGAATGTGTTGTATAAATTTTTGAGAACTTTAGAGCATCGGTGAGTGCCTTAGAAAATATCAGATTTTAAGTCTTGAAGTGGATCCAAGCTTGATAGGCCTTAAGAGGATTTGTAGGAGAAATAGGACATAAAAATCAGCTTGGTAAAGTGGCAGGAAGGCGCCACCTAAGGCTTTGGTAAGTGACGCCACAAGCAGTGAGCAGGGCTTAGGTTCGAGTAGCAAGGGAAGCAAAAGGGAGTTTTTATTTTGCAGCAAGGATGAGCCATTGCCGAAACCATAATATCATTCTTCCTTTTCCATTGAAGTCGAATCTCCATTGTTTTCCTAAGCCATTGCCGAAATTTTTCCACCTCATCTCTTCTTAATTTTTGGTCGAATAGCAACCAAGTAAGAGATCTCTTTCGATCTCTTCTCAAATCGGTTTGGATAGGTAAGTCTGCTATGGCCAAATCTCCACTATTCTTCCTTATTTCCTCTCTATCGACATGTGTAGAACAAAAGCCGGGATTTAGCATTTGTCTTGACTTCTAATCAACCATACAATCGGTTTCTTTTAGGATTTCTGGGATTTCGAAGTAGTAGACCGAGAGCATCTTTTCCCTGCCAATAGTTTTCGGTAAGTTAGTGGTAAGGGTTCTAGTGATTCAGATCTGTTTCTTATTGGTAAGGGTTCTAGTGATTCAGATCTGTTTCTTATTCGTTCAAAAGCCGAAAACTAACCAGTTAAGTGATCTAGTGTTTGGCCGATTGCAAGGGGGAAACATCAAGAAGTTTCGGGATTTGATTAGTAACCAATCGGCAGCAAGGTAAGGATTTTGGTTGCAATAATCCTTCAGGATTTGACTATTTAGCCGAATGGCTTTTTGCTCAAATGCTTAGTGTTGGCCGAATGTAGGAACTAGGGATCTAGAGCACTAGATGGAGACTTTCGAGATTCAGTGAACACAATAGTAACCAGGTGTGTAACCCTTATGGTATTGCTTTAATATATCTGTTAATGAAAATATGAGTTAAGAATGTGGCTAAAGGTACCATACAATGGTACAGAGTATTTAGGTACGTACCCCTTAATTTTACGTTAATAAATGTTATGAACATTTGGAATATGGCACATATGTGAATTGTTATGAATATGGAATAAGGTATATGGCATGATTCTTGCATGTTTTGTATTATGCTTGGGCATATGGGTGATATTGAAAAGGGGAAGTGATCTGGTGGTTTTTACCACAATATCTGGTGACTCATGTCACATAATCTGAATGTGGTGACTTATGTCACATATTGTTATCTGGTGACTCTGTCACATTATCTGGTGGCTATGCCACAATTTATAAGGACGATGTGCATGTTGTCTGCAGCGACTGCCTTCGATGGTGTGTAGCGGATGGAGGGTCGATTTAGTAATCCCCACTGTGTGATTGGTTGGTACGTGTGATGTGTAGAGGATGGTTATTTAGGTTTGGGGTCGGGATTGCATCATTGCTATATTTATTATGTATGATTTGATATGCCTAAGTCGATTTGGAGTTTGGGTTGGTGGTTATACACTGAGTCCGTTTGACTCACCCCTCGTGGGCTAACATTTTGCTGGTGATACTCAGTAAATGGACCGGATCGGTAGGAACTTAGTGGTGGCCATGCTCAGCTCAGCATTTATTTTATTTTTATTTTGAATATTATATTCATGTATTTTGGATTTATTTCGAGTTTTGCTTGATGTAATAAGGCCGTTACTATTAACTGTTTTAAGCATGCATTTTATTCGGTTTATTATGATACGATTATTATTAAATCAAGATTAAATAACTTTTCTTAAAAATAAATTTTAAATGTTTTGACACCTAAACACAAACGATTTTCAATTTAATGTTAAACTCTAAAAACTCGACAATACGTTTAACTTACGGATTTCAAGTACAAATCAAAATATTGTTTTAATAAAATCTAGTCTTCAAGAACAACACCGTTTTCAATTTCAACTCAACCCAAATCAAATTTTCTTTAAAACTACCCAAATTTTCTAAAATAACAAACAAGTTTTGAACTGTTTTACTCAGGGAACATACCAGATCCGGTCAAGGCTCGTGGGCCGGGTTTGGGGTGTTTCAGTTTGGTATCAGAGCCCAGTTTCAAACTCTCGACCTTGGGTTTAAAGCCCACAACGTTTTCAAAATTAAGCCCAAATAAGTTTTATGAAAAATTTTGTGAAATGAGCAGGTTTTCAGGCATGGCACCTAAGTCTCCTACCCGAAGTCCACCAGGTAAGTACCCTAACTGTTGTTTGATTTGTATTATGATTAGTTTGTGGGTATAACGGGAACGTAGATTAGTATATTAAGTTATTGAACCCTAGGATTAGCTTACTTCAACACAGAATTACATAAAACTTTAAAGACTAATTAAACAAACCTGTGACTAAGTTGCCGAGTTAGGGTGTGGCAACCATTGTGCGCATGTTTAGGATTGGATTCAGGGAGAGCCTGGTATTTAAGCAGTCCTAGTGACTCACGTCCTCTTCACTCGAATCCTACCTGGTGCGTAGTAACGGTTCACCCTAACCAAGAGGACTTATTCATATGCGAAATTCACTAATTAAAACTCGAAAGGGACTAGCCATACTTTTTTATAAAAATCTTAGTTTTTAAAATCACCAAATCACCCCTTTGATTGTAAACACTATTTTTAGATTTTGAAAAACAAAATTTTTCTAAAATTTTCCCGATTTACAAAATTACCCAAATACCCCTGGTTTGTAAAATTACTAAAATACCCTTGGTTTATAAAAATTACCATATTACCCTCGACTTTTATTAAAATATTCTTACTTCACAAAAATACCAAAAATCCCTATTTTTCAAAATATCAAGACACCCCTATTTGGAAAATTACCAAAATACCACTGGGTTTGGAACGGACAAAAGTGTACGAGTGGTGAATGTGTGTGGTAGGTACTACTGAATGAATGTATTTCTCTGAATTAGGGTAGAAGACTTGAAACGAAAACTCTGAAATGATCGAAAGAACTACTACTAAACTTCTTTTCATAAAACTTATTCGCGGGTAATCAATGGAACAATGACTAATGCAAAAAACTTTTTAAATCAGATTAAATCTCGATCGTAGATATGAGCTCTAGGGGACGTGGTCGTAATGTGCAAGGGCGTAGTAGAGGCGGTGGACGTGACGGAACCCGTTAGGTCCAGTCAAGGGTTCGAGAATGAGGTACCACCACCCCACCACCACCACCGCTAGAGTTGAGCATCGAGGATCGGGCGGGGATGATGCGATGCTCGCGGCGGTGCCGCGGGTTCTTGAGATGGTGGTGGGCGGTGGAGGTATGGGAGCTCAAAATCATGCCGAGTGACTCAGAGCCAATGGAGCCGAGGTATTTCGTGGTGTGTTGCGGTGTGGCACCCGATGACGGGTGAGTATTGGTTGGAGGCGACAGGCGAATCATGGATGAGCTGGATCCGGATCGGCTGAGGAGAAACTGCAAGGAATGGTGTCGCTTCTCCGCGATGAGTCATATCAATGGTGGCCACAGTTCGCGATGGTGCTACAGCTGAGGATCTCACTTGGGAGTATTTTAAGGCGACATATCAAAAGAAGTATGTTGGGACTAGTTATATTGATTTGCAGAGGAAGGCATTTTTGGGGCTGGTTCAAGGGAATAAGTCCATAGCGGAGTACGAGGCAGAATTCTTAAGGTTGAGCCAGTATGCTCAGGGGATTGTGGCTACGGAGCACGAGCGATGTGTCCGGTTTGAGGACGGACTGAGGGATGACCTGAGGTTGTTGATAGCTCCACAGCAGGAGCACGAGTTTGCCGTGTTGGTGGAAAAGGCGAAGGTAACCGAAGGGATTAAGGACTCTGTGAGACAGAATACAGATCGGAATAGGCAAAAGATAGGTTTTGGATCATCAGGGTCATCTGGGAATGTTCAAAAGAGGCCTAGAGTTGATGGGCTGCGAGGTCAGCAGGTTGTTGCAAGAGGGCAGTATCGTACTTGTGCTCAGTGTGGGAAGATGCACCTAGGAGAGTGTTGGAATAAGACAGGGGGATGTTTTAAGTGCGGGTCCAAGGAACACATGATTAGAGACTGTCCTATGAAAATAGATGGGAGCCGATCAACAGGTCAAGGTTTCAATCAGGCTGGAAGAGGTGGACAACAGCCACCGCGGGGTCGTGGTCCAATTGGTAGAGGTAATGGTTCTGGAAGAGGATGGGGAACACCGGGCAGAGGTGTTGGTAATACAGAGGTAAGACAGCCGGGTCTGGTGTATGCAGTTCGTCAGAGAGAGAATGGAGACGCACCGGACGTCATAACCGGTATGTTCCTTATAGCTGACAAGCCTTGCATTGCTTTAATTGATGTTGGCTCGACCCATTCTTATGTTGCATGTAGAGTAGTGGAAACACTAGGCATAGCCTCTGAACGGTCTGATAGGGAGATGACTGTAGTAAGCCCGTTAGGTCAAATTGTAGTGGTGAATAAGATATTTCGGAGTGTACCTCTAGAGATTCAGGGAGTGGTATTTCCTGCCAACTTGATGGAACTACCTTTCGAAGAATTTGATCTCATTCTTGGCATGGATTCGCTAGTGGAACATCGGGCTAAATTGGATTGCGCAGCTAAGCGAATGGAGTTAAAGACCCCTGAGGATGAGGAGATAATTATGATAGGAGAAAGAAGGAACTACTTATCTAACGTAGTCTCCGCACTGAAGGCTGAAAAGATGGTTCGGAAAGGGTGCAAGGCGTTTTTGACCTTCGTCAGTGCGTTGGATGCAAAAGAAGGGGGAGTTAGTGGAGTTAGAATAGTAAGGGAATTTGTGGATGTTTTTTCGGAGGAGTTACCTGGAATACCCTCGGATAGGGAGGTGGAATTCGGAATTGACTTGCTGTCGGGTACAGCTCCTGTGTCAATTGCTCCGTATAGAATGGCACCAAAGGAGTTGGTTGAGCTCAAGGCTCAGATTTAGGAGTTGCTTGATCGTGGGTTTATCCGACCCAGTGTGTCTCCGTCGGGAGCACCGGTCTTATTCGTGAAGAAGAAGGACGGAACTATGCGTATGTGCATAGATTATCGTCAGTTGAATAAGCTGACCATCGAGAACAAGTACCCTTTGCCAAGGATAGACGACTTGTTCGATCAGCTCAAGGGGGCCGCAGTGTTTTCAAAGATAGACTTACGGTCTGGATATCATCAGCTTAAGGTGAAGGAAGCAGATATCTATAAGATAGCTTTCCGAACAAGATACGGGCATTATGAGTTCTTAGTAATGCCGTTCAGATTGACGAACGCCCAGCTGCGTTCATGGATATGATGAATCGGGTTTTTTAACCTTACTTGGATTGATTTGTCGTTGTGTTCATCGACGACATCCTAGTGTATTCCAAGTCTGAGGAGAACATGATGAGCATCTTCGGATGGTGTTGCAAGTGTTAAGGGAGAATAAGCTATATGCCAAATTCAGCAAGTGTGAATTTTGGCTTAAGGAAGTTGCATTCTTAGGGCATGTGGTGTCTGCAGAAGTGATAAGGGTGGATCCTAGGAAGATTGAGGCGGTGCTAGATTGGAAACCACCTAAGTCTGTGGCGGAGGTTCGTTGTTTCTTGGGATTGGCAGGCTACTACAGAAGGTTTGTGGAAGGGTTCTCATCAATAGCCGCACCTTTGAGAAAGGAGGTACCTTTCGTATGGACGGATAGGCAACAGGAGAGCTTTGAGAAACTTAAGAGGGTTTTGACTGAAGCTCCAGTTCTGATTCAACCTGAGGCAGGGAAGGATTTTGTGGTGTACTGTGATGCTTCTCACACAGGATTAGGATGCGTATTGATGCAGGATGGGAAGGTAGTCGCTTATGCGTCTCGGCAATTAAGGCCTCACGAGGTTAACTACCCGACGCATGACATGGAATTGGCGGTAGTGGTCTTTGCTCTTAAGGTATGGAGGCACTATCTGTATGGAGAAAAGTCAGTGATCTACACAGACCACAAGAACTTAAGTATCTGCTGACTCAGAAAGAGCTGAACCTGAGATAGCGAAGGTGGGTGGAGTTATTGAAAGATTACGATTGTTCCATAGAGTATCACCCAGGCAAGGCGAATGTAGTGGCGGATGCCCTAAGTCGAAAAGTAGTGTCGGATCTGAGAGTGATGTTTGTACATCTTAGCTTGTATGACGACGAAAGTTTATTGGCAGAATTGCAAGTCAAGCTGACATAGTTGGATGAGGTGAAAGAAGGGCAGTTGGTAGATGATGATTAAAGTGCTAAATTGCGGCAAGTGCAGAGTGGGGAGTTGGAAAACTATGGTGTTAACAGTGAAGGAGTGTTGTGTTTACATGGCAAGGTTTGTATACCTAAGAATAAAGAGTTAAGGTAGAGGATTCTTCAGGAATCGCATAGTAGTCCTTATGCTATGCATCCTCGAGGTAGCAAGTTGTATAAAGATCTACGGGAACAGTTTTGGTGGCCTGGTCTTAAGCAGGAAGTTACAGAATTTGTAGGGAAGTGCTTAACATGTTAGCAAGTCAAGGCTGAACACCAAGTTCCGTCAGGATTGCTTCAGCCGATAAAGATTCTACAGTGGAAGTGGGAGAGAATCACCATGGACTTCGTTAGTGGGCTTCCCCTTATGCCTACTAAGAAGGACTCGGTATGGGTGATAGTGGATCGATTGACAAAATCCACGCATTTCATACCAGTGTGGGTTGACTATTCCTTACAGAAGTTGGCAAAGTTGTATGTGGCAGAAATTGTAAAGTTGCATGGAGTTCCGGTATCGATTATTTTAGATAGGGATCCAAGGTTTACGTCTCAGTTTTGGAAAGCACTACATCAGGCTTTAGGCACCAGACTAGATTTCACTACGATATTTCATCCGCAGTCGGACGGTCAGTCGGAGCGAGTGATCCAAGTGTTAGAGGATATGCTAAGGGGCCGTGTAATAGATTTCAGAGGAAGTTGGGAAGAATACTTGCCTCTAGCGCAATTTGCATATAATAATAGCTATCAAGCCAGTATTCGGATGGCACCGTACGAAGCGCTATATGGACGGAAGTGTCGCACACCTACATGTTGGACGGAATTAGGGGAACGTCAAGTTTTGGGTCCAAAGATTGTGGCAGAATCCGGAAAGAAGGTTAAGGTAATTCGAGCACAGTTAAAAGAGGCATCTGATAGGCAGAAGTCGTACGCAGGTCTTAAGCGAAAGGAAATAGAGTTTGCTGTAGGAGATCAAGTGTTTCTTAAAGTTTCGCCTTGGAAGAAAGTAATGAGATTTGGTCGCAAAGGGAAGTTAAGTCCCAGGTTTATAAGACCTTATCAGGTATTGAAGCGAGTTGGACCAGTAGCATACCAGTTAGAGTTGCCTCCGGAGTTAAAGCAGATGCACGATGTATTCCATATTTCTATGCTACGTCATTACCGATCAGATCCATCTCATGTAGTGCCAGTTGAGGATGTGGAGCTGAAACCAGATTTGTCCTACGAGGAAGAGCCGATTCAGATTTTGGAACGAGATGTGAAAGTGCTATGGAGGAAATCAGTTCCTCTAGTCAAAGTGTTATGGCGTAATCATGGATCGGAAAAAGCTTCGTGGGAGCCGGAAGAAGCAATGCGATAGCAATACCCTCACCTATTTTAGCCAGGTAATTTCGAGGTCGAAATTATTTTAAGGGGGGTAGAACTGTAATATCCGGGACGTTGGGCTTGTGCATTATTGCTTAATTGTATGAAGTAGCATGCCTATATATGTTTGAATGTGTTGTATAAATTTTTGAGAACTTTAGAGCATCGGTGAGTGCCTTAGAAAATATCAGATTTTAAGTCTTGAAGTAGAGCCAAGCTTGATAGGCCTTAAGAGAATTTGTAGGAGAAATAGGACATAAAAATCAGCTAGGTAAAGTGGCAGAAAGGCGCCACCTAAGGCTTTGGTAAGTGACACCACAAGCAGTGAGCAGGGCTTAGGTTCGAGTAGCAAGGGAAGCAAAAGGGAGTTTTTATTTTGCAGCAAGGATGAGCAGAAGTGGACGGCATTGGGAGACTGAGGGGATGAGCTTTACATGTGATTAAATTCCTTTTAAAATTCGGCTAAAGGGAGGAGATAATTGTTGTTCTATTTAAATTATTTTAAATGGGTAAAGAAGAGAGGAAATAGGAGAAAAATAAAGGAGCTGATAAGGGGAAGAGTGTTGGCCGGCCTAGGGACTCTCTTGAGGTGATTTTCGGCCAAGTTAGTAGGGGAGGAGTAGCCGAATTTTGTTAAAGGGTTTTTTTGTGCTTCTTTGCCGAAATTTAGCCCTCCTCTTCACTCTTTTCCTTTTCATACATGAACCATACCAAAAAAGCCTCTCTTTCTCACTTGATCACCATTGCCGAAACTCCTAAGCCTCACACTCTCCCTCTCCATATTTTTAAAGGCCGAACCATAATATCATTCTTCCTTTTCTATTGAAGCCGAATCTCCATTGTTTTCCTAAGCCATTGTCGAAATTTTTCCACCTCATCTCTTCTCAGTTTTTGGCCGAATAGCAACCAAGTAAGAGATCTCTTTCGATCTCTTCTCAAATCGGTTTGGATAGGTAAGCCTGCTATGGCCGAATCTCCACTATTCTTCCTTATTTCCTCTCTGTCGACATATGTAGAACAATAGCCGGGATTCGGCATTTGTCTTGACTTCTAATCAACCATACAATCGGTCTATTTTAGGATTTCTGAGATTTCGAAGTAGTAAACCGGGAGCATCTTTTCCCTGCCAATAGTTTTCGGTAAGTCAGTGGTAAGGGTTCTAGTGATTCAGATCTGTTTCTTATTCGTTCAAAAGCAGGAAACTAACTAGTTAAGTGATCTAGTGTTTGGCCGATTGCAAGGGGGAAACATCACGAAGTTTCGGGATTTGATTAGTAACCAATCGGCAGCAAGGTAAGGATTTTGGTTGCGATAATCCTTCAGGATTTGACTATTTAGCCGCATGGCTTTTTGCTAAAATGCTTAGTGTTGGCCGAATGTAGGAACTAGGGATCTAGAGCAATAGATCGAGACTTTCGGGATTCAGTGAACACAATAGTAACCAGGTGTGTAGCCCAACACTAATTCTTGATAGATTTATGGTATTGATTTAATATATGTGTTAATGGAAATATGAGTTAAGAATGTGGCTAAAGGTACCATACAATGGTACAGAGTATTCAGGTACGTACACCTTAATTTTACGTTAATAAATGTTATGAACATTTGGAATATGGCACATATGTGAATTGTTATGAATATGGAATAAGGTATATGGCATGATTCTTGCATGTTTTGTATTATGCATGGGCATATGGGTGATATTGAAAAGGGGAAGTGATCTGGTGGTTTTTACCACAATATCTGGTGATTCATGTCACATAATCTGAATGTGGTGACTTATGTCACATATTGTTATCTAGTGACTCTGTCACATTATCTGGTGGCTATGCCACAATTTATAAGGGCAATGTGTATGTTGTCTGCAGCGACTGCCTTCGATGGTGTGTAGCGGATGGAGGGTCGATTTAGTAATCCCCACGGTGTGATTGGTTGGTACGGGTGATGTGTAGAGGGTGGTTATTTAGGTTTGGGTTTGGGATTGCATCATTGCTATATTTATTATGTATGATTTGATATGCCTAAGTCGATTTGGAGTTTGGGTTGGTGGTTATACACTGAGTCCGTTTGACTCACCCCTCGTGGGCTAACATTTTGCAGGTGACACTCAGTAAATGGACCGGGTCGACAGGAAGCATTTATTTTATTTTTATTTTGAATTTTATATTCAAGTATTTTGGATTTATTTCGGGTTTTGCTTGATGTAATAAGGCCG
Organism: Gossypium bickii; assembly: GCA_025503065.1. Taxonomy (NCBI): domain Eukaryota; kingdom Viridiplantae; phylum Streptophyta; class Magnoliopsida; order Malvales; family Malvaceae; genus Gossypium; species Gossypium bickii. The sequence continues at coordinate 43,817,250 of CP106720.1, forward strand.
TTACTATTAACTGTTTTAAGCATGCATTTTATTCGGCTTATTATGATACGATTATTATTAAATCAACATTAAATAACTTTTCTTAAAAATAAATTTTAAATGTTTTGACACCTAAACACAAATGATTTTCAATTTAATGTTAAACTCTAAAAACTCGGTAATACTTTTAACTTACGGATTTCAAGTACAAATCAAAATATTGTTTTAATAAAATCTAGTCTTCAAGAACAACACCGTTTTCAATTTGAACTCAACCCAAATCAAATTTTCTTTAAAACTACCCAAATTTTCCAAAATAACAAACAAATTTTGAACTGTTTTACTCAGGAAACATACCAGATCCGGTCAAGGCTCGTGGGCCAGGTTTGGGGTGTTTCAATATATAAGCATTTGGCTAAGCATATATATATGGTGATTTGGTGTATTTGATGTTTTGAGAAAAATGGACTAAATTGATAAAATGTGCAAATGTGAGGGCTAATTTACAGGTTGCCCTAAATATGTGTATTTGGATTGAATTGGATGAGTTAGTGAATAAAAGGGTTAAATTTGAATAAGTACAGATCAAGAGACGAAGAAATCAGACTTAGATCGCGGGAAGGCGAAAGTAATTGAGTAGCCATATCTGTTTCCGTTAAACCAAACTCGAGGTAAGTCGATATACAAATAAATGTATTTGCATTTCACTATTTGTGAATAAATGAAATTTTAATTGCTATGAATATCCATTGAGATGGATTGAATGTGAACTCTGATATTTACGAATAAGTCGACAAGTTGTTTAAGTTCTAGAAGTCCCGTTTGAACCTTGGAATAGATAAAACGGTATATGTATGACATAGGTGTAAGACCACATTTGGGACATTGGCATTGATATGAGAATTTTGTGTAAGACCACGTTTGGGACGTTGGCACTGATATGAGAATTTCGTGTAAGACCACGTCTAGGATGTTGGCATCGATATGAGAATTTCATGTAAGACGACGTCTAGGACGTTGGCATCGATTCGAGAATTTCGTGTAAGACCACGTTTGGGAAGTTGGCATCGATATGAGAATTTCGTGTAAGACCACGTCTGGGACGTTGGCATCGATGTGAGAATTTCGTGTAAGACCACGTCTGGGACGTTGGCATCGATATGAGAATTTCTTGGAAGACCACATCTAGGACGTTGGCATTGATATGAGAATTTCGTGCAAGACCACGTCTGGGACGTTGGCATCGATTCGAGAATTTTGTGTAAGACCACGTCTGGGACGTTGGCATTGATATGAGAATTTTGTGTAAGACCACGTCTGGGACGTTGGCATCGATATGGAATTTAGTTGTAAGACCCTGCGAGGACAGTGGCATCGATATCTGAGTAGATGTATGACCTCGTCTGGGACATTGGCATTGTACAATTATTCTGAGTCTTCTGAGTATCCTATTAGATTCCGAATGATTTAACGGGAAAATTCTGAGTCATGAAAGATTACGTCAATGTATATCCGTTTTAGGTATGTTTGATAAGTACACAAGGTGTGTATGAAAGGTAAGTATCTATATGAACTTACTACAATAAATATGTGCAATGGAATGATGAGATGATATGTGAAATTATGCTTAGATGAGCTAGGTGCATATGTGGTAATGAGTTGAAGTATGTGATAAATTATGGCTAAACCATTGAGCCAAACTCTATGTGAGATGTATAGGCTATGAGAACCATTATTGTCATTGTTTTAGTATGTTATGTGCATTTTAAATTATATGACTTACTAAGCTTTTGGAAAGCTTACTCTATGTGTGTTTGCTCTGTTTTATAGATCATCAAAGCTACTGAAGGCTCAAGATCGTCGAGGATAGTCATCACACTACCCAAGCTCATTTCTAGAAATGTGTATAGCTAAATATGGCATGTATAGGCTAGATATTTGGTTAAGTATGAGATGTGAACTTAGCCATGTGATTTAGCTAGTTATGTGTTGGTAATATGCTTTAATGAATGTAATATATGATGTATGTTTTGGTATGGTTTGATAGCATATGAAGTGGTTAAGTTTATGATAAGTATATGGATGAATTATGCTTGTGTTTATATAAGTTCTAGTCTTATAAATTGGCAAGATTGGAATTGGATTTGAATGTAGAGATTGGATGGTTATTTTGATATGTTCTTGGTTGCTAAATGTGCATGAGTTGTATTGGTAATTTGCTTGTAGGCATGACCCTAATATGGGTGGCATATTCGCCTTACAAATGGCCTATTTTGCCACACGGTTGTGGCACATGGGCGTGCCTAGTGATCGGGGGATTAAGTCATTATCTAAGTAAGTGTACATGACCTTGGCACACGGACGTGCCTAGTAGCCGTGTGGCTTAGTCAGGATCGACCACGGCCAAAGTGCAAGGGTGTGCTTGGTGGCCGTGGAGCCAAGTCAGAATTGACCACGGCCAAGGTATACGGGCGTGCTTAGTGGCCGTGGAGTTAAGTCAGATTCGACCACGGGGAAGACACATGGGAGTGTCTAGCAGCCGTGGGAGGCACATGGCCTGCCCACACGGGTGTGTAACCCCTGAAACTTAGAAAGTTTAAATTTTTTTGAGAATTTATGTATGTGTTCCGGTTTAGTCCCGACTCTGTTTAAAGCACGACTAAGGTCTCGTTGACCTATTTTAAGGGACACTATGATTGAGTTTGATGAACGATTGTATGAAATTTCTATAAATGTTTCCGATCTGTCTGGTAACGCCTTTAACCCTAGTCCAACGACGGATACGGGTCAGGGGTGTTACAGCTGGGTTTGGGGTGTTACATGACTATTGATTAAACTAAGAACCTGAGGTTCTAGCTTAAGGAGGACAATATGTCATTAGACTAAAGAAAAAGAATAAGATAGTAGAATATTTAAGAGAGAAGAACCATTTTACAAAACCCTTCTCACACATATAAATATGACCCATCCTACTTAGTGGAGCTTAACAAGTTTCACAAACTTTAGAATTTTTCCTTCTTAATGGCCTACAGTTTCTGAGAGAAACATAAATAAAAATCCTGCATATAGATATCAATATAGTCTATCTAGTTGGTTCTTAACCAGGTCACTTTACAACCTAACTAGCACAGTATATGTGTACTATACCTTTGGCGTTAACTCATACCATAATTCCCTTTTCACTTAACAAAATATTTCTCTCAAATAGCATAATAATCTAAAATAGAACCTTCACTTACTTTTACAACGGTTACTATACGCCTACATCTACATGTCAAAAGACACATATGGGCAGATTACACTTTGCCAAACATATTATTTTACTAAAATACGCCTAAATATCAGTTCTGACAAACTTGGCATGTGACAACATGCCTCAAAAATCCCACTTCTTGAAGCCAAAATTCATATTTCCTAAACCATGTGTACAACTTCTTCTCTTGCAAGACTTGCAACACAGTTCTCAAATGTTGATCATGATCTTCTTCATTTTTTGAATAAATTAAAATATCGTCCATGAATACATCACTCCTTTATTACACTTTTTCCCTTACATGGGGTGTTCGTTGACCTTAAACTGACCTGGCTATTCATCAGCTTCTCGTTATTAACCCTTATGGTAGCTTTTCAACTATCCATTCAAGGATTCTTAGAGCATCCCTTCCTTGGCGACCTTGATCGTACCAATCCTTGGCAGACTCCCTCTTTATATACATTAGCCTCGAAGGACTTTTTTGCATTTCAATATTATGCTAACCTTCAGCAAGCCTCGCCAGAGATTATCATTCAACTACCTATGTGAGTCTGCCATATTATTCACTCATCTCCTCTCTCCAAAACTATCCTTGTGGTGGTACACTCGGAATAGACTTTCCTCTAAGTGGAACGGTTTTAATAGACATTTTGTCTCTTAGACAGAATATTTATCCTGTAGTGAGACTCATATCCCTTTCACGATATTTGCTTCTCAGGTACAAATTTATTGAGCTCCCCTTAGTGGCTCTTTATTTCTATGAACAGGCCCGCTCTTGTCTGGCCTACCTTTCTTTAATTCTTATTGGGTCTTGGGCCATGCCTTATTGGCTTTCCATTTTCATCATTCTTGGCAGATTCCTTATTATTTGCTTTCCATACTTACGCTTTCTTTTACCCTTCCCCCCATCGTTTCTTATACTAGTTGCTCAGGCCTATACCCTGCACTTGAGGCCCGGATTGTCTTTTTCCATTTGTGTTTTGGCAAACCCTATGGGATGCCATAGCTGAGTTATGGTCTTATACCCTTCTTACCTCTTTCTTACGTCACTACACACTCATCCGTGTTTATCATCTTGGCAAACTTATCTGTGTTTACTGCCCCGAAAGATGTACTCTATTCCGTGTTTACTGTCCTGGTGGACTTACTCTGTGGATGCTATGAATTCTTTCATCCATGGTCTTATATAGCTTTGCCATTTTATCATGTTACCTTATTATGTCATGGAATCTTTTATCCATGGTCTTACTCATCCTACCTGGCTGCTATAGCCTTTTTCATATGTAGTCTTACACCATATATCGTCGTCACAGTGTCGCCTCGAAGGACTAGTCTATACTATTTTCACGATAAACACCATTCTATGATTTCATTTCATGATTCCTCCTCTCATTACCTCCTTAACACCACCTAACCTTAATGTTCGAACACCACAGTTTTCCCTTCACAAGGTCCAGAGCTTCTCCCGAGACGGTAACTAGTGGATTCTCTCTCTATCCCCATCCTAAAGTTCATCTATTCCCTTAGGATTTTACCACATTCATGTAATGCATTTCTCATATCATCATAAATCATGCAAACATGGCATGTGTGAACAATATTAAACCTAACAACAAGTTCAAAGTTTGAAACTCACCTAAAACTTTATCGTTTCCATTATTTATCCCTTCTCTTGAGCACCGGAGCTTCCATCCTCTAGACAATAGCTTACAATAAAAAATAATCATGGCTTATACTCCATATAAACCCACTTTTCAAAACATACAAAACCCTTAAAATGGTTCTGAAATCCTTAACTTTATTCTATGTACACAGAAGGGTTAAGAACCTTACCCGTTTACTGATTTCCCTACTTTTCCAGCTTAATCCTCATGAGGTCTGCTCCATACAAAACCTTCCATGGGTACTCCTTCTTTGAGCTATCGAAGAAGATGAAGAACTGGAGAATTTTGACAAAGTCGAGAAGAAATCAACCTTGGAAACTATCTCCAGGCTATTTATAGCCTTTCTAACACCAATTCCAATCTTATGAGAATCGTCCATGGGTAATTATGATGTCTCCTACTAAGGAACTAGTTTGTTCTATTCTAACCAAACCAGTTTGGATCTCAACCATGCCTAATTCGGTTTCTAGCTTTCCCATTCCTTCCAATATAGGTCGCCAGCTTACGGTCTCTTCTAGTTTAATCCTTTAATTGTCCTTAATTTTGGGTTATTAAAAATTTGGGTGTTACACCTATTTTACATTTACAGATTCAGTTTATGAAAATAGGGTTCCAAAACTGCATTTTTTTGGTTCCACTAAAAATCAAATCGTTACATTAAATGTGCCAAATGGTAGGCTAGCAAGGCGACTTCGGGTAAAGTTTTAATGAACCTTGGTTTAATGATTATGATAATTTTTATATTGAGTCTGTTCACTTGAGAGGTGTGAACATATGGAAATTAGTGAAGTAATGCATCTCAAAGCTGGTTCATGGGAAGTAGATATGGTGGAAGGGTTTCTTTCTCTGTATGATGTCAAACGAGTTCTATGTATGTCGGTGAGCTAGTTTCTATGAATGATTGGCTCATGTGGTAGTTTACTCCTAATGGTTGGTAATAAATGAGGTTCGGATACAAAGTGGCATTTACGAACACTGCCAATTTTCATATTAACGGCACTTGGCAAGCACTCTAGAATGAATTTTTTCCCCTTAAGATTAAAGAGTGTCTATGGCATTGCTTACTTGGTTTTATTCCATGTAATATTAAGCTTTTGTCTCAAGGTATAAATATTGACCCTATTTTCTTTAGATGTCATCTAGTCGATAAAGATACAAAGCATGTTTTTTCATCTTCATTTTTGGATTTTATTCGCGGGGTTCTGTCTGAGAAGCAAACTGATAAAAGGAGGAGGGTTTTTTGTGTTATTTAGGGTATTTGGTTCTGTAAGAATGCTACCCTTTGGAAAAAAAAAACTCTAATTGTAGAGCATCTTATGCAGCACATGGACAAGTTCCTGCATGGCTAGTTGGGTATGCAGATGGTTCATGCTTCTTAGTTAGTGCCTCAGTCGATGGTTGAGGGCAGTGATGACTGCTAGAGAATTTCGCTAGTGGGTAAACTAAAACACAACTTCGATTAGGCCATTTTGGTTGACAATGGTACTATGGGCTAGGGTACGGTTGTGCATAACGAGGCGGGCGAACTTGTTTGGTGTAATTCTAGTTTTATGAAGAGCAGTTTGGACCCTTTTATGGTGGAAATTATGGCAATTCGTGAGGCTCTTTTCTAGCTTTAGTCATTGCATATAGATGGTATTGTTTTAAAGAAACCAATAGTCAACAACTTTGGCTAGCTTTTTCTTATGGTACTTTGGATGTTTCCGACTCAGAGCTATTGATAAAGGATTACTGCCACATTAATTCTAGTTTTCTTTCTTTATCCGTCCTTCGGATTCGAAGATGCGCTAATAAAGCAGCTCAAGCTCTGGCACAAGGAGCTTTATTTCAATAGAACTACTTTGGTTGTGCTATTTGTTCTTTTGTCTATTATCGATATTGTTATTACTGAGAGGTTGGTTAATCTAGGATAAAATGAAAGAAGCTAAGTTTGAGTGTATTGGGTAAGTCTATTGGCTTGAGTTTAGGTATTTTCCTTATTTTCTCCTTTTGGTTTACCAATTTTAATAAAAATGGTCTTTTTCCAAAAAATAAAAAGTGCAGTATTTTTTTTAAAAGAAAAAAAATTAAAATACTTTTTTTAAATTAATAAAATTTTTAATAGGCTCACTTTTGAAACAAAAGAGGAACTCCTAAATATAATTTTACGTTAGCTTTGTCTAGAAAGTAGTTTTTAATTTGATTTTAATTTATTTTTAGAATATAATTAGAGATATTCTCAAAATCTTATAAAGTTTAACCAATTATGCTTTAAATTTACTTTAAATTTAGTGTGTTGGCATGATGGTTAAGGTGTTTATTGTCTCAAGTGTGACTTGGGTTCGAGTTGCGCTAGTTGTGTTACTGTGAGGACTTTGCCCTCCTCTTGTAATTTACCAAAACAAAATTTAAATCTAAAAATTAATAGCTAACTTGATAATTTTAATACATTAAAATAATAATTATTTTGTTTTTCACCAAACCACCTTTATATATTTTTTTAAAAATAAATATTGAATTCTTCATGAATAAAATAACCAAAGTCAATATCACAATATGTTATAAAATAAAAAGAGATGAAGAGAATAAAAAACAAAGAAAATATGAAAGCAATACAGAATATACTTTATTGATCAAAGGGATGATTACAATGTTTCATCAGAGTCTCTATTTATAGGCATAAGAAGTATAAAAGAAGTAGAGATTTAATTCTAATAACTATTAGAATTTAAAGTACATTAAAATTTTATCTTTATCATGATGGGCATCTACTTAATATATTCATAACACTCCCCCTTGGATGTCCATTGGTAGATAATATGCCTCGTTAAAACCTTATTAGGAAAAACCCTATGGGGTAAAAAGCTAATGAAGAAAAAAGAGTACACAATCTATAATACGTATAATATGCTGCCTCATTAAAAACCTTACCAGGAAAATCCAATGGGACAAAACTTCGATTAAGAGAAAAAGAGTACTTTTATATTAAAATAATATGGGATAAACTTGGGACATCTTTTAAAAAAATTAAAAATATATATTTTTATATTATATAATTACTTTTTATTTATGATTTGAAATAAATTATTAATTACATGAAATAAAAATATTTTATCAAATAATAAAATTTATTAAACATATATTTTTTTGAATGAATTACAAGAGGAGGGTAAAGCCCTAACAACAATACGACTAGCAGAACCTGAACGTAGGCCACAACTGGAATGGTAAACGCCCTGACCATTAAGCCAACACGCAGAGATCATTAAACACATATATTTAAGTGCAAGGCGTGTGAAAAAAAAAAAACCCTAATTATTTTAAAATCAATAAACATCATTTAATTTTGAGTTATTATAATGTTTATTATCAATCAAGTTTTTTAACTCTATAAATAAGGTTCAATAAATGACATTTTTATTTTTTAATTTTTTAATTTTTTTTAATATGCTTTAAAGATAGATGACAGTATTTCATCCTTTTGATATTTTTTAACTCCAAATAATTTTCTCTAATTTTTATGAACACTTTAAGTTCTCTCTATAACCACATAAAAAGATAAAAATGCGAAAAAAATAAAATGAGGGGCAATAAATATATCTATACTATTAATAAAACCGTTGGCTGAGTTAGTGTAATGAGTCAATCGAACACCAAATCGATTTGAGAAATTACAGAAATATCTTTTTGTAATTAAAATGAATTATATTATTTGAGGATATTATCTTTTCATTTTAACAAAAACCAATAAAAATATGCATTTGATGAGATTTGAACTTACACTAATTTAATTAATGAAACCTTAAAGTTGCCACTCAAGCTTCATTTTCATATATTTTGTACATTTTTATTTTACTATGGACAATTTATTTTTATACATCCTTGTTCTAAATCCATGAGGCATGTGATAAGATTTCTAGTTATTTATTAAGTCTTTTACTAGGTTGTTGTCACTCATCAACTAAGTCCCAACTTAAGGAATTAGCCAAAAAAACCATTTTATTTGTAAAGTTAAATGATTATGCAGGTGCTTTCGTCTTTTTTTATATTTTTATAAAAAATTATTCATGATGATATTTGAACCAAGGACATCATGCATATGAACTTTGCTCATTTACTATTTAAACTAAAGCAATTTTTAGTTTAAATTTGAAACTTAAATAAGTATATTTGTGTTCTAAATTTTTTATATATTTGTGTATATGAATAATATTATTGATTGAGTTAGTGTCACAAATGAACACGACACTAACACAGGATTGATGACAAAATAATGATAAACAATTATATTTACTTAGTATTCTTAATCCGATATGTTGTTGTGTTTAAATTTCGTTTTACTCATAATTTAATCTATTTCATTTCATTTTAATATTGTACATATTTAATTTGTTATTATTAATTAGTTTCAAACTATATGTTTCATTCATTATTATATGTTATTTTCAAACATTATTTTGTGATATAAATATGTGATTTTCACACGCATACGAATATGATGACATTTATGGCTATTATAATGTTTTTTAAATACTATTCAATATTCAATATCTAAACTTTAACTAAACTCGAAATCGAGTCAATTTAAATTATTAAATAAGCAGCAAAGCTCTATCAATATTTTTATTTTTTATTTTTAACTTACAAGACTCAAACCTCAAACGTTATTGAAGTAACATAAAATTATTACTATTTGACCCATCAACCACTGGTTTTTGAATCTCTCGATTCCAGTATTACTATGTTGTTTATATTGATCTTTTTTTACTTTTTACTTGAGAAGATTTTGTCGTTATCCAGAAGCAACGGGATTTGCAGTGATTGAGAGGAGGATTATATGTATATATATAAATTTATAAACATGTGCTTGTTTCAATCTAGTGGACAGCTTTGTTGCCAATGGAAGCCTCCCCATTTTTGATAACATATATAAAATGCTGAAATATTAGCATACATCATTAATGGTTAATCTCCCAACATTTAGATCCAATCAAATTTAATCAAACTTCTCAATCTCAATATTATATATATATATATATATATATATATATATATATATATATATATATATATATATATATATGTTATCCAAACACCTCTTTCGATTTCCTCAACTGGATTTTGTCCTTGGTACTTATTTTTTTGTTAAACTGACTATAAAATTAATGCTTTAGATCGAGAGATTTTATTTGTATAAAAAACAGGAAAAGAAGTTTAATAAAGTGGATGTCAATAACATGTCTTTTTGGATGAATACAATGAATCAAATATTAGTCTTCACAATCTAAGAAGATCTTAGATTTACTGTCCACTTAACCACGAGACATGCATTGTACATTAATGGGTTAGTTCCATATTTGATTTATGTATTTTTTTAAATTAATTTAATATTTTTTATATTTTTAAGGTAAAACGTAATTCATTAACCAAAACATTAAAACAGAAGACAAGAACCACAAGAGAGGAACAAAATAACCCAAGTTGATAAACTTAGTTCGTACATCCCGTTCTAAATCCCTAGTCCCCATGATGCGTCAAAGAAACAAAATCAGCAGCTACAATAAATGGAACATTAGCAGGAAAGAACATTGTAAAATTCAACGTCGATAATGGTAATATAAAATGATCGTAAAATAATAGTAAAGAAAAATAAAACACACAGATTCTATGTGGAAATCTTTTCGAGAAAAAATCACGGGCAGAGGAGAAGAAAATTCCCTAATGTTTAAAATTGAATGATACAAGACGAATTTTGACTACATCTTGAAAAACCTTATTCTAATCAAAGTCAAATAGAGGAAGTGTAGTTCTACTTGGGCCTTCGGCCTTCGGCCTACGGCCTTAAGCCCACCACAGATCCCCTAGTTTTACCACTATATTATTTCTTTAACGGGAATTTGAGTCACACAACTCTAACAAACATCTTATTCAGTGTGGTTTGTATAACATGCCAAACTCGACCCTGTGGTAAGATCTGAGCTTGATGTGTCACTACTCAAAATTGGACTAGTTTATGGCAAAACAATTTGGCGGAAGCTTTATAAAATTATTACATTGTTATACATATAAACATATGATATATATGGTTTTACTGAAGTTTGAATGAAATCACTAACATTTGAAATAACGTTTAAGCTATTTGGCGTATAAATTCAAATATAATAACTTCATTAAATAAAATTCAATAATTCAAATCTAGACATCAATACTTAACAGAAATATTGTAAAAATAGAGTTTTATCAAAATAATAGTTCCTTATACAGTTCATTCACAAAATACATTTATACGTCACTCCTAAGAGTCATGCATAATATAGAACAAAACAGTCAACTCACAATAGTAGAACCACTCTCGCGTAGTCCTTCTAACAAAGTATTCCTTCAGTTAGCAAGCTTGAGAAGGAAAAGGCAGCGGAGTATGTTAAGGAAAAAGCAACGGAGTATGTTCATATGAACTTAGAGAGTTCTAAAGAGATATTATACATATATTTACTTACAATACAAATGAACCTTTCATAGGAATACACACGATAAACACAGTGTAACAGCCTATTTTTCAGTGGCATTAGAAACAGTGGTTCCGGAGCCACCAAATCCGACGAGTAAGTTTGTAAATATTATTATTTAATATATAAGAGTCAAATATGATTTTAAAAGGGTTTTTTATTTGATATTTTATATTATATAAAAGAGTTATTAAGTTCAAGTGGTATGACCTTAAGGTCAAGTGGTTTTAGAAAATGAGGTATCGGGACATTATTTCTATAAATCGAGTCGTAAATATTTTTATAAATATTTACAGAGTTTCATTAAGGTGGTATTAAAGTTTCATTGAAAAATTTTAACGTTTCGATAGTTAATTAATTAAAAAGGACTAAATCATAAAAGATGTAAAATTTGATCACTATTTAATTTAAGTGATTAAATGGCTAATTGAATAAAGGAAAATGGACTTAAATGGTAATTAGACCATTCAAGGTGTTAGTGGATAATAATGAACATGAATTTGATGTTTTATTTAATTATTAACTAAGGTTAACATGGTAATTTGATAATTATATTAAAATAAATAAAACAAAAGTTTTATCATCTTTTTCAAAGCTTCATCACTGATTGTAAATTGGGGAAGAAGCCTTTTCTTTTGCTTGGAGGTTTCGGCAACTTCACAAGCTAAATTGGTATGTGATTTTAGCCCCGTTTCTTGTAATTTTTATGTTTTTGAGATCGTTGTAACTAGGTCCAACTAGCTCGTACCTTTGATTTTGAAACTATTAAAGATTTTGAATGTTTCCATTGATGAATATTGTGATTTTAGATGTTAAATGATGAATTTGAGATATTAGTTGTTATTTAAAAGTATTTTATTAAGTGATTTTTGATGAATTTTCCAATTAGGGACTAAATTGTTAAAGTAGTAAAAGTACAAGGATTTGATGTGAAATTAATACAAATGTGGGCTGTTTTGGGTGCCATGAACATTCGGCTTAGCTTAAATTTGGAAAAAAAAAGAAGTTAATTTGCATGTTCTAGGCCTAGGAACTAAATTGAATAAAAGTAAAATTTTAGGGGCAATTTTTTAAAAATGTTAAAAGTAACTAAATTTCATAAAATACATTGTTTTATCGTCTAATTAATAGATTAAATGAAATTATTAATTTAGATCAAGTTCAGGTGGAAAATCGAGGAGAATAAAAAATTACCAAAATACCCCTATTCTTTGACATTTCTGCAATTTAGCCAGGTAAGTTCGTACATTTAAATAGCATTTTAAATTATGTTTTAAATGCAATCATTTTATAATATCAAATTATGTCTCGGCGAAAAAATCCAATGGCGTATCGGCGATCATCGATGAATAAAAAGGGATAGCTTCGGCTATCGAATATGGAAAGGGATAGCTTCGGCTATCGATTATGAAAAGGGATGGTGATGACCATCAACTATAAACAGGGATGGCGACGACCATTGAATATGAAAAGGGATAGCTTTGACTATCAAATATGAAACGGGATAGCTTCGGCTATCGATAATGAAAAGGGATGGTGACGACTATCGATTAATGAAAAGGGATGGTTTCGACCATCGAATATGAAATGGGATGGTTTCGACCATCAAATATGAAATGGGATGATTTCGACCATCAAATATGAAAAGGGATGATTACGACCATCGTTTAGCACATTTTGTGTGAGCTTCGGTAGGGGTTTCGATTGACTTCACTACGACAATTATGGAAACGTATGATGTACTAATAATTAAAGTATGAATATTCATGTTTATGAAACATATGATATAAGTGATGCTTTATTATGTACCATATCTTACCATGTGATTATATTGTTAAGATATATGTTTAATCACTAGCTTGTGGCTATGACTAATGTTATGTTTACGTATCATGTGTATGCAAATGAAATGATAATTGTTCAGCAAGAGCTAAGACATGTTTATATGAAACTCAATGGAATGGTAATACATGGGAAAACATGATATGTTGTGACGGATGATAAATCCAATTGAATCATACTCAAGTATAATGGTTATTCATGTCAAATTCATATGAATCATGTTTAAATGAACTAACATGTGTTGTTGATGTGCTAGGGCTTATGCCAAACTTGTGGATATGGTTGATGTTTATGATTATGCTTGTACTATGCGTACTAAACAGGTAAGAAAAGGGAATGAAACGATAAGTACGTAATTGGAATGTATTATGATGTTATAAAAGGTTAAATGTGATAAATGATCTATTTTATGTGAGCAAATTGCTTATGCTATGAATTAATACACCAATGTCATGGATAAATACACTGAATTAAGAGTTAATAATGTTGTTTAGGCTTATGATAAGCATTGGGGACAGAATAGAAAGTAAGTAAATAGAAAGATTTATAATCTTATAAAAGGTTGATGATTATATATTATGTCTCATGAAATCCTATCATGTTCTGAATGGCAATAAATATGCGACATTAATAAACTTACTCATTTGTGAGTTGATGATCATATAAATTTATGAATCTAATAGCATTGTCATAGATTTATGTTTATTCTATAAATGGAATACTATGCTTAAAGTTTATATGAGCTTACTAAGCATTCATTGCTTACGTAGTTATTTTTCCTTTACCTTACAGATTATGGGAAGCTCAATCGGGTTGGAAACTAGTTGGAGATCCATCACACTATCCATCGATTCTATCGGTAGATTTCTGTGTTTTGGTCGTGGTTATAATGGCATGTATAGGTTGACTATGTCTAATGTTTAATTAATGAGTTTGGTATATATATATATATATATATATATATATGTCATTTTGGTTATTGATTATGGCATGAAATGTTGTCTTGGATTTGAGGTACTTAATGTACTATTGATAGCTTGTTGGTTGTGGTTAATATGTATCATGTAACACCCCAAACCCGGCCCAAAAGTTAGGCCCGAATTTGGCGTGTCACATTGAAGTATTTTTTCGAAAACCATGTTTTCATTGAAAACCCTCCTTAATATTTAAAAACTAAAGTCTCAGTTTGTGTTCGTTCAATTTCAAAACATGGTTCATTGAAAAGTTAATCACTTTTAAAAACGTTATTAACTTCGTTAAAAATCTCTAGTAGTTGCAGAAGCTAATTTAAGGTAAAGAAGTTTAAAACGTATGCTTTTTAAAAACAGTAATTGGGTTGAAAGCTCGTCTACGTCTAACAAATATAAAACGTAACAAAATCCCAAATTCAGAATTAAATCCAGAGAGGCCTTATTACAGAAATTAAAACCCAAAACGGAATTTAAAACATATATAAAGTCCAAAGCATAACAGCCATAGTCGTGTGGTCACCTCCGAGTCCCTTGCAGCATCGATCCTCCTAACCCTGGGGATTACCTGCACAATTAAAAACGGAGTGAGTTTACGAAAACACAGTTTATAATCCCTTTACTAGAGTTACAGTCAGTATACAGAAATAAAAACCGAAACAGTCTGGGCCAAAGCCTTTTAATAGTAACAGTACAGTCCAGTTCAGAGCATACGTGGACCAAAGCCCACTACAATATCATTTGGGTCACAGCCCATAATAGAATCAATTGGGCCTAGCCCGAACCAATAACAAAACAAGTGGCCTAAGCCTAGTACAGTGACAGATCTCATAAATAGATATGTATGAGGATGCATCCCACCCCGGTCCAGCCAACACACCACCCTTACCAACCCTACGCTTACGTGGGGATAAAATTGACCCACCCAGCCAACACACCAAACTTAGCACCGGTTGCGGCACTTTGTCAACAGAACGGCTCGGTGCCATGGACAGAACGGCTAAAAGCCATAAATATCGCAGCAACGCTGCCAGTTAACAGAACGGCTAAAAGCCATAATCAAAATGGCTATAAACCATAATCAGTTATGGTACAGAGCCATAATCAGGATGGCACAAAGCTATCGGTAACTGTAATAAGTTTGGCACATAGCCATCAGCGACGGTAATATAATCGGCACACAGGCACGGGTAATTATGATCGACACAGAGTCATCAATATATATGTTACGCACATAGACTCGGTAAATACGATTGGCACAAAGCCATAATCAAGATTACACGGCTTTAAGCCGTTCGTAGGTCCATAGTCATCTCATGTGATCCGTGCGACCTTAATAGATCAATACTAGATCCACAGTCGTCTCATGCGACCTGTGCGACCCTATCAGAACTTCCTCTATATCAATGTCCCAACCCCATGCAATATGTCGTGTATGTCATGCTCAATCATTACACGCGTATGCAAAATGGCGATGCTCAGTAACAGTCATTTACACACATATTAAAAGCATATCAGTTACACGACCACAGTCAAGTCAGTTAAAACACAGCCATATGATCATAGTCAAATCAGTCAAATTCATAGTCTAAGTCAGTCATTTACCCACAAAGGCAAAACAGTCATTTTACCCTATAAGGGTATTTCGGTAATCCTACCCTTTAGGGGTATTTACGTAATTCTACCCTACAGGGGTATTTTGGTAATTTTGCAAACCAGGGGTATTTTAGTAATTTAACAAATTAATGGTGTTTCGGTAATTTCACAAATCGGGGGTATTTCGATAATTTTACAAATTGGGGGTATTTCGATAATTTTACAAATCGGGGGTATTTCGGTAATTTTACATTGAGGGTATTTTGATAATTTTACACATCAAAAGTATTTTGGTAATTTCACAATCTGAGGGTATTTCAATAATTTTACAAATCGAGGGTATTCCGGTAGTTTTACAATCTGAAGGTATTTAAGTAATTTTACAAATCAAAGGTATTTTGGTAGTTTTACAATCTGAGGGTATTTCGATAATTTTATAAACCAAAGGTATTTTGGTAATTTTACAATTCGAGGGTATTTCGATAATTTTACAAATCGGGGGTATTTTGGTAATTTTACAAATCTAGGGTATTTCGGTAATTTTACAAACCTGAGATATTTCGGTAATTTTGCAAACTGGGTATCAACAACCCAACAAAAGGTCCACCATCACCTCGAGCAACTTAAGTAACCTAAACAGTCACAAAGGTGTAAATAGGCCTAAGGCCCATTACTCGGCCCAAGTGGGCCTACACACTCGTGTGGCCCATTTAGCCCAAAAACAGCCACAATTATGCAAACGTTACAGTCCAAACAACACTTACCACATCACATACATTTTATCTGTATGGGCCTAAAAGCCCACTAGGCCCACACAGCCCATTTCGGCCCAACGAGGCCCAGAGCAGCCCCAAGACCACGAGAGCGCTTGTGGTTGCCTCTACAGACTAACGACCATGTTCGGGGGCTCGGTTCACCACACGTACGATCGCCCGTGTAACACCCCATACTCGAGTCCGAGGCTAAGACCGGATACGAGACATTATTATGCTGGAACTTGCTTAAACATGTATTTACGGGCTATAAAATTTTGTTCTGAATTAAAAACTTATCTTTCTTAAACAAATCGTACATCTCATAGGCCTACGAGGCCTCATACACATATCTGGAAACTTTCGGAACTCAATCGAAAACTTTTCCTCAAAACAGGGGTCACATGCCCCTGTGGCTTGGGACACGCCCGTGTACCCCTAAGACATGCCCGTGTCTTCCAACCGTGGTCGACACTGACTAATTTCACACGGCCTTGACATGCCCGTGGACTTATTCACACGGCCTGGGGCACACGCCCATGTTCTAACTGTGTGTCACATGGCCTAAACAAACGGCAGTAGGATTAACCCGTAGTCTATTCTGACTTAAGATACTAAGGTGCAGGGGACGCATAGCCTAGACACACGCCTGTGTGTCTATCCATGTGGGCACTTGATGGCTATTTACCAAGCCAATTGTCACCCTGAAATCAAGATCAATCTCATACTCAATTCAACAACTCAAATTACTACATCTTTCATGAACAATACTACATCCTTCATTGATATCAATAAACATACATACTTAGTAAATCTTGGCAATTCACTTAGCCATATACAAAAGAATAATAAACTTGATAGCCCATACTATTGCCCTTTTTAAGACATATTCTCAAAATGAAATGTTTCCTATATTGCCATACTTAATATAAACAACTTGGCTATACCAAAATAGCAATTGATAGTGTGCTTCGAGCTCCGATGATGATGATCCATGAGATTAGCTTGGCGGGACTACATGGAAAGAAAGAAATAAAGACGTAAGCATTTAGCTTAGTAAGTTTGCATATAATGCACATAGAAACATACTTGTTTAATATAAACCATTTGGCATAAACAATGGCATCATAAATTCTAGCTATTTAAGCTTATTACTCTTACTGATTCTTACATATCTCATGATACTTACTAGTCTCATGCTCGTCAGGTAAACAAGGTACCTATATCACTTGATCACATAGATCAGCATACTTTACTATAATAATCATGATCTCTAATCCATCATTTATAACATGAATAATACTCATTTCCAACTTAATAATAGCTTTGCTTACTTAATTTTCTTGCTATCTCATTTAAGCTTTACTCATTTGCCCGATGAATTTCTATGAATAACCGAGGATACTAAATCTCATCCCACATATAACTTGATGCCAAAGCTATATCCTAGATATGGTCTTACATGGGATCTCTCATCTTGGTATCGATGCCATGTCTTGACATGGACTTACACAAAGTCTTCCTTGCGTGTTCCCTTGGGAACTTACCATTGCCATGTCTTCATGGTCTTATTTGGTATCTTTACTCATGAACTGGTCAATGCCGAGCCTTGGCTTGGACTTACATGGGATCTCTATCTCATGATAACTTTTCAATGGCAAGACTTGTCTTGGACTTACATGACATCTTTGCTTGGAGACTCACCAATGCCATGCCTTGGCTTGGGCTTATATGGGTCTTCATGTCATAATAACTCTTCAATGCCAAGACTTGTCTTGGTCTTACATGATAACTTGTTTGATTGCCGATGCCATGCCTTGGCTTGGTCTTATACGGACTTTCTCATTTCATGTGATAGATTGAGTATCCTAAGTAATTCAACTTCAATCGGGACTTTCTCATGCTTAATCTCATTGATTTCTTTATTTAACATAGCATTAAGTATTTCTATGGTAATAATGTACATTATACTGAGCAATTTAATGATAGTAATCATAAAGCTTAGAAATCATACAAACTTACCTCAATGTAGGTAGATTTGCAATTTAGTTCTCGACTTTGTTCTTGCCTCGGTTTCAATCCGGGGTTCATTTTTCTTGATCTATAATAATAATTTAGCTCGTTTAATACTTACATTGACTAAATTGACTCTTACCACTTACTTTTGCAAAATTACTATTTTGCCCCTAAACTTTCTCATAATTACACTTTTGTCCCAAGGCTCGTAAAGCGATTTTCATTCAACTTTCTAATACTTCATGCTTAGCTAATTAATAGTCTCAACTATAGTAATATCAAATTCTTACTATTTCTACCATTTATGACAAATTCCATAAAATTTACAAACTAGTCCCTACTAGCATTTCTCATGAAATTCACTTAGAAAAAGATGTTTATCTAACATCAAACTCTCATAATCTTCCATAAAACATCATTTTACAAACATATCATGCATGGGTAGATTTTTGAACATGCATCTTAGCTCATCTTATAGCTATTTACGAGGACTCCAAAAATACGAAGAATATTAAAAACGGGGCTAAGATGAACTTACTAGTAAGCTTCAAAAATTTGAAGAACCCTAGCTATGGAGTCTCTCAAATTTTCGGCACAAGGAAGAAGATGAATAAGAAATTTTTTATCATCTTTTTCTCTTTTAATCATTTAATAGATAAATGACCAAAATGCCATTCTCTTTAAAATTTCACCATTTACAAACTCATGTCCATTTTTGTCCAATAATTATAATTTGGGTAATTGCTATTTAAGGAATTCTAATTAATATTCTAAATCTATTTCATTCAAAAAGCTTCTAGAAACTCATATTTTGTAACTTTTGCAATTTAGTCCTAATGGACCCTTTAATGGAAATTTCCATAAAATTTCGACATGAAACTATCATAATATCATGCAAACATCTCAATACCTTAAAAACTCATTTTACTACTTCAGATTTGTGGTCTCGCACCACTGTTTTGACTAGATCCTAAATCAGGCTGTTACAGCCTGCTCGTGTGGCATCATACGCCATATTTCCTGCTTTTCAGCATTTTGCCGATCTACAGTCATAGTCGTGTAAACAACACATACTTTCGGCTTTTCAGCCGTTCATCGAATACCACATACAAATACACACACTCTATCAGCTTTCTCGCCGACTATCGAATATAGGATACTATTACACACCTTTGTTCCGAAGAATAATCCTTGAGCACCAAGACTTACATCGATTCCCAACACACGATTAATCACATGTTGATAGGGATACAGCCAACCTTAATAGTCACATAAACATACCACATTCTTAGTACTTAGCCCCAAAACATTCACCACGCTCACCATGCTAACTATGATAGATTACATGCCTTGCCGCCAAACTGCACTACAATAGATCTCTGCTAGGTAGTACCGCTCATAGATGCAGCCTACAACCCAAATTTTACTTTGCAAACCCATAGGGCCTAATCGGTCTATACCCAAAGAGTAAGATAACAAATTACCTTAATCAGACGATGAGAGGAAAACCTTGACAGCCTTAGCACTCTAGAACTTCTTTGCTCTTCGGATTTGACTAGCCCCCAACGAGCATTATATCGCTCAAGAGAATCAAGAGCGTAATTCGAGTCCAAAAGAACAGAAGCATTCAGCTTCCAAAGAAATACTAAAAGAGATCAAATTTGAGTGTAAAGGAGAAAATATAAACACCTACCCTTCAGTTAGGAACACTTGCAGAACCGATTAACAATACCAGCAGTGGAGCATAAAAATATTTGGCCAAGGATAGGGAGAGAAGAAGGTTGAGTACCTTCGGTCTACCAAGCAGAAGAAAGAAAAGAGTGAAGAAGGAATAGAGAAGGAGCAATTGGCTAGGCTAGAAATCGAAAAGAAAGAATGACACAGTTTTTCCAAAATAGTCAATTTGACAACCGTTGTAACAAAACCGCAAACAGAAAGTAAACTAATACGACACTTTAGAGCTCAAAACAACTTGGCACAGAAAGGAGATTTTTCCCAACTTAAAAAGTGACCAAAAACTAAACCAAATGGGAGAAAAGCCCTCTTGGCCGAATTTCCCTAAGCATAACATACAAATTCGGCACAACTTCACTCCATAACAAACTCCCCTTTTTCCTCCCCCTTATCGCTTTCCTAAAATCTATCCACCTTATTCTACTTAACCACCTATTCGAACTCCTTACAAACTCCTCCAAGTCCATATCCCATAAATCTCTCTCCCAAGACCAATTCCACAACCACTTGAGCAGAATTCAATTCCAACACAACCACTAGGCGGCACACTTGCAAAATAAATAATCCATAGCTTACTCCAAGTCTCGAACCTTTGACCTTCTTGCCACACTTGTGACGCCACCTTCGAGCACACTACCAGCTCCTCTTTTGTCACCTTCCACCACATTTTATTTATAACCCTACTAACCAAAGATAGGGGTTTTGATCACTTAAAACACAATTTTTCTAAAGCCCAAGTTTGAACCCAAGGCTTCTCCAATACTCCTCAGGACCCTTAATAACCAAAGCAGACATACTTTTGTGTTATTCACTTGCATAACTAAATTCCAATTCCTCCGAAACGCGAAGCCCATTTCTTCTAGGCCCAAAAGTTAGGGCGTTACATATCAATTATGTTATGTTTTGGCATGAAAACAAGTTAAGTGATAATTTGTTAAATATGCACATGTATAGGTGTTTTGGTTGATGTTATAGCCATTATGCTTTGGCTTGTAATTATGGTATATATATGTAACCTTATGATGGTTGATTGAGGTGCCTTTTTGGCATATTGGTTGTATGCACATATACCTTATTGGTTTAGCTTGTTGATGCATTATATGGTGCATTTTGAATGTTTGTTACATGCGGAAAATTGGTTGTAGGTGTGTGCATGATTGGGTGAGAAAAATGGCTTAGAAATAGCATATTTTTTGTTCACATGGTTAGGGACATGGGCATGTGTCTCAGTCGTGTGTGACACACGGCTATGCAACACAGTCATGTGTGACACACGGCCATGCGACACAGCCGTGTGTCCCCTGTAGATTTCAAAGGGTTGCAGGTCAAGCAATTACACGGCCTAGTATACTGCCTAGCAAACGGACGTGTGGCTTGGCCGTGTGACCCAAGCTAGAGAGTTACACGGGCCAGGACACTAGCTGGGACATGATCATGTGTCCCTCTACTTCAAATGCCCACACAGCCTGAGACACGAACGTGTGTCTCAGCTGTGTGAGTCACACAATCGTGTGACCCTTACAATTTGAAAATTTTCATCTTTTTCCTAAAAAAATTATATGTTTTTGATTTAGTCTCGACTTGTTTCTAATGTGTATTTAGGGCATCGAGGGCTCGTATAATGGACAATATGTATGTCATTGATTGATTTTGCTATGATTCATGTTGTGAATTAAAATGTTTAAAATTTTGTTAGTTTTGAAATGTAAACTCTGGTAATTCTCTGTAACCCTATTTCGGTAACGGATACGGGTTAGAGGTGTTATATTTAGTGGTATCCGAGCTACAGTTTAGTCAGTTCTCAGGTTGAACGTAGCATGTATGAAGTTTAGAAATACATGCCATTATATAACTTGTGATAGTGTGATGTCTACTGACTTTAATGAGATTTGTTTCAATATTAGATAGAGATGTTTTCCAACTGAGCTAATTCTGATAATGTTGAAAGTGATACTCACATGTATAAGTAAAAAGTTGCTAAGGATGAGTAGAAACTCATGAAGTATGAATAAATGTTTATAATGTTATGATAATGATGAATGTTATGTTATGTGTATATATATAAGAGTCAAATTTTGAGGCTTTACGATCTCCACCACCTCACCCTCCAAATCTTATACAATAGAATTCACAAGATTTATGTTGATTAAGCCCACAAGTATGAAATTGAAGAGTTCAGTGGTTGAATGAATAATAATGCGGTCAGAGTTGAGAATGAGTTAGCAAGTAAAGAAAGTTCTAGAAGAAATATAAGATTTTTCTGAAGATCATTCAGGATACACAACGTCGCTATAAAAGAAGAGGTCAATCACAGGTAATCAACTTATTCAGGTATGGTATCTAAAGAACGAATTAACCAGAATTTGTTCTAAATTGATATCTTTAGTGAATGGGATAATGTGGGATTATTGATGACTGTAGTAGTCAGAGGAATAATGTTTGAATTGCAAAGATATTTGAATGTAGTTGTTATGGTTGAGTATCTTACAACATTTTCCTCTGGTATTCTATATGTTCTTTTATTCTCAGAGATATATACAACTATTCATTTTCAAATGTGATTCTTATCATATAAAAATATGGGATAATCATAATGTTAGACAGATGTATTATTATTCTGGTAGATTATGATCGGCATTACTCTATTTTTCTTTGGTATTTTATTCTATCATGTTTGGTAGAAGACTCAATGATAAGACTCATATGATGCTATTTTTCTATTTCTTATGGTTGTTGCTCTACTTTATATATATATATGCAATTTATGTTGTCTCTGTCACAACTGGTTCTAGTGCGTATGAGCGATATTCTTCTTCTAGAATTTCTCTAGGGTATCATCAATCTCTTTACCATTCAATATGGGTTGTATTCTTGGAGATTCAGTATAGCTCCACATCTTGGATTTCATTATCTCTGTTTTCTTCTTGTTCTTCTTGTTTAATTTATTAAACATGGTTCATCTGTAAGGGATATTCATTGCCGGAGATAATTACATTTATTACACTTATAAATCCTGGTACAATCATGGGAGCTTGGTGATATAAATATCAGATTATAGAGGTTGTGTTACTACGTTGGTTGTTATTAGGACTGCCTTCAGTTTTCCTCTTCTATTTAGGAGTGCACTATTGGTGTTGAGGTATTGTTCTATCTATACAATTGAAACGCCAGTCTTATTATAGCACTATGGTTTTAATCTATCTGATGGTTGTGGCACTGGTATGGTTCAAAGCTTCGATGTTAATAAGTGAAATAGCTTTATTATATTCCTTTTCTAGCTTTCATGAAGGTAAGGCACAGGCAAAATTGTAAACGGTGGAGGATCAAGCTCAAACTTGTATATTGGTTCTCATTCTTCAGGTAATCTAGATTTATGTCAACGAGTTAAAACAGGATGTTATGTTTCATTTGAGTTAATGTAGTTTGTAGAAATCTTTGATTGGTATTCTGAGTGAATTATGATAGATTTTATGTCTGGGTTGTCTTGACAATAAGAAAAAGGGATTATTCTGAAATGTTATTATCTGATAGATAAAATTGACTCAGTTGTTTTAATCAGAGTGGGTTATTCTGTAACACCCCTAACCCGTAACCATCGCCGGAATAGGGTTAAGAGGCATTACTAGACATATCAAAACTTTTACGATTATTTCATAACACAAGACACATCATCATCATATCATAGCAATTCATATACATAGTCTCTTTAAAAGGTCTACGATACCTTAAACATGCACTGGGAAGGGGTCGGGACTAAATAGAGCTCATACAAAAATTTTCTGAAAAATCAAACATTTTTCAAAGTTACAAAGGTCACACGTCCGTGTGGACAGGCCGTGTGCCTCACACGGCATCAGACACACCCATGTGTCCAAGCCGTGGTAAAACAGGGCATACATACTGACTTGTCCACACGGCCCATGACACACCCGTGTGCTTAGCCCGTGGTCGACACTGACTTATTTCATACAACTTGTCACACGTCCATGTGTTTGGCCCATGTGCGAGTTTGACTTGTTTCAACATACAACCTTAAGGGACATGGACGAGACACACGCCCGAGTGCTCAACCATGTGGACAAATATAGGCCATTTGCAAGGCCAATTTGCCACCCATTTTAGGGTCATTCCTACTAGCAACAACAAATATGATTTCATACATCAAAAGCAACCAAATCATACCAATAATGACCAACTTTTCTAACCATTCATAAGCATATAAAATATATTGACTTTGCATCACAAAACATAAATTAAAAGTTACCATATTCACACCCATTAACAAGCCAAATCACATGGCTTATATATATACACATCTCAAAACATCATCTATTTCAACTAGTCTATACATGCCATACTAAAATATGTACACTTTCAAAAGGTACCAAAATATGATTTGATAGTGTGGTGATGATCCTCGACAATCCCCGAGCGAGCCTTCCGTAGCTTTGATCATCTATAAAACAATGCAAACACACACAAAGTAAGCTTTCAAAAGTTTAGTAAGCCATATACAAATAAACATATCTTGTAAAACATTTATAACCAATTCATTCACATGATCTTTAACATAACACAATAGCATATTCATAATTCTTCAAAGGCTCATTTACTTCTAACCACTTGCTTACCAACAAATCATAACTTCATGTATTTCATTAGATCATAGCACATTTATATATAACACATCTCATCTCATTTAATTAATACATATATCTCAATTCCACAATTTCACATATACTTACTTTTCATACTTGAAATTTACAAACACTTCAAACGTACCTGTATCGGATACACATTTCACATAGTCATTCAATTCTTGAAATGCCCGTTGAACCATTCAGAATCAAATCGGATACTCAAATAACTCAGAATTCTTGTACAATGCCAACATCCCAGACGTGGTCTTACATGTAATCAAATATTGATGCCACTGTCCCAGACAGGGTCTTACACAAAATCATATACGATGCCACTGTCCCAGACATGGTCTTACATGTAATTCTCAAATCAATGCCAACGTCCCAGACGTGGTCTTACACGATATCACATATCAGAATCCTATGTCATGACATATGTATCCTAACTATTCCTAAGGTTCGTTCGGGACTTTTCGGATATCGTCACAATATCGGAGTCTTGACAGATTTTACATATTTAGCTCAAATAATCATATAACACAATTCATTTACATGTAAGCAATATTAATTCAATCTTAACACATTTATTTGTATATCAGCTTACCTCATACGGACAGGAACGATTAATCGACCACTTTTGACTTTTCCCGATCTAAATCCGTTTCCTTTGGTTCTTAATCTTTACATATTCAAATTTAACTCTTTTATTCACCAAATCATTCAATTCAATCCAAAAACACACATTTAGGGCATTTTACAAATTAGCCCTTACATTTCACATTTTGACATTTAAGTCCCTATTTCATAAATTCACAAATTACACAAAATTTCAATGCTCCCATGCTTGGCCGAATATTCCTCATGTTCATACAAGTCCATACATTTCATTTATTTCACATTTTAGTCCATCAATTTATTATTTTCACAATTTAGCCCAAATTACTCAAATTCATCAAAAATCCAAAGACAGAATATGTTAATCTTTCACATATCTTTCATATTTCATTTTCAACTATCACAAAGCTCAAGCATTCATCAATGGCACATCTCAAAATCATCATCAAATTCTAAACTTAAAATATGGGCTTGATAGAACACAAAGCAACAATCTCAAAAACATAAAAATCACTAAAAACCAAGCTCAAAACATACCTTGATTGAGCTTAAACAATGGCCGAATATACAAGAGCTTCAAACCCTCTTTTTCTTTTCCATTTTCGGTGGAAGAACATAAAATATGACCATTAATTCATCTATTTGTTTTATTTTATTAAGCTTATTAACTACTTTACCTTTTTATCCTTAATATATACATTATACATATTCAAATTGCATGTCCACTACCGTCCATACCATAATAAAATGACCTAATTTCATTTTAAGGCCTTCACATTTTAAAACTAACTCAATTAAACACATTAGCATATAAGTTGTCACTTTTACCTTTTATGCGATTTAGTCCTTTTCTCAAATTAAGCACTCAAACATTAAAATTAATTCACGAAACTTTCACACATGCTTTTAATCATATACTGCAAGCATAAAAAATAATATTAAAATATTTTTTGAGTCAGATTTGTGGTCTCGAAACCACTATTTCGACTGGGGTCTAAACTGGACTATTACATATTCAGTTGAAAAGTAATTTGAGTTATATGCATTTGAGTTTATCCTCAGGTTCAGAAATAAATTTTGTGCATTCAAGGGTAAATTGACAGACAGTCAGAATGAGAGATTCATATTCTAGAGACATGATAAGAAATATATCTATCAGATTAGTTCTAATTATGAAATGTCATTATGGGTTAAAGTCGTCTCGATAGTTGAAGCTGTCGCACTTGTGTTAGATGATATTGCTTGACGCTTTCCATGA
This sequence comes from Gossypium bickii, assembly GCA_025503065.1. Lineage (NCBI taxonomy): Eukaryota > Viridiplantae > Streptophyta > Magnoliopsida > Malvales > Malvaceae > Gossypium > Gossypium bickii. Next base: position 43,844,052 of record CP106720.1, read on the forward strand.
AAGGAGAACAAATATTAGTTGAAAGTTGCAAATACAAACATGTTAGAAGCATTAGTCAGAGTTTGATAATTCGGGTTTCTAGGTTATGTTTCAACAGACAACCACTGTAAATTTCTCTGTGGTTATAATATTAATGATAAAGTGATGACAGAAGAACATCATAGCTACTTAGTTAAGTTCAGATATAGTATCAAGTTTAATATGAGTTCTAATACGAGCTCTAAATCAAGATGCAAGTTCTAATGTGATGACTTTTATCAGGTGAAAATTTTTGAGGACAAAATTATCGTAAGGGGGGAGAGTTGTAACAACTAGTTTTTCAGTGGTGTCGAAAACAGTGGTCCTTGGTCCACCAAATCCGACCAGTAAATTCGTATATTTAATATTTACAAGTCAAATATTGTTTTAAAAAGGTTTTTGACTTGATAATTTATGTTATATAAACGAGTTATTAAGTTCAAGTGGTATGACCTAAGGTCAAGTGGTTTTAGAAAATGAAGTATCGGGACCTCATTTCTATAAATCGAGCCGTAAATATTTTTATAAATATATGGAGTTTCATTAAGGTGGTATTAAATTTTCATTGAAAACTTTTAACGTTTTGCTAGTTAATTAATTAAAAAGGACTAAATCGTAAAAGATGTAAAATTTGATCACAATTTGCTTTGAGTAATTAAATGGTTAATTGAATAAAGGAAAAATGGACTTAAATCATAATTACACCATTCAAGGTGTTAGTGGACAATAATGAACATGAATTTTATGTTTGATCGTGTGTCAGAGTCTTAAAAATTTATATAAAGAATGATCGAACCTAGAAACTAACTGTGACAACGATTTAGGCAAGTGCACCTATAGAACAGTAGTATAGTTTAGTGGCAAGACCGGATTGTCGAACCCAAAGGAACTAAAAATACTAACATTCTTTTTATTATTTAACCTAAGAATTAAGGGAATTATTAATTAAATCTAAAATTAACTAACTATTAAGCTAAAGATGCAAAGACAAAGAGAATAAATTGGGGAAAATACTTGTAGGAAAAACCAATTGATTAAGACAATACCCAAGGAACAATCCACCTAGACTTCACTTGTTATTTAACTCTAAACCAGGCAATTTATTCACTTGACTTGATCCGTAGGATTCCCGAATTTATATTAATACCTCTTTCGAGACAACTAACGTCTAACCCTAGGCTGATTAATTGAAATCTCTTTCTAATTAAAACCCCTAGAATTGCATTAACTCGATCTATGGACTCCCACATTCAGTTTGACCCTAATTCGGTAGATTTTCATCATCCTATTTCTAGCATTGCAATCAACTCCGCTTAATTATGTTAGATCTACTCTTAAAGAGGGACTTTTGCTCCACTACCTAAGCACATCAATACTTGAATCAATATCCTGAAATATCAAAGCAAGAATTAAGAACACATAATTAAGAACAAATCAAGTATTTATCATATAGTTCAGAAAACAATAACAAGATCCGTCTTAGGTTTCATCCCCCTCAGGTATTTAAGGGGTTTAGTTCATAATGATAAAAGAATACATCTTAAAAGAAAATATAAAACAAAACATAAGAAAATCCCTAAAACCCCTCTAAAGGAATTGAAGAGAAGATCCTTCATCTTGAGTATAACATCGGCTTCCTAAGATGAATCAACTGGCTTTCTTCGAGTAAATTCCACAATTCTGGCCTCTCTGGCTTGGCTATTCGGCCTAACTTGACACCTAACTGGACTCCCCCTGAAGGTTGGCCTCTAGGGTGTTTATATAGGCTTTTGGAATGGCTTTCTTTGCCTCTAAGTACCCTAATCCGAATGAAACTCTTCATTGTCATGACAGGGATATGCCTATGGCACATGCTCGTGTGAATCGTGGCCAGGCCGTGTTCGAGTCCGTTAATGAGGGACGACCGTTTGGTCTTGGGCCTAGGCCGTGTCAATTTCGTGATATGCCCCATTTACTCCGTTTTGGGCCCGTATCTCGTTCTTTTCATCATCCATCGCTCTCTTAAGTATAAAACATGAAAACAAAGGATTAAGAGCACCAAATTCCATAATTCAATACTTAAATCATCAAAAAATATGCTAAATTTGGGATTAAAATATGTTTCTATTACAGTTTATCAAAATACCCCCACGTTTAGGCATTTGCTTGTCCTCGAGCAAAATTCTCAACTCACAATTAAAATGAACTTCCTTGATTCATAATAGTCATCAATAGTGTTCCATCATAATTCATAGATATTTCATACATTGATAATTTAAATAGAAGGATCCTAAAGATTCAAACAATCCAAGTCATAGTTTTTGTAGCATGAAAATATAGGTGTTTCCCCTTACCTAAATAATTACCTTTAATTCAAAATCGACAAGACTTGACATCCTCATTAAAGATTCACTCAAATCACTCAAAGTGTTTAAGGTTCAAAATTAAGTACTCAAAAGTCGAACATGAAAAGTTAATCCCATAGGCTTGCCTGAAAATCAAATCTCCACCACTATAAAATGAGATGATACACAAAACAAAAAATCTTTAAAAAGGATTGTAATAGGGCTCAGGTTAAAGGTGTGGATAAAGCTAAACTAGAGGGCTAGAATCGAGATTGAATTGACAATTTACCTAACTAGAAAAATGAATTAATCCTAAATAATTACATCAACTAAAAACTAATAATACGAGCTTTTTCTTCAAGATGTGGAATTTAAACATGTAAGCTCTCTAATAAATATACTTCGATTTTTTTTAAGAACAAATCAAGTGAAAGGATGAATTTAACTAATGAAATAAAGATTATAGGTAGGCAACTGATCAAATCAAATCTTGATATAATGGTGGTCAAGAGGAATGGTGATAACAAATACAGACCGGGTTTTTGGGTTAATATTAGTGGGTGAGTCAATAAAAAGGGTTGTTAGGATCAACGGGGTTCACTAGGGGTTAATTATGAGGGTAGGCTTTTAGTGGAGTTAGTGTGTTAAATCCTAAGTGCCTTTATCATCTTTGTATATCAAATCAATTAATGTGGTCTTGACATGTATAATCGAAGCAAGTTCTTGAATAACAAATCAATGTTCACACACTCATAATCAAAAGGTGAGCATGAAAGAATGTATGCTCTAAAACGCTCAAAATCTCACAAAAATTATGGGTTTTTGATATCAACCTTGTAAATTTCAAACTTCAAGGTAATAATTAGATTCAGGTAGACAACCTAGTGAATTTTAATTTTAAAATAGACTCATCATGCTTGATTCTCTAGTCTCCTAAAGTTTAAATTATTACTGCACAATTATCAGTGAATTAATCCAAAACATATCAATAAAAATCATAAATCAGAAGAAATTTCATTCTAATTGTAATATGAGAAAATTTCTTACAAACAAGACATGATTTAGAGATTTTTAAATAATACTATAGTTAACCCCCCACACTTAAGATGTACATTGTCCTCAATGTACAAAGATAGATAATAGAAAAATAGTAATAAAATCATAAGATAGGGAGAGAAGTGAAACTTCCTGAATTTTGGATGGAGTCAATGAAAAGGAACCGAATAGGAATTGGCAGAGGTGAACTTGGGGGAGCGACTCGAATCGTTTGAAATTGAATCCTCGAAGCAGTCGGCCTGATTTTATTGTATCCTAAGCTAAATCTAAATGGCATGAAGAATAAGAAGAAAATAATAAAGAAAGTAAAAAGAAAATAAAAATAAGAATGAAAGTAAAAAAATGGAAAATAGATATGGACTTAAAAAGAAAGGGTAAAGGGGACGAAGACTTTGGGGGGGGAAGTGAACAGAAGAAGGGGATTTCAAATAGAGGAACGGTCCATGCCCATGCCTTGGTCGTGCTGTGTCACACGGCTGAATCGCACGGCCGTGTTAACCTTCATGCAATTATCCCACGCCCGTATAAAGGGTTTGCACACCCGTGTTGCTTAATTAGTGTTGTTCATGACTTATAAGCACAGGTGTGTTGCACGCCCGTGTTCTTTAGTCAGTTTTGACCACGGTCGCATCGTATGGCCATGGAATTTTATAGCAGTCCGTGTTTTGGGAAATTTTCGTCTTTGATTCGCACGGTCTTTGCCACGCTGGTGTGCAAATTAGTGGTGTCCACACGGCTACGGCCACGCCAGTGTGCAAGGCCATGTGTTAGGGAAACCTACGCCTAAAAATTTTGGTTAGTTTTTAGTTAGATGCTAAAATTCAAAAATATGAATGTTAGTGGGGTTAGTGCTCGGGTTGCCTCCCGAGAAGCGCTCGTTTAAAGTCTTGAGCTAGACTTACCTGTTATTCGTATGGCCATGGTGGTTCATAGAGTCGAAACTTCTTTTCTTACTATCAATTCTATTAACATATGGTTTGTTGGGTAATATTTACCTCAAAAGTGCCGAAATTAGAACTTGTTACCTCGACCGTTCCCTATGGAAAGACCTTACGTACCGTAAAAGGAGTCGCATCGTTTGTATTAAGCTCTGAAGCGGTTATTCGAAGGTCGGTTGCATCTGATAGTACCTGGTCCCCAACTATAAAGTGATTGTGTAATATCCTGAAATAGGGGTTAGTTGTGATTGAATTGTTTTGCATGTGGTTGGATTGTTGCGTTATTATTTGTGATTTTTTAAGATCTAGTTATAAGTCTAGAGCAGGCCTGAGTGGTAGGAATTTTTGTTTTTAAGCTTTAAGCAAAGGGAGCTGAAGGAGCTAGGGGTTATATGTATTTTAAGGGGAATTTTAACACAAGTTGGGGCCTGGTAAAGTGGCTTGGAGGCGCCACTTAGGGCCTTGTGATTGACGCCATCAGCAGGGGAAGGAGATCTCAAGTTTGAGCAGCAGAAACCCCACTATTTGCTTATTATTTTGACGCCAAGGAGGGGGAGGAGTTGTGCTCAGCACAAACTCTGTCAGATAAGGATGGACCAAGTCAAAATATTTGAATTGGTGACAAGGAGAAAAATAAGGAGCTTGTGGAGTTCAAATTCGTTTGAATTAGTGGCCAAGAGGAATTTGAGGAAGTGGCCGAATTTTGAACTCCTCCTTGGAGGAGTGCTCGGTTTTGGGAAGCTGAGTGAAGAGAGGGTGCCGAATTTTCTTAGGCACCTATTGGGGTATTTTTAGCTAGCTGAGGTTCTTGTGTGCTTAGTGTATCAAAAGCCGAAAACCATTCTTGAGCATTGCCGATTTTCCTAGTGCACATATTGAAGAAAAGTTGAAACTTCTTTCTTGTTTTTGCACCTGGCCGAATGTTCTCTTGGGTTCTTTAATTTTTATTTCATTTTACCTCTTTTCTTCTTCTTGGTATTTGCCCGAATCCCCTACCCTCCCATCTCTCCCTTTTTCTTTTCCATTTTTGCTCAAAGCCGAAAGTATCCATCTTCTCCCTTTCACTTTTTATTTTCTTCCTTTCTCAAACTCTTGTGCCGAAATTCACTTTACCTTCCTTTGCCGAATTCCCTCTCCTACTTTCGCTTCTCTTTTCCCTTCTCTTTTTCCACTTCAGCCAAACCCTATTTGTCTGCTTCCATCAACCTTAGCCGAAACTCCCTTCACCATTCAACTCTCTGTCGAAAAGTCTTTCTTTCTTTCTTACATTGCTTTGGCCGAATATAAACAAGGGTGATCTCTTTGGGTCTTTTCTCTAATCGTTTTTGAAGGGTAAGTGCCTATAGCCGAAATATTATTACTTCTTTCTCTTTTCTCTGGTCGACTTGGGTAGGCAAAAGCCTAATCCGGCATTTGTTGATAGTGGTGTTAATCATTAATGGGAATCAGTTTCTTATAGGATCTCTGGGGTTTTGAAGCAGTCGATCCAAGCCCTCTATTCTCTAACAATCGAGTTTGGTAAGTCAAGTGGTAAGGGTATCTATGTTGGTTCATCATTCTATAAGTTGTTGAAAAGCCGAAGGCTATTGAGACTAAGGTCTGTTGTTGGCCGAATGTAAGGGGGAGGAGCAGTCTCGCATACTTCAGTGTGTGATTTGTTTCGTAAGGCAGAAGGTAAGGGTGGTGTTGTTTGTTTCGTAGGGCTAGGTAGAGTGGGCCGAATCAGTCTGGAAGGCACATTCTTCGCTGTCGAGGGACCAGTGTAACCGTATGCAGATGTGGGAAATCTCATTGGGGAGGATGTTGGGCTGGTGGAAAAGGATGTTTTAAGTGTGGCTCGCTGGATCATCGTGTGAGGGACCGCCCACGTAAGTTAGCCGAGATTCGATCCGAGGTCGGCCGTGCTCGATTCGAACGAGGACCGCCACCGCAGAGGGTCGTGGTAATGGTAGAGGAGGTAATAGTTCGTCGAGGCCGCGAGCACACGCGGGCGAGGTGCGAGCAACACCGAGGCAAGACGGCTGGATTGGTGTATCAATGCGGGCGTCGAGAGGAGGCGACGCCGGGGACGTCATAATCGATGCGTTCTTAATCTTTGGATTTCCATATACTGCTTTGATTGATGTGGGTTTGACGCATTCATATTTTGCTAATAGCATAGTAGAGACCATGAACCTAGACTTTAAGACTACTTCTAGGCAGATGATAGTAATTAGCCCTCTAGGTCACTCTGTAGAAGTGATTAAGCTGTATAGGGATGTACCCCTAGAACTTCAAGGGGTCGTATTTTTGGCTGATCTGATGGAACTGGCGTTTGGGGAGTTCGATCTGATTCTTGGAATGGACTGGTTGGTTAAGTACCAGGCAAGTTTGGATTGTGCAGCTAAGCACAAGGTGTTGAAGACCATGGAAGGAGATGAGGTGGTTATGATAGGTAATAGAAGAGATTATCTATCCAACATGGTATCAGCTTTGAAGGCTGAGAAGATGGTTAGGAAGGGCTGTGAAGCGTTTGTAGTTCATGTGTGTGCCTTGGAGGCTAAGGAGGCTGCTGTAGGGAATATCCGAACAGTAAAGGAATTTGTTGATGTATTTCCGGAGGAACTTCCGGGGCTGCTACCGGATCGTGAGGTTGAATTTGGCATAGATCTGTTACCCGGAACTGCGCCAGTGTCTATTGCCTCGTATAAGATGGCGCCTAAGGAATTAGTGGGATTAAAGGCTCAGATTCAGGAGTTGTTGGACCGAGGTTTTATCCGGCCGAGTGTTTCGCCTTGGGGAGCGCCAGTACTCTTTGTCAAGAAGAAGGATGGTACAATGCGGATGTGCATAGACTACCGCCAGTTGAATAAGCTGAGGATCAAAAACAAGTATCCGTTGCCGAGGATAGATGACTTGTTTGATCAGCTTAAGGGTGCATCGGTTTTCTCAAAGATTGATTTAAGGTCTGGGTATCATCAGCTAAAGGTGAAAGAGGTTGATATCCACAAGACGGCGTTTCGTACTCGGTATGGGCACTACGAGTTTTTGGTAATGCCGTTTGGGTTAACTAATGCGCCGGCAGCATTCATGGACATGATAAATAGGGTATTCCAGCAGTATTTGGATCAGTTTGTCGTAGTATTCATAGACGACATCTTGGTATACTCAAAGACAGAGGAAGAGCATGATGCGCATTTGCGGATAGTGTTGCAGATTCTGAAGGAAAAGCAACTATATGCTAAATTTAGTAAGTGCGAGTTCTGGCTTAGAGAGGTGACTTTCTTGGGTCATGTAGTATCAGCTGAGGGGATTAGAGTGGATCCTCGAAAGATTGAGGCAGTGTTGGATTGGAAGCCGCCTAAGTCAGTGGCTGAGATTCGGAGTTTTCTAGGTTTGGCAGGGTATTACCGAAGATTTGTAGAGGGATTTTCTTTGATTGCAGTGCCAATGACCAAGTTGTTAAGGAAAGGAGTTCCATTTGTGTGGACTAAGAAGCAGCAAGAGAGTTTTGACAAGCTAAAGAAGATTTTGACTGAAGCTTCGGTTTTGATTCAGCCTGAGGCAGAAAAGGAATTCACGGTATATTGCGATGCATCACATACGGGCTTGGGATGTGTGCTGATGTAGGAAGGGAAGGTAGTGGCTTATGCATCTCGACAGCTGAGATCGCATGAGGTTAATTATCCGACGAACGACTTGGAGTTAGCTGCAGTAGTATTTGCTTTAAAGATATGGAGACACTACTTGTACGGAGAGAAGTCGATAGTCTACACGGATCACAAGAGTCTGAAGTACCTTTTGACTCAGAAGGATTTGAACTTGAGACAGCACAGATGGATTGAGTTGTTGAAGGACTACGACTGTTCAATTGAGTATCATCCGGGCAAGGCTAACGTAGTGGCAGACGCATTGAGCCGCAAGGTTGTATCAGACTTGGGAGCGATGTTTGCTCGCCTTAGCTTGTATGACGATAGGAGTATTCTGGCAGAATTGTAGGTTAAGCCGATTTGGGTTGAGCAGATCAAGGAGAAGCAGTTAGAGGATGAGGTTTTGAATGCTCGGAGGATGCAAGTTCAGGATGGTGGTTTGAAGGGTTCTGACTTGTCCAAAGATGGAGTCTTTGTGTTTCCAAGGGAGAGCTTGTATGCCGAAGGATGTCGAGTTAAGGCAGAGGATTCTTTAAGACGCACATAGCAGCCCGTACGCTATCCATCCTGGAGGTAGCAAGATGTATCGGGATTTAAGAGAGCAGTTTTGGTGGCCAGGTCTGAAGCGTGAAGTAACAGAGTTTATGGGTAAATGTTTGATGTGTCGCCAGTCAAGGTCAACATCAGTTGCCATCAGGTTTACTTCAGCCGGTGAAGATTCCACAGTGGAAGTGGGAAAGGATCACTATGGATTTTGTCAATGGATTACCCCTTACGCCTAGTAAGAAGGACTCAGTCTGGGTGATTGTGGATCGTCTGACTAAATCAGCTCACTTTATACCGGTAAGGGTTGATTACTCGCTTCAAAAGCTAGCTAAGCTGTATGTGTCAGAAATAGTGAGGTTGCATGGTGTGCCAGTATCGATCATCTCGGATAGGGATCCAAGATTTATGTCGAGGTTTTGGAGAGCGCTGCATCAGGCTTTGGGTACACGCTTGGATTTTAGTACGGCATTTCATCCACAGTCTGACGGGCAGTCGGAAAGGGTTATACAGATTTTAGAAGATATGCTGAGAGGTTGTGTTTTGGACTTCAGAAGTAGCTGGGAAGAGTTTCTACCATTAGCTGAGTTCACATACAACAATAGTTATCAAGAAGCATCAAGATGGCACCATATGAGGCGTTGTATGGTAGGAAGTGTCGCACACCTACATGTTGGACGAAGTTGGGTGAATGTTAGATGTTGGGACCAGAGTTGGTTGTAGAGACTGAGGACAAGGTTAAGTTGATTCAGGCTCGATTGAAGGAAGCTTCGGACAGGCAGAAGTCATATGCTGATCTCAAGTGGAGGGATATAGAGTTTGCCGTGGGTGACAAGGTCTTTCTGAAGGTCTCGCCATGGAAGAAGGTATTGAGGTTTGGAAGGAAAAGCAAGTTAAGTCCAAGGTTTATTGGGCCATATAAGGTACTGAGACGAGTGGGATCAGTAGCCTATCAGCTCGAGTTATCAGCAGAGCTGAGTCAGATTCACGATGTGTTCCATGTCTCAATGCTTAGGCGATATCGTTCAGATCAATCGCATGTTGTAGCAGTAGAGGAAATAGAGGTGAGTCCAAATTTGAGGATGGAAGAGGGACCAGTACAGATTCTAGATCGAGGTGTGAAAGTTTTACGTAAGAAGTCAGTTCCACTGGTGAAAGTATTATGGCGAAATCATGGCGTGGAAGAAGCTACGTGGGAACCCGAGGATGTGATGAGACAGCAATACCCTCAACTCTTTTGACCAAGTAATTTCGAGGCCGAAATTATTTTTAAGGGGGTAGAACTGTATTATCCTGAAATAGGGGTTAGTTGTGATTGAATTGTTTTGCATGTGGTTGGATTGTTGTGTTATTATTTGTGATGTTTTAAGATCTAGTTATAAGTCTAGAGCAGGCCTGAGTGGTAGGAATTTTTGTTTTTAAGCTTTAAGCAAAGGGAGCTGAAGGAGCTAGGGGTTATAAGTATTTTAAGGGGAATTTTAACACAAGTTAGGGCCTGGTAAAGTGGCTTGGAGGCGCAACTTAGGGCCTTGTGATTGACGCCATCAGCAGGGGAAGGAGATCTCAGGTTCGAGCAGCAGAAACCCCACTATTTGCTTATTATTTTGACGCCAAGGAGGGGGAGGAGTTGTGCTCAGCACAAACTCTATCAGATAAGGATGGACCAAGTCAAAATATTTGAATTGGTGACAAGGAGAAAAATAAGGAGCTTGGAGTTCAAATTCGTTTGAATTAGTGGCCAAGAGGAATTTGAGGAAGTGGCCGAATTTTGAACTCCTCCTTGGAGGAGTGTTCGGTTTTGGGAAGCTGAGTGAAGGGAGGGTGTCGAATTTTCTTAGGCACCTATTGGGCCATTTTCGGCTAGCTGAGGTTCTTGTGTGCTTAGTGTATCAAAAGCCGAAAACCATTCTTGAGCATTGCCGATTTTCCTAGTGCACATATTGAAGAAAAGTCGAAACTTCTTTCTTGTTTTTGCACCTGGCCGAATGTTCTCTTGGGTTCTTTATTTTTTATTTCATTTTACCTCTTTTCTTCTTCTTGGTATTTGCCCGAATCCCCTACCCTCCCATCTCTCCCTTTTTCTTTTCTATTTTTGCTCAAAGCCGAAAGTATCCATCTTCTCCCTTTCACTTTTTATTTTCTTCCTTTCTCAAACTCTTGTGCCGAAATTCACTTTACCTTCTTTTGCCGAATTCCCTCTCCTACTTTCACTTCTCTTTTCCCTTCTCTTTCTCCACTTCAGCCGAACCCTATTTTTCTGCTTCCATCAACTTTAGCCAAAACTCCCTTCACCATTCAACTCTATGTCGAAAAGTCTTTCTTTCTTTCTTACATTGCTTTGGCCGAATATCAAAAGGGTGATCTCTTTGTGTCTTTTCTCTAATCGATTTTGAAAGGTAAGTGCCTATAGCCGAAATCTTATTACTTCTTTCTCTTTTCTCTGGTTGACATGGGTAGGCAAAAGCCTAATCCGGCATCTGTTGATAGTGGTGTTAATCATTAATGGGAATCGGTTTCTTATAGGATCTCCAGAGTTGTGAAGCAGTCGATCCAAGCCCTCTATTCTCTAACAATCGAGTTTGGTAAGTCAAGTGGTAAGGGTATCTATGTTGGTTCATCATTCTATAAGTTGTTGAAAAGCCAAAGGCTACTGAGATTTGTTGGCCGAATGTAGGGGGGAGGAGCAGTCTCGCATACTTCGGTGTGTGATTTGTTTCGTAAGGCAGAAGGTAAGGGTGGTGTTGTTTGTGCGTTATCTCACCCTTCGGGATTTGTTGGTGTTGCCGAATGGCCTTGTTAATAGTCTTGTGATTTGGTCAAATGTAGGGCAAGGAGATCTAGTGCAGTAGATCAGGTTCGGGATTCAATGGTGGCGTTAGTAACAGGTGTGTAACTTACACACTTTATAATTAAGTAAATATATTAATAACCTGAATGTGTTAAAGCCGAAACAGTGTGGATATTGGTATGATACCCTATGGGTATGAGCAAGGATTCGGGTAAGTCCGTTTCGATATGAGTTTTGCTATTTAATGCATGATAGTATGATATATGATGTATTTGCTATGTGATTCATAATAAAGCATGATGGCATGATTTGCATGAGTATGGCATGATGATGGGTGATATGAGAGGAGGGGGAAGATGATATCCGTGACTTTGGGTCATCAGAGGTTTGGCACCTCCAGTGGTTTGGTACCACAGATTATTTTGTGACTTTGGGTCACCAGAGGTTTGGCACCTCATAGCGACTTGTCCCAGTGGCTTAGCACCACAGTGGGTTGGCCCCACAGTTGACATATCGGGATCGTCACCAGTGATTTGGTATCACACGTGGGTTGGCCCCACACTTGGTATATTGATATTTTGTGACTTTGGGTCACCAGAGGTTTAGCACCTCATAGCGACTCGTCCCAGTGGCTTAGCACCACAGTGGGTTAGCCCCACATTTGATATTACGGGATTGTCGCCAGTGATTTGGTATCACAACGTGGGTTGGCCCCACAGATGGATTATTCGTGACTTTAGGTCACCAGTGGTTTGGCACCACATTATTATTGGATATCGTGCCTTTGGGTCACCAGTGGTTTGGCACCACAAATGGTTTGGTACCACACGGGGTAGGAAAAGGAGTTATGGATGGCTAGGTTTGGGTGCATTATTTATATTGCTTGGTTATGATTTGTGTAAGTATGTGGCATTAATCGGGAGGAGGATTTATGCACTGAGTCTTGGTGACTCACCTTCTCCCTTATATTTTCAGGTGACTCGTAGATTGCGGATGAGGAGCCGGATAGACTCAAGGTGGCCATGCATTAAAACATTTGGTATTACTTGGATTTTGATTGGATATTTATTTTCATTCCAGTTTTATTTGGGTTTGTAATAAGGCCTTAGATTATATTTTTGGATTATTTATGTTTTGGATGGTTTTAAACATGGCTAAGTAAATTACTTGATTAACTTAATAAATTGAACACAAGTTTTCTAAACTACAAAACGAGATGGTTTTCAAAACTTTACCATCGGGTAAACATGTATTATTTGAATATAACAATTACTCAAATGATTTCCAGACTTAAGGTTTTCCATACTTAATCCAAACCATTTCTAAATAACTAAGCACGAATCAATCGAGTTTTTATGACATAAACGTTTTCTACTCATGAATCGAAGACTAAGTTTTAGAGACTGATTTCCGATATTTCAAAAGTAAACTATCGGTTTTAGCTAATCATACACCTGATTTCTATAAACAAAAACAACGAGTTTTTTAGCAAAATTTAACCGGTAACCTGTTCTTTTTGAAACGATTTCCTCTGTGACATGCCAGATTCGGTCGTGGTGTGTTGACCGAGTTTGGGGTGTTACAGATTGATTCCACCTTTAATACTTGATGTCCTAGCCGTGTCAAGAACCTGAAGAGTGATCGCTTCGTCACTTACACGAAATGTGAGCTCACGTGGTCGTTTATTTCATAGAATTGTTGGGCACACTTTGTTTAGCTCCACATGCGACGTATAGTCTAATTTCCATTTGTTTCTAAAAAATTCTTTTAAAAATTTCCCTGAATCTGGCACCTGCGAAAGCGCTTCAAGAAACGGCAAGTTAATATGAAATTTCTTTGGAAGTTTAAGAAAATTACCGAATTGTTCCGCTGTGTGGTCTTTCTTTATTGCATTGGGGTATGACACACGAGGTCGGTACTCTGTAATTACCGGGTTTGGTTTATCATGGCTTACTTCAACCTTACCTTCCTCTACCACATTATCTTGCTTCAATTTTGGCTCATCTAACCCTTCACTATCCTGAGCTGTTATGGCTTGAGGTTGCTCTCTTGGGTTAGTTTCGGTACGTTCTATTTCACTGTCGTAAATCAGGGGTCCTGTCGGGTTCCTTCTAGTTATAAAATAGAGGTACTTGCTAGGAACCAAAAGAAGGAAAATTAGCAAAGTTAAAAGCAAAATAAAAATAAAAATAAATTGCAAAAAATAAAATATGGCTAAAGTAATAAAAATTAAGCGTTCTTAATAGTTTAGTTCCCCGGCAGTGGCGCCAAAAACTTGATCGTGTGCCAGAGTCTTAAAAATTTATATAAAGAATGATCGAGCCTAGAAACTAACTGTGACAATGATTTAGGCAAGTGCACCTATCGAACAGTAGTATAGTTTAGTGGCAAGACCGGATTGTAGAACCCAAAGGAACTAAAAGTACTAATACTAACTTTCTTTTTATTATTTAGCATAAGAATTAAGGGAATTATTAATTAAATATAAAATTAACTAACTATTAAGCTAAAGATGCAAAGACAAAAGAGAATGAATTGGGGAAAATGCTTGTAGGAAAAACCAATTGATTAAGACAATACCCGAGGAACAATCCACCTAGACTTCACTTGTTATTTAACTCTGAACCAGATGATTTATTCACTTGACTTGATCCGTAGGATTCCCTAATTTATATTAATACCTCTTTCGAGGCTACTAACATTTAACCCTAGGTTGATTAATTGAAATCTCTTTCTAATTAAAACCTCTAGAATTGCATTAACTCGATCTATGGACTCCCATATTAGGTTTCACCCTAATCCGGCAAATTTTCGTCATCCTATTTCTAGGGTTGCAATCAACTCCACTTAATTATGTTAGATCTACTCTTAAATAGGGACTTTTGCTCCACTGCCTAAGCACATCAATACTTGAATCAATATCCTGAAATATCAAAGCAAGAATTAAGAACACATAATTAAGAACAAATCAAGTATTTATCATATAGTTCAGAAAACAATAACAAGATCCGTCTTAAGTTTCATCCCCCTCAGGTATTTAAGGGATTTCGTTCATAATAATAAAAGAATACATCTCAAAAGAAAATATAAAACAAAACATAAGAAAATCCCTAAAACCCCCTGAAGGAATTGAAGAGAAGATCCTCCGTCTTGAGTATAACTTTGGCTTCCTGAGATGAATCAACTAGCTTTCTTCGAGTAAATTCCACAATTCTGGCCTCCCTGGCTCGGCTCTTCGGCCTAATTTGACACCTAACTGGACTCCCCCTGAAGGTTGGCCTCTAAGGTGTTTATACAGGCTTTTGGAATGGCTTTCTTTGCCTCTAAGTACCCTAATCTGAATGAAACTCTTCTTTGTCACGACAGGGACACGCCCATGGTACACGCCCGTGTGAATCGTGGCCAGGCCGTATTCGGGTCCGTTAATAAGGCACGGCCGTGTGGTCTTGGGCCCAGGCCATGTTGATTTTGTGATATGGCCCATTTACTACATTTTGGGCCTGTATCTCGTTGTTTTCATTATTGGGCGCTCTCGTAAGTATAAAACATGAAAACAAAGGATTAAGAGCACCAAATTCCATAATTCAAGGCTTAAATCATCCAAAAAATGCTAATTTGGGGATTAAAATATGTTTATATTACAGTTTATGTTTTTGAAATAAAATATGCTTAAATAAAATAAAAGTTTCAGAAACTTTAGTCTTGTAATTTTTATGTTTTTGAGATCGTTGCAACTAGGTCCAGCTAACCTGCACCTTCGATTTTGAAACTATTAAAGATTTTGAATGTTGCCATTGATGAACCTTGTGATTTTAGATTTTCAATGATGAATTTTAGATATTAGTTGTTATTTGAAAGTATTTTATTAAGTGATTTTTGATGAATTTTCCAATTAGGGACTCAATTATTAAAATTATAAAAGTACAAAGATTTGAAGTGAATTTAATACAAATGTCGGATTTTTTTGTGCCATGAGCATTCGGCTAAGCTTAAATTTGGAAAAAAAATGGTTAATTTGCCTGTTTTAGGCCTAGGGACTAAATTGAATAAAATTAAAATTTTAGGGGCAATTTTGTAAAAACGTCAAAAGTAACTAAATTGCATAAAATACATTCTTTACTGTCTAAATTAATATATTGAATAAAATTACTAATTTAGATCAAGATCGAGTGGAAAATCGAGGATAATGAAAAATTACCAAAATGCCCCTATACTTTGACATTTTTGCAATTTAGTCGAGTAAGTTTGTATGTTTAAATAGCATTTTAAACTATGTTTTAAATGCTATCATTTTATAATATCAAATTATGTCTCGGTGGAAAAATCCAACGGCATATCAGTGATCATTAACTAATGAAAAGGGATAGCTTCGGCTATCGATTATGAAAAGGAATGGTGACGACCATTGAATATGAAAAGGGATAGCTTCGATTATCGATAATGAAAAAGAATGGTGATGACCATCAACTATGAAAAGGGATGGTGACGACCATCAAGGGATGGTTTCGACCATCGAATATGAAAAGGGAAGGTACTGACTTAATTTAAATTTCAACACTAAGGGACACATGGTCGTGTAACATGAAAGTGTGTTGCACACGGCTGAGACACACGCCTGTGTCTCTGCCCGTGTTGAAAAAATAGGCTATTTGCAAGGCCAATTTGCCACCCCAACTCATGCTTACCTAAACAACCAAAATAGTACCATTTCATCATATAATTAGGCAGCCAAAATCATCAACAAATGCACAATTCATACCATTATACTCTCATCTATTCCAATTCTCAATTCACTACCAATTATTTAACCAAATATATATCAAAACAATATCAATCAATATGGTTCATTTACCATAATTCACATATACATAATTTCCTTATAAATAATCAACACAACATCTAAAATCATACCTCATCAAGGCATTTCTCAAGCATTTATACTTCACAAAACAATTTACCATTTGAGCAATTATAAACCATAATCATATTCATACCAAACATGCCAGAATAAGCCATCACTCATGGCTAAATATATAAACCATATCATATGCATTTACAAGCCAAATCTCATGGCTATAATCACAACCAAAATACCACATTTAGCCTATACATGCCATATACCACATTTACACAACTCAAAAGTACCAACTTATATGTTTGATAGTACGATGATGTTCCCGACGACTCATAGATCCGAGCTAGCCTTGATTCACTATAAAACATAGAAAAATTACATGAAGTAAGCTTCATAACTTAGTAAGTTCGTACTAACATAATGAGCAACTTTACCAATCATTCACAATTCAAATAATATAAATGTAAGATAACAAAATACATTAAATCTCAATCCATTCAATCATTCATTCACTAACTTACCAAGAATTCATCCATTTCATGGATTCAATGTTTATAAACATTGCGTACATACATGTACCAACTCGTACTAATCTCATTCTTGTTCATATCTTTCATTTTCCCGTTGAACCATTCGGAATAGAAGTCGGATATTCAAGGATCTTAATCAATAAGTACCTATACCATGGCCCGTAGCCAAATCAAGGTAACTCATCTCCGAAATACCTATACCACGGCCCGAAGCCAAATCAAGGTATAACTCGCACCCGAAGGCCGATATCATGGCCCGAAGCCAGCACAATAGCCTAATGACAAGTCACTAACATTCTAGACTATTCCTAAGGTTCAACCGGGAATTTTCCAGTACCAAATCGTAGTCGAATCATTTTGAATTACTATCAAGTCATTCTGGAACTTGTCCGTAATCACAGAATTACAATTCATGCTATATCAAAGCATATAAAATACAATTATAAATAAGCTCATTGCATACGAACTTACCTCGTGTTAGGAATTGACGGATCAGATCGACTATTCGACAACCTTGCTTTTCCCCCGATCTAAATCTGGATTCTTTCTTTCTTGATCTATATGAATTCAAAATTAACTTATTTATTCATCTACTCATTTAATTTAGTTCAAAATTAATCATTTGGGTATTTTTACACATTAGCCCCTAAACTTCCACATTTAATCAATTTAGTCCCTATTTCACAAATACACAAAATTCACATAATTTCAACAAAACCCATGCTAGCCGAATTACCATAATGCCCCTAGTAGCCCATAACTTTCATTTACTTTACATTTCAACCACTCAATTTGCATATTTCACAATTTAATCCCTATTATGCATTTTCATAAAAATCATTTAATAAAACATGTAAAACTATCATCAAGCTTTCATAATCTATCATCAAACATCAAAGAACACATAGATTCAATAATGGCAACTCTCAAAATCTTTAACAATTTCAAAATTAAAGGTACGGGCTAGCTAGATTGAGCTGCAACGATTACAAAAACATAGAAATCATAAAAAATTGAGCTAAAACTGTACCTTAATCAAGCTAGGAATGTGCCAAAACGTAAAAGCTTCAAACCCTTCTTTTCTTTTACAATTTTCGGTTGCCAGAGATGAATGAAAATGAATTTTTGGTATTGTTTTATTATAATTATAACTTAATTAATCAATTTACTAATATAACCTTTGTTATAAACATTATAAAAACATATAATGGATGTCCATTAGTGTCCATTAACACTTTAAATGGTCTAATTACCATTTAAGGCAATGATATTTAAAAGCCAAAGACAATTGACACCTTTAACTAATAGAATATGTATTTTACATTTTACGCGATTTAGTCCTTTTTCTCAAATTGAGCAATTAAACGATAAAATTAGCTCACGAAATTTTCACACATATATAATATCATGCTGTAAACAAATAAAAATATTAAAATAATTTTCTAACATCAGATTTGCGATTTTGAAACCACTGTTCTAATTTAGCTAAAACCGAGCTGTTACAATAGCCACAATGTTTTGGCTTGTAATTATGGTATATATATGTGACCTTATGATGGTTGATCTTATAGACTTTATGATGCTTAAATGATGGAAGTTGAAATGGTATTTAAAATGTGTGTAATGGAATGTTCTTTAAAATGGTTGAATATGGTCATTTTGGTATTTGGAATGTAGTAGACATATATGGCTAACAGTATAACACCCCAAACCCGGCCTAGACGTTATGGCAGAATCTGGCGATATCACATTGAAATGTTTTTGGAAAACATAGTTTCTTTGGAAAATCATTGTTTATTATTAAATCTTGTTTATGAATCTTAACAGAAATTTAGGGTATCTTGATCTTTTAAAAACTCAAGTTGTTTTTAGCAGAACGTTGATCATATTAGTTTGTTACTATACTTTAAAATAATGTTTGACCCGGAAGCTTTTATAGTAAGTTACAAAAATGTGGTTTTTAAAAAAACAATTATCTTTTGAAAAACCGCGTCCTACTACTACTCAGATGTGAATTAACATCAGTAAAATCCACAAATTAAAAGTTAAAATTTAAAGAGGCATTATTACAACAAACCCAAATTAAATTCATTGGAAATAAAACTCAAATATAAAAGCAAGTGTAGTTGTGTGGCCACCTCCGAATCCCTCGTAGAACTGATCTGCCTAAGATCAGGGAATACCTGCACAGATAAACAGAGGTGTGAGTTTACGAAAACTCAGTGTGTAACCCCATATAAGCAAATAGCCAATCATTCCATAGGCAAGTACAGACTGGGCCTAAGCCCAAATCAACAATTGTTCAGATCGGTTGGGCCTTAGCCCATTACAATATCAGTATCAGAGTAGGCCTTAGCCCATAACAGTATCAGTATCCGTGTGGGCCTTAGCCTATAACAGTATCAGTATCATTGTGGGCCTTAGCCCAAATCAGTGACAGTAACAGTTTAGGCATGCAATAAGAAATCCTACCCATCCAGCCTCTACACTCCACTCCGTCCAGCCTAACACTCCATGAAAGGATAAAATCACCCACACATCCCTACACTCGAAAAATTAGCACCGGTTACGGCACTAAACAGTATTTGCAGCAGGGCTACCAATACAATGCACTTCCTCCAAGCATAATAATCCCATCCCAATGCAACATATCATACATGGATGCAACGTGTATATATATATATATCATGGCATGCTCATATACAGTCATACATAACATAAGGCATACAGTCAATTAATATCATAGGGGCATAACAGTCATTTTACCAAGGTGTAACACCCTAAACCCGGCCCAAAAGTTAGGCTCGAATCTGGCGTGTCACATTGAAGTGTTTTTCGAAAACCATGTTTTCATTGAAAACCCTCCTTAATATTTAAAAACTAAAGTCTCAGTTTATGATTGTTCAATTTCAAAACGTGGTTCATTGAAATGTTAATCACTTTAAAAAAAAATGTTATTAACTTCGTTGAAAATCTCTTTTAGTTGCGGAAGCTAATTTAAGGTAAAGAAGTTTCAAAACGTATGTTTTTTTAATAACAATAATTCGATTGAAAACTCATCTACGTCTAACAGATATAAAACGTAACAAAATCCCAAATTCAGAATTAAATCTAGAGAGGCCTTATTACAGAAATTAAAACCCAAAATAGAATTTAAAACTTATATAAAATCCAAAGCATAACAGCCGCAGTTGTGTGGTCACCTCCGAGTCCCCTGCAGCACCGATCCTCCTAACGCTGGGGATTACCTGCACAGTTAAAAACAAGGTAAGTTTACGAAAACTCAGTGTGTAATCCCCTTAGTAGAGTAACAGTCAGTATACAGAAATAGAAACTGAAACAATCTGGGCCAAAGCCCTTTAACAGTAACAGTACAGTCCAGTTCAGAGCATATGTGGGCCAAAACCCACTACAATATCATTTGAGTCACAACCCATAACAGAATCAATTGGGCCCAGCCCAAACTAATACAGAACAAGTGGCCCTAAGCCCCGTACAATGACAAATCTCATAAACAGATATGCAACAGTATGAGGATGTATCCCACCCCAATCTAGCCAACACACCGCCCGTACCAACCCTACAGTCCTGTGGGGATAAAATTGACCACCCAACCAACACACCAAGCTTAGCACCGGTTACGACACTAAGTCAATAGAACGGCTTGGCGCCGTGAACAGAACGGCTAAAAGCCATAAACAGAATGGTTATAAACCATAATCAGGATGGCACAGAGCCATAATCAAGATGGCATAAAGCTATTGGTAACTGTAATAAGTTTGGCACATAGCCATCAGCGACGGTAATATAATCGGCACACAACCATGGGTAATTATGATCGACACAGATTCATCAATATATATATTACGCACATAGCCTCAGTAAATACAATTGACACAAAGCCATAATCAAGATTACGCGGCTTTAAGCCGTCCGTCGGTCCACAGTCGTCTCATGCAACCCGTGCGACCTTAACAGATCAATACTGGATCCACAGTCGTCTCATGCGACCCGTGCGACCCTATCAGAACTTCCTCCGTATCAATGTCCCAACCCCATGCAATATGTCGTGTATGTCATGCTCAATCATTACATGTGTATGCAAAATGGCCATGCTTAGCAACAGTCATTTACACACATATTAAAAGCATATCAGTCACACGACCACAGTCAAGTCAGTTAAAACACAGTCATACGATCACAGTCAAATCAGTCAAATTCATAGTCTAAGTCAGTCATTTACCCACAAGGGCAAAACAGTCATTTTATCCTATAAGGGTATTTCGGTAATCCTACCCTTCAGGGGTATTTCGGTAGTTTCACAAATCATGGGTATTTTAGTAATTTCATAAATTGAGGGTATTTCAGTAATTTCACAAATTGAGGGTATTTCGATAATTTCACAAATCGAGGGTATTTTGATAATCTCAAAAATCGAGGGTATTTTGGTAATTTTATAAATCGAGGGTATTTCGGTAATTTTACAAATTAGGGGTATTTCGGTAATTTCACAAACTAGGGGTATTTCAGTAATTTTACAAATCGATGGTATTTTGGTAATTTTACAAACTTGAGGGTATTTCGGTAATTTTACAAATAAGAGGTATTTCCGTAATTTTACAAACTGATGGTATTTCGGTAATTTTGCAAACTGGGGGTATTTCGATAATTTTGCAAATCGGGGGTATTTCGATTATTTTACAATCTAAGGGTATTTCGATAATTTTCGCAAATCAGGGTCTTCACGACCTAACAGAAGGTCCACCGTCTCCTCTAGCGACTTAAGTAACCTAAACAATCACAACGGTGTAAATGGGCCTAAGGCCCATTACTCGGCCCAAGTGGGCCCACACACTTGTGTGGCCCAATCAGCCTAGAAATAGCCTCGGCTATACGAACAGCACAGTTCAAGCCAATAGAAACCATATAACTTGCACTTTATCCGTGTGGGGCCCACCAGTTAAGTGGGCCCACACAGCCCATTGCCCAAAAACGACCCTAGCCATGTGGACTACACGGCTCGGTCTAACATTTACCACAATATGCAAATTTAATCTGTGTGGGGCCCACATGCCCATTAGCCCCACATGGCCCATTTCTGCCCCAACGCAGCCGAAAATGGCCTAAGCCCATGAGAACGCTCATGGTGGCCTCAACCATCTTACGCCAATATTCATGGGCTCGGTCTACCACACGTGAGATCGCACGCTTGTGTGGCATCATTTGTCGACTTTTCAGCATTTTCTTGATCTATGATTAGGAGGAGTATGGTTACACCTACTCTATCGGCTTTCTCGCCGACTATCGAATACAGGGTACTATGACACACCTTCGGCTTATCAGCCGACTATCAGGTACAAGGTAAAATACACACCTGATAGAGAACGTACCCGACTAACCCACAAGAACACCAATCAGAATCTTCAGTTAGTCGCTTATCAATCAATTGAAACCTTAACCCAAAACTCCTGTTCGGAGGCTTAACTATCACCTGCCTTAGTCAATCTCACTCAGGCCGTTGCAGGAGATCACTTCACTTCAAGTCCTTAAAAAAACTACCTCCATCCCATTCGCGACTCAATAACTAATATCATATACGCAAATAATTGAACCAGGAGTATCGCAACTTACCCAAACTATGGAATTAAGACTGAGAGACAGAAGTATTCGACCACCACCACAACACACCCATAAACCGAGGCACGAGAAGAAACAATCGCACTCCCCTGATACCAAGTATTCAACTAGCACAGAAGTTCAGAGGTTATTCGGCTCTAGCAAAAGAGGAGGGAAATGAGAAAAGCCGAAAGAAAGAAGAGAGGAGATAACAATTTGTTTGGCCAAAAACACATCAACCAATTGAGAGAGAAAAGAAATATTCGGCAAAAGTGTGAAGAGGTAAAGGAGAGAAAAAATAATCGGTTTTACAGGAGGTTTGTAGAGGAATGCAAAGTAGAGAACAGAAGAACCTGAAAGGTATTCGACATGACCAAAAATGAAAAGATACTGCCCACACTCTTAGCACAAATCGGCCTCCAAGAAAGACAAATAACCAAAATGTTTCAAGCCACCGAATTAGAGAGTAAAAGACTACTCAAAGCTGATTTCTGATAAGCCAAAATTCTAGTTCAACACACACCCTTCTTTCCTTTCAAAATCCCAAATTTTCCTCCCCAAATCACTCAAACCATCCACCACCCTTAAACCGCTCCTAAAATCCCTCCTCCAACCTCTCCACCATCCAATTCAAATTCCCTTTTTTCCTCCTACATTTTCTCCATGACCAATTGAAACTTCATCCTTTTACCAAGTCCACAACAACCTTCCAGAGTTTCAATCCAATTCAACCACTTACCATCCCCATGTCGCAAAATAATTGTATTTTGCTTGCAAGCGGATTCGAACACAAGCCCCCCTCAATAGTTCAGCACGCCACTTGCCTTATTGCCACAAGCTCTTTTGTGTCACAATATATCCTCAATTAATAAAAAGGTCTATAGGCCAAAGTCCAGGTTCCTTTAAAAGAAAAACCAAAATAAATTGCAAAAGCCAAGACTTGAACCCAGGCTCCCTTAAAACCTTAATGACGCCACAACCACTAGACCACATGATTCCCTGTGTCATTTTTTCCCCAACAATATTCTTAAAGCCTGCTTACTTACATCCAGGGTTTTATTCACCTAAAACTAAATTTTTTTGCTAAAGCCCAGGTTTGAACCCAGGACATCTCCAACACTTTTCAAGGCCCTTAACCACTGAAGCAGACATTTAATTGTGTCATTTCCTTGCACAATTAAATACTTATGTACAGCCTCATTACTGATCCATACACAAGGCCCAATACTTCTAGGCCCAAAATTTGGGGCGTTACAATAGGGGCATAACAATCATTTTATCAGTTTGGGGCCTAGGTATACTTACCAACCCATCAGTAGGTCCACAGTCATCTCGGGCAACCCGTGCAACCTTAAGAATCAAACAGTGAAAATGGGCCCCTAGGCCCATAATGCAGGCCCACGTGGGTCCACCAACCGTGTAGCCCACATAGCCTAAAAATGGTCTCGGCCATGTAATTTACCCAGTTTGGCCCAATATTCTCCACACGTTTGTATGGTTTACCTGTGTAGGGCCCGCAAGCCTGTTGGGCGCACACAGTCTATTTCGGCCCGACATGGCCCAAAAATAGCCTACGACAACGAAACCGCTCATGGTAGCCTCGATAGTCTAACGCCCATGTTTTATGCATTCAGTTTACTACACGAGCGAGCGCTCGTTCGTGTAGCGTCAATTGTCATATTTTTTCAGCTTTTGCCAGTTTACGATTTGAGTAGTGTTTACACACCTTGTTTCGATTCGTCACGAACAGTCACTTAAGCACTCACCAACCTACAATTGGTCAATCAACACCACCATCAGTCCCACTTTACAGTTAAAAAAAAACCCAAAACTAACAATCCATTCATAGAATAGAGTAGCGTTACCTTCAATCAAACCACGGTGATTCCCACGAATCTTAGTCTCTAGCAATTGATTAGGAGTTCCCTGAATCCTGCCTTAACTGCCATACAATTGTTATCAGTTACCACTTATGGCAGAAGAAGAAAGGGAATAATGATTCGTCTCTAGCACTTACTGAAAGAGAATAAAAGAACCGAATAGTGGAAGGATTTGGCACTAGCACAGCCCCTCGTTCTCAATTTATAGCTGTCAAAAATAGTTAAACAGAACCCCACTTTAGTAACTAAAAAACTGAAACTTTAAGTGGCATACTCACTTACCGATAAGGTGCAGTAAACCATTGAACAAGATGGAGGCTCAGAACGTTTGAAAGAAGAAAGGAGCAAAGTCAATCGGTAGAGGAAGAGGAATGGTTTCGGCAGTGATCAGAATTGGGAAATCTACAGCACAAAATTTGAGGGGGAGGAAGAAGAGAAATAGTTTAGCGGAGAAGAGGTTTCGGCAGAGGGGAAAGAAAAAATGAAAAAGGGGAGAAGGTATATTCAGCTTGGGAAAAGAAACAAGAAGAGGCAATTGAGAGAGGCAATATTCAGCCAAAGAAAGGTTGTCAAAATATGAAAGAAGTGAATAGAAGAAAATGCCAAAAACCCCTACCACATTCGGCCTTCAAGCAAAAAGATATAAAAATACCAATTACTCAGCAAAACCCGAAAATGAGGAGTATCCCCCGTCTGGCCGAATTCATGAGTGCCCAACAGTCCAATTTCGGCACAACTCTCCCTCTCCCCTCACTCTCCTTGATTTTCTCCTAAAATCCCTCCTCAAATATCTCCACCTGATTACACCTCCCCTCAACCACTCAATTTGAATTCTTTTCAACCATTTCAGTGTTTCAGTCAAACTACAGTTCCTCCACAGCACAGCAGCAAAATAAACACTCCCTTTCCTCCACCAAGATTCGGACCTCAGTCCTCTTGCATGGGTAACACGCCACTTACCCCCTAGACCAGCAGGCTTTTTATGTCTTGCTTTTACCCACGGTAATTTAAAAGCCTAGTAACTATAGGCAAGGGTTTATTCCCTAAAAACAAAACATTTTGCACAAGCCCAGGCTTGAACCCAGGACTTCTCAGACACTCCCAAACACACCCAAATCACTTAACCACTGAAGCAAACATGAATTTATTTTACAAACATACAAAAAAATGAATACCTAGATTTTGTGGCGTTACAAACGGTGCTAAATGTCAAATGATCAATTTGGTATTTTTGGTGTGAATTTGATAGGTAAATAAAGTGGTAAGTTTTGGCATAAACTTAGTCATAAATTGATTGAACTTTTGGCTAAACTATGCATATGGTTATAGATGTTTAATTGATTTGATTGAGGTACCCTTTGGGTATACTGGTTGTATGCACATATACCTTATTGGTTTAGCTTGTGGATGCATTTTTTGGTGCACTTTGAATGCTTGTTACATGTGGAAAATTGGTTGTAGGTGTGTGCATGATTGGGTGAGAAAAATGGCGTGGAAATAGCCTATTTTTCGTTCATATAGCCAAGGACATGGGAATGTATGACACACGGCCATGCGACATGGACGTGTGTGCCCTGTAGATTTCAAAGGGTTGAAAGTTAGGTAGTTACATGGCCTAATACACGGCCTTGCACATGGACGTGTGAGGCCACTTTGAAGGGTACATAGACGTGTGGCTTGGTCGTGTGACCCAAGTTAGAGAGTCACACAGTCATGGACACGAGCTGGGACACGGCCATATGTCATTAGTTCAAATGCCCACAATAGCCTGAGACACGGACGTGTGTCTCAATCGTGTGAATCACACGGCTGTGTGACCCTTGATGTTTGAAAATTTTCATCTTTTTCCTAAAAAAATTATATGTTCCTGATTTAGTGCCGACTTGTTTCTAATGTGTTCTTTGGTCCTCGAGGGCTCGTATAAGGGACAATATGTATGTCATTGATTGGTATTGTTGTGATTGATGTTATGAATTAAAATGTTTAAAATTTTGTTAGTTTTGAAACGTAAACTCCGATAGTGCTCTGTAACCCTATTCTGGCAATGGACACGGGTTAGGGGTGTTACACGCAGTACGCCCAATGGCATATATAGAACACAAACAAACTCAATACACCAACTTACTTATCACTTGGGCATATATTGTACACCAATTTAACACAACTCAGACAACCCATCATCATGATAGCCACGTACCTAAAATATAGAATCAAAAGCATATCATATAGTCTCGTTCACATACATTCTATCACATCCCAAAAATCGAGTTAGAAGAAATTGGGTTAGTGAAATCAAGAGTTGTCACGTCTTGATTTTTAGTTAAGATTGTGAAAATTGTATCAAGTGAATTAATTTGGTTTAGTGGTTCACGGATGTGAGTAGTGTGTGCGAGATTCCTAGTTTGAATCCTTTGCCTTGTATTTTTGTTAGTTTTGCCTAAATCCTTTCTTTCTAACATCTGATTTAAAAATTATTTTCGGTCATCTAATGGCAACGATGAGCCTAGTGGTTCAGTGGTTAAGCTTCTGTATACCTTTTTTGTTCTGTGTTCGAATCCCTACGTAGGCATAGTGGAAAAATTGATTTTGTTTTGGACCCTTGGAAATTCTATCCAGAGGAGGATATGGTAGTGGGTAGTTTGAATTTGTTTCTATTTTATTATATTTATTATTTTATTCTATTATATTCTCTTAAAATAATAATAAGTTGTTTTCCTTAATTTTTTCCCTTTTTCCTTCAATCTTTTATCTTATTTCTACCATTTCATTTTTGTTGTTTCATTTTCAATTTTTTTTTGAAATTTTTGTTTATTCTTCACCTTTTTCCCAAATATGGCTATCACGCAAGCCTTTCTTTTTAATTTTTTTAATCCTAATACAGTGCTTTTGAGGTGTTGGGTAAGGTTTTAGTTTCTTTTTAATGATGTTTATTTTTGTACTTATTAAGTTATTTGAGAAGGAGGTGATATTAATATAGGTCTTTGTGCTTTGGTACAATTATGAAAAGATCGTGAGATGGTAGATCCTCCGACGAACTAAATTCTCTTTTTAGGTCGCTGTTTCGAACAAGAGTAAGTAATTTTCGCTGTGGTAGGAGTTGCTTTGTTCTGTAAATAAGGTTTGTTTGATGATGGTTGTATCAGTTTGGTCAATCGAGTTAGAAAAAGTCGTGTTAATTAATTTGTATGAGTTGTCGGTTTAGGTACTGACTAATTGCTCGTGAAGCTACATCAGGAAATATTAAGGTGTATGATTCTAACAAAAAACATCGATTGGAACAAGGAAAAACTCAAAAATAGAGGCTATTTCCAAAACTGTTCTATCTCACACGGCCGTCTGCCAAACTGTATGGACTACATTGTCTGGGAAATTTGGGTCGTGCGGGCTCATTTTTCGAAAATTTTCCACTTAGGCTTGTTTGACTCAAAAATGCGTAATTAGACCATCTGTGGGGTCCGTTTGGTACAAATAAGACTCGAAATGTGGCATCTGTCAAGATGTGTTAGTATGTGCTATGGTTAAGGTAAGTGAAAAACTTGTGTACGATCTGTGCTTCGATAACTCTGAAAGTACGATTACGTGTAAAACGTGCATGACACCTGTATGTAAAATAATTGTTAGTATAAGCAATATGATATGCTATAATTTGTATAAGTTATGTGTTGTGTTACGATCCGTATAATATAATTTCAAAAGTACAATACCTATAGTGTAAACTACCCAACAATGAAAAAAATGAGTTGAACAAGCATTGATTCAGTCTTATATTATCAGAATAGTGTATGAGTACAAGCATAAGGATTTTTTAAACTGAATTGAACGAAATTTAGAGTTCGCATAAGGTTTTTTTAAACTGAATTGAACAAAAATTAGAATTCAAGGACTAATCATAAGTTTTCCAATTTTATCAAGAAAAGGTCCTAAATGCAAAATTTTTCATGAGAAATTCATAATTCATGTTGACAAGAATAAAATATGGGAATTATAGAGGATTGAGTACCTTGAATGGAATAACGTATATTGAAGAGGCTAAACAGCGCAAATTGATAATTTTTTCATGACAGGATATTTTTATTATTTCTCAAGTAGTGTATGATAAAAGTAATATATTGATTATATAATTGATGTAAAAAATTAATATGGACCTTCATGAGGTGATGTGAAGGTTAAATGTGCTAAATGTCATATTTGGATTTAATTGAAGTGAAATGATAAATAAAAAAAAAAGAACTAAAAGTACAATTTCTCCATCAATGAATATTCAAGACTCTTCATGAATATTACAAAGAGATATTTTGATGTTAAATAAAAAAGGGGTCATAGTTTTTGGAATTCTTAACATAGAAAAAGGAAGGCCACATGTTTTAAAAATGATGTTTGACTTTGACTAGATATTTGATTAAAGAAAGAAAGAAAAGATAAAAGCTTCATCCTTTTCCTATTCTTTTTGTCATCCTTCTCTCTTGAAGAAAAGATAATTTCTTTTCTCATTTCTTCATCTTGTCTCTTTAATCCGACAAAAATTTATACAACCCAAGTTATTTCTTGTTAAAACCTTGAATAAAACACATTTTCAAGGTAGTTTTCACCATCACCTTCATCATTGAAAGGATGGGTTTTCATGAGCTAGAAAGAGAAAGCTTGAAGTAGAGTAAGAAAGTGAAGAATAAGGTACGAAATTATTTTTTTTGTTATCTCTAGTATTTAAGCTTATGTTGCATAAGTTTTACATGTACATAATTATGGGTATTATGTCACACCTAGGAAAGTCAAAGCTTTACTTGTAATAGTGATTTTGGGTACTAAATTAAAAAGCTTACAAATTTAGTGGGCTCTAATGCAAACAAGAGGGATATACGGGTTGGTTGTGGAAAGGTTGGATTTCAACCTTTAGTTCGGTTACGCTTGAACCAAAGGTTTCTTTGGTAAGAAACATGATCATTATGGGCATGTACACTTGGCTGTTGAATTGATATCAGTGAAGAAGTGCGAGAGTATTATCATATAAGAGAGATTTGTTCGCTGGGCTATTCTTTCATTATTTTCTAATATTCCTTCATCTTTTTCTCTGATCTGTTCTGGAATAAAGAAGGGTTAAAGAGTGTTATGCATGGAGGAATAGACTAAAGTGTGAGCCTAAGAAACTAGAAATTTTGTAAGCTGGTAAGCTTCCTAACCTCTTTGTATTAACAAATTTAATAAAAGGAAAGAAATTTAAGGATTTTAGTTATCTTTTGGTTCTATTCTATTATAGGTAAGGTTGATTAATCATTTAAATGGCCTCTGCATGCAAGCAAATTATGGTTCTTATGATATGAATTATCTTCGTTGGAAATTCTAAAATGGTTGTTATGTTTTGTATGTTGAAGGATTTGGCATCAACCTTCAGGTGAGTTCCATAACTCAGGTCTTAGATGGTTGTTCTCATATTTTCAATATCCTATGTTGGGTAGGTTAATTTTTATTCTCCAAATGATGAATTATTCTACGGTTGAATGATGATATATCGTGATGCATGTTGTGTGTAGATACGAAAATGTTATACTGGTTGTATGTTTAACCACGTTGAATAGGTGAAATGTTTGGCGTAATGTGTGTTATGCATGAAAAGTAGTATTGGTTGACTACTTGTGTATGAATGCATGTGTATAAATGATATGCGGAGTTGTTGAGGCTTTCAAAGTGTGTTTTTGATGGAAGGAGTAATGGAGAAGGTGAATATGATATGTCATAAGTTTTGCCTCTGGTATGGTATGTGAATGCAAATCAATATTGGCGAATGACCCTGGTCTTGCGGGGGAACACTTATGTGTTCATATTAACAATGAGGATTTGCGGAGGTTCGAGTGAACTGTACAGAGAAAGGTGTGCACCAATATATGAAAGTCTTTTATGGGTAGTATGAAAGCCCTTTAAGGGTGGGAAAAGACTCTACGGAGTTGGAGGATTTAAGCTGTATAAATGAAATGCAAGTCCATGGTCACAGTATGATCCAATGGAGGTCCGCAACTATGTTTCCCAATTACTGGACCCACTTTTATAATTTCACCAAGAATGAGTTTGATTACTTGTAATCTACTACTATGTGTGAATACAAAGGTACAAGCTATCTATCTATGTGAATTGTATGTGAGATGTGACAGTCCACCAGATTCATCTACTCAATTGAGATGAGCTATTTTTTTTTATTAATCCGTAATGGGGATCTTCTTCTAAGAATCTGCATTTTACGAGTCCACATATGAAAGATATGACAGTCCGTTAGGACTATCTTACAAGTATGATTCCTTAAATAAGGGATTCGCTCATATGAATCTGCCTACATGTTATTTGTTTCTAAGAGTAGACCACTATGAATGGGCTATTTGTTATTGTGAGACAGATGCAAGTTATGAATATGTTCTTTAAGCTTAGTGTTGAAGCTAGAGATAGAATTCTATCTTATGAATGTTTGCGAAATTGCTCGCATATTGGAATCTATTTTTATATAAAGATATCTCTTATAAGTCTGGATCTAAATATATGAATCCGTAAGCCACTATCCACATATACTTGGCCTTCTAAGAAGGGGCTAGTCACCAACATGGTCTATCTCTCAAGTAGAAGATGCAAAAACTATCCGTCAAAGGAAATGTCCGCAGGATTCAACCGTTATGTGCTAATCCGCCATAAGGTATTCAAAGAAGGTAGTCTACACCTATACCAAAGGTGAGTTGGTAATACGATGTCAGTTATCCAATCATTGAAAACGAGCAAATAACAAGTATTCCCCAAAGGGGTTCCATAAAAAGAAGTAAGGAAGAGGAAGTCTGTAATCCCCTAAACCCGGCCTAGACATTATGGCCGAATCTCGAGGATCACATTGGCCATATTGATGATGTAGAAAATCATTTAGCTATATTCTCTTAAAAATCACCATTGCTAAAAACATCCTTGTTAAGAAAATAGAATTTTGTTTGAAATGGTTTATCTTTAGAGAACTCAAGTGTTGATATATATATTTTTAGAAAGAGTCGTACTTGAATTAAAACATCGTAGCAGATAATTTGCATATCTAAAACTTGTTTGTCATTTTCAAAACGTAGATTTAATATATATATATATATATCTCATAAAATATCAATTTTGTGAGTAGATAATGTTGAGTTTTGAAAACAAAGCATTAAATTTTGAAAACACCCTTGTTGGGCCTTGTTTGATTTAGTTATGAAAAATCTATCATTTAGTTATGAAAAATCTATCATAAATTTTCAATTTCACAATCTTTTAAATGATCATTTTGAAACCTAAATCATGCAAAAAAATCAAAAATCAAAATAATCCAAAGTCCAAAAGAAAATCCCAAGAAAAAGTCCACAGTAATAAAAACACATCCCCGAAATATCGAGTACCAAAATAATATATTTTTTTTGAAAATGACCGAGAGCACCTCCGTAAGCCGAGCTTGTAACACCCCTCACCCATACTCAACGCCAAAATAGGGTTACGAAGCATTACCAGACTTATTATACAATTAAACAAACATTTATCATACAATTACAAATTTCATATACAAGTCATTCATAATCAATCACATTGTCCCTAATACGAGCCTACAAGGCCCAAAAAATGCTTTAGAAGTGGTTCGGGACTAAACCGATAACTTAGGAAACTCTTAGAAAACTTAGAAATTTTTTCCAAAATACCGGGGACACACGCCCGTGTGGCCCAGCCATGTGTCTCACACTGCCAAACATACGCCCGTGTCACAGGCCGTGTGGACATTCGAATTGGGATCACATGGTCGTGTCCTAGCCTTGCTCAACCCCGTGTAACTATCTGACTTGGGTCACACGACCAACCAAATGCCCGTGTGCCTCTCGAAATGGCCTCACACACCCGTGTGCCAGGCCATGCGCTAGGCTGTGCCAATCCTGTAGGGTATACTGACTTATGCCACACGAGCAAGTCACATGCCCATGTGTTGGGCCGTGTGGAGCATACTGACTTGATTTTTAATTACACACCAGGGGACACATGGCCGTTTAACCTGACACACGCCTGTGTCTCTGCCCGTGTGGACAAAAATAGGCTATTTACCTAGCCATCTTGCCACCCAAATTGGCATATACCTACACCAAATCAAATGGCACACAATATGGCATAAATAAGCATTCAATCAATCTCAACTAAACATGATTCATACCATTTCAATACCAAAAACAACAAGGCACATATGTACCACAACATACCATTCAATTCATACCAATCCCACATTCTCAAATTACCTAAATGGTCACATTTCATTTATGCATCTCATTTACCTAAATCACAAGCAAACCACTCTAACATTTCAATTATATAGTATACCTAATTGCTAAATCTCAACAAGCATTACTTATTAATTATTAACCACACATTTAAAGGCCAATTACACATATTTATACATGAGCAATACATGCCAAATATAAGCCAAATCATATGGCAAAATGCATAACACATCATTCTTCATTTACAAGCCAACTTAAATGGCTAAATCCATTACCAAAATATACCAAAATGACCACAACTCCTATACATGCTATATAACCAAAACATAAGCTCAAAAGTACCAAAATAGAAGCTTGATAGTGTGATGAGGTCTCCGACAATTCCCAAACCTGAGCTAGCTTCGAGAACATTATAAAACACGGAAAATAAAAAAAAGTAAGCTATAAAGCTTAGTAAGCTTATATGTTGAATAAGTAAAACTTACCAACCAACAATTCAATAACATAAACATCATATAATGCAATTCAAATTTGAAGCATAACTTAACATATGATTTCAATCCAAGAGTAAGCACAATTTCCATTAAATTCTTCGATTCAATGATCGTGTAGTTCACATACATACATGTACAAGCTCGTATTGATCTCATACTCATCCATATCTTTGATACACCTGTTGAACCATTTAGAATACTATCAGATACTCGTGAATCTCGTACACTAAGTGCCACACATATAGCCAAAGCTATCTCAATCTCATATCACATATAATGCTCACCTCGAGCTATCAATGGGTCTACCCACACAAGCTGACGATCATGAAAATGCTACACAGTGCTGCTCAGACAAGCTGACGAGAATCTGCAACACATGTCAGATAAATCAGCCACCGGTAGAACATACGGACTAGCACCCAATCACATAACCCCTAATGACATGTCATTTGTATCATAATCTATTCCTAAGGTTCAACCGGGATTTCACACATGCCAAATCACCGTCAAATATATTCGCAAGGTTTTATTCACAATTTATGCAATATTAAAGCATTTGAAACACAATTATAATAATGCTTATTACATACGAACTCACCTTGAATGCAAAAACGAGGAAATAAGTCGATTAATCTGATACCTTGTTTTTCCCCGATCTAAATCCGAATTTTGCTTTTCTTGATCTATATGTAATCAAAATTAACTTATTTAATCATCACTCTAGTCAATTTAGTCCAAAATACACATTAAGGCAACTTTTCACTTTTGCCTCTAATATTTCAACATTTTTACAATTTAGTCCTTATCTTATAAAAATTCAATTTCATGCAATTCAACCTACACCCATGCTAGTTGAATTTCAATTAAGTCCCTAGTAGCCCACATTTTTCATTTATTTCACAATTTAACTATGAATTTTACACATTTCGCAATTTAATCCCTATTTGGAGATTTTACTAAAAATCACTTCACAAATGTTGTTTATCTAACAACAACCATACATTTTCTATCATTAAACATCAAAATACACATACATTAATCAATGTTAAAACCCTAAAGCTTTAACAGTTTTTTAAATTAGTCCCTGGGCTAGCTAGATTAAGCTGCAACGATCTCAAAAACATAGAAATCATTAAAAACGGGACAAAAATGAACTTACATGCACAAGGAGACTTGGCCAAACCTTGAAGCTCTATCTATGGTGTTTTTCTTAGCTTAATTTCGGTTAGGGTGAAGAAGATGGACAAAAGAAATGGTTTTATTATACTTATTTAATCTTTAATTATCAATTTACAATATTAACCTTATTATAAAATTATTTAAAACATCCATTTGATGTCCATAAATGTCCACCCATTACATAAATGGTATAATTACAACATAAGGACCTACACTTTAAAGTTCTATAGCTATTAGACACTTTTAGCTAATAGAACTCAAGTTTTACACTTTACGCGATTTAGTCCTTTTTATCAAATTGAGCATTTAAACGATAAAATTTCTTAACGAAATTTTCACACAATCACACTATCATACTGTAGACATTAAAATAATAATAAAATAATTATTTTGACCTTAGATTTGTGGTCCTAAAATCGCTGTTCCTATTTGACTAAAAATGGGCTGTTATAGAGCCCGTGCTAACCATGATTATTTTCTAAAAAGTCAAAATTAAAAAGGGGTGAGCTTTAAAAGCCCAATGTCAGATCAACACAAATATCATCACATACATATCAAAATATCAATCTCATCATATCAATCATCATAATAATCACAAGTTCTAATATTGATAATTCTGCCTGAACATGTCGATGCATACTTCAAAATGAAGCACATTTTATAAAATTTCCTACCCATATTGCTACACACCATATATCGAGTTCCCCAGGACTCATCCATCCAATAACACACCATTTGTGGACAAGCCATCACATAAATGCAGATAAATGGCCACATAACACATTGTGGACAAACCACTGCATATTTGTTGATAACAGTCACATAATCGCAGATAAACTATCACATAACTTCCACCTTTCATAACACCCCACCCCATGCATGTGGTATGGCAATTTTACATTTTAACACATATTATTCAATTTTACACTTAGGTATGTAAACATGCTCTCATAATCACATATCATTTATTGATCACTTATAATCACTTTAACATGTTAAACATGCTTTTCATATTAGATCATGGATCTCAATTATCACATACACATATAAGTGTAACAGTCCGGTTTAGACCCTAGTCGGAACAGTGGTTTCAGGACCACAAATCCGAGTTAGTAAAATATTTTAATATTATTTTTTGTGCCATTGTTATGTGATTAAGCATGTGTTAAAGTTCCGTAAGTTAATTTTTCTGTTTTTGTGCTTAATTTGAAAAAAGGATTAAATTGCATTAAATGCAAAATTTTCATGTTATTTGTTAAAGCACATATGTGTTGTGGCTTTTAAAAGAAGAGGCCTTATGAGGCAATTAAACCACTATTTAGTTAGTGGATGGATAAAGGACAAATATGCCCTTATTATATGTTTGTTAAATTATTAATTGAAGGGATATTTTAGTAAAAAGTATAATAACATGATAATAAGTAAAAGAAACAATTGAAAGATGATAGTTATCATCTTATTCTAGCCGAAAATTAGCAAAGAAAAAGAGGCAATAAGCCAAGCTAAGTTTCGTCCATATCTAATCTCAAATTAAGGTATGTTTTGACTTTGGTTTTTGATGATTTTTATGTTCTTGAGATTGTTGCTTAGTCTACTATCAAGCACATGTTGTAATTTGAAGAATTGGTTATGTTTATGAAATGTGCCATTGATGAAATGGTGAGCTTTGTGATGAGTATTGGTGTTAAATGAAAGATATGTGTTAAATGAACATGTTTTATTCTTGAATTTTTGATGAATTTAGTTAATTAGGGCTAAGTTGTGAAAATAGTGTTTTGAGGGATTAAATTGTGAATTTGATGAAATGTTTTGACTTGTATGAGATACATGAGCATTCGGCTAAGTATGAGTATATGGTGATTTTGTATATTTGATGTTTTGAGAAAAAATATATGGTGATTTTGTATATTTGATGTTTTGAGAAAAAAGGACTAAATTAATAAAATGTGCAAATGTGAGGGCTAAGTTGTAAATAGCCCTAAATGTATGTTTTTGGATTGAATTGAATAAGTTGATGAATGAAAGGGTTAAATTTGAATATGTATAGATCAAGAACCGATGAAAATAGACTTAGATCGCGGGAAATTGAAAGTAATCGAGTAACCGTATCCGTTTCCGTTAAATCGAACTCGAGGTAAGTCAATATACAAATAAATGTACTTATATGAAATTATTTGTGTATTTATGGAATATGAATTACCATGAACATCTATTGTGGTGGAATGTATATGAAATAAGGTTACGAATAAGTCGACAAGTTGATAATATTCGAGAACTCCCGTTTGAACCTAGGAATAGATAGGTGTCCGTAATGTGATATCATGTAAGACCACGTCTGGGACGTTGGCATCTATATGAGATTTATGTGTAATTCCATGTCCGGGACATTGGCGTCGTATTTATTCATGTAAGACCCTATTTGGTACAGTGGCTGTAACACCCCATACCCGGTCCATACGTTATGACCAGATCTGGTATGTTACAGGAAAGAAGATTTTGAAATCTTAACGGAACATCATGATTTAAAAACCATTTTTATTGCATGTCTTTGTTGAAAGATGTTTTAAAGTTTTCTTGAAAGTATTGGGCCGACTAAGATTGTAAATAAATTTGTTATTTTACCAAAACCAAAACCAACAAATCTCAAAAGAGTGACATTTGAAAACAAAGTTGCAATTTGTAATAAATCTCCAAATTAAGTAGTTACTCGCAACCATCTTTTGTTAATACTTTGGAAAATTATTTGTTTTTGTTTTAGATTTTCGGTAAATCCCCATATTCGATAGTTTATAAAATATGCAGTATCAGCATTAAAATCCAAATCCAAAATTAATGTTAAAGCGGTCTTATTACAAAATAAAATCCCGAAGTAAAGTAGTTCAAAAATAAAGTACGAAGTTTACGAATAAAATAGTATGCATGGCCACCTCGAGTCCGTCTCGGCTCCAAACCCCCGATCTAGCGATTACCTGTAAAATTTAGCAGAGGGGTGAGTCACCGAGACTCAGTGTGTAAATCCCCGTATAACGCAAACTGGCCTTAAGCCCACATAGTATAGCATGATAATCATGTATGCAATCTAGCCCAAACAGTTTATTTTTCCATCCTCCACATCTCCTGAATCTACCCAACATATGTGGCACCCAGCCACTATGGTACCAAACCACTGGTGACAGAGTCACAAAATATAATATGTGGGGCCAACCCACTATGGTACCAAACCACTGGTGACAATCCCTGATGTAGATATGTGGGGCCAACCCACTGTGTTACCAAACCACTGGGACGAGTCAGTGAAATAATATACGTGGTGCCAAACCACTGTGGTACCAAACCACTGAGACATAGTCATTGGATAATATTATGTGGGGCCAACCCACTGTGGTACCAAACCACTGTGACAGTCTTAGAATCCTGCTTCCCCTCTTCACACCATATCCCAAGTCCATGCACATGTTCACATACTGAGATGAATATGATCATGCTTCCAATGCACAACAGTCAACCATTTCATACATATATATATTTGTTCATAACAAATCATAGCGGAACTTACCCGACGTGCCCAACCTTACCCACGAGGATATCTTGACGATCAATACCGTCATTTCAACTTTTAGCTAACACAGTTAATAACGCAAACAGTAAAGAAGCGAGTGAGTAATACACACCTGATAACACGTAACACTAAACTTTCTACGTCGATGCTTTCCCTAGCAGAGACAATGGCTATTTGCCTATCCCAAGCAAACGTCGGCTCTCTACCACAAACTGGCAGATAGTCTCAAACTGTCGACACCGCACGCCTTTTAAACTTTGGAGTGGCGGCTATGGGTACACTCCCCTCCTCAGCTTGACCGTTTCTTGAATCCATGAAATATACTTGATCAGAGGTCGAGAAAACGTCGATTGACTATCAAAAGAATTGATGAAAGCCGACTACAACCAATAGGGATATAATAACCAAGAACCTAGAAGAAGTGACTCCTACCTTGGTAAATGATGAACCACACAGCAACCGGTTCGGCCTTGAATCAAAGATGAATTATGAGAGAACCAAAAGTTCGGCCTAGCACGAGATTACCTTGCGTTATTGATGAAAAAACTTAAAGAAGAAAAATATTGCACGAGATTACCTTGCGTTATTGATGAAGAAAACCAAGATAGATTTGGCCGAGAAGAATAGCCCTTCACGCCTTAGGCTATACGAGCAGCATCCATTCGAGTTGATAAAGAACCAAAGGTTCGGTTAGTGAGGAAGGAGATAGAAGATTCGGTTTTCAACAAAAGAGAGAGAAGAGAATCATTACCTTCAACCACCAAGTAACAGGATGAAACTGATTCACAAAACCAAGGGAGCTATTCAGCTAAAGAGAGAAAAGGAAAACAAAAGGTGTCAATGGAGATGGTGCAAGGTTTCGGCTAAAGAATAAGATGAGTTTGAGAGATGATTCGACTAGAGAAGAAAATGGCAGAGAAGAGGGAGAGTTTCGGTTTGGCAAGAGAGGAGATGATAGAAAGAAAAGAAGAAAAAGGAAGGGTGCTCACACAACTTTCGGCTAGAGTCAACAAAGCAAAGGGGAACAATAGAAGAACTGACAGTTTCGGCATAGAGAAAATAGGAAACTGAAAATGAGAGAAAAGGAGAACTTAAGGAGACTAGCAAAATCGGCACTCTCTCCCCCACAAATGACCGAATATGCAAACAAAATGGAAATGAAATAAATGCCTACAGCCTCAAGAATTTCGACACACCACCTAGCTAGCACTAAACCGAATCCTCCCCCCTTCAAACTTCGCACATTCGGCCATCACTTCCACCAACACCAAATCCCATGCGTTTCTCCTACTTTCACTCCCCTTCATTCATTTGAATCAATTTGACCCCTTCTAACTCCACCACCTCCCCATGGCCACCCATTTCAAATGCTTTGACTCCTTCAACCAACCACCATGGAGAGTCCTTGCCGAAACCACTACCTTAGCTCCCTAAGTGCAAAAATAAAGCTTCCGAATGTTGTTAATGCGACTCAAACTTCTTCCCCCTGCTGCTCCCTTGTGACGCCACACCCCTGCACCTTAAGTGGCGTCTTCTTGCCACTCTACCACTCTTCTTCTTACGTCAACAACCACAAGAAATTACCCTTAAGACCTGCCTCAACCAGCTCTCAACTAAAGTGCCTAAAAACAAAATTTTCACCCAGGCTCTAGCTTGACCCTGAGCCTTCCCGGGACCCCCAAACACACAGAAAACTTAGAAATGCAAAACCCTTAATTCCAGGATGTTACAGTTCTACCCCCTTAAAGAAATTTTAGCCTCGAAATTTACCTGGTCAAAAGAGGTGAGGGTATTGCTGTCGTATCACATCCTCTGGCTCTCACGTGGCTTCCTTTAAACCGTGGTTCTGCCACAACACTTTAACCAACGGAATCGTCTTTCTCCGCAATACTTTAACATCTCGGTCTAAGATCTGAATTGGTTCCTCTTTAAAGGATAAATCAGGTCTTACTTCGATTTCTCCCACCGGCACTATGTGAGATGGATCCGAACGGTAGCGCCTTAACATTGAGACATAGAATACATCATGTATTTGCCCCAATTTCGGTGGTAACTCGAGCTGATAAGCTACTGGTCCTACACGCTTCAGTACATGATAAGGCCCGATGAACCTGGGGCTCAGCTTGCCCTTCCGTCCAAATTTTAAAACTTTCTTCCACGGTGAAACTTTCAGAAAAACCCAATCACCCACTGCAAATTCTATATCCTTATGCTTCAGGTCCGCATAAGATTTCTGCTTGTCGAAAGCTTCATTCAACCGAGTTCGAATCAACTTAACCTTTTCCTCTGTTCCTGAAACCAATTCTGGACCCAACAATTATCGCTCACTCAACTCTGTCCAGCAAGTAGGAGTGTGACACTTCCGACCCTACAACGCTTCATAGGGTGACATCCGAATACTAGATTGATAGCTGTTATTGTATGCGAATTCTACCAACGAGAAGAACTCCTCCCAACTACCCCTGAAATCTATAACACAGCCTCTCAACATGTCTTCCAAGATCTGAATTACCCTCTCGCATGACCATCGATGCATGGATGAAACGCCAGGTCTTTGAAATCCAATCTTGTACCCAATGCTTGATGCAACGCCTTCCAGAACTGCGATGTAAACCTGGGGTCTCTGCCAGATATAATAGACACAGGTACCCCATGCAACCTCACAGTCTCCGCCACATACAACTTGGCTAACTTCTGTACCCGAATCGATATAAAGTGAGCGGAATTCGTCAACCGATCGACAATTACCCAAAGCAAATCTTTCTTTGCAGGCATAAGGGGTAGCCCACTCACAAACTCCATCGTTATCCGTTCCCACTTCCAAAGTGGAATCTTCACCGGTTGTAGCAATCCCGAAGATAGTTGATGTTCCGCCTTCATCTGCTGACGCGTGAAGCACTTACTTACAAAATCAGTCACCTCTTGCTTCAAACCCGGCCACCAAAACTATTTGCGCAGATCCTGATACATTTTACTCCCGCCAGGATGCATAGCGTATGGGCTACTATGCGCTTCCTGTAGAATCTTCTGCGTTAACTCAAAATCCTTTGGCATACAAGCCTTTCCACGAAAACACAACACCTCCTAACTGTTCAAAATAAAATCTTCTGTCTCATCACCCTCTACCAGCTGAAATTTTGAACTTAGAGATTTATCTGCCAACTGCTTCTCTCTAATTCGACTGAGCTAAGAAGGCTTCACTTGAAGTTCTGCTAGCAAACTTCCATCATCATACAAGCTGAGACAAGCAAACATTGCCCTCAAGCCCGTTATTACGTTACAGCTCAACGCATCTGCCACCACGTTAGCTTTACCCGGGTGGTATTCAATCAAACAGTCGTAGTCCTTCAACAATTCAATCCACCTCCGCTGCCTTAAATTCAACTCCTTCTGGGTAAGGAGATATTTCAGGCTCTTGTTGTCTGTATAGATGATCGACTTCTCCCCACACAGATAGTGTCTCCAAATTTTCAGAGCGAACACTACCACATCTAACTCCAGATCATGCGTGGGATAATTCACCTCATGTGGTCTCAACTACCGAGACACGTATGCTACCACCTTCCCCTCTTGCATCAACACACATCCTAACCCCGTGTGCGACGCATCACAGTAAACAACAAACTCCTTCCCACCCTAAGACCGAATCAACACCGGTGCCTCAGTCAAAATCCTCTTCAACTTATCAAAACTTTCTTTTTGCTTATCTGACCAAGCAAACGGTACCCCTTTCCGTAATAACTTGGTTAACGGTGCAACTATTAACGAGAACCCCTCAACAAACCTTCTGTAGTACCCAGCCAAACCAAGAAAACTCCAAATTTTAGCCACGGGCTTAGGCGGTTTCCAATCCAACACAACTTCAATTTTTCGGGTATCCACCCTAATTCCCTCAGCAGGCATAACATGCCCCAGAAAGGTAACTTCTTTAACCAGAATTCACACTTACTGAATTTGGCGTACAACTGCTTTTCTCTCAAAATTTGCAGAACCACCCGAAGATACGAATCATGCTCCTCTTCTATACTTGAATAAACCAAAATATCATCTATGAATACTACAACAAACCAGTTCAGATAGGGTTGTAACACTCGGTTCATCGTGTCCATAAACACAGCTGGTGCATTCGTCAACCCGAACAGCATCACTAAGAACTCGTAGTGACCATAACGAGTTCGAAAAGCTGTCTTATGAATATCTTCCTCCTTGACCTTAAAGTGATGATAGCCTGACCTCAAATCTATCTTTGAAAAGACCGAAACGCCTCGCAGTGATCGAACAAATCATCAATCCTTGGCAACGGGTGCTTGTTCTTGATCGTTAGCTTGTTCAACTGCCAGTAGTCAATGCACATCCACATCGACCCGTCCTTCTTCTTAACAAATAACACCAGTGCTCCCCAAGGTGACACACTTGGTCGGATAAAACCTCGGTCCAACAGTTCCTGAATCTGGGCTTTGAGTTCCACCATCTCCTTCGGCGCCGTTCTATACGGAGCAATGGACACTAGCGCTGTTCCTGGAAGCAGATCAATACCGAACTCCACCTCACGATCTGGAGGTAACCCAGGAAGCTCGTCTAGGAAGACGTCTATAAACTCCTTCACTATTCTAACATCCTTTACGGTCAACTCCTTGGCTTCCAATGCACTAACAAAAGCTAGGAAAACCTCACATCCTTTCCTCACCATCCTTTCAGCCTTGAGAGCAGACACTACATTAGACAAATAGTTCGTTCTTTCGCCAATCACTAGCACCTCATTATCCCCTGATGTCTTCAACACCATGCGCTTAGCGGCACAATCCAATTTTACTCGATACTTCATTAACCAGTCCATGCCTAAGATTAGATCGAACTCACCGAACGACAGCCAGGAAAACTATCCCTTGTACTTCTAAAGGCACACTCTTAAGGAGTTTGTTCACCACTACAGATTGTCCTAAAGGGCTAATTGCAGTCATCTCTCTAGAAGCAATCTCAGATTCTATGTTCAATGTTCCAGACATAGTACTAGCAACATAGGAATGCGTAGACCCAATATCAATCAATGCAGAAAAGGGCAAACCAAAAATAAGGAATGTACCAGTTATGACGTCTGGTGCATCGCCCTCCTCTCGGTGTCTGGCTGCATAAACCAACCCAGGTTGTCTCGCATCTGTGTTCCCAGCACATCTACCTGACGCTCCACGCCCTCGACCAAAGCCGTTTCCTCCTCTGGCCGGACCACGACCTCTCTGTGGTTGCTGCCCACCTCTTCTGAATTGCGCATGTCCTTGACCTTCCGGCTACGCTTTGACTGGCTCTCATAGACAATCCTTTATCCGATGGTCCATAGACCCACATCTGAAACATCCTCTATTACTTGCCCAACTCTCCCACAAATGAAATTTTCCACATCGAGCACACTGCAGTGGCCAATGAACAGCAACAAGCTTTGCAACACGACTCAGCCCATCTAACCTAGGTCTCTTTTATAAACCCCCAGCAGATCCTGACGAGCCAAAACTCCTTTTATTCCTACCTCTGTCTCTATCCTGATTCTGCTTTTTGGACCGCTTCACCTCTTCAGCTATCTTAGCCTTCTCAACTAAAATAGCAAATTCTCTTTCCCTCTGCGGAGCTATCAACACTCGCAACTCGTCCCTAAGACCATCCTCAAATCGGACACAAAGCTCATATTCAACAATACCCCGGGCATAATGGCTTAATGGCTTAAACGTAAGAATTCTGCCTCATATTCAGCAACTGACTTGTTCCTCTGGACCAAGTTTAGAAATGCCTTCCTCTGAGTGTCCACATAGCTCGATCCGAGATACTTGCCCTAGAACGCCGACTTAAAGAAATCCTAGGTAAT
Source organism: Gossypium bickii (assembly GCA_025503065.1). Lineage (NCBI taxonomy): Eukaryota > Viridiplantae > Streptophyta > Magnoliopsida > Malvales > Malvaceae > Gossypium > Gossypium bickii. The sequence continues at coordinate 43,887,564 of CP106720.1, forward strand.
GCGGTCAGCCGCTGTACCATCCCTTACCGTGAGCCACCACTGATATGCCTCATCTCGGAGAAGAGACACCATCCCTTTCAGTTTCTCCTCTGTGGTGCAGTCAAGATCATCCATGATACGCTCAACAGCCTCGAGCCAGTACTCAGCTACGTTAGGAGCTACACCAGAAACGCCCCTAAACATCTCAGCCTCGTTAGCTCGGAGTCGCTCAGAAATAGATTTTCGAGCTACTGACCCCACGCTCGCTACAGCAACTCTTTCCAGAACGCGTAACATAGCCTAAGACACGGCATCGTCTCCACCAGTTTGATCCTGAAATTCTGCTTCCACAACTGGCGATGCCAATACTTCACCTTCTGGCCCATGCCCCGATTCCGAAGGTTCAGACCCAACACCCCGACCTCTACCACGATCGCGTACACCACGTCAGGTGAGATTGGGGTCTTTTTCGTATTCAGATTGGGCAGATTCTCAGATGCGGAGGACCCAGCTCGAGACCTCTACGGCCTCTACCACGACCTCTAGTACCCCGTCCACGGATATCTCGTGCGCTCATCATAATTTCGAAAGTTATCTATATTAACAGTTTTATGCATTAGTTACGGTTCCAATATTTCTTAACAGATGTTTTATGCAGAATAGAATCAGAAGTTCAGACTTCGTTATCGCGAATCACAATTTTTACTATGATTTTTAGTTTCGCTACAGTTTTCAGTTTACACTACCCAAAGTGGTTTCAGTACAGTATACTATCTAAGGCTGTTTCATGCATGCAAGTAGTATTTCAGAAAAATTTAAACAAAATTCAGAACAGTTATAGGATCAACACCAGAGACTCGGTGTACCACATACTCAGTTCAAAAATATTTCAAATCATTTAAAAATCATTTCAGAAAAACCAATTTATAACTCAAATCCACAGCCGAGTTTTGCAACCACGCTCTGATACCACTAAATGTAACACCCCAAATCCAGCTTGGACATTATGGCCGAATCTGGCGGTGTCACATGATAATGCTTTATAAAACGTAACTACGTTAGAGCCAGTTTTAGGTATCTTAGGCTATCGTCAAAATGTGTCACTTATTTATTATCCAATTTCAAAACCTTATACATTCGCGGAAGCTTTTAAAAAATAATTTGTGAGTTCGTATGTATTTTTAATAAAACCTTTATTTACTTTGAAAACTTAAGTTTTCCTATTTCTAACCGCAGTACCACTACATCATAAATTCCAAATTTAAAACAAAATATATGAAGGCCTTATTACATAAAAATTACCCAGATTTAATCAAACCATAATGAAAAATAAAACCATAATTAAAATATCCAGAATCGTGGTCACCGCCAAGTCCTTCGCCGCACCGATCCGTCTACTGTTGGATATTACCTTAACAGATTAAACAAAGAAGATGTGAGTTTTCGCAAAATCAGTGTGTAATTCCCACAAAAAAACATACACACAAAAATATCAAATAATAGACATCAACTCACAATTCGGGTCTGAGCCCATTACAGAAACGGTGTGGACCTTAGCCCACTCAGATACAGATTCAGACATATTTCAGGGCCTTAGCCCATTTCAGACAGGATATGCAGAAAACAGGGTCATACCCACCAGCCTCTACACACTAGCTCCGTCCAACCCAACACACCATGTGGGGATAAAATCAACCCACCCAACCCTACACACCATGTTGTACCGAATGAGACACATAATCAAAATATTTGCAGTTGAGCTGCCAGATAATAGGCTTAAAAGCCTTTCAGATACTTCCTCCGAATATCATCAATCCCACCCCGATGCAATGCAACATACATAAATGCCATGCCAATATGCAGATAATAATTCATACATTCAAATCAACATACATGCTTAGTACAAAAATCAAACAGTCAGATCATTAATTTAGAGGTCTAAGCATTGCTTACCGACCCTACGGTAGGTCCACAGTCGACTTGGGTGACCCATGTAACCTTACAAAGTTTTCAAGAAAAATGGGCTCACAAGCCCATGTGGCCTGCCCGTGTGGCCCACATGGCTTAAATTGGCCTTGGCTGTGTGGATCAAACGGCCTGGCCTGGAATCCCACAAGCCCGTGCGATTCACCCGTGTGGGCCCACACGCTTATGTTGCCCACACGGCCCAACTGGTCTAGCCCGTGTATCGCACATAGCCGTGCCCAACCATCACATGGTCGTGCCGCTCGCGCACGGCCTGGCTCATCGATCACACGGCCGTGTGGTGACTAACAGTCTTACACACGGCCTACCACATGGGCGACCACACGCCCGTGTGGCGTCGATAGAATGGTTTTCAGCTTTTGATAGAACCTCATTTTCTGTATTTTCGGGTACACACATGGTTCCGATTGAAGCTAAAACGACTCCCAAGCACTCCAGCACCTATATTCGATCATTAGAACACCATTTTAGTCACTTAAAGTTATACTCAATCGAAAATGCACGAGATGATCGAACCCTAACTCACAAAAACGTTACCTTCAATCGAAAATTGAGGTTTCGTGCATTTAGTTCGTCAATTAACGACCTCCAGCCCTCTGGTTATCTCCTAATCATCAATCAAGACCCCCATAAGCAGAGATCCATTAATCCAATCAAAACTAAAATATTGTACTTACCAAGACACAAAGAAACGAAGCAGAGGATCGCGGATACTAAACAGTAGAAAGAAAACGGTTGGGACCAAGTGCAAAGGGGAAAAATTCTGCAGCAAAGGAAGAGATGGAACGGCAGAGAGAGGGAATTTTTTTGATAGAAAATTGTTTTCTAAACAAAAAAAAAATCCTATCAGATTGTCCCCCCAACTCCCACTATCAGTATTTAACTCAAACTCAAACTCCCACTTGAACTTGGGACCTCTCAGACACACCCAAACACACCCAAATCACTCAACCACTAAACTAGATAAGTATTTATGTCTTGAAATTACAAAAAGCCAAAATTAACAGAAAACCGGGGTGTTACATCATCAACCACATATTCATTCATTTCATAATACATGAATATGAATTAAATGATTCGTATTATACATGAACATACCTCGGACATAGAAATAACGAAACAAGTCGATCAATCAAGCACTTTGTCTTTGCCTCAATCTCGATCCAAATCTCTCTTTTCTTGATCTATATAATATTAAATTCAACTTATTCAATCACCAATTCATTCAATTTAATCGAACACACATATTTAGGGCATTTTACAAAATAGCCCTCACATTTTCACATTTTGACATTTAAGTCCCCATTTCATAAAATTATCAAATACACATAATTTCATTATACTCTTGCTTAGCCGAATTTTCCCCTAGCTCATAAAAGTCCACATATTTCATTTATTTCACATTTTAGTCCTTCAATTTCTCATTTTCACAATTTAGCCCATAATACTCAAATTCACTAAAAATTCAAAGACAAAATATGTTAACCCAACATTAAAATTTCATATTTCACCAACTATCAACACAAAGCTCACATATTCATCAATGGCACATCTCAAAATCATCATCAAATTCTAAAATTAAAACATGGGCTTGATATAACACAAAGCAACGATCACAAAAACGTAGAAATTATCGAAAACCGAACAGAACTCGTACCTCAATCAAGTTATGCAAGTGTCGAATATTTCAAAGCCCTAACTCTTTCTTTTCTTCTTCAATTTTTGGAATTAACAAGGATGAATGCTTTCATTTATGTTTTACTTAATCAAAATATAACTTAAATTATCATTTACCAATTTGCCTTTAATGAATTAACCATTAAAACATATAATGGTTGTCCATAATAGTCCACTATCAATTATAATGGTATAATTACCATTTAAGGCCTTCACATTCAAAAACCAACTCATTTAAGCACATTAACAATTACTACACAGCTTTTGCATTTTATGCGATTAAGTCCTTTTTCGTAAATTGACACACAAACAATAAAATTTTCACACATACTTTGTCACATGCTGTAAACACGAAAAATAATATTAAAATATTTTTTTGACCTCGAATTTATGGTCTCAAAACCCCTGTTCTGACAAGGGTTTAAATCAGGCTATTACACGGGTACTCAGAGAATTTATCGCAAAATCTAAAAATTTTTCCTAGGTGTAGTGTAACAACGCATTTTTCAGTGAAATTGGAACAGTGGTTTCAGGACCACAGATCCGAACTGAAATATAATTTATTTTTATTTATTATATGGTCTGTTATATGGTAGATATGTCACGTGAAAATTTTGATACGAAATCTTTATCAATTTAGTGCTTAATTACGAGAAGGACTAAATCGCATAAAATGTGAATGTTGAATTCTAGTAGGTCCAAGGATCAAATAGCTATGGAATTCAAAATTAGAGGTCCTTATATGGTAGTTAGACCATTAAGAAAAGTATGTAGATTTTTCATGGTAACTCATCCATGGAATTATAGATAAAGGCCAAGGACTAAATTGGAAATAGTAAAATTTTAATTAATTAAAAGATGATAAAAGAAAATATCATCTTATTATGTCCTCTTCAACTTTAAAAATTTATGGAAACCCTAGGAGAGATAAAAGCAACTTTAAAGGCTTAATTGGCTAAGTTCTCTTGTCTCATTTTTATTAATTTTGGTATTTTTGAAACCAAGTGTAACACCCCTATCCTGAAGTCCGTCACCGGATTAAGGTTAGGAGCGTTACCGGATAGATCGGAATCGTTCACAGACAAAATCATACATTTAATCATCATTCTCAGACATAAGGTCCCTTAATCAGGTCCTCGAGACCTTAATCATACTTATAAGTCGAGTCGGGACTAAACTGAAACATATATGAAATTTCATGAAAATTGAAACTTTTCTAAAATACAGGGGAGACACGCCCGTGGGAGGAGACCGTGTGCCCTCCACGGCTTCTAGACACCCCCGTGTATCCATCCGTGTTTATACTGACTATACCAACACGGACATTAGGCACGCCCGTGTGCCATGGCCGTGTACTTTTAGGTCATATACTGACTTCCCCACCACGGCCACCAAGCACGCCCCTGTCGAGGCCTTGTACTTTTATGTGAGCTACTAACTTGCACACCACGGCCAGATGACACGCCTGTGTCGAGGCCGTGTAGTGATAAACTGCATCCTACAATTTACCCACGGTCGTTAGGCACGCCCGTGTGCCACAACCGTGTGACATTATAGGCTATTTACAAGGCCAAAATGTCACCCACAAACGGTCATACCTACAAGCCATATTCAACAAGATATTTCATGCACATAAAACCATCAAAAGCATACCAAAATAACCATTCAAACCTTACATTCAGAACCAATCCCAACTATGGCAATCTCAAGGATTAAAACTCATACCATTACAAGACTAATTCATGCATTTGCTCATTCAAACTTGGCCATTCCACATTCTTTCATCATACCAAAAGATACATTCTATAACACATTCATTTAAGCAAAGTTTCAACTCTCAAAAAGCCAAATCACATGGCTAAGATCACATAACTATTTATATACCAAAATACTAGCCTATACATGCCATATCTAGCTTTATACAATATCAAAATGTACCAAAATAAGTTCTATAGTGTGATGACGATCCAAGACAGTCCCGAGCCTTTAGTAGCTTTGACGACCAATAAAGCAGATTAAACACACACAGAGTAAGCTTTCCAAAAGCTTAGTAAGTCAATATACAAACAAACTTAGCGTAAAATGCATATATTTGCTTTGGTTCATACACTTTTGACCACATTAGCCATATATACAATTCAAAGATCATATAAACACATACCTCATTTCATCAAAACTTTATACAACATATCATCAATTCCATATTCATAGCATCATAGTAAGATCATATTGATGCTTACCTTGTATACACAATTAGTGTATAATCAACATACCTGAATTGGATTTACAATCACATATTTGTTCATAGCTCGAATTTGCAATTAGTATCATAGACTTGCCTGTTGAACCATAATAAATCCAATAGGATACTCAGAAAGCTCAGAATAATCGCACAATGCCAACGTCCCAGACGAGGTCTTACATGCACTCGGATATCGATGCCACTGTCCCAGACAGGGTCTTATACGAATCAAAACGATGCCGATATCCCATACATGGTCTTACACGTAGGTGTCATAATGATGCCAATGCCCAAGACGTGGTCTTATACGTAAAGTTTATATTGAAGCCAACGTCCAAAATGTGGTCTTACACATAATCAGATATCGATGCCATTATTCCGGACAGGGTCTTGCACGAATCTCAAATCAATGCCAACATCCCAGACGTGGTCTTACATGATAAAACAGAACAGATACCTATGTCAAGGTTCGTACGAGGCTTCTCAGACTTAGTCAATATACCGAACTTATCTCGGAATTCAATTACAGAATTTCTCATAAGCATTCATTATCATCATTAAACATTTGAACAATTACAAATGCATGCATATTCATTTATTTGTATAGTGACTTACCTCGGATTCGGTTTATCGTAGTAGAAACAGCTACTCGTTTACTTTCGCCTTCCCACGATCTAAATCCGTTTTCCTCGGTTCTTGATCTAAACATATTCAAAATTAACCCTTTTATTCAATAATTCATTCAATTCAATCCAAGGACACTCATATAGGGCAATTTGCAAATTAGCCCTCACATTTACACACTTAATCAATTTAGTCCATTTTTCTCAGAACATCAAATTCACAAATTCAATATACAACCAAGCTTAGCCGAATATATATATACATCATACAAGCCCATACTTTTCATCAAATTGACAATTTAGTCCTCTAAAATAACATTTTCTCAATTTAGCCCTTTTTAGCTAAATTCATCAAAACTTCAAGAACAAAACATATTCATCTACCACCAATCTATCATTTAACACCTTAAAGCATCACAAAGCTCAACACAGCATCAATGGCATAACTTGCAAACATCACCAATACACAAAATTGAAACATGGGTTTGATAGTAGACGAAGCAACGATTACAAAAACGTAGAAATTATCAAAAACGGATCAAAAACTTACCTTGAATTCAGCTTTCCAATGGCCGAATATAACAAAGTATTTCTTTTCTATCTTTGTTTGTGTTTTTCGGTGGATGAACAATGCATTAAAGCTTATTTTAAGCTTTAGTTTTGTTCATAATATGATCTAAATTAATTTACCAATATAACCTTTCATATAAATATATGTATCACATAGTTACAAGGTCATTTATGACCTTAGCCATCCACTAACCATGGAAATGGCTAAATTGCCACATAAGTCCTCACATTTATAAAGCCACAACACATAAGCACTTTAACATATAGCATGTAACTTTCACATTTAATGCAATTTCATCCTTTTGCAAATTAAACACACGAACAGACAAATTAACTTACAGAAATTTAACACATGCTAAACCACATATCAACGGCACAGAATATAATATTAAAATATTATACGGGCTCGAATTTGTCATCCTGAAACCACTGTTCTGACTAGGGTATAAATCGGACTGGTACAATTCTCCCCCCTTAGGGATTTTTGTCCCCGAAAATCTTACCGTTAAACAAATTCAGATATTGTTGTCTCACTGAATCCTCAAGCTCCCAGGTAGCCTCTTCAATCCCATGTCGATTCCACAGTACTTTTACTAACTGAATTTTCTTATTTCTCAACTCTTTCACTTTACGAGCTAAGATACGGATCGGTTCCTCTTCATATGTCATATCAGATCAGATTTCAATTTCAGATGGGGCAATCACATGTGACGGATCGGATCGATATCTATGAAGCATCGAAACATGAAATACATTGTGTATCTTTTCTAGTTCAGAAGGCAACTTCAATTTATATGCAACAAGCCCGACACGTTCAATGATCACATAAGGTCCGATGAACCTCGGACTTAATTTGCCTTTACGTCCGAATCGAAACACTTTCTTCCACGGATACACTTTCAGAAATACTTTGTCACCAATCTCAAATTCTATATCTTTACGTTTCAAGTCTGCATAAGACTTCTGACGATCAGATGCTACTTTCAAACAATCTCGGATAAGTTTCACTTTCTGTTCTGAGTCTTTTATCAAATCAACCCCATGTAACTTACTTTCACTAAGCTCGGTCCAATACAAAGGTGTACGACATTTACGTCCGTACAAAGCTTCATAAGGTTCCATTTTGATACTTGCTTTAGAACTATTGTTATACGCAAATTTAATCAATGGCAGATATTGTTCCCACGATCCATTGAACTCAAGTATACAGCATCTCAACATATCTTCAAGAATCTGAATAATTCGTTCAGACTAACCATCTGTTTGCGGATGAAAAGCTGTACTGAAGTGTAATTTCGTGCCCAAAGCTTCTTGCAATTTCTTCCAGAATCTAGACGTGAATCTCGGATCTCTATCGGATACAATAAACAGTGGCACCCCGTGCAATCTTACAATCTCGGAAATATAAAGCTCGGCTAATTTGTCAAGTGAGTAGTCAAATCTTATCGGAATAAAATGGGCAGATTTCGTTAATTTATCAACCATGACCCATATCGCATCTTTCTTTCTCAGAGTCTGAGGTAAACTAGAAACAAAGTCCATTGTCACTCTATCCCATTTCCACTCAGGAATGAGAATCGGTTGTAACAACCCAGACGAAACTTGATGTTCGGCTTTCACTTGCTGACAGACTAAACATTTTGAAACAAAATCAGATATGTCCCTTTTCATACCAGACCACCAATACTGTCTTTTCAAATCCTGATAAATTTTTATGCTTTCCGGATGAACAGATAGATGACTATTATGAGCTTCATTCAAGATCAACTGAACCAACTCTGGATTTCTCGAAACACAGATACGATCCCGGAATCTCAAACAATCATCAACAATTTGAAATTCAGATTTAGAATTCAACTCACACTGAGCTCGTTTCGCTAGCAACTCATTATCCAATTTCTGAGCGTCGCATATCTGTTGTAAGAACAACGGTTTTGCTTTTAATTCATCTAACACAGAACTACCATTAGACAAATCTAACTGAGCATTCAAAGCACATAATGCAAACAATGATTTTCTACTCAAAGCATTAGCAACAACATTCGCTTTACCCGGATGATAATCTATTACAAGCTCATAATCTTTTAGCAGCTCTGACCATCTTCTTTGACGCAGGTTCAAATCTTTCTGAGTCATCAAATATTTCAAACTTTTATGATCTGAAAACACGTGACATTTCTCACCGTACAGATAATGACGCCAAATCTTTAGTGCAAACACAATCGCAGCTAACTCAAGGTCGTGCATCAGATAATTCTTTTCATGAGGCTTCAACTGTCTCGAGGCATAAACTACCATTTTGCCTTCTTGCATCAAAACACATCCCAGACCATTTAACGAAGCATCACTGTATACAACAAATTCTTTACCCGATTCCGGCTGTATTAACACTGGAGCTTCTGTTAACAGAGTTTTCAACTGATCAAAACTTTTCTAGCATTTATCTGACCATTCAAATTTGACATCTTTCTGAAGTAATTTAGTCAACAGAGTAGCTATTGTCGAAAAGCCTTTCATAAATCTACGATAATAACTAGCCAAACCCAGAAAATTGCGGACTTCAGATACATTTCTCGAAGGTTTCCAATTCAGAATAGGAGAAATCTTGCTTGAATCAACTCAAATCCCAGATGCTGACACAATATGTCCCAGAAAACTAACCTCGTGCAACCAGAATTCATACTTGCTGAATTTTGCATACAATTGCTTTTCTCTCAAAGTTTGCAAAATAACTTTCAAATGTTCAGCATGCTCCTTTTCATCATGTGAATAAATCAGGATGTCATCTATGAATACCACAACAAATCGATCTAGGTACGGTCTAAAAATTCTGTTCATCAGATCCATAAAAATAGTAGGAGCATTAGTTAGTCCAAATGGCATAACTAAAAATTCGTAATGCCTGTACCTCGTTTTAAAAGCAGTCTTCAGAATGTCTGAATCTTTAACTCTCAACTGATAGTATCCCGATCTCAGGTCAATCTTTGAAAAAATCGTGGCTCCTTTTAGCTGATCAAATTAATCATCAATTCTGGGCAACGGGTATTTATTCTTTATTGTCACCTTATTCAACTGACGATAATCGATACACATCCTCATCGTGCCATCTTTCTTTTTCACAAACAAAACCAGAGCACCCCAAGGCGAGAAACTCATTCCAGCAAACCCTCTCTCAGTCAATTCTTGCAGCTGTGACTTTAACTCTGTTGGTGCCATTCTATATGGAGCTATCGAAATAGGTGTAGTACCAGGCAACAATTCAATACCAAACTCAACTTTTCGAATCAGAGGTAGACCCAGTAACTCTTTAGGAAACACATCAGAAAACTCACAGACAATAGGCACTGACTCAATCTTCCTTTCAGACATTTTTGAATCAATCACATAAGCGAAATATGCCTCATAACCCTTATTCAAATAACTCTAAGCTTTCAAAATAGATATCACAGTAGGCAATCCATTCAACTCATTAGACTCAACTCGTACAGTCTCATCATTCGGACATCTCAAATCTATAGTCTTTCTTTTGCAGTTCACAACAGTATCATGCATAAACAACCAGTCCATACCCAGAATAATATCAAACTCATCAAAGGGCAAGAGCATCAGATCAGTAGGGAAACAGATATATCGAAACATTAATGGACAGTTCTTGCATACTTTGTCAACAAGGACACATTTACCTAAGGGGTTTGATACTTTTATAGCAAACTCAGTAGACTCTACAGGCAAAGTCTTGTTGAATACTAAATTCATGCATAAATATGAATGCGTAGAACCAGGGTCTATCAAAGTAATCACATAAGTATCATAAAGAGTGAAAGTAACCGTTATAACATCTGGTGACGAAGCTTCTTCTCGAGCTCGAATAGCATATGCTCTAGCTGGCGCTCTAGCTTCGGATCTGATAATGTTGTCTCTCGTAGCTCACTGACTACCACTAATATTTTTTACATTCTTCGATGGCCTACCTCTCACAGGTGCATTATCAGATCTCAAATTCTGAACAGTCTCTGGTTCGACAGACTCAAGGCAATCACGTATAAAATGATCAAGTGATCCACATCTAAAGCAAGCTCTGTCGTTTAATCTACAGCTTCCTGGGTGCCTTTTTCTACAATGTTTACATTCAGGTCTCTCGGATCGAACATTACTAACACTGGCCACTGAAGTTGCTAGAGCTTTAGAACTCATTTGCGGTTTAGATTGATTTCTATTCGCATGTCCCACATTATCTCTGGAATGACTCTGGTTATCTCTGAATTTCTTCGAAGATGACTGAAATGATTTGCTTGGAAATCTTTTTCTCATATCACAGGCTTCAGATTCAGCTTTTCTCTTATCTTTCCTAAGTGCCTCAGCTTTGCAAGCTCTGTCAACGAGTACAACAAACTCTTTTATTTCCAAAATCCTGACTAACAGACAAATGTCTTCATTAAAGCCATCTTTGAACCTTTTGCACATTATAGCTTCAGATGATACACATTCTCGAGCATACTGACTCAGTCTCACAAATTCTCGTTCAGATTCAAAGCGGACATACGGCCTGCTTTAGTTCCAGAAATTCCTTTCATTTCTGATCAACGAATCTTTCACTGATATATTTCTTCTGAAACTCGATCTGAAAGAAATCCCATGTGACTCGTTCTCTCGAAACAACAGAAATCAGAGTTTCCACCATTGATAGGCTGTATCTCAGAGTAATGATACAACACATTTTATACATTCATCCGGAGTCAGAGACATTTCATCAAATACCCGGATCGTGTTTTCAATCCAGAACTCAGCCTTTTTAGCATCATCATCTTTAGTAGCTCAAAATTCTTCGGCCCCATACTTACAGATCTTGTCAACATGAGGCTTATTCAATAGATTTGGATGTATAATTGGTGGCACAACTGTAGTCTGAGGGGGATTAACCGGGGGCGAGGGTTGTGAAACAGTGGGGTAATTCTTTACAAACTGAATGAACTACTCACTCATCATCTGGAAGAAAGCTTGTTTAGCTTCTCCCTCTTGACCGCTCGTAGCTGGCCTCGATTCAGAGGGCGCTGTCCCTTGCGCGGGAGCAGGCACATTACTTTCTACATCGTCAGCTACGGCTCTTTCGGGATCCATTACTATACGAAAATCACATTTATACGCCAGGATTCATCACACTATCACAATTCAGATATATGGCATGTATAGCTAGACTTTGACACGCTACGTTAGTCCGAGAATTGGCTAAACTGTAGCTCTGATACCAATCAAACGTAACACCCCTATCCCGATGTCCATTGTAGGATTAAGGTTAGGATTAAGGTTAGGAGAGTTACCGGATAGATCGGATATGTTCACAGACAAAATCATACATTCAATCATCATTCTCAAACATAATGTCTCTTAATTGGGTTCTCAAGACCTTAGTCATACTTATAAGTCGAGTCGGGACTAAACTGAAACACATATGAAATTCCATGAAAATTTGAAACTTTTCTAAAATACAGGGGAGACACGCCCGTGGGAGGAGACCGTGTGCCCTCCACGGCTTCTAGACACCCCCGTGTATCCATCCGTGTTTATACTGACTATACCAACACGGTCATTAGGCACGCCCGTGTGCCATGGCCGTGTACTTTTAGGTCATATATTAACTTCCCCACTACTTCCACCAAGCACGCCCGTGTCAAGGCCGTGTACTTTTATGTTAGCTACTGACTTGCACACCACGGCCAGATGACACGCCCGTGTCGAGGCCGTGTGATGATAAACTACATCTTACAATTCACCTACGGTCGTTAGGTATGCCCGTGTGCCACAACCGTGTGGCATTATAGGCCATTTACAAGGCCAAAATGCCACCCACAAAGGGTCATACCTACAAGCTATATTCAACAAGATATTTCATACACATAAAACCATCAAAAGCATACCAAAATAACCATTCAAACCTTACATTCAAAACCAATCCCAACTATGGCAATCTCAAGGATTAAAACTCATATCATTACAAGACTAATTCATGCATTTGCTCATTCAAACTTGGCCATTCCACATTCTTTCATCATACTAAAAGATACATTCAATAACACATTCATTTAAGTAAAGTTTCAACTCTCAAATAGCCAAATCACATGGCTAAGATCACATAACTATTTATACCAAAATACTAGCCTATACATGCCATATCTAGCTTTAGACAATATCAAAATGTACCAAAATAAGTTCTATAGTGTGATGACGATCCAAGACGATCCCGAGCCTTTAGTAGCACTTCACTGAAAAGGAATAAAGAACAAGGGCCAGTGGGGGAAGATTTTCAACGTTAGAGAAGCACTTCTTTAGAGATGGATAAGCCAAAAAATATTTCTTTTTCTCTGTAAAAAGACTTTTGCCGATGTATTACATTTTTATCCTTATTATTTCTTCTCCAACTAGACGATTAATCAGAAGCAAAAGGACAATGGAGAAGGCCAAAGGAGTGATGGGTGCCGGCCAAAGATGGGCCGTCGATTTCTCTGATAATTCCACTGCTCTTTCATCGCATGACATCCCCGATCCCCCCGTCTTCACTGGTGCTTCTGTTGATCAGGTTCCCTTTTTTGCCTTTTCTCATCTCAAATAAACAACTCACTTTCAATTTTGTTATTATGATAGGGTTTCAACTTCACCTTTGTGTTTTTGACAGGACGATTGGGCTATGAGTCGCCAAAAGAAGGATAGTGAAGCCAATTGGAAAGCTCGTGTACTTTTTTTCTCTCTAGTTTACTTAGTAACGAAGAACGTGAGAGATGCTTAATTAACGATTTGAGTTGGTTTCGTTTTGCATCTTAAAGGTTTGAAGTACTCAATCGTTAGGGATTTAAGTGTTTGTGATGAAAACTTTTGGATCAATTTAATCGCAAATCAGAGTCGCAAACCATCATTAAGTAAATTTAATGGATCTATAGGGTTGAGTTCCAAAGATTCGAGAAAATGTTTACAACATTTGTCCGGTGCCACTTGTATTTAGAAATTACGTACTAAGGTCTCAGATTGTGGCAAAGCAAAGACCATCGGCTATTTCATGATGCATGGATTGTCGAGGTTCTTAGTTTACAATATCTATGACCTTAAATCAATTGTAAGTTCAAGAGGTGTTTTATAGTACATTGAGTTGGTGTTTAAAGGAAAAGGTAAAGGGAAGCAGAGATTTCTTCCCTTCTTGCATGGTTGAGGTCTAGTGATTGATTGATTCATTAGATGGACATAGTATTTGACGGCAACATTGAACTATATCAATGAAGTTTTTAACGGGGTTAGGTGGTCATTTAGGTAAGAGTTCCATTTTTGTGATTAGGTTTTCAAGGTAAAAGCAGAGGCACAATATGGAAAAATATAACTGATTTAAGATTATATTTCTATTACTTTTGAACAGAAAGCATGGGAAGTTGCGCAAGCACTTTTCAAGAATTTACTAATGATGGGCTTCATGATGTGGATGGTCGGAAGTGCAGCATCTCTTCAAAGATTGGTATCACTTTTTCAAAGACTTTGGCAACCTATTAGTGCTCTTCAAGGGGTTGGAAGGGTAAGCTAAGCTATGATTTTTATTTTTCTCTTATGCTGTATTGTTAGTTTAGGGATGTCTTAACCCTTTGTTCTTTATTACTTGTTTTACCTTGTACTCATAAAAGTAGTGAAATAGTCATAAGAGGAAAGATTAAGAGGGGCAAGTTATCCTAACCAACTTGTACCTTGCACCATTTATGCAAAGTGCTATTGATATTCTTTGCATGAGACTAAAACATCTCTTTCTAACCTTTCTCTAGTTGTTTTAATCACTAATGGCAAACTTCTTATTGGGGATTAGTTTCTAGTATTATTTCTCTAGTTTCTATCGCATGATATAGTATGCAAATGCCTAGTCTTGTTTCTTAGCTGCCAATCTATGGCCTGGCTTTATAGTTTTGAATTCTAATGCTGTTAGCTCGTCCATGTTTGATATCTGGGTCTGATCTATGAGTGCCTATTAGCACTGTTTGATATACCAATGTTTCCTTGCAGCAGTTCTATAAGAATTTTTGCACTAAACTGGATAATATCATGTGGAAACCTATAGAGGATGTTGCAAATTCGAGTGTTCTTAGATCATTGACTTGCTGACCCTTTTCAATAAGACCGGCCGAAGGAAGCTATTCTCTGCTAAAGCTTCACCAATAAAATTGTGTTAGCTGTATTTGTATCATGTACCGGGTTTATGGACCATGGACTCCTTGCTTGCAAGATGCACGATCAAGAGATTGTTAACCCATGTTAATATATAGATTTTGTCCTCTTCTCTTCTTCCTTTCCCTTTCCCATAGAAGGACCCATGTCTTTTAGATCTTTTTGTGCCAAAGGATAGCCTGTTAATGCTATAAGAAAAATTCAACTGCAATATTTTTTTGTAAATGCTATTGTAAAATTTTTTGTATTTATATTTGATGTATAAATATTATCCCTTTTTGAAACTTTAATCCAAATATATGTAATATTTTAATTTGTTACGTTTATGTTTACTTTGTTATGTTAATATCTAATATGAGTTTTACAAATGTGTTAAAAGCATTATAAAAAAAAAAAATTACGATAATGCAATTGTGTCAATATCTAATTACAAATATTTAATTACTATATTTAAATATTTAAATATAGTTTATATATTCTAATTAAATTTAATAAATAATTAATATTAATTACTTAGAAATATTTAAAATTAATATTATTTATTAAAATATTAACAATAAATTATAATAAATTATTTTTTATATTTTTGCTAAAATATCATAATATTAACTAATTTGAACATTATTTAAATACATATTTGTTACTTTATAATATCATGTCTAAAATGGACATTTTACTTCTCAAAAGCACTTTTTGACAGCAATGCCAAACATTTAAATTTTTCAAAAGCACTTCTCAAAATCACTTCTCAAAAGCACTTTTCGAAAGCACCTCTCAAAAGCATTGCCAAACTGGCCCTTAGTCAATATACCGAACTTATCTCGGAATTCAATTACAGAATTTCTCATAAGCATTCATTATCATTAAACATATGAACAATTAGAAATGCATACATATTCATTTATTTGTATAGTGACTTACCTCGGATTCGGTTTATCGGAATAGAAACGGCTACTCGTTTACTTTCGCCTTCCCACGATCTAAACTGCTTTCCTGGTTCTTGATCTAAACATATTCAGAATTAACCCTTTTATTCAATAATTCATTCAATTCAATCCAAGGACACTCATTTAGGGCAATTTGCAAATTAGCCCTCACATTTGCACACTTAATCAATTTAGTCCATTTTTCTCAAAACATCAAATTCACAAATTCAATATACAACCAAGCTTAGCCGAATATATATATATATATATAGATCATACATTGTGGTTCCAAAACCACTGTTCCAACTAGGGTATAAACCAGACTGTTACACCAAGATAGCTTAATCTCTCTATTTGAGGGATTAATTTGAAAAGTTATCAAGGTATGAAAATGGGTCATGGATGTTATGCTGAAAATTAGAAATTTATGTTAGAAAATGAGATTATTGATAGATACACAAATTTTACAAAGTGATTTTTGATGAAAACATGATTTAGGGACTAAAATGAAAAGTTGTAAAATTTGATGAAAAATTTTGAAATTTTATGAATACATGTGCTGTAAACTTTGTAATGGGGCTTTGGTTAGGCTTGAAATAGGGAGTAATTTGCACAAGTTTCATTTCTAGGCCTAGGGACAAAATCAGAATTTATAGAAAAGTTAGGGGCAAAATGGTAATTTCACCTAGGACATAAATTGAGTCCATTTAAATATGAAATGTATGAAATTGATAGTTAAATTCATTTATATAGATCCAAAAAAACACAAACTCGAGGCTAGATAGAGGAAAAGAAAAGATTTCGAATTAGTAGATTATTACGCGAACAAGTGTCGAGGTAAGTTCGTGTAACTTAATCGAACATGTCATTATATTAATTGAATGTTGTGTTTGTATGTAATGTGATTTATGTTAATTTGCTTTACTTGTACATGATGATGGAAAATTTGCTACATGCTTGAAATGGTGATAAAGGGGGTAGTCCCGATTGAATGTTGAAGTCCGATGATTTTATGCGCTTTCCCGAAACTAATAAGGTCCTACATTTGTTGCAGACGGGATTTACCTCGGACGAGTAATCTCATTAATCTTGTTATATAAAGGATTTAGCCTGGACGAGTAATCCTAATATAATACCTCTCGAGTATGCATTAAGATTAGGTTTAGCCTGGACTGGTAATCCTAATTGAGTTTCTCCGAGCTTACGTTATATAAAGGATTTAGCCTGGACTGGTAATCCTGTTATTCGATATGTGGCTCGAGAGTGTGTTTCTTGGTTAAGTGCCCTAAGAGGTACCCTTGAATAAGAAATTGACGGATTATGGAACCGTACACTTCGAGTGTATTGCTTAAGCGTCCATCGGAATTAAATGATTTGACGAACATAAAACTCTTGACATGGCATGAAAATTTTTAGATGATATGATAATGACTTGAAAGAATATTGCTTGATGAGCTCGTTTATGTTACTTGATTGATATGAAGATTTTTGTGACTAACATGTTTGACTGAATGTATGTGATTAGGCAATTTAGCCAAATGGATGGAAACATAACATTGTATGCCTAGGTTTCAATAATAGGATTGGTAAGTTTAGTTTCTATTATACAAACTTACTAGGCATGTAATGCTTACTCCATTTATTTTTCCCTTATTTTATAATGCTCGAAAGCTCATGAAGGTTGGAAGATCATTGGAGCATCGTCACACTATCAACTAGCATTTTGGGTATATTTAGTGAAATCATTTTGAGTATAATGGCATATATAGGATAACTTGGCCAATAGTGGCTTAAAATGTTATTTTGTAACCTAGCCATTGGAATGGCTAGTATTAGTTCATTTTGGTATGACTACGTAGATTATTATGATATACATATATACACATGTTTTGTAACAGTCCAGTTTAGACCCTAGTTGGGACAGTGGTTTCGAGACCACAAATCCGAGTCAGGGAAATATTTTAATATTATTTTCTATGCCTTTGATATGTGATTAAGCATGTGTTAAAGTTCCTTAAGTTAATTTGTCCGTGTGTATGCTTAATTTGAGAAAAGGGTTAAATTGTATTAAATGCAATATTTGCATGCTATTTGTTAAAGCATCTATGTGTTGTGGCTTTTAAATGTTGTGGCCTTATGAGGCAATTAAATCATTTATAATATAGTGGTTGGTTAATAGTCAATAATGGCCTTGTATTATGTTATAATATGTTTATTAAAAGGGCTAAATTAGTAAATTGATAAATAAAAGATTATTAAACAAAACCAAGGCTAAAATGCTATCATCTTTTATGTTTCACCACCGAAAATCAAAAAAAAAAAAAAAAGAAAGGGTTTGAATTCTTCAAATATTCGGCTAGCTTGTGGTCAAATTAAGGTATGTTTTGACTTTGGTTTTTGATGATTTTTATGTTTTTGAGATTGTTGCTTAGTCTATTATCAAGCCCATGTTGTAATTTGATGAATTGATGATGTTTATGAGATGTGCCATTGATGAAATGATGAGCTTTGTGATGAGTATTGGTGTTTAATGAAAGATATGTGTTTAATGAACATGTTTTGTTCTTGAATTTTTTGGTGAATATAGCTAATTAGGGCTTAATTGAGAAAATAGCATTTTGAAGGATTAGATTGTGAAATAAATGAAATGTATGGACTTGTATGAGATACATGAACATTGGGCTAAGCATGGGTATATGGTGATTTTGTGTATTTTGTGATTTTGTGAAATAGGGACTAAATTGTCCAAATGTAAAAATATGAGGGCTAAATTGCAAATTTCCCTAAATGTGTGTTTTTGGATTGAATTGAATGAAATAGTGAATAAAAGGGTTAAATTTAAATATGTATAGATCAAGAACCAAAGAAAACAAACTGAGATCGTGGGAAATCTAAAGTAATCGAGTTGCCGTATCTGTTTCCATTAAACCGAACTCGAGGTAAGTCGATATACAAATAGATGCATTTGTATTGAATTATGTATGTTCATATGACTATTGATAATGATGAAAGTATATGAGATGTTGTGTACATGAATTCCGAGATGGAATCAACATAGTGTTAATGTTCGAAAAGTCCCGTACGAACCTAGGAATAAATAGGATTACATATGTCATGACATAGTGTCTGTTATGTGATATCATGTAAGACCACGTCTGAGACGTTGGCATTGATTTGAGATTTCGTGTAAGACCACGTCTAGGACGTTGGCATCGATATGAGACTTACGTGTAAGACCATGTCAAGGACATTGGCATCGTATTAATTCGTGTAAGACCCTATCTGGGACAGTGGGATCGATATCTGATTACATGTAAGACCATGTCTAGGACGTTGGCATTGTACTACTATTTTGAGCACTCTGAATATCCTATTAGTTCTGAACAATTCAACGGGCAAGTCCAAGAAATGAACGACTATGTGATTTTTATATCTGTGTCAGGTACGTTTGATATGTGCACATTGTGTATATAAGAAGCTAAGTATATTCATAAACTTACCTAGATGAGTTATGTATTTGAATATGAGAATGTAAATGTGTTACATGAATGGACAATCTATGATCCATTAAAGTATATGGTGATATGTAGGATTGATAGATGAATGGCTAAGTAAATGGGACAAGAAGAATTATGGCTATTCAATTGAGCTTTTAGTGAATCTATATTGATTATATGTTTTTAATGCTTATATGCTAAGTTTATTTGTATACGGCTTACTATGCTTTTGGAAAGCTTATTTTGTGTGTGCGTTTACTCTGTTTTATAGGTCGTCAAAGCTACGAAAGGCTCAGGAATCGTTAAGGATCATCACCACACTATTAAGCTCAACTTTGGTACTTTTGAATGTGTATATAGCTAAATATGGCATGTATAGACTAGTCCTTTTGGATTATGTTTGAAATGTGTATAAATAGCCATGAGATGTGACTAGATAAATGTTGGTAATATGCATGAGTGAATATGATATATGATACATGTTTTGGCATGGCTTGATAACAAATGAAATGGTCAAGGCTAAGGTAAGCATATGAATGCAATATGAGTATGTATGTTTGATCAATTAAGTTGGTTATATGAAAGGCAAAAATGTAGATGTATCATGCTTAGATATTTATGTGATTTAGCTGTGCAAATTGGTATGCAAATTAGCATATTTAGAAATGAGATTGAATGTGAAGATTTGTTGAGTATTTGACATTTTTTTGTTTTTGTCAATTGTGCATGAAATGAATTGGTTTAATGCCTGTAGGTAGGACCCAAGTGTGGGTGTTATTTTGGCCTTGCAAATGGCTTATTTTGCATACACGGCCGTGGCACACGGGCGTGCCTGGTGGCTGTGTGAAAAAGTTAGTAGGTAGCTTAATTTCACATGGCCATGGTACACAGACGTGTCTGGTGGCAGTGTGGATAAGTTAGTATACATGCTCTATTTTGGTACGACCGGGACACATGGGTGTGTCTGGTAGCCGTGGGAGGCATACGGGTTGACCACACAGGCGTGTGACCGTTGTAACTTTGAAAACGCTTTAAATTTCTAAGAATTTTCGTATGTTTTCTGTTTAGTCCCATCCCAAATCTAAAGCATGTTTGAGGTCTCATGGACCTACTTAAGGGACACTTGATTGTGTTGGATGAATTCCATTATGAAATGTCCATAAAAGTTTTTGATTTTTTTGGTAATGCCTTTAACCCTAATCTGGCGACGGATATGGGTTAGGGGTGTTACATGTTTTATGTTATGAATATGTTATCAAAGGTGGCTATTGCCTAAGTCAATCCAAGGTAAGTTTATAAACACATATGCATGTAGTGGCATGTCTTGTTAAATGATGTGGATTGCCCAATTTGAATGCTTGAATTGGTTGGTATTGGATGTGTATTTCAAGTGCAAGTTTCGGATAAAATTTTGGGTGAGAAATGAAGCTAGAAATGGCTTCATTTTGTCCACATAGGCAGATAGACGAGCGTGTGTCTAGATTGTGTGTGACACACGGCCTGGTAACACGGACATGTAGTTAGGCCGTGTGTCCCCTACACCTTAATTTTGAGAAACAGAATGCTTAGAATTGGGCACACGGGCAGAGACATGGGCATGTGTCTCAGCCGTGTGTGCCACACGGCCTAGAACACGGGCGTGTGTCTTGGACATGTAAAACCTGCACCTAATTCGAATTAATTTAATTTAACCACACAGCCTAGCACACAAGAATGTGGCATAGCCGTGTGGCGCAAGTTAGAGAGCACCTTAAATCGAACACGGCTTGTAGCACGGGCATGTTTCAGGGTTACACAGGCATGTCCCTTAGACCACATGGACGTGTGAGTCCTGTAGCTTAGAAAAATTTTGTAATTTTGCAAAAAATTCTTAGAGGTTCTGATTAAGTCCTGATTCGATTCTAATGCTCGTATTGGGCTTCGAGGGTCCATTTAAGGGACATTATGGATGATCTCGGTATATAAATAGTAAATTTACGTAGTGTGATAGAAAAATATTCTGAATGTTCTGGTAATGCTCTGAAACCCTATTTTGGCGACGGGTACGGGTTAAGGGTGTTACATTTAGTGGTATCAGAGTTACGGTTTAACTAATTCTCAGATTTGACATAGCGAACATGAGTTTAGCTATACATTCCATTATATAAATTATGATAGTGTGATGACTCCTGATCATTTTAAATGTGTTTTTCATATAGTAATGTCATCCAACCGAGCTAAAGCTGAATTCGAGGAAGCTAAGAGCAATGCTTCAGCTTCAGTACAAAGAGTTGCGTTTGCGTCTGGTAGTGAAAGGCTCGTGTCTGGGCCGAAGTGAAGAGGCAAAACAAGCCTTCTTTCAAATGATGAATGAATGGTTTACACAGTACTTGAGAACAAACCTTGCTGTGCAACAACCTCCCCCACCTGCTCCCCAACCGATTCCTGAGGTACCACAGTGTGTCAAACCTGTTAGAATTTGTATGCTTTTGATAGGTAAAATTCGCAAGCATGGGGCAGAAGAATTTAGAACTACCGTAGATGATGATCCAGAAAGGGTTGAGTTTTGGCTAGAAAATACCATCCGGATTTTTGATGAACTATCCTGCACACCTGCTGAATGTCTGAAATGCGCAGTATCTCTACTAAAAGATATAGCTTATCATTGGTGGAATACCATAACTTTAGTAGTACCGAGGGAGAATGTCACATGGGAATTTTTCCAAGCTGAATTCAGGAAGAAGTATGTTGGTCAGAGGTTCATGGATCAGAAAAAGAAAGAATTTCTAGAGCTTAAACAAGGAAACATGACTATATCCGAATATGAATGGAAATTTGTTCGGTTGAGCAAGTATGCCAGAGAATGGGTTTTAACCGAGGTTGAAATTCGTAAACGCTTTGAAGAGGGCTGATGAACTTGAAACTAACTAATATTTCAACAAAGGCAAGCGCGCCTATCGAACAGTAGTATAGCTTTGATGAGTCCGGAATATCGTATCCTCAAGGACTAAAATTACTAGTAATAGCTATCTTTTTATTATCTAGCCTAATAATTAAGGGATTTTGTTTTAATCTAAAATTTAACTAACTAATTTACTAATGAACACGACAGATAGTGAAGAAGGTATAGAATAAACCAATAAATAAAGACAATACCCGAGGAGGAATCCACCTAGACTTCACTTATCATTCTGACCCTGAATTAAATGATTTATTCACTTGGCTTGATCCATAGAAATACCTAAATTATGTTAATATCTCTTTCGAGACTAAAAACAACTGACTCTAGGTTGATTAATTGAAAACTCTTTCTGTAACAGCCCGATTTTGGGCCTATTCGGAATAGTGGTTTCGGGACCACAAATCTGACCAGAAAAAAAATTTAATATTCTTATATTTTTATGATCTATAATTTTACGGAATGATTTCGTGAAAATTTATTTCGAAAATTTTGATGTTTGAGCACTCAATTTAGTCAAAAGGACTAAATTGTAAAAAGTGCAAAACTTGAGTTCTAGAAGCTAGAGTGCCTAATTGCTATGAAATTTTAAATTGGAGGTCCTTAAAAGGTAACTAGACCATTGGTTAACTTGTTGGACAAAAATAGACATCAAATAGGTGAAATAGAATATTTTTAAGTTAAGGGCATTGTAGTCATTTGGTGATTAAAATGAATTAAAAACAAAATTAAAAGTCAGGTTTTGCTCATCTTCAACCCCTTAGTCAAAATTCACATGAGGAAGACATAGCTAGGGTTTTTAAAGCTTCCAAGCTCGATTATAAGTCCCTTTTAGCCCCGTTTTTAATGTTCTTTACATTTTTGAAATCCTCGTAGCTCGGTTTACCTATGTCTATCATTATTTTGAGCTAGGGTTTATGCTTAAAAATTTACCCATGCATGACATGCATGTGTTTTGATGTTTTATGGAAGAATATGAATGTTTGGGGTGTGATAAACAACTTTTACTAAGTGATTTTTGATGAAATTGCATAAAAGGACTAGTTTGTAAAAAAGTTGTAAAATGTGTGTAAGTGTGTGAATAAGTGAAAATTGTGGACTATTATAGTTATGAAAATGGTTCGACTAGGCCTAAAATGCAAGGAAATTGAATAAAAATTATTTTACGAGCTTAGGGGCAAAATTATAAATATGTAAAACTTTAGGGGCAAAAATATAATTTTGTCATAGTGTGATTTTTGGACTAAATTGAATAATTTGAGTATTAAATGAGTTAAATATGTTATTACAGATCAAGAAAGACGAGGAATTGACCTTGATCGGGGAAAAGAAAAGGTTGTAGACTAAATTGCAAATTGGTCATATTTTGCACCGAGGTAAGTTTGTATGTAAATAATACATCATTTTTATTTATGTTTTAATATTTGTTATATTATATGAGATATGGTTGAATATGGAGTAATTATTTGATGTAAATTATGAATTGTGATTGATTATGGATGAATTGGTAAAATGATGAAAAGTGAGAATTCCCGGTTGAACCTTCGGAATAGAAAAGATACGAATGAGGTAGCTAGGTCACATGTGTGGTACTAAGTGCAGGCCACTATGTGTACAAGAGAGCTACAAAATGGTTTTAGGTCACGTGTGTAGTACTAATTGCAGGATACTACGTGTATCAGATGGATAAGTCGCATGTGTAGTACTAAGTGCAGGCTACTATGCGTACCCAATAGCTTCGATCACATGTGTGGTACTAAGTGCAGGCCACTATGTGTAAGTGATGGTTTTGGTCACATGTGTAGTACTAAGTGCAGGCTACTATGTGCACCAGATAGCTTCGGCTACAAGGGTGGTACTATGTGCAGGCCACAGTGTATCTGTTATTATTCTGATGAGTTCAACGGGAAATTTACTAAGTGAAAATACATGTGATTGTGTAACGACTAAGTGTAATTGAATATGATTATGTGATGAATAAGTGTAGGTATAAGTGTTCAAATTTATGAACAATGTACTCGATATTTGATCGAACCTTCGGTAAGATGAAATGGAGTAAGTGAAATTACGAAAGAGTAAATTTAGCAACAAAATAGTTTTGGACAGAAGCAGTTATGTGACTTTGAAAAATCACCAAAAATGGTGTAACTCAAATTAGAGGTTGAATAAGATATTAAAATAAAGCTGAATGAGTCTATTTTTACATAAAAGAAAGGTGTAAACAAAATAATTTCATATTAAAGGTGTAAACAAAATAATTTCATATTTTGTGATATTTGAATTTTTGTGAGACAGGGTCAGAATGATGTCCGAATCCCCTGTTGCGAATTTGGAAAATCATTAAAACTTTTAAAAAAATAATCATGGGATAAAATTTAAATCCTTGAAATTATTTATGAGTCTATTTTCAATAGAAACAAACAGTAACATTATTTGAGTTCTGTAAAATGATATAATTAATTTTTAGTGAAGAAAGGTTGAAACTGTCATACAACAGAATAGAGGATAATTTAAAGAATAAACTGTACTTATTGGCTAAATAAAAAATTCTAAAGATTTTATGGTACAAAGATATGTAAGTCTAGTTTCAGGGAAAATTAACGGATCTTAATTTGGAGTTCTTTAGCTCGAGATATAAATAATTTAGTGACTGTGACTCAAGTAGACAGCTTAAGATGAACATGAGTAAATGATGGAACTGTGTAATTATGATTGCATTATCTTGAGAACATATTATGAGGATTGTTAAAGGCATGTTAATAAATTATTTATTATTTACATACTTACTTACTAAGCTATATGCTTACTCCCTTCTCTTTTCCCTTATTTTATAGTGTCACCAAGCTAGCTCAGGATTCGGAGATTGTCGGAGATTCATCCACACTATCAACATTCTTTTGGTATTTTGAAATCAATATTTTGAATTATGGCATGTATAGAGGACTTGGTTGTTTTGTTATGTGTCATAATTGATTTGGCCTAAAATGATGGCTTATTTTATTTGATTGTTTATTTTGTATAAGACCATTGATGTTAGCTATTATTGATCAAGTTATATGTGTTTATGAGGATGCAATTTATGAGATGCATGACTAGGTTGAATAAGTGTGTGATGAAAATTGAAAATTTTTAAATTTGGATTTAAAATTTATGTCTCGGTTTAGTGCTACTGTATGTGTTTTGTTTCGGTAATGCTTCGTACCCTGTTCCAATGTCGAACATGGGTAAGGGGTGTTACACTTTCTAATTAAAACCCCTATCGTCGCATTAACTCGATCTATGATTTCCCTTATTAGGTTTGACTCTAATCCGGCAGATTTATGTCACCCTATTTCTAGGATTACAATCAACTCCGCTTAATTTTACTAGATCTGCTCTTAAACAGGGACTTTTGCGAATAAGCACATCAATCTTGAATTAATATTCCTGAAAACATTAAAACAAGTATTAAGAATGTAACACCCCTTACCCGTATTCAACGCCGGAATAGGGTACGAGGGATTACCAAAACACATACACTTGTAAACGTATTAAACTGAATCATAAAATTTCATCCAAATTATACAAAATGAACTGCTAAATATTAAAGGCCAACACTTTAGGCCAAACCAATTAGGACGTATACAAATGACTAAGTCCCTATACACGCCATAAACTTAAGAGGTTTGTATTCACTTTTACCCCACGATGATTACTTGATAGTATGATTACATCTCTGACGATCTCCAACTCGAGGTAGCATACAACCCTAGAAGATATGGGAAACGAAGGGAAGTAAGCTACAAAGCTTAGTAAGTAAGTATGTAAATAATAAGAAATGGATTTAACATGTTTACAAAATAACACAATCATATCTACATTCAAATTCACTATTTATTCAAGTTTGGAGCAAGCTATCTCTTTGAGTCATAGTCACTAAATTATTTTTATCTGGAGCTACGAAACTCAAAATTAAGATCCATAAATTTTCTCTAAAACTAGACTCACGTATCTTGTTATCAAAAAATTTTCAGAATTTTTGGTTTAGCCAATTAGTACAGTTTATTCTTCAAAGTCTCCTCTATTCTGCTATTTGACAATTCCAACTATTCTTTGCTAAAATTCAATTATCTTTTCGTACAGAATTCAAATGATGTTCTAATTTGTTACTTATAAAATTTGACTCATTAAGGAATCTAATCATATAAATTATGTCCCAAAATTATTTTTTTACAATTTTCAATGATTTTTCATAGTTAGAACAGGGGATCTCAAAATCACACTGAACCAGTCTCACAAAAATATAAACATATAAAAATATAGAATTTCTTTGCTTTTCTGTGTCTTTCATATGAAAGTAGACTCAATAAGCTTTAATTTCATATCTCATTAAACTACTAATTCCATTTCTACCATTTTTGGTGATTTTTCAAAGTTATTCTACTGCTGCTGTCCAAAACTGTTTTATTTTTAAATTTACTCTTTCATCACTTACTCCATTTCCTCTTACCGAAAGTTCGCTCAAATATCGAGCATATTGTTCATAAATTTTCACACTTATACCTACACTTATCCATCACGTACTCATATTCAATTACTCTTATTCGTTACATAGTCACATGTATTTTCACTTAGTCAATTTCCCGTTGAACTCATCGGAATAATAACAGATACACGGTGGCCTGCACATAGTACCACCCTTGTAGCCGAAGCTATCTAGGTCACATAGTAGCCTGCACTTAGTACTACACATGTGACCAAAACCATCACTTACACATAGTGGCCTGCACTTAGTACCACAAATGTGATCGAAACTATCGGGTACGCATGGTAGCCTGCACTTTTAGTACTACACACGCGACCTACCTGTCTGGTACAGGTAGTAGCCTGCACTTAGTACTACACACGTGACCTAAAACCTTCTTGTAGCTCTCTTGTACACATAGTGTGTAACATCCCAAACCCGGCCTAGAGGTTACGACCGAATCTGGTATGTTATGTGAAAAGACTCCTAAAACTGTAAGTTTGATAAGACTTTGTATTCATTTTGAAACTCTGAATTTAGGTGATTTGTGTATGGAAACCCGTTAATTCAATGTCTATTTTTAAAAGTTGTGATTGATTTAGAGAAGCTGCAATTATTCTTAAATACGAGTTTGAAGTTTATTGAAGAAAACCACTTAATCAAACTTCACACATGTGTTGGTTGAAAAGTGTTTTAATGCTTAAGAGAAACCAGTGTATAACCTATTTGTAGTTTGAAAATCTATTAGTTATAGTTTTGGAAAAACAACAGATTTTAAGGGTTTTAAGAACGATCCATATTGAACATTTAGTATTAAGCGAAAATCCAAAATTTCAGTTAAAACCCGAAAGAAATACTAATGGCCTTATTACATAACAAAATCCAAAAGAAAATTTTTAGAAAAGAAATGAGTTTACGAAAAGAAACATTTCATGGCCACCACGAGTCCGCCTCGACACCCAAATCCATGATCTACTGATTACCTGCAAGGTTAAGCAGAGGGGTGAGTCACCAAGACTCAGTGTGTAATTCCCTTAAATAACACAAACGGCTCAAAGCCCACATTAGCACATTGGGCCCTAGCCACATGATATGGCATACAAAAGATATGAGTGCAATGTATCCCAGCCCAACCTAGTTTTCCATCCTTTACACGCCACCCATACCAGCCAAACACACCTGTGGGGATTTCTACAATCAATCCTCCATCCGCTACACACCTCATGTGTGGCACCAAGCCACTGGTGACAGAGTCACTAGATATAATATGTGGGGCCAACCCACTGTGGTACCAAACCACTGGTGACAATCCCTGATAACATATGTGGGGCCAACCCACTGTGGTACCAAACCACTGGGACAAGTCACAGAAATAATAAGCATGTGGTACCAAACCACTGGTGGTTCCAAACCACTTAGACATAGTCACTATATGAATTATGTGGGGACCAACCCACTTGTGGTACCAAACCACTGGTGACAGTCTTTAATTAACACTTCCCCTTTCGCATCATATCCCAAGCCCATGCATATATTACATACTAAAATAAATGCAAACATGCTCTCAAAGTAGAGTGGTGAATTATAACATACATTCATATACTTATTAATAGAACGGTATAGGCACTTACCTGGTGTCACCAACTTTACCCCCAAGGGTATCACGACTGTCTACACAGTCACTTCGGCTTTCAGCCAATACAGTTAATAACATAATTTAATAACAAAGTGTGAGATTTACACACCTGATAATGCGTAATACTAAGATTTCTACATCGACGCTTTCACTAGCTAGGACAACAGCTATTTGCCTATTCTAGGCAGAAGTCGGCTCTCTACCATAGCCCGGTAGAAAATCCTGAACTGTCGACACAACTCGCCTCTTAAAGTTTGGAATGGAAACTATAGATACACTCTCCTCCTCAACTTGACTGTTTCTTGCATCCATGAATAGACTTGATCAGAGGTCAAAGAGAACCTTTGATTGGCTATCCAAAAGATTCGATTAAACACAGAGTATAACGGAAAAGAGTCCAAACGCGAAAGACCAAAGAACTCCTTACCTTAAGAACCCGAATAGAGTAATCTGATTCGGCAATCATAGACCCTTCTGCTTTGAACTACAACCACTCGGCTAATGGAGATTCCCGGAGTAAATGTCCCAAACGAGAGAAGAGAAAAAGAAAGGAGGGTTAATCGAAATATAAACGCCATGCTAACTAGCTATTTGGCTTTGGTCACACAAAACCGAAAGAAAGAAAAGAAAAGGCAAAAGAAACGCTTCTTACCTTCAGCAACAAACCCCGATTGTATAGGCTCTCAGCAACCTAAGATTTTCCAGCACCCTGCTTCTTGGTATTTGGCTAAGAGGCACAAAATGGAAGAAATGAATTTAGATGTTTACCAGAATAGATTTGGCTTCATAAAGAAAAGGGAGAATAAAACAAAAGGATGTCTATAAGGAAATAAAAGAAAAACTCTTACCTTCAGCAGAGAAACCGAATGGCACACCAAAAAGATTCGGCACAGGAGAAGTAATAGATGAGGTTGATTGATCGACTGAACAAGGAGAAAGAAGGTTGAATTTCGGCTATTGGCAAGGACTGATGTCAAGAAGGTTTCGATGGAACAAGTGGAAATATGCGGCTTAAGGAGAGAACACTAGAAGAAGAGTGAGGAAGAGAGAATGTTTCGGCTAGCACCCAAAAGAACAAAAGAAAGATGAAACAAAGAAATGGGGTGAGAGTTTCGGTTGAAGCGAAAGGATGAAGAGAAATAGTAATGAGAGAAAGAGGGTTATGGTTTTGGTGAAGAAGAAATGTACCAAAGTTACCAAAATGAAAAAAGAAAGGGAAGATGATTTTGGCTTTGGAGAAAAATAGGAGAACCAATGAAAAGAAGGAAGAAAAAGCACAAGGAGAGCTCAAGAAAACTTGCCAAAAGTCAGCACTCGACACACCCCCTCAATGACCGGTTATGCTCAAAAGAAAAGAGAGAAAAGCCTTAGACCCAAAGGATTTTTGGCACACCCACCCCTCCTAGCACCAAAACTGAATTCTCTCCCTACTTCAAGCTTCCCACATTCGGCTACCTCTCCACCAACATCCAATCCCATATTTTTCTCCTACTTTCACTCTCTTCTAACAATTTGAATTGGTTTGACCCATTCAAACTCCACTATCACCTCATGGCCACTCATTCAAAATCTTTGACTCATTCTACCAACAACTTTGGAGAGCCCTTGCCGAAGCCACCACCTTAGCTTCCCAAATGCAAAAATAAAGCTTCCGAATGCTGTCCATGCAACTCGAACCTCTTCCCCTTGCTGCTCCCTTGTGATGCCACTTCCCTGCCACCTAAGTGGCGTCTCCTTGCCACTTTACCACGCCACTACTTGTGTCAACAAACACAAGCAATTACCCTTAAGGCCTGCCTCAGCTAGCTCACCCCTAGAGTGCGTAAAAAATAAAAGTTTTTACTAAGGCTCAAGCTTAACCCCGAGCCTTCCCGGGGCCCCCAAACATACCAAACACACAGAAACATGAAAAATGCAAAGCCCCTAATTCCCGGATGTTACATAGTGGCCTGCACTTAGTACCACACATGTGACCTAGTTACCTCATTCGTATCTTTTCTATTCCGAAGGTTCAACCGAGAATTCTCACTTTTCAACATTTTTCCAATTCATCCATAATCAATCACAATTCATAATTTGCATCAAGTAGTTACTCCATATTCAAATATATCTCATATAATATAACAAAAGTATTAAAACATAAATAAAAATAGTGTATTATTTACATACAAACTTACCTCGAAAGCAAAATCGGTGAAAATGACTTATTCGTCAATTTCTCATTCTAGTTCAAAACCTCGTTTTCCTTGATCTATAACAACATATTTCACTTATTTAATTAATGTACTATTCAAAACAGTCTTTAACCCAACTTTTGCAAAATTACAAATTTTGCCTCTAAACTTTTACATATTTACACTTTTGCCCCAATACTCAAAAATTAACCTTCAGCCCTTATTCTTATGTTTTATAACATGCTGATCATTTTTCCCTTCTATGGAAACATCAAATTCTTACTCTAACATACACTTTTGAACATTAGGTATTTTTACCGATTATGTCGTTTTACTCGTTCACTTAAAAACGCTTAGTAAAAGTTGTTTAACATAATTTCAAGCTTCATATTCTACCATAAAACATCAAAATAAACACTTTTCACCTATGGGTAATTTTCCAAAGATGAACCCTAGCATGAATTATTGGTAGCATAAGCTAAATCGAACTGCCGGGACTCCAAAACCGTAAATAACTTGAAAAACGGGGTTAGAACGGACTTACCATGAGCTTGGGAAGTTGAGAAAACCCTATCCATGTATTCTCTTGGTAAATTTCGTCCATATAGAGAAGATGGACAAATTTGGCATTTTAACTTTGTTTTTAATTCATTTAATTTACAAAAGGACCAAAATGCCCTTACAAAAAAAATATCTTATCTAACATGTACCATATCCATTTTTGTCCAAAACTTTAACCAATGGGCTAATTACCATTTAAGAAACTCTACTTTAAAATTTCATAGCAATTTGACACCTCTAACTTCTAGAACTCAAGTTTTGCACTTTTTACAATTTAGTCCTTTTGACTAAATTGAGTGGCCAAACGTCAAAATTTTCGAACGAAATTTTCACGAAATAGTTCCGTGAAATTGTAGACCATAAAAATATAATAAAAATAAATTTTCTTACGTTGGATTTGTGGTCCCAAAACCACTGTTCCGACTAGGCCCTAATTCGAGATGTTACAAAGAACACATATTTAAGAACAAGAACAAGTATTTATCACGTAATTCAGATTTATTAAATAATAAGATTAATCTAGGTTTCACCCTCTCTAGGTATTTTTGGAGTTTAGTTCGTAACATATGAGGAAAACATCTTAGAATTAAGAAAACACCAAGACATAAAGAACCTAAAAACTTCGAAAGAACTTGATGGAGATTTTCAATCTTGGAGTGAATCCGCTTTCTAAAATGATTCCGACGGCTTCTTTCGAGTAATTTCTTTGATCTACTCTATGTGTCCTCTAGGTCTTCCTTTGGCGTGCATTTATAGGCTTTAGAAGGCTCAGAAACCCTAAAAATTGGCTTTTTCTGCGTGAAAACAAAGTAGGGTGCGATAGGGACACAGGCGCGTGCGATGCCCGTGTGAAGGTGCTCAGGCCGTGTGAAATTTTGAGTGGCTCATGTTCGACACGGGCTGGCACATGGGCGTGTGTCCAGCCCGTGTGGTTTTGGCTTGGCCGTGTGGATCCTTAAAATGACCCGTTTTGTCTGGTTTTGGCCCGTTTTCCCCTCCTTTCACTTCCCTATGCTCTCCTAAGTATAGAATACAAATTTAAAGGAGTAGGAGCATCGAATTCACCAAATTATATAAATAAACATCCAAAAACACGCTAAAGTAGGATTAAAATGTGTTACTTTTATGGTTTATCAAATATCCCCACACTTAACTATTTGCTTGTCCTCAAGCAAAATCCTCAACTCATAATTAAAATTAAACTTCCTTAATTCACAATTCTTATCAATAATGTCTTATCATAATTCACAAATAATTCATACATTGATAATTTAACTAAAAGATTCCCAAAGATTCAAACAATCCAAGTCACAAATTTTTATAGCACAAAAATATAGGTGTTTTCCCTTACCTAAATAATTACCTTTGATTCAAAACCGACAAGAATTGACATCCTCACTAAAGCTTCACTCAAATCACTCAAAGTGTTTAAGGTTCAAATTAAGCACTCAAAAGTCAAACATGAAAAGTTATTACCATGGGCTTGCATGAAAATCAAATTTCCACCACTATAAAATGAGATGATACACAAATTAAAAAGTCTTAAAAAGGGTTGTAATGGGGCTTGGGTTAAAGGTGTGGATAAAGGCTGAATTAGAGGGTTAAAATCGAGATCGAGTTGACAATTTACCTAACTAGAAAAATAAACTAATACTGAATAATTACATCAATTGAAAAATAACACGAGCTTCTTCTCTATAACATAGAACTAATAATGAGTATATATTTCCAACTTTTTTTTTGATATCATATACAATAGTAAAGAAATTAACAACTAAAATAAAGAACATAGTTAGACAACTGACAAAAATCAAATCTCAACAAAAAAAAAGGGGGTTAATACAATAGGGAAAATTCTTAGTGAATCAAACAAGAAAAAGTTTTGGGTTAATATTAAGGGTATATCAAGAAACGGTTTATTAGGGTCAAAGGGGTTCACTAGGGGTTAATTATGAAGGTAGGCTTTTTGGGATAAGTGGGTTAAAACCTAAGTGCCTTTATCATCTCAGTATATCAAATCAAAGATGTGGTCTCAATATGTATAATCAAAGCAAGTTCTAGAATAACAAATCAATATTGCCACACTCATAATCAATAAAGAAGTGAGCAAGAAAAATGTATGCTCATAAAAGGCTCAAAGTATCACAAAAATTATGGTTTTTGATGTCAATCTCGTATATCTCAAACTTCAAGGTAATATTTAAACTTAGGGAAACAACCTAGAAATTTTAATTCTAAAAATAGACTTATCATGCTTGATTCTCTAGTGTCTTAAAGTTTAAACAATCAATGCATAATTACCTATGACTTAATCCAAAACATATCAATCAAAATCATAAATCAATAAAAATTCATTCTAATAGTAATATGAGAAAATTACTTAAGAAGAAGACATAATTCAGGGGTTTTCGAATAATGATATAGTTAACCTCCCCACATTTAAGATGTATATTGTTCTCAATGTACCAAAATAGATAATGACAATAGAATAAGAATATCATAAGAGAGGGAGAGAAGTGAAACTTCCTAAAGTTTGGATGAAAATCGTGGAATAGTTGACGCGGAATTGTAGATATAACAAAGTGAATTGCATAGTTCTGAGCAACTAATAAGAAAATAAACATGACCGTGGAAGATGATTAAGGGATTACTCGATTAGGAATAATTATAAAAGCTAAAATATAGTTTAGAATATAAAAGATAAGTCTTAGAAAATATGATAAGAAACATAAGGAAAATAGATTAACAATAAAAATAAAACAAAAAGGAAAAATAAATATAAAGATAAAAATAAAATAAATGGACTCAAAGGTCCTTATCAACAGACGCGTCGCGAGGTGGCGGTGCCGAATGTGAAATATGGAGATGGTCGTGTATCTGCTGTAAGGTAGCCTTGAGACTATCGAGCCACTGATAACATTACTGCTCAAAATGAGTGAGTCACTCGGATATGTCATTCAAAGTAGCGGCAGAAGAAGGAGGTTGGTGACTCGGTGGTGGAGGGTGTGGTGGATCCTCGTGAGGGAGAGAAACATCATCAGTGATGTCCTCGGGATCATCATGATCATCAGGGCGAGACAAGCGGTACTAGGGAGGATCAAATACACGGCATCGCTCAATCATCCTTATATAAAACATGCTCGAGATGCCCTGAGGGGACATCTCGCCAACAAGTGTGAGCGTGGAGGACTGCTCCGATGTGTCGAGGAGACCGAAGTGTCAAGCGAGACGAGTCACGTAAAGGCCTAAGCAGATAAGGCCACTCCTATGGCAATCAGTCTGATGGAGGAGAGATAAAGTAAGGAAATACGCCAAGTCGATAATATAGTCATGGGCCATGCTCCATAAGTAATAGGTATCGTGTGTGCTCACGACGCCAGTGCTCTCTCTCCGACCTGTCAAAATGTGAGCGAGGAGTGCGTGAATATACCTTAGGGTAGGAGAGAGAGAAGTCACCTTCGAGCGACTAGGATCATAGGTCATCAGGCCACCCATATCGTTCCAATAGCACGAAAGCGAGTAATGAATATGGCGATGGAGTTGAAGAAAGTCCTCGGCGCTCATGAACTCTGTGTATAGTCTCAAAGCAGCACCAAATTTTGGGATGCTCATGTGACGCACCAAACTGCCTAGGCGAAATATGATGGTGCCGGGCTCATCATGGACTAACATGACACTTTGATGGTGGAACGTCGAGCAGAACTACGAGGTAATTGCCATATAAGTGGGTTCGATGATATTCAAGAATTGATCCCATGGTGCTGTGATGATGAGCGCGCGAACATCATCAGCTAGGTGGACCTGCTCCAACGCGGTCCAATCAATGCACTGGCCCAAACCTAGGGGTTGTACTCGAAGGAGCTGAAATAGGTCCTCTGGTAGGTCCGCGGTGAATCTGAGATAAAGGTGGTGCACTCTAGCGGAGGTGCTCGAGGAGGTCGCACAGGGACCCTTCCACTTTTTTTGAAGCGGGGACGGCGACCTTAGCCTTGCCTCGGGTATCTGTCATGATAAGCCTGAAAACATAATAGATTTTCAATAAATAAACCAAGCATCACCAAAGTTAAGGATGTACGATCCCACTAGGTTGAAATAGTAATGTACTACTCAAATAATAACGAATCATAATATTCTAAAAATCGAAAATAAATAATCCTAATGCCAAAAACTAAGAACACATCATTAACCTAACAAATTATAAACTAGTAAGCAAAGAGATTGAAACAAAATACTAAATATTCATCATGACCAAAAAGAATAAGAATAATAATAATCCTAGTCTAAATGGAAATAAGGAAAATAATAAATAATAATAATAATAATAATAATAATAATAATAATAATACTAATAAAAATAATAAAGATTAAAATAATAAATAAAACAAAGAAATAAAGAAATAAATTAAATAGACAATAATAATAATAAATGAATTAAAAATGGAGGGAAAAAGAAGTGTGACCAACGGTAGTGAGGTCGGCAGGCGGTGGCACAGCGGTGCAAGGTTGGGTGGGAGAAAGGGCGACGGTGAGCGCGCAAGGGGCGGGTGGCCGAAAGTGGGAGAAAGAAGGGGAAGGAAAGGGGAAGAGAGGGAGAAAAGGGAAGGAGAATGGAGGGTTTTTGGGTTGGGGAAAAAAGGATGGCGAAGCAACAGGGAGGGGGAGATCACCGGTTGCCGGAAGTGGGAGGGGGAGGGTTGCAGCGGCTAGGGGTTTGGGGGGATTTTGGAGGAAGAAGGAAGAAAAGAATAGGGGTTTTATAGGTGACACGGTCGTGTAATGGCTCGTGTTGGGCCACACGGCTGTGTCACATGCCCGTGTGGTCTTATCCCCAGCCCGTGTTCGTCGCGATATTTTTTTTCTAAGTCTATCCTTCACACGGCCGTATGCGAAGTCCTTCGCTTCTCCCATACCCATGTAGAAGTCCCCACGCCCGTGTGATCACACACACGGCCGTGTGTCTTGCCCGTGGAGCCCCCTGACTTGTTTAAATTTTAGAAAGTGAGCTCCAGTTTTTACACGGCCAAGGACACGCCCGTGTGTATAGGCCGTGTGGATGACACAGCCATGTCGCTAGGCCGTGTTCCTCACTATCGATTTCTTTAAGATTTAAAAACTAAGTCCCTACATCCACACGGCCAGGGACACACCCGTGTGTCCAGGCCGTGTGGGTTAAAAACCTGCATTAAAACATGAACGATAGTAAAAATAAACTAATTAGTAAGGTTAGTACTCGGGTTGCCTCCCGAGAAGCGCTTGTTTAAAGTCTTAAGCTAGACTTACCTAATGTTTGTCACTTTATGAAGGTTCATGGAGCTGAAACTCCTCTTTATTATCCCTAAAATCTTCACCGTTATAAAGTTTAAGTCATTGACCGTTTACCTTGAATGTGCCATAAGTCAGATGAGTTACCTCTATTGTGCCATAGGGAAAAACTGTTTTGATTACGAAGGGACCTGACCATCTTGATTTCAACTTTCCAGGGAACAATTTGAGCTTTGAATTGTATAGTAGAACAAGATCTCCAACTGCGAATTGCTTAGGTTACTTCAAACGAGCATCATGGTGTCGCTTTGTCATTTCTTTATATAATCATGAGTTCTCGTAAGCATTCTCTTGCCACTGATATAGCTCGTTCAACTGCATCAATCTTTTCTCAACTGATTCGAGCATTTTATGTGCTGTCTTAGTCCCAGTGTAATGTCCTCCTGTTGGTCCTGAATGGCAATGTTCTAGGATTTTGCTTGCTTCTAACTTTGTAACACATCTCCGAATTACTTGATCTGCACATATACGAAAAAGATAAGGGTCCTCCCAGAAATAGTTTTTCACATCAGCAAAGAATCGCTTCTTTTGATGATGTGTCAACCCTTTTGGTAAGATGCTAGTAGTGAAGTAGTTCTCAATATCTGCAAACCAAGGTACCTCAGAGTCAGATATAGCCAAGAGTTGTTCTTCAAGAAATGAGTCATTTATCTCACTCTCTTCGAGTTCTTTGAGATGTGGATTTTCAAGCCTAGAAAGGTGGTCTGCTGCAAGATTTTCAGCTCCTTTCTTATCCTGAAATTTCTAAATCAAATTCCTGCAAAAGTAGAATCCATCTTATGAGTCGAGGTTTTGCATTAGATTTAGTTAAGAGATAACAAAGAGCTGAATAGTCAGTGTAAACGACAACTTTAGATAATATCAAATACTGTCTAAATTTATCAAATGCAAAAACCACAACTAGCAACTCTTTTTCTGTGGTGCTGTAATTTTCTTGTGTGGCCGTCAATGTCTTGCTAGCGTAATAAATCGGCTGAAAATGCTTATCTCTTCGCTGTCCCAAAACTGCACGTACTACAAAATCACTCGCATCACACATTAGTTCAAAGGGAAAATTCCAATCATGTGCAATTATAATTGGAGCATTGATTAATTTATCTTTCAGGGTATTAAATGCTTCTAAACATTCCTGATTAAAATTGAAAGGCACATCTTTTTCTAGTAGTTTTGTTAAAGGCTTAGCTATTTTAGAAAAATCTTTTATAAACCTTCTATAAAATCCAGCATGTCCTAAAAAACTTCTAATACCCTTAACTGAACTAGGAGGAGGTAATTTTTCTATTGTTTCAATTTTTGCTTTATCAACCTCAATCCCGTTACTAGAAATTTTGTGACCTAACATAATCCCTTCTCGAACCATGAAGTGACACTTTTCCCAATTAAGCACAAGGTTCGTCTCCTCACATCTCATTAGAACTTGTTTAAAATTTTTAAGGCAAAGCTGGAAAGAATTACCGAATACCAAAAAGTCGTCCATAAATACCTCCATAATATCTTCCACAAGTTCATCGAAGATGGCTAACTTGTAGCACTGAAAAGTAGCAGGAGCATTACATAATCCAAAAGGCATTCTACGATAAGCAAACATACTATATGGACATGTAAATGTTGTCTTTTCTTGATCCTCAAGAGCTATTGGGATTTGGAAGAAGCGAGAGAGTCCGTCTAGGAAGCAATAGTACATATGCCTAGATAATCTTTCTAACATCTGATCAATGAAAGGTAAAAGAAAGTGATATTTTCTCGTGGCATCGTTCAACTTCCTATAGTCAATGCAAACTCTCCAACCTGTGACTGTTCTTGTTGGAATTAATTCATTCTTCTCGTTGGCTACAACAGTCATGCCTCCTTTCTTCAGAACAACCTGCACAGGACTCACCCAAGCACTGTCAGAAATAAGATAAATCACTCCAGCATCAAGAAGTTTAATTACCTCAACTTTAACAATTTCCTTCATATTGGGGTTTAATCGTCTTTGAGCTTGCACACATGGTTTATATTCATCTTCCATTAAAATTTTGTGGATGCAAAACGATGGGATTATCCCTTTAATGTCAGAAATCTTCCAAGCTATGTCTCTCTTATGCTTCTTTAGTACCTGTAGTAACTCATCTTTCTCATTGGGTTCCAAGTTTGAAGAAATAATTATAGGTAGTGTAGAATTATCTCCGAGGAATGCATACTTTAAGTGATTTGGTAACTGTTTCAATTCCAATTTAAGGGGTTCTTCAATAGAGGGTTTTTGTTTTAGTTCATCGTTTATTTCAATACCCTCATACTTATTTTTTCTTGAGAAAGACTCATTAGAATTCAACTCAATTCGTATCTCCCCTATCTCAGTGGTTTCGTTATCTACCTCCTCACCTTGGACAAGACATAGTTCCAACGTGTTTTTATGTATGATTTCCTGAAATAAATCTTGAATAGAATGATCAATAGAGTTAATAAAATAACATGAATCATCTTGCTCTCTAGAGTATTGTATAGCATCATAAATCTTAAAAATAATTTCCTCGTCACCTACCCTAACACAAGTTTACCATCACCTACATCAATAACGACCCTAGCAGTAACCAAAAATGGGTGACCTAAAATTAAAGGCACCTCAACATCATCATCCATGTCAAGCACGACAAAATCAATAGGGAATATGAATTTATCAAATTTTACCAAAACATCTTCAACAATTCCCCTAGGATATTTAATAGGTTTATCAGCTAATTGGATACTCATCTTAATGGGTTTTGGTTCCCTAAGACCAAGCTGTTTGAACATTTTATAAGGCATCAAATTAATACTGGCACCTAAATCAGCTAATGCTTTCTCAATATTTAAACTACCGATTAAACAGGGAATAGTGAAACTTCTTGGATCTTTCAATTTGGTTGGTAGCTTATTTTGGAGAATAGCTGAATGTTCCTCGTTAAGCTCCACGATTGATAGCTCTTCAAACTTCCTCTTATTTGTAAAAAGATCTTTTAAGAATTTTGCATACGTAAGCATCTGCGAAGTAGCTTCAACAAAAGGTAAATTAATATGTAATTGTTTAAAAAGTTTAAGAAATTTACCAAATTGTGCATCCATGCAGTCTTTCTTCAACTTTGCTGGATATGGAATTAGTGGTTTATACACTTTAAGTATCGGTGTCACACTCTTGTTCACTTCCTCTGTAACACCCCCAGACCCGGCCCAGACGTTATGGCCGAATCCGGTGATATCACATCAAAGGGATAATTCAAAACGACTTTGCTTAGTTAAAACTTAAGTTTAAGGCTTAGAAACCAAAAATCTAAGCAACTTCTTAAGTTATGATGAAAGTCCATGTTTTAAGAGAACATCCATATGTTATAGTTATTTCGAAAACCATGTTAAACTTTAGAAACTTATTTAAGTTTAATAATTAAACAGTTGAAACAATAATAACCCAAAGATAAAGTCAAGTTGGAGATACTAGGCCTTATTGCATCCCAAAGTAAATAAAATAAAGTCATTCGAAACAAATAAAGAAAAACTTCTAAATATCTTGCAGTGTGGCCATCTTCGAGTCCTCTCCCACATCGAGCTGTCTACTGAGGGTCACCTGAAACATTTAATAAAAGGGTGTGAGTTTCGAAACTCAGTGTGTACGACCCTTGGTAAAACATGCGATTATTACATTGGGCCTAAGCCCTATCAAAATCGATGGTCTTGGGCCTTAGCCTATAATGACCTCATATCATATCAGTATCACATGTATGCAATGCTCCCATCCCAAAATCCAACCCTACACTCCATTTCCCTTCCAACCCTACACTCCTGTAGGGATATGAATATCAACCCACCCATCCCTACACTCCAAAGGTAGCACCAACAGTGGCACTACTCAAACGTTGCAGCAAGGCTGCTAAGCATATAATTGGCTTAAAGCCACCGGTGGATCCACGGTCGTCAAGCGACTATGCGATCCTCACATATCTTCCTCCGTATCATCAAACCCACCCAAGTGCAACATATATCTCATGAATGCAATATGCACATTTTCACACATTAAGCATCTAGGTGTATTTTAGTCATTTCACTATCCAGGGGTATATTCGTAAATCTACCCTATAAGGGTATTTTTGTAATTTCTTTCATCTCGGGTTTTAGTTATGAACTTTGGCCCATCAACAAGTCCTAGCGGCTAAAGTGAACAGACATTATGCACCAGGTAGGATCCCAGAGAAGAGGAGGTGGGTCACTAAGACCGCTTAAGTACCAAGCTCTCCCTAGATCCAATCCTAGACATGCATATGTTCATTGCCACACTCTAACGTAGCGATTTGTCTACAGACATGTTTGATTATTAACTTAAGTTTTATGCCATTTAAGAATTTATCGGAAGTAGGCCTAGAGTCCATTAAAACCCTAGCATGCATTTCTAAAATCCCATAAGGGCCACTAAGCCTAATCATGTCCATATAGCCCACTAAGCCCAATCATGTTTATGTAGCCCATTAGGCCAGATCATACTCAAATCATACAGCCATCTATATCATTCCATCCTTCAATTTCACATCTCAACTCTTGCCGATTTGGGCCCACGAGCTCGGCAGGCCCATTTAGCCCCGTCTGACCCTATCGGCCAAACAGTGGCCTGAGACCATGAGATCGCTCTCTTGGCCCCGGTAGTCGTATCAGTGTTTCAACACGAATGTTCGTACGCTCGTGTGGTTACCGACGCCAACCTTTCGTCTTTTACTGATTTGTCGTGTGTGAAGTGTATGTACACACCTGGTTAATGCGACGTGCTACACTACCCTCAGCCTTGAACCTACAACCAATACCAATCTCCAATCAATACACACTTAACCAAAGTATTTACCCAAAAACCAAAGCCTTACCATAACCTTACCTTGTGCCACCAGTTCTAGTAGCCCTTCCTTAGCTACTATTCACGTAGATCTGCAGCTACACAAATACTGTCAACAATCAAGTGACTCATATTCCACACAAGTCACCTCTATTAGCCATACTTACATTCGGCCACCGACTAATCCACAACAAAGACGAGTACACTTACCACTTGCTAACGATCCTTACTACGCTTGCAATCTTTGAACCTTACCCTTGTTAATACAAGGTTAACAATAATGAAAAGTTAGATAGCCCTTCATCTTTTAACAAAACACACTGAGGAGGTTGACTGAGTACTTACCAAATCCCACCTTTGATCCTGCAGCCTAGACAACTACTGAACGAGATCCGACTTTTAACACTTGATCAATAGATTTGTGATGGAGAAAAAACAACAAAGAATCAGCACAAATAGGGATTTCAGCAAAAAGGGATTATGGTAATTCGACAATGGAAGAAAAAGAATGAGGGGAAGAAAAGAAAAAATAATGGAAACCCAAGGAAACTTTCAAAGGAATTCGGCACCCCCTTTTATAGCCAAAGCCGAAACTACCTTCCCCCAAAGTCCAATTCGGCACCAACACATCCACACCTCAATCCCCTATCTTTTCTCTCTTATCTTTACCTTAAATTTCTCTCCTGAACACTCCCCTCCAGTGTCTACTCTAGCATCACTACCTTTCTCCCATGTGCAAAAATAAAACCCCTCAATTCACCACTCTTAAGCCTCAAACCTTGGACCTCTTCACCTGCGCCACCTTGTAGCTTCCCAAGTGACGCCACCTTACCACTGGAGCATAGGCGCAATTGTGTCCTATTTTCCCCTTAATCTGTTTAAGATGCCTAATACCTGAGACTAGGGTCCACTAAGGCAAAAACTAAATTTTTCCCTATGGTCTTCCCTATCTCTAAGACTTCAAATAACCCTGGTAAGACCTTAAAATTAATATTCTAAGTGCTACTTGTACATACCAACTTTAGTGCACAGAAATTTAGAGTTTCGGGATTTTGGGCGTTACATCTTCACCTTTCGCCTTATCAATTTCTTGTGGCATCTTTTTTTCCAGCTTCAGCCAATACCTTCCCATTCCTTAGCGTAACTGCCTTTACATGTTCTTTTGGGTTAGGTTTGATGT
This sequence comes from Gossypium bickii, assembly GCA_025503065.1. Classification (NCBI taxonomy): domain Eukaryota; kingdom Viridiplantae; phylum Streptophyta; class Magnoliopsida; order Malvales; family Malvaceae; genus Gossypium; species Gossypium bickii. The sequence continues at coordinate 43,930,400 of CP106720.1, forward strand.
TACTAGGTAAACTACTTGGTTGCCTTTTATCCAGTTGTCCAATTTGATTTTCAAGTCCTTGGATCGATGCTTGCTGATTTTTCAATGCTGCCTCGGTATTCTAAAAATGAGTCTCTGACACTGAAATAAATTTCGCTAGCATATCTTCAAGGTCTGGCTTTTTCTTTTTGCTGATAGGGTGGTTGGAAACCTGGAGGGGGTTGTGGTCTTTGATTCCCTTAATTACCCCCTGAGAAATTTGGGTGGTTCCTCCATCCTGTATTATATATGTTACTGTAAGGATTATTTGGAGGTTTAGAGTTATTACCCATATAATTCAATTGCTCATTCTCCATGCTGGGATTATAGGGTAGATATTCTGAGTTATTCATCCCTCCTCCATTTGCGTCACATTGCATCAACGGATGTACCTGCATAGAAACACATAAACCATTAATCTTTTTTTAAGAGCTCTACCTGGTTTGATAGCATGGTGATTACGTCGAGGTTAAAAACGCCAGCGGCTTTTGTTGGCTTCATTCTCATTACTTGCTACTGATAGTTATTCAGTGACATCTCCTCTATAAACTCATAAGCCGCTTCAGGGGTTTTATTATTTAAGGTTCCACCGGCGGCTGCATCAATCAGCTTTCTAGTTGAGGGGTTCAAACAATTGTAAAAGGTTTGAACCTGTAGCCATAAAGGTAACCCATGGTGAGGGCACCTCCTTAACAAGTCCTTGTACCTCTCCCATGCGTCGTAAAGAGTTTCTAAATCCATCTGCACAAAAGAAGAGATATCATTCCTCAACTTTGCCATTTTAGCCAGTGGAAAATATTTTAACAAAAAAATTTCGGTCATTTATTCCCAAGTAGTGATGGAGCCTCGTTATAACGAGTTCAACCACTGTTTAGCTTTATTTCTTAAGGAAAACAGGAATAACCGAAGGCGAATGGCATCGTCAGAAATGCCATTACTCTTAAAAGTGTTCCGGAACTCTAGAAAGTTGGCCAAATGAGTATTTGGGTCCTCATCTTGCAAACCATCAAACTGAACAAACTGTTGAATCATTTGAATAGTGTTAGGTTTTAGTTCAAAATTATTTGCAGTAATAGCAGGTCTAACAATACTCGATTCAGCCCTAGTTAAGTTGGGCTTAGCATAATCATACATAGTACGAGGAGCAGGATTTTGATTCACCGGATTTATGGCAACCACAGGAGGGAGCGGATTATTAACAGCCATCTCCTCGGTAATATTAGTATCGTCCTCTTGCTCTTCCTCTATGTATTGTAGACTTCGCCTTATCTTTCTACGATTTCTGTGAGCGGTACTTTCTATTTCGCTGTCAAAACGTAATGGTCTTGACAGGTTCCTTCTAGTCATAAACTAAAAATACCTGCCAGAAACAAATAAAATAGAAGTTAATAAATTAAACTAAAAACAAAAATAAATTGCAATAAAAATAAAAATGGCTAAAGTAATGAAAATTAAGCGTTCTTAATATCTTAGTCCCCGGCAACGGTGCTAAAAACATGATAAACTCGAAACTAACTAATATTTCGACAAAGGCAAGTGCACCTATCGAACAGCAGTATAGCTTTGATGAGTCCAAAATATCTTATCCGCAAGGACTAAAATTACTAGTAATAGCTATCTTTTTATTATCTAGCCTAATAATTAAGGGATTTTGTTTTAATATAAAATTTAACTAGCTAATTTTGTAATGAACGCGAAAGATAGTGAAGAAGATATCGAATAAACCAATGAATAAAGACAATACCTGAGGAGGAATCCACCTAGACTTCACTTATCATTCTGAGTCTGAATTAAATGATTTATTCACTTGACTTGATACGTAGAAATCCCTAAATTATGTTAATATCTCTTTTGAGACTAAAAACAACTGACTCTAGGTTGATTAATTGAAATCTCTTTCTAATTAAAACCCCTATCATCGCATTAACTCGATCTATGGATTTCCTTATTAGATTTGACTCTAATCCGACAGATTTATGTCGTCCTATTTCTAGGGTTGCAATCAACTTCGCTTAATTATGCTGGATATACTCTTAAACAGAGACTTTTGCTCCACTGAATAAGCACATCAATCTTGAATTAATATTCCTGAAAACATTAAAACAAGGATTAAGAACACATATTTAAGAACAAGAACAAGTATTTATCACGTAATTTAGATTTATTAAATAATAAGATTCATCTAGGTTTCATCCTCCCTAGGTATTTAGGAAGTTTAGTTCATAACATATCAGGAAAACAGCTTAGAATTAAGAAAACAACAAGGCATAAAGAATCCAAAAACTTCGAAAGAACTTGATGGAAATCTTCAATCTTAGAGTGAATCCGCTTTCTGATATGATTTCGTCGGCTTCCTTCAAGTGATTTCTTCGATCTACTCTGTGTGTCCTCTAGGTCTTCCTCTGGCGTGTATTTATAGGCTTTAGAAGGCTCAGAAACCCTAAAAATTGGCTTTTTTCACTTGAAAACAAAGCAGGGTGCGGCAGGGACACGGGCGTGTGCTCAGCTCATGCGAGGGTGCTCAGGCCATGTGAAATTTTGAGTGGCTCGCGATCGACACTAGCTGGCACATGGGCGTGTGTCCAGCCCCCGTGTGGTTCACAGGGGCATATGCCCTACCCGTGTGGTTCTGGCTTGGCCGTGTGGATCCTGAAGATAGCCCATTTTGTTCGGATTTGGCCCGTTTTTCGCTTCTTTCACTTCCTTATGCTGTCCTAAGTATAGTAATACAAATTTAAAGGATTAGGAGCATCAATTTCACCAAATTATATAAACAAACATCCAAAAACACGCTAAGCGTGGGATTAAAATGTGTTACTTTTATGGTTTATCAAAGGCCTATATAAAGATATCAAGTTGTTGATTGGAATTCTCGAGATAATAAATTTGCAGTGTTAGCTGATCGAGCCCACAAAGCTGAGGAATTGGGTATAGAAAAAAGACAAGCTGAAAGAGAGGCTCAGATTTCTGGGAAAAGAACAATGAGTATGTCACAATCATTTGCTTCTAAGAAATTAAAGAAGTATTATGATCATGTAACTACCTTTATGGGATATTCTGGAAGAGAGCGGGGCTCTCAACGTTCTAACTCGAAGTCTTCATCTCCATCTGTGACTAGTGTGGGTAGTGTTGCTAATCCCAAACCAAAATGCAAACATTGTAACAAATTCCATCATGGGGAATGTCGATCCAGAAGTGGAGCTTGTTTCAGATATGGTTCACTTGAGCATTTTCTCAAAGAATTGTCCCGAAAGAGTTGAAAAAGATATAGAGCCAGCTCCAAAGCCTAGTAATCCTGCCTCGAGAGGTAGACCACCCCGCCATCCCGACAATGTTGGTAGTAGTCGAGGTACTACCAAGGATACAACGGTTAGATCTGAGGTACGAGCACCTGCAAGAATATATGCCATTCGTGCTAGAGAAGATGCCTCTGCAGCAGACGTCATTACTGGAACATTTTCTCTACTTGATACTGATATTACTGCATTGATTGATCCTGGTTCCACACATTCATATATATGCACGAACTTAGTGATTGTTAAAAAATTACCTGTTGAATTCACTGAACTTGTGGTTAAAGTTTCAAACCCTATGGGACAGTGTGTTATGGTAAATAAGGTCTGTAAAAAATGTCCGTTGATGGTAAAAGGTATTTGCTTTCCAGCTAACTTGATGTTATTGCCATTTGATGAATTTGATGTGATCTTGGGAATTGATTGGTTAACCTAATATGATGCAGTGGTTAATTGTAAGCAGAAATATATTGTATTGGAATGTCAGAATGGTGAATTGCTTCATGTTGAATCTAATAAACTGGATGGATTACCGAATGTGATTTCAGCAATAACAACACAGAAATACGTTTGAAAGGGTTATGATGCTTACCTTGCATATGTGTTGGATACTAAAGTGTCTGAGGCAAAGATTCAGTCAGTACCAGTTGTATGTGAATTTCCTGATGTATTCCTAGAAGAATTACCTAGTTTACCACCGGATATAGAAGTGGAATTCTCTATAGATCTGGTTCTGGGAATGACATCGATATCCATAGCACCTTATAGAATGGATCCTACTGAATTGAAAGAGCTTAAAGTACAATTACAGGAGTTGATTGACGAAGGTTTTGCTCGACCTAGTTTCTCACCTTGGGGTGCGCTGGTCCTATTTATAAAGAAGAAAGATGGATCGTTGAGGCTGTGTATTGATTACAAACAGCTCAACAAAGTCAGAATAAAGAACAAGTATCCATTACCTCGTATTGATGACTTGTTTGACCAGTTAAAATGTGGCACTATATTTTCAAATATTGATCTCCATTCTAGTTATTATCAATTACGAGTAAAGGAATTTGATGTGCCTAAGACAACTTTTAGAACCAGGTATGGACACTATAAGTTCCTTGTGATGCCATTCGGCTTGACAAATGCACCTACAGTGTTTATGGATTTGATGAACAGGATTTTCAACCAGTATTTAGATAGGTTTGTGGTGGTCTTTATAGATGATATTTTAGTCTATTCTTGAGATGATAATGAACATGCTGAGCATTTGAGAATAGTGTTGCAAACCCTGTGAGAGAAACAATTGTATGCAAAATTCAATAAATGTGAATTTTGGCTATGGAAAGTTAGTTTTCTTGGGCATATAGTATCTACTAAAGGTGTTAGAGTAGACCTGAATAAAATTTTATCCATTGTTAATTGGAAGCCACTGAAGAATGTGTTTAAAGTATGAAGTTTTTTAGGACTAGCTGGTTACTATAGGAGATTTGTAAAAAGATTTTCAATGATAGCTTCTCCGATGAATCGTTTACTACAAAAAGATGTAAAGTTCGAGTGGACTGATAAATGCCAATAGAGTTTTAACAGATTAAATGCTTTATTGACAGAAGCACCTGTGTTAGTCTAGCCTGAATCGAGTAAGGAATTTACTGTTTACTGTGATGCGTCACTGAATGGCTTAGGCTGTGTACTGATACAAGATGGTAAAGTAGTAGCCTATGCTTCACGATAGCTGAAACCACATGAAAAGAACTACCCGACACATGACCTTGAATTGTTAACCATTTTGTTGCATTGAAAATCTGGCGGCATTAGTTATTTGGTGAAAAATATCATATATTCACTGATCATAAAAGTCTGAAATATTTGATGTCATAGAATGATTTGAATTTGAGACAGCGCAGATGGCTTGAGTTATTAAAAGATTATGATCTTGTTATTGACTACCATCCGGGAAAGGCCAATGTAGTGGCAAATGCTTTGAGCAGAAAATCCTTGTATGCTTTATGAACAATGAATACTCGATTGTCATTGTCTGATGATGGTTCAACCCTATCTGAATTTAAAGCTAGACCAATGTTTTGGCAACAGATCTCTGAAGCTCAGAAAAATGATATCAAGTTGCAAGCAAGACGCGTACAAAGTGAATTGACTCTTGACTCAGAATTTCAGATCGGGAGTGATGGTTGTTTGTTATTCAAAGGCAGAGTACGTGTACCGAAAAGTTCAAAACTGATACAGAAGATTTTGAATGAAGCTTATAATGGTAACATGTCTATGCATTCTGGTAGTTATAAAATGTATAATGATCTGAAAAAGATGTATTGGTGGCCGATAATGAAACGAGATATTTCTGAGTTTGTGACTAAATGTTTGATATGTCAGCAAGTTGAACATCAGTTGCCATTTCGACTATTACAGCCAGTTATGGCACCAGAATGGAAATGGGAAAGAATTACTATGGACTTTGTATGGGGATTACCCCTATCTCCAAAGAAGAAAGATGCCATTTGGGTAATTATTGATCGGTTGACAAAGTCCGTACATTTTATTCCAGTATGTATGGATTATTCCTTAGATAGATTGGCTGAGTTATATGTTTCTGAGATTGTCAAATTGCATAGAGTGCTTGTCTCCATCATTTCAGATAGAGATCCTCGGTTTACATCTCGATTTTGGAGCAAATTGCAAGAAGCTCTGGGTACTCAATTACACTTTAGCATTGCATTTCATCCCTAGACAGATGGTCAATCAAACGGGTAATATATATTTTGGAAGATATGCTTCGGTGTTGTGACATTGAGTTTGAAGGTAACTGGGAAAGGTATTTGCCTTTGGTTGAATTTGCTTATAATAACAGTTATCAGTTTAGTATTAAAATGGCGCCGTATGAAGCCTTGTATGGACATAAATGTAGAACTCCATTGTACTGGACAGATTTTAGTGAGAAAAAGTTACAGGGAGTTGACTTGGTCTGAGAGACCGAGGAAAAAGTGAAGGTAATTCGAGACAGCTTGAAAGCAGCCTCTAATCGACAAAAGTCTTATGCTGATCTGAAAAGAAAAGAGATAGAATTTCAAGTTGGTGACAAGATATTCTTGAAATTGTCGCCTTGGAAGAAAGTTCTCTATTTTGGTCGCAAAGGGAAATTGAGTCCATGGTTTATTGGACCATATGAGATTACCGAAAGAATTGGATCGGTTGCATATCAGTTAGTTTTACCACCAGAGCTTGATTGGATTCATAATGTTTTTCATGTGTCTATGTGACGGCGATATCGATTCGACCCTTCACATGTTATCTCTCCAACAGAGGTAGAGATTCGGCCTGATATGACATATGGTGAGGAACCAATTAAAATCTTAGCTCGGGAAATAAAAGAGTTAAGAAATAACAAAAAGTAGCTTTCGTAAAAGTCCTTTGGCAACGACGCGGTATAGAAGAGGCTACCTGGGATCCAGAGTAAACTATAAGAAAGCAATACCTGAATCTTTTTACTTGTAAGATTTTCGAGAACGAAAATCCTTAAAGGGGGAAAGTTGTAACAGCCCATTTTCAATGAAATCAGAAGAGTGGTTTCAGGACCACAGATCCGACCCAAAATATAATTTATTTTTATTTTATTATATGGTTCGTTATATGGTAGATAGGTCGCGTGAAAATTTTGATACAAAATTTTTTTTGATTTAATGCTTAATTACGAGGACTAAATCGCATAAAATGTGAAAGTTAAATTCCAGTAGCTATAAGGATCAAATAGCTACAAAATTCAAAACTAAAGGTCCTTATATGGTAATTAGGCCATTAAGAAAAGTATGTAGATTTTTCATGGTGACTCATCCATGGAATTATAGAAAATGTTCAAGGACTAAATTGGAAGTAGCAAAAATTTAATGAATTAAAAGATAATAAAAGAAAATATCAACTTCTTTTGTCATCTTCAACCTTAAAAATACATTGAAACCCTAGGAGAGATAAAAGAAACTTTCAAGGCTTAATTGGGTAAGTTCTTTTATCCTGTTTTTAGTAATTTTTGTATTTTTGAAACCGCGATACCTTAATCTCTCTATTTGAGGGATTAATTTGAAAATTTATCAAGGTATGAAATTGGTTCATGGATGTATATGCTGGAAATTAGAAATTTATGGTAGAAAATGAAAGATTTTTTTATGTTTATCTTTTACAAAGTGATTTTTGATGAAAACATGATTTAAGGACTAAAACGAAAAGTTGTAAAATTTGTGAAAAATTCTGAAATTTTATGAATACATGTGCTGTAAATTTTGTAATGAGGCTTTGATTAGGCTTGAAATAGGGAGTAATTTGCACAAGTTTCATTTTCTAGGCCTAGGGACAAAATCAGAATTTATGGAAAAGTTAGAGGCAAAATGGTACTTTCACCTAGGACGTAAATTGAGTACATTTAAATATGAAATGTATGAAATTGATAGTTAAATTCATTTATATATATCTAAAAAACACAAACTCGAGGCTAGATCGAGGAAAAGATTTGACGGATTATGGAACCATACACTTCGAGTGTACTGCTTAAGCATCCATCGGAATTCAATGATTTAACGAACATAAAACTCTTAACATGGCATGAAAATCTTGAGATGATATGATAATGACTTGAAAGAATATTGCTTGATGAGCTCGTCTATGTTACTTGATTGATATGAAGATTTTGGTGACTAACATGTTTGATTGAATGTATGTGATTAGGCAATTTAGGCAAATGGATGGAAACATAACATTGTATGCCTAGATTTTAAGAACATCATTGGTAAGTTTAGTTTCCGTTATACAAACTTACTAAGCATGTAATGCTTACTCCGTTTATTTTTCCCTTGGTGAAGGTTGGAAGATCATTGGAGCATCGTCACACTATCAACTAGTATTTTGGGTATATTTAGTGAAATCATTTTGAGTATAATGGCATGTAAATGATAACTTGGCCAATAGTGGCTTAAAATGTTATTCTGTAACCTAGCCATTAGAATGGTTAGTATTGGTTCATTTCGGTATGGCTAAGTAGATTATTATGATATACATATATACACATGTGTTATGTTATGAATATGATATCAAAGGTGGCTATTGCCTAAGTCAATCCAAGGTAGGTTTATAAACACATATGCATGTAGTGACATGCCTTGTTAAATGATGTGGATTGCCCAATTTGAATGCTTGAATTGGTTGGTATTGGATGTGTGTTTCAAGTGCAGGTCTGGGATGAAATTTTGGGTGAGAAATGAAGCTAGAAATGGCTTCATTTTGTCCACACGGGTAGACACACAAGCGTGTGTCTAGACCATGTGTGACACATGACCTGGTAACATGGGCATGTAGTTAGACCGTGTGTCCCCTGCACCTTAATTTTGAGAAACAGAATGCTTAGAATTCGGCACACGAGTAGAGACACAGGCGTGTGTCTCAGCCGTGTGTGCCACACAGCCTAGAACACAGGCGTGTGTCTTGGCTATGTGAAACCTGTACCTAATTCGAATGAATTTAATTTAACCACACGGCCTAGCACACGGGCGTGTGGCATGGCCCTGTGGCGCAAGTCAGAGAGCACCCTAAATCGAACACGGCATATAGCACGGGCGTGTCCTTTGGACCACACGGGCGTGTGAGTCCTGCGTTCTAATTAAGTCCCGATTCGATTCTATTGCTCGTATTGGGCCTCGAGGGTCCATTTAAGGGACATTGTGGATGATCTCGGTAAATAAATATTAAATTTGCGTAGTTTAATAGAAAAATGTTCTAAATGTTTTGGTATTGCTCCGAAACCCTATTTCAGTGACGGGTATCGGTTAAGGGTGTTACATGCAGGGGTCACATGCCTATGTAGTCTAGCCGTGTGGCTCACACCGTCAAGGACACGCCTTTGACTAAGGCCGTGTAACTCTCTGACTTGTGTCGCACGGCCAATCCACACGCCCGTGTGCTAGGTCGTGTGTGGCAGCAGGGGTCACACGGCCAATCCATAGGCCATGTGTAACATCCTGGTTAAGACCCTAGTCAGAACAGTGATTCAAAACCACAAATCTGAGGTTGTAAAAATATTTTAATGAAATTTTCTATGTGAATGATACGTGACATAGTCTGTGTGAAAAATCTGTGTGATAATTTGATCGTTTGTGTGTCGAATTAAGAGAAATGACTTAATTGCATAAGGTGTAAAAGCTATGTGCTAATTTATAAGTACCTAAGTGTAGATGTCTTTTTATGGCGGAGGCCTTATGTTGTTAATAAACCATTACTAAGTTAATGGATGGTTAAATAACAAAATAACCTTATGGTTTATTTGTCTTATATCTTTAATGGAAGGATAACTTAGTAATTAGATTAATAACATGTTTATTATACACAAAAGATGAAAATAAGATGATAGTGCTCATCTTTTATGCCGAAAAACCAATGAAAGAAAAAGAAAAAAGAACACTTAGGTTTTGGTTAATTTCAAGCTTGATTTAAGGTATGTTTGAGCTCAGTTTTTGTTAATTTCTACGTTTTCGTAATCGTTGCTTTGTACTCTAGCTAACCCATGTTGAATTTTGTGAATTGATGATGTTTTTGTGATGAGCCATTGATGAACATTTGAGCTATGTGCTATTTGATAGTAAAATATGAGAACTTGGTGTTGGATTAACATGTGTTGTTTTTGAATTTATGGTTAATTTATCTAATTAAGGTTAAATTGTGAAAATAGCAAATTGAAGGGTTAAAATGTGAAATAAATGAAATGTATGGGTTTGTATAGACACTAGTAAAATTCGGCTAAGCTTGTGCAAGGTGGAATTTGGTGAATTTGATGATTTTATGAATTAGGGACTAAAGTGTTGAAATGTGAAAATATGAGGGCTATTATGCAAAATGCCCTAAATTTGTGTATGTGGATTAAATTGAATGATTCGGTGAATGAATGGATTTAATTTGAATGTGTATAGACCAAGAAAGAAGAAATTCGGATCGAGATCGAGGCAAAGATAAAGTGCTCGATTAATCGACCGTATCGATAGTTCAACGTCCGAGGTAAGTTCGTACATAATACATGTATTTAGCTACATTTAATGTTATGAAATGAATGGTATAATAGTATCAAAATGTGAATGACTATGTGATAGATTGAGTTAAGTGGCACTGAGTGTGCATATTCGGAAACGTGACAGAGATAAATAGCACTGTGTGTGTAGAGTAATATAAATTTCAGCTTCGTGGTTGGCACTGTGTGTGCGATGCCAATTTAAGATCGGTTTGAGATGGGTGTACTAAGTGTATGATGCTAACTAAACTTCGGCTAACTATTTATGCACTAAGTGTGCGAATGAATCGAGCAAGAGACGTATGTTGATCGAATGAATCGTGACTATTGATTAGCAAAAGTATTTCACAACTAAGTATCGGCTAAGGTACGCTCAGAATCTATATGGTTAGTGAAACTATGAATGTGGTCGTGGAAGAGCTAATTGAACATATTGGTTATGGATGGTATTATATATATGATTGTAAAATTAATCTATGTGATGACATGTTTGATATAATGTATTATGTTATGAACTTACTTAGCTTTGTAAAGCTTACTGTGTGATTTATTTTTCTGCTTTGCAGTGTCAGTAAAGCTAGCTTGGATCAGGGGATCGTCAGCATCTCAGTCACACTATTGGCAATCTATTTTGGGGTATTTTGGAAAGATGTACATAGTTAAAATATGGCATGTATAGGCTAGTCTTTTGAATCATGTTTGATGTTTGTAAGTAGCCATGAGATGTGGCTAGATATGTGCTAGTTTTAACATGAATAAATTTGGTATATGTGATGTATCTTTTGGGCATGGTTTGTGGGTTGAGAAATTGACTATTGACTGGTAACTTTGTGTTGGTAAAATGCTAGAATGAATTAGTGATATTGAAAAGAAATGATGTTTGGTATGGAATGTATATTGCTTGTGATGAGATAAGTTTTGGTATTGAATTTGTTATGGTTGGAATGAGAATTGAATGCATAGATTGAATAGTCATATTGGTAAGTTTTTGGTTACCTTATGTGCATATTATGTTTTGGTATGTGTTGCTTGTAGGTTTGACCCTAAGTGGGTGGCATTTTGGCCTTGCAAAATGGCCTATAATGTCACACGGTCTAGGTGCACAGGTGTGCCTAAAGACCGTGGGTAAATTGGCAGAATGTAGCTTAGTAGCACACGGCCTCGACACGGGGGTGTCAGCTAGCCGTGGTGCACAAGTCAGTAGCTAGCTAAGAGTACACGACCATGGCACACGGGCGTGCTTAGTGGCCGTGGTGGAGAAGTCAGTATATGACCACGGGAAGGACACACGTGGGTGTCCTGCAGCCGTGGAGGACACACGATCTCCTCCCACGGGCGTGTATCCCCTAAATCTTAAAAGAAATTTTAAATGTTTGAGAATTTCTATGTGTGTTCGATTTAGTCCCGAGCCCTCTTTAGTATGTGAATTAGGTCTCGTAGACCTTGATAAGGGACACCATGATTGATATTGAATGTGATTGATGATGATTGACATTGTGTCGTAAATTCTATATGTTAAATGTTCTGATTGATAGGTAATACCTGTGAACCCTATTCCGGTGATGGTTTCGGGTTAAGGGTGTTACATCGTGTACCAGGCCGTGTGATCAATTCTGAGCATTCTGTTTTGATATTTTAAAGATGCAGGGGACACAAGGCCAGGTCACACGCCCATGTGCTAGGCCGTGTTTCACACATGGCTGAGACACATGCCCGTGTCTCTGCCCATGTGGACAAAAATAGGCTATTTTCCAAGCCACATTGCTCACCCATTTTGTCTTCCTCCTACACCAATACGTTAACATATTCACAAGCCATTTTAAACAATTAATTCAACTCAAAACCGAGTCTCATGCATGACATATCATCACATACAACCAATGTGCTCTTAAGCACCTCAGATGGCACTTTACCATCATGTAACCAAATATAAAAACTTACTTAATTTATCAATTTCACCTATATGTATACCAAGTATGATAAAATTAATCATCAATATGCCAACATGATTTCTATCAATCAACCATTTAAACACACACCAAACATATCATAGCCTCATTTATTCATATCAAAACATGTTCATCACAAGCCGTTTCAATGGCTAGTTATAACCAAAAGATTTACATGCCAAAATTGGCTAGTTAACCTATACATGTTACTATAGCAATAATTGATTTACAATAAATACCAAAATAGGCAGATGGATAGTGTGAGTGATCTCCACCAAGCTTCCAATCCAACAAGCTTCTGAATTACTATAGAATAGGGGAAAAATAAAACAGAGTACCCACAGAATGCTTAGTAAGTTCGTATAACATGGTAATTAACTTACCACTCATTTAAATTCAATATAAACATACAAGGTACATTCAATCATCTTGATCATGAGCCCTAACACATATCCTCATCACCTTTGTTAGTCATATATTTCATACAAATATCAAGAAACACGAATGGGCTCAACAATAATTAGATTTCCATGTACATATACTTTCCACATCATGTATTCACATAACATATACAAATCATATCCTTGCATTTCAAGTACATTTTCATACTAATTCGTCTCAAATTTAGACTATTTCATGTAGAAACTTTGCCCATTAAATCATTTGAAACGTTATGTCACTCGGGTAATACACTCAAGGTGTACAAATCTATAATCATGGATGAACATATTCATCAAAAAAAATTCCATATTCGTATATCATCATCTCATTTTTCCATATATCATGTATGTAACACCCCTTACCCGTATTCGAAGCCGGAATAGGGTACGAGGCATTACCGGGCATAAACAAAAGCAATAATACCAAAATGAGACGTGAATCTCCCTCCAAATTTAAAAATTTTCATTTACATTCCTATCGTCCCTAAAACGAGCTCACGAGGCCCAAATCATGCTTTGGAAGCGATTCAGGACTTAATCGAGAACTTTAGAATGTTTTACGACACTTAGAAATTTTTTGCTAAAACAGGGGTCACACACTCGTGCAGGTTCGGGACACGCCCGTGCGACCCTGAGACACGCTCATGCTATAGACTGTATTCAAAATAGGGTGCTTTCTAACTTTTACACACGCCCGTGTGCTAGGCCGTGTAGTCGATTTAATTTTCATAAATTTTTATAAAATAGGTGCAGACTTCACACGGTCGGGGTGCACGCCCATGTCCAACGTCGTGCAGCACACACGGGTTAGGGGTAATATCTCTTAACCCTATTCTGGAGATGGTTTCAAGTTAGGGGTGTTACATTTTATTGGTATCAGAGCTACGATTTATCGATTCTCGGACTAACGTAGAGCGTGTGAGTCTAGCTATACATGCCATATTTGAAATTGTGATAGTGTGGAGAATACTAACAGCTAAAAATGTGTTTTTATATAGTAATGGATCCCGATCGAGCAGTTGCTGATGATGTAGAAAGTAATGCACCTGCTCCCGCTCAAGGGACAGCGCCGACCACTTCAAGGCCGAATGATAGTGGTGAAGGAGGAGAGGCTAAGTAAGCCTTCTTTCGAATGATGAGCGAGTGGTTTATGGAGTTTGTTCGAACAAATCCGATTACTCCACAACCCCCACCCCTACAAGTACCTGTTGTGGCACAAGTTGTAGATCTGATCAGATTGAATAAACCACCTGTAGACAAGATTCATAAATACGGGGCTGAGGAGTTTAGGGCCACATCTGATGACGATGTTAAGCGAGCCGAGTTTTGGCTTGAGAATACAATCAGAGTATTTGATGAGATGTCGTTGAACCCTAATGAGTGCATTAAGTGTGCAATTTCCTTGTTGAGAGACATGACTTAGAACTGGTGGAAAGCATTGATATCCGTGGTTCCAGGAGAAAGAATCACCTGGGATTTCTTTCAAGCTGAGTTCAGAAAGAAGTATATTAGCCAACGCTTCATTGATCAGAAACATAAAGAGTTTCTAGAATTGAAACAGGGTCGGTTGTCTGTTACTGAGTACGAGTGAGAATTTGTAAGATTGAGTCAATATGCGAGAGAATGTATCTCAACCGAAGCTGTTATGTGCAAACGTTTCATAGAGGGATTGAATGAAGACATCAAGTTATTGGTTAGGATACTCGATATAAATAAATTTGTTGTGTTAGTTGAAAGAGCGTGCAAAGCCGAAGAGCTCAGTAAGGAAAAGAAGAAAGCTGATTCAGAAGCTCATGATGAAAGAAAGAGATCGATGAATAAATTTTATCAACCTTCTACTAAGAGATACAGAGATGCAAGTAACTGTTCAAATGCTTCGTTTGGACATCCAAGTAGAGATCGTTTAAGACAGAGTACTGGTCCACGAATTCAAGCTCCGAATGAATCAAGTGCTGGTAGTGTTAAGAGTAACAAGCCTGAGCACAGACAGTATGGAAGGCGACATATGGAAGAGTGCTGGGGCAAGTACAATAATAGAGTTTGTTACAAATGTGGATCCCGAGATCATTTTATTCAAGATTGCCTGAAAATAGTCGAAAAGGAAAATGTTCAAAATAAAAGACCAAGTAATGCGACGGCTAGAGGTAGACCACCCAGAAACACCAGAAATGTGAATCATAGTTAGAGAGGGACAATTGATATAGCTATGAGATTGGAGGCGAGAGCTCCTGCCCGAGCCTATGCTATACGTGCACGAGAGGAAGCATCATCTCCAGACGTCATCACCACTACTTTCACTTTATTTGATATTGATGTTATTGCATTTATAGATCCAGGGTCAACTCATTCCTATGTGTGTGTGAATTTAGTATTGAATAAGACTATACATGTTGAGTCTACTGAATTTGTGATTAGAGTATCGAATCCATTAGGCAAGTGTGTCTTGGTGGATAAGGTGTGCAAGAATTTCCCATTGATGTTTCGTGATATATGTTTTTCGATTAATTTGATTTGCTTCCCTTTGATGAATTTGACATAATTCTGGGTATGGATTGGCTTACTCTGCATAATGCCATTGTGAATTGTAAAAGAAAGAGTATTGAATTGAGAAGTCAGAATGGTGAGCTAGTTCGAATTGAATCTAGTGATATGAAAGGATTACCAGCTGTTGTATCTGCGATGAAAGCAATGAACTATGTGAGGAAAGGTTGTGAAGCTTATTTGGCATACGTAATAGATACAAAAGTGTCGGAAAAGAAAGTTGAATCTGTGCCTATGGTATGTGAGTTTCCAGATGTGTTTCCTGAAGAGCTATCGGGATTACCTCCAATCCGAGAAGTGGAATTCGGTATCGAATTAGTGCCGGGGACTACTCCCATTTCAATATCTCCATATAGAATGGCACCAATAGAATTGAAAGGGCTAAAGTCGCAGTTGCAAGAGTTGACTGATAGAGGATTTGCACGATCGATTTTCTCACCTTGGGAAGCTCCTGTGTTATTTGTGAAAAAGAAAGACGAAACTATGAGAATGTGTATTGATTATCGACAACTGAATAAAGTGACAATAAAGAACAAATATTCATTGCCCCCATCGATGATTTGTTTGACCAGCTGAGAGGAGCGACAATGTTTTCTAAGATAGATTTGAGATTGGGATATTATCAGTTGAGAGTTAAAGAATCCGATGTATCGAAAACTGCTTTCAGAATGAGGTACAGACATTACAAATTCTTAGTGATGCCTTTCGGATTAACAAATGCTCCTGCAGTGTTTATGGATCTGATGAATCGGATGTTCAGACCGTATTTGGATATTTTGATTTATTCGTGTGATGAGACGCAGCATGTCGAACATTTGAGAACCGTGCTACAAACACTACGTGAGAATCAGTTGTATGCAAAGTTTAGCAAATGTGAATTTTGGTTGCGTGAGGTTAGTTTTCTAGGACATGTTGTATCAGCTGCTGGGATACGAGTTGATCCGAGTAAAATCTCCGCTATTTGGGAGTGGAGGCCTCCAATAAATGTGGCTGAAGTCCGTAGTTTTCTGGGTCTAGCAGGATATTATAGACGATTTGTGAAAGGCTTTTCTATGATTGCGACTCCGTTGACTAAGTTGTTACAGAAAGATGTTTGATTCGAGTGGTCAGAAAAGTGCCAACATAGTTTTGAGCAGTTGAAAGTGTTGTTAACAGAAGCACTAGTGTTGATTCAACCCGAATCGGGCAAAGAATTCATAGTTTACAGTAATGTATCATTGAATGGTTTAGGCTGTGTGTTGATGCAAGAAGGGAAAGTCATTGCTTACGCTTCGAGGCAGTTAAAGCCACACGAAAAGAATTATCCGACGCATGACCTTGAGTTAGCTGCAATTGTGTTTGCGTTAAAGATTTTGCATCACTACTTATTTGGTGAGAAATGTCATATTTATACTGATCATAAGAGTTTAAAGTATTTGATGACTCAGAAAGATTTGAACTTACGACAGAGAAGATGGTTAGAGTTGTTGAAAGACTACGAACTTGTGATAGATTACCACCCGGGTAAAGCTAATGTTGTAGCCGATGCCTTGAGCCGAAAATTGTTATATGCTTTGCGAGCTTTGAGTGATCAGACAAATCTGTGTGATGATAGTATGGTAGTAGCTGAATTGAAAGTAAAACTGTTGTTTTTACAACAGATTTTTGAGGCTCAAAAGAGTGATAATGAGTTGTTAGCAAAAAGAATTCAGTGTGATTCAGATGCTGTATCAGAATTTCGAGTTGATAGTGATGATTGTTTGAGATTTAGAGATCGAATTTGTGTTCCAAGAAATTCAGAGCTGATTCAAACGATTTTGAATGAAGCTCACAATAATCAGTTGACCGTGCATCCGAGGAGTACAAAAATGTTTAATGACTTGAAACAGTTCTATTGGTGGCATGGTATGAAAAGAGACATTTCTGACTTTGTGTCGAAATGTTTAGTCTATCAACAAGTTAAAGCTAAACATCAAGTTTTGTCTGGTTTGTTACAACCGATTATGATTCCTGAGTGGAAATGGGAAAGAATCACGATGGACTTTGTGTCGGGATTGCCCTTATCTCTGAGAAAGAAAGATGCAATCTGGGTGATAGTGGACAGATTGACGAAATCAGCTCATTTCGTTCTGGTGAGAACCGATTATTCTTTAGATAAATTAGCTGAATTGTATATTGATGAGATTGTGAGATTGCATGGAGTACCGTTGTCTATAGTGTCTGACAGAGATTCGAGATTTAACTCGCGATATTGGAAGAAATTGCAAGATGCTTTAGGCACGAATTTATACTTTAATACTGCTTTTCATCTGCAAACGGATGGTCAATCCGAGGGAATCATTCAGATTCTCGAAGACATGCTAAGATTTTGCATAGTTGAATTTGATAGTAATTGGGAAAAGCATTTATCATTGATTGAGTTTGCGTATAACAACAATTTTCAATCTAACATTAAAATGGGACCATATGAGGCTCTTTATGGTCGAACTCCATTGTATTGGACTGAGCTGAGTGAGAATAAGATTCACGGGGTTGATTTGATAAAAGAGATTGAACAAAAAGTGAAGGTAATTCGTGACAGTTTAAAAGCAGCCTCAGACCGTCAGAAATCTTATGCAGATTTGAAACGGAAAGATATTGAGTTTGAGGTTGGTGATAAAGTGTTTTTGAAAGTGTCTCTGTGGAAGAAAATACTTCTATTTGGCCAAAAGGGTAAGCTGAGTCCGAGGTTCATTGGGCCGTACGAGATTATTGAACGAGTTGGACCGGTTACTTCTAGATTGAGATTGCCATCTGAGTTAAAAAAGATTCATAACGTGTTTAATGTGTCAATGCTTCGACGGTACAAATCAGACCCGTCTCATGTGATTGCTCCTATTAAGGTTGAGATTCAGTCAGACTTGTCGTACAGTGAAGAACCGATCCGAATCTTGGCACGAGAGATTAAAGAGTTGAGAAACAAAAGAATTTCCTTAGAGAAAGTGTTATGGCACAAACACGGGGTTGAAGAGGCTACGTGGGAATCTGAAAATGTTATGAGAGAGCAAAATCCACACCTATTCACTGGTAAGATTTTTGGGGACAAAAATCCCTAAGAGGGGAGAGTTGTAACATCCGGGTTTAGACCCTAGTCGGAACAGTGGTTCAAAACCACAAATCCGAGGTCGTAAAAATATTTTAATGATATTTTCTGTGTGAATGATATGTGACATAGTCTTTGTGAAAATTCTGTGTGAAAATTCTGTGTGATAATTTGATCGTTTGTGTGTCGAATTAAGAGAAAGGAATTAATTGCATAAGGTGTAAAAGCTATGTGCTGATTTATAAGTACCTAAGTGTGGATGTCTTTTTAGGGTGGAGGCCTTATGTTCTTAATAAACCATTACTAAGTTAATGGATGGTTAAATGACAAGATAACCTTATGGTTTATTTGTCTTATATGTTTAATGGAAGGATAACTTAGTAATTAGATTAATAACATGTTTATTATACAAACAAAAGATGAAAATAAGATGAGAGTGCTCATCTTTTATGCCGAAAAACCAAGGAAAGAAAAAGAAAGAAGAACACTTAGGTTTCGGTTGATTTCAAGCTTGATTTAAGGTATGTTTGAGCTTGGTTTTTGATAATTTCTACGTTTTCGTAATCGTTGCTTTGTACTCTAAGCTAACCCATGTTGGAATTTTGTGAATTGATGATGTTTTTGTGATGAGCCATTGATGAACATTTGAGCTATGTGCTAGTTGGTAGTAAAATATGAGAACTTGGTGTTGGATTAACATGTGTTGTTTTTGAACTTTTGGTTAATTTAGCTAATTAGGGCTAAATTGTGAAAATAGCAAATTGAAGGGTTAAAATGTGAAATAAATGAAATGTATGGGTTTGTATAGACACTAGTAAAATTCGGCTAAGCTTGTGCGAGGTGGAATTTGGTGAATTTGATGATTTTGTGAATTAGGGACTAAAGTGTCGAAATGTGAAAATATGAGGGCTATTATGCAAAATGCCCTAAATTTGTGTATGTGGATTAAATTGAATGATTTGGTGAATGAATGGATTTAATTTGAATGTGTATAGACCAAGAAAGAAGAAATTCGGATCGAGATCGAGGCAAAGATAAAGTGCTTGATTAAGCGACCGTATCGATAGTTCAACGTTCGAGGTAAATTCGGACATAATGCATGTATTTTGCTACGTTTAATGTTATGAAATGAATGGTATAATATTATCGAAATGTGAATGCTATGTGATAGATTGAGTTAAGTGGCACTGAGTGTGCATATTCGGAAACATGACCGAGATAAATAGCAATGTGTGTGCAGAGTAATAGAAATTTCAGCTTTGTGGTTGGCACTGTGTATGCGATGCCGATTTAAGATCGGTTTGAGATGGGTGTACTAAGTGTACGATGCTAATTAAGCTTCGGCTAACTATTTATGCACTAAGTGTGCGAATGATTCGAGGAAGAGACGAATGTTGATCGAATGAATCGTGATTATTGATTAGCAAAAGTATTTGACAACTAAGTGTTGGCTAAGGTACGCTCGGAATCTATGTGGTTAGTGAAACTATGAATCTGGTCGTGGAAGAGCTAATTGAACATATTAGTTGTGCATGGTATTATATATATGATTGTAAAATTAATCTATGTGATGACATGTTTGATATAATGTATTATGTTATGAACTTACTAAGCTTTGTAAAGCTTACTGTGTGATTTGTTTTTCGCTGCTTATAGTTGTCGATCGTAAGCTAGCTTGGATCAGGGGATCGTCAGCATCTCAGTCACACTATCGGCAATCTATGTTGGGGTATTTTGGAAAGATGTACATAGTTAAAATATGGCATGTATAGGCTGGTCTTTTGAATCATGTTTGATGTTTGTAAGTAGCCATGAGATGTGGCTAGATATGTACTAGTTTTAACATGAATGAATTTGGTATATGTGATGTATCTTTTGGGCATGGTTTGTGGGTTGAGAAATTGACTATTGAATGGTAACTTTGTCTTGGTAAAATGCTAGAATGAATTAGTGATATTGAAGAGAAATGATGTTTGGTATTGAATGTATATTGCTTGTGATGAGATAAGTTTTGGTATTGAATTTGTTATGGTTGGAATGAGAATTGAATGCATAGATTGAATAGTCATATTGGTAAGTTTTTGGTTGCCTTATGTACATAT
This sequence comes from Gossypium bickii, assembly GCA_025503065.1. NCBI lineage: Eukaryota > Viridiplantae > Streptophyta > Magnoliopsida > Malvales > Malvaceae > Gossypium > Gossypium bickii. The sequence continues at coordinate 43,950,843 of CP106720.1, forward strand.
TATATTTTGGCATGTGTTGCTTGTAGGTTTGACCCTAAGTGGGTGGCATTTTGGTCTTGCAAAATGGCCTATAATGTCAGACAGTCTAGGCGCACGAGCGTGCCTAAAGACCGTAGGTAAATTGGCAGAATGTAGCTTAGTAGCACACGACCTCGACACGGGGGTGTCAGCTAGCCGTGGTTTACGAGTCAGTAGCTAGCTAAGAGTACACGACCATGGCACACAGGCGTGCTTAGTGGCCATGGTGGAGAAGTCAGTATATGACCACGGGAAGGACACACGAGGGTGTCCAGCAGCCGTGGAGGACACACAGTCGACTCCCACGGGCGTGTATCCCCTGAATCTTAGAAGAAATTTAAAATGTTTGAGAATTTCTATGTGTGTTCGGTTTAGTCCCGACCCCTCTTTAGTATGTGAATTAGGTCTCGTAGACCTTGATAAGGGACACCATGATTGATATTGAATGTGATTGATATTGAATGTGTCGTAAATTCTAGATGTTAAATGTCCTGATTGATAGGTAATACCTCTTAACCCTATTCCGGCGATGGTTTCAGGTTAGGGGTGTTACACTGTGTGCCAGGCCGTGTGATCAATTTTGAGCATTCTATTTTGATATTTTAAAGATGCTGGGGACACACGGCCAGGTCACACGCCCATGTGCTAGGCCGTATTTTACACATGGCTGAGACATATGCCCGTGTCTCTACCCGTGTGGACAAAAATAGGCTATTTTCCAAGCCACATTTCTCACCCATTTTGTCTTCCTCCTACACCAATACGTTAATGTATTCACAAGCCATTTTAAACAATTAATTCAAGTCAAAACCGAGTCTCATGCATGACATATCATCACATACAACCAATGTGCTCTTAAGCACCTCAGATGACACTTTACCATCATGTAACCAAATATAAAAACTTACTTAATTTATCAATTTCACCTATATGCATACCAAGTATGCTAAAATTAATCATCAATATGCCAACATGATTTCTACCAATCAACCATTTAAACACACACCAAACATATCATAGCCTCATTTATTCATATCAAAACATGTTCATCACAAGCCATTTCAATGGCTAGTTATAACCAAAACATTTACATGCCAAAATTGGCTAGTTAACCGATACATGTCATTATAACAATAATTGATTTACAATAAATACCAAAATAGGCAGATGGATAGTGTTAGTGATCTCCACCAAGCTTCCAATCCAACAAGCTTCTGAATTACTATAGAACAGGGGAAAAATAAAACAGAGTAAGCACATAATGCTTAGTAAGTTCGTATAACATGGTAATTAACTTTGTTAGTCATATATTTCATGCAAATATCAAGAAACACATATGGGCTCAACAATAATTAGATTTCCATGTACATATACTTTCCACATCATGTATTCACATAACATATACAAATCATATCCTTGTATTTCAAGTACACTTTCATACTAATTCATCTCAAATTTAGACTATTTCATGTAGAAACTTTGCCTATTAAATCATTTGAAACGTCAGTGTCACTCGGGTAATATACTCAAGGTGTACAAATCTATAATCATGGATGAACATATTCATCAAACAAATTCCATATTCGTATATCATCATCTCATTTTTCCATATATCATGTATGTAACACCCCTTACTCGTATTCAAAGCCGGAACAGGATACAAGGCATTACCGGGCATAAACAAAAGCAATAATACAAAACTGAGACGTGAATCTCCCTCCAAATTTAAAAATTTTCATTTACATTCCTATAGTCCCTAAAACGAGTTTACGAGGCCCAAAACATGCTTTGGAAGCGATTCAGGATTAAATCGAGAACTTTAGAAAGTTTTATGACACTTAGACATTTTTTGCTAAAATAGGGGTCACACGCTCGTGTAGGTTCGGGACATGCCCGTGCGACCCTGAGACATGCTCGTGCTATAGGCCGTGTTCAAAATAGGGTGCTCTCTGACTTTGCCACACGTCCGTGTGCTAGGCCGTGTAGTCGATTTAGTTTTCATAAATTTTCATAAAATAGGTGCAAACTTCACATGGTCGGGGTACACGCCCATGTTCAAGGCTGTGTAGCACACACAGGTGAGACACACGCCCGTGTCTCTGCCTGTGTACTATATTCTGGATATTTTGTTTTGCATCAATTAAGGTTCAAGGGACACACAACTAGAATACATGCCCGTGGGGCAGACCGTGTGTCACACACGCCCGTGTGTCTACCCGTGTGGACAAAAACAAGGCTGTTTACCATGACATTTTGTCACCCTTCCATGCACATACCTACACAACAAAACATAGCACCAATCCAAACACATACACTAAACCAAATCAGCCACATCATTCACATGCTATTTTCTATCACATACAACATCACATACTTGTCAACTCAAACCATGCAAATTCTCACATCCATGAAAGACATCATCATATGCATATATAACTAAACCAATATTAGCCAATTCCAATGGCTACTTACAAAATGAATTATCTGCCATGCTTAATACTTAAGAATTTGGACACACATTAACATCATACATGCACCAATTGAACATCCTTAGCCATTCCAATGGCTAAGTCACAAAATATTACTTATAAGCCTTCATCTAAGCCAAGTAGCTTATACATGCCATTATACCAAAATGAATCATTTAGCTATACCAATAAGAAGATTTGTGGATAGTGTGATCTTGCTCTGACTGAATCCTCCATCCTTCGTGAGCCTTACGAGCACTATAAAACAAGGAAACATAAAACGAGGTAAGCATTTTCATGCTTAGTAAGTTCGCGTAATAGAAAGAAACTTATCGGTTATAATTATGCAAATAAGCATGCATATATGCATTCATTCCATCAATATTTTGACAAGTTACCTAAATACATTCACTCATTAAACAAGTTAGTCATACACATCATAAAGTTATCAAACCAACATAGATGAGCTCACCATAGTATAAACTTTCATATCATTTCACTATTCCATTTTTTTTCAAGATTTCTTTTCATTGAACTATAGTAATTTCGATGGATACTCAGGTAGTACACTCGAGGTATACATGTCAATCGTTTTTCAATTCACATCCAAAGTGCTCCTTAAGCACATATTCATAGAGCATACTCTCAGGCAAATTTATATAACAGGATTACCAGTCCAGCCTAAATCCCGTCTTTAACATACGCTCCCAAGAGCTTATTCAGGATTACCAGTCCAAGCTAAATCCTTTCGGTAACATTAGCTCTAATGAGCCTACTATGGATTACCCGTCTGGGCTAAATCCATTTCATAACATTCACTCAAGAGAGTGTAGCTCAGGATTACCCGTCCGGGCTAAATCTTTTCTATATCATTTTGTTCACTTCAAGAAAATTATTATAATCCATCGAAATACAATGTTCAACTAGGATAATAACATTTTATTTGTGTTTATCATCTTATGATTATTTCATAAGGTATATCATCACATATATATTATCTCTATTACACAATTCAATTAAAACATAATGACATACCAAATTAAATTACACGAACTTACCTTGAGAATGGCTCGTATTTGAAACTCAACTAATCCAAGACTTTTCGTTTTCCTCCGAGACTTTTCGTTTTCCTCAATCTAGTTCCATAATCGGTTGTTCCGTGTCTATATAAGAAAATTTTGACTATCAATTAATCATTTTACACATACATTTACATTAATTTGCATCCTAGACAAAATTACAATTTTGTCTCTAACTTTTTGACATTTGACATTTTAGTCCCTACGGTCGTAAAATGAAATGTGTTCAATTTCTTGGTAACCCAAGCCTAGCCGAACCATTTTCATGCTTTAACCAGTCCATATTTTCCATTAAATCAGATTTTTACTACCCATTTTATAACATTTTACAATTAGGTCCTTTTTATACATTTTCATCAAAAATCACCTAATAAAAGTTGTTTATCACACATCAAACATGCATAATCTACCATTAAACATCGAAATACACATATGTCTAATACAGGTCAAACCCAAGACATCAACCACATCATAAATTAATGGTAGAAATAGGTAGATCGGATTATAACGACTTTAAAAATGTAAAGAGCATTTAAAAACAGGGCTAGGATGTACTTATAATCAAGCTTGAAAGTTGAACAAACCATAACTATGGTGACCTTCAAAAGATGAACAAATTTTTGCTTTCATTTTGCTTATTAATTCATTTAATTACTAAACGCCCTTTTTGCCAAACCTTAAAATTTCACCTAATCATGTACATTTTTGTCCATAAACTTAACTAATGGTCTAATTATCATATAAAGACCTCTAATTTAAAATCTCATAGCAATTTGACACCTTTAACATCTAGAATTCAAGTTTTGCACTTTTTACAATTTAATCCTTAAAACTAAATTGAGTGACCAAACGTCGAAATTTTCGAACAAGATTTTCACAGAATAGTTCCATAAAACTGTAGACCATAAAAATATAATAAAAACAAATTTTACTGCGTCGGATTTGTGGTTCCAAAACCACTATTCCAATTAGACCTAAAATCGGGCTATTACAATGTATCATCATTTTCATGTACTTCAAGCAGATACGTGTAATGATTTGTTTCATGTTCATATTTTCTCATGGCAGGATTTTGCACATTGAATTATTGAAAACATCGACGGATACACAGATAGTACATTCGAAGTGTACAAATAAAATATCCGTCAATTCATATTTAGGAGTGCTCTTTAAAGAACATAATCGGAAAATCCTCTCTTGAACCATATAACAGGAAGCTCACAAAGAGCCATGGATCGGGAAGCTCACATAGATCCTATCAGGAAGCTTATCTGGGTTATATAACAGGAAACTCATAAGTGTTTAAATTAGGAAGCTCATTGAGCTTAACAGGTAACTCCAAAGAGTTATTATTAGGGAGCTCCAGATAGCCATATATCGAGAAGTTCAAGCGAGCCATATCAGAACGCTCACGAAGAGTTGCGTTTGCCTCCACAACATATGTAGGATCACAACAGTCGTATAACAGGACGCTCACAATGAGCTGCGGTAGTCAGCAACACATGCAGGATTATTACCGATCAGGATGCTTGCAGGAACCATATATCGGAAAGCTCGAGAGGACATATAACGAGAAGTTCGTAAGAGCTATGGTGTGTCCACAACATATGCTGGACCACAACCAATACGGGAAATCATGTCTCCATCGACTTTCATTTATTCAAACAAGACTTGACATTTTTTGGGCATTATCGAATATATTATCATTGCATATATTTATGACATTTATACAATTCACATAAACATATTCAATTCAAGCTTATAAATATCCACAATTTAGTTACACGAACTTACCTCGACAAATGTTCGTATACGTAAAATCTACTAATCCGACATTTTCTCTTTTCCTCTTTCTAAGTTTGGTCTATTCGGATCTATACGAGAAAATTTAACATCAATTCAATACAATTCATACTCAATTCAGTCCAATTCACATCTTAGGAAAATTACCATTTTACCCTTAAACTTTTAATAAATGAGGATTCCGTCCCTAGGCTCAAAAAATGAAATTCATGTAATTTAATCCTTATTCCAAGCCTAGCCAAATTTTAAATGTAACATTTACAGCCCATGTATTTCATAAAATTTAGAATTTTTTCCATAAATTTCACATCTTTACAATTTAGTGCCTAAATTACAATTTCATCAAAATTCACTTTGCAACAGTTGTTTATCTTTCAATAAACTTTCATTTTCTACCATAAATTTCAAAATTCCAACATACTCATCCATGGAAAAACCCTAGTACTTTGATAACTTTACAAATTAGTCCCCGAGATAACTAAATTAAGTTATTACGATCTAAGAAACATGAAAATTACTAAAAACGGGACTTAAATACTTACCCAGTTAAGCCAAAATAGCTTGCTTGAGCTCACTTTCTCTTAACTAGGGTTTCCATGTTTTATTTGGGAAATATGATGATAAAACGATGATATTTTTATTTTTTATCATTTATCATCTTTTATTATTCCATGGATGAATCATCATCCTTAACCACTAAGCATTTTTAAATGCTCAATTTACCATATAAGGACCTCCACTTTAAAGTTCTATAGCTATCTAATCCTTCTAGCTATTAGAACTCAACTTTTGCACTTTGTGCAATTTGGTCCATTATCAAATTAGACATGTAACTGGTAAAAATTTCTTTACGAAATTTTCATATAACATTTCCATTGTACTATAGACAATAAAATAATATTAAAATAAATTTCCCTTCCGGAATCAGATTTGTGGTCCAGAAACCACTGTTATGATTTTATCGAAAACGGGCTGTTACAACTCTCCCCCCTTAAAAATATTCGTCCTAAAATATCTAACTAGTAAAGAGATTTAGATATTGCTTTCTCATGATATCTTACGGTTCCCAGGTAGCTTCTTCTATACCATGTCGTTGCCAAAGAATTTTTAATAAAGCTACCTTTTTATTTCTTAATTCTTTTGTTCCACGTGCCGAAATTTTATTTGGCTCTTCACTGTAAGTTATGTCAGGCTGAATCTCAACTTCTGTCGGAGAAATAACATGTGAAGGGTCTGACCGATACCGCCGTAACATATACACATGAATAACATTATGAATTCTATCAAGCTCTGGCAACAATGCCAATCGGTACGCAACAAGTCCGATTCTTTTCAATGATTTCATATGACCTGATAAACCGCAGAATTAATTTGCCTTTACGGCTAAACCAGAGAACTTCTTCCATGAAGAAAATTTTTAAAGATATTTTTTGGCTAACTTGAAACTCTGTTTCTTTTCATTTAAGATTCGCATAAGATCTCTGACGATTAGAAGCTACCTTAAAACTATCTCAGATCACTTTCACTTTTTCTTCGGTTTCATGGATCAGATCAACTCCATGATTCTTTTTCTCACCAAGCTCAGTTCAATACTATGGAATTTTACATTCATGATCATACATAACTTTGTACGGTGCCATTTTAATACTTGACTGGAAACTGTTATTATATGCGAATTCGACTAACGGAAATTATTTCTTTTCCATTAGCCTTTAAATTCTAAAATACAGCACCAAAATATATCTTCAATAATCTGACTCACACATTCAAGTTGACCATCCATTTGAGGATGAAATGCAGTACTAAAATATAACCGCATACCTATAGCTTCTTGTTACTTATTCTAGAATAGGGATGTGAACCGTGGATTTCAATAAAAAATAATGAAAACTGACACACCATGTAATCTGACAATCTCAAAAACATATAATTCAAACAAGCTATTAAGGAAGAAATCCATCCATACCAGGATTGTAACATCCCGAAATTGGGCCTAGTAGGATGGGCCCAATGGGCCTTGGGAGTAGTAGCGTTTAAAATTGGGAGAACAAGAGATTGGCTTAAATTCAAGTTGGACCTATTAGGTGAGTGATTTTGGAAGGTTAGAGGGCTTCTATGAAGTCCCAGGATCAAACTTTGGCTATAGGGAAATTTTGGTTTTAGGTGGAAAAAAAACCCTAGGAGTTAGTAGGTAGGCTTTAAGAATAAAATGTGGAGGAAAATGACACAAGTGGAGTGTGTGGTGTAGTGGCAAAGTGACGCCACATAAGAGACAAGGGGATGACGCCACAAGGAAGGAAGGAGGTCCAAGGTTCAAGTCTTGGCTCTAGCATTTTGGTTTTCTTTTTAAATGGACTTTAGAATTTGGCTATAGATTTAAATTTAGTTGCACATGGTTTAAGACACAAGAGGAGCTTGTGGCCAAGTGGTTAGTGGCGTGGATTATGTTGCAAGGGAGCCTGGGTTCGAATCTCATGAAAAGCAAGGGAGTATTTATTTTACGAATTTGACGGGAAGAGTTTGAGTTGGATTTAAACTCTACTGACAAAGGGATCCCACATCGGAAAGATACAAAGAAGGAAGGTGAGAAGCTAGCTATATATATAGCATTCTAGGAGGAGGATGAATATACCTTGGTGGGCGTTTGGGCACAGGAATGGTCGGAGCGTGGATTAGCACCAGATTCCTATCAGGTAATCATTAGATCGTGGATTTGGGAGCTGAGGTGGACTTGTGGTGGCCATGCAATGTTTTCTCGTAAACTCGTTTCTTTTATTTTAAACTTACTTTTAATTTTGGGATTTTGTTATGTAATAAGGCCAATATAACTTTAATTTTTGTATTTTATTTGGTTTAGCTTTTAATTTGATTACTGCCTATTATTATTAAATGTTCAATACGGGAATTTCTTAAACCCTTAATAACTGTTTTCCCAAAATGTTAACAAAAGGATAACAAGCGAATAAATGATTAAACTCGAAATTTTTAACAAACGCGTAGTTTTTAAACAACCCTTTTATGTGACATGCCAGATCCAGTCATAACTTCTAGGCTGGGTTTGGGGTGTTACAATTATGGTATTAGAGCATAGGTTCAAAACCCGGCTGTGGGTTTTGGTTCAAAAATGTTTTCAAAAGTTGGTCTGGAAAATGGTTTAGAAAAATATATATCTGTTTTCTGGAAGTATGGCACCCGAGTCTCCGGCACCAATCCGCACTGTAAGTTTCCTGATACTTTGCTTTGTTGTATGATGTATTTCTGGTATCTATTCTATTTATTTGGTTTGGATGTGATGTTCGGATATAGAATTGGTTGCGTATGGAAGATTTGTCTGCTTTAATGGCTAAGTGTTTTTGAGTATGTGTAGGGAGTTCTAAATTCTAGTTAAAAGTATGTTAGTGTTATTGGAATCAGAGTGCACAACTGAGCATAGTGTTGTAGGTTGGGACGTACGACTGTTAGTTAGCTGGAAATTTCGAGGACGAAATTTCTTTATAGAGGGAAGATTTGTAACATCCCGAAATTGGGCCTAGTAGGATTGGGCCCAATGGGCCTTGGGAGTAATAGCATTTAAAATTGGGAGATCAAGAAATCGGCTTAAATGCAAGTTAGACCTATTAGGTGAGTGATTTTGAAAGGTTAGAGGGCTTCTCTGAAGTCCCGGGATCAAACTTTGGCTTTAGGGAAATTTTGGTTTTAGGTGGAAAAAAACCCTGGGAGTTGGTAGGTAGGCTTTAAGAATAAAATGTGGAGGAAAATGACACAAGTGGAGTGTGTGGTGTAGTGGCAAAGTGACGCCATATAAGAGACAAGGGGATGACGCCACAAGGAAGGAAGGAGGTCCAAGGTTCAAGTCTTGGCTCTTGCATTTTGGTTTTCTTTTTACATGGACTTTAGAATTTGGCTATAGATTTAAATTTAGTTGCGCATGGTTTAAGACACAAGAGAAGCTTGTGGCCAAGTGGTTAGCGGCGTGGATTATGTTGCAAGGGTGCCTGGGTTCGAATCTCATGAAAAGCAAGGGAGTATTTATTTTGCGAATTTGACAGGAAGAGTTTAAGTTGGATTTAAACTCTACTGACGAAGGGATCCCACATCGGAAAGATATAAAGAAGGAAGGTGAGAAGCTAGCTATATATATAGCATTCTAGGAGGAGGATGAATATACCTTGGTGGGCGTTTGGGCACAGGAATGGTCGAAGCGTGGATTAGCACTAGATTCCTATTAGGTAATCATTAGATCGCAGATTTGGGAGCTGAGGCAGACTTGTGGTGGCCATGCAATGTTTTCTCGTAAACTCGTTTCGTTTATTTTTAACTGACTTTTAATTTTGGGATTTTGTTATGCAATAAGGCCAATATAACTTTAATTTTGGTATTTTATTTGGTTTAGCTTTTAATTTGATTACTGCCTATTATTATTAAATGTTCAATGCGGGAATTTCTTAAACCCTTAATAACCGTTTTCCCAAAATGTTAAGAAAAGGATAACAAGCAAATAAATAATTAAACTCGAAATTTTTAACAAACGCGTAGTTTTTAAACAACCCTTTTATGTGACATGCCAGATCCGATCATAACTTCTAGGCCGGGTTTGGGGTGTTACAATTATCGTATCAGAGCCTAGGATCAAAAACTCAGTTGTGGGTTTGGGTTCAAAAATGTTTTCAAAAGATGGTTTGGAAAATAGTTTAGAAAAATATATATCTGTTTTCTGGAAGTATGGAACCCGAGTCTCCAGCACAAATTGGCACTGTAAGTTTTTGTAACACCCCAAACCCGGCCCATTCACGCCGACCGAATTTGGAATGCCACTGCGGAACACTTTCAGAAATATTCTTACTTAATAGTAAAAACTGTGGAAAATTTGTTTCCTTTAATAAAACATTTTCATGACTTGAAATATTCTAAGTAAAAATTGAAGTTTGTTATAAAAATATCGGATTCAAGCTTTACTTGAGAAAATAAACCATTTGCAATCAACATTTAAATTGTCCATCCATAATAGAGCATAATAATAAAGATGCTTAATAAAAGTACTTAAATACTTTAATGGGCATTTTTACATTAAACACTTAATCAGAATAATAAAAATGTAGGTACTTAATTAATCAAAATATCCTTTTTCATGAGAATCCGCTTCCGCATGGCCACCTTTGTATCCACTCCGACCCGGTCCAAAATCACGATCACCTGAAAGGTTTAGAAAAATTTGGGTGAGTCACCAAGACTCAGTGCATAGTTAATACACATGTCTCCACATATAAGCTTAACCCATATCCACACAGTCCATGAACATGAATATGCGAATATGGATATGCAATTATGAATATGCAATTATGAATATGCGATTATGAAGCCTAGCCCACATAGTGATCCACATATCTACCTTGGCAGACTTACTGCTCAAGGTCGTAGTCAAGCCACCGATCCCATAGGGATCCCACATATCAATCAGTCCACGGTGATGCACACAGCTATCGACCGCCGAGATGGGCACCAAGCCAACACCTCCCTTGATGAAGCACATAGTTAACATCAAGTGCTAATGTAGCACGAGGTTAGCATTAGACCACACACATAACGTACATCCTTTCCTCCAATAGTCACATCCCAAGTCCCATGTATATATATATGTATCATGGTAATATATTACTCAAAACAATTATACATCACATGTCATCACATTTTTATACATTCATTAATAATCATTCATTACCGCAAATCACTGAAAGATTAGTACCATAACCACTAACCTGATTATGCGATCACCCACCTTGGGTATCCATCATCTTAACCCTAATTTCGGCTAACATGCACAACATATACCTTTACATAAAATAATACAAACAACACATATAACAAGCAAAAGAACAGTGCGATAACTAAGCACCTGACTATAGCGAGATCCTGACCTATCGAATCTAACAAATTCTAAAATCCCGAACTTGTCCTACTGCTGTCGATTTGCCTTTAAAACCAAGGTTAGAAATCAGTTAGCCACTTAAATACCAAAATGTGTGGCCTTAGGCCGAATACCATGAATCATTTACCTAGCTTATTTTGATCCCGAAACACCACTTGTTCCTATCAATTAGCTCCCGAAGTTATCGAAATTCCTATTAAAACATTGTTAGAATCGGCTAATACACAAATCTATGAACAATGGCCCTTGGCCGAATGTTACACTTACCATTTACCTTGCTCGACAAAGTCCCTTGAGCACTTCAACTCCCGAAAGACTCCTTTGATGCTCCTTAACACTAGCTACACACAAAAGAGCACATCACTATGGCTTTACACATATTCGGCCATCCCTAAAGCCAAGGTCAACATTCGATTATCAACATAACCCAAAATATAGCCTATGGCCGAAAGTCATACTTCCTTACCTTGCTTATCCAAATCCTGAATACTTGCTTGCTCCCAAAGATATCGAAGTCCCTCCTAACAACTTATTAGGATCAGCCAACACAAGAATACTAAAAACATGGCCCTTGGCCAAAACTACATTCTTGCTTACCTTGATGTCCAAAATCCCGAGAGCTTCCTTAATGCACCTTCACATTGGCACATGCAAAAGAACACATAGTTATGCCACTATATACATTCGGCCAACCCTAGAAATTGAGGCCTATCCTTAATTTCGGCACCCTTATTGAAAAGAACTCAAATCGATTACTAGAGTAGAAAATACTTACCCTTGAAGATTCAGCCTCAACAAGAATAAGCATGGATTTGAGGTTGAAAGGAAAAAAACGAGGAACAAAAGGAAGAGGTTGAAAGAAATTCGGCACACAAAGAACAAAAAGAAAACCAACTTTCGGCACAAGAAGAATTTTGGAAAGAAAAGGAAGAACAAGAAGATGGATTTGGCACCTCCCTTGCTGTCCTGAAAATCGAAATGAAAGTCCCTAAGGAGTCCTATTTTCGGTCAAGAAAATTTCGAAAAGAAAGGCAAAACAAATCAAAGCATTCGGCCATGCTTTGCTAAACTAATGGCCGGCCATGCTTCTCCTCTTTTCACACATCCATTTGAAAATTCCTAACATCAAATACCAATAAACATTGTTTATTCATTCCTCCATTACTACCCCATTCTTTAATGAATAAAAGATTAATGTCCATGCTTCCAAAACAATAAATAAAACACACCATACTCAAAATAAGAAAAAAAAAATAACAAGCATCCCCTGAAGCATTGCTCACGCGTGCATGGCCCATGCAGCCTCTCACGCCGGCACAAAAAGAAAATCCCCAGGTGCAGCCCCCAGGTCTCGAACCCGAGACCTGGAGAGAATCCTCCAAGCTTCCTGCCATTCTGCTAATGAGACTTTCATTCCATAACTCGTCGCGAGATTCTTTTAAACCTTCCTTCGCCAGCTCCCAGGTCTGAACACTAAAACAAAAAATAACCGCTTCATGCGCGACCCCAAGGACTCGAACGCGAGTCCTCGAGAAGCTCCCCTGGCTGCAAGCGTCCCAACCACTCGGCCAGTTTTCATTTCATGCCAACAAACGCGTCGAAAATTCTTTTAAACCCTTATTCCTTAGCTCCTCTTGCTTATGCGCCAGACCAAAAAGAATAAAACGCACTCACTGCTGACAACAAGGCTCGAACTTGAGCCCTCTTGAAGTACCCTAGCGCCCCTACTACTTTGCTACTGGTTCGTTGATGTCACAAACCTGCCACAATTTAATATAAGGCCTCTTTCAATCTAACACCATTTCGCAAAATAAAACACAACCCATGCCGCGCCCAAGATTCGATCTCCTGACCTATATGGCGTCACTCCCAAGCTTTAAGTGGTGCATGGGAGCCACTCTGCCAAGGGGATTCTTATGCCATAAACCCCTAACAACTTCTCTTAAAGTCTCTCTGACCTTACTCCCCTTCCAGATGCAAAAATAAAAACTTATGCGCCCAGCGTTACTCGAACTCCTCTCCTCCCGCGTAGGCCTCCAAGGCCCTTAAAGCAGCGTCCCAGCCATTTTACTAAGCCCCAGTTTATGTTCATAAACACCCTGAATTTTCTTTAAGGGCTCCTTAGCCCAGATTTCCTTTTTTTTTTTTTACTCCAAAATTCCAAAAATTTCCAAAGTACTTCCTTTTAATCCGAGAGTTTTAAAAACCCCTAAAACATATCCAAACCACTCTTAAGGCCCACTAACACTTGAGTTATGCTCCAAACGCACAACCCCTATTTCAGGATATTACAATTCTACCCCCTTAAAACAATTTCGTCCTCGAAATTGCTTACTACCGAAAAATCGTACATCTCAATTCACCGCACTATGCTTATGCTGCGCACTCTGATCTTAACTAACACATTCCTTAGATATTATTTCAAGATTCGTATTCAAGATTCCATACACTTCGTTAGCATACAACACGAACTACCTCATTATCAGACCCTTGACCCGATCTAACGGGTTTCGATACAGCCATTTTGCTTCGACCACGTCCTCTAGAATTCATCTCTTATTGCGAAAACTGACTTAAAAAGTTTTATGCATTAGAAATTTGTTCTACTGATTATCCGCGACCAAATTTTATGAAAAAAATATTTAAAAGTGGTTCTTTCGATCAATCAAGGTTCAGTTCAAGTTCGCTATTCAAAATCAGAGTCACACTCATGCTCATAAAAAGAGACATATTCATTCATCAACACATTCATTCAGTGGTATTTGCCCCACGCATTCACTATTCAGATTACCTCAATGGCATTTGATAATTTATTAATGTATAAACAAGCCATACTTATGAAATTTAACTACCAAACATTTATCTACACATAATTTATAACATTTCCAAACACGCATTGATCATTAACATGTTTGATATCCCATAGACCTTATTTTTGCCAAATATATATATATCCCTATAAATACGTTAAAGGTTCACATTTAAAATACCTACTAATCGAATGCACATAAATCTTTTAATATTAATATGAATTTTACATTTCAATTCACCATATATCAATAAAATATACCCAATTATACACATATGCAAACATATCCAACCTCTTTCACATTTAGCATTTTCACATATGGCCAATTCTCCATAAGCATATTCAAACTTAAATTCCATTGTATATAAATCACACACATCAATGGTAAGATCAATTGCACATATTAAAATACTTACCGAAGCTTCAACTATATCACATCTTTCAAATGGGAATACACTAACCTACCTTATTTTAAAAGGAAATAAATTGTTACATTCATGTTCACTTTAACTCATTTAGCACATTTGATTATTTTACCGTTGCTCACGTAAAATTTGCTAGGCATAAAGCATAATGTAATACAGAAGCACAGCACAGCTAGGCATAGGCATACAGCCTGATATTATACACCGGCACAAAGCCTGCTAGGCATAAAGCCTGATATTATACACCGGCACAAAGCCTGTTAGGCATAAAGCCTGATATTACACACCGGCACAAAGCCTGCTAGGCATAAAGCCCGATATCACTGATACAAAGTCATCTTATACATAATTCATATATCGAATATCTTAACTAATCCTTAAGGTTCACACGAAGCTTTTCAAACATCCTATTTCAATTGAATCGAACTTGTTCCCAAATCTCATAAACATTTATACAATTGGCTAAGTCAAATAAAAATTTATATATTTATTTCTACTAGTATATTTCACATTTTATAAAAATTAGTATGTCTTTTTGCTTATAACTTACTAACGAACATCCGTTTTCTTATCCAAAATTCATCTTTCATACATTGATATCAATAGAAATTTTGTTTGACCGAACACATACTATCATAATACATTTATACAATTCACATTTCTTTAGTCATAATCTCACATTCAATTACCATATAGACAAATGCACATATAAACTTTGGCATGAATATGAATTTCGCATTTCCATATCATACATATATTTATATCATCAAACCAAATAAAACCAATCATATGCTTAAACATATGGTTTCATTCACTTAATTCATAGCTTAATTTAATTCAAATATTACCTCAATAGTCAGAGGTACTTACCGGGTGGACTTCGGGTCGGAGGTATAGGTGCCATGCCAGAATAAACCTGAAATAAAAGTCCATATTTTGAAAAGCCCACTTTTGAAAACTATTTTTCGGGCCCAAAACCTCAAAGTCGAGTTTTTGAACTGTGCTCTGATACCAACTTGTAACACCCCAAACCCGCCCATTCACGCCGAATCGAATTTGGAATGCCATCTGCGGAACACTTTCTCGTAAATATTCTTACTTAATAGTAAAAATCGTGGAAAATTTGTTTCCTTTAATAAAACATTTTCGTGACTTGAAATATTCTAAGTAAAAATTGAAGTTTGTTATAAAAATATCTGATTCAAGCTTTACTTGAGAAAATAAACCATTTGCAATCAATATTTAAATTGTCCATCCATAATAGAGCATAATAATAAAGATGCTTAATAAAAGTACTTAAATACTTTAATGGGCATTTTTACATTAAACACTTAATCAGAATAATAAAAATGTAGGTACTTAATTAATCAAAATATCCTTTTTCATGAGAATCAAACTTCGCATGGCCACCTTTGTATCCACTCGACCCGGTCCCAAAATCACGATCACCACCAAAGGTTTAGAAAAATTTGGGTGAGCCACCAAGACTCTGTGCATAGTTAATACACATGTCTCCACATATGAGCTTAACCCATATCCACACAGTCCATGAACATGAATATGCGAATATGGATATGCAATTATGAATATGCAATTATGAATATGCAATTATGAATATACGATTATGAAGCCCAACCCACATAGTGATCCACATATCTACCTTGGCAGACTTACTGCTCAAGGCCGTAGTCAAGCCACCGATCCCATAGGGATCCCACATATCAATCAGTCCACGGTGATGCACACAGCTATCGACCGCCGAGATGGGCACCAAGCCAACACCTCCCTTGATGAAGCACATAGTTAACATCAAGTGCTAATGTAGCACGAGGTTAGCATTAGACCACACACATAACGTACATCCTTTCCTCCAATAGTCACATCCCAAGTCCCAAGTATATATATATGTATCATGGTAATATATTACTCAAAACAATTATATATCACATGTCATCACATTATTATACATTCATCAATAATCATTCATTACCGCAAATCACTGAAAGATTAGTACCATAACCACTAACCTGATTATGCGATCACCCACCTTGGGTATCCATCATCTTAACCCTAATTTCGGCTAACATGCACAACATATACCTTTACATAAAATAATACATACAACACATATAATAAGCAAAAGAACAGTGCAATAACTACGCACCTGACTATAGCAAGATCCTGATCTATCGAATCTAACAAATTCTAAAATCCCGAACTTGTCATACTGCTGTCGATTTGCCTTTAAAACCAAGGTTAGAAATCGGTTAGCCACTTAAATACCAAAATGTGTGGCCTTAGGCCGAATACCATGAATCATTTACCTAGCTTATTTCGATCCCGAAACACAACTTGTTCCTGTCGATTAGCTCCCGAAGTAATCGAAATTCCTATTAAAACATTGTTAGAATCGGCTAATACACAAATCTATGAACAATGGCCGTTGGCCGAATGTTATACTTACCATTTACCTTGCTCAACAAAGTCCCTTGAGCATTTCAACTCCCGAAAGACTCCTTTGATGCTCCTCAACACTAGCTACACACAAAAGAGCACATCACTATGGCCTTATACATATTCGGCCATCCCTAAAGCCAAGGTCAACATTTGATTATCAACAAAACCCAAAATATAGCCTATGGCCGAAAGTCATACTTCCTTACCTTGCTTATCCAAAACCTGAATACTTGCTTGCTCCCGAAGATATCGAAGTCCCTACTAACAACTTATTAGGATCGGCCAACACAAGAATACTAAAAATATGGCCCTTGGCCAAAACTGCATTCTTGCTTACCTTGATGTCCAAAATCCCGAGAGCTTCCTTAATGCACCTTCACATTGGCACATGCAAAAGAACACATAGTTATGCCACTATATACATTCGGCCAACCCTAGAAATTGAGGCCTATCCTTGATTTTGGCACCCTTATTGAAAAGAACTCAAATCGATTACTAGAGTAGAAAATACTTACCCTTGAAGATTCGGCCTTAACAAGAATAAGCATGGATTTGAGGTTGAAAGGAAAAAAAACGAGGAACAAAAGGAAGAGGTTGAAAGAAATTCGGCACACAAGAAACAAAAAGAAAACCAACTTTCGGCACAAGAAGAATTTTGGAAAGAAAAGGAAGAACAAGAAAATGGATTTGGCACCTCCCTTGCTGTCCTGAAAATCGAAATGAAAGTCCCTAAGGAGTCCTATTTTCGGTCAAGAAAATTTCGAAAAGAAAGGCAAAACAAATCAAAGCATTCGGCCATGCTTTGCTAAACTAATGGCCGGCCATGCTTCTCCTCTTTTCACACATCCATTTGAAAATTCCTAACATCAAATACCAATAAACATTGTTTATTCATTCCTCCATTACTACCCCATTCTTTAATAAATAAAAGATTAATGCCCATGCTTCCAAAACAATAAATAAAACTCCCCATACTTAAAATAATAAAAATATAAAATAACAAGCATCCCATGAAGCATTGCTCACGCGTGCATGCCCCATGCAGCCCCTCACGCTGGCACAAAAAGAAAATCCCCAAGTGCAGCCCCCAGGTCTCGAACCCGAGAGCTGGAGAGAATCCTCCAAGCTTCCTGCCATTCTGCTAATGATACTTTCATGCCATAACTCGTCGCGAGATTCTTTTAAACCTTCCTTCGCCAGCTCCCAGGTCTGAACACTAAAACAAAAAAATAACCGCATCATGCGCGACCACCAGGACTCGAACGCGAGTCCTCGAGAAGCTCCCCTGGCTACAAGCGCCCCAACCACTCGGCCAGTTTTCATTTCATGCCAACAAACGCGTCAAAAATTCTTTTAAACCCTTATTCCTTAGCTCCCCTTGCTTATGCGCCAGACCAAAAAGAATACAACGCACTCACTGCTGACAACAAGGCTCGAACTTGAGCCCTCTTGAAGTACCCTAGCGCCCCTATTACTTTGCTACTGGTTCGTTGATGTCACAAACCTGCCACAATTTAATATAAGGCCTCCTTCAATCTAGCACCATTTCGCAAAATAAAACACAACCCATGCCGCGCCCAAGATTCGAACTCCTGACCTATATGGCGTCACTCCCAAGCTTTAAGTGGTGCATGGGAGCCACTCTGCCAAGGGGATTCTTATGCCATAAACCCCCAACAACTTCTCTTAAAGTCTCTCTGACCTTACTCCCTTTCCAGATGCAAAAATAAAAACTTATGCGCCCAGCGTTACTCGAACTCCTCTCCTCCTG
Organism: Gossypium bickii; assembly: GCA_025503065.1. NCBI lineage: Eukaryota > Viridiplantae > Streptophyta > Magnoliopsida > Malvales > Malvaceae > Gossypium > Gossypium bickii. The sequence continues at coordinate 43,969,599 of CP106720.1, forward strand.
CGCAGGCCTCCAAGGCCCTTAAAGCAGCGTCCCAGCCACTTTACTAAGCCCCAGTTTATGTTCATAAACACCCTGAATTTTCTTTAAGGACTCCTTAGCCCAGATTTCCTTTTTTTTTTTACTCCAAAATTCCAAAAATTTCCAAAGGACTTCCTTTTAATCCGAGAGTTTTAAAAACCCCTAAAACATATCCAAACCACTCTTAAGGCCCACTAACACTTGAGTTATGCTCCAAACACACAACCCCTATTTCAGGATATTACAATTTCTTGATACTTTGCTTTGTTGTATGTTGTATTTCTGGCTAGGTGTTTTTGAGTATGTGTAGGAAGTTCTAAATTCGAGTTAAAAGTATGTTAGTGTTGTTGGAAGTAGAGTGCACAGCGTGAGCGTGGAGTTGTAGGTTGGGACGTACGAGTGTTAGTTAGTTGGAAATTTTGAGGATGAAATTTTTTTAAGGAGGGTAGATTTGTAACATCCCGAAATTGGGCCTAGCAGGATATGGCCAAATGGGCCTTGGGAATAGTAGCGTTTAAAATTGGGAGATCAAGAGATCGGCATAACTGCAAGTTGGACCTATTAGGTGAGTGATTTTGGAAGGTTAGAGGGCTTCTATAAAGTCCCGGGATCAAACTTTAGCTTTAGGGAAATTTTGGTTTTAGGTGGAAAAAACCCTGGGAGTTAGTAGGTAGGCTTTAAGAATAAAATGTGGAGGAAAATGACACAAGTGGAGTGTGTGGTGTAATGGCAAAGTGACGCCACATAAGAGACAAGGGGATGACGCCACAAGGAAGGAAAGAGGTCCAAGGTTCAAGTCTTGGCTCTTGCATTTTGGTTTTCTTTTTAAATGGACTTTAGAATTTGGCTATAGATTTAAATTTAGTTGCGCATGGTTTAAGACACAAGAGAAGCTTGTGGCCAAGTGGTTAGCGGCGTGGATTATGTTGCAAGGGAGCCTGGGTTCGAATATCATGAAAAGTAAGGGAGTATTTATTTTGCGAATTGGACGGGAAGAGTTTGAGTTGGATTTAAACTCTACTGACGAAGGGATCCCACATCGGAAAGATACAAAGAAGGAAGGTGAGAAGCTAGCTATATATATAGCATTCTAGGAAGAGGATGAATATACCTTGGTGGGCGTTTGGGCACAGGAATGGTCAGAGCGTGGATTAGCACCAGATTCCTATCAGGTAATCATTAGATCGCGGATTTGGGAGCTGAGGCAGACTTTTGGTGGCCATGCAATGTTTTCTCGTAAACTCGTTTCTTTTATTTTAAACTTACTTTTAATTTTGGGATTTTGTTATGTAATAAGGCCAATATAACTTTAATTTTGGTATTTTATTTGTTTAGCTTTTAATTTGATTATTGCCTATTATTATTAAATGTTCAATATGGGAATTTCCTAAACCCTTAATAATCATTTTCCCAAAATGTTAACAAAATGATAACAAGCGAATAAATAATTAAACTCGAAATTTTTAACAAACTCGCAGTTTTTAAACAACCCTTTTATGTGACATGCCAGATCCGGTCATAACTTCTAGGCCGGGTTTGGGGTGTTACAAGGATAAAATGTGCAGATTTCATCAAACGATCGACTAGTACCCTAAATAGCATCTTTCTTTTTCAGAGACAGGGGTAATCCCGATTCAAAATCCATAGTAACTTTATCCCATTTCCATTTCTGTATCGTCGCTAGCTGTAATAGTCATGATGGTACCTAATGTTCATCTTTAACTTGCTAACATAACAAACATCTAGATTACAAAATTAGAAATATCATATTCGACTCCCAGTCACCAGTACATCTGTTTCAAATCATTACACATTTTATTATTTCCAGAGTGAACAGACATAATACCATTTTAAGCTTCGTGCAAAATTTCTGTATCAGCTCTAGACTTTTCAGTACACAAAATCTATTTCTAAATAACAAATAATCATCGGGTCCGATCTAAAATTCTGACTCGGAAGTTTATTCACATTATACACGTTTAGTTTTTTAACTCATTATCATTAATCTGAGCTTCGCGAACCTGTTGTAGAAATGTTGGTTTAGCTTTAACTCAGCTAAAATCGAGCCATCCTTAGACAATGACAATCAGGTATTCATAGCTTACAAAGCAAACAAATATTTTCTACTCAGAGCATCCGCAACCACATTTGTTTTTCTTGGATAAAAATCAGTAACCAAGTCATAATCTTTCAATGCAAAGACAATAATTGTCAATTCTAGATCATGTATCAGATAATTCTTTTCATATAGCTCTAACTTTCTAGGAGTATAGACTATTACTTCACTTTCTTGCATCAAAACACTGGCTTAACTGTTCAACGACACATTACTGTAAATCACAAATTTCTTACCGAATCTCAGGCTAAGCTAGAGCTGGTGCTTTGGTTAACAAGGCTTTCATCTGACTAAAATTTACTAACACATCAGACCATTCAAATTTCACATCTTTCTGTAATAAATGACTAGTCTTAGAAAACTTTTGACGTCATATACATTTTTTAATGTTATTTCCGGTACTATAACAAATTCCAACTTCTCTAACTCAGTAATCCAGGTAACTCTTCTGAAAACGTATCAGAATATTCACATACCATTGGCACTGATTTAAACTTTGACTCAGATACTTTAATATCCAACACATAAGCAAAGTAAATGTTATAACCCTTTTCTGACACATTTCTACATTGACTTGGCTAATATCACAGTAGGCAAATCATTCAATTTTTCTTGTTCATGACAGAACATTTCATCATCCTGACATTTCAATACAATATACTTTTGCTTACCATTCGCCTCGGCATCATGCAGAGTTCACCGGTCTATTCTCAAAATCACATCAAATTCATCCAACAGTAATAGCATTAACTCAAATGAGAAATAGTAGTTTCATATCATTAACAGACAATTCTTGCAATTTTATCAACCCATATATACTGATCTAGAGATTTTGATGCTTTAATCATGAATTCGATGAACTCGACAGGCAAATCTTTACTAGAAACTAAATTCATACAATTAATCATATGAATAAATCAAACCAGGATCAATTAAAATAATCATATCAGTATCAGTAAGGAAGAAAGTACCAGTAATGACATCTGGTGCAGGAATATCTTCCTATATACGATTAGCATATGCCCTAGTTGATGTTCGTTTTCCAAATTTTACAGTAAAGTTCTCTGTCATACCTTGACTACCACTCGTATTTCCAAGATTACGAAGTGGTCTACCTCTATTAGTTGTGTTGCTTGATCTTGAAATTTAAATAATATCTTTTTCAACTTCCTCTTGGCAATCTCTAAGATAGTGATCAAAGGAATCATATTCAAAACATGTTCCACTCTTTATTCTATTGATAAACCGTAAAAGTAACATATTTTAATCTCACATTTAGCTTACTTTTTGATGGTTTATTCCTTGATTTATATAAAAAGGTGATTGTAATCCTTTCTTTTCATGTTTTATACCCAGGAAAGGACCCGAGGATGAAAAGAACACAAAACGAGCCCAAAACGGAGTAAATGGGCCTTAGCAAGAAATTGACATGGCCTGGCCCAAAATCCACACGGCCTGGCCCAAAATCCACACGGCTGTGCCTCGACGAACACCTAGAGCACGGCCTCAACTCCGCCTCACACGGCCGTGCCTCAAGTTAGAAATCTGAATAGGGTCTGGTCTCGATTCACACGGGTGTGTGCCATGGCCGTGCCTCTATCGCTAGAAAGAGCAATTTCAGTCGGAAAAGGATACTTAGGGAGAAAGAATCACATTCCAAGAGCCTATATATATCCCCTAAGTACCACCTTTGAAGAGGCGTCAAAGCTAGGCCAATGAGCCAAGCCGAGAAGGTCAAAGTTAGCGAATAACGTGAGGATAGCCAGTTGATCCATCCCAAGAAGCCGGAACTATACTCACGACGGCAGAATTCTCCTTCAATTCCTTTAGGGGGTTTTAGGGTTTTCTTATGTTTTGTTTTATCTTTTCTCTTGTGGTGTTCTTTTTATTCATTATGAACTAAACCCTTCAGATACCTGAAGGGGACGAAACCTAGATGAATTTTGTTATTTGTTTTCTAAGTTATATGATAATTGCTTAGTTTGTTCTTAACTATGTTGCTTAATCCAAATCTAATGTGCTTAGGTGGAGGAGGAATAGACCCTGCCTAGGAGTAGATACATAATTAAGCGGAGTTGATCGAACGCCTAGAGATAGGTTACGAGATTTTGCCGGATTAGGGTGAAACCTAATATAGGAGTCCATTGATCGATTTACTGCTATCCTAGGGGTTTATTATAAGCGAACGAGAGTTCCACTAATTAACCTAGGTTTAGACGTTATTCGCCTCGAGAGAGGGTTTAATATAGGTTAGGGAGTCTTACGGATCAAGCTAAGTAAAGAAATTATATAATTTAGGGTCAGATAACAAGTGAAGTCTAGATGGATTCTTCCTAAGGTTATCGTCGTAATCAACTGGGTTTTCCTTCAAGTTATTTTCCTATTTGTCCTTTTTATCTTTGTGTCCTTAGTTTAGTCTTCATCAATATAGTTTAAAGTAACTTCACTCTATTTTTAAGGCTAAATAATAAAAAGAAAGTTAGTATTAGTACTCTTAGTTCCTTTGGGTTTGATATCCGGTCTTGCCTAAGCTATACTACTGTTCGATAGGTGCACTTGCCTTTAATCGTTGTTAGAGTTAGTTTTCAGGTTTTGATCATTCTTTTATAAATTTTAAAAGTCTAATTTCAGCGATCAAGTTTTTGGCGCCGTTGCCGTGGAACTAAAATATTAAGAAAGCTCTATTTTTATTACTTTAGCCGTTATTTTATTTTTCATAATTTATTTCTTTTGTTTTTAGGTTAAATTTAAATTTTTGCTAATTTTTCTTTCTTTCTCTTTTTTTCATGTACCTCTAGTTTATGACTAGAAGGAACCCGAGAGTACCTTTGGTATACGATAGTGATATTGAAGCAACCGCTCCTAGGAATCGTCGGGAAACCAAGTGAGCCCTAATTTACACAGAAAGAGAGGAAATACTGAAAAGATGGATGAAAATAACCAACCACCACACGATGTGGGGGAACGCAATGCTCCACATACAATGTTTGATTATGCGAAACCGCATTTAACAGGAGCGGAATCAAGTATTGTTAGGCCTGCTATATCTGCTAACAATTTTGAATTAAAGCCTAACACAATACAAATGATTCAACAATTTGTTCAATTGGATGGTTTGCAGGACGAAGATCCAAACATGCATATAGCTAACTTTTTAGAGTTTTGTGATACCTGCAAAATAAATGGTGTTTCTGATGATGCCATACATCTTCGGTTATTCCCTTTTTCATTGAGAAATAAAGCTAAACAGTGGTTAAACTTGTTACAACGAGGGTCAATCACCACATGGGATTAGATGACCGAAAAATTTTTAATGAAATATTTTCCATCGGCCAAAACGGCCAAATTAAGGAATGATATCTCTTCTTTTGTGCAGATGGATTTAGAAACGCTATACGATGCATGGTAGAGATTCAAAGATCTCTTGAGGAGGTGCCCACACCATGGCTTACCCTTGTGGCTACAAGTCCAAACATTCTATAACGGTGTAAACCCCTCAACAAGGCAACTAATTGATTCAACAGCCGGTGGAACCTTGAATAACAAAACTCCAGAAGCAGCCTACGAGTCCATTGAGGAGATGTCATTAAACATTTATCAGTGGCAAGCTTCAAGGACCAAACCGACGAAATCGACAGGAGTCTTCAACGTCGATGACATGACCATGATATCAATGCAGCTTGAGATGATGAATAAAAAGCTTGATAGTTTGTGTTCTTCGCAGGCACATCCAGTCATGCAGTGCTACGCAAGTGGAACCATGGCGAATCCTGAGTACCCACCCTACCAACCGGAAGCAGAGAGCGAATAGATGAACTATATAGGTAATAATTTCTGATCCAATAATAATCCTTATAGTAACACTTACAATCTAGGTTGGAGGAACCACTCAAATTTTTCATGGGGAGGTCAAGGCAATCAAGGAAATCAAAGGCAACAACTTCCTCAAAACTTCCAAAATCAGCCTTATCCACAAGAGAAGAAACCTACCCTCGAGGAGATGATGGTAAGGGTTCTCAGCAGACACAGAGAAACGTATTCAAGAAACTGATAGAACAATCAAAAGCAACGAGAGCCGAATTAGTGAAATTGCTAAGTCGGTCAAGGAAGTAACTAACGCAGTAGAACAACTTACAAAGCTAATGTCAGAACGACCGCAAGGACGTTTACCAAGTAACACTGAGATTAACCCTAAGGAGCAAATTCAAGCCACCACAGCTCAGGACAGCGAGGAGTTAGATGAACCCAAACCAATTCCAGAAAGTAAGGTAGATGAAGGTACAGCAGAGGTAGCACAGGAAAAGTTGAAACCGATAATCAAGGAGTACAAACCTCGCCTTATCCCGAAGCGTTAAAAAGAGACGATTCAGAGGAACAATTCGGTAAGTTTCTTAAACTTTTAAAGAAATTACATATTAACTAACCTTTTCTTGAAGCTCTTTTTTAGATGCCAGATTCGAGGAAATTTTTAAGACAGCTCTTGACCAACAAACACAAAATAGATGAAGAGCACCATGTGGAACTGAACGCAACATGCTCAGCAATGTTACAAAATAGACTACCACAGAAGCAAAAAGATCCAGGGAGTTTTACAATTCCATTTTTAATCGGTAGTTTAAATATTGATAATGCGTTAGCTGATTTAGGGGCAAGCATAAATGTCATGCCTTATACATTGTTTAAACGACTAGGTCTAGGGAAGCCCAAACAAATTAGGATGAGTATTCAATTAGCTGATAAAATTGTTAGAATTCCTAGGGGCATTATCGAAGATGTTCTCATAAAAATTGACAAGTTTGTTTTCCCAGTAGATTTTGTTGTTTTAGACATGGATGAGGATAATTCAATCCCCTTAATTTTAGGAAGACCTTTCCTAGCAACTTCCAAGACTAAAATTGATGTTGCCACAGGCGAGCTCATACTTTGTGTAGGAGACGACTCAATTAGTCTTCAAGCCCTCTACTTAGCCAGGTCATTAAAGAACCAAGGTGAGAAAGAAAATTCTTTTGATGACCATCCAATTACACCTTCTTTTCAGGAACAACCAAAAAAGAAACGATTGAACCGGATCCTCAGTTTAGTGCCAACAAAGAAATAACTCATGAGGGGCAAAGGATTCAATCCAATAACTTAGACGAGTGGAAAACACACTTCAAGGAAAAACTAGGGTTACACGAGGAAGAACCAAAATCACACGAAGTAAAACCAAAGGAACCACCAGAAGAGCTCGTACAGATATCAAATCACTTTAAAATAGGAGACCAGGTAATGTTAGACAAAGCCGATCCTCACATCACCACAATAGACCTGAAGGCAAAGGGAGAACTTCTTCTTAAGGTACACGTTATCTTCCTACAAGGAATAATCGAGGTAAACAATCTGATATTCAGCAATTTCAAGGTAAACGCTTCTCGACTTCAACTTTTTCAAGAGAATAAAACCATAAGCATGAGGGAAGATATTCAAACCTTTAAACCTCCTTAAAAATTTTCAAATATGAGGAAAGTCTAGCTTAAGACTATAAACGAGCGCTTCTCGGGAGGTAACCCGAGTTCTACCCTTACTTATTTTGCATTTATCTTCATTTTACTTTATTTTTCTTTTTAAACTAACTAGAAGCGCAGTTTTTTAGGCCACACGACCTTACACACGGCCGTGCTTGTGGCCGTGTGGACCACCGGAACCACCAAACTGACAGAGCAGAGGCCGTGCAACCCAGGCCCAACCACTCCTCGACGTCACAGATCCAACCACCCCTCCCACGGCCACCGACAAAATGACACGACCTTGCCTCATGGCCATGTGAAGCTACTGACTTACATAGCACGACCAACACACGACCATGGCGCCCAACCGTGCCTACATACTGACTTATCAAGCAGGGCGTGGAGGGCTGAAGCACGGGTATGGAGAAGCCAACACGCATAGCCACACGGCTGTGCGCAGCAACCGTGTGAATCGACACACTCTCAGTCCACGGACGTGGGAGCAGGCCAAATTTGAAATCTATTTAAACCCCACAAGCCCTTCGCCCTCTCCCCATCTTCAATCTTCATTCCTTTCCTTTCAAAATTTTTTCCCTTTCATTAGAGAAGGTATCCAGACTCTTTAGCCACGCAAAAACTATGCCGAAGAAGCGGAAGCAATCCAACATAGTCTCCTTAATGGAGACCCTATACATAAGCTCATGACGGCCGCTTCATCCAAACAACAGGCCAAGGGTCTTTGAGACCATCTAGTTTTTATTTTTCATTTCTCTTTCATTTAATTCTCCTTTTCTTTAATAATCTTATGCTTAATTTATTTTAATTTAATTTAGTTTCTTAGTGACAGGTTCGCCAGGCTGCTTGAGAATCACGCCGACCACCACGACAACCTCTTCACTTCCGCCACTGCCATCACATCCCCAACCTTAGTGTTGATTCCCACCTTGCGAACCATCCTTCAATAAGGACTTCACAGTTCATCAATATTTTCTTTTCATTTTAGTTTTCTTCTTAGTCTCCTTCCCTTTAGTTTATTTTTCTTTAATTTTATATTTAGTTTGTTTTTATTAGGTCTTAATAAGTCCTGACTACTTCTCAGTGTGCTACCCAATTTCTTCATCTAGCGCAGGTTCGTCATCCAGACTGACCATCGCCGCCGCCAAAGACACTCCTCCGGGAAAACATCCACAATTCAGGGAGTAATTCCTTCCCCTTCTCTTTTGATTTATCCATTAAATGTTATTATCTATCTTTGTACATTGAGGGCAATGTACATCTTAAGTGTGGGGGGTGAATAGTTATTTTGAGAAAATGCCTAACTTTCTTCATTATTCTCAAACCCTAAGGATAAAAATGCCTAACTTTTTGCATGATTCTCAAATCCCTAAATTGAATCTTGTTCTTAAGTAATTTTCTCATATTACTAATTAAGATGAAATTTTTGATGGTTTATGATTGTTATTGACATGTTTTAGAATAAGTCTTAGTTAATTATACATTGATAATTAATTTGAAGAATACTAGGGAATCAAGCATGATAAGTCTAATTTTCAAAAATCTAAAAATTTTAGGTTGTTAACATGAATTTGAATGTTATCCTGAAGTTTGAAATTTACAAGGATGATGTCAAAACACCCATAATTTTTGTGAGATTTTTAGCCTTATAGAGCATATATTCTTTTTCATGCTCATTTTACTAATTATGAGTGTGTCAACCACGAACTGTTATTCTAGAACTTGCCTCGTTTATACATGTTGAGACCACACTTTTGATTTGATATTACAGAGATGATAAAGGCACCTAGGTTTAACCCCACTCACTCCACTAAATAGCCGACCTTTACAATTGACCCCTAGTGAACCCTGTTGATCCTAACAAACCCTTTTTATTGACTCACCTACTAATATTAACCCAAGGCCCCTTTGTATTTGTTATCACCCTTTCTTTTGACTACCCCTTAATCGAGATTTGATTTGAGCTAGTTACCTAAGTATATTATTCTGGTAGTTAAAATTATCTTTACTTAGTTTGTTCTTAAAAAAAATTGAAGTATTCAATATTAGTAAGTATAAAAAGTGAGCTTACACAATCAAAGTCTATTTCCAAAAGAAAAGCTTGTATTAGTAGGTTTATTACTTTTCAATTTATAAAATTTTAGAAAAGTTTTAGGTAGGTACTTGTCAATTCGATCTCAATTCTAACCTTCTAATTTCAGCCTGTGACCACACCTTTTACCCTAGCCCCGTTACAACCCTAACAAAGACCTTTTGATCTGTTTGTCATCTCATATTATAGTGGTGGAGATTTGAATTTCAGGCAAGCCTATGGAATTAACTTTTTAGGTTCGACTTACGAGCGATCTTTTCCTGAACCTTAAACACTTTAGAGTGATTTGAGTGAATCTTTAGTGAGGATATCAATCCTTGTTGGTTTTGGATTGAAAAGGTAGTTATTTAAATGAGGGGAGACACCTATGTTTTCAAGGTACAAACTCATGACTTATCTCGTTTGAATCTTTAGGACTCCTTGAATCAAATTATCCATGTATGAATTATCTATGAATTAGGATAAGGCATTATTGATAAGAATTATGAATCATGGAAAGTTCATTTTAATTGCAAGTTGAGAATTTTGCTTTAGGACAAGCAAAATCTTAACTGTTGGGGTATTTAATAAACCGTAAAAGTAACATATTTTAATCCCACATTTAGCTTACTTTTTGATGGTTTATTCTTTGATTTATATAAAAAGGTGCTTATAATCCTTTCTTTTCATTTTTTATACCCAAAAAAGCACCCGAGGATGAAAAGAACACAAAACGGGCCCAAAACGGAGTAAATGGGCCTTAGAAAGAAATTGACACGGCCTGGCCCAAAATCCACACGGCCGTGCCTCGACGAACACCTAGAGCACGGCCTCAACTCCGCCTCATATGGCCGTGCCTCAAGTTAGAAATCTGAACATGGTCTGGTCTCGATTCACACGGGCGTGTGCCATGGTCGTGCCTATGTCACTAGAAAGAGCAATTTCAGTCGGAAAAGGATGCTTAGGGAGAAAGAATCGCATTCCAAGAGCCTATATATATCCCCTAAGTATCACCTTTGAAGAGGCGTCAAAGCTAGGCCATGGAGCCAAGCCGAGAAGGTCAGAGTTAGGGAATAACGCGAGGATAGCCAGTTGATCCATCCCAAGAAGCCAGAATTATACTCAAGACGGCGGAATTCTCCTTCAATTCCTTCAGGGGGTTTTAGGATTTTCTTATATTTTGTTTTATCTTTTCTCTTGTGATGTTCTTTTTATTCATTATGAACTAAACCCTTCAGATACCTAAAGGGGATGAAACCTAGATGAATTTTGTTATTTGATTTCCAAGTTATATGATAATTGCTTAGTTTGTTCTTAATTATGTTGCTTAATCCAAATCTAATGTGCTTAGGTGGAGGAGGAATAGACCCTGCCTAAGAGTAGATCTAACATAATTAAGTGGAGTTGATCGAACGCCTAGAGATAGGGTTACGAGATTTTGCCGGATTAGGGTGAAACCTAATATAGGAGTCCATTGATCGATTTATTGCTATCCTAGGGGGTTATTATAAGCGAATGAGAGTTCTACTAATTAACCTAGGGTTAGACGTTATTCGCCTCGAGAGAGGGTTTAATATAGGTTAGGGAGTCTTACAGATCAAGCTAAGTAAAGAAATCATATAATTTAGGGTTAGATAACAAGTGAAGTCTAGGTGGATTCTTCCTAAGGGTATCATCGTAATCAACTGAGTTTTCCTTCAAGTTATTTTCCTATTCGCCCTTTTTATCTTTGTGTCCTTAATTTTGTCTTCGTCAATATAGTTTAATGCAACTTCACTCTATTTTTAAGGCTAAATAATAAAAAGAAAGTTAGTATTAGTACTCTTAGTTCCTTTGGGTTCGATATCCGGTCTTGCCTAAGCTATACTATTTTTCGATAGGTACACTTGCCTTTAATCGTTGCCAGAGTTAGTTTTCAGGTTTTGATCATTGTTTTATAAGTTTTAAAACTCTGATTTCAGCGATCATCCATATTCTCCACAATGTAGTTTATTACAGTACTTGCACTTGGACTTGGTGTTTCTAACACTTCCCGCACTTGCTACAGATGTAGTCTGAGATCTTGGACTTGAGTGTCGGGTACTTCTGTCTTTACAAGAGTATCCCACAGAGATAGTAGAATGAACATAATATTTCTTTGATTTTTCTAAGGTTGAATGATCTAACTTTTCTGTCAATCTTATATGATAAACTGTAATGTAAACATATTTTAATCCCACATTTAGCATACTTTTGGATGATTTAAGGCTTGAATTGTGGAATTTGGTGCTCTTAATCCTTTGTTTTCATGTTTTATACTCAGGAAAGCATCGGAGGATGAAAAGAATGAGAAACGGGCCTAAAAGAAAGTAAATGGGCCATATCATGAAATCAACATGGCCAGGGCCAAAGACCACACAGCTGTGCCACCTTAACAGACCCGAACACGGCCTGGCCACAATTCACACGGGCGTGTGCCATGGGCATGTCCCTGTCGCGACAAAGATGAGTTTCATTCGGATTAGGGTACTTAGAGGCAAAGAAAGCCATTCCAAAACCCTATATAAACACCCTAGAGGCCAACCTTCGTGGGGAGTCCAGTTAGGCGTCCAGTTAGGCCGAAGAGCCGAGCCAGAGAGGCCAAAATTATGGAATTTACTCGAAGAAAGCCAGTTGATTCATCTCTAGAAGCCGAAGTTATACTCAAGACGGAGGATTTTCTCTTCAATTCATCCAGGGGATTTTAGGGTTTTTCTTATGTTTTGTTTTATGTGTACTTCTGAGATGTATTCTTTTATGATTATGAACTAAACCCCTTAAATACCTAAGGGGGATGAAACCTAAGACGGATCTTGTTATTGTTTTCTGAACTATATGATAAATACTTGATTTGTTCTTAATTATGTGTTCTTAATTCTTGCTTTGATAAATATTAATTCAAGTATTGATGTGCTTAGGCAATGGAGCAAAAGTTCCTGTTTAAGAGTAGATCTAGCATAGTTAAGCGGAGTTGATCGCAACCCTAGAAATAGGATGACGAAAATCTGCCGGATTAGGGTCAAACCTAATATGGGAGTCCATAGATTGAGTTAATGCAATTCTAGGGGTTTTAATTAGAAATAGATTTCAATTAATCAACCTAGGGTTAGACGTTAGTAGCCTCGAAAGAGGTATTAATATAAATTAGGGAATCCTACAGATCAAGTCAAGTGAATAAATCTTCTGGTTCAGAGTTAGATAACAAGTGAAGTCTAGGCGGATTCTTCCTCAGGTATTGTCTTAATCAATTGGTTTTTCCCACAAGTATTTCCCCACGTCATTCTTTTTGTCTTAGCATCTTTAGTTTAATAGTTAGTTAATTTTAGATTAAATAAATAATTCACTTTTATCTTAGGCTACATAATAAAAAGAAAGTTAGTATTAGTACTTTTGGTTCCTTTGGGTTCGACAATCTGATCTTGCCACTAAACTATGCTACTGTTCGATAGGTGCACTTGCCTCAATCGTTGTCATAGTTAGTTTCTAGGCTGGATCATTCTTTATATAAATTTTTAAGACTCTGACACACGATCAAGTTTTTAGCGCCGTTGCCGGGGAACTAAAATATTAAGAACCCTTAATTTTTATTACTTTAGCCATATTATATTTTATTTTATTTTGCTTTTAACTTTGCTAATTTTTCTTCTTTTATTTGTCCTTAGCAGGTACTTTTAGTATATGACTAGAAGGAACCCTGCAGGACCCCCTATTTACGACAGTGATATTGAAGGTACTATTCGTAGAAATCGTAGAGAAATAAGGTGAAGCTTAAACTACATAGAAGAAGAGCAAGAAGTCGAAACCAACACCACCAAAGAAATGGCTGAGAATAATCCGGTACCTCCAGAGGTGGCCGACAATCATGCTCCTCGAACTATGTATGATTATGCTAAGCCTAATTTAACAGGAACTGAGTCAAGTATTGTTAGACCTGCTATTGCTGCAAATAATTTTGAACTAAAACCTACAATTCAGATGATACAGTAATTTGTTCAGTTTGATGGTTTGCAGGATGAAGATCCAAACAATCACTTGGTAAATTTCCTAGAATTTTACGATACTTTCAAAATAAATGGTGTTTCTGATGATGCCATCCATCTTCGGTTATTCCCCTTTTCTTTGAGGAATAAAGCCAAATAGTGGTTGCATTCTCTTCCACGAAGGTCAATTACTACATGGGAACAAATGACCGAAAATTTTTTATTAAAATATTTTTCGCCGGCTAAAACGGCCAAATTAAGGATTCTTCTTTTGTGCAGATGGATTTAGAAACACTTTACAATGCATGGGAGAGATACAAAGATCTATTGAGAAGGTGTCCACGCCATGGGTTACCGTTGTGGCTACAGGTCCAAACTTTTTACAATGGGGTAAACCCTTCAACGAGGCAATTGATTGATTCAGCCGCCGACGGAACCTTGAATAACAAAACACCTGAGGCTGCCTACGAATTCATTGAAGAGATGTCACTGAATAACTATCAATGGCAAGTCACAAGGACAAAGCCAACAAAAGCAGCCATTGTTTTCAACCTCGACGCAGTAACCATGCTATCAAACCAGGTAGAGATGTTAAAAAAAAGGTTGATGGTTTATGTGGTTCTTTGCAAGTACATCTAGTTATGCAAGACGGCATTTAATGGAGGGAGGAGGATGAACAACACGGACTATCCACCTTACAACCCGAGAGACCGAAAATGAGCAAGTTCACTATATGGGTAACAATTTTAAATCTCAAAATAACCCTTATAGTAATTCTTATAATCCAGGTTGGAGAAACCACCCCAATTTTTCATGGGGTGGTCAAGGAAATCAGAGACAGCAACCCCCTCCAAACTTCCAACAACAGCCCTACCCACAGGAAAAGAAACCGAACCTTGAGGAGATGCTATCAAAATTCATAGCAGTGTCAGAAACACGTTTTCAAAACACCGAAACAATAATTAAAAATCAACAAGCATCGATTCAAGGGATTGAGAACCAATTAGGGCAACTTGCTAAGCTGATCTCTGAATGACCACAAGGCAGCTTGCCAAGCAACACTGAAACTAACCTCAAGGAGCAGCTTCAAGCCATAACCACTCACGATAGTGAAGGGTTAGATGAGCCCAAGGTAAGCCAAGAGAATGTGGTAGAGGAAGGTAAGAACAAGGTAAGTCATGATAAGCCAAAACCATTAATTAAAGAGTACCAACCTCGTATATCGTACCCCGATGCGATAAAGAAGGATAACACAGGCAAACAATTCGATAAATTTCTTAAACTTTTAAATAAATTACATATTAACTTACCATTTCTTGAAGTTCTTTCGCAGATGCCAGATTCAATGAAATTTTTAAAAGATCTTTTAACAAACAAACGAAAGTTAGATGAAGAATCGCATGCGGAGCTAAACGCAATGTGCTCAGCAATGTTGCAAAACAAACTACCACAAAAATTAAAAGATCCAGGGAGTTTTACAATTCCATGCTTAATTGGTAGTTTATATGTTGATAATGCTTTAGCTGATTTAGGGGCAAGCATAAACGTTATGCCTTATAAAATGTTTAAACAACTAGGTTTAGGGAAACCCAAACAAACTAGGATGAGCATTCAATTAGCTGATAAAACTATTAGAATTCCTAGGGGTATAATTGAAGATGTTCTTGTAAAAATTGATAAATTCGTATTCCCAGTAGACTTTTTCATTTTAGACATGGATGAGGAAAATAGTATCCCCTTAATTTTAGGAAGACCCTTTTTAGCAACTGCCAGGACTAAAATTGACGTCAGTGCAGGTGAACTCATACTTTGTGTAGGTGACGAATCAATCAGTCTTCAGGCTCTTGACTCGGCTAGAACATCGAGTAGTCAATGTGAGAAAATTAATTTTATTAATGACCATTCGGTTAAACCTTATTTTCAGGAAGCACCACGGAACTACACAACTGAGCCAGATCCTAGACCTGATGCCAACAAAGAAATAACTTATGAGGAACGAAGGCTCCAGGTCGATGAACTAGACGAGTGGAAGATGCACTTCAAAGAGAAATTAGGGATACTCGAAGCAGAACCAAAACCACTCCAAGGGACAAACAAATTCAAAATCAAAGATCAGGTATTGTTAGATAAGCAGACCCTCGAATACCTCCTTCTAACCCTAATACAAACAAAGAAATCTCTTTTAGGGTACTCAAGGTTGTCCCATACGGAACAGTCGAGGTAAGTAATCCTACATTCGACACTTTTAAAGAAAACGCTACTCGACTCGAATTACATACTAATAATAGGACCGATAGCATGAGGAAGGACTTTCAACTCCTGAAACCACCCTGAATGTGTGAATAAGAGGTAAGTCTAGCTTAAGACTATAAACAATCGCTTCTCGGGAGGCAACTCGAGCACTAACCCCATTAATTTTCACATTTTTATTTTTACTTTTACTTTTCCTTTTTAGCACCTAAATATAAACTAACCAAGTGCAAATTTCCACACCACACGGCCTTGCACATGGCCGTGGCCGTGGCACTTTTAAAGTAAGTTATCCTACATTCGACACTTTTAAAGTAAACGCTACTCGACTCAAATTACATACTAATAATAGGACCGATAGCATGAGGAAGGACTTTCAACTCTTGAAACCACCCTGAATGTGCGAATGAGAGGTAAGTCTAGCTTAAAACTATAAACAAGCGCTACTCGGGAGGCAAGCCAAGCACTAACCCCATTAATTTTCACATTTTTATTTTTACTTTTACTTTTACTTTTCCTTTTTAGCACCTAAATATAAACTAACCAAGTGCAAATTTCCACACCACATGGCCTTGCACATGGTCGTGGCCGTGGCTGTGTGGATGCTATGGATGTACGTACTGACATGGTAGAGATAGTACGAAATAGAATGAAAAATATCTTCAAGCCACGACCCTCAACTGAGTACCACGGCCGTACTATGTGGCTGGGGCTGACACTGTTTTAGCAACACAGGCGTGACGACCTACACATGGGCGTGGGAGAAACGAATGAAGCATAACACAGCCATGCGACATGGCCATGTGACTCGACACGCCCACGGTACATGGGCGTTGGAATGTACCAGACCTAAATTTTCTATTTAAACCACCCTTCACACCTTCTTAGCTACTCCCCACTCTTCTTCTTCCTTTACACCCCCTCCATTTTCATTTTCATTTTTTTCTCTTAAATCTTGTTCTAACAATCATCCATGTGAAAGAAACGGAAGGATCCTAGCATAGTCTCCCTTTGTAAGACCGATCTACATAAGTTCATGCCGGCTGCTTCATTAACTAGACAGAAAAAGGACCTTTGAGTCCATTTAACTTCTCTTTTCATTTTCACTTCTCCTTTATTTTCCTTTTCTGTATTTTTCTTTTACTTAGTTTAATCTATTCTATTTTTTTTCTTTGATTTAGGTTCTAAAGGCTGCTAGGAAATCACCACGACCACGACCATAGCCACCCCACCGCAATCTTAGAAATCACACCCACGTCGCGAACCATCTAACAATAAGGACTCTTCGGTCCATTAATATTTTATTTTAATTTTATTTTACTTTCTATTTTCTTTCTCTTTATCTTTTTTGTCTTCAAATATATATTTATTATATTTTGAATTATTATTATTATTTCCTGGCTAATTCTTCACGAGCTTCCCGATTTTTTTCATCTAGCGCAGAGATTGTCGGTGGCCACCACACCACGACACTCCCAACTCAAGGAAGCCATCCAAATTCAGGAAGTTTCACTTCTCCCTTTCTCCTAAATTTCAAATATATCTTTGTACATTGAGGGCAATGTACATCTTAAGTGTGGGGGGTGAATATTTATTTCGAGAAAGTGCTTAACTTTCTGCATTATTCTCAAATCCCTGAATGATGCCTTGAATTATGCCTTGTTATTAAGTAATTTTCTCATATTATGATTAGAATGAATTTCATTTGATTTATGATTTTTATTGATATGTGTTGGATTAAGTCATTGATAATTGTACAGTGATTATTTAAACTTTAGGAGACTAGAGAATCAAGCATGATAAGTCCATTTTCAAAAAATTAAAATTTTGTTAGGTTGTCTACCTGAATCTAATTATTACCTTGAAGTTTGAAATTTACAGAGTTGATATCAAAAACCCATAATTTCTGTGAGATCTTAAGCCTTTTAGAGCATCCATTCTTTCAGGCTCACCTTTTGATTATGAGTGTGTCAACACTGATTTGTTATTCTAAAACTTGCTTCGATTATACATGTCGAGACCACATTAATTGATTTGATATACAGAGATGATAAAGACACTTAGGATTTAACCCACTCACTCCACTAAAAGCCTACCCTCACAATTAACCCCTAGTGGACCCCATTGATCCAACAACCCTTTTTATTGACTCACCCAGTAATATTAACACAAAAACTCGGGCTGTATTTGTTATCACCATTCCTCTTGACCACCCTTATATCGAGATTTGATTTGATCAGTTGCCTAACTATAATCTTTATTTTAGTAGTTAAATTCATCCTTTCACTTGATTTGTTCTTAAAAAAAATCGAAGTATATTTATTAGAGAGCTTACATGTTTAAATTCACATCTTGAAGAAAAAGCTCGTATTATTAGTTTTTAGTTGATGTAATTATTTAGGATTAATTCATTTTTCTAGTTAGGTAAATTATCAATTCAATCTCGATTCTAACCCTCTAATTCAGCCTTTATCCACACCTTTAACCCGAGCCCCATTACAACCCTTTTTAAAGACCTTTTGATTTTTGTATCATCTCATTTTACAATGATGGAGATTTGATTTTCAGGCAAGCCTATGGGATTAACTTTTCATTTTCGACTTTTGAGTACTTAATTTTGAACCTTAAACACTTTGAGTGATTTGGATGAATATTTAGTGAGGATGTCAACTCTTGTCGATTTTGAATTAAAGGTGATTATTTAGGTAAGAGGAAACACCTATATTTTCATGCTACAAAAACTATGACTTTGATTGTTTGAATCTTTAGGATCCTTCTATTTAAATTATCAATTTATGAATTATCTTTGAATTATGATGAAACATTATAGATGAATATTATGAATCAAGGAAGTTCATTTTAATTGTGAGTTGAGAATTTTGCTTGAGGACAAGAAAATGCTTATGTGTGGGGGTATTTGATAAATCGTAATATAAACATATTTTAATCCCAAATTTAGCATACTTTTGGATGATTTAAGCCTTGAATTGTGGAATTTGGTGCTCTTAATCCTTTGTTTTCATGTTTTATACTCAAGAAAGCACCGAAGGATGAAAAGAATGAGAAACGGGCCTAAAACGGAGTAAATGGGCCATATCACAAAATCAACACGGCTTGGGCCCAAGACCACACGGCTGTGCCACCTTAACAGACCTGAACACTGCCTGGCCATGATTCACATGGGCGTGTGCCATGGGCGTGTCCCTGTCATGACAAAGAAGAGTTTCATTTGGATTAGTGTACTTAGAGGCAAAGAAAGCCATTCCAAAAGCCTATATAAACACTCTAGAGGCCAACCTTCAGGGGGAGTCCAGTTAGGCCAAAGAGTCGAGCCAGAGAGTCCAAAATTGTGGAATTTACTCGAAGAAAGCCAGTTGATTCATCTCTAGAAGTCGAAGTTATACTCAAGATGAAGGATTTTCTCCTCAATTAATTCAGGGGGTTTTAAGGTTTTTCTTATGTTTTGTTTTATATTTACTTCTGAGATGTATTCTTTTATGATTATGAAATAAACCCCTCAAATACCTGAGGGGGATGAAATCTGAGACTGATCTTGTTATTGTTTTCTAAACTATATGATAAATACTTGATTTGTTCTTAATTATGTGTTCTTAATTCTTGCTTTGATAAATATTAATTCAAGTATTGATGTGCTTAGGCAATGGAGCAACAGTCCCTGTTTAAGAGTAGATCTAGCATAGTTAAGCGGAGTTGATCGCAACCCTAGAAATAGGATGACGAAAATCTGCCGGATTAGGGTCAAACTTAATATGGGAGTCCATAGATTGAGTTAATGCAATTCTAGGGGTTTTAATAAGAAATAGATTTCAATTAATCAACCTAGGGTTAGACGTTAGTAGCCTCGAAAGAGGTATTAATATAAATTAGGGAATCCTACGGATCAAGTCAAATGAATAAACCGTCTAGTTCAGAGTTAGATAACAAGTGAAGTCTAGGTGGATTCTTCCTTGGGTATGCTCTTAATCAATTGGTTTTTCCCACAAGTATTTCCCCAATTCATTCTTTTTGTCTTAGCATCTTTAGTTTAATAGTTAGTTAATTTTAGATTAAATAAATAATTCACTTTTATCTTAGGATAAAAAATAAAAAGAAAGTTAGTATTAGTACTTTTGGTTCCTTTGGCTTCGACAATCCGGTCTTTATATAAATATTTAAGACTCTGACACACGATCATTCTACTTGAAGTTCTGGTTTTCATCTCAGTCTGTCTTTTCTCTTTGCTAAGATTCATTGGCTTTATATGCCCAATCAACTAGTATAACAAATTCTTTCGATTTAAGAATTCGAGATACATTCTCTGGCATACTTATTCAGTCGGACAAATTCCCTTTCCTACTCAGATACGGTCATATGACCTTGTTTAAGCTACAGGAATTCTTTACATTTCTAACCAAGAAATCCCTGAATGATATGTTTCTTCTAAAATTCAATTGGGCAACATATCCATGTAACCCTTTATTTAGGCACAACAGAAATCAAGGTATTCCACCACTAATAATTTGAGTCTTTTAACAGAGACACCGCATCCTTTAAGCATTCTACTAGTGTATAAGACAATTCATCAAGTACCCTATTAGTATTTTCTAGCTAGAATTTAACTGTTTTCAGAATCATTATCAATTATAGCTCTAAATTCTTCTGCATCATATTTTCAGATTTTTTCCTACAAGTGACTTACCAATTCAGACAAGTTTTGCATCTTGTGGCATTTTGGGAACTGATTGAGGAACAGGAGGCGGTAGAGGTTGTTGAACAACTAGATTCATTCTTACAATTTTAGTAAACTACTTATTCATTATTTGGAAGGAGGCTTCTTTAGCATCTACTCCTCAGCCCTCAGATACGGGCCTTCTATTACTCAAGGCTGCTCTTTATACTGCAGCTTGAGCATTACTCTCAGCTTCTTCGGAATCAGCTCAATTGGATAACATTACATTATGAAAAACATGTTTTAAAATGGTTAGGAGATATCACACTATCATAGGTTATATAATGGCATGTATAGTTAGACTTATATATGCTACGTTAGTCCAAGAATCGGCTAAACTATAGCTTTGATACCAATAAATGTTACACCACCTAATTTGAAATTGTTGCCAGAACAGGGTTACGAAGCATTACCAGAACTTATAGATTAAATAACAGATATTCTACACCATACAATATTCATGTCATAAATCAATCATAAAGTCCCTTATATGAACCCTCGAGGTCCAAAATATGCATTACAAACGAGTCGGGACAAAACCGGGTACTCAGAGAATTTTTCGCAAAATCTAAAAATTTTCCCTAGGTGTAGGGGTCACACAACCATGTGGTCAGGCCTGTGTCCCAGGTCGTGTAAATCTCTAACTTGTGTCGCACGGCCAATCCACACGCCCGTGTGCTAGGTCGTGTGTGGCTGCAAAGGTCACACGGCCAATCCACACACCCGTGTCCCAGGCCGTGTGATCAATTCTGAGCATTCTGTTTTGACATTTTAAAAATACAGGGGACATACAGCCAGGTCACTCGCCCATGTGCTATGCCGTGTGTCACACACGGCTGAGACACACACCCCGTGTCTCTGGCCGTATGGACAAAAAGAAGCTATTTTCCAAGCCATATTTCTCACCCATTTTATCTTCCTCTTACACCAATACTTTAACATATTCACAAGCCATTTTAATCAATTAATTCAAGTCAAAACCAAGTCTTATCCATGACATATCATCACATACAACTAATATACTCTTAAGCACCTCAGATGACACTTTACCATCATGTAACCAAATATACAAACTTACTTAATTTATCAATTTCACCTATATGCATATTTTACCAAGTATGCTAAAATTAATAATCAATATGCCAACATGGTTTCTATCAGTCAACCATTTAAACATACACCAAACATATCATAGCCTCATTTATACTTATCAAAACATGTTCATCACAAGCCATTCCAATGGCTAGTTATAACCAAAGCATTTACATGCCAACAATGGCTAATTAACCTACACATGCCATTATAACCATAATTTACCATATATACCAAAATAGGCAGATGGATAGTATGAGTGATCTCCGCTAAGCTTCCAATCCAACGAGCTTCCGAATTACTATGGAACAGGGGGAAAATAAAACAAAGTAAGCACATAATGCTTAGTAAGTTCGTATAACATGGTAATTAACTTACCAATCATTTAAATTCAATATAAACGTATTCAATCATCTTGATCACGAGCCCTAACACATATCCTCATCATCCTTGATAGTCATATATTTCATATATGTAATAGCTCAGTTTTAGCTAAACCAGAATAGTGGTTTTGAAACCACAAATTCGGGATCAAAAAATATTTTAATATTATTTTTAGCGTCTATGACATGTGATTATATATGTGTGAAATTTTTGTGATTTAATTTTATTGATTGGATGTCTAATTTGATAAAAGGACTAAATCGCGTAAAATGCAAAAGTTACATTCTACTTGTTTAAAATACTTAATTGCTATGGTTTATTAAATGAAAGGTCCTTATGATGTTATTAAACCATTGATAGTGTAATTTGACATAGATAGCCTTATATTAAGTGATTTTATATGTTTATTATAAAGGTTAAAATGGTAACTAAGTTATTAAGTTTAATTAAACTAAAACAAGAGCCATATCATCTTTATTTCTTGATCTATAGCTGAATATTATGTAACAGCCCGATTTTGGGGCTAGTCAGAACAGTGGTCTCGGGACCACTAATCCGAGGTTGAAGAAAATTATTTTCATAATATTTTATGAATTAAAGCATGTTTATAAGAATGCATGAAAATTTTGGTGCTTTAATTTTAGTGATTGTATGCTTAATTACAAAAAAGGACTAAATTGCATTAAATGCGAAAGTATCGTTTTACAAGCAAAAGGTATCTAAAGCTGTAGATTTTAATTGGAGGTATCTAATATGAAAATAGACCTTTCTAAAGTTAATAGCTGGTCATAGAGGACAAAGAATTAAATTTTCAAAGCATTAGGTGAGATTTTGGTGGTAATTTGTCCAGTAATATAATAAAATAAGGAGAAGAAAAGATATCATCTTTTCCCCTTCTTCCCACCACCAAAATTTCCAATGAAAAACACCATGGGAGCTTGAAAATTTTCAGTAACTCCTTATCTCTACAAGTAAGTGATCTTAGTGGTTTTTATTGAGAATTTTTGTACTTTTGGAGTCCCCAAAGCTTAAGCTAGCTAATGAGGGGACTAATTTGCAATATGGTTGAAAGTCTAGGGACTTGCCATGAGAGAGTTTATGTTGTTTGCTGAGTTTTATGGAAGAAAATGAATGATAGTTATGAGGAACAACTTTTGTGAAAGGTGTTAGCATGAAAACACCTAAATAGGACTTGAATGCAAAGATTGAAAATGTGTAATAAATGCATGAAATAATTGGAATTATGAGTAGTTGTAAGAGTAATAAATGTTCATCTAGGCTTGTTTAATGAGAAAATGTGATGAAAAATGATTTACGAGCTTAGGGGCAAAATCATAATTTTGCCATGGTATAAGGGCAAAACGGTCATTTTTGCCTAAGTAGAGATTCTGACGTATTATGATTAGAAAATGATTAAATGAGTGAATTTTGTTGTTATATACCAAGAAGAGCGTGGAATCAACCTTGACCGAGGAAAAGGCAAGGTTACCAAATAGACCGGTGATTAACGCGTTTTGCACCGAGGTAAGTTTATGTGTAAACGATGCATCTTAAATACACATGTAATTGCTTATTGGTGCATCGTATGATTGAGAACACTTACGATTTAAATGGACAAAAATTTCGTAGAAAGTGAATAAACTCCGTATGAACGTTGAAATAAATATGTAGGTGTGGAATAATATTCGTAGTAAATAATGGTAGGCTATGTGCGATACCATCTTATTTATTTTTGTTGGTGGGCTATGTGCGATACCACCTTAATTATTTTTGTTGGTGGGCTATGTGCGATACCACCTTATCACTTGCTCACGATGGGTTGTGTGTGATACCATCATTAGTATTATTATTTGGTGGGCTAATCGTTAGTATTATTATTTGGTGGGCTAAGTGCGATACCACCGTAAATATTCTTGTTGGTGGGCTATGTGCGATACCACCCTATTAATAATAAATGGTGGGCTAAGTGTGATACCACCGAGTGTTTGGTATTACTAAGAATGGTTTATTATGTAATTGTGATGTGTTGTTTCATGTGATCATGTGGTGATCAAGTGCAGGGATGTATGTTAAATAATAAGAGCATTTTGTTGTGATATGGTTGGATTGTGGTAAGAGATGAATGAGTAAGCATTATCTTGGATTGTGAAATTCTATTTATTGATTAGCACATGTTATGATGTTTATTGTTTATGTAATGCCCCGACTTTTGGGCCTAGAAGAATTGGGCCTTGGGCTTGGGAGCATCTAAAATCCTTAAGAGCAAGAAAACGGCACAAATACATGTTAGTACTGCTGGGTTAGCAATATTGGAGTGTTTGGGGTCTTGGTGAAGTCCTGGGTTCAAGCCTTTTCATATGAAGAATTTTTGTTTTAGCATTAGGGGAATCCTAATTTCAAGTAATAAGCCTTTTAAATAATTGAGGCTGAAATGTGACACAAGGAAGCATGTGGTCTAGTGGTAAGGTGGCATTAGGAGTATGCATTTGGCCTAGGTTCGAATCACTCCCTGCTCAAAGGGGTATTTATTTAACTCCTTTGCTGAGCTAGTAGTTGAGTTGGAATTGAACTCTAGTGGAGAAGGTTTGAATTGGTCAAGTGAGTGATTTAAGGAGTGGATTATGGAGTGATAATGGGAGAAAATCAAGGGGAGTGAGTTGTTGGAAAGTTGGAGCCGAAATAGGACTCCTGGAATGCATAGATTTCGGTTTTGGGTGGTGTGGGGGGTAGTCCTGAATTTCCTTCTGCTATTTTGGTTTGGCATTTACTTGTGGTAGTCATTTTCTTTAAGGGGCATTTAGGGTCTTCGATTTCTCTTTTTGCTATCTTTCTAAGCTTTTTTTACTTGGATCGGGTTTTGTTCATTCATATTTGTAGGGTAGCCGAATATTTTTGTGACCATTCGGGCATTTACGCGTGGGGATGCTTCATTCATCTTTGGCCAATTTCACTCCCCTCCCTCTTTTCTTCTTTCTTGTGCCGAATATTGTTCCTCTTTTCTTTTCTAAACTGTGGCTCTCTTTTTCTCTCTTCTACTTTCCCCATTAATCCTTCATAGTTGAATTTTCTATTTTCTTAATACTATCCTCTTATGAGTCAAACAAACTTTTTCCCCAACGCTAGTTTCTTTTAGTCGTAAGGTGTGCAGAAGCCGAATACCTCTACTCTCTCACTATCAACTATTACCGGATCTGTTCTCATTTCTTTCTCCTTTCATGAAGTTGCTGTTTTTTCTTCTCTGTTTGCCGAGATCGAGAGTAAGTAATAGTGATTCTTTTATTTAGTTTTCGTTACTAGTACTGTTCCCTTCCTTTCTGCCGAATCTCCCTTCTTTTCTCTTAGTCTGATGGTGGTTGGTACCTAGGGTTGCTCGAGGTTTGATAGAGGGGCAAGTGACTTGAAGCAACTGACATACTACTTTTGGTTCTTGACCAAAGTAAGTATTCTTGCTTTGTTTTCGTTAGAGGCCGAATATTCCTGATGGCTCTATTAACTGTCAGGTGTGGTTTAAACTATATAGTTATCATCTCTTTTAATAAGGTTTATTTAACGCAGAACTCGACAAGAGGTTTAATAGTCGCTAACAGTTGGGGAGGACTTATCAAAGCTAATTTGATTGAGGTGCGGTGCTAGGGATTTGTAGTGCGCTTCATAACAGGGGTGTACACATACCACCCAAATCATAGATCGACAAATGCCGGAATGCCAGAATGCCGAAAAGCCGAAAGTATGACAATCATTGCCATATGAGCGCGCGAACACACGTGTGGAGAATCCAATGCAATAGTATAGGCCACCATGAGCATTCTCATGGGCTTAGGCCGTTTTTGGGCCAAGTAGGGCTGGAATGGGCCCGTGGGCCCATGCGAGTAAATCTTACCGTGAACTAGATAGAACTGGACTGGCAACGTCGCGCACATGGACTTTCTCGTTGGGCATAGGTATAACACCCCTTACTCGAGACCGTCGCCGGAATAGAGTTAAGAGGCATTACCGAACAATTACAATATTTCACATTCATTCCAAGACACAACGTCTATCATCAATCATACATATTCAAATACGAACATACAGTCCCTCATTTAGGTCTACGAGACCATAAACATGTGTTAGAAAGGGGTCGGGACTGAATCGAACACTAATAAAAGTTTTCAAAATTTCAAATATTCTTCAAATTTGTTGAGGTCGCACGCCCGTGCAATCAGGCCGTGTGCCTCGCACGACCACCAGACACTCACATGTGTTCAAGCCATGCCAAAACGGAGCATGTATTCTGACTTCTTCACATGGCCACTAGGCACACCCGTGTGCTAAGGCCGTGTACTCGTAGGCAATATATTGGCTTATTCACACGGCTACTAGGCACGCCCGTGTACTATTGCCGTGTATACTTGAGCTATCTACTGACTTTATCCCACGGTCACTAGGCACGCCCGTGTGCCATAACCGTGTAGGCAAAATAGGCCATTTGCAAGGCCAATTTGCCTCCCACACAAGGATCATGCCTACTAGCATCAATACAATACCAATTCATGCTTTCAATTGCATTCAAACATACCATTTCATGCATTATTCGACCACCAACTAAACCATTCAAAGTGATAAATGTACATTTCAAAACATGCATATATCAAACATCATGTAATTCATATCATAAACTATTGATCGTGTCTGAGAGTTTTAATATTTATATAATGAATGATCGAGCCTAGAAACTAACTATCACCACAATTAAGGCAAGCGCACCTATCGAACAATAGTATAGCTTAGTGGCAAGACCAGAATGTCGAACCCAAGGGAACCAGAAGTACTAGTACTGACTTTCTTTCTATTATCTAGCCTAAAATAAAAGGGATTGATGTTTATCTAACTAATTCCTAATCTAAGGATCCCAAGACACAGAGAATGAACAGGGAAAATACTTTAGAGAAAAGCAATTGATTAAGACAATACCCGAGGAAGATTCCACCTAGACTTCACTTGTTATTTAACTCTGAACAAGACAATTTATTCACTTCACTTGATCCATAGGATTCCCTAATTTATACTAATACCTCTTTCGAGGCTACTAACGTCTAACCCTAGGTTGGTTAATTGAAATCTCTTTCTAATTAAAACCCATAGTGTTGCATTAACTCGATTTATGGACTCCCATATTATGTTTGACCCTAATTCGGCAGATTTTTGTCACCGATTTCAAATTCTATATCTTTACGTTTCAAGTCTGCATAAGACTTCTGACGATCAGATGCTGCTAGCAATCTCAGATCAGTTTCACTTTCTGTTCTGAGTCTTTTATCAAATCAACCACGTGAAGCTTATTTTCACTGAGCTCAGTCTATTACAAAGGTGTACGACATTTACGTCCGTGCAAAGCTTCATAAGGTGCCATTTTGATACTCAACTGAAAACTATTATTGTACGTAAATTTGATCAACGGCAGATACTGTTCCCACAAACCATTAAACCCAAGTATACAGCATCTCAACATATCTTCAATTATCTGAATAATTCATTCAGACTAACCATCTGTTTGCGGATGAAAAGTTGTACTGAAGTATAATTTTGTGCCCAAAGCTTCTTGCAGTTTCTTCCAGAATCTCGACATAAACCCCGAATCTTTATCTAACACAATCGATAGTGGCACCCCGTGCAATCTTACAATTTCAGCAATATAAAGCTCAGCTAATCTGTCAAGTGAGTAGTCAGATCTTACCGGAACAAAATGAGCAGATTTCGTTAGTTGATCAACTACAACCCATATAGCATCTTTCTTTCTCGGAGTCTGAAGCAAACTAGAAACAAAGTCCATTGTTACTCTATCTCATTTCCATTTAGGAATCAGAATCGGTTGTAGCAACCCAGACGGAACTAGATGTTCGGCTTTCACTTGTTGACAGATTAAACATTTCAAGATAAAGTTAGAAATATCACGCTTCATATCAGACCATCAATAATGTCGCTTCAAATCCTGATACATTTTCGTATTTCCTGGATGAACAGATAAACGACTGTTATGTGCTTCATTTAAAATCGACTGAATCAACTTCGGATTTCTCGGAACACAGATACGATCTCGGAATCTCAAGCAATCATCTACCAATTTAAATTCAGATTCCAAATTCACTACACACTGAGCTTGTTTCAATAACAATTCATTATTAGATTTTTGAGCATCACATATCTGTTGTAAGAACAACCGTTTTGCTTTTAATTCAGCTATCACAGAAACGTCAACAGTCAAATCTAACTGAGCATTCAGAGCGTGTAGTGCAAATAATGATTTTCTACTCAGAGCATATGCAACAACATTCGCTTTACCCGGATGATAATCTATCACGAGTTCATAATCTTTTAACAGCTCCAACCATCTTCTTTGACGCAGGTTCAAATCTTTCTGAGTCATCAGATATTTCCGACTTTTATGATCTGAAAACACGTGACATTTCTCACCGTACAGATAATGACGCCAAATTTTAAGTGCAAACACAATCGCAGCTAACTCAAGGTCGTGCGTCGGATAATTCTTCTCATAAGGCTTCAATTGTCTCGAAGAATAGGCTACAACTTTGCCTTCCTGCATCAAAACACATCCCAGTCCATTTAACGAAGCATCACTATATACAACAAATTTTTTACCCGATTCTGGCTGTACTAACACTGGAGCTTCTGTTAACAGAGTTTTTAGCTTATCAAAACTTCTCTAAAATTTATCAGTCCTTTCAAATTTAACATCTTTCTGAAGTAATTTAGTCAATGGAGTAGCTATTGCCGAAAAGCCTTTTACAAATCTGCGGTAATAACCAGCTAAACCCAGAAAATTGCGAACTTCAGATACGTTCTTCGGAGGTTTCCAATTCAAAATGGCAGAAATCTTGCTTGGATCTACTCGGATTCCAGAAGCTGACACAATATGCCCTAGAAAACTAACCTCATGCAACCAGAATTCACATTTACTGAATTTCGCATACAATTGCTTATCTCTCAAAGTTTGCAACACAATTCTTAGGTGTTCTGTATGCTCATTTTCGTCACGTTAATAAATCAATATGTCATCTATGAATACCAAAACAAATCGGTCTAAGTACGGTTTGAAAATTTTATTCATCAAATCTATAAAAACAGCAGGAGCATTAGTTAATCCAAATGGCATAACTAAAAACTCATAATGCCCGTACCTCGTTCTGAAAGCAGTCTTCGGAATGTCTGAATCTTTAACTCTCAACTGGTAATATCCCGATCTCAAATCAATCTTGGAAAACACAGTAGCTCCTTTTAACTGATCAAATAAAACATCAATTCTAGGCAATGGATATTTATTGTTTATTGTTACCTTATTCAACTGGCGATAGTCGATACACATCCTCATCGTGCCATCCTTCTTTTTCACAAACAGAACAAGAACACCCCCAAGGCGAGAAACTCAGTCTAGCAAACCCTCTCTCAGTTAATTCTTGCAACTGTGACTTTAACTCTTTCAACTCTGTTGGTGCCATTCTATACGAAACTATCGAAATAGGTGTAGTACTAGGCAACAAATCAATACCAAATTCAACTTCACGAATCGGAGGCAAACCTGGTAACTCTTCAGGAAATACATCAGTAAACTCACAAACAATAGGCACTTATTCAACTTTCTTCTCAGATGCTTTTGAATCAATCACATAAGCAAAATATGTCTCGTAACCCTTTTTCACATAACTCTGAGCTTTCAAAACAGACATCACAGCAGGCAATCCAGACTCAATTCGTACAATCTCATCATTCGGACATCTCAAATCTATAGTCTTTCTTTTACAGTTCACAGCAGCATCATGCATAAACAACCAATCCATACCCAGAATAATATCGAATTCATCAAATGGAAAAAGCATCAGATTAGCAGAGAAATAGATATCTCGAAACATTAACGAACAGTTCTTACATACTTTGTCAACAAGGACACTTTTACCTAAGGGGTTCGATACTTTTATAGCAAACTCAGTAGACTCAATAGGTAAAGTCTTGTTGAATACTAAATTCATGCATATATATGAATGCGTAGAACCAGGGTTTATCAAAGCAATCATAGAAGTGTCATAGAGAGTAAAAGTACCAGTTATAACATCTGGCGATGAAGCTTCCTCTCGAGCTCGAATAGCATATGCTCTGGCTGACGCTCTAGCTTTAGATCTGACAGCATGGTCTCTTGTAGTTCTCTGACTTCCACTAACATTTCTTACATTCTTCGATGGTCTACCTCTCACAGGTGCATTATCAGATCTCAAATTTTGAACAGTTTCTGGCTCGACAGACTCAGGGCAATCACAGATAAAATGATCAAGCGATCTACATCTGAAGCAAGCTCTGTCATTTAATCTACAGCTTATTAGATGCCTTTTTCTGTAATGTTTACATTCAGGTCTCTCAGATCGAACATTTCCAACGCTAGCCACTGAAGTTGCTAGGGTTTTAGAACTCATCTGCTGTCTTGATTGATTTCTATTTGAATATCCCACGTTATCTCTGAAACGACTTTGATTATCTCTGAATCTTTTCAGAGTAGATCGAAATGACTTACTCTGAAATCTCTTTTTCACATCTCGAGCTTCAGACTTAGCTTTTGTCTCATCTTTCCTGAGTGTCTCAACTTTACAGGCTCTGTGAACAAGTACAATAAACTCTTTTATTTCCAAAATCCCCACTAGCAGAAGGATGTCTTCATTAATGCCATCTTTGAATCTTTTGCACATTATAGCTTTAGAAGATACACATTCCTGGTCATACTGACTCAGTCTCACAAATTCTCGCTCATACTCAGAAACAGTCATTCGGCCCTGTTTAAGTTCCATAAACTCCTTTCATTTCTGATCAACGAATCTTTCACTAATATACTTATTTCGGAACTCGATCTGAAAGAAATCCCATGTAACTCGCTCTCTCGGAACAATAGAAATCAGAGTTTTCCACTATTGATAAGCTGCATCTCGAAGCAAAGATACAACACACTTTATTCATTCTTCTGGAATCAGACACATTTCATTGAATACCCGGATAGTATTTTCAATCCAGAACTCGGCCTTTTCAGCATCATCATCTTTAGTAGCCCAGAATTCTTCTGCCCCATACTTACAGATCTTATCAACAGGAGGCTTATTCAACAGATTCGGATGCATAATCGGTGTCACAACCGTAGTCTGAGGGGGATTAACCGAAGGCGGGGGTTGCGAAACAGTCGGGTTATTTCTTACAAATTGAGTGAACCACTCACTCATCATCTAGAAGAAAGCTTGTTTAGCTTCTCCCTTTTGACCGCTCGTAGCCAGTCTCGAATCAGAGGACGTTGTCCCTTGCGCAGGAGCAGGCACATTACTTTTTACGTCGTCAGCTACGGTTCTTTCGGGATCCATTACTATACAAAAACCACATTTTATACGTCAAGATTCATCACACTATCACAATTCAGATATATGGCATGTATAGCTAGACTCTGACACGCTACGTTAGCCCGAGAATCAGCTAAACCATAGCTCTAATACCAACCAAATGTAACACCCCTATCCCGAGTCTATCGCCGAATTAGGGTTAGGAGGTTACCAGACAGATCAGAAAGTATTTACAGAAAATTCATACATACATTTATCATTCTCGAACATAATGTCCCTTAATACAGTCAACAAGACCTCAAACATGCTTATAACCCGTGTTGGGACTCAACCGGAACACATACAAATTCCATGGAAAATTTGAAACTTTTCTAGGATTCAAGGGTTACACGCCCGTGGAAGGAGACCGCGTGCCGTCAACAGCTTCTAGACACCCCCATGTGTCCACCCGTGCCCATATACTGACTATATCTCCAAGGTCACTAGGCACGCCCGTGCCATGGCTGTGTGCTACTAGGCCATATACTAACTTTCCCACCATGGCCACCAAGCACGCCAGTGTGCCATGGCCGTGTACTCTTAGCTAGCTACTGGCTTGTACACCACGGCTAGCTGACACCCTCGTGTTGAGCCGTGTGCTACCAAGCTACATCCTATTATTCACCCACGGTCTTTAGGCACGCCTGTGCGCCTCAACCGTGTGACATTATAGGCCATTTACAAGACCAAAATGCCACCCATAAGGGTCAACCCTACAAGCCATATTTACCAAGGCATCTCATACACATTTAACCACCAAAAGCATACCAAATAGCCATCCCAAATCATGCATATTTGACAACTAAGAAAATCTTACAATAATACACTCAATATCCATTCCTTCTATACATTCAAAACCAATTCCAAACATACCAATTTGCATGACCAAATCACAAGTATGCCCAAATGCCATTCATCTATATACTTACCATATCATAACCATTTCATATATCAACTAATCTTACCGAAACAACTTCACATATCACATTCCTTTAAGCATATTACCAAAACATAACTAGCCAAATCACATGGCTAAGTTCACATAACAATTCATATCAAGGACTAGCCTATACATGCCATATCTAGCCATATACATTTTCAAAGTGTACCAAGATAAGTTTAGTAGTGTGATGATGATCCGTGACGGTCCCGAGCCTTCAATAGCTTTGACGACCTATAGAACAGAGAAAACACACACCGAGTAAGCTTTCCAAAAGCTTAGTAAGTCAATATACAAACAAACTTAGCATGTAAAGCATGTAAACATATAACCACATTGGCACATTTCTTCTACAAGGCAAATTTCTCACATATATACTTTGATTCATATTCTTGGCCAAATTGTCACATTTATCAATTCAAGAATTATATACACATAGTTTTTCACGTATGTTTTCATGTAACATATTTCTAATCCATCATAGTAAAACACATAGTCACTTACCTTATATACACACTTGGTGTATAATCAACGTACCTGATTCAGACATTCATTTACTTAATCCATCAACGTACACATAATCAGATATCGATGCCACTGTCCCAGACAGGGTCTTACACAAATCTCAAATCAAGGCCAATGTCCCAGACGTGGTCTTACATGATAAAAACAGAATAGATATCTATGAGGTGACTTAACCAATCCTACCTATTCCTAGGTTCATACGGGGCTTCTCGGACTTAGTCACTATACCGAACTTATCTCGAAATTCAAATACATAGCCTCTCATAAA
Source organism: Gossypium bickii (assembly GCA_025503065.1). Classification (NCBI taxonomy): domain Eukaryota; kingdom Viridiplantae; phylum Streptophyta; class Magnoliopsida; order Malvales; family Malvaceae; genus Gossypium; species Gossypium bickii. Next base: position 44,002,895 of record CP106720.1, read on the forward strand.
CATTCAATATCATCATTAATCATATGAACAATTACAAATGCATACATATACATTTATTTGCATAGTGACTTACCTCGGATTCGGTTTATCGGAATGAAAACGGCTACTCGGTTACTTTCGCTTTCCCGCGATCTAAATCTATTTTCCTTGGTTCATGATCTAAACATATTCAAAATTAACCCTTTTACTCACTAATTCATTCAATTCAATCCAAGGACACACATTTAGGGCTATTTGCAATTTAGCCCTTACAGTTGCACATTTTATCAATTTAGTCCATTTTTATCAAAACATCAAATTCACAAAATCCACCCATACACATGTTTTGGCTGAATACATATACATCACATACAAACCCACATTTTTCATCAAATTTGTAATTTAGTCCCTCAGTTTACCATTTTCTCAATTTAGCCTTATTTAGCTAAATTCATCAAAACTTCAAGAATAAAACATGTTCATCTAGCTCATATCTTTCATTTAACACCAAAAATCATCAAAAAGCTTGACATATCATCAATGGCATCTCACACAAACATCATCATTTCACAAGATTAAAACATGGGTTTTGTAGCTCTCAAAGCAACGATTGCAAAAACGTAGAAATTATCAAAAACCAAACAAAAACTAACCTTGAATCAAGATGATTATTAGCCAAACCTAGCTTGATTTTATCTCTTTTCTTTTCCGTCAAATTTCGGCACAAAGATGAGCACTATCTCATCATTTTCATATTTTTTTTATTATTACGAACATTTTATTATTCAATTACTAAAATATCCATTCCATTAATAAATAAAACAAACATGTAATAAGGGCATATTTGACTTTCATTCATCCACTATCCAATGATGGCTTATTTTCCATATAAGGCCTCCACCTTTACAAAGCCACAACACTTAAGTACTTTAACAAATAGCAAACAACTTTCACATTCAACGCAATTTCATCCTTTTGTCAAATTAAACACATAGACGGACAAATTAACTTACGAAAATTTAACACATGCTAAAACACATATCAACGGCTCAGAATATAAAATTAAAATATTATATGAACTCAAATTTGTGGTCCGGAAACCACTGTTCCGACTAGGGTATAAATCAGACTGTTACAAACTCTGCTTAATTATGCTAGATCTACTCTTAAACAGGAACTTTTGCTCCTCTGAATAAGCACATCAATACTTGAATCAATATCCTGAAATATTAAAGCAAGAATTAAGAACACATAATTAAGAACAAATCAAGTATTTATCATACAGTTCAAAAAACAATAACAAGATCCATCTTAGGTTTCATCCCCCTCAGGTATTTGAGGGGTTTAGTTCATGTTTATAAAAGAATACATCTTAGAAGAAATTAAATAACAAAACATAAAGAAAAACCCTAAAATCCCCTGAAGGAAATTGAAGGGAAAATCCTCAGTCTTGAGCGTGATTCCAGCTTCTGAGATGGATCAACTGGCTTTCTTCGAGTAATTCCCTATATTCAGCCCTCTCTGGCTTCACTCCTGTGAAAAGCCCTGATAGAGGCCTTCTGCCGAACTCCCCCTAGGTTTGCCCCCTAAGGTGTTTATATAGGCTTCGAGATGTCTTTTTTAGCCCACAAGTCTCCTAATCCGAACGAAATTCATCCTAGTTTCGGCAAGGACACGCCCATGTGACACGCCCTGGTCGATAGTCTAGGTCGTGTTCAATCTGGCATGCCACACACGGTCGTGCAATCTGCCCATGTGCGATGGTCCAGGCCGTGTAGGCCCATTTTGTCCCTTTTTGGCCCATTTCACATTCTTTTCGACTCCCTAAGCTCTTCTGAGTATAAAACATTAAAATTAAGAGATTAGGAGCATCAAATTCAACAAATTCAATGGAAAATCATCCAAAAGTAAGCTAAGCATGAGGTTAAAATATGTGTAAATTATGGTTTATTAAATACCCCCACACTTAAGCATTTGCTTGTCCTCAAGCAAAATCCTCAACTCACAATTAAAGTTCATCCTTTTCAACTTTTAACTCCTATCAATATTGTTTCGAAATAATCCATAGGTAATCATACATTGAGAATTCAACTTCTTCTAAAAAGGTTAATACAATAGAAAAAGTTCTTAATGAATCAAAAAGAGTAAGCCTTAGGTTAATATTAAGGGTAACTCAATGAATGGTTTATTAGGATCAAAGGGGCTCACTAGGGTTTAATTATGGAGGTAGGCCGTTTGGGAAGTAAGTGGGTTAAATCCTAAGTGCCTTTATCATCTTAGTGTATCAAATCAAAAATGTGGTCTTGACATGCATAATCGAAGCAAGTTCTAAAATAACAAATCAATGTTGACACACTCATAAACAATAAAAAAGTGAGGAAGAAATATATATGCTCTGAAAGGCTCAAGATCTCACAAAAATTATGGTTTTTTATGTCAACCCTATGAACTTCAAATTTCAAGATAATACCTAGACTTGGGAAAACAACCTAGCAAATTTTTAATTTTCAAAAATCAACTTATCATGTTTGATTCTCTAAAGCCTTCAAGTTTAAACAATAAATGCACAACTGCCTATGTTTTAATTCGAGACATATCAATAAAAATCATAAATCAATCAGAATTTGTTCTAATAGTGATATGAGAAAGAAAAGACAAAATTCAAGGATTTGAGAATAATGTAAAAAGTTAGGAACTTTTAAAATTCACCCCCCACACTGAAGATGTACATTGCTTTTAATGTACAAAGATAGATATCTATAATATATAAAATCATAAGATAAGGAGAGAAGTGAACTTCCTGAATTTGGGATGAAGAGAAACGGTAAGTTGGGCAGAGATGAATGTGGCGATGGTGTCTATGGTCGTGGTGTGGTGATTCCCAAGCAGCCTTTAGAACCTAAATCAAAGAAATAAAAATGTAATAATAAAAATTGAAGACAAGAAAAATAAAGGAGAAGATAAAAGAAAAAGAAAAATTCAATGGACTCAAATGTCATTGGCTTGTCGGATAAATGAAGCAGCCGGCATGAACTCATGTAGATCGGTCTCGCATGGGGAGACTGTGCTAGGGTCCTTTCGCTTTTTTGACATGGGAATGGTGGTGTAAATAAAGAATGATGGAAAGGGGGAAAGAAAAATGAAGGGGGAGAGATAATAGTCAAAGAAAGGGTGTGGTGGCTAGGGTTTGATTCAGAAAGAAATAGGGAAGAAAGTGAGAAAAAGGGGGGTTTAAATATGAAATAGGGATCTAGTGGCTTCCCACGCCCGTGTTCCAAGGGCGTGGTAGTTCACACGGCCATGTGGTACTTAATTCGTTTCTCCCATGCTTGTGTGGAGGTTTCCACACCCATGTTGCTTAATCAGTGTCGGCCATGGCTTAGGGACATGGGCGTGTTGTACACTCATGTGACTTTCTCAGTGTCAACTACGGCCATATCGCACGGCCGTGGCCTTGTATCGCTACCCGTGTTTTGGGGATTTTTTGTCCTTGGTAATACGATCTCTGCCATGCTGGTGTGCAAATCCGTGGTGTCCACACGGCCACGGCCACGCCCGTGTGCAAGGCCGTGTGGTAGGAAAACTTGCATTTTATTAATTTTATTAGTTTGTAGCTAGGTGATAAAAGTAAAAATAACAATATGAGAATTAATGGGGTTAGTGTTCGGGTTGCCTTCCGAAAAGCGCTCATTTAAAGTCTTAAGCTAGACTTACCTCTCATTCGTGTATTCATGGTGTTTTGAGGAGTTGAAACTCCTTACTCCTGCTATCAGTTCTATGATCACTATATATTTTCAGTCGAGTAGGGTTTACCTTAAAAGTGCTGAACTTAGGATTAGTTACCTCGACTGTTCCGTATGGGAAGATGTAACGCCCCAAATTTTTGGGCCTAGATGAATAGGGCTTTGGGATTCGGGTCTCAAAAAATTTTTAAGTGAGCGAGAAAATGACAATTGGCATGTTGGCTTTCAGGGTTAATGAATTTGGAGCGTCTAGGGGTGTTGGAGATGTCTTGGGATCAAGTAAGGGTATAGGGAAAATTTTGGTTTTAGCCCCAAGGGAACTGTGACTTCAGTTAGTAGGCCTTTTACATAAATGAAGAAGAAAAATAACACAAAAGAGCTTGGGGTGTAGTGTCAAAGTGGCGCCACTTAGGGAGCAAGGAGGTTGTAATGCCCCGAATTTGGGACAAATAGATTTGGGCCTATTGGGTTGTAAAAATGTGATGTGACCATTATGGGTCATATGAACGTGAAATGGGTTAATGGGCTTTATGGGGACGTAGACAAGTATGCTAGGGTTTAATGGACTTTAGGCCTAGTTCTGAAAAACTCTTAAATTGCATAAGACTTAATCTAATAATTAAACATGTCCGTGGACAAGTCGCTGGGTTATTGTGTGGCAACAGACATATGCATGTCTAGGATTGGATCTAAGGAGAGCTTGGTACTTAAGCAGTCCTAGTGGCCCACCTCCTCTTCTCTAGAATCCTACCTGGTGCATAGTGCCTGTTCACTTTAGCCGCAAGGACTTGTTAATGGGCCAAAGTTCATAACTAAAACCCGAGAGGGACCAAATATCCCAAGATTTGTAAAATTACTAAAATACCCCTGATTTGAAAATAACCAAAATACCCTTAGTTTGAAAATTACCAAAACATACTTAGATTTACAAAATCACTGAAATAGCCCCGAATTGCGAAATTACCAGAATTACCCAAAACATCCCTGATTTACAAAATTTCCAAAGTACCTCTGTTTTACAAAATTACCTAAATACCCCTGTAGAGTAAATTTACAGAAATACCCTTGGGTTGTGAAATGACGAAAATACCCTTATGTGATGAGTATGAGTTTTGTGGATGTTAGTAATGTGCATGTTGCATTCATATGATATTCTAATTAGGATGCATATGGGTGGGAATTATGGTGTGGAGGAAGATTTGAGGATCGCATAGTCGCTAGACGACCATGGATCCACCGGTGGCTTTAAGCCCATGATATGATTAGCAGCTTTGCTGCAACATTGAGTAGTGCCACTGTGAGTGCTACCTTTGGTGTGTAGAGGAAGGGTGGGTCGATTTAGAAATCCCCACAGGTGTGTAGGGTTGGAAGGGAAATGGTGTGTAGCGGATGGATTTTTGGGGAGGGTTTTACATTACCTTGTTTTGCATATGATATGATATGATATGAGGTCAATGTGGGCCAAGGCTCAAGACCACCGATTTTGATAGGGCTCAGGCCAATGTGATAATTATATATTGAATTGAATGCCAAGGGTTGTACACACTGAGTTTCGAAACTCACACCCTTTATTTAATGTTTCAGGTGATCCCCAGTAAATAGCTCGACGTGGGAGAGGACTCGGAGATGGCCATGCTACAAGATGTTTAAACTTTTATTTAATTGTTTCAAAAGACATAGTTTTAATTGCTTATTTTCATTGGATGTAATAAGGCCTTGTACTCTGATTTGACTTTAGATTTTGGGTTATGTTGTTTCAACTGTTTACTTAATTATTAAACCTAAATAAATTTCTTACATTTAAACTTGGTTTCTGAAGTACTTAAAATTATAAAATTGGTTTTTTTTCATTACTTAACAAGACTCAAGGATTTTGGGCTTTTGGGCCTTAAATTTTTAATTAGCAAATCCTTTGAATTAAGCCTTTGATGTGACATTCCCGGATTCGGGCCTAACTTCTAGGCTGGGTTTGGGGTGTTACACTTAGTGGTATCATAGCCTGGTTGCAAAGCTTGGGCTGTGAAATGGGCTTTAGATTTTGGGTTTTAAAAAGTTTTTGCAGGATTCTTTAAGTGTGGTTCACCGAGCCTCGACGTCGAGCCAAGTAAGTTTTCTGTACTACATTTGTTTAAATTACGGAACTGTATAGATAATGAGCTACTTAAAAATAGGCTCTCAGAGACTAAAGCCCATAGGAAACTTAAGCCTGTAGTGGATTCTCGACCGCATAATAACTTTTAAAAAAATGTTACTGGCATAAGACATGTGCCCTAAACAAGTGGAACTATGTACTAATTACATAAAATTTTTAATTCAGAAATACGCAACGATGAGCACTAGAAGAGGTGCAAGAGGCTGCGGTAGAGGCCGTGGAAGTGTTAGGGTAGGGTCGTCCGAGTTAGGCCATATGCCCAACGTTGGAGTAGGGGAGGCTCCGGTCTCACTAGTAGTTGAAAGGGGAGCATATGAATGGGCTACCGCTACGGAAGATGCCGTATCGTAGGCCATGTTAAGGATCTTTGTAACATCTTGAAAAGGGCCTATGCATTTTCGGTTTAATTGTACGAAATGACATGTCTTATGTGTTATGAACATTTTTGGAAACCTGGAAATGTATGGAAATGTTAGGTTTAAAAGAGGAAAGTGAACATTTTTGGAAACTTGGAAATGTAAGGAAGTGATTTAGAAATGATTCAAAAGAGGAAAGTGAACATTTTTGGAAACTTGGAAATGTAAGGAAGTGATTTAGAAATGATTCAAAAGTGGAAAGTGAACATTTCTAGAAACTTGGAAATGTAAGGAAATGTCAAGTTTAAAGAGGCAAACAAAAATTTTTGGAAACTTAGAAATGACTTAGAAATGTCGAGTTTTAAAGTTTAAAAGAGGAAATTAGGGCAAGGTGGCCTTAAGAGAAAAAGTATGTGAAATTTGACACGCAAACAGGCTTGGAAAAGTGGCCTGGAGATTCCACTTAGGGCCTCTGGAAATGGCGCCACATGCAAGGGGATTGGGCCTGAGTTCAAGTCACAAGGAAAGCAAATAAAAGGAATTTTATTTTGCTTCCAGAAGAAGTGAGGTGGACGGTACAAGGTGTTTAAAAAGAAGAGTTTTATTCTCTTTAAATTTCGACTAATAAGGATAAATAATGGATTTTTATTTTAGATTATTTTTCAAGGAGATAATAAAGGATTATTCTTTAATTATTTTAAATTAAGGAGATAAAGTTATCAAATAAAAGAGTGATGGCCAAGAAAGGGACTCTTGGCCTAGTAAATTCGGCAATAGGAGGAAAAGTGAGGCATTTTACAATTTATTTTTCTCTCCAAGCAAGCCTCTGCCGAAATTCTCTTGTCATCTTCCCCAACTTTTTTTTTGACAAAATCACAAGTTTCCTCTCATCCTTTATTCTTTCTTCTTCTTCTTTTCTTTCCAATCCATCGTGTTTAAACCCCAAAGAAAACCCTAGCCAATTATTCATGGAAACCGAAATTTGGTGATACACATCTAAGCCATAGCCGAATATTTTCGTAGATCAAAGGGTGTTGTCGATTTCCATATAAAAGGGTAAGGATCTATTATGATTATTTTCTTTCTTCTTTAAAAACAAAAAGGCAAGGTTTTAATGACATATTCATGTTGGCCAAAACTTTGAAGGAAAACTTCGAGATTTTGTGACTGTCGACTACAAGGAGGAAGGTTTCGGGATTTCTAAGATTCAAGGGTTTTCGACAACAGTAAGGAAGCAAGGATTCAATTCGGGACTTGATTCTTAAGTCAATCGGCAACAAGGTAAGTTTTAGTATACTAATCCTACTAGGATTTGGATTTATGGCCGAATGGCTTTTTATTAAATTAGTAAGTGATTAATCAAATGTAGGGATTAAGAATCTAAGCGATAGATCAGATTTCAAGATCTCAAGGAATTTGCTAAGCGAATCACGTGTGTACCCCACACTAATTCTTAATAAGTTTTATGGCTATGTCTAATTAAAATATGTGATATTAAGAATAAGAAAGTGGCTAAGGTACCATGTTACGGTACTAAGTACTCAGGTACGTTTCCTACTCCTACTAGGAATATGAAATATGTTATTTGTAACATGAGAATAAGAATGTGAACTTTGGCATATTAATGCATATTACAAAATGGGGCATATGGGTTATTGAAAGGGGAAGTGAATGTGGTGACCTAAGACCACGAACACGGTGACCTAAGACCTTGGTATCTAAATGTGGTGACCTAAGACCACAGTAATCTGAATGCGGTGACCTAAGACCGCGATATCTAAATGTGGTGACTTAAGACCACAAATGCGGTGACCTAAGACCGCGATATGGAGTGTAGTGGAAGGAGGGTCGACTTAGTAGTCCCCACGGTGTACAGGTTGGTACGGGGAAGTGTAGCGGATGGCTTATTAGGTTTGGGTTTGGGAATGCATCATAATTTGTATACTATGATATGAATGTGTAATGTTTGTTATGCCTGATTCTATTATGATTTAGTGTTCTGTACACATTGAGTCTCATTGACTCACCCCGTTGAGGACCATGTTTCGTGTGATAAATGAGAATGGACCTGGACGGCAGAACTTGTGGTGGCCATGCTCAACATGAAGTTTTTATTTTTATGGACTATTAATTTTTAAGTACTCTGAATTATTTGGATTTACTTGATGTAATAAGGCCATAAGGCCATAGTGCACTATTTTATTTCTGTTTTTATTTATTATGTTACGAAATTTTTATTAAGTTAAAGATTAAGTAATTTACTTTAAATGTATTCTATATGTTTTATCACCTAAAATTTAAAAGGGATTTCATTATAAAACGATTTTGGTTTCTACTCGAGCCCAACCCAAAAATAATTTCTCTCTCAAAACACATGGTTTTTCCAAGGTAACAAATGAATTTTGAACCGGTTTTCTTCGAGGAGCATACCAGATCCGGTCAAGGCTCGTGGGCCGGGTTTGAGGTGTTTCAATCTTAAAAAGGGTCATTGGACCCAATAATGGTACGGGAAGTCTTGGGTCGATCGCCGAGTGACTCTGAGCTAATAGGGCAGAGATTTTTAAAGGAGTAGCGAGAGTGGCCCCGAGTGTAGCGAAAAATTGGTTAGAAGCTACTGAAAGGATAATGAACGATCTGGATTGCACGGATGAACAAAAGTTAAAAGGGGCGATATCCTTACTTAGGGAGGAAGCCTATCAGTGGTGGTTGACCGTAAAGGAGGGTAACCAACCGGAGCAGATCACCTGGGAGTTATTCAAGTCGACATTCTAGGGGAAGTACATTGGAGCGGCCTATGTGGATGCCCGAAGGAAGGAGTTTTTGAGCTTGACTCAGGGAGATAAGTCAGTAGCAGAGTATGAAGCTGAGTTTTTGCGCCTCAGTTGATATGCCAAGGGGATATTCACAACAAAGCATGAGAGATGTGTACGGCTCGAGGATGGGTTAAGAGACAACCTTAGGGTGCTTATAGCTCCCCAGAAGGAGCGGGACTTTGTGATCATGGTGGAGAAAGCAAAGATAGCAAAGGAAGTAAAGCACATGGAGTGCCTCCCCTGAGAAAAGGAGAAGGGCAAGAACAAACGGGACGATGAAGCTATGGGGATTGAACAGAGGCCTGCAAGGAGGGCCAGAGTGAATGGGCCGGTTAGAGCAGGGGCCCCTGTTGCTGTTGCTAATACCGGGATACCACCTTGTGTTGTGTGTGGAAAAGGGCATACGGGTGAATGTTGGAGGAGAATAGGACCTTGTTTGAGCTGTGGATCTATGGAACATTGGATCAGAGAGTGCCCGAGAAGACCAAATCAGGAGTGAGCCGATGGCAGAGGTAATTTTCAGCCACAGAGGGGTGGTCAACAATCACCAAGGGGCCGTGGACAAGACAGGGGCGATAATGGTAATGAACGCAATCGTGGATCACCAGGTAGAGGTGCAGGTTATGCGGAGGCAAGGCAGCCAGCTTTGGCCTATGCAGCACGTCGCCAAGGGGACGAAGACGCTCCAGATGTGAATAATGGTGCGTACCCTGCCGTAGTATATTGAGTGTTTATTTTGGCTTTAGAAGTAGAGTGTGCCGCGAGAGCATAGTGGTGAGACTTGGGTGGTACGATTGATAGTTAGTTGGAAATTTCGAGGATGAAATTTCTTTAAGGAGGGTAGAATTGTAACGTCCCCAATTTGGGCCTAGTAGATTTGGGCCTATTGGGTTGTAAAAATGTGATGTGACCATTATGGGTCATATGAACATGAAATGGGTTGATGGGCTTTATGGGGACGTAGACAAGTATGCTAGGGTTTAATGGACTTTAGGCCTAGTTCTCAACAACTCTTAAATCGCATAAGACTTAATCTAATAAATAAACATGTCCGTGGACAAGTCACTGGGTTAGAGTGTGGCAACGGACATATGCATGTCTAGGATTGGATCTAGGGAGAGCTTGGTACTTAAGCGGTCCTAGTGGCCCACCTCCTCTTCTCTAGAATCCTACCTAGTGCATAGTGTCTGTTCACTTTAGCCGCAAGGACTTGTTAATGGGCCAAAGTTCATAACTAAAACCCGAGAGGGACCAAATACCCCTAGATTTGTAAAATTACTAAAATACCCCTGATTTGAAAATAACCAAAATACCCTTAGTTTGAAAATTACCAAAACATCCTTAGATTTGCAAAATCACTGAAATAGCCCCAAATTGTGAAATTACCAGAATACCCTTGGTTTGCAGAATTACCCAAAACATCCCTGATTTACAAAATTTCCAAAGTACCTCTATTTTGCAAAATTACCTAAATACCCCTGTAGAGTAGATTTACAGAAATACCCTTGGGTTGTGAAATGACGAAAATACCCTTATGTGATGAGTATGAGTTTTGTGGATGTTAGTCATGTGCATGTTGCATTCATATGATATTCTGATTAGGGTGCATATGGGTGGGAATTATGGTACGGAGGAAGATTTGAGGATCGCATAGTCGCTAGACGACCATGAATCCACCGGTGGCTTTAAGCTCATGATATGATTAGCAGCTTTGCTGCAACATTGAGTAGTGCCGCTGTGAGTGCTACCTTTGGTGTGTAGAGGATGGGTGGGTCGATTTAGAAATCCCCACAGGTGTGTAGGTTGGAAGGGAAATGGTGTGTAGCGGATGGATTTTTGGGGAGGGTTTTGCATTACCTTGTTTTGCATATGATATGATATGATATGAGGTCATTGTGGGCCAAGGCCCAAGACCACTGATGTTGATAGGGCTTAGGCCAATGTTATAATTATATATTGAATTTAATGCCAAGGGTTGTACACACTGAGTTTCGAAACTTACACCATTTATTTAATGTTTCAAGTGATTCCCAGTAAATGGCTCGACGTGGGAGAGGACTCGGAGATGGCCATACTACAAGATGTTTAAAGTTTTTATTTAATTGTTTCAAAAGACATAGTTTTAATTGCTTATTTTCTTTTGATGTAATAAGGCCTTGTACTCCGATTTGACTTTAGATTTTGGGTTTTGCTGTTTCAACTGTTTACTTAATTATTAAACCTAAATAAATTTCTTACGTTTAAACTTGGTTTTCGAAGTACTTAAAATTATAAAATGGGTTTTTTCTCATTACTTAACAAGACTCAAGGATTTTGGGCTTTTGGGCCTTAAATTTTTAATTAGCAAAATCGTTTCAATTATGCCTTTGATGTGACATTCTTGAATTCGGGCCTAACTTCTAGACCGGGTTTGGGGTGTTACAGAGGTGGCGCCATTAGCAGGCAGGGGAGTCCAAGGTTCGAGTAGTGGCATGGTATTTTATTGGGGGTTTATTTTTTACTTCTAGATGGTTAGTAGTAGCGTTGAATGTGAACTCTGAAGGAAGTGTTCATAAGAGAAAATTAAGGAAGGGATAAAGGAGCTTATCTTAGAGAGAATTTAGGATGAGATTGAGGAGATATTAGGAAGAAAAGTTAGGAGCTGAAAAGTGTGAAGAGTTGGTTCCGTTTTCGAAAGTGGAAAGTGTATAAATTCGGCTTAGGAGGGTGGATGAGTGTTGTTTTTAGGTCTTTTAGGGGGTATTACGAATTTTCATTGTGGCTTTTGGCATTTGGAGAGTTTTGCAAATAGGTCAGTCTTTCTTTTCTTCACCGAATGCCCTGTAGTTACCTTTACACAAGCACATTTGATCTTTTTCATTTCTTCTTGTTACCTTTTCCAAACCCTCTAAAGCCGAATAATTCCGCCCTCCCTTTGCCGAAATTCTTTTTGTACCGTCACTATTTCTTCAACCTAGCCGATTCTTGTGTAAGTACTTTACTCTTTCAAATGATCTTGCTAGAACTGACTTCTCCTCTCCTTCACTCTTTCTAAATCGATTTTGGTAGGGGATTGATATCGAATCTCTGTTCTTCAGATCTCTGCCGAATTACTCTTTATGCGTTTTGGGATTTGGGTAAGTATTCTTCACTTTTGGTTTTGAAGGTTGGCCGAATGGTCGTAAGTAATGTAAGGGTGACTTAAGATGGATATAAGTCACTTATGGTTCAGTTTTTAATAATTAAGATTCATGCAGATTTAGGAAGTACTCGTGATTAGTGATCGAGGGAAAGCTATAAAGGCTTGGTGTTTCAAGTAAGGTTAAGGTGAGACTTCAGCTTTTGGTAAAGTATTCGATAAGTATATATGATTAATCATTGAGTGACATCATTTGTAGGATCGTGGCTGAGGAGATCGCAGCGCTTTTTGTTATCAGGTGTGTACATACACTATACACACACAATGGATTGGGAAATCCCGAAATCCTGAAAGTTTGGCTTCGGTAGTCTTGCGAGTGTGCGAACACTCGTATGAGGGAAATGGAATCGATAATAGAGACCCTATGAGTGATCTCATGGACTTGGGTCGTGTTTTGGCCAATCGGGCCAGAATGGGCAAAATGGGCCCGATGGGCCGTAGGCTCAAAATAGGTGAATTTGATTATTTGGTAATAAGTGATGAACTAGTCATGCTGGTTATATGGCTTGGAATTGATTTGGGCCAGATGGGCCATATGAATGTGATTGGGCTAGATGAGCCATATGAATGTGATTGGGCCAGATGGGCCACATGAATGTGATTTGGGCCTAATGGGCCATACGAATGAGATTGGGCTTGGTGGGCCATATGAACGTATGTGAATTTGTTTGGGCTTTTTAAGGGGCCTTGGGCTTAGTATTTGGTAAGTTGCTTAACCTTATATAAAACTGTAATAATTTTTTAAGTGCGACTGTGAACAAGTCATAAGGTTTAAGTGTGGCAACGGGCATATGCATGTCTAAGATTGGATCTAGGGAGAGCTTGGTACTTAAGCGGTCTTAATGACTCACCTCCTCTTATCTGGAATCCTACCTGGTGCGTAGTGTCTGTTCACTTAGCCGCGAGGACTTGTTGACGGGCCAAGGTTCGTAATTAAGACCCATACTGCTAAGAATTACTGAAATACCCTTGATTTGTGAAATGACTAAAATACCCATATGCGTTGAATGTAAACTTTATGAATGTTACTCGTATATTTGCTGCATTTATATGATATTTTATTTAGGATGCATATGGGTGGAATTATGGAACGGAGGAAGTATATGAGGATCGCATGGTTGCTTAACGACCGTGGATCCATCGATGGCTTTTTAAGCCCATTATATGATTAGCAGCTTTGCTACAATGTTAGGTAGTACCGCAACTAGGCTACCCTTGAAGTGTATCGAATGAGTGGGTCGATTTAGAAATCCCCACAGAAGTGTTTCGGTTGGACGGAGACGAAGTGTACCGGATGGATTATTTAGGGAGGGTTTGCACTGCATTGCATGTATGATATTATTATGTTAATAATATGATATTTATTGATTAGAGTCTTAAAAATTTATATAAAGAATGATCGAGCCTAGAAACTAACTATGACAACGATTGAGGCAAGTGCACCTACCGAACAGTAGTATAGTTAAGTGGCAAGACCAGATTGTCGAACCCAAAGGAACCAAGAGTACTAATACTAACTTTCTTTTTATTATTTAGCCTAAAAATTAAGAGAATTGTTATTCAATCTAAAATTAACTAACTATTAAGCTATAGATACTAAGACAAAGAGAATGAATTGGGGAAAATACTTATGGGAAAAACCAATACCCGAGGAAGAATCCATCTAGACTTCACTTGTTATTTAACTCTGAACCAGATGATTTATTCACTTGACTTGATCCGTGGGATTCCCTAAATTATATTAATACCTCTCTCGAGGTTACTAACTTCTAACCCTAGGTTGATTAATTGAAATCTCTTTCTAATTAAAACCCCTAGAATTGCATTAACTCGATCTATGGACTCCCATATTAGGTTTGACCCTAATTTGGTAGATTTTCGTCATCCTATCTCTAGGGTTGCGATCAACTCCGCTTAATTATGCTAGATCTACTCTTAGACAGGGTCTATTCCTCCTTTGCCTAAGCACATCAATACTTGAATCAATATCCTGAAATATCAAAACAAAAATTAAGAACACATAATTAAGAACAAATCAAGTATTTATCATATAGTTCAGAAAACAATAACAAGATCCGTCTTAGGTTTCATCCCCCTCAGGTATTTAAGGGTTTAGTTCATAATAATAAAAGAATACATCTAAGAAGAAAATATAAAACAAAACATAAGAAAAAACCCTAAAACCCCTAAAGTAAATTGAAAGGATGATCTTCCGTCTTGAGTACGATTCCGGCTTCTTGAGATGAATCAACTGGCTTTCTTTGAGTAAATCCCACAATTCTGGCCTCTCTGGCTTGGCTCTTCAGCCTAACTGGACACCCCCTCATAGGTCATACTTAGGGTGTTTGTATAGGCTTTCAGAATGGCTTTCTTTGCCTCTAAGTACCCTAATTCGAATAGAATTGAAACAGATCACGTCAGGGACACGCCCATGGCACACGCCCGTGTCAATCGTATCTAGGCCGTGGTCGGGTCTGTTAAGGAGGCACGACCGTGTGGTCTTGTGCCCAAGCCGTGTTGATTTCGTAAGTTGGGCCCATTTACTCTGTTTTAGGCCCGTTTCTCGTTCTTTTCATCCTCCAGTGCTCTCCTAAGTATAAAACATGAAATTAAAAGATTAGGAGCACCAAGTTCCACAATTCAAGGCTTAAATCATCCAAAAGTATGCTAAATGTGGGATTAAAATATGTATATATTATGGTTTATCATGTATGCTATTTGTTTGATGAGGGTCGTACACATTGAGTTTTCGAAAACTCACTCCCTCTTTTATTTTTCTCAGGTGATCCTCAGTAGGCGGTTCGACGGATGGAGGGACTCAGAGGTGGCCAACTAGCAAGATGATTAGACTTGTTTTTCTTAATATCTAAATTCTAGATTTTAAGTTATTTATTTTAAGTTATGTTACTTCGGGTTGTAATAAGGCTTTCCCTCTAGATATTATTCCATTACTTCCACTATGCATTGAAATTTTGAAACAGGAACCTGGATTTATTTCTTTTAAGCATATTTCAAGTTTTTGAAAATAATTGTGTTTTAAAGAACAAGCTTCTGCTCACAAAGGAAATTGTTTTTACATAGTAACAAGGAAATGGTTTTTTTTTTTTTTGGATACACCTCGTTTTGAAAGTAAACTAGATTTCACTTGACTTTTCTTTAGAAGGGTTTTCAATGAAAACAAGGTTTTTGCAAAAACACTTCAATGTGACATGCCAGATTCAGGCCTAACTTCTAGGCCGGGTTTGGGGTGTTACAGAAGACATTAAGTACCTTAAA
Organism: Gossypium bickii; assembly: GCA_025503065.1. Lineage (NCBI taxonomy): Eukaryota > Viridiplantae > Streptophyta > Magnoliopsida > Malvales > Malvaceae > Gossypium > Gossypium bickii. The sequence continues at coordinate 44,018,392 of CP106720.1, forward strand.
AGGGATTTCTTCATTTGTATCAAGGTCTAAAGTGGCGATCCAAGGGTCTGTTTCATCCAACAATACCTAATCTCTGATCTTAAATTGGTTTGGCTCATGGAGTTACTTTGGTTCATCGTGTTTGCTTGGTTTCTCCTTGAAATGTGTCTTTCACTCATCTAGTTCGTAGATCTGAAGCCTTCTCTCCTCGTGAGTTATTTCCTTGTTGGCACGAGGTCTAGGATGTGGCTCAGCTGTGTAGTTTTGTGGTGTTTCCTGTAAAGGAGTTTGATCCAAATGGCCATTTATGTTCTCACCTTTATTACTTGATGTCCTAGCCGAGTCAAGAGCTTCAAGAGTGATCGTTTCCTCATCTACACAAAATGTGAGTTCACTTGTACACCAACATCAATTTTAGTTCTAGCACTTGCTAAAAAGGGCTGTCCTAATATTAAAGGAACATTGTTGTCCTCATCCATGTCTAAAACAACAAAGTCTACTGGGAATATGAATTTGTCAATTTTCACTAGTACATCTTCAATTATACCCTTAAGAATTCTAATAGTTTTATCAACTAATTGAATGCTCATCCTAGTTTGTTTGGGTTTCCCTAGACCTAGCTATTTAAACATTTTATAAGGCATAACATTGATGCTTGCCCCTAAATCTGCTAAAGCATTATCAATAGATAAACTACCAATTAAGCAAGGAATCGTAAAACTCCCTAGATCTTTTAACTTTCGTGGTAGTTTATTTTGTAGAATTGCTGAGCACACTGCGTTTAGCTCCACATGCTACGCCTCATCTAACTTCTGTTTGTTTGTCAAAAGCTCTTTTAAAAATTTCCTTGAATCTGGCATCTGCGAAAGAGCTTCAAGAAACGGTAAGTTAATATGTAATTTCTTTAAAAGTTTAAGAAATTTACTGAATTGTTCATCTGTGTGGTCTTTCTTCATCGCATTGGGATATGGCACACGAGGTTGGTACTCTGTAATTACATGTTTTGGTTTATCATGGCTTACCTCAGCCTTACCTTCCTCTACCACTTTCTCTTGCCTCAATTCTGGTTCATCTAACCCTTCACTATCGTGAGCTATTATGGCTTGAAGATGCTCATTTGGGTTTGTTTTAGTGTTGTTTGGCAAGCTACCTTGTGGTCGTTCAGATATGATCTTAGCAAGTTGTACTAATTGGTTCTTGATCCCTTGAATCGATGCTTCTTGATTTTTGAGTGTTGTTTCGGTGTTTTGGAAATGGGTTTCTAACACCGCGATAAATTTTGTTAGCATCTCCTCAAGGTTCGGCTTCTTCTCTTGTAGGTAGGGTTGCTGTTGAAAGCCTGGGAGGGGTTGTTGTTTCTGATTTCCTTGGCCACCCCATGAGAAGTTGGGATGGTTCCTCCAACTTGGATTGTACGTATTACTATAAGGGTTATTCTGAGGTCTAGAATTGCTACCTAAATAGTTCATTTGTTTGTTTTCTATGCCCGGGGTTGTAGGGTGGGTATTATGTATTGCTCATCCCTCCTCCATCTGTATCGCACTGCATAACCGGATGTACCTGCGAAGAACCACACAAACCATCAATCTTTTTATTTAACATCTCTACCAGATTTGATAGCATGGCCACTGCGTCGAGGTTGAAAACACAGGCGGCTTTTGTTGGCCTTGTCCTTGTAACTTGCCAGTGTTAGTTATTCAGTGACATCTCGTCAATGAATTTGTAGGCAGCCTCAAGTGTTTTGTTGTTTAGGGTACCGCCAGTAGCCAAATCAATTAACTGCCTAGTTAAGGGGTTCACACCGTTGTAAAAGGTTAAAACCTGTAGCCACAAGGGTAATCTCTCCCATGCATCGTAAAGTGTCTCTCAATCCATCTGCACAAGAGAAGAGATATCATTCCTCAACTTAGCCATTTTAGCCGGCGAAAAATATTTTAAGAAAAATTTTTCGGTCATTTGTTCCCATGTTGTAACACCCCTTACCCAGGTTCTAAGCCGGAACTGGGCCTGAGGCGTTACTGTAATAATCCCATGATCGCCACTGAGGCTCATCTTGACTATTACCTCTCCAGTCCTCTCAGTAACCTCATTCTCGACTTTCGAGGCCTCACTCATGCATGCGAGGGCTCTCGAGACTATTCCGAAACTTTTTCAAATCTTAAAAATTTTTCCCTTTTGAACAGGGCTTACACGCCCGTGTATCATGTAACACGCCCGTGTGTGGACACACAAAAACTCGATCATTCTGCCAATTTCTCCACGGCCATGGCACGCTCGTGCTCTCCAGTCGTGGAGAACACTAATTTTCCTCACACGGCCTGGAGTCTAGGCATACGCTTGTGTGACTAGCTCGTGGCCAATTCCAATCTAAAATGTCAACATGCAAGGAACGCACAGCCCAAGCACACACCTGTGGGCTGACCGTGTGTCACACATGGTCTAGACACACGCCCGTGTGTCTACCCACACGGACAAGAACAAAGCTATTTGCTAAGCTCTTTCACCCCTCTTGCATATCCAACATGCATTCATTCAACACATCCAAAATCAACTCAAATTAAATACAATCTCACATGGAAAACTACATCTTTGCATAATATAAAATAGCCAACAATTATGGCATTATACAAAATGTATCATCCATCCGAAGGCCATTACACCTTAGCCATTTACAATAAAATTCACTAACTTATCTAGCCTCTATACATGCCATATACAAAACATTAAGTTTTATGTACCACAATGTGCTGATATGTGGGCTATCTTCCGACGATCCTCGTATCTTGATTCAACGTTTTTAATCTATAAGACAAGGGAAACGAAAGGAGTAAGCTTTGAGCTTAGTAATATTATACATAAACAATTAAGTATCATAGTACAACCTAAACCACAAATAGCATTATACTAACATATAATATACCACCATGCTTACTCTTTCTATTCCTTACCACATTTCCAATACATCATGAGTCCCTTACTCATAACCATTGCAATACACCCCTGCATTCAATCTCACATTTACATAATATATAACACTTCATACATCCATAGAGTTATCTTATTCAGTATATCAACCACACAGTTAGTCTACATAACTAATCCACACAGCCAATGTCTCAGTGGTTTCGCACTTAGCACACCACTATCTATTGATAACGTATTATCGTACTTAGCTCACCATAAAGGTAATCATAGTGGTCTCGCACTTAGCCCCACTAGATAAATATAATTAACGGTAGCATCGCACACAGCCGAGCTCATCATCGTTAAGCATTAATATGGTATCGCACTTAGCTCACCATCTAGCATTATCACTATACATTCACATCTACGTACTCAATCATTCATCCATTCATAATTCTACCACATTCATTCCACTTGAACCACATAGGTTCTCAATCATCCTCATTCATGCTACACACTAATTAGCATCAAGAATGTGCAAGTATAAATGCATTATTTACGCATAAACTTACCTCGATACTCAAAAGTATAGATACGTGCAATTTAGTCCACCACCTTGCTTTTGCCTCAATTTCAATCCGGGCTTTGTCTTTCTTGATGTATAATGAATAAATCAGCTTATTCAATACACACATTGACTAAATTGACTCATATCTCATACTTTAGTAAAATTACTATTTTACCCCTAAACTTTCTCATATTTACACTTTAGCCTCAAGGCTCATAAAGTGGATTTTATTCAACTTTCTAGCCTTCCATGCTGAACCGAACCACTTACTCAACTAAAGCATTCATCAATTCTCACTAAATCACACATGTATGACCAAACTTAAGTTTTTCACAAACTAGTCCATACATGCATTTTCATGGAAAATCACTTTGCAAAAGATGTTTCTACTACATCAAGCTTTCATATTCTTCCATAAAACATCAAAATACATGCATGTCATACATATGTACACTTTTGAACATCCATTATAGCTTATGAACATCAAAAATACATGCATGTCATACATATGTACACTTTTGAACATCAAAAATAGTTTACTCATGTTACCGAGACTTCAAAAATATGAAGAATATCAAAAACCAGGCTTAAGAGCACTTACTAGCAAGCTTGAAAAATTTAAAGAGCCCTAACAATGGCTATTGAAATTTTCGGCAGCTTGGTGGAGAAGAAGAGTGAATTTTTGTCATCTTTTCACCTATTTAATCATTTAATAACTAGATGACTAAAATGCCCTTTTTGATAAACTTCAAATTTTAACTCATCCATGCCCATTTTTGTCCAAAAACTAAAAATTGGGAAAATTGTTCATTAAGGGCCTCTAGTATGTATTCTAGAACAATTTCACACAAATAGCTTCTAGAATCTCACATTTTGTAACTTTTGCAATTTAGTCCTTTAAGGCAATTCAATAGCAATTTCTCAAAATTGCTTCATGAAACTTTCACACTGGCATGCATACATAGCATTAACCTCAAAGACTCATTCATAACCCTCGGATTTGTGGTCTCCCACCACTATTCTGACTAGACCCTAAATCGGGATGTTACACATTTAGTGTGTAACAACCCAAACCCGGCCCAAACTTTATGGCCGAATTTAGTTTGTCACAGTGGAAAATATTTTTGAAAAATTCTTTTTTTCTAAATCCATTTAAGTTGTCGAAAACCTTTCATTTGATTGTCTTGTGAAAACCATACTTCGTGTTTAATTGGGTAATTAATTAAGTCAAGTTATCATAAAATTCCAAATGTGCCCGATGACACGATAAAACATTTTTTGTTTAAGGTTGGGAAAACATGTGTATTTAATCTAATATTAATAAAATAGTTTAAAGCAGATTATCCAAAATATGTAAAGTAACAAAGTAGAATATTAGGAGGCCTTATTACATCCGAAATAAAATTTAACCAACAGCAAAATAAAAATAACTAAAGTTTAAAGTTCATTTAAATCAAGTCCACTGCATGGCCACCTCGAGTCCATCCAGCTCCTTATCCGCGATCTACGTGTCACCTGAAAAATGTAAAGGAGAAGGTGAGTCACCAAGACTCAGTATGTAACCCTTCCCCCGAATTTAAGCAATTTCATACACAGATTATAATTAACAGTCATGTACCAAGGCATGCCCCCAACCTAGCCATCCAAACGCCTTTGTCTACCCCGTGTGGTACCAAACCACTGGTGGTGCCAAACCACTGGTGACATATAGTCACGAATGTGATGCCAAATCACTGGAGGTACCAAACCTCTGGTGTCCGTAGACACAATCAATTGATGGGGCCAACCCATCGTGTGATACCAAATCACTGGCGTCAATCCCTTAATATAGTCTGTGGGGCCAACCCACCGTGGTGCTAAGCCACTGGGACGAGACGCGATGAGGTACCAAACCTCCGAGGTGCTAAACCTCTCGTGACCGTAGTCACAATGTGGTGCCAAACCACTCGTGCCCGCTCGGCACGAATATTACCGCCTCTCCACTCATCAATCCCACATCAAACAGCTTATATCACATATTTCATGCTACCATACATTTAATCACATGTATAGGATTTATCATCAGCCATATGCTACGTATATCAAACATACCATGCTTCCCAAAAGCATCATGAAATATCTCACAATCGACAAGGACTTACCTGGATCCTTGCTTATACCATTCATGGTATTAATTCCGTATCTACATAGATCCGATTAGCACACACAACAGTTTAGCACATTTAATTAATTATAAGTGTGTATGTACACACCTGTCACCACGATAGTCCTAAATCCCGAAGAGAGGAGTCGGCCACCCTAGATCTACTTGTCCCTATATTCGGCCAAACACTTGGGTTAGTATTATGGCCCATTCGGCCAAATCAAATTATTTGAGAGAGATTCCTTGTGAACCCGAAATCTTACCTTTTCCCTTTTGGCTACTAACCACCGCACTTGATACACGAATCTGCTTTACCAAATAATCGGTCAAATGACACTGTCAATAGCCTTCGGCTTTTAATCACTTAAAAGAATAATACATTAACAATAGGCCCTTACCACCACTTACCAAAGCCGAATGCTAGAGATTAGGGGCTTGGTTGACGATCTCAAAATCCCGGAGTTCCTAGATAGAATCGGTTTTCAAAGAGTTGTTAGTTTCCTGCTTGCAAATGCCGAAATTTCGGCTTTTCCACAAGTCGACAAAGAAAAGAAAAAAAATACGAAAAGAAGGTTCGGCCATCCCTTACCTTTACAGTCGATTGAATAACAGAGAAATCCCAAAGTATCTATGCCACTGTACTATTCGGCCAAAGTGAGTTAATAGGAGGAAAGGAAATTCGGCACTTCCAAGGGAGTGTATTCGGCCAAGGGGAGAAAGAAAATAATGGGGAAGAAAGGTGCTAAGAGTTTTGGCTGAAGGGGTTTGAGAGAATGGAGAAAATAAAAGAAGAACAAATGAGGGGTTAGGGATTTCGGCACTTAGCAAAAATGACAAAAAGGAAAGCAAGGTGGTCAACTGATGCTTTTATAGGCATTCGACACCCCCCTTCAAGCTTGCCGTCCACTCCTTTCAACAAGGAGTTCAAATTCTAGTCAACCCCCCAATTCACTCCAAGCCACCCATTTGAATTAATTCAAATTAATTTGAATTAATCCCCATTAATTAATTAATAATCTTAATAATCCAAATAATATCCCTCTTTATCTTCCATCATCTTATTATCTAAATAAATAAATAAAAAGAGTTTAAAGGGAGAAAACTCTCCCTATTGCCGTCCCACTTAAAGAGCAAAAGGAAATTTTTGTGACTCAACACAAGCTCTCCTCATCCCTTGTGGCGTCACATGTAACTCTTAAGTGGCCCTCCTTTTGCCACTTTACCAAGCTGATTTTTATGTCAATAAACCCTCTATTTATTCTTGTAACCCCTACTTGTTAAGGCTCCCTACCTTTAAAGCTTTCAAACAAAATTTTCTACTATCCCGAGCCAACTCAAAACCCTTAATTAAGTCTTACTACACCACAATCAATACCCTAGCAATTCAAACTCAGGTAAAGTAATGCAAACACGAATAACCCTAATTTCAGGGTGTTACAGTTCTATCCCCCTAAAAAATAATTTCGTCCTCGAAATTACCTGATCAGAAGAGGTGGGGGTATTGCTGCCGCATCACATCCTCGGGTTCCCACGTAGCTTCCTCTGCACCATGATTCCGCCATAGCACTTTCACTAAGGGCACTGACTTCCTACGTAGAACTTTTACATCTCTATCTAAGATCTGCACTGGTTCTTCTTCAAAAGATAAGTCCGAGTTAACCTCAATCTCTGTCACAGGCACAATGTGTGATGGATCTAACCGATACCACCTAAGCATCGACACATGGAAGACGTCATGGATCTGACTCAACTTTGCCGGCAGCTCGAGCTGATAAGCTACCGGTCCCACTCGCTTCAACACTGGATATGGGCCAATGAACCTTGGGCTTAGCTTCCCTTTTCGCCCAAACCTTAACACCTTTTTCCAAGGTGATACCTTCAGAAAAACCTTGTCTCCTACCTCATACTCCATTTCCTTGTGCTTTAGATCGGCATAAGACTTCTGTCTATCTGACGCTTCCTTAAGACAAGCCCGAATTACCTTAACCTTGTCCTCAGTTTCAGTAACCAATTCCGGACCCCAAACTTGTCGTTCTCCCAACTCCGTCCAACATGTAGGGGTACGGCATTTCCGTCCATATAGTGCTTCATATGGAGCCATCTGAATACTCGCTTGATAACTATTGTTATAAGCGAATTTCGCCAATGGTAGATACTCCTCCCAACTACCACTCAAGTCCAAAACACAACCCTCAAAGATATCCTCTAAGATCTCAGATAACCCTTTCCGATCGCCTGTCTGATGTGGTGGAAAGTCAGATCAAATCCAATCGTGTACACAAAGCCCGATGCAACGCTTTCGTAACCTTGACGTGAACCTCGAATCCCTATCCGAGATAATTGACACGGGCACACCATGCAATCTTACTATCTCACCACATACACTTTAGCTAGCTTCAAGAGGAAAATCTACCCTTACCGGGATGAAGTGAGTGACTTAGTCGACGGTCCACAATCACCCAAACCGCATTCTTTCAAGGCCGTGGGTAGCCCACCGACGAAATCCATAGTAATCCTTTCCCATTTCCATTGAGGATCTTTATCGGGCCAAGTAGCCCTGATGGCACCTCGGTGTTCACCTTAACTCGCCGACACACATCGACACTTTCCCACAAACTCGCCACCTCACGCTTCAAACCCGCCACCGTAATCAAGCTTCAAGATCTCCATACATCTTGCTTCCTCCCGATGCATGCATAGCGTATGGGCTGCTATGTGTATCTTGGAGAATTTTCTCGCCTTAATTCCACATCCTTCTAAGATACAAGTTCGCCTCTTGGAAACACAAAGACTCCATCACTAGACAGATCTGCACTTTCTAGACCACCATCTTGAACTTGCACCCTCTTAGCATTCAACCCTTCATCCACTAACTGCCTTTCCTTAATCTCCACAATCCAGGTTGGCTTAACCTGGAGTTCTACCAAAAGACTTCCATCGTCATATAGACTCAAACGAGCAACCATCGCTCTTAAGTCCGACACGACCTTCCGGCTCAACGCGTCAGCCACCATGTTAGCCTTACCCGGATTGTACTCTATTGAACAGTCGTAGTCCTTTAACAGTTCAATCCATCGGCGCTGCCTCAAGTTCAGATCCTTCCGAGTCAAAAGATACCTCAAACTTTTGTGATCCGTGTAGACTATCGACTTCTCCCCATACAGATAATGTCTCCATATTTTCAAAGCGAAGACTACAGCCGCTAGCTCCAAGTCATGCGTTGGGTAGTTAACCTCATGCAATCTTAACTGACGGGATGCATAGGCTACTACCTTCCCTTCCTGCATCAACACACATCCCAAACCAAAGATGGGGACGCGTCACAAGAAATCAGTAAACAACTTCCCTGCCTCAGGCTGTACCAAAATTGGAGCTTCTGTCAAGATCTTCCTTAGCTTATCGAAACTTTCTTGCTGTTTTTCCGACCATACAAATGGGACTCCTTTTCTTAATAACTTAGTCAATGGCGCTGCAATAAGAGAAAATCCCTTCACAAATCTCCGGTAGTACCCCGCTAGACCCAAAAAGCTTCGAATTTCGGCCACTGACCTAGGCGGTTGCCAATCCAACACCGCTTCAATCTTGCGGGGATCCACTCTAATCTCTTCCGCTGACACCACGTGACCTAAGAAAGCCACCTCCCTAAGCCAAAATTCGCACTTATTGAATTTGGCATACAATTGCTTCTCCCTTAATACTTGTAAAACTATACGTAAATGCCTGTCATGCTCCTCCTCTGTCTTTGAATAAATACCATCGTATTTATTATCAATGGTGGGTTGTGTGCAATACCATCTTATTATTCGTTATCGATGGGCTGTGTCCGATACCATCATGTTTAGCATTAATAGTGGTCTGTGTGGGATACCGCCTTATTATTTATTAAATGGTGGGCTGTGTGTGAAACCACCGAGTATTTATTATTATTCCGAGGTGTTATTGAGAAACTTGACTAAGTGAAATTACATGTGGCTTTGTGGTGATAAATGCTGGGTATAAGTGCAAGTAAGGGTGAACAATGTTTTATGATATGTGTTTGTAATATGTGGAAGTTTGGAATGAGTAAGCATTGTGAATGATTGAGTGGGTAACCATGAGCTTAAATGTAAATCTCATTACAATACCTTTGTGGTTGAGTAAAATAAATGAATGTCAATAGTTGATTATTATTTGCATATGAACTTACTAAGTGTTATTGCTTACTCCTTTTCCTTTCCTATCTCTTATAGGTTAATTTAACTAGATCAGGTTGGAGATCGCCGGAGATGCTTTCACACTATCGAGCAGTCATTTGGGTATAAGTTTTCAAGTCTTCTTGAGATATGGCATGTATAGGAATATTACCTTTAGTTAATTAAGCCATCGTTAGTGTAGCCAAAATGTGTTGGCCTAAATTGGTTTATGGTTCAATAGTATATAGCCATGGATGATGGCTTATGTCAGTCATAGTTATGCTAGTGATAGCGCTCTCTTGTGTATGTGAAGTTAGTATGGTTATCATGGATTAAATATGAAAATTAAGTATTATAAATGGTTATATGAGAACAATATGTGATGTCGCATGAATGTGTGGATGTGAGGGTAGCAAGATGGCTTGGAAAATAGCCTAGAATTTGTCCACATGGGTACACACATGGGCGAGTGTCTAGGCCGTGTGTGACACACAGTCAGTCCCATAGGGGTGTGACTGGGCCGTGTGTCCCTTGAATTGTTAGTGATGCAAGTCAGTGTCGACCACGTGCCAGACACACGGGCGTGTAACAGGCCGTGTGATGCAAGTCAATGTCGATCACTGGTGGAGCACACGGGCGTGTCGAGGCCGTGTGAGGGATACGGGTCAGGGACACAGGCGTGTGTCCGACCGTGTGAAAACCCCTGTAGGTTTGAAATGAGAAATAAATCGACACGGGTGTGGAACACAAGCATGTGAAATTCCACATGGGCGTGTCCTTTCCTCCACACCGGCGTGTGGCCCTGTTTAAGTAAAACTTTTCTAAGTGCTTAAAAGTTTTCAGTTTGGTCCCAAACCTTTCCAAATGTATATTTAGGGTCTCGTAGACCTGTAATAAGGGAGTTATGTACATGAATGAAAAATTTTTATGTTGGAACGAAATTTTATAGCCCGATGTTGTGTGTTTAAGTCAGTAAAGTTCGGTAATGCCTCGTATTTGGTTCCGGTGTTGAAAATGGGTAAGGGGTGTTACACATGTGACCCTTGTATGTTTGAAAAATTCCTAAGTTTTCGAGAATTTTCTTAAGTTATCAGTTTAGTCCCGAACCACTTCTAAAGCATGTCATAGGCCCTTATAAGGGACATTGTGATTATGATTGAATGGTGTTTGAGAATAGATGCATAAATGTATGTTGTATGTTATGATTTGATCGGTAATGCCTCGTAACCCTATTCCGACTACGGATACGGGTTAGGAGTGCTACAATATATATATCAAGAAACATGTATGGGCTCAACAATAATTAGATTTCTATGTACATATACTTTCCACATCATGTATTCGTATAACATATACAAATCATATCCTTTTATTTCAAGTACATTTTCATAATAATTCGTCTCGAGTTCAGATTATTTCATGTAGAAACTTTGCCCATTAAATCATTTGAAACGTCAGTGTCACTCGGATAATACACTCAAGGTGTACAAATCTATAATCATCAAACAAATTCCATATTCATATATCATCATGTCATATTTCCATATATAATGTATCATCATTTTCATGTATTTCAAGCAGATACATGTAATGATTTGTTTTATGTTCATATTTTCTCATGTCAGGATTTTGCCCGTTAAGTTATTGAAAACATCGATGGATACACAGATAGTACATTCGAAGTGTACAAATCAAAAATCCATCAATTCATATTCAGGAGTGCTCTTTAAAGCACATAATCGGAAAATCCTCTCTCGAGCCATATAATAGGAAGCTCACAAAAAGCCATTGATCGGGAAGCTCACAAAGAGCCTATCAGGAAGCTTATCTAGGCCATATAACAAGAAACTCATAAGTGTTTAAATCAAGAAGCTCATTGAGCTTAACAAGTAACTCCGAAGAGTTATTATCAGGAGCGCCGGATAGCCATATATCGGGAAGTTCAAACGAGCCATATCAGAACGCTCACGAAGAGCTACGTTTGTGTCCACAAGATATGCAGGATCACAATCGATCGTATAACAGGACGCTCACAAAGAGCTGCGGTAGCCCGCAACACATGTAGGATTACTACCGACCAAGATGCTCGCAGGAACCATATATCGGGAAGCTCGTAAGAGCTGTGGTGTGTTCGCAACATATGCTGGACCACAACCAATACAAGAAATCCTATATCCATCGACTTTCATTTTTCAAACGGGACTTGACATTTTTCAGGCATTGTCAGATATATGATCATTTCATATATTTATGACATTTATACAATTCACATAAACACATTCAATTCAAGCATATAAATATTCACAATTTAGTTACATGAACTTACCTCGACAAATGTTCGTGTACGTAAAATCTACTAATCCAACATTTTCTCTTTTCCTCGTTCTAACTCTGAATTTGGTCTATTCGGATCTATACAAGTAAATTTAACATCAATTCAATACAATTCATACTCAATTCAATCCAATTCACATCATAGGCAAAATTACCGTTTTGCCCCTAAACTTTATATTAATGATGATTTCATCCTTAGGCTCGGAAAATGAAATTCATGCAATTTAATCCTTATTCCAAGCCTAACTGAATTTTACATGTAACATTTACAACCCATGCATTTCATAAAATTCAGAATTTAGTCCATAAATCATAATTTCATCAAAATTCACTTTGCAAACGTCGTTTATCTTTCAATAAACTTTCATTTTCTACCATAAATTTCAAATTTTCAGCATACTCATCCATGGCAAAACCCTAGTACTTTGATAACTTTACAAATTAATCCCCGAGATAGCTAACTTAAGCTATTACGATCTCGAAAACATGAAAATTACTAAAAGCGGGACTTAAATACTTACCAATTAAGCCAAAATAGCTTGCTTGAGCTCACTTTCTCTTATCTAGGGTTTCCATGTTTTATTTGGGAAAGATGATGATAAAATGATAATATTGTTATTTTTTTATCATTTATCATCTTTTATTATTTCACTTTCCAATTTCATCCTTTTCTTTATTTTATTTTCCGTGGATGAATCATCATCCTTAACCACTAAGCATTTTCAAATGGTCTATTTACCATGTAAGGACCTCCACTTTAAAATTCTATAGCTATTTAATACTTCTAGCTATTAGAACTCAACTTTTGCACATTCTGCAATTTGGTCCTTTATCAAATTAGACATGTAACCAATAAAAATTTCTTTACGAAATTTTCATATAACATTTCCATCATACTATAGACCATAACATAATATTAAAATAAATTTCCCTTCCGGAATCAGATTTATGGTCCCGAAATTACTGTTCCCATTTTATCGAAAACGGGCTGTTACAATGTGACTTTGCATACATAGTTCCCACACACAGTTAGGCTACATGGCTGTGTGTTTTAATCCCACATGGCCTCAACCTGTCACACGGTCTGGCCACAGGGCTGTGTGACTCTTATTTTTGCTTTTTACCTATCTTTTCGTAAAAGTTTCAAATTAGTAATGATTTGTTTCCGAGTTGAATTAAGATCTTCATAACCTCAATTAAGGCTCACTTTTAATTGTAAATCATATAATACTTGTATTATTAATGTTTTATGGTTTGGATGATTATCATGTTAAAATTCATGAATGATATTGATTGTTAACTGTCGTAATACCTTACAACCAAACTGGGTATAAAGTGTTACAATTGCAATATTTAGAAATCACAATCTTAGCTGTAATGTATGGATGTCAAATAATCTTTATTTTATCAAACCAAATACGTACACATTGTTTAAGACTGAATATCAAATAAAAGACTTAAAACTTCTCACTCTAATGAGGTGTACCTTTGGCATTTGATACCTGGTCATATTAACCAAGAAAGAACCACTAGACTTGTGAAAAACGACATCTTAAGTTTGCTTAAAGAAGTTGATCTTCCACAATGTGAATCTTGCTTGGAAGTAAGATGACTAAGTAATATTTTAATGCAAAAGGAACGAGGGTTGGAAAACCCTTAGAACTTGTGCACACTGATGTATGTAGCCCTATGAGTATTAGTGCAAGAGGTGGTGACGAGTATTGATGACTATTCCAAATATGGGTATGTATACCTAATGCACCACAAGAGTGAAATCTTTGATAAATTCAAAGAGTTTCATGCGGAAGTGGAGAAACAACTAGGTTTACTCATAAAGGCACTTCTGTCAGACCGAAGTTAGGGAATATTTATCTGATGACTTCTTAGGGTACCTCATAAATAATGAAATTCTATCCAGGGTAACTGCGTCAGGCACTCCACAATAGAATAAGGTGGACGAGAGAAGGAATCGAATGTTGTTAGACATGGTATGTTCGATCTTAAGTTATTTGAAGTTGTCAATATCTTTTTGGGGATATGTAATACAAATGACTTACTATATTCTGGATAATGTGCCAAGTAAGGCATCATCGAAAACTCCATATGAATTGTGAAAACATTTCAGGATTCGAGGATGCCCAGCCCACGTACAGGACAAAGATACAAGGAAGTTCGACTCATAGATGGAATTGTGTATGTTTATAGGATTTTTGAACGGAACAAAGGGTGGTTTGTTTTATAAACCAAAAGAGCAAATTGTTATAGTTTAACTCTTACTACTTTCCTTGAAGAAATTTACATGAATGACTTCAAACCTCGAGGAACATTTGGGAATTATAGAAAACCCCAACGAAATGGTTCCAGCACCAACTAATAACAGTATACCTGCAAACAATCAGCAACATAGGGTGCTTCATCGTAGTGGGAGGGTTTCTCGTAGGCCTGAGTTCTTCTAATCTAGCGGAAGTGTTTTTAACACTAAGTTTGCTAAATAGGAAGATGATGATCCACTCACATATGACGAATCAATGTAGAGCGCTGAATCCAAGCTCTGAGAAACAGCTATAAAAGCTGATATGGACTCTATGTATTCCAACTCAATGTGGGAAGTTGTAGACTTACAAGAAGGGATAAAACCCATCGGGTGGAAGTGGACCTACAAGAGGAAAAGAAATGTGGATGGAACAATGGAAACTTGTAAGGCCAGATTTGTAGCAAAAAGTTATACTGAGAAAGAAGGTATCGATTATGAAAAAACCTTATCTCCGGTTGCCATGGTCAAGTCAATCCACATATTGCTATCCATTGTGGTGGCTCTCAATTACGAGATTCGGCAAATGGATATCAAGATAGTGTTTTTGATCGACTATCTTGAAAAGAGCATCTATATGATGCAACCCACCGGATATATGAGCACAAAGTTTGCAAACTGCTTAGATTCATTTGTCGACTGAAGCAAGCATCCCCTTTATAGAATCAAAGATTTGATCAAATGATCAAGACTTTTGGATTTGAACAAAACATAGATGAACCTTGTGTTTATAAACATTTAATAGATGGAAAGGTGCTGTAACACCTCTAACTTGTAACCGTCGCTGGAGTAGGGTTAAGAGGCATTACCTATCAATCTTAAACATTCAATATCATTCCACATCCAAACATAGCAATTCACATTCAATGAGTCCCTTAATGAGGTCTACGAGACCTCAAACACGTGTTAGAAAATGGTCAAAACTAAATCGAACACATATAGAAATTCTCAAAAATTTAAAAATTTTTCAAAGTTACAGAGGACACACACCCGTGTGGGCTGGCCGTGTGCCTCCCACGGCCTCAGACACACCCGTGTGTCTAAGCCGTGTCAAAATAGGGTATACAAACTGACTTGTCCATACAGCCATGGACACGCCCATGTGCCTCACCCGTGGCACTACTGACTTGCAACACACGGCCGATCACACGCCCGTGTGTCCAGCCCGTGGTCGATTCTGACTTGTTTTGAAATGCAACCACGAGGGACACGGTCAAGCCATACGCCCGTGTGCTCAACCGTGTAGGCAATTATAGGTCATTTTCAAGGCCAAACTTGCCACCCACACTTAGGATCACCTACAAGCCCCAACTCACAAGCATTTACACCAAAAATGGCAACCAAAACATACCAATATAAACACCAATTCATCATCAACTATACCATTTATAATCATACTCAATTTCATCTCACATTAGTTCATCCAAAGTACCAAAATTCACATCCCAAATCATATAGGTCAAACATCATATAAACCTTACCACAATTCACATTTATACCATAATTTTCATCAACCATTTAAGTATGAAACATACCATATTTATCATTCACTTAGCCCACACATATAAAAACTAACATCATTCAACTTTTAAGCATAAGCCATATCTCATGGCAAGATTTATGCAACACACAAAATGACACATTCAATAGCCTATACATGCCATATACTACATATATATATATACATATCTTTTCAAAAGTACCAAAATAGATAGCCGATAGTGTGATTGTATTGCTAACGATTCCCAGATTTGAGCAAGCTTTAAAGACACTGTAAAACAGAGAAACACATCATACAGTAAGCTCTAAAGCTTAGTAAGTTCGTAATACAATACATATTACTCAATAATACAATATCAAAACAAAAATAAACCATCACTTAGATAGATTCCCAACTAAACACAAATTCATCCTCAACCATATACATACATCCATCTATTCAACCTTAGACAATATCCTCAACCACATAGGTTCGAAACATACCTTTGCCAACACTTAGTTAAAAACGTTCTTGTTATTCAATGCTTGATGCCATAATTTATTCAACGTTCACTATCTCTTCAGTTTGATCGCACACTTAATGTAATATCTGGGATTTAGGGGCTTTGCATTTATTATGTTTCTGTGTATTTGGTATGCTTTGCCTATTGTTTGAGTGTGTTTGGGGGCCCGGGGAAGGCTCGGGGTTAAGCTGAGGTCTTGGCGAAAGTTTCAATTTTGGGCACTTTAGGGGAGAGGTTGCTGGGACGGGCCTTAAAGGTTATTGCTTGTGTTTATTGGCATAAGAAGTGTAGTGGTGGAGTGGCAAAGTGGTGCCTAGGGAGAAGGAGGAGATGACGCCATAGGGGAGCAGAGAGGGAGCAAGTTCGAGTCACATGGTTTGCTTTTTGAGAATTCTTTTTGGTGTCAAGATGAGAGGTGATGGTTTCGGCTAGGGACCTTGAAGAGTGGGGGTAGACTAAGTCAAATATTTTAAATGATTGAACAAGAGTGAAAGGTGGAATTTGAATATTTCAAACCGATTCAAATGAGGCGATGAGAGTAAAAGTAGGAGATGATCAAGGAGTGGGTGGCTTGTTAGGAGTTGTTGACTGAATGTGCCTTGGTTGAAGGGGGAGCTTTCGGTTTTGGGGGCTAGGCAAGGTGCATGTGCCAAAAGTGGTCTTGGGGCATTCTTTTCATCTTTGGTTCACTTTCGGTTTTGAGGTGTATGTGTGTAGGTGTGTGCCGTTTCTTCCATAGGTCACTTTAAGTTGAGAGTTAGCTAATTAAGCCTTATTCTCTTTTGGCAATCAGTGAACAATTGTTTTCTTCTCTCATTCACAAACCGAAATCATCTCTTGGGGAAACTTCACTTTTGGCATTCTTTCTCCTTTCAACCAAAAAACAACCGAAACCCCAACTCTCTCTCTTTTCTTTTGTTTTGTTCATACTCATTTTGCATTTCATAACCCCTTAGTCGAACCCTCCTATTACTTTCTCCATTTCATCATTTTTTTCTCATTTGTTTCTTCACAGCCGAATCTTCAACTTACACCTTGGTGAATAACCTTTTGTTTTCTTTCTCATCTATTCAAAGCCGAAACACCTTCTTGTCTCTCATATTTTTTCCATTTGTTTCTTTTCAAAGCCAAAACTTATTCCTCTTCCTTCTCTCTGAGTTTGTTCTTATTGTTCCTATTGGCCGAATCTCTCTTGTGTGTTCATTTCCCTTCATTTGTTCTTATTTCAGAGGGTTGTCATCACCCATTCTCCCAACCTTCCCAAACCGGTTTCTTCTCATTGGGTGGTAAGTGTTCTTCTTCTATCGATTCTTGCTTTTCCCTTGCTGGTTGTTAACCGAAGGCATTAACCTTGTACCTTGGGTGCTTTGGCCAAATGTAGGAGAGGCTTCGTTTTCGTACTCTTGTTTGCATCTGGCCAACAGTTGGAAGAATGTGGGTAAGTGTGGTTGATCGAATAGTGGTAAGGGGTTCGTTATCAACTCGTTTGGTCGAAAGGCCACTTCTTCTAAATCTATTTTGGAGAAACCGTTCTAATGGGGGGTTTGTGTAGGGACTCAGCCGATTTCTTAATCCAAGCCTGAAGCTTTTGGTTTCTGTCGATCTAGGTAAGAAACCTCTTCGTTTGAGCATATATTCTTATTTCATCTGCTTCGGTGCCTTAACTCGGTCTGCTAACCAAGATCTTTTTCTTGGATTCGAATGCTAGTCAAGCAAAGGAGGGGGCTGGACTCGTAGTCCCTACCCCTAAGTTCAAAAAAGTGCGGTGTCCACCGTTCAAGACTTTCCACCGGGTTGTGGGCCGGCTTTGGAGAGGGATAAGCAGATCGCTGTGATCCCTGCAAGTGAGGGTGTTAACGAGATTGATAGTTTAGTTCTTCTTATTTACAGGTGTGTAATTTCCACACCTTTGCTTGTTATATCTGTTAATTTGTGTATGCACTATTAAATGCCTGAAACTTCGGTATTGGCTGTTGGGTTACCCATGGAGGGTAAAAACGAGACATCAGGTTAGTGACTTCTGATTATGCTATATATGTGATTATGTTGACATGAATATATGTACACTCTGGACATTTTATATATGTATGCTGAAACCTGTTGCATCCATACATCATAATTTTATGTTTGTATGGGAATAGGCATATGCTATTAATGAAAAGGGGAAGCGTTCTAGTGGTCTTTACCACAATCTGTTCTGGTGGCTCTGCCACACTCTGTTTTGGTTGCCATGCCACATAATCTGGTGACTCTGCCATAATTCTGACGATGGGCAGCTAACTGCAGCATGACTGCCATCGATGGTGTGTAGCGGTGAGGGTTGATTGTAGAAATCCCCATTGGTGTGATTGGCATGTACGGGTGGTGTGTAGCGGATGGAAATTTAGGTTGGGATGGGTTTTGCATCATTTTTGCATATGCTATCTGTTATTCTGCGTTGAGGGGCTAAGGCCCAGATGGTAAGTGAATGGGCTTGGGTCCAGTAATAGTGCTTCGAAATTACACACTGAGTCTTTTGACTCACTCTGTTTGCTTAACATCTTTGTAGGTGATACCTAGTACAGTGGATCTGGGCCGGTGAGGACTATGAGGTGGCCATGCACGGTTTCTTTCATTTAAAATAGAACTTTATTTATCTTTAATTTTTTGGGATTTTATGTTGTAATAAGGCTACTTTTAATTCAGTTTAAAATCTAGGTTTTAAGTTTTAAACGCTTTAAATATAAGATAATTGATAAGATATTTTATTCTCCAAAATACAAATAAAGTTTTCTTATAACTTAAATAACGATTCTACAAATGGATGTTTATAACATATCTCTAGCTTAATCAAGTGTAATAACAGGTGTTTTTTTTTCAATGTCACCTAAACACAAGGTTTTTGCTAATTAAATTTTACCTTAATTGAATAAAGGGTTCCCAATTGAACCACTAAACTTGGAGTTTTAAAAATAACTTAAAAGTTTTCTGAAGTTCGAGATATTTTATGAAATTCTTTCCTAGTGACATGCCAGATCCGGTCGTGGTGTTTGGGCTGGGTTTGGGGTGTTACACTTAGTGCCCAATTCATAGTTGAAGCTTAAAAAACATCACACACTTAGTGCCTCAATATAAAACTGAACTTAATTCGGTATTACGCACACAGTGCCAATCAAAAAGTCGAAGCTTCTATTATTTCGCACACACAGTGCTAATCATCTCTATCTCATTTCTAATTACACACACTTAGTGCCACCGAACTCGATTTCGCACATAGCATTTCTAATCCAATAATCACAAAACTATTCATTTCATAGCATTTAAACATAATTTAAGAACATGTATTATATCCAAACTTACATCAGACGTAAAAATACCGAGACTAGTCGATCCATCGAGCACTTTGTGTTTGCCTCGATCTCGACCTGAATCTCTCCTTTCTTGGTCTATACATATTCAAATTTAGCTCATCCAATCACCAATTCATTCAATTTAGTCCAAACACATATTTAGGGCATTTTACAAAATAGGCCTCACATTTTCACATTTCGACACTTTAGCCCCTATTTCACAAAATCATAAAATACACAAAATTTCACTTCACTTATGCCTAGCCGAATTTTCCTTGTGCTCATACAAGCCCATTTATTTCATTTATTTCATGTTTTAGTCCCTCAAAATATTATTTTCACATTTTAGTCCAAATTACTCAATTTCACCAAATATTCAAAGACAAAACATGTTAATATTTCACATATCTTTCATATTTCATCATCAACTATCACAAAGCTCAAACATTCATCAATGGCATATCTCAATATCACCATCAAATTCTAAAATTAAAGCATGGGCTTGATAAAACACAAAGCAACGATTACAAAAACGTAAAAATTATCAAAAATCAAGTCAAAAAAATACCTCAATCAAGCTAAGCCTTAGCCGAATATCACAAAGCTTCAATGGCTATTTCTCTTTTCTATATTCGATGGAAGAAAGATGAGAAAATGGCCATCTAATTTGTTTTGTTTTAATTATATTAACTTAATTAACATTTTACCAAAACATTTTACCATTTTGCCCTTAATATATAACATTTAAAATCCACTAATATAAACCCATTTTTGTCCATCCCATCTATCAATGATCTAATATCAACTTAAGGACCTTTCATTTAATAAGCTATGCCAACTAAGCACTTTAACAATCAGCACACAGCTTTTACATTTTATGCGATTAAGTCTTTTTTTTTTGGAAATTAAGCACACAATCGATAAAATTTTCACACAGAACTTTCACACATGCTCAATCACATATTGTAAACACCAAATATAATATTAAAATATTTTTTCAACCACAAATTTGTGGTCTCGAAACCACTATTCTGACTAGGGTCTAAATTGGGTTGTTACAGGGATGACATTTTACTCATTGGGAATGATGTAAGGCATTGTCATTGGTTAAACTGTGTTAACCCAATAGTTTAGCATGAAGGACTTGGGAGAAGCTAATTTTGTTCTAAGCATTCGCATCCTAAGGGATAGAAAGAAAAAAGTGATAGCACTGTCTCAAGCTTCATACATAGACAAGATATTGGAGCATTATGCAATGACCGATTCAATGAAGGGAAATCAACCCTCTGTATCGGGATTTCATCTCTCTTTAGAATATTGTCCTAAGACAATGGAAGAAAGAGAGGACATGAGAAAGGTTTCTTATGCTTCCGCAGTAAAAAGTCTCATGTATGTTATTTATGTACACACCCAAATATCTATTTTGCAGTGAGTTGGTAAATTGATATCAGGAGAATTTAGGACCAAGACACTACTAAGCAATCATGAACATACTCAAGTATTTACAGAGAATGAGGGATTATATGCTTTTGTATTCTTTAGGAGATCTCACTCCTATCGGATATAATGATTATGATTTCCAAACGCGTCAGGATTCAAGGAAATTGACATTGGGCAGTGTTTTTTTCCTAAATGGTGGGTTCATAGTTGAATAAGTGTCAAGCGGGGTCACACTGCTATCTTCACTATTGAGGGTCAAATATGAGGTATGGAAAAGCTATGGCACTATAAAAATATAGATATAGCTAAACCTAAAAGAAACCACATAAGAACAAAACACAAGAGAGATGGTAGTGTTTGACAAAGTAGTGGATGCTGTCAAAGAACACACTATGGACGTACCCTGGGTTTTTTTTTACCAAGACTCTACTAGTTAGAGAGTTCTTTGGGAAACATGTGGAGGGGCATAGGAACGTGAAACATAACTAATATACTTCATTAGGGCAAATGGAAGACTACTAGATCTGGTGCTCCAAGTGTAGTATTTTCGTATAAGTACACTTGTAATCTTCCACACAGATTGGTTAATAAAAATATTCACATTAATACTTTTTATATTGTCCTCAGATAGTTTGTGCACACAAAGCAAAATGGAAGCGAATGTTGCTCACTGGTTGTCTAATGTTTAACTAATACTAAACGATATTACGTAGTTGAATCGTAATGCAGAAAGGTAGCTTATATTAGTAGATGAACCAAAACATGTCCTTAGTCTAATTGAAAATGACAAAATCAATTGAAAGGCTAATGTGTCATCTATTAAGTCCAATTGGGGAGATGTCTTGTCTTGGGCATCAGAGCAAATGACTCCCAAAAGAGAGAGACATAAATATGATTGACTAACTGATAGTACATCGAACAAGACCCAAGAAGAATAGATCTTGAATCCATTTATGGATTTATTCACTTGTGACATTCATAGTGTGGTATACATAAATCCTAAGTGGATGACAAACTATGTATGCTTGACTCGTACACTTTGATGTAAGTAAAAGCCTGAGTTCAAATAGATAAAGAACCAAAAGTTGGTGTGTTTGGTGTACGACTTTTGCAGTATGTAGCTCCATTCATAATAGTGGAATTCATAGCCTGAGACATGGGTAAATGATATCCTCTCATTACCATTACATGGTTGATGGAAAGTAAATGTGGACACAGGTTGTTCATCTTTGTGATGAATGACTTGATCACTATTTGATAGTGATTAATTTTTCATGAAGAAAGATGTAATGGTTACCATGAGATAAAATAGGATCACACTGGGAGAGTGAATATTATCCCGAAGAGATCAAGGATATCCTATGAGAGTAACACACTTATGACAAGGTCATTGGACAAGCACTGAGTAGTTGCTTTCGTAATGGTATATTCTTAGGGAGAGCTCAGTCACGATACTAAAGTGGAATGACTTCTTGACTAAATGAGTTTATAATTAATAGGCAAAAAGCCAGAAGTTAACTATAAATCATTTGAGCCCTAATTACATATGTCCAATCGGCCCCCACCATTAGCTCATTGAAATTAAGAATGAATTGCGTGTTTGAATCAAAATGAACATAATGAATAGAAACAGAGAAATGGAAAACATTTAGAAATTATTATGATTTTCTTCGGTATGGAGAAATGGAATCATTTAGACATGAATGGGGTTTTCTCAAAATGAAAATGGAAATGGAAATGAAAGTGAGAACTGATTCATTTGCAAATGTAAATGAATTAGTTAAAAATAACCTGAAGAATGAGTTTATGTTTTTGAGATATTTTAAAGCCTGAAAATGAAAATAAATCATTTTCTCATAGTGAAAAAGTTGAATTTTGAAATATTAGATATATTTTTCAAAAATTTTACCAAGGGTAAAATTGTCATAATTTTACTAGGAGTAAATTGGGAAGAGAAAATTATTTAATAAAATATATTGAAGTTTATTTTTGGGAGATAGAAAAACAAAATATTGGGTTGGATCAAATTATAAAGTATGTGGTTAAAAGCCCAAAAAGTACTTATAATTGGACTCGATATGGAAGAGGCCCAAAAGGCCCTTATGTTAATCGGGTGGACGACTAACCCTGGTTAATATTAACTGGGGCTCCCGCCACCTATACTCCTAATTAGACAAGGAGTTCATTTTTCTATTTGAAATAAACTTCTACAATTCAACAAGGGTTCTAGTTGCTCTTCCTATAAATAGATGGCATAATAGTGCAATTATCACAACTTTGAGAGATTGTTACTTTGCCAAAAAAAATAGAGAGAATTTGTTATCAACTATTAAATATATTTTTTTAGAATAACAATTCTATCAATTTCTATTAAAGAAGAGAGAATTTTATTTTTCACCCCAAAAAGAAAAAGAAAACTTTTTTTAATTCTGTGTTTTGATTCAATTGGTTCAATCCCACACTCGAAGCAGTTCGTGGTACAAGAATACCGGAGAAGATCGTTTAATTGAAAGCTGAAAAACATCAAGGATCTGCTTATCCGAAAACACGGGTATGATTTTAGTCTGAGGTTTATTACTATAAATATCACAAACTAGGTCGGTTTGCAAATTTTTAATTTTCTGTTGTATAAGAAAATCATTTTCAAATTTGATTTTTTCCAGCATGGATTCCATAAACATATAATCGAGTATACAAATGTATAGACATTTAACATTACTACAGATCATACCCGTAGATTCTTTCTTCTATAGTTGTCCTTACGGACTCTTATGGAAATACTTCCTTGAGAGATAATCCTTCCGGACTTATGAAAGAAGACCCATAAAAATTCCTATAGCACGTCTTGCATTGACAAATACATATAACCAAATGAGATAGATCTTGGTGAATGGTCCTTTCTGCGGATTACTATTAGTAGCTTGTCCTAACAGACTCAAATTTGTCATTCAATCCTTGTGGATTCATGCTTTAGACACATGTATGTCAATCCATAATTGCAAAACATATCGGTGGATTCATAATAGAAAACCCCAATAGAGAGATGGGTTCATAGATGATTATCCATACTACGTATACATATACATTTCGCCTAGTGCCTTAGATGATTACATGATTGAATAAGCATCTCTCCTATTATGGATTAATAAAGAAAATAAACTCATATCAATCAAGTAGACGATTCTAGAGGATTTTCTTATCTTACATACTATACGGATAAACAGATAGCTCGTACCTTTGGATTTGTGCATAGAAATAGATTACAAGTAAACGAACTCATTATTGGTGCACTTATAAAAGTGGATCCAATACGTGTGGAAACATAGATACGAACATATTCACAGATTCATATACAAAAATTATCTCTATAACACCCCAGGTTTGGCGGGTCTAAGGTTTTTGTGTATAGCAGTAAAATAGCTTGTCTAGCGAAGTGTAATCTGCCCAATTTCATATTTTGGTGTATACGTGTAGGCGTATAGTAGTAAAATAGTCTGTTTGGCAAAGTGTAATCTGCCCAATTTCATGTTGTGGCGTATATGTAATATCCTGGATTATGGGTTATGCATTAATACTAAATTAGATGAGGTAGCATGCTTATGAATATTCTGAGTGTGTTCTATGAATTTTGGTGAACCTTAGTGTAGTTAAATGCCTTAGAAACTATTAGATTTAAAGTTTAGAAAAGGGAGCTAGGACTGATAGGTCTTAAGAAAAATTGTAAGGGGAATACGACACAGATATAGGCTTGTCTAAGTGGCTTGGAGGCGCCACTTAAAGCCCAGGTAAGTGACGTCATATGCAGTGCAATAAGGTCTTGAGTTCGAGCCTCAAGGAAAGCAATAAGGGAATTTTTATTTTTTGGCAATGGGAAGGTGATGGACGGCATTAAGGAACTAAAGGGAGGAGTTTAATCCTTTTTAAAATTCGGCTAAATAAGTGGATAAATGAGGATTTATTTTGAATAGATAAAAGAGAGAAAAGAGGAGAAAAGTGAGGAAGTTGATTAAGAGATGTGTGTGGCCGGCCTAGGGACTCTTTTGAAGTAATTTCGGCTAAGCTAGTAAAAGGGAATAGCCGAATATCATTCAATACTTTTTGCCTCTCTTTCAAACACTCTTTTCTCTCCAAGCTATCATATTCTTCTTCTTTTTTTTTTCTTTTTATCCGTTCTAGCCGAAATTTCCTTTCCCCTATTTTCACCATTGCCGTAACCCTTAAAGGCTTCATACCTTTTCTTTTGTGACTCTTGTGGAAGCCGAATCCATAACCTCTTGCTACCATTTTCTAGAACCGAATATACAAAGTACTCCTAGCCGATTCTTCATCAAGCCTCAAAGCCGAATATCTCTATGGTGACAGATGTAGGTGCTGTCGACTTCCTCAATAGGGGTAATATCTAATTTGATTTCTATTCTTTTAGGCTTGTCGAAATCTAAAGACTAATTCCTATTATTATTCTTTGACCGAAATTTTAAAGAGAGATTTCGGGATTCTGTTACTGTCGACTACAAAGGAGGAATCTTTCGGGACTTAAGAGATCTAAGGTAAGTCATGGATGATATTCGGCCATAGGCCATTCTTATGTGATTAAATGTTAGAATTCAATCTAACATAGTACCTGTAGGGGTTTCGACAGATACCAAGAGTGATTAGCAATTTCGGGATTTCAAGTCACAAGGTAAGTACATATGTACATTCGACCAAGGCCATATCTGGTAACATAGATCTATTTCGTGTTTACTTAAAAGCTGAAAACTAACTGGGTCAAGTGATTTAGTATAGGCCGATTGAATAAGGGGAGCATCACAAGGTTTCGTGATTTGATTAGTAATCAAATCGCGAAGAAGAAGGGAAGTAGGGATCTAAGTAGTAGACGGGGTTTTTCGAAATCGATGAATCAATAAATATATCAGGTGTGTACCTCACACTGAATCTTAATAGATTTATGGCTCTAATTTATTATATGTGTTAATATGAAAGTATAAGAATATGGCTAAGGTACCATGCAATGGTACAAGTACCCAGGTACGTTACTTTAACCTTAAGTTAATAAGTGGTATGCATGGTGGAATATGGTACATGTGTAGATAATGATAAGAATGTGAAATAAGGCCTATGGCATGAGATTGCATGATATGAATGATATATGGGGCATATGGGATATTATGAAAGGGGAAGTGAATGTGGTGACTTATGTCACGATATCTGAATGTGGTGACTTCGGTCATATTATCTGAAAGTGGTGTCTCATGACACAAAATATTATCTGGTGGCTATGCCACGAATTTTATAAGAGCAATGAGCATGTCGACTGCAGCGACTGCCTTCGATGGTGTGTAGCGGTTCGAGGGTTGACTTAGTAGTCCCCACGGTGTGATGGTTGGTACGGGTGATGTGTAGCGGATGGCTATCTAGGTTTGGGTTCGGGTTGCATCATATTATTTGAATGCTATATGTACATGTATGATTTGATATGCTTAAATTTGTTACGACTTAGTGTTGGATGTACACATTGAGTCTGTTTGACTCACCCCATTGTGGGAATATTTTTCAGGTGACGAACAGTGATGGACCGGGTCGGCAGAAGCTTAGTGGTGGCCATGCCCAATTCAAAGTTTTTATTTGACTTTGGACTTT
This sequence comes from Gossypium bickii, assembly GCA_025503065.1. NCBI lineage: Eukaryota > Viridiplantae > Streptophyta > Magnoliopsida > Malvales > Malvaceae > Gossypium > Gossypium bickii. The sequence continues at coordinate 44,045,215 of CP106720.1, forward strand.
CTTTTAATTATTTAAGTATTTTGATTTGTTTCAGAAATTGATTTGATGTGATAAGGCCATAGTATGAACTGTTTTTATGCATGCATTTTTAATTCTTTTATTACGATATGATTAATGTTAAATCGAGGTTAAAACAATTTTATAAAAATAAATCTTTAAATGTTTTGATACTTAAATTCGACTGATTCTCAATTTAAAGGTAAAGATCTTTAAAACAAAACCGGCATGTCTTTCAATATAAAAACAAAGTCTCAATAAATCACTGTTTTCAAAATTAACAAAGTTTTCAATTGAACCCAACATAAGCAACTTTCTCTTCAAAACCATCCGAATTTTCCAAAGAAATCAAAAAAGTTTTGAACCGTTTAATTCAAGGAACATACCAGATCCGGTCAAGGCTCGTGGGCCGGGTTTAGGGTGTTTCAGCTTGGTATCAGAGCCCAATTTTAAACTCTGGGCCTTGGGTTTAAAGCCCACAATGTTTTTAAAATAAGGCCCAAACAAGTTTTGAGAAAAACGTTTCTGAAAAAAAAGCAGGTTTTCAGGCATGGCACCCAAGTCTCCGACCCGAAGTCCACCAGATAAGTACCCCTATTCATTTGTGTGAATTATAGTATGACTTGTAGAAGGGTAGAAATGGAACGTAGATTAGTATATTAAGTACTTGAACCCTAGGACTAGTTTACCCCCAACAAATACATAAGACTTAAATGCCTAACTAAACCAACCTGTGGCTAAGTCGCCGAGTTAGGGTGTGGCAACCTTTGTGCGCATGTCTAGGATTGGATCCGGAAGAGCCTGGTACTTAAGCAGTCCTAGTGACTCACCTCCTTTTCGCTGGAATCTTACCTGGCGCGTAGCTTCGGTTCACCCTAACCAAGAGGACTCAGCCACAGGCTAAACTCAGTGACTAAAACCCGAAAGGGACTAGCCGTATTTTCATGAAAACCCTAGTTTTAAAATCACCCAAATTACCCCTTTAGATTGTAGCAAAACCTAGTTTGAAAAAAAAAATTCAAAATATTTTCGATGTACAAAATTACTAAAATACCCCTAGTGGTAAAATTACAAAAATGCCCTTGGTTTTCTAAAATTACCATATTACCCCCCGATTTCAATAACATTTTCTGATTTTGCAAAAATGTCCAAAAACCTTATCTTTGCGAAATACCAAGACACCTTGATTTGGAAAATTTACGAAATTACCCCTGATTTACAAAATTACCAAAACGAACCCCGATTTCTAAAATTTCTGCAACAACATCGATTTGGAAAACAAATTCTCAAAAGAACCCCAAGTTTTACAAATTATGACACATCTTTGATTTCTAGAGATTTTTCAAATTGACCCCGATTTATTACTAAAATACCCCTGTATGACAAATTACGAAAATACCCCTGGGATAGGAATAAGACAAAGATGTTAGGGTAATGAATGTGTGTGGTAGATACTACTAAATAAATGTCTGAATGAATGTGCTCCTCTGAATTAGGATAGAGAACTTGAACGAAAACTTTGATTGATCGAAAGAACTGCTATTAAACTCCTTTCATAAAATTTCTTTGCGAAGGAACATATACTAATGCATAAAAATTTCTTAATCAGATTAAAACGCGAACGTAGACATGAGCTCTAGGGGACGCGGTCGTAACGTGCGAGGACGCGGTAGAGGTAGGATGACCATATCGGAACCCGTTAGGTCAAGTCAAGGGTCTGATATTGAGGTACCACCGCCACCACCACCACCACCGCTTGGTGTGGAAAAAGAAGATCGAGACGGGGATGATCTTTGTATCGCAGTCAGTCGTGCTCGCGAGTCCTGAATATGGTGGCTGGAGCAGGTGGAAATATGGGAGCTCGAAAATCTGTATGAGCTAATGGAGCTGAGGTGTTCGGTGGAGTATCTGGTGTAGCACCCAGTACGGCTGAATATTGGTTGGCGGCAATCGAGCGAATTATGGATGAGCTCGATCTGACCCCTGAGGAGAAATTGAAAGGAATGGTGGCACTGCTACGTGATGAAGCCTATCAATGGTGGCTCACAGTTAGGGGTGGTGCCACAGTTGAGGATTTGACCTGGGAGTATGTTAAGGCCGCGTATCAGAAGAAGTATGTTGGCACGCGTTACACTGATGCGCAGATGAAAGCATTTCTAGGGCTGGTGCAAGGGAATAAGTTCGTAGCAGAGTATGAAGCTGAATTTCTGAGGTTGAGTCGGTATGCTCGAGGAGTAGTAGCTACGGAGCATGAGCGATGTGTCCATTTTGAGGACGGACTAAGGGATGACCTAAGGTTGTTGATAGCTCCACATCAGGAGCGGGAGTTTTCTGCGTTAGTAGAGAAGGCTAAGGTGGCTGAAGGGATTAAGGATTCAGTAAGGTAGAATACGGATCGGAATAGGCCAAAAAGAGGTTTTGGATCGTCAGGATCATCTAGGAATGTTCAAAAGAGGCCTAGAGTTGATGGGCCGCAAGGTCAGCAAGCTGCTATAGGAAGGCAGTATCGTACTTGTGATCAGTGTGGGAAGAAGCACTTAGGTGAGTGTTGGAATAAGACGGGAGGATGCTTTAAGTGTGGATCTAAGGATCACATGATTAAGGACTGTCCTGTGAAATCGGATGGGAATCGACCAAACAGTCGTCGAATATTAATCAGCCGGTAGAAGTGGACGGCCAGACCTCGGCCGAGGTCATGGTCCGAATGGCGAGAGGTATAATCTTTGGTAGAGGACGTGGAATACCTGGCAGAGGTGTTGGTAATACTGAGGCTAGACAGTCGGGTCTGGTTTATGCGGTTCGCCGGAGGGAGGATGGTGACGCACCGGACGTCATAACCGGTACGTTCCTTATTTTTGGTAAACCTTATGTTGCTCTGATTGATGTGGGCTTGACCCATTCTTATGTTGCATGTAGAATAGTTGAAACCCTAGGCATAGCCTCTGAACTTTCTGCTAGGTAGATGACTGTAGTAAGCCCACTAGGTCAAACTGTAGTGGTGAATAAAATCTTTCGGAGTGTACCTCTAGAGATTCAGGGAGTGAACTTTCCTGCCGACTTAATGGAACTACCCTTCGGAGAATTCGATCTCATACTCGGCATGGATTGGCTAGTGGAACATCAGGCTATGTTGGATTGTACAGCCAAGCGAATGGAATTAAGGACCCCAGAGGATGAAGTGATAGATATGATCAGAGAAAGAAGAAACTACTTGTCTAATGTAGTTTCAGCACTTAAGGCTATAAAGATGGTTCGGAAAGGGTGCGAGGCTTTCTTGACTTTTGTTAGTGCAGTGGATGCTAAGGAAGGGGGAGTTAGTGGAGTAAGGATAGTAAGGGACTTCGAAGATGTGTTCCCAGAGGAATTACCCGGAATACCCCCGGATAGGGAGGTGGAATTTGGGATTGACTTGCTACCAGGAACAGCTCCTGTGTCAATTGCCCCATACAGAATGGCACCAAAGGAGTTGGTTGAGCTCAAGGCTCAGATTCAGGAGTTGCTTGATCGTGGGTTTATCTGACCCAGTGTGTCTCCGTGGGGAGCACCGGTCTTGTTTGTGAAGAAGAAGGACGGAATTATGCATATGTGCATAGATTATCGTCAGCTGAATAAGCTCACCATCAAGAACGAGTATCCTTTGCCAAGGATTGATGACTTGTTCGATCAGCTTAAGGGGGCAGTAGTATTCTCAAAGATCGACTTAAGGTCTGGGTACCATCAGTTGAAGGTGAAGAAGGCGGATATCCATAAGACGGTTTTCCGAACAAGATATGGGCACTATGAGTTCTTAGTAATGCCGTTTGGGTTGACGAATGCCCCAGCCGCGTTCATGGATATGATGAACCGGGTCTTTCAACCCTACTTGGATAGGTTCGTCGTTGTGTTCATCAACGACATCCTAGTGTACTCCAAGTCTGAGGAGGAACATGATGAGCATCTCCGAGTTGTGTTGCAAGTGTTGAGGGAGAAACAGCTCTATGCCAAATTCAGCAAGTGTGAATTTTGGCTTAAAGAAGTTGCATTCTTAGGACATGTGGTGTCTGCTGAAGGAATAAGGGTGTATCCTAGGAAGACTGAGGCAGTGTTGGATTGGAAACCACCTAGGTCTGTGGCGGAGGTTTGCAGTTTCTTGGGATTGGCAGGCTATTACAGAAGGTTTGTAGAAGGGTTCTCATCAATAGCCGCGCCGTTGATGAAGTTGTTGAGGAAGGAAGTGCCCTTCGTATGGACAAATAAGCAACAGGAAAGCTTTGAGAAGCTTAAGAGGGTTTTGACTGAAGCACCGGTATTAATTCAGCCTGAGGCAGGCAAGGATTTTGTGGTGTACTGTGACGCCTCTCATACAGGATTGGGATGCGTTTTGATGCAGGACAGAAAAGTAGTCGCTTATGCGTCTCGACAATTAAGGCCACATGAGGTTAACTATCCGACTCACGATTTGGAATTGGCGGCAGTGGTCTTTGCTCTCAAGTTATGGAGGCACTATCTCTATGGAGAAAAGTTAGTGATCTACACAGGCCACAAGAGTTTTAAGTATCTGTTGACTCAGAAGGAGTTAAACTTGAGACAGCGAAGGTGGGTGGAATTATTGAAGGACTATGATTGTTCCATTGAATATCATCCGGGCAAGGCGAATGTAGTAGCAGATGCCCTAAGTCAGAAAGTGGTGTCGGATCTGAGGGCAATGTTCGCACATCTGAGTTTGTATGACGATGGAAGTTTGTTGGCAGAGTTGCAAGTCAAACCGACGTGGTTGAGTGAGGTAAAAGAGGGACAGTTGACTGATGAGGATCTAAGTGCTAAGATGCTGTAAGTCTAGAACGGTGGTTTAGAGGATTACAGTATATCCAGTAATGAAGTATTATGTTTCAAGGGTAAGGTCTGTATGCCGAGGAATGAGGAACTTAGGCGGAGAATTCTTCAGGAATCGCATAGTAGCCCTTATGCTATACATCCTGGAGGTGCTAAGTTGTACAGGGATTTAAGGGAACAATTTTGGTTGCCTAGTCTGAACAGGGAAGTTATAGAATTTGTTGGCAAATGCTTAACTTGTCAGCAAGTTAAGGCTGAACACCAAGTTCCGTTAGGGTTACTTCAACCAATAATAATTCCGCAGTGGAAGTGGGAGAGAATCACCATGGACTTCGTTAGTGGGCTTCCCCTTACGCCTACTAAAAAGGACTCGGTATGGGTAATAGTAGATCGGTTAACAAAGTCCGTGCATTTCATTCCAGTGCGAGTTGATTACTCATTGCAAAAATTGGCGAAATTGTATGTGGCAGAGATTGTAAGGCTGCATAGAGTGCCAGTGTCGATCATCTCAAACAGAGACCCAAGGTTCACGTCTCGATTTTGGAAAGCATTTCATCAGGCTTTAGGCACCAAGTTAGACTTCACTACGGCATTTCATCCACAGTCGGACGGGCAGTCTGAACGAGTGATCCAAGTGTTAGAAGATATGTTGAGGAGCTGTGTATTGGACTTCAGAGGAAGTTGGAAGGAATATTTGCCTTTAGCAGAGTTTGCCTACAACAATAGCTATCAGGCTAGTATTCGGATGGCACCGTATGAAGCGTTGTATGGCCGGAAGTGTCGAACTCCTACGTGTTGGACAGAATTAGGGGAACGTCGAGTTTTGGGTCCAGAGATTGTGGCAAAATCCGAAGAGAAGGTTGAGATAATTCGTGCACGGTTGAAGGAAGCATCGGATAGGCAGAAGTCGTGTGCAGATCTCAAGCGGAAGGAGATAGAATTTGATGTGGGAGATAAAGTATTTCTTAAAATGTCGCCATGGAAGAAAGTGATGAGACTTGGTCGCAAAGGGAAGTTAAGTCCAAGATTTATAGGACCCTATCGAGTATTGAAGCGAGTTGGACCAGTGGCATACCAGTTAGAGTTGCCTTCGGAATTAAAGCAGATGCATGACGTATTTCATGTTTCTATGCTACGTCGTTATCGATCGGATCCATCTCATGTAGTTCCGGTGGAAGAGGTGGAGCTAAGGCCAGATCTATCATACGAAGAAGAGCCAATTCAGATCTTGGAATGAGATGTGAAAGTGTTACGGAGGAAGTCGGTTCCTCTAGTCAAAGTGTTATGGTGCAATCATGGATCGGAGGAAGCTTCGTGGGAGCCAGAAGAGGCAATGCGACAGCAATACCCTCACTTATTTCAGTCAGGTAATTTCGAGGACAAAATTATTTTAAGGGGGTAGAACTGTAATATCCTAGATTATGGCTTATGCATTAATACTAAATTAGATGAGGTAGCATGCTTATGAATATTCTGAGTGTGTTCTATGAATTTTGGTGAACCTTAGTGTGTAGTTAAATGCCTTAAAAACTATTAGATTTAAAGTTTAGAAAAGGGAGCTAGGCCTGATAGGTCTTAAGAAAAATTGTAAGGGGAATATGACACAGATATGGGCTTGTCTAAGTGGCTTGGAGGCGCCACTTAAAGCCCAGGTAAGTGACGCTATATGCAGTGCAATAAGGTCTTGAGTTCGAGCTTCAAGGAAAGCAATAAGGGAATTTTTATTTTTTTGGCAATGGGAAGGTGATGGACGGTATTAAGGAACTAAAGGGAGGAGTTTAATCTTTTTTAATATTCGGCTAAATAGGTGGATAAATGAGGATTTATTTTGAATAGATAAAAGAGAGAAAAGAGGAGAAAAGTGAGGAAGTTGATTAAGAGATGTGTGTGGCCGGCCTAGGGACTCTTTTGAAGTAATTTCGGCTAAGCTAGTAAAAGGGAATAGCCGAATATCATTCAATACTTTTTGCCTCTCTTTCAAACACTCTTTTCTCTCCAAGCTATCATATTCTTCTTCTTTTTTTTTCTTTTTATCTGTTCTAGCCGAAATTTCCTTTCCCCTATTTTCACCATTGCCGTAACCCCTAAAAGTTTCATACCTCTTCTTTTGTGACTCTTGTGGAAGCCGAATCCATAACCCCTTGCTACCCTTTTCTAGAACTGAATATACAAGGTACTCCTAGCTGATTCTTCATCAAGCCTCAAAGCCAAATATCTCTGTGGTGACAGATATAGGTGCTGTCGACTTCCTCAGTAGGGGTAAGATCTAATTTGATTTCTATTCTTTTAGGCTTGTCGAAATCTAAAGACTAATTCCTATTATTCTTTGACTGAAATTTTAAAGAGAGATTTCGGGATTCTGTTACTGTCGACTACAAAGGATGATATTCGGTAAGTCATGGATGATATTCGGCCATAGGCCATTCTTATGTGATTAAATGTTAGAATTCAATCTAACATAGTACCTGTAGGGGTTTCGACAGATACCAATAGTGATTAGCAATTTCGGGATTTCAAGTCACAAGGTAAGTACATATGTACATTCGACCAAGGCCATATCTGATAACATGGATCTATTTCGTGTTTACTTAAAAGCTGAAAACTAACCGGGTCAAGTGATTTAGTATTGGCCGATTGAATAAGGGGAGCATCACAAGGTTTTAGGATTTGATTAGTAATCAAATCGGCAGCAAGGAAGTAGGGATCTAAGTAGTAGATCGGGTTTTTCGAGAAATCAGTGAATCAATAAATATATCAGGTGTGTACCCCACACTGAATCTTAATAGATTTATGGCTCTAATTTATTATATGTGTTAATATGAAAGTATAAGAATATGGCTAAGGTACCATGCAATGGTACAAGTACCCAGGTACGTTACTTTAACCTTAAGTTAATAAGTGGTATGCATGGTGGAATATGGTACATGTGTAGATAATGATAAGAATGTGAAATAAGGCCTATGGCATGAGATTGCATGATATGAATGATATATGGGGCATATGGGATATTATGAAAGGGGAAGTGAATGTGGTGACTTATGTCACGATATCTGAATGTGGTGACTTCGGTCACATTATCTGAAAGTGGTGTCTCATGACACAAAATATTATCTGGTGGCTAGGCCACGAATTTTATAAGGGCGATGAGCACGTCGACTGCAGCGACTGCCTTCGATGGTGTGTAGCGGTTGGAGGGTTGACTTAGTAGTCCCCACGGTGTGATGGTTGGTACGGGTGATGTGTAGCGGATGGCTATCTAGGTTTGGGTTCGGGTTGCATCATATTATTTGAATGCTATATGTACATGTATGATTTGATATGCTTAAATTTGTTACGACTTAGTGTTGGATGTACACATTGAGTCTGTTTGACTCACCCCGTTGTGGGAATATTTTTCAGGTGACGAACAGTGATGGACCGGGTCGGCAGAAGCTTAGTGGTGGCCATGCCCAATTCAAAATTTTTATTTGACTTTGGACTTTCTTTTAATTATTTAAGTATTTTGATTTGTTTCGGAAATTGATTTGATGTAATAAGGCCATAGTATGAACTGTTTTTATGCGTGCATTTTTAATTCTTTTATTACGATATGATTAATGTTAAATCGAGGTTAAAACAATTTTATAAAAATAAATCTTTAAATGTTTTGATACTTAAATTCGACTGATTCTCAATTTAAAGGTAAAGATCTTTAAAACAAAACCGGCATGTCTTTCAATATAAAAACAAAGTCTCAATAAATCACTGGTTTCAAAATTAACAAAGTTTTCAATTGAACCCAACATAAGCAACTTTCTCTTCAAAACCATCCGAATTTTCCAAAGAAATCAAAAAAGTTTTGAACCGTTTAATTCAAGGAACATACCAGATCCAGTCAAGGCTCGTGGGCCGGGTTTGGGGTGTTTCAGTATACGTGTGGGCATATAGTAACCGCCACATAAGTAAGGATTTTATAAGGAGAAGTCTGTGTTACGCCATAAAATGGTAAGTATGGTATGAGTTTTTGCCAAAGGTATAGTACGACTTGTTTGGCTAGAGTGTTATTCTAGTTAAATTATAAGTAATCTAGTTAAAAATCAACTAGATAGCCTAGCCTGATAATTGTGAATGCAGGGTACTTATTTGTGTTTCTCTTAGATACTGTAAACCATTAAGAAGGCAAATTCTGAAATGTGTGACACTTGTTAAGTTCCACCAAGTAGGTTGGGTCATATATATATGTGTGTGATGGATTCTAAAAGAGGTTCTTATTCCTTACATGTTGTGTAACACCCTTTACCCATGTTTGACGCTGGAATAGTGTATGAGGTATTACCAAACAATAACACAAACATTCATGCAAAACCGGGCCATAAAATTTCTTTCAATCTAAAAACTTTTATATTCAATCATTAAGTCCCTAAAATGGGCCTACGATGCCCAAAACATACTTTGGGAACAGTCCGAGACCAAACCGAGAACTTTAGAAAATTTACATAAAAATTGGGCACACGTCCGTGTCGGCAGGCCGTGTGGTCGCACACGTCCATGTCCCCAGCCTGTGTAGATTTTTTTCATTTTGAACCTCCAGGGGTTTTCACACGGTCGAGCACACACCTGTGTCCTAGGCCGTGACCTTTACACGGCCGAGACACACGCCCGTGTCTCTACCCGTGTGTAAAAAACCTGGGTATTCTGTTTATGATGTCAACACACATTTTAGGTTACATGGCCAAGGCACACGCCCGTGTGATTGCCAGTGTGACGAACTTGATTTTTCGCAAATTAAGTGCAGGGGACACACGGCCAGGCTACACGCCCATAAGGCAGATCGTGTGTCATACACGGCTTAGACACACGCCCGTGTGTCTACCCGTATGGACAATTATAAGGCTATTTACCAAGCCTTTTTCCACTCTAAAAAAAAACATCCACGCTTATATCATTTCCAACCAAACTTAACATTCTATTATTAGACACCTATTTGTCCATATTAAGAGCATTCATGCACCATTTAATAACCATACTCATCAAGTATAACCACACTTATACTTAGCCATCACACATGCACCTACACAACCATTATACTTAGCCATCACACGTGCACCTACACAACCATTCACATGTCGCACTTCCCACACTTCAATTTCATGCTATCATTCATTCCCACTTAGACAAGAAAACTCATTCATGAAAGGCCTCATCATAGACTTATAACACAATCAATATTAGCCACATCACATGGCCTTATGCAAAATTATATATCAAATGACATAGGCCACATTCTTGGCCAAACAATTATGACACTTACAAAATAACCAAATTCCTATACATGCCATAATTCAGTGTAAATCTCAATATACCAAAATGTGTGGGTAGTATGGATGATCCTCTGACGATCTCTATATCCCGAGCTAGCTTGGTGACTCTATAAAACAAGGGAAAAGAGAAGGGAGTAAGCTTTAAGCTTAGTAAGTCTATACGTAAATAATGAACACCATACCACATACTTATCAATCAAGAACATTACATATTAATCAAGAACAATTCAAATACTTGTAGTTGCACTTACTCATTTCAAACCTTACCACATTCTAGTTACATATCATAGACATTGCTCACAATTACATGCACTTATAACCCTGCACTTGTCACCATATTATCATTCCAATTTCACTTAGTCAAATTTTTCCCGATGAACACTTCGGAATAATACTAGATACAAGGTGGTTTGGCACATAGCCCACCAATAATCACATATACACGGTGATATCGCACACAGCCCTCCAATAATAATAAACACGGTGGTATCACACACAGTCCACCAATAATTCATATTCACAGTGGTATCACACACAGCCCACCAATAATTACAATTAAACAGTGTTCGTCCGTATCCTTTTTCTATCCGAAGGTTCTTCCAGGAATTTCTTCACTTTTCATCATTTTAATAAGTATCAATAATATTCACTCACATTTCACATAATACATTAATATGTAAAAACATAAATAAAAAGGATGTATCATTTACATATAAACTTACCTCGATATAAAATGTGTTAATTTGCAATTTAGTTTGAAACCTTGCCTTTTCCTCGGTCAAGGTTGATTCCACGTTCTTCTTAATCTATAATGACATATTTAGCTTATTTAATATACACATTACTCAAATCAGTCCAAAATCTTCCTATGGAAAAATTTACAATTTAGCCCCTACTTTCTCAATTTTTACACTTTAGCCCCTAGACTCGTAAAATGAAATGTGTTCATTTTTGCTGATTCATATTCTCTCATACAGCAGCCCACAATTTTAACTATTTTACATTTTATACCCATATTGTTTCATCTTTTGCAAATAAGTCCTTTTTATCAATTTCACCAAAAATCATCTAACAAAAGTTGTTTATCACACTTCAAATTTTCATATTCTACCACTAGACATCAAAATACATGTATGTCATCCATGGGTAAAATTTTAAACACAAACTCTAGCTCAAAATAGTTGTAGAAATAGCTAGATCGAGATACGAGGATTTCAAAAATACGAAGAACATAAAAAATGGGGCTAGGAGGTACTTACAATCAAGCTTGGAAGTGAAACAAAACCCTAGCTATGGCTCTTTGCAAATTTCAGCACTTAGGAAAGATGATGGACACCAATTTTGACTTTTTCCCCTTTTTATTAATTTATTAACTAAATGACCAAAATGCCCTTAAGGCCCTTCCTTGATATTTTTCCCTTCCATGTCCATTTTTGTCCATCATGAGATACAATGGTCTAATAAGGACCTCTAATAAATTTTCTAATGCTATCTCATACTTAAAACTTCTAAAATCTCATATTTTTCAATTTTTTGCAATTTAGTCCTAAAAGATAAATTAGTTACTAAATCATAAAATTTCTTCATGAAATTTTCACACAATCCTGCAAACATGTTATCGACCTCATAAAAACCATAAAACATATATTTCTACTTCGAATTGTGGTCTTGCAACCACTATTCTGACTAGGCCCTAAATCGGGCTGCTACATGTTGTTCTATGATTCTTTTTCTTAAATAAAATGGTATCTCTTCTTTCTTAAGCTAGAAGCTATGATTTTGAGTTTAATAAATGGCTATTCCATCTTCAATGGTTGTTTTTGGTTCGAGAGGGATGTCTGAGCCTAAAGCTTAAAATTGCAATAGATGAGAGAATCAGGTGAATCTCCATCCTGACTCTTTTATATGAACTGTTCAAATAAGAAGTATAAATATATATACACGTACATAAATAAGGTGATGATGTCTACAAAAAATGGTAAGGGTATGAGTGTAGTAAAGATGAGACATGTGTCATAATAATGTGTATAAAATTTTGTTAAAAAAAATGATGTTTGATAAGCATGCAGGTAAAATCTAGAATACGGGGTGTATGAGACAGCAATCAAGTGATTATCTTGGTAAGTTGATGCTAAGTTAATGTTTCATTGTGAAGCCTCTAATAGAGGTAGTTATATTGCTAACCAGACTGGCGTGTCATAGATTGAAAACAAGCGTAGGACCATGAGGTAGAGGCCCATGGAAGTTTGGTATAATTTGGAACCATTCATGGTGTAGCCTCCAGAAAGATGAAACTGGATTGGAAGAACACGATACTTGAATATGTGTAAGACCATGTGGTTAAGACCCATGGCATGATATGATATGTCTGTATGTATTGCTCATGGCATAGCCTTCAATAATGTGTAAATCAAAATGAAAGATCACGATACATGAAATTCTACATAAGTCCATGAGGGAGAAGCCCATGGCATCCTCTGTGAATTCCGTCGGGACAATAAACACGAGATTTTGTACAATGCCTTTATGGCGTGTTCTGTTTGGCCCTTGTGGCATGACCTGTCATGTATGTCTAGGAAGATGTGTATATCTACTTTTATGGTAAATTATGGAAAAATTTTGTTAGTTCTATAATAATGTATGGTTATGATAAGATATTGATATGCTCAGGATTAAGGGTTGAGCAAGATCTGTGAAATAATTGAATAAGTTTTGAAAAGAACTGTGTATCTGTATGTTAATAAAGGTATCCGCCATGATGGTCTGATAATGTTGGATATAGATAAATTTGTATCTATGTGTGACATACGAAATTTTCATTGTGGGTACGTTTGTGTTATGAAATGGTTGAATTAGAGTTATCTGGAATCTATCATACTTGGGTGGTATAATGACTTCGTCTGAAATCATATAAAATCTGATTATTGATTATTTTGAGCATCTGGGGATCTGGAGTAAAATGGCATGGAAGTCATCTAATTAATTTACGTAGTATATTATCAGTATGGGTTATATGGCATTGATTCATCTTATGATTTGATTAATAGTTTGATGGTACTCAGATCTGCATATGTCTTCGCCAAAATGTATAAGTATCCACCCATGAATTACATTTGTGATCAACTGTTTTAAGATAAGTACAAGTATTAGGATGTGGTCTGTATGAAATGGATTCTGAACGTATGTTCTACTAAGAATTAGTTATGCAAACAAGAGAATTAAGAAATGCCTAAAAGAATCTTCAGTTAGTCAGATAAGAAAGAATCGGTATGTAAGGGTATAATAATTGGTGTATATGTGTGTATCAAAACTGAAATGGTATTCGCCTAATATAAGTAGTTCAAAATGATGATTGACACGTAAATGTTCTTCCAAGAATATAAAGTATCCACTAAGGTCTGATGTGATTAAGCTCACTAAGTACTCTTGTACTCATAAGGTTTGTTATTGTTTTTAGGTGTTCGGAAAAAGATTGTGCCAGGAGGGATAATGTCAGGAGTACACCAGAGTAGCGACAAAGTGGGTCACTATGCATATAGTGGAAGTGTGGCGTAGTTAGGATACGTCATTTGTGTTAGTTGTTAACCAACTGCTATATTAGAATTATCTGTATCAAGACTGATGTAATAAGTTATTTTAAACACCTCATTTGTTTTTAGATGTTATGCTTTTCAATTAAATTAATAAATAAAATATAATAAATTAATAAAAAAATGTAAGTTGTTTTCTTTATTTGTTCAGTATTGTGTGTATTAACTCAATAGATCCGGACCGAGTGAATTGAGTCAGTTTGAGGGCGTTATAATCTCGCGAACATCCACTGGATCATGCCATATAGGCGAGTTTGGCAGACCTCCCTGCATCATGCCATGGTCATGGACTTGTATTTCACATATACGGCTTAAAGCCTTAGACTCCACAAAGTCTCGTACTACCCGTAAAGGGCTTTCATACACTGGTGCTCACCTTTCTCCTTACAGCCTGCCCGAACCTCCACAAATCCTCCTTATTAATTTGAACACATACATGTTCCCCCGCAAGACCGGGGTCATTCACCAAATATCAATTTGCATTCACATGCTATACTAGAGGAAAAACTTGTAACATATCATATTCTCCACTCCTCCCATCTCAATCACACTTCGACAGGCCTTCACTGTAATAGCCTGATTTTGGGCCTAGTCGGAACAGTGGTTTCGGAACCACAAATTTGACATAAGAAAATTTATTTTTTATTACATTTTTATGATCTACGATTTCACAAAGTGATTTCGTGAAAATTTCGTTCGAAATTTTCGACTTTGGGCACTCAATTTAGTCAAAAGGACTAAATTGTAAAAAGTGCAAAAGTTGAATTCTACATGTTAGAGGTGTACAATTGTTATGAAATTTAAAATTGGAGGTCCTTAAATGGTAATTAGACCATTGGTTAATTTGATGGACAAAAATAGACATGAAATAGGTGAAATAGAATTTTTTAAGTTAGGGGCATTTTGGTCATTTAGTAATTAAAATGAATTAAAAACAAAATTAAAAGCCAATTTTTGTCCATCTTCAACCCCATGGCCGAATTTCACAAGGGGAAACCATGGCTAGGGTTTTTCAAGCTTCCAAGCTCAATTGTAAGTCCGTTCTAGCCCTGTTTTTAATGATTTTTACGTTTTTGAAATCCTCATAACAGGATCTATCTATTTCTACCACTAATTCGAGATATGGTTAAACTCTAGGGTTTTGACCCATGATGAATATGTGTGTATTTTTTTGTTTAATGGTAGAGAACGCATGTTTATGGTTAGAGAAACGACTTTTACTAAGTGATTTTCGGTAAAAATGCCTAAAAGGACTAATTTGTAAAAGTTATGAAATTTGTCATAAATGTGTGAATTAGTGGAAATTGTGGGATGCTATAGTTATGAAAATGGTTTGGCTAGGCTTAAAATACAAGGAAACTGAATAAAAATCATTTTACGAGCCTAGGGGTAAAAGTGTAAATATGACAAAGTTTAGGGGTAAAAATGTAAATTTTGCCAAAATATGAATTTATGGTAATTTGAGTAGCAGGATTAATAAATGAGTTAAATGTGTTGTTATAGATCAAGAAAAATGAGATTCGGACTTAGAACAGGGGAAAAACAAAGAATATGACGAATAAGTCATTTTTACCTATTGTGCTACCGAGGTAAGTTTGTATGTAAATAATACATCATTTTTTATTTGTGTTTTAATATTTTGTTATATTGTATGAGATATGGTTGAATATGGAGTAATTATTTGATGTAAATTATGAATGGTGATTGATTATGGATGAATTGTTAAAATGTTGAAAAGTGAGAATTCTCGGTTGAACCTTCGGAATAGAAACAATACGAATGAGGTAGCTAGGTCACATGTGTGGTACTAAGTGTAGGCCACTATGTGTACAAGAGAGCTACAAGATGGTTTTAGGTCACATGTGTTGTACTAAGTGCAAGCTACTATGCGTACCCGATAGCTTCCATCACATGTGTGGTACTAAGTGCAAGCCACTATGTGTAAGTGATGGTTTTGGTCACATGTGTAGTACTAAGTGCAGGCTACTATGTGCACCAGATAGCTTTGGCTACAAGGGTGGTACTATGTGCAGGCCACCGTGTATCTATTATTATTCCAATGAGTTCAACGGGAAATTGACTAAGTGAAATTACATGTGATCATGTAACGACTAAGTGTAATTGAATATGACTATGTGATGAAAAAGTGCAGGTATAAGTGTGAAAATTTATGAACAATTTTCTCGATATTTGATCGAACCTTCAGTAAGATGAAATGGAGTAAGTGAAATTATAAAAGAGTAAATTTAGCAACAAAACAGTTTCGGACAGCAGCAGTCGTGTGACTTTGAAAAATCACCAAAAATTATGGAAATCTAATTAGAGGTTGAATAAGATATTAAATTAAATTTGAATTAGTCTATTTTCACATAAAATAAACGGTGTAAGCAAAATAATTTCATATTCTGAGATACTTGAATTTTTGTGAGACAGAGTTAGAATGATTTCGGAATCCCCTATTCTGACTTGGGAAAATCATTAAAAATTTTAAAACAATAATTATAGGTTATAATTTATATTATTAAAATAATTAGTCTATTTTCAAAATAAATAAATGAAAACATCATCCAAATCTCGTACGAGGAAATAATTAATTTTTAGTGAAGAAGAATCGGAACTGTTAGACAGAGGAACAGGAGTGACTTTAATGAATAAACTGTATTTATTGGCTAAACCAAAAATTCTTAAAATTTTATGGTAAGAAGATATGTGAGTCTAGTTTCAGGAAAAATTAATAGATCTTAATTTTGAGTTCTGTAGCTCAAGATATAAATAATTTTGTGACTATGACTCGAGTAGATAGCTTGAGATGAACATAAGTAAATAGTGAAATTTTATGCAATTATGATTGTATTACCTTGAGAACATATTGTGAGAATTAGTGAAAACATGTTAATAAATTGCTTATTATTTTCATATAGGCTTACTAAGTTATATAGCTTACCCCCTTCCTTTCCTTTTTCCTATAGTGTCACAGAGGCTAGCTAGGGTTGGAGATCGTCAGAAATTCTATCACACTATCAAGCTTTTGACTGGTAGCAATGCCTTCAAGTAATTTATGTCTATGGCATGTATAGGGACTTAGTCATTTTGTGTATGTGTTATTATGTTTTGGCAAAATGTATTGGCTTGTAATGGTTAAAGGTTATTATAGTATGTAGCCATGCTAATTGGCTTATATTGGCTAATTGATTGTAAGCCTATATATATTATTTATATGCCAATGTCTTATGATGTGAGCTGTGTTTGCATGATACATGATGAGTTGTGGGTTATGGTCTAAATACCTAATGGTTGAATGAGCTAGTAGTCTTGATGTCAAATGGATAAGTTTGGCTCAATGGTATGGTATGATAATTAGATATAATTATGCATGTATAAGAGTTGTTGAGGATGCATATTGAGTGTGGCCCTGTTTGAAGAAAAAATTTCTAAGTGTTGTGAACTTTTCCAAAGTTCTCGGTTCAGTCCTGAACCACTTCCAAAGCATGTTTTGGGCCTCGTAGGTCCATATTAGGGACTCTATGATTGAATATGAACATTTTTAAATTTGGATGGAAATTTGTGACTCGAAAATGATCAGTTATAGGTGATTAAGTTCGGTAATGCCTCATACCATATTTCGATGATGGATACGGGTAAGGGGTGTTACATTCACTAATCTGCATATCATTCATACGCATGCATTTCGTACACAAGTACCCAACCAATACTACGGTTCATGCACAACACACATTACACCAAACATTTCATCTACACCACATGGATAAACTGACAACCAGCCATGCATTTTCATATCAACACAACATGCATCACGATACATCACTATTCAATTGTAAAGTAACTCATCATTTACACAACATTCACTTAGACATACTCAGCACACAATACTGAAAATACATGAACAACCATTTAAGACTTGAGTTCTAGAACTCACCTAGAAGTTGACGCCAAATCAATCTACTTAGCTTTTCCTTTTTCTACTTGAGTCTCCTTAGTCAACAAAACATAACAACCATTTCAAAATTACAATGAAAACAATTCATCATCACAAGAACCATAATTTGTTTGCATGCAGAGACCATTTAAATTATTACCCGCAACCTTACCCAATACAGAACATAATTAATGGATTGACTGAAATCCTTAACTTTCTTCCTTTTTCTTAAATCCGTGAATACAGAAAGGTTAGGAAGCTTACTAGCTTGATAAATTCTCTGTTACTTATGCACAAACTTTAGCTTCTTTCCTCCATACAGACCACTCTTTAGTCTTTCTCTCTTACAACCAGACCAGTGAAGAAGACGAAGAAAGAACAGAAAAATGAAATAATAACATCAAAGAATAATGTCTTTCTTCCTTATATAATACTTACGCACTTCCTTCACCAATATCAATTCAATAGCCAAGTGTAGATATCCCTAATCATCCTATCTCCCTGTAACACCCCTTACCCGTGTTCGACTCCAGAACAGAGTATGAGGCATTACCGAATAGTACGAAACATTTACAGATTATTTAAACCATTTATCGCTCAAATATTAAAATTTATTGTAAAAGTTTCCTTTATCAGACCCTTAAGGTTCAAATCATGCATTGGGATTGGGTCAGGACTAAATCAAAATCGTATAAAATTTTTTTTTCGCAAAATCCTTAAGTTTATCTCATTTACAAGGTTCCCACGCCCGTGTGGCTCACATGGCCGAGCCTCTAGGGCGTATAACTCTCTGACTTGCATCTGTGGAGAAACTTGGGTCACACGGCCTTAGTACACGCCCGTGTTGCTTGGCCGTGTGGTAAAGTTAATTTTTCACAAATTATGCTATTTTTCAAGCCATATTTCTCACTCATTTGATCCTTATTCTTCACCACATTTAATTCATATAAAAACTAATTTATGATATTCAACTGAGCCTTATACTTAATACGATTTGTTAGTCGTACACTTCATATAAATAACAAGAAACGTATATGGGCTCAATTCTCATTAAATTTCTCTTGTACTTGTACTTTTCCATCCTATGTATTCATATAGCTTATAACAATCGCACCTCTGTTTTTCATATACATTTTTATAACAATTTGTCTTGGTTTCAAACTACTTCATATTTGAGTTTTACTTATCAAATCATTTGAAACATCATCTTTATACATATAGTGCACTTGAGATGCAAAAATTCTATAATTATGAATGAACACATTTATCAAACACATTCCATGTTTTTATATATTATAGTCTCATATTTCCATGTATCATTTACCATCATTTCCTCGTATTTTTGACAAATACATGTAACAACTTATAATCATGCAATTCACTATCTCTTCCTGCCAATTACAATTTAAATTGGCAACTCACTTATTGAGCCCAATTTCAATGTTCTCTAAAATCCATTAGGATGCATGTATCCATAAATAAATTCCATGTACAGATATCATCACATCATATTTTCACATACATTTACTTTCCATATTATGAACTCAAATAACACACACAAGACATACCAATACATTCCAAGTACATTTTCATAATATTTCATTTTGAATTTAGATTATGTCATTTTAGAACTCTTCTCATTAACTCATTCGTCAACCAAGTTCTATGTTCATGTATCATCAACTCATATTTCCTTATATCACATAATTCTATATAACACTTACCAACTTCGTCAAATTAGTGAACGTCTTACGAAATTGTTCTGCACCGGTATGCCTTGAATTTCACTGATAATCACTGATGCCATATCCCAGATATGGTCTTACACGGAAATCACTTGTCACTTGTAGCCGAAGCTACCACTATTCACTGATCAGGTAGCCGAGGCTACCACTTTTCACTGATCAGGTAGCCGAAACTACCACTTTTCACTGATCAGGTAGCGGGAGCTACCACTTTTCACCGATCGGTGGCGAGCTACAACTTTTCACCGATCGGTGGCCAAACTACCACTTTTCACCGATCGGTGGCGGGAGCTACCACTTTTCATCGATCGGTGGCCGAGCTACCACTTTTCATCGATCGTGTGCGGGAGCTACCACTTTTCACTTGATCGGTGGCCGGAGCTACCACTTTTCACCGATCGTGTGCCGAAACTACCACTTTTCACTTTCACTTGTCTTTGATCGGATAAGTGTAGCCGGCTATCACTTATCACTTGTTGCCATGGTTCAACCATTGTATTTTCAATCAATTCATGTTGTCACTGAACTGAAATGCTCAATTTGATCATCAATACATATGAAATAACACATAATGAAATTCATAAAATTAACAAATGATCACTAAAATTTAGCCATATAAACTCACAACTTCAATTTTTTGTATTATAACGATAATCATAATTTCATAATAAATATTCCAAATAAAACATTATATCAATTATAATTGAGCATGTAATCAATTTATACACAAGTCATTCATATATTATTTTCCCTCCTCCTCCTCTCCATCCACATCCTTAGTATAAACAACACACTTGTAAGTAACATTTTCTATAATTTTCACTATTTACTCATGTGAATATTCAAGCTGTCCATCCGTGTCATAGTCTCTACATTATTTTTATCTTGAGCTACAGAACTCCAAATTAAGATCCGTTAATTTTATTTGAAACTAGACTCACGTATCTTCTTACCATAATTTGTCCAGAATTTTTGGTGTGGCCAATTAGTACAGTTTATTTATCAAAGTCACCCCTGTTCTGCTGTCTGGCAGTTCTGACCCTTCTTCACTAAAAATTAATTATCTCTTTATACAAGATTCAGATGATGTTCACGTTTATTTCTATTGAAAATAGACTCATTCAGAATTCTAAAAATATAAATTATAACTCATAATTATTTTTTTACAATTTGTAGTGAATTTTTAAAGTAAGAACAGGGGATCACGAAGTTATTCTAAACCAGTCTTACAAAACTTTAAATATCTCAAAATGTAGACTTCCTTTGCTTGCTATGTTTCTTTTATACGAAGATAGACTCAACAAGCTTTAATTCCATATCTATCTCAACTTCTAATTCAATTTCTACAATTTTTGGTGATTTTTCAAAGTTAGACAACTGCTGCTGTCCAAAACTGCTTTAGTGTAACATGTTGATTTCTATTTTGTCCCTAATTCCACAATTCATACAATTCAGTCCTTGCTGAATTAACCCCTCAATTGAGTTAATTTTCTCATTTAATACTTTTCTATATCATTTTAAACTACTTCATAACCTTTGAAATCAGAATTTTAACACTAGGCCATAATTTCAGCTATTTCACAATTAGGTCCTAAAACTCATTTTCATCAATTTCACTTGATAATATCATCATATAACAAAATTAAAGCACCAAATCAATATTTATTCATCATATTCTTCCAGTAACAACCCACATCAACTTTAAAAATTAGCTATAGAATCAAAAACTAATGACATAGTAAGTTGGATCCAATTGTAAAAGTCCAAAAACATAGAAATTTCAAGGAGAAAGCAAGAATTAAACTTACATGAAGCTTGAGTATGAAAACCAGCTTGAAGCTCTCTCCCATGGCTGTTTTTCAGCTGAAGAAAATGAAGAGAAATCAAGAGAAATCTAGATAATTTCACTTTAGTCCTAGCTTTATTAAGTAAATTTTGCAATATTCCAAATTTACCCTTATTTCTCCTTATTTTCTCTGGTTTCATGCCCTTGCCGTCCAGCCCAAATAGACCTTGGGTCTATTTGCCTTTTTAAGGCCTCTTTCTTTTATCATTTAAACTATTTAATCATTTCTCATAACTTTGCATTTATTACAACTTAGTCCTTTTTGTTCAATTAACTATCGGAACTTTAAAATTTCTTGACGAAACTTTAATACTAACTTATTAACACCCCATAAATATTTATAAAACATTTATGGCTAGATTAAAAATCTCCGAGGTCTCGATACCTCGTTTTCGATTCTAATTATTTAATTTTTTTTTTCTAACTTCACATTTAACTTATACTCACTAAATTAATAATATTTTCTACTCACTTGTCAGATTTAGTAACCTCGAATCACTATTTCGACACCACTGAAAATTTAGGCTATTACACTCCCACTAAGAGATTTCTAGTTCAAACGTAACAGAACTAAATGTTGAAATCCAACCTTTTTATTATCCAGTCCGCTAATTGCTCTTATTTACATTAGAACCTGCCCAAATAGAAAGTTTTTCAATTTAATCCCCAAAGTCACTATTACAACTTAAGCTTTGACTTTTTTGAGTGTGACATGTTAAATACTATCAAATGAATGAAAATGTAAAGCATGAGAACAATAAACCAATTATGAAATGGGAAATGAAGCTTAAACACCACATGTTATAAAAGATTGAAAGTAAAATATATGGGAACAATGAATTAAATATGAATTATAAAAAATAGTTTTAAGGGATGCATGTCATTAAGTAATGGAAGTATAATATAAGAAAAATTGAATCAAACATGAATTATGAAATAAGCATCTAAAGGTTAAAAAGTCTTATTTGAATGGCATTTTAGGTATATGATTCAAGGTGAATAAGGTGACGAAGAATTATTTATATAAAGCAATAAAACTAAAAGGGGATAGAATTCATGAAATATGATAGGACTATTTGATTAGGATTATTTTTATTTTAATAATAAAGCAAATTAACCACTCACAAGCCCTCAAGGTAAATTGTGTAATTTTCCTTGATTACTTACTAAACATTTATGATTAATGTGCCATTGTTTCTTTCATGTAGATTCATTTGAGGATTTCAAGAAGTCACAACCATTTGGGAGTATCCATAACCTTTGCGAGGTTGAAAAGTATGTAATAGGATTTAATTCTAGTATGATATAGCATGGCATGTACATAGAATGAGTTATATTCAATGATAAGTTTGTATAATTTGGTTTAATTGGATGAATGATAAGTTACGGTTGTTTTCCTAAAGGTGTTGTATATGTTTTCATATTTGAAATAGAGTCTATGATTCATTCAAATGTGTTTAAAATTATTTGGAACCTAGTGGTATGATATGGGGATAATTGAGGATGTTTTTAAGGTGTTTTGGGGTCATTTTTCGACTTCAAAGGCCTAAGGTTCAATACCCTTACCTTAGGTACCACACCTCAATTGGTGAAATACTAAAGATGAATAGTACTGGGGCTAGGTACCGCACCCTAGGGGGATGGGTACCGGTACCTAGCCTCTTAGACAGGTTCACTGCACTGTTTGGCCATTTTGAGCCCTTCGAGGCTTGTATGTGACCTTAGGCATCTTCCATCAAACAAAAAATGATTTTAAATGATTTTAAATTGATTTTAAAAACCTCAAATTGTTTAAAAAGTATTTCTAAGTTTTTAAATTAAATGTTATAAATTTTGATTATTGGTGAAACCCTTGATTCTTTCAACCCAAAAATCTCGTTTTAAACCAAAAAGACCTAAATACTTGTTTTACGATTTAAATAAGTTTAAATATGTTTTCAAATATTTAAAAATTATATGAATAAGTTTCGTTACTACTGAAAATAAATGTTTTTATTAAAGAAAATATTTTGGAACAAAATATGAAAGTTTTCGGAATGCCTCCCAGTTGTGTCATACGTCAGAACAAATGAGGGGTGTTACACCTGACACCATTGGATCGATTGAGCCCGCATCTGACAATAGACCTCCACCCATATTTCCTCCGATCATTCCCGAACCACCTCCCCTTTTGGTAATTATTTTTATTTTAAATATTAATGTAAATATGATTTCTTTTGCTCAATAATATAAATACGATTGAGGTTTAATATTGTTAGTTTACGAGATATTATGGTTATCATCCAATTATATTATGGCACCTTCTTTTTTTTATGCAAAACAAATGATACTCACAATATCCAACGTGTCATATGTTAATGATAATACATTTATAATAAGTGAGAAATTGTTAATTGTTAAGATCTCTTGTTAAAACTTCAATAATAAGAGTTGAAGCTCTATTAATGTAATCTCCTCCCCAATTAATAACTTGACTTCATATAAAAAAATATAGCATAATATAGCACGTTGACTAATAAATTATTATTTCATTAAAAAAACATAATAAATATTAAACTAAGGCATAAAGTCTATAGTTATAAAAACTGTTTAATATATAACTTGATTATATACTTACACATAATCTTACATGCACATTAATTGTTCATTGTGTACATATTTTTGTACATTTTTATTTTATATGGGAAGGGATTAAATTATCCAGATTCAATTACTAAACTTCATGTAAACTAAGATTTAAATCAACGAAATTTTATAGTCACTAAACAAATGTCATGCTTCATTATTCTAGTATATCTTTGAGATCCCATATATGCACATAATCAAGCTTGAAGCTTCCTTCTTTTTACATGAAAGCCATAGGATTTGAAATATTGTCAAAGCCATGGAATGACATTTTAGGCTATTTCAGAAAAGGTTTTAGAAGCATGCGTGCCAAACTAAGTAAATGGGATGGTATGGTCCGCACGCGTGGCTGGCTGTTGCTCAACGTTATATCATGAATGAGATGTGTAGGTGCTAACATCCATCTAACCCAATTGTGATGCAAAAATCCACTAATTATGGTTTGTGAAATATGAATATGAATGTGAATATGATGCCATCATGCATATAGAAGCGTGGGCGATGATTACACTTCAGATACATATTATAGTGTCTTCCACTTTCTTATTTTTAATTATTTTCATTTTTGTTTTGTTTTTTACTTTTAAAGGAAACAGTAATTTCATTTAGCCATGATATAGAAAAAAAAATCTTTTATCATCAAATAGTTTAGAAGTTAATGGATATGATCTCAATAATAGATAAAAATACCATGAATGTCATTCTATTAAAAGTTGAATTGTATTTTGAAATAGGTAAATTAGTCATTAAACATTATATTAAAGAACAAATTGGTCCTTTTATTAAAAAATTTATTTATTTCTACTATTAAAAATTGATTCATGTGTGTCAAAATGAGATACATGTGGCACGCCTTGTGTAATTGTCCAATTATTCTATTAGCACGCTAGTTTTTTAACAGTAGAAATAGATGAAATTTTTATTAGAAATGACCAATTTGCTATTTGATCTAACATAAAGGGATTAATTTGATCATCTTTTGAGTAAAAGAGACAAAATACAATATGATTGTTAGTAGAACGGCATCTTTGGTACTTTTACCCATAAACATAATAAAAGTATTTTAATTTGATCTTATAAAAGATATAATTTAAATATTATTAGCATTTGTTAGGTATTGGGTGATACTAAACTGATTGCTTAATAAAAGTTAAAGTGAGTCAACGTTGTCCTATAAGTTTTAGTGTTGTTAGATCTGCATTGGATGGGTTTGTAACACGCCAAACTCAACCCTATAATAGGATCCGAGAATGGTGTATTACTACTTGAAAACAAACTAACTTAAAAACATTCTGGTGGAAGCTTTAAAGAATCCTTGCATAGTTATAAATATAACTCATATTTTAACTGTTATTTTATTAAGGCCAAGGAAATTTCATCAATTTGAAAATAATATACAATTCATATGGTGTGTAAATTCAAATATGGTAAATTCATAAACAGAATGTATTGACTTAAACCTACATATTAGTACTTCATAAAAACCTCATCAAAGCAGAGCTTTAATGAATAGAAGTTCTTTGAACACATCATTTTCAAAATCCACCTATGCGCCACCCCCATAAGACATGTGATAGCACTAGAAAGAACATAGGTTTTTCCCCTTCCACCCCCATAAGACATGTGATAGCACTAGAAAGAACATAGGTTTTTCCCCTTACTTATTGGTTATATTGTTTCAATTTAGTTATCCTTAGCATACATTTTAGCATTTTCAGTTTAATAAACTGCATTTTATAACTCAGTGAATCCTAGCCTATTTTATCCTTAATTTTGTTATCTTTTTGCATTAATGTCGTTGCATGAGTTAATTCCAAATTGCGTCCAAAATTGTCGCTGCACCTGACAGCTGTCTGGATAAGAACTAAAATTGCATGAGCTGTCCAATCTGGTATAACCAAATTGTACGTACAAGGACAGAATAATTCTAAAGAAAGGACACCTGTACTGTTGAAGGAGGACATAAAAGGTGGACGCGAGAAGAAAATAAAGCTTTTTAGCCGGATCATCATCTTCATCATCCTACCTTAAAGCTTGTGGCCATGGCAGCTTAAGCCTCTCACGAGTGAGCCAACGTGAAAACCAGATGCAGACTAGCTACTGACGAGGAGACCTAAGTGCGAGACAAGAGGGAATAGAGAGATTCAGCCGAGTTGTCTAGGGATAGTATTCTCCACTCAATTCTTTCTTATTTCTTTCTAAATGCTGGTGATTATTCTCTATTTTTTGTTTGTACGGAAGAACACATGAATTCTTAGTTAAATGTTATCTTGTTCAGTCTTGCTTTTATTGTTTAATCTTGAGGTTTGAATTTTTTTAACACGGAAGTGTTATTGCAGTCACTGACAGTGGAAAGTGCAGTGACAGTTTGAGCCAACAAGCGTTACAACGGAAGTCGAGTGGCAATTAGAAGAATTTAGTCCACTTGTTCTTAATAGTGTCGTATTGCCATCATCAGAAGGTGAGGTTAGTATGCACATTTAAGTCTCAGATTAAATAGAGGAGTGACGCTGGTTAAGATATACGTTGAATTTTCTTGCCTCGACAATCACCTATCTTTTTATACCTTGTGAGCACTTAATATTCTGCTGAAGATTCGTGTTGGGGATCCCAGTTTATCATTATCATATTTTATTTTATTGTTTTCAAGTTATTGCATCGACAACTATTCTGACAATTTATCTCATTTCTATCTAGTTGTTGCGCTAAAATTAATAGACAAAAGACTACCATCCCTATGGGATTGATATCCGGCAGACTCACATCTGTCTACTATACTTGCAACGACAATGTACGCTTACACATTATTGCTGTGACGTTAAACAGTCGATCAACATGCATGATACAAATACAAAGCAGTCATATTACAATCTTAATAGTACTCTGGTGTTGTCCTTGAATAAAATCTTCCTTCAGTCAGCAAATCCTAAGAAGGAAAAAGGATAACAGAGTAAGTTCGAATGAACTTATTGAGTTCCAAAAAGAAATCATACAATACGTCACTTAATACATTATCTAAACCTATTCAGAGATCATACACGTATAAAATAGAGTACGCCGACTAACATATACAAGGCATAGGCAAACTCATTACGCCAACTCATACCACTTAGTGCCAACTTAACACAACTCATACAGATCCATCTTCATGCCAGCCACATACCAAGAAGTTAGGATCAGAAGCATGAAGTTAGGATCAGAAGCATATCTTTCAAGCTTATTCATATCCATTCTCCCTTTAACTTCTCATATCATTTTCATTCAGAATAGCATGTTTTATCATGATCTACCAATTCGCCTTACCAGCAGCTACACAAACATATCTCCATTTCTCCTTCATCACATATCAGATCATATCATTTCATACATTTCAAAAGTAGATGGTAATGGCTTAAGTATGAAGAATGACGTTTACATCATTTTACTAATAGACTGAGAAAATAAATTTAATTTCTATAGTCAACAATTTCATAATGACCAATTAATTTAATTTCATTTTCAAACTTCAATTATTTAATCAAATAATAATTCAAAAAAACTTAATTTAATCTCAGGTCATTTGCATACTTAGTAAGAAACCACATTCATTTTCGAATGTAAATCATTTCTCTAACCTTATCATTTCTATTCATTTTTGTTCATTTAATTCAACATGCAATTAATTTCTAGTTTCAACAAGCTAGTGGTGAGATCGATTGGACATACGTGATTAGGGCTCAAATGATTTATAATTAAGTTTCAGCTTTTAACCTATTAACTATAAACTCATTTAGCCATAAAGTCATTCTACTATAGTATCGTGACTAAACTGTCCCTAATTACATACCATTACGAAGCTACTCGATCAATGATTGACCAATGACCTTGTCATAAGTGTGTTACCCTCATAGGATATCCTTAATTTCTTTGGGAAAAATATCTTCTCCCAATATAATCCTATTTTATCTCGAGGTAACCATTACATCTTCCTTCATGAAAAGTCAATATTATGAAATAGTAATTTAGTCATTCATCTTGAAGACAAATAACCAGTGGTCACGTTTTCTTTTCATCTATCATGTAATACCAATGAGAGGATATCATTTACCCATGTCTTAGGCTGTGAATTTCACTATTGTGAATGATGCTACATATTGTAGAAATAATACACCCAACGCACCAGCATCCGGTTCCTTATCTATTTGAACTCAGGATTATACTTACATCAAAGTATACGAGCCACGCATACATAGTCCATCATCCAATCAAGATTAAGGCATGTCACACTATGAACGTCACTAATGAATAAATCCATAAACGGATTTAGGATCTATTCTACTTTTGTCATGTCCGATGTACTATCAGTCCATTCAGTTACATTTATGTATCTATCTTTGGGGAGTCATCCACTCCAATGCCCAAGACAAAGCATCTTTCCAATAGAACTTGATAAATTACATATTAGTATTTCAACCAGTTTGCTCATAATTAGACTAAGGACATGTTTAGGTTCAACTACTAATATAAGTTTTCTTTTTTTGTTATGATCTAACCATATAATACAACTTAGTACTAGTTAAAAATTAGATAACCAGTGAGCTAATATTTAATTCCATTTTGCTTTGCATGCAAAAACCATTAAGGAAAATATACAGAAGGTATTAATATAATTCATGAATAATTTTATTAAACCAATCTGTTTGAAAAAATAAAAGTGTACATATATGAAACTATTACACTTAGGGCACTAGATCCAATAGTCTTAGTAAAAAATCTATAGGGTTTGTCCTCAGATGTGATCTTTGATAACATCCACTATTCTATCAATCACTATTGTCTCCCGTATGATACTTTCTATTAATATGTTTTGTCCTCATGTTGTTTCTTTACGGTTTAGCTATATTCATGTGGTTATAGTGTCATAACTTTTCCATACCTCATATTCCACCCTCTATTGTAAAGATAGCAATGTAACCCTGCTTGACACTTATTCACCTATGGACTTGCCGCCTTGGATAAAGACACAACCCGATGTCAATTTTCTAGAATCCCGACACATTTGAAAGTCAAATTCAATGTATTTCGAAGAAGATATCCAATAGAAGTAAGATCTCCTTCACAATACACAAGTATATAATCCCTCGTTCTTCATAAATACTTGAGTATATGCTTAACTGCTTGCTAGTGTCTTAAACCTGGATTTGCCTAATATCAACTCAGCAACCCACTACGAAACATATATCTAAATGTGTGCACATCATAGCATACATGAGACTTCCTGCTACAGAAGCATACGGAACCATTCTCATGTTTTCTCTTTCTTTCATTGTCTTAGGACAGTCCTCCAAAGAAAGATGAAATCTCGATACAGAAGGTTGAGTTTCCTTCTTCATTGGTCATTTCATAACGTTCCAATATCTTGTCTATGTATGAAGCTCGTGATAATTCTATTACTTTGTTCTTTCGAACCCTCAAGATTCGAATACCTAGAACAAATTTAGCTTCTCCCTAGTTCTACATGCAAAACTGTTGAGTTAACTACCGCTTAACTGATGACAATGTCCCTACATCATTCCCAATGAGTAAAATGTCATCGACATACAAAAAGAGAAATACCACCTTTCCATCCCTAATACATTTATTAAAAAAAAAAAGGTTCATCTTCATTTTTCTCAAATCCAAAAGTTTTGATCACTTGATCAAATCTTTGATTCCATGAGCGGGATGCTTTCTTAAGTTCATGTATGGATCTAAGCAATTTGCAACATTTATACTCATTTCCTTTAGCTATATATTCGACGGGTTGCATCATATAGATGCTCTCTTCAAGATAGCCGTTCAAGAATGCTATCTTGAAATCCATTTGTCTAATCTCATAGTCGACAGTCGCCACAATGGATAACAATATGCAGATTGACTTGAACATGGCAATCAGAGAGAAGGTTTCTTCGTAATCAATACCTTCTTTTTGAGTATTACCTTTTGCTACAAGTCTGGCCTTATAAGTTTTCACTTTTCCATTCGCATTGTGTTCTTCCTGTAGATCCACTTACACCATATAGGTTTTATTCCTTCCGATAAGTCTACAAGTTCCCGCACTAATTTGGAATCCATAGATTCCATTTCAACTTTAATAGTTATTTCTGAAATCTTGGAATCAACACTCTACATCACTTCGTCATATGTAAGTGGGTCATCATCTTCCTGTTCAGCAGACTTAGTATTTAAAACACTTCTGCCATGTTGGAAGAACTCAGGCCTATAAGAGACCCTCCTACTGTGACAAAGCACCCTATGCTGCTAATCATTTACAGGTCTAGCATTAGGAGTTGGTTCTAAAATCGTTACCAGAAGGTTTTTTTTTATTTCCCAAAAGTTTCTCGAGTTCTTCTTTACTTTGAGGTTTGAAGTCATTCATGTAACTTTTCTTAAGGAAAGTACCATGACTAGACACTATCACAATTTGCTCTTACAGATTATAAAACAAACCATCGTTTATTCCTTTTGGATATCCTACAAACATGCACAATTCTGTTCATAAATCCAACTTCCTCTCATCTTTATCTAATACATGGGTCAGACATCCCCAAATCCTTAAATGAGTTAGACTTGGCTTCCTGTCATGCCACAATTCGTATGGAGTTTTAGATGTTTCCTTAGTTGGCCCATCATTAAGAACATAGAAAGTCATTGCAATGCATATCCCTAAAAGAAGATTGACAGCTTCGAGTAACTTAACATCAAACAAACCATGTCTAACAATGTTCAATTTCTTTTCTCTACCACGTCATTATGTTGTGGAGTGTCTGGCATGGTTACCTGGGATAGAATCTTATTCTCTATGAGGTACCCTAAGAACTCAACATATAAATATTCCCTACCTCAATTAGACCGAAGTGCCTTTATGGATAAACCCAATTGTTTCTCCACTTCCGCACAAAACTCTTTGAAATTATCAAAGGTTTCACTCTTGTGATGCATTATACTCATATCTGGAATAATCATTAATAAAGGTTACAAAATACTCATAACCTCATCTTGCACTGACGTTCATGAGGCCACATACATTAACATGCACAAGTTCTAAGGGTTTCACGGGCCTCGTCCCATTTGCATTAAAAGATCACTTAATTATCTTACCTTCTAAGCAATATTCATATTTTGGAAGATCAACTTCTTTAAGTGAACTTAAAGTGTCATCTTTCACAAGTCTAGTGATTCTTTCTAAGTTAATCTGACCAAGTCTCAAATGCCAAAGGTACGCCTCATTATGTTGGAAAAAATAGGTTTGGAAAACACAGCAGAAAATAAATTTAAGGAAAAATCAGAGTTTTAAATGTTTTCCAAAATAAGATATTGGCTGTGATATCTAAAGTAATAAACACTTAATCAAAATTGTACCTTTTTGATTCGTCTAAAATGAGCGCTTCGACCGAGTAGTCTTCTCCGCTATCCTCGAGCTCACGTCTGTCAAGTCTGGGCTCACTTCAAATCAGAAAATTTTTCACAAAAATTACCTATGGGGTAATTTTACAATTTCTCAAAACTTTTGGGTCAAGTTGTAAATCAAAAAAATATCTCTAAAAATTTTCTGAAATAATCTCTTCAAGAATTTTCTCTCTACAACTTTCTCTTAAATTCAAGTGTGTGAAAAATAATGACTCAAGGCCCTCTTTATATAGGAAGAGTTTAGATAGTTCAACAATGATTAAACTTAATCACTTTAATATTAAATTAATATAAATCTATCAAGATAAATATTATATTAAATTTAATATTAAATCTTATTAAAATAATAGAACATTTATCTACAAGATAAACATTAAATTAAATTTAATATTAACATAATCAATTTAGTACTAAATTAATAAAATACTATTAAGGTAAGTATTAAATTAAATTTACTATTAAACTATTAAAATAGTATTATTATTGGAATAGTTAATCTGAAATCAAATTCTCTGGTAGAGTCCCAGTAGGAGTGTAACTCTTCCACTACTCAACCACCTAAGACCAACTACCGCCGGCCACCGGGACACCACCGTCGCGGTCGTCGGCACCCCCATGTTCGGTGATGGAAGTGCAACACCCTTATGGCACCCAGAGCCAGTTCGACTGCTACCGATTCGGTCCAGGTCAATGACGACACGATCGATCCGATCTAATCATCAATTGGACCGTCGGCCCAATTCCAAATACCAGGCCCAGTTCGACCAGTTTTTGGGATTTATTCTCGATTTTGGGCTCCTGGGCCCAATTTACAATCTCAGGTCCAATTTTCAAGTTCAATTACCCATAGGGCCAATTTTTAATTTCCAAAAATATCATATTAATTTTAATTAATTTGATTAATTTAATGTTACTTTATCAAAATTAATTTTTCCCAAAAATCACTTAGAATTTCAAAATTAATTTTTCAAGAAAATTCTTTAATCAAAATCTCTAGTTGAATAATTCTCAGGACCACCTAATTTAATTCCAAATAGAATAAATCGACTCAATTAAATTATTTCCATAGCCGTAAAATTTTCCTCTGATTCAAATATAGTCCGATCGAGCTTTTTTTTGACCAATCGGACATATACAATTAGGTTCTAATAATTACAATTATGTTTAGAAGCATCGTTCCAATAATTCACAATTACTTAATCATGAAGTCAGTCCACAAGAAGTACCATGATTGAAAATCCTTATTATATACTCTTTATGAAAGCAATTCATCCAACTGCTTTTTCCAATTACCTCGTTCTGTGTGTGTTACCCTCATATGATAACCTTGATTCCTTTGAGTTAAATCCATTCACTCAATACAATCCTATTTTATCTCATTGTCACCATTGTGTCTTCTTAATGATTAATATGATCACTGTCAGCAAATGATCGTGATTGCTTGTTCGAGAATAAGCAACCCATGGCCATGTTTCATATTTATCAATCCATACAATACCAATGAGAGGATATTATTAACTCTTTAATTGAGCTATGAATTCTAGTGTTGCAAGTAAAGCCATTCCATACACAAATTATGTGCCCAACATACTGGCTATGTGCTCGATCATCTTTAGAGCATCAGCCTCCACTTATGTCAAAGAATATAAGTTGCATACACATGGTCAGTGACTAACTAATGATCTAAGTACACGAATGTCACAAGTGAATCAAAACACAAATGGATTCAGAATTAATTCATCTTGGGTCCAGTCCAATGTATCATTCTACCAATTAATAAATCTATCTCTCTACCCATAGAGTCAATTGCTCTGATAGCCAAGACTAGTCATCTCCTCAATCGGAATTGTAGACGATATAATAATCCTTCTCAATATTGGAATCAAATGCTCACTTCGATTCTTTTACCGGATTACGAACTTATTTAGATTATCTACTAAAGTAAGTTGTCTTTCTCACAATGAAACGTTCTTACAATGCCTGTAACACCCCTAACCTTTGTCCGACGATGGATTAGGGTTAAAGGCATTACCGAATAGAACAGAAACTTTTATAGTCATTTCATACAATCATTCACCAATCACAATCAAAGTGTCCCTTATATTGGTCAAAGTGACCTAAATCATGCTTTAGAGTAGGGTCGGGACTAAGCCAAACACATACAGAAATTTTCAGAAATTTAAAACTTTTCTAGGTTATACAGAACACACGCCCGTGTGGGTAGGCCGTGTGTCTTCCACGGGCATTAGACACCCCCATGTGTCTTGGCTCTGCCAAATCAAGGCATGTATACTGACTTTTCCACACGGCCACTAGGCACGCCCATGTACCATGGCCGTGTGCTCTTAGGCCATATACTGACTTAATCACACGGCTACCAGGCACGTCCGTGTGCCAAGGCCGTGCTTTCTTAGCTGGACACTGCCATTTCCCCACGGTCATTTGGCACGCCCGTGTGCCATAGCTATGTAGAAAAAACAGGCCATTTGCAAGGCCATAATGCCACCCACAATTGGGTCTTACCTACAAGCAAATTACCAAATCATTCTCATGCATTTTTTGCAACCAAAACATGTCAAGGTAATAATCAAATCTTCACCTACAATTGCAACTCCAACAATGCCAAATTGTACAACTAAACACATATGCAATTAAGCATAATTCATCCATCTTTATCATTCACATATCCACCCCTTTGATCAATCAAACATGCTCATGTTGCATTCATATGCTTACCATGTAATATCAGGGATTTAGGGCTTATGCATTTTTGCTTAAATATATGTGGAAGCATGCCTATTTGGGTTTTGAATGAGTTTTATGAATTTTGAGAACTTTAGAGTGTAGGTGAATGCCTTAGAAAATATTGTGTTTTAAGTCTTAAAGAGGAGCTAAGCCTGAGAGGCCTTAAGAAAAATTGTAAGGGAAATTAGACACAAAAATGGGCTTGGAAAGGTGGCAAGGAGGCGCCACTTAAAGCCTCAGTAAGTGACGCCACAAGTAGTGCAAGGGGGCCTAGGTTCGAGCAGCAAGGGACGCAATTAGGAGTTTTATTTTGCAGCAAAGATGAGTAGTGGTGGGCGGCATTGGGAGATTGAGGGGATGAGCTTTAGATGTGATTAAATTTTTTTTAAAATTCGGCTAAGGTGGGAAGATAATTGTTGTTTTATTTAAATTATTTTGAATGGGTAAAGAAGAGAGAAAGTAGGAGAAAAATGAGGAAGCTGATAAGGGGAGAAGAGTTGGCCGGCCTAGGGACTTTCTTGATGGCATTTTTGGCTTTGATGTTAGTAGGATAGGTGTGCCGAAATTGGTTCTCTTTTCACTTCTCTCAGTTGTGCCGAAAATCCCAAAGAATAACTTGTGTTCTTTTTCTTTCCTTCCTTTTTGCTATCACCTTCATAAGCCGAATACTCAAAGTAACCCCTAGCCGATTGCTCAGTAAACCCCTAAAGCCTCATACTTTTCCTTTTCTTTCTCTTGTTGAAGCCGAATCTCCCTAGTGTTCATCAAGCCGAATCTATCATCTTTTACCATCAATCTCTTAAGCCGAAAGTTTGCCGATTTGATCATAGCACTAAAAGCTGGAAACCCCAACATTTTCTTCTTCTTGTCGACATTTTAAGTTGGAGAGTAATTGTGTTTGATCGCTCCATTCGGTAAGAATCTCTTCTAGGCCGATTACTTTTCTATTATTCTTCTGAATGTTGAAATCAAGATCTAACCCCTCCTATCCTTTTTGGCCGAAATCTTGAAGAGGGATTTCGGGACTTCTATTGTAGCTGACTTCAAGGGGGAGATCTTTCGGGATTTTAAGATCTAAGGTAAGCAGATATGATCTTAGGCCAAAGGCCATTTGTTTTGGTCCATTAAGTGCTAGAATCGACACTAACATAGGTCATGCAGGGATTTCGACATCTTCAAGGGGCAGGTGGCATTTGCGGGATTTAGATTCGTAAGGTAATAGGGCATTAACATTCGGTCAAGGCCATATTAAGTGTTAAGTTGGCCGAATCTAACCATTATCTTTTAGGGGCAAATTGACAGGGATAAAGAGAAGTTTCAGGATTTGATTAGTAACCAAATTGGCAGCAAGGTAAGGATTTTGGTTGCGATAATCCTACAGGATTTGACTATTTAGCCGAATGGCTTTTTGCTAAGATGCTTAGTGTTGGCTGAATGTAGGAACTAGGGATCTAGAGCATTAGATCGAGACTTTTGGGATTCAGTAAACACGTTAATACCAGGTGTGTAGCCCTACACTAATTCCCGATAGATTTATGGTACTAATATTATGTATATGTTGATATTAATATGAAAATGTGGCCAAAGGTACCATACAAATGGTACAGAGCATTTAGGTACGTAACCTTTAATATTATGTTAACAAATGTTATGAACATTTGGAATATGGCACATATGTGAATTTGTTATAATTATGGAATAAGGCACATGGCATGATATTTGCATGATTTGTATGACACATGGGGCATATGGGTGAATATGAAAAGGGGAAGTGATCTGGTGATTTTTACCATAATATCTGGTGACTCATGTCACATAATCTGAATGTGGTGACTTATGTCACAAAATGTTATCTAGTGACTCTGTCACATTATCTGATGGCTCTACCACAATTTATAACGGCGATGTGCATGTCGTCTGCAGCGACTGCCTTCGATGGTGTGTAATGGATGGAGGGTCGATTTAGTAATCCCCACAGTGTGATGGCAGGTACGGGTGATGTGTAGAGGATGGATATCTAGGCTTGGGTTCGGGATTGCATCATTATTTATATTTGTTATATATGTATGATTTGATATGCCTAAATCTTTTGGGACTTTGTGTTGGCTGTTACACACTGAGTCTGTTTGACTCACCCCTTTGTGGGATATCTTTTCAGGTGACACTCAGTAAATGGATCGGGTCGGCAGGGACTTAGTGGTGGCCAATGCTCAACTCAGTATTTATTTTATTTTGAAACTTTACAATTAAGTTTTGGATTTATTTTGGGTTTTGTTTTGATGTAATAAGGCCATTACTATTAACTGTTTTATGCATGCATTTTATTTGGTTTATTAAGATACGATTATTATTAAATCAAGATTAAATTATTTTTCTTTAAATTAAATTTTTAAATGTTTGACACCTAAACACAAATGATTTCTTTTAATTTAAAAGTAAATTCTTAAACAACTCGGCATTTCTTATAACTTATAGTTTTCAATTACGAAAATAATGTTTTAATAAAATATGGATTTCAATAAAGACAACGTTTTCAAATTTAATCACAACACAAATCAATTTCTCTTCAAAATGACCCAAATTTTCCGAATTAACAAACAAGCTTTTGAAGTGTTTTACTCGAGGAGCATGCCAGATCCGGTCGAGGCTCGTGGGCCGGGTTTGGGGTGTTTCATACCAAATCTTTAACCATTTCATAAGCTATCTAGCCATGCCAAAACATACATCATTTTCATTATTGCTCAAGCATATTACCAATACTTATCTAGCCACATCTCATGGCTATTATACACATATGAAACATAACTAAAATGACTAGCCTATACATGCCATATCTAGCTATATACATATTCCAAAAGTACCAAAACAAGTTGAATAGTGTGATGATGGTCCTCGACGGTCCCCAAGCCTTCAGTAGCTTTGACGATCTATAAAATAGAGCAAACACACACAGGGTAAGCTTTCAAAAGCTTAGTAAGTCATGTACAAATAAACTTAATTTAAAAATACACATAGCATATTTATACAATGACAATAATGGTTATCATAGCATATACATCTCACATAGAGTTTGCCTCAATTGCTTAGCCATAACTTATCACATACTTCAACTCAATACCACATATGCACATATTCATTTTAGTAAGTTCATATAGATACTTACCTTTCATACACACCTTGTATACTTATCATATGTACCTGAAATGGATATACATTCATATAATCGTTCAAAGCTCAAAATTTGCCCGTAGAACCGTTCTGAATCTAATAGGGTATACAGAATACTCAAAATAGTCGTACAATGCCAACGTCCTAGACGTGGGCTTACATATAATTAGATATCGATGCCACTGTCCCCGATAGGGTCTTATACGAATTAATACGATGCTGATGTCCCAGCCATGGTCTTACATGTAAAGATCTTATCGATGCCAACGTCCTAGACATGGTCTGACATGATAAAACAGAACGGATACCTATGTCATGACATAGCTAATCCTATCTATTCCTAGGTTCGTACGTGACTTCTCGGACATTGTCACTAAGTCAACCTTATCTCGGAATTCTTGTACCCATCATCTCGTAAACATTCATCATTAACAATAGTCATATAAACATACACAATTCAATACAAATATGTTTATTTGCATAATGACTTACCTCGGATTCGGATATTCGTTCGGACTCGTTTATTCAACTACCTTTTCTTTCCCGCGATCTAAGTCTGTTTTCTTTGGTTCTTGATCTATAAATATTCAAATTTAATTCATTTATTCACTAACTCATTCAATTCAATCCAAGAACATATATTTAGGGCAATTTGTAAATTAACCCTCATATTTTCACATTTGGATAATTTAGTCCCTAATTCACAAAATCATCAAATACACAAAATCACCATATACCCATGCTTAGCCGTATTTGCATGTATCTCATACAAGTCCATACATTTCATCAAATTCATAATTTAGTCCCTCAAATTGCTATTTTCACAATTTTGCCCTAATTAGCTAAATTCATCAAAAATTCAAGAACAAACATGTTCATATAACACATAACTTTCGTTTAACACCTAAACTCATCACAAAGCTCACCATTTCATCAATGGCACATTTCACATTCATCATCAATACACAAAATTGAGACATGGGCTTGATAGTAGACTAAGCAACAATCTCAAAAACATAAAAATCATCAAAATCCAAAGCTAATACATACCTTAATTTTGCTTGATAGATGCCGAAAGCTAGCATAGTTTTCTTTCTTTTCTTCTTTCAATATTCGGCTAAATGGATGAACATTATAGCCATTTACAAGCTTTTGTTTTACTTAATATTATGTTATTAACTCATTTAAAAAATTAACCTTAATACTAAACATGTATAACATATAAGCATAAGGCTATTAATGACTTTTAATCATCCTCCATCTAATTATTGGCTTAATTTCCACATAAAGCCTTTACACTTATAAAGACATGACAAATAGGTATCTTTTCATAAAGCATACAAATTTGCATTTCGATGCAATTCAATCCATATGTCAAATTAAACACACAAATGATCAAATTTTCATACGAGGCTTTCACACATGCTTAGCCACATATCAAGGGCACAGAACATAATATTAAAATATTATACGAACTCGGATTTATGGTCCCAAAACCACTGTTTTGACTAGGGTCAAAATCAGACTGTTACAATGCCACTTATCTTCAATTTGAACTTAGACAATAAATAAGCTAATATTTGTTTGTCATAATTTCGCTATGCATGCAAAATATGAAAGACAGAAATACAAAAGACATAATGGTGAAATGTGAAATTAACTTTATTTATTTATTCATCGTTCAAATAAATAGAAAACAGTTACATGTTTACTACAACATGGGCAAATTTCCCAACACGTTAGAGTGAGAAGTTTTAGGTCTTTTATTCAAAATTATAGTCTCAAGCAGTGTGTACATCTTTGGTTTGATAAAATAGAGATTATTTAACATATATTCATTATAGATAAGTTTGCGATTTCTAAATATTGCAATACTATTATTAAAAGTCACGGTCAAGTCTTGTTTATATAAACATGCAACAGAAATCAAGTTTCAATTAAAACTTGGTACATAGAAAATGTCTTTTAAAATAATCTTCATAAAATTAGCAAAACAAAGATGTACATCTCCAACTACTGTCATGCCCCACTTAAATTTAGTTATTGTTAGTTTATAAACAAGATCGTGTGCTAGCCTAATGGTTAAGAACAAGTGAAGCTACCTTAGTGACCCAAGTTCAAATCCTCATTCTTGCATTTTATTTTTCATTTTGGAAGCCCTTTAGTCAACTCATTTGCCACCAAAAAGGACCTACCTTGCAAAAGAAATTCTTTCCTCCTTTTTCTTTCTCCTCCTTCCTTCTTTACCCCCTCTTCACTCACTATCTTCCCCTTCTTTCCTTTTCTTCCCCTTGTTTTACTCCTTGCAATTTGTCCTCCCCTTTTGACTTGCTAGCCTTCCGTACCAACTAAGGAAAACAATTATTTTGTTTTCTCTTTCATTTATTCCTCTCCTCTCATCTCTTTCTCTCCTCTTCAACTTGTACCACTGCCTTTTTCATTTTTTTGCCACAACATTGACCACCTTTTAGCCACTGTTGCACAACTTCAACCACCATTCCACAGCCACCTCTTCCCTTCTTCCTTTCTCCTCCACCGTCAGACTGTCATCGTACGCCACATCATCGCTGTCCCTGCCACTCATTTTTCTCTATTTTTTCTCCTCTCTTCATTTCTTTAGTCATAACTGAATCCTTATCACTCTTTCTTCTATTTTTTTCAATAAGTTAAATAATATTCGTACACACATTTTCTTTATTTTGATTTTCTCCAAGCCGTTTCTCCTCCATCCACTTGAGTTTTTCGTTAAAATTGTGAAATCTATGATTTATCCTGATATAGTGTAAGTGAGGATTAGTTCATCTAATCATAAAATTTAATGACTAATGTATGTATAATATGTTTTCGTGAAGGATCCAATCCAGGTCGCTCATATTTGCCTTAATGCAAGGGAAGTACTTGGATCTCCATTTGAATGAGTAATAAAGTAAGTTTCTCACTTGATTTCATAATAGAACTATTTTGGACTATAACCAAAACTAACATGTGTACTTGGTGTTGGTACCTTAATGTTATAATAGAACTGAGGTGAGATCTAGATAGATCTAAAGCGTAAGGATTGTGAAGGTGTAGACTTTGCATCATGGAACTTTCATTTCAGGGTGTGAGACCTTAATCAATTAAAATAGTGGATGAATTTATCTATAAAATATATATGTGTATGTTTAAAAATAACTATTTTTATCTTAGCCAATCTTATGACTAAATGAATACATAAAGTATTCAAGGTGAATAATAAATTCCTTACTAAGGATTTGCTACAAGTAAGTACCCTGATCTAAGAAATTTGTAATGCCAAAAGTGTATGTAATGGCACTGTATGATTCTATATTGTTTCCTATGTATTGTAATGCTAAAGCATGTCATTGATTTGATTTTGATATTGGAATCATGTTAAATCATGTTCATTGAGATTGTTAAATATGGTTGCATGTTTAAGACATGCCATTTATTCTGTTAAAAATTGATCACATGATAAAATCATGATCACTGATACTGAAATATTGATCGCATGATAATTCATGCCTACTATTTATGCTACTAATTGCATGTTTTAATCATGCCTATTGTATTGCTCTATTAATGTTAAAAACATGTCGTTCTGCATTGGGGTTGGGATGATTATGTAAGGAGGAAGTATTGGTAGTTTATCAGCATTTCTGGTGGCTTGTCCACAATACTGGCAGCTTGTTTACATTACTGGAAGCTTGTCCACATTTCTGGCAATTTATCTAGACTACATCTGCCTTGTCCACAAACTAGTGTGTTATTGGCTGGATGAGTTCTGGGGAACAATAGTTATTGGCTAGTTTTGTCCACATTGGACACTAGAATGGCACAAAATTTTTCCCCGTAATTTTAAACATATTTTAAAACCATTTGCCTATTTATTAAAAACTAGTGAACTTAGTTATTTGTCATAATTTCGGGAAAACATGTTAATTTCAAAAATCAATTATCTTTATAATTTCATTTGTAAAGATTAATCATTTCAAAAACTAATTTGTATTTTATTAAAAAAAATCATTTTCAATATTGCAACGAAAATTAGGGATAATATCGAATTTTCATTCAAAACTAATTTTTCATGCATAATCATTTAAATATCAAATAAGCAGTGTAAAACATGAAGTCATGCAAATCAAAATAAAAATCACCAAATAAAGTCCCATGCCATAGTCCACAAAATTTATTACAGTCCCAAAACAATTATTTAAATCATGTTTAAAGTACTTAAAAGTGAAAACATCCGAGAAGCTCCTCCGATAACTGTTTCCAAGTCCTAACCTTGGGGGTTATCTATAAAATCAGTAAATTAAAGAGTGAGCTCATAAGCTCAGTGTGAGTATTAACTCAAAGATACAGTAATTTTGTGCCATTCTAGTGGCCAATGTAGCCTTCAGAATTTGACCATAACGTCTACGTTGAGTGTAACACCCTAACCCATTTCTATCGTAGGAATAGGATTACGGAGCATTACCATACAATCAGAAACATTTAAACTCGAATGCACCAGCTTTCATTTTTTTATCTTTTTAAACTCAAGCTTTTACTTGCATCAAAGTGTACAAGACAAATATAAATAGTCTGCTATCCACTCGGGATTTAGATATGTCACAATATGTATGTTACAGGTGAATAAACTCATAAACGGATTTAGGATCTATTCTTCTTAGGTCCAACCCGATGTACTGTCAATCTAGTCAGTCACATCTATGTCTCTATCTTCTGGGAGTCATCCGCTCTAATTCCCAAGACAAAGCATCTCCCTAATTGGAATTTGATGGACGACATATTAGTCTTTCAATCAATTTGCTCATTTTTTATTAGACTAAGGACATGTTTAGGTTTGTCTACTAAAATAAGCTATCATTTTGTATTACGATCCGACCACGTAATATCGCTTAGTATTAGTTTAAACATTAGACAACCAATAAGCAACACTTGTTTCCATATTTCTTTGTGTGCAAAAACCATATGAGGACAATCATACAAATTATATTAATGTAATCAATGAATTTGTTTTATTAACCAATATGTTCGAAAAAATTACAAGTTTACAAATGAATATACTACACTTAAGACACAAGATCCAACAGTCTCCCATTTT
The DNA here is from genome assembly GCA_025503065.1 of Gossypium bickii. Classification (NCBI taxonomy): domain Eukaryota; kingdom Viridiplantae; phylum Streptophyta; class Magnoliopsida; order Malvales; family Malvaceae; genus Gossypium; species Gossypium bickii. Next base: position 44,087,518 of record CP106720.1, read on the forward strand.
CCCTAGTGAAGTAGATGAGTCATATTTTTCATTCTCATTCTCTCCACGTGTTTCTCAAAACTCCTAGCTACTAGAGTCTTGGTAAATGGGTCTGCAAGGTTGTCCTCAGATGCAACCTTGACTACATCCACGATTCTATCTACAATTGCCTCCCTTATGATATGATACTTTCGATCAATATGTTTTGTCCACTTGTGGTTTCTTGTCTACTTGGTATTAATTATTGTCACAGTGTTGTCATAATACAGTGTGATAGCTTTTCCCACGCAAAGAACTACTTCAAGATCTGTAAGCAACTTTCGAAGCCATATTGCTTCTTTGGTAGCCTTAGAAACATCCACATATTTGGCCTCCATAGTGGAATCAGCAGTAAAGCTTTGCTTTACGTCTTTCCACACAATGGACCTGTTGCCTAGGACAAAAACACAGATTGATGTCGATCTCCTCGAATCCCAAAATGTTTGGAAGTCAGAATCTACATATCCTATAGGAGTAACATTTCCTCTAGAATACACAAGAATATAATCTTTCGTTCTCCGTAAATACTTGAGTATATACATAATTCATTGCCAGTGTCTTGGTCCTAGATTTTTCTGATATCGACTCACCAACCCCATTGCAAAACAGATATTTAGGCATGTGCATAACATAGCATACATGGGACTTCCTACTAAGAAGCATAAGGAACCTTTCTCATGTTCTCTCTTTCTTTCGTTGTCTTAGGAAAATCCTCCAAAGAGAGATGAAATCCCAATACAGAGGGTTGATTACCTTTTTCAAATCAGTTATTGCATATATCTTGTTTATGTATGAAGCCTGAGATGTGCTATCATTTTGTTCTTTCGATCTCCTAGTATTCGAATGCCTAGAACAAAATTAGTTTCCCCCAAGTCATTCATGCTAAACTATTGGGTTAAGCATAGTTTAATTAGTGACAATGTTCCTACATCATTCCCAACGAGTAGAATGTCATCGATATATAGAATGAGAAAGACCACCTTTCCATCCCTTAAATTTTTATAAACACAAGGTTTATCTATATTTTGCTCAAATCCAAAAAAATTGATCACTTGATCAAATCTTTGATCCTATGAGCGAGATACTTGCTTAAGTTCATATATGGATCTAAGCATTTTGCTAGTTGTATACTCGTTTCCTTTAGTTATGTAACACCCTTTACCCATATTCAATGCCGGAACAGGGTACGAGGCGTTACCGAACTTATACGTAATGAATCTTACAAAACCGAGACATGAATTTCCATTCAAATTTAAAAATCTTCATAAACATTCATATAGTCCCTTAAACAAGCCTACGAGACCCAAAACATACATTTGGGGTTGTTCGAGACTAAACTGAGAACTTTAGAAATTTCTGGGAAAACTTAGAAAATTTTCATCAAAAAGGTCCACACGCCCGTATGGGTGAAGGGACACGCCCGTGTGGCATATCACACGCCCGTGCTTCAGGCCGTGTCCAAAATAGGGGGCATTCTATTTATGACATCATCAACCAAATAAGGTCACATGGCCAAGGCAGACGTCCATGTCCTTAGGCCGTCTGGCGAATTAAATTCTAAAAATTAAGTGCAGACTTCACACGGTCTAGGCACATGCCCATGTCTTATGGCCGTGTCTCTCACATGACTAAGACACACGGTCGTGTCTCGTGCTCGTGTGTTTACTACTGGGCATTTTGTTTTGCATTAATTAGGGTGCAGGGGACACACGGTCATGACACACGCCTATGGGGCAAGCCGTGTGTCACACACGGCCTAGACACACACTCGTGTGTCTACCCGTATGGACAAAGTAAGGTTATTTACCAAGCCTTTATGCCACCCATACTTGTACCAACCTACACAACATCAAAACCACACCAATCCAAATATATATATATATGCTTCAAGGCACTTAACATGGCATAATTGAGTACTTAAACATCATCAAACAAGTCACAATTATAGCAATATCCTATTAACTTGTTCATGCACAAGACACCATTCTTTCTCAGGCCCAACTTACCAATTCTCATTTAAGCTATAGTGACCATCATTCTAAACAAATCCAAATTAAATCATCAAGCATTCATAGCCTCAACACAACTCATAACATACACACAACCACCAACCACATCACAAATGCATAGGCACAAGCATGCATGAATAAATAGGCTTACAACACAATAATCATTATAAGCCATATCTCACGGCCATATACAAAATGAATCATAATATTATCAATAAGCCAACACTTTTGGCTAATCAATATGACACATAAAAAAATGACCAAGTCCCCCTATATATGCCATATTCAAAATGTGAAACCAAAAATACCCTAATGATTAAATTGATAGTGTGACCGATTCACCGACGACTTCCGATCCCCGAGCTAGCTTGGCGACACTATAAGAAATGAAAAAGAAGGGGGTAAGCTTAAAGCTTAGTAAGTTCAAATGTAAATAATAGACAACATTAAGTAACATAGACATGTACATCGTATAAGAAATTTGGCATAAGTCACGTAATTATCATCATAACTTCATAAGCATACTTAACCATTGTTAACCTTACCAAAAGCTCATCACATACCAAGCTCATTTTTATGAGTTTCCGTACGTATTTGTACCAACTCGTAACATATCATACTCTTTCCAGTCTTTGACATACCTATTGAACACTTGGAATACTAATTGGATACATGGAAAGTCTTTGCACATAAGTGCCACATATGTAGCCAGTACTACCTCATATCTCATAACACATAGGGGCTGGCTCTCGAGCTAAGCACGGGCCTGCTCACACAAGCTGTCAGTCAAGACGTAACTACGCAGTGCTACCATACAAGCTGTCAGGTAACTGCAAACACATGCCAGACTACCCAGCCACTAGTAGACGTACGAGACCAGCATCCGGATCACATAACACATATATCACATGGAATCCTTGTGACATGTCACTCGTATCCTATTCTATTCCTAAGGTTCAAACGGGATTTTCTCTCTTGTTGAAACTTGTCGAACTTGTCGAATGTACTCATAGAATCAAATATACGGTTCATACAATATCAAAACATTAAATAATTAATCACAGCATTGCATTATTTACATAAGAACTTACATCAGTAAAAAATAGTAGAAATTGAACCTAATCCTCGATAACCTTGTTTTTCCCCCGATCAAGGTTCGAATCTCGTTTTTCTTGATCTATAATAGCAAATATAGCTCATTTAATAATCACATTACTCAATTCAGTCCAAAAATCATATTATGGAAAAATTACATTTTTACCCCTAAACTTTGACTTATTTACATTTTTGTCCCTAGGCTCAGAAAATGAAATCTATTCAATTTTTTCGATTCTCAAGCCTAGCCAAACCTCTTTTATACATATAGCAATCCACATTTTTTATTTAATCACACTTTAACACACATTTTGAAATCTTTTTACAAATAGGTCCTTTTGTCAATTTTCACCAAAAATCACCTAGCAAAAGCTATTTATCTAAAATTAAACTTGCATAATCCACCATTAGATATCAAGATACATCAATCCTAGCTTAAATAAATGGTACAAATAGCTAGATCGGTTGATAACAACTTCAAAAATGTAAAGAACATAAAAAACGAGGCTAGGATGCACTTACTATCAAGCTTGAAAGATGACAAAACCCTAGCTATGGTGAACTTGAGATTTTCGGCCAAGGTTGAAGAAGATGGACACAATTTTGACTTGATTTTCTCTTTTTATTCTTTTATTTACCAAATGACCAAAATGCCCTTAATGCCTTTCTTTGAAATTTTACCCATCCATGTCTATTTTTTGTCCATAAAAATAGAAATTGGTCAATTTTCTATTTAAGACCCTCTAATTAAAAATCCATGGCAATTTCATGCTTAAAGTTTCTAGAACATATATTTTGCAACTTATTCAATTTAGTCCTAATTATCAAATTGGACACTTTATGCATAAAATTGCTTCATGAAATTTTCACACAATCATGCAGTCATGCCATAGACCTCAAAATACTCATAAAATAATTATTTCTACTTCGAATTTTTGGTCTCAAAACCACTATTCTGACTAGGCCCAAAATCGGGATGTTACAAGTTATATATTCGATGGGTTGCACCATATAGATGTTCTCTTCAAGATAATCGTTCAAAAATGTTGTCTTAACATCCATTTGTCATATCTCATAATCGAGAGTTGTAGCAATGGATAACAATTGCAGATTAACTTGAGCATGGCAACCGAAGATAAGGTTTTTTCATAATTGATACCTTTTTTTTAGTATAAACTTTTGCTACAAGTTTGGCCTTATAAGTTTCCAATTTTCCATCCGCATTTCTTTTACTCTTGTATTCCACTTACACCCTATGGGTTTTATCCCTTCTGGTAAGTCTACAAGTTCCCACAATGAGTTGAAATCCATAGAATCTATCTCAACTTTCATAGTTATTTCCCAAAGCCTAAAATTAGCACTCTGCATCACTTTGTCATACGTGAGTGGGTCATTATCTTCATGTTCAGCAGGCTCAATGTTAAAAAACACTTCCACCAAATTGGAAGAACTCAAGCCTACCAGAGACCCTCCCACTATGATAAAGCACACTGTGTTGCTGATCATTTGGAGGTTCACTATTAGGAGTTGGTTTTGGAATCATTTCCATAGGGGTTTGTATATTTCTTGAAAGATCCTCGAGTACGTTTTTGCTCCAGGATTTGAATTCATTCATGTAGCTTTTTTCAAGGAAAGCAGCATGAGTTGACACTATTATAGTTTGCTCTTTCGGGTTATAAAACAAACCACCCTTTATTCCTTTTGATATCCTACAAACATGCACAGTTCTTTCTATAAGTCTAGCTTTCTCGCATCTTTATCTGATACGTGGGCTTAGCATCCCCAAATTCTTAAATGATTAAGATTCGGCTATCTGTCATGCCACAATTCATATAGATTTTTTGATGCTGCCTTAATTGGCACATGATTCAGAATATAGAAATCATTTGTAGCGCATATCCCCAAAAAGAGATTGACAGCTTCGAATAACTTAACATCGAATGTACCATGTCTAATAACGTTTGAATCCTTTTATCTACCACGCCATTCTATTGTGGAGTGCTCAGGGCAGTCAATTGGGATAGAATCTCATTCTCTATGAGGAATCCTAAGAACTCATTAGATAAATATTCCCTATGTAACACCCCTTACCCGTATTCAACGCTAGAATAGGGTACGAGGCATTACTAGGCTTATACGCAACCAATCATACCACATCGAGACCTGACTTTCCACTCTAAATTAAAACTTTTGGTAATGCCTCCTAAACAAGCCTGCGATGCCAAATTCATGGTTTAGAAATGGTTTGGGATCAAATCGAGTTCCTTTGAAACTCTCTGAAATACCTTAGAAAATTTTCTCTAAACAATCCACACGCACGTGTGGCATATCACACGCCCGTGTTCCACACCCATATGGAATTATTTCTAAATTTGAACCTACAGGGGTTTTCACACGGCCGGATACAAGCCCATGTCCTTCGACCGTGTAGCGAATTAAATTCCAATTTCAAGTGCAGACTTCACACGGCTTGGGCACACGACCATGGAGCATGGCCGTGCCTTTTCACACGCCTGAGACACACGGTCGTGTCTCTACACGTGTGTTTACTACTGAGCATACTGACTTGTAAAAAATTAGCATGCAGGGACACATGGCCTAACCACACACCCATAAGGCTGACCGTTTGTCACACACGGCCTAGACACACACCCGTGTGTCTGCTCGTGTGGACAAGAAAAAGGCTATTTGCCAAGCTCTTTTATCACCCTAACTCATACAAACATAAATCACATTCAACCATCAACCCATTCATACATACTTTAACCAAGCAACCCAATTATGCACCATACACATTCATGAATAACCTCATCTATTCATAGATTAATAATAATGAGCCATCAACTATGGCCTTATACAAAAGAGTTCATCTTTAAAAGACTTGGCCAAAACAACATGACATTTCACTAAGTCTAGCCCCTATACATGCCATACTCAAAATGCTTAGTCTAAATATAGCAAGATGTGATCTTCTGATTATCTTCGTATCCCGAGCTGGCTCTTTGACACTCTAAAACAAGGGAAAAGGACCCTGTAAGCTTTAAGCTTAGTAAAGCCTACATGTAAACAATAAGTATCATACCATATGCTAATCAATCAAAAACATTACATACTGTGTAAGAACAATTCACATTATCATAAACATCCTTACTCATCTCAACTCTTACCACATCCCAACCATATCATATATATTGCTCATGAAACACCCCAAACCCGGCCCACGAGTCTTGACCGAATCTGGTATGTTCCTGGAGTAAAACATTTTCAAATTCGTTTGTTATTTTGGAAAACTTGGTTGGTTTTGAAGAAGGTTTAATTCGTGTTGGTTTTAATTGAGAACATTGTTATTTTCGAAGTCAGGAATTTATTAAAATCTTGTTTTACAAGCCGAATTTGTTAAAAATAATCTCTTAGGTTGAAAATCATTTAGGTTTAGGTGTCAAAACATTTAACATTTATTTTAGGAAAAAGTTGTTAAATCTTGATTTTGTAGTAAACGTTTCGTAACAGAAATAATAAAAATGCATGCATAAACAGTTCATACTAGTGGCCTTATTACATCAAAAACAAAACCCAAAATAAATCCAAAATGCTTAAAATATAACAAGTTCAAAATAAATAAAGTCCCGAACTGAGCATGGCCACCACTAAGCTCTTGCCGACCCGGTCCATTACTGAGCGTCACCTGAAAAATATTCCCACAACGGGGTGAGTCAAACAGACTCAATGTGTACATCCAACACTAAGTCCCAAAAGATTTAGGCATAACAGTTCATACTTATACAAATAGCAATTAAATATAATGATGCAATCCCGAACCCAACCTAGATGCCATTCGCTACACATCACCCTTACCAACCATCACACCGTGGGGACTACTAAGTCAACCCTCCATCCTCTACACATCATCGAAGGTAGTCGCTGCAGACGACGTGCTCATCGCCCTTATAAAATTGTGGCATAGCCACCAGATAATATTTTGTGTCATGAGACACCACATTCAGATAATTGTGACCGAAGTCACCACATTTAGATAATGTGGTATTAAACCACCAATTCACTTCCCCTTTACATATCACCCATATGCCCCATGTCATACAAATCATGCATAAGTCATGCCATATTCCTTATTTCATATTCTTATCAATATTTCCATATGCCATGTGCCAAATATTCATATCACTTATTAGTATAATATCGGGATTACGTACCTGAGTACTTTGTACCATTGCATGGTACCTTTGGCCACATTCATATTATTACAAACATATATATTAAATTAAAACCGTGATCTAATAAGATTTAGTGTGGGGTACACACCTGGTATACTTAGCGAATTCACTGAAATCCCGAAGAATCCTGATCTATTGCTCTAGATCTTGGTTCCTATATTCGGCCATTACTAGGCATATTAGCAAAACCTATTCGATTATATAACCAAATCTTGAAAGATATTCGCAACTTAAATTCTCACCTTGCTGCCGGTTTGACCACTAACCAAATCCCGAAAACTTGGTGATACCTCTTCTTGCAATCGGTTAGGCACTAAATCACCTAAATGGTTAGTTTCCGGCTTTTTGAATAACATACGAAACAGATTCATAACATTACTATAGCCTTAGCCGATTGTATATATGTACTTGCCTAGCAATCTGAAATCCCGGAAACTTGTCACTTGGCTTATGAAGATGCCGAAATACCTTAGATCTGAAATCCTGGATGATCTCCCTAGAAGTCGGCTATAATGGCAATCCTGAAATTCACCTTCCAAGTTTTAGCCAACAAGATTAGGAGGGATTAGATTAAACTTTCAGCTTAAAAGAGAGATTGACAATCAAAGAACAATCGATCTTACCCTTAATACTGTAGTTGATTGCACACTTGCTTGACACCACTGAGGAATTGGCTATAGACTGAGTGTTGATCACAGGTTTCGGCTTTTGATGATCACTTAGAAAGATTCAGTTTAACCAAGAAAGAAAAGAAAGGTATAGGACTTAGGGAAATTCGGCAAGACTAGGGGATCCTATTTTCGGCTTTTAGAGAATTGAAAAGAAAAAGAGAATAGTTGCAGAGAGAATTCGGCAGAGGCTTCAAAGAGAAAAAGAATAATGGCCTTGCTTTTCCCCTTTCTGCCGAAATTACTACACCAAGAATCCCCTATTCGGCCAACTCCACATCCCTTATCTAATCCCTAAATTTCCTCCTTATCACCTTATTCAAATTAATAAATTTAATCCATCATTTATCCCTTATCTAGCGAAATTTTAAAAGAGATTAAACTCATCCCTTTAGTGTCCCTATGCCATCCATCTCTGTACATCTTAGCTGCAAAAATAAAAGCTCTTATTTGCCTCCCTTGTGACTCGAACCCTGGCCCATCTGCACCTGCTTGTGGTGTCATTTCCAGAGGCCTTAAGTGGCGCCTCCAAGCCACTTTACCAAGCCCATTTGTGTGTCATATCTCCCCTACATTTTCTCTTAAGGCCACTCTGCCTAGCTTCCTTTTCTAGATTTAAAATCTAATAATTTCTAAGGCATTTATCTACATCCTAGAGTTCCCCAAAGTTTATAAAACACATTCTCATACACATAAACATGCTTTCACATTTATTCAAGCAAAAATGCATAAGCCCAAAATCCAGGATATTACAGCTCACATTTATTTGTACTTATGCCCTGCATTTATCACCTCAAAGTCACATAAAATATTTACTTAAACAAGTTTCTCAATGAACCCCTCGGAATGATAATAAGTACCCGGTGGTTTCACACACAGCCCACCAACAATGATAATTACGGTGGTATTACACATAGCCCACCAACAATAGTAATTACGGTGGTATCGCACATAGCCCACCAAATGGTAATGTAAACGATGGTATCGCACATAGCCCATCGTGAATGAATAGCAAGGTGGTATCGCACACAGCCCACCAACAATTATATATTTACAGATATTTATCCGTACTCACGTTTCTATCCCGAGGTTCATTTGAGAACTACTCATTTCTATCATTTTCAATCCATCTCACCAATAAGTATTGTCATCCATACTATGCATCAATAAGTAACAACATATGTATTAAAGATGTATCGTTTACACATAAACTTACCTCGGTGCAAAAATGTGTTAATCAACAGTTTAGTCCGTAACCTTGCCTTTTCCCCGGTCAAGGTTGTTTCTGCGCTCTTCTTGATCTATAATAATAAAATTTACTCATTTAATCACTACTTAACTCATGACACATCAAATTTCTACTTAGGCAAAAATGACCATTTTGCCCAATACTTTGGCAAAATTATGATTTTGCCCCTAGGCTCGTAAATCATTTTTCATCACATTTTCTCATTAAAAAAGCCTAGCTAAACATTTATTTCTCTTATAACAACTCACAAAACCAATCATTTCATGCATTTATTACTCAATTACAACCTTTACAAATAAGTCCCATTTAGGTGTTTTCATGGAAAAACCTTTCACAAAAGTTATTCCTTAACCCACCAACATTAATTTTCTTCCATAAAAACTCAGAAAACAACATAAAAACTCTCATGGAAAATCCCTAAACTTTCAACCATTTTACAAAATAGTCCCCCCCATTAGCTAACTTAAGCTTTAGGGGTTCCAAAAGTACAAAAATTATCAAGAAAGACCTCTAAAATCACTTACTTGCAAGGGAATAGCTTGGCTGAAAGTTTGAACTCCAAAAACCTCTATTTTCTCATCAAATTTTGGTGGAAGAAGAAATGGGAATAGTAAAAGATGACATCTTCTTTATTTATCTTATTTTATTCATTTTCGTCACCTAATATCACCAAATTTTTTACCAATTTAATGCCTTCGTCTCCCTTGTCCCTATGGCCGGCCAACACCCTCTCATTGGCCTAATTGCACATTAAAGACCTCCAATTTAATATTCCATAGCTATTAGACACCTCTAGCTTGTAAAATGAAACTTTCGCACTTTATGCGATTTAGTCCTTTTTTGAAATTAAGCATACAATAGTTAAAATTAAAGCACTAAAATTTTCATGAATCCTTATAATTATGCCATAACACATAAAATAATATAAAATTAATTTCTTCAACCTCGGATTAATGGTCCTGAAACCACTGTTCTGACTAGCCCCAAAATCGGGCTGTTACACCCTACCTAGATCAGATTGAAGTGTCTTTATGGGTAAACCTAGTTGCTTCTCCACTTCCACACGACCGCTTGCGTGCATGCATAAAAAATGATTTTATAAAACAATTTTAAATGTGTGATATTAACTGCAAGCATACAATGTCAATTGTAATATTTATAGTGTCAATGGAACACTAGAGTATTCCAAGGATTAAACCCAAAGGGTTGCCGGTAAACGTTTTGGTAAGGTTAATTACAAGTTAAGAAATTACTAATCTAATCAAGTTAGAAATTATTAGTACAAATTCAAATAAAATAATATTTAAGCTATATCAAAATTAACAAATAAAAATATTAAACTAACTTTCTTCCTTTTTACTAGAATTAATGCAAAAGGGTTGAAATGATGGTTGAGTGATTCATGGATTACTAACTAAACTAATAAACCTATGATGATTATATTGTTTACCAATCCTAGTTACGAATCTCCTCTCAGTTTCATCCTAAACTAAAAGATACCACCTAAGCTCTCCTCTCGGTTTCAGTTACACATATAGATCTCCTCTCGATATCACTATTCAACACAAGTGTATCAAAGTCCTACATATTAGTGTGTACAAGTTTTAAAGGTTTCATAGCCCTTGTTCCTTTTGCATTAAAATATCGCTTAGTCATCTTAACTTTCAAGAAAGATTCACATTGTGGAAGATCAACTTCTTTAAGCGAACTTAAGAGTTTTTTTCACAAGTCTAGTGATTTTTTCTTTGTTAATATGACCAAGTCTTAAATGCCAAAGGTACGCCTCATTAGAGTGAGAAGTTTTAAGTCTTTTATTCGTTATTTCAGTCTCAAGCAGTGTGTACATCTTTGATTTAATAAAATAGGAATTATTTTACATCCATCCATTACAGATAAGATTACAAATTCTAAATATTGCAATTCTATTATTAGAAGTCATGGTAAAGCTGTCTTTATACAAACATGCAACCAAAATTAAGTTTCGTTTGAAACTTGGTACATAGAAAATGTCTTTTAAAATAATCTTCCTACAATTGTCAAAATAAAATATATCCATCTCTCACTATTTCAACTGCCACAATTGTCCCTATTTCATTCCATAATGATAAACTCTTATCTCTAAGATCTTTCATCTCTCGAACCCTTTTAGATAAAAATAACCATGATTAGTGGCTCCTGAATCAATGACCCAATGGTCTATTAAATCTTCTACTAAACAAGCTTCTATCATAAAGAGTTACATACCTTTTGCCTTTGGTTGCTAGATATTCCTTCCACTCTTTATAGTTCTCCTTGAAGTGCCATTTCATACTGTAGAAGAAGCATTTAGACTTAGATAAGTCTTTAAGCTTTCTGGTTCTCTTTCTTTCCAATTTTGGTGACTTTAGCCTTATCTTTCTTAGCGTACTTTCTTTTCTCTTTTGAGGAAGAAGCGATAGCAATGTTAGCTTCTCCTTTTCGAACCCGCTGACAATCATTCAACAGCAACTCATAGAACTGTAACTAATTCATGAGTTGTATAAGCGTTAGATTCTTGTTGCCAAGGTTATATGCAGCCCAAAAGCCAACACAGTCATTGGATAAGCTTTTGAAAACCTTTTCAATTTGAGTATTCTGGTCCAAATTGGCCTTATTGTCTACAGCCTCGGAAAGTATCCCATAAGAGTTATCATATGGTTTTTGACCGGAGTGTCGAGCTTTTGTTGGGCATTCATTAAGCTAGTTATAGTAGACTGTCGAGCCAAAGCAGCTTGGCCTCTAAACATATCTTCTAGCTTATCCAGAATCACTTTAACAGTCTTATAGCTCTCCAATTGCTTATATATGGTGTTGGTCATGCTTGTCAACAAATAGCAACGAGCTATCTCACCAGAATCCTCCCAGCATTTTATAGCCACAGCTTAAGTGGTCGAAAGGAACTTATTATCGAGAACTGTTTCCAATTTCTCATAGCTCAAGACAGCCATCGGGTTCCTTTTACATTCTTTTTATTTATTTCCTTTCAGTTTATTTTTAGTGAGTATGTTCAATAAGGGATTAAGTTCTATTTTCAAGCTAGGAAATAAAATATTCATTTATTAATATCTTTGTATAGGCAAATGCTTGAAAAAGTTTTTCAAGATTACGATATGTATTAAGATGATGCATGTGTCTTACATTAAATCTTGAAAACATTTGTAAGTCATTGCAACAATAATTCCTACGCCCATTGAATCAATTCATCGTGGGGTGATCATGATCAACAAGTAAGAACAAGGATTTCCATCCAATTAGCACATGAACCTAATTCCTTAGGCATTCACATGTACTAATAATCCTGTAAGGTTTGGCCATCTCTCTAACTTAAGTAGAGCTCCGTGGAGAGTTACTTAACCAGAAGATCTTGAGTGTATAACCATCAAGTCAATACCTATCACATCATGCACAACAAATAAGTCACCGTGGGAAAATTTAATCGAGTGGCATGTTGTGAATAGTTTTTCTCTTTGAAAACAGAACTTCTTGCTATATCGTATAACAATACCTACCATAGAGGCTGGTCTAATTATCATAGGAATAAAAGAGAGTTTTACTTACTTTAATGAAATCTCCTCGGTCAGATCCACATGACAATCCTAACGTGGGGTAATTAAATTGTCATGCCATCATAAGAGACCATTGATGGAGGCTGTAGGGCTTGTTTAGGGACCTTTCCCCACTCAATATTTTAAAAACATGCAAGGTTTTTAATGTTCAGTTTCAATCATGAATGATTAATATATGCATGACAAGTACATGTGGCATTCTTTCCTAATCTATATGGCATGTTTTTCTCATATATGCATGAACATACATTCGCAGTCATATAAATATCATCATGCTTATCTCGTGAATATAAAAGTATAAAACTTTTACATTACTCTAACCAACTAAAGTTTCCATGATTCCATCCAAGAAAAATAAAATTGCAAAATTACAAAAATTCACCCCAAACCATACTTTGGGTCTTAAATTTTGTCACCACAAACTTTTGTTATAGTATCAGTTCATGTTTCTATTATCATCATCTTTTTACAGTCATTTTTGTGTTTTCGTCGTCGTCAACAATAGGCAACCTCTTGTTGTCGAACCACCGTCGATCATTTGCCGATTTGGTTGGGTCGGGTTTGTGTCATCTTGATTGGTCTACATGCATCTTGGTTCCACAGGTTCCACCGGGAAAAATATTACAAATTCCTATATCTGTTTTCGACTCACATATTTTATTCTAATATAATGAAATTAATCATACATGGAGATGATAGTCCACGATATAAAATATATATTCCCGAGATAATAATAAATTACATTTATTTTGTAACAGTCCGCTTTTAGTCAAATCGGAACAGTGGTTTCGGGACCATAAATCTGAAGTCAAAATAATTATTTTATTATTCTTTTAATATTTACAGAATGATAGTATGATTGTGTGGAAGTTTCGTTAAGAAATTTTATCGTTTGAGTGTTTAATTTGATAAAAAGGACTAAATCGCGTAAAGTGTAAAACTTGTGTTCTATTAGTTAAAGGTATCAAATAGCTGTGGAACCTTAAAGTTAAGGTCCTTAAGTGGTAATCAGACCATTATAAATGTTAATGGACATTTATGGACTTATATTAAGCAATTTTAATGAATTATATATAAGGTTAAAATAGTAATTTATAAGATAACTTAGTAAAAAGAAAAAAAAAACATAAAATCATCTTTATTTATTATCATCTTCCACCAAAAATTAGGGTGAAGAAAGCCATTAAAATAGCTTGAAGCATTTGGTCAATTGCTAGCTCAATTGTAAGTTCATTTTTGTCCCGTTTTTAATAATTTTTATGTTTTTGAGATCGTTGCAGCTTAGTCTAGCTAGCCCAGGGATTAATTTGCAAAACTGTTAAAGGTTTAGGATTTTTCCATTGATGATTATATGTGTTTTTTGATGTTTAACGATAGAAAATGCATGTTTGTTGTTTGATAAACAACATTTGTTAAGTTATTTTTAGTAAAATGTCCAATTAGGGATTAAATTGTGAAATTTGTAAATTTTGTGGTTAAATTGTGAAATAAATGAAAAATATGGACTGCTAGGGACCTAATTGAAGTTTGGATAGCATGGGTTTTGGTTGAATTGCATGAATTTGTGATTTTATGAAACAAGGACTAAATTGCAAAAATGTTGAAATGTTAGTGGCAAAAGTGTAAATTTGCCTCAATGTGTATTTTGGATTAAATTGAATAGAGAGATTATTAAATAAGTTAATTTTGATTATATTTAGATCAAGAAAGGCGAAATACGGATTTAGATCGGGGAAAGAATAAAGTTTCGGATTAATCGACTTAATTCGCCATTTTCGCATTCAAGGTAAGTTCGTATGTAATAAGCTTTGTTATAATTGTATTTTAAATGCTTTAATATTGTATAAACTATGAATACGACTCTTCGGACATGTTCGACGATAATTCGGCAAGTGTGAAACCCCAGTTGAACCTTAGGAATAGATTAGGATACGAATGACATGTCATTAGGGGTTATTATCGTTTCGGGTGTTGGTCCGTACTTCCTACCGGTGGCTGAGCTATCTAGCATGTGTTGCGGATTCTCGTCAGCTTGTCTGAGCAGGACCGTGTAGCTACGTCATGACCGTCAGCTTGTGTGAGCAGACCCGTTGATAGCTTTATTGATATATGATATTGAGATAGCTTCGACTATGTATTGGCACTTCGGTGTAAGATTTATTAAGATAGCTTCGGCTATATATATTGGCACTTAGGGTGCGAGATTCTCGAGTATCCTGTATTATTCTCAAATGGTTCAACGGGTATATCGAGGATATGAAATGGTGAGAAATAGATACGTATCAATATAGGTATGTACGAAAACTAAATATGCATTGAACATATGAAAGAATTGAGTTCATAGTTAAATAGACGTTTGAATATATGTTAACATTATGGTTATATATATTTTGTAGTATGTTATATGCATATTTTGAATGGTAACTAAATGGTGAGTTTTGCTTATTATTTTCATACGAGCTTAGTAAGCTTTATAGCTTACATCGTTTATTTTTTCGTGTTTTATAGTGAAATCAAGCTAGCTCGGATTCGGGGATCGTCGGATACTTCATCACACTATCCAACTATCACTTTGGTACTTTTGAATTTAAGTATTTTGAGTATATGGCATGTATAGGGATTTTGGGTCATTTTGGTTATGGATTGATAATGAATTTAGCCATTTGAATTGGCTTATAAATGTCTAAAGTTTGGTTTGTATAGAGCCATGGAGTTGGCTTATTTTGATATAGTTGATCATGTATATATATTTGTGTATGTGTGTATATGGTTTGTGTGCGAGTTTGATGATGGATATGTGATGCCTGTTGATAATAGGTAATATGGATAGCAAATGGTTGAGTTATAATATTGGTATGTTAGTGAATTTAGGCAAATAATGCATATTTGGAATTGGTCATTTTGATGTTTTGTAAAAGTGAGTTTTTGGTATGAATTTAATTAGTGTGTTGTGATAATTGTGTGACTTGGAAGGATTGGTATTGAAATGGTATAAATTGAGCTGGATTGGAGTTTATTTACATGCCTAGTTTTGCCATGTTTGATGCCATTTGGATTGATGTAGGTCTATGCAAATTTGGGTGGCAAATTGGCTTGGTAAATAGCTTATTTTTGTCCACACGGGGAGAGACACAGGCGTGTGTCTCAACCGTGTGTGATGCATGGTCAGATTACACGGCCGTGTGTCCTATGGTGTTGAATTAAAAATAAAGTCAATATGCTCCACACAGCCCAGCACACAGGCATGTAATTGGCCGTGTGGCCTAAGTCAGTATACCCTATAGGTTTGGCACAACCTAGTACATGGCCTAGCACACAAGCGTGTGTGGCCATTTTTAGGGCACACGGGCTAACCACACAGGCCTGTGTGCTGGTCGTGTGACCCAATTCAGAGAGTTACACAGGGTAGGACACTGGCTGGGACACGGCCATCCAATCCCTTTTCGAATGTCCACACGGCCTGTGACACGGGCGTGTCTTTGGTCGTGTGAGACACATGGTCGGGCCACACGGGCGTGTGTCCCCTGAAATTTGAAAAATTTTCTAAGTGTTTCAAAAATTTCTTGAGCTATCGATTTAGACCCAAACCACTTTTAAAGCACGTTTAGGGCCCCGTAGGCTCGTATTAAGGACAATGTGATTGAGTTTGAATGATGATTGCATGAAATTTGAAAATGTATGTGAAATTAATGTTTAATTGTTTTATAAGTCTGGTAATGCTCCGTAACCCTATTCCGACGTTGAATATGGGTGAGGGGTGTTACATATTTCTAGAAATCACAACTTTGGAAAAATTACTTTATCATCCATGGCAATAAAATAATTGCATACATTCATTCGTATGCATTCCCCGAAACATGCATACAATTACAAGAATGTCACATCTTATCAAATATAATCATACATAAAGAAGAGAGAACTTTGGTCTCAGTTTACACTAAATTACATTTATTCTCTAGGAATCATAAATTTGGAAATTTTACTTTATCATCCATAGCAATAAATTAATTACATACATTCATTTGCATACATTCCTCAAAACATGCATACAATTACAAGAATGTCACATCTTATCAAATATAATCATACATGAAGAATACAGAATTTTGGTCTAAGTTTACACTAAATTACATTTATTTTTTAGGAATCACAAATGTAGAAAAATTACTTTATCATCCATAGCAATAAATTAATTACATACATTCATTTGCATACATTCCCCGAAACATGCATACAATTACAAGAATGTCACATTTTATCAAACATACTCATACATGAAGAAGAGAGAGAGAATTTTTGCCTCAATTTACACTATAAACATAGCACAATCTAGCTCTAATACCAATTATTGGAAAATTTTGATTTGAAAATGATTTTCTAGTACTGCGAAAAATAAAAATTTTGAAAACTAACTCGATTTATGATATTCATAGCAATAAACCTAACCAAATTTGTACATGTGTTTTCGAATAGGCGGATCCTTGTTGTTCTTGGCTTTTGACCAAATGATCTTTTCTGCTATTTTCATATCACAATCTGCTTCGAGTGTAGGCTCGAACAAATCGAATCAAATACAAAATAAGAAATATTTCCTTTACTCAGTGGGAAGTAAAACTCTCTTAAATAGAAACCAGTAGAATTGTAATTCCCAGAAAATAGAATTTATTCTTAAAATAAATTTCCACTACTTTCTATCGGAATTGCAATATTGAGAACTTCAGAGAAACTTGTGTTTTTCTCTTTCTGTTGCTGTGATTTAAAGCCTACTAGTGTCATCTATTTATAATGAGAGTTGATAAAATCCTGATTGAAGTGGTAGAATACAAATAATATTATTTTGATAGAAAAAATCTCCAACTCCCTATTATTTAGATAGAGGGGCAACAACCCTAGATAGGAATACTAGGGTTTGTCGTCCCATGTATTCCATATAAGGGGAGTTGGGCCTCTCCTCTACCAGGTCCAATTATATATGCTTCATAGATTTTAACCCAGCACCTTATAATTTATTTCAACCTAGTACATTTTTTTTATTTCCCAAATTAAATATTATTTTCTCAATTAATTTAAATAAATTAATTTCTCCTTTAAATAATTTTCTCAACTCAATTCTAATTCCGTTAAAATCATAACAACTTTACCGTAAAAGAATCTATGAGAAAATATATTTAATTTTTCTACATTCAATTAGATTCACAATGGCCAAGTAATTTAAATTCATTTTTGAACTTCAATTATTTAACTAATAGTAAGAATAAGGATTTCCATCCAATTAGCACAAGAACCTAACTCCTTACGCATTCACACAAGTCATGTAACTTTTGGCCATCTTTCTAACTTAACTAGAGCTCTGTGGGGAGTTACTTAACTAGGAAATATTGATTGTATAACCATCAACTCAACACCTATCGCATAATGCACTACAAATAAGTTATCGTGGGACAATCCCATTGAGTGACGTGCTGTGACTAGTTTTTTCTCTTTGAAGACAAAACTTCTTGCTATATCGTATGACAATACCTACCACAGAGGTCGGTCCAATTATCATAGGAATAGAAGAGAGTTCTACTTACTTTAAGGAAATCTCCTCAGTGAAATCCACATGACAATCCTATCATAGAGTGGTTAAATTGTCATGTCATCATAAAATACCATTGATGGAAGTCGTAGGTCTTGTTTAGGGACCTTCTCTCACTCAATGTTTTAAAAACATGCAAGGTTTTTAATAACCAATTTCAATCATGAATGATTAATATATGCATGACAAGTACATGTGGCATTCTTTCCTAATCTATTTGGCATGCTTATCTCATATATGCATGAACATACATTCGTAGTCATATAAATATCATCACGTTTATCTCATGAATATATAAGTATAAAAAATTAAATTACTCTAACTAGCCAAAGTTTCCATGATTCCGTCCTAGAAAAATAAAATTGCAAAATTACAAAAATTCACCCCAAACCATACTTTGGGTCTTCAATTTTGTCACTATGAACTTCTGCTGCGGTACGATTCACATTTCCGTCATCGTTGTCTTTCTGCAACTGTTTTCGTGTTGTCACTGCCGCCAATCACCATCGAACCACTGGCAGCCTCCTGTTGTCGAACCATCGTCGTCACTTGCCAGTTTGGCTGGGTCATGTTTGCATCATCTCGATTGTTCTACATGCATCTTGGTTCTCCGAGTTCCACAGGGAAAAATATTTCAAAATTCCTATATTTGTTTCCGACTTACATATTTTATTCTAAAAAGAATAAAATTAATCCTACATGGAGATGATAGTCCACGATCTAAAATATACATGCCCGAGAAAATAATAAATTTGCATTTATTTTCTAGGAATCACAACTTTGGAAAAATTACTTTATCATCCATAGCAATAAAATAATTACATACATTCATTCGCATACATTCCCCTAAGCATGCATACAATTACAAGAATGTCACATCTTACCAAAAAGAATCATACATGAAGAAAAGAGAGAATTATGGTCTCAGTTTACACTATAAACATTATAAAACCTGACTCTGATACCAATTTTTGGGAAAAAGTCCAGTTTAAAACCGGTTTTCTAGCATTGCGAAAAATAAAAATTTTGAAAATTGACCCAATTTGTGATATTTATAGCAATAAACCCTGGACCGAATTTGTACCTATATTTTCGGATAGGCGGATCCTTATAATTCTTGGCTTTTGACCAAATGATCTTTTCCGCTATTCTCATATCACAATCTACTTCGAGTGTGAGCTCGAACAAATTGAATCAAATACAAAATCAGAAATATTTCCTTTACTTGGTGGGAAAGTAAAACTCTCTTAAATAAAAACTAGTAGAATTGTAATCCCAGAATATATAATTTATTCTTAAAATAAATTTCCACTACTTTTTGTCGGAATAGCAATACTGAAAACTTCATAGAAACTTGCATTTTTCTGTTGGTGTGATTTGAAGCCTACCAATGCCATCTATTTATAATAAGAGTTGGTAAAATCTTGGTTGAAGTGGTAGAATACAAAAAATATTATCTTTATAGAAAAATCCTCCAACTCCTTATTATTTAGGGAGAGGGGCAGCAACCCTAGATAGGAACACTAGGGTTTGTCATCCCATGTATTCCATATAAGGGGAGTTGAGTCAATTATATGTGCTTCTTAGACTTTAACGCAGCACTTTATCATTTATTTCAACCTAGTACATATCTTTTTTCCATTTCTCAAATTAAATATTATTTGCTCAATTAATTTTAATTAATTAATTTCTCAATTAAATAATTTTCTCAACTCAATTCTAATTCCGTTAAAATCATGACAACTTTACCATAAAAGAATTTATGAGAAAATATATTTAATTTTTCTACATTCAATTGGATTCACAATGACAAATTAATTTAAATTCATTTTTGAACTTCAATTATTTAATTAATTAAATAATAATTCGAAAAACCATAAATTAATTCTCAGGTCATTTTCATACTTAGCGAGAAAACCACATTCATTTCCGAATGTAATCCATTTCTCCAACTTTATCATTTCTATCTATTTCTGCTTATTTGATTTATCCAGCGATTCATTTTTAGATTCAGCTAGCTGGCGAAGGGACCAATTGGACATATGCAATTGAGGCTCAAATGATTTATAATTAAGTTCCGATTTTTCGCCTATTAATTATAAACTCATCTAGTCACGAAGTCATTCCTCTACAATATCGTGACTGAGCTTTCTCCAACAGCATACCATTATGAAAGTAACTTAATCAATGCTCATCCAATGACCTTATCATAAGTGTTTATGTACAAAATTTACATACCAATCTAAATATTTATGTACATACCAAATACTGATCTTATCTCATTATTATTGTTCAGCCCTTAGTAAAAATTTTATTATGTTCATTTATGCATTGATTTAACCTTTCTAACATATTCATTTTTCAAACCAATCTAAGTATTTATGTACATAGCCAAACACAAAATAAATTTACAAAATTTCTCAAGTTCAATTTAAGTATTTATGGATAGAGTCATAATACAATTGATAACCAAATAAATGAACTACCACCTCAAAATCTCAATGATGATGCAATACTTTCAAACTATAAATCTCAAGCTTCTCAATCAAGTCTTGAACCTACACGTTTAAACAACTAATGTGTGCTCGATAAACTCAGTAAATGATACTTATCCTATCCCATGATTAATGTTAAGCCCTTAGTAAAATTTTCTTATGTTCATTTATCCATTGATTTAGCCTTTCTAACATATTCATTTTTCATTGCCAAATTATAAAGGTTCAACTTACACAATGAATCATTAGGTAATCACTCACATATAAGACTTTTATTGTGTGTTTAATCAAACATATGATTACTTTTAATTAGAGTTCACTTAACACTCACACATATGTGTGAGAGAGAAATTTTCCGTTATCTATAAATTGTAAAGTTATTTTTATAATATTTAAATAATTTTTTTATTTTAAAATTTAAATTTTATTTTTAATTTATAATATAAGTTTAATATTTTAATATTACAATATAATTTTTATTTATAAAATTATTGAAGTAATATATAATTTATGACATTATTTATAATTTTTGAAGTAATTTATAATTTATAACGTAAATTATTGAATTATTTTATAATATCATTTTTAATTTTTATTTATAAAATTATAATACAAATTATGATGTAAAGCTTAATTAAAAATTTAAAGAGAAAATTTTAACGTTCAAGCTGAATTAGGGAGGATGAGTAAACTCAAACTCTAAAATAAAAATTTATTTAAAAATTTTATTTGAATTGGTTTAAGATTACATCGAAATTGAAAAATCAATTTTTATAAAATCGATTTTTCTTTTTATTTTTATCAGTTTTTCAGCTAATTGAATGATTGAAGGTTGAGAGATAAGAAAATATGAAAATCAATTTTCAGAAAATTTGATTTTCCTATCAATTGCAAAAATGTGTACTAGTTCGGAAATTTTCTCCAGTTTAAAATAATTTGTTTTGTTTTATATTCAAAAATTAATTTGTTTTTATTAAAAAAATATCCCTCTCTTTTTCAGCACCAAGCATTTCAGGCATTAATTACATAAAACTTCCTACTATGAAAGGAAATAACCTTAGTATATATACAAAATTTAGTCATGAAAGAAATTTTTACAAAATAATTTTCATGAATAATTGGTCTCCAGTACCACTAAATTGTTTATATTATATTATATTATATAGTCAACTCATAATCAATTACATCCAATAAGTTTGGTTGTCTTTCACCGGCAACAAATGTTGTGAATATAATCCCCACTTCTCATGGCGCTACCTTAGCGACTATTTTTCTTTTCTTCTTCTTCTTTTTCTTTTTTCGCTTTTTGAGAGAAAATTAGCTTTAAAACAATTTGGTTACCACCACATATATTTTCTAGGGACATTCACATTTGACAAAATGCCTTTCTTCCCACTTCAAAACCCAAATTAAAGTTATAAAGATAGGAAATCCAACCATAAGGACTTCAAAACTAGTTGGTGGTGGGTCTAAACCTATATACCCGCTTTTTAGCTTGGTTAAATTCTATTTTTAATCCATGTAGTGAATTTAGTCCCTATATTTTAATTTAGTCATTTTCAATCTTTATACTTTTAGAATTTTAAAATTTTAATTCTAAGTAAATAGTAACTATTAAATTCATTAAGTTTTGGTATTTTTAAATTTTGATGTAGCAAACATATTATCACGTGTAATGTCATGGTTATTATTTCTACATATTACTCACAAAAAATACCAGTTAATAGATTGAATAACTATCGTTTGCATCAAGACTAAAATTTTGAAATTCGAAAAATATAGTGACTAAAAATAATCCAATTGGAGAACACGGACTGACCCAGATTTCTTGGAATGTGTCCTATTAATTAATTGAGCCGAGTCTTGTATATTGATTGGACCATATTATAGGTTTGCATTATTACTTGTCCTACAATATTGCCTTTGACTAATGCTATCGATAGAGAAATCAAACCAATAAACATATGTGAGACCCAGAAACCTCTTCTTTTATGATAACGGTTTATGCAATATGACGTAAATGGACCTTTTTTTTTCTTTTTAAATGTTATGGAATTCAACTTTAAGAGATATATTTTTTTATAAAAGGTAGAGTACGAATTATCCAGGATTAAATTCAAAATCAAATTTCAATTGAACTTGTGTTGTATTCAAGATTGTTTTTTGAATGCTTTGAATTAAGAAATAAGGAGAGAGAATGGTTTAATTTTGAGATATTGGATGTAAAATTATATTTAAATGATGTTAATAAACGTATCTAAAAGTCCTTGAAACACTTTTTCATAAATAAACATAATATTAATCTTTTAAATTAAATCCTATGGGAAGAATTCATTTGAATCATTGTATTTTTCAGTATGTTTTTGTACAATTAATATTTTAATAATCTAATCACTAAATTTATAGATATAATTGTACTTGTCATACATGTAAATTTTCAAACCAATCTAATTTATCTATTATGTTGATCTAAAATATATATATTAATATTTATTGAACAGTCAAAATTTATTATATAAAACAAATAGTTAGAAATTTTAATTTATGTCAAATTTAACATGCATTATTTATATGAATAGAATATGAAATATGACGGTTAGATTGTTAAAATATTAATCGTACAAAAATATTTAAAAATATGTAAATTAAAAAGTAATTTTACACTGATGTAATTAGATCTCTCCCCTATAAATATTTCATTAAAATGTAAAAAGGAAATTCACATACAACAGACAAAAGTAGAAGGGCATATTGATTGCCTAGCCCTATTCAGAGCATCAGGTCGCCGATGGATATGAAATGAAGGAGCATTGTTCCACTTTTGCAGGACATTCCTTAAAAGAAAAATGCACCCATAGACCATACCCGTACACTTCAGAAACATCTGTTAACACTTGAAGAATAACATGATGAACCATGTCATGTGCACGTGTATTGTCATCATTGTACCAACACGTTATTCACCCACACACACGTGTTACGATACAGTAAACCTAAATTCATTTCTTTATGGTCACGGAGTGATTGAATTATCTGCCTAAACCTAACGGTAATGGAGGTTAATCACTAGTAAATCACTAGATTATGATATAGTGTAATGTATTTAATCACCAGTGGTTTAAATTTAACTTATGAACGTACATACTAATAATGAGAAGATGAAGTGGAAGTGCCAAGTTAGTTCATCTTACAGCCGGTATTGATTCTACTGAACAAAGGTAGGATACAAGTTGGGTGCATGCTCATTATAAAACTGGGGACGGAGGTGGGGCTGTTGGATTATAATTGGGTTTTGACTTAAACATCTAAATGAAAAAAACGATGTTTTACCTATACATACACTTCTTTTTCAAAACTTCATCATAAATTGGTAAGCTGTCCATTCAGTATTTTACCCTTTTTTTTCTCTTTGTCATCATAATAACATTTACCTACATTCATAATTGTTGTTGTAACAGAACTCTATCATGTCAAACAATAATAAGCCATTGTTGGAGCCACAGTTTGAAAATAAATTCAGATGGCTGATGACGTTCTACCAAACATGATTGAACAACTGGGCACAAGCAAAGACTGCAAATTCACCTGGAATGTTAAAAGAAAACAGGTGAAGACATTTATTTAATCAGCTACACAAGTTCAAAAGCAATCAGCAGTTTACAGCCTCAGTGGCTTCTAACAAAAGATTACAGAAATTTACTGCGCTGCTATTATAGTCCTGTTTACTAGCCCCAAGATACAAGATTCTACACCATACAGATAAAACACAATCCACTATACAACATTTGTTTTCCTTTCTCAATATCATATGAACTAAAGACACCAAACCTGATCTGAATAAGCTTTTAAATGCTGTCATTCATCCTACAACAGGTATGCTCCTCATGAATTGTTCCGTACAAGTTAAATATTTTCCATAACCTACCTGCCTTGATATCTGCAGCTTTACAAGAAGCTTGTTCCCAAAGTAATATCATTTAAATTAGACAAAATTTGGGCACGGGTCGTTCCAATCTGATGAGCAATTTCAAGTTGTTCCTCCAATGGAAGCATTTCATAACTGCAACACAATTTCAAAATGTGCAGCCGTCATGATACTATACTATACGGTTCCCATTGATCACATACGCTAAATGACCTATTGATTTAAATAATTCTAGCCAATGGTATTATCAGCATTTCTCACCTCACAAATTTGCATGGGATATTAGTTTAAACAAAGAAAGCAAATGATATATGTTATATTTTCACGAGGAAATTTTTCTCTTGGGCTTTGGTGGAGTAATACATTCTAATACATGGTCAGGCATGCCAACCAAAAACTTGAAAATGCAAATGTTATGCTTGGAGAAGAAGGAAAGTCATAATGTCATTAATTCTTATGTAACCATGAACCACGAGCAGTACAACATGGGGTAGAACTAAAAGAAATGCAAGTTCTGGCACTCAATTTGATATTATAAGATGAAAATTCTTTCAGAGACAAAAAAAGATGTTACTTACTGGGAAAGCAGTTCACAATCAACTATGCTGTCAGGACCAGGCCTATGAGCCTTTCCATTTGAACGAAAATGGCGAAAAGATCTTGGGTTTAAACCAGCTACATGTGGAACAGCATCAACAAGCTTTTTCTGTAGAGACTGCAACCTACGAAATGTAAGTTCATCAAGAGGAGCTATACAGCCAATGCTGCCATCCAGAGTACCAAATAACAAAGCAAATCGATTGGTTTTATCAGAGCCAGCAGTGGCACTAGTTCGACCAGAAGTAGAAAGCATCTGGAGCCGCAAGAACTTAGTTACATGGGCACCAACATGGAATTCAGCCCTTGAAAGAAGCTTCTGTCCCCTCCAACTTTCAGACATCTTTGGAGCATAATAAAATACCTGAATGGCAGATAGTAGCATCAAAATTGTCAAAATTGATAATAAATGTCAGATTACAGTTTCCTAATAAGGAATATTCAGTGTATCAGATAGAACTCTGTAGATATTTTATTGATTGCTATCCCTAACTTTAAGGCTGTGTTTTAAGGAACAGCATCCCTAGAATCAGTTTGCTTCCTAGTTTAGAGTTTCCTAAAGTTAGGCTCACTATGTATATAAATATTAGTGTAATTTCTTGTGAAATAATATAATAAAAAAGCCTATTTCTAACATGGTATCAGATTAGACCGATTTCTGGGAATTATTTTTCTGGTAATCTTTTACTCCCACTCAACCCTCAAGCCTGCTTCTTTTGTTCAAAAGAAATATGTCTGAAATTATCCAAACCAATACCAATGGGGATAGTTCAGAAGTCTCTATGAAAAACTCCAACCAAACAAGTGAGTTGCAGAACATTCAAGTGGCCTACAGGTTAAATGGGAAGAATTACCTGAAGTGGTCTTCCACAGGTACTTGTAGTTTGGTGCTTTCAGGTATATCCTATTCTCAAAATTCTAATGTCTCGAACACAGTCACCGACAGGTCTTGGGTCATTGACTCAGGAGCTACAGACCATATGACCCACTCCTCACACAAATTTGTTTCATATACACCTTGTCCTAGTAATAAAAAAATTACAGTAGCTGATGGTTCTGTGATAACAGTGGCTGGTCAAAGGTGACATTGTTATAAACAAGACCCTTACTATTAAAAATGTCCTTCATGTTCCTAAACTATTTACCAATCTTCTCTCCATCAAAAAAATTACCAGGGACTCTAATTGTAGTGTGGTTTTTTATCCCAATTGATGTTTTTTTCAGGAACAAAATACGAAGAAGATGATTGGACATGCTAAGGAAGCAAATGGCCTATACTATCTTGAAGAATCTAGTGGAGAAATTAGTGCTCTGAATTCCTCACCATTATCTTTCCTATCCAAGTCTGTTCAAGCTAGTAAAGACCAAATTTGGCTCCATCACCTCCGCCTTGGTCATCCTTCGTTTCAAGTCCTTAAATTTATGTTTCCTTCATTGTTCAAAGGAATACCTGTTGAAAATTTCCATTGTGATGTTTGTGAACTTACCAAACATAAACGTACCTCCTTTCCGGTAAGCAATAAAAGAACATCCGCTCCTTTTACTCTTATTCATAGTGATATTTGGGGACCATCAAACATTTCAAACATCTCTGGGGCTCGGTGGTTTGTATCCTTTATTGATGATTGTACCCGTGTGTCTTGGATATTTCTTTTAAAACAAAAATCTGATATAAGGTCTGTTTTTACAACCTTTTACAACATGATCAAAACACAATTTGGGGCTGAAATAAAACGGTTTAGGTCAGACAATGCTAAAGACTATTTCAATCAGTTTCTCTCCCCATATTTTCAAGAAAAAGGCATTCTCCATGAGTCCTCTTGTGTTAACACACCCCAACAAAATGGCGTTGCCGAAAGAAAGAATGGTCACATTTTAGCTATTACTAGAGCTCTATTGTTTCAAAAAAATGTCCCCAAACAATACTGGGGGGCGGCTATTTTAACTGCTACTCATCTGATAAATAGGTTGCCTACAAAGGTCCTTGACTCTCAAAGTCCTATGCAAGTTCTATCGAAATTTTTTCCTGATTTCAATACCTCAAACCTTACTCCCAAAATCTTTGGATGTGTTGCCTTTGTACATGTACATTCTCAAAATAGGGGAAAACTCGATCCACGAGCTGTCAAATGTGTCTTTCTCGGTTATTCCTCTACACAAAAAGGGTACAAATGCTATAATCCAGCCACCAAAAAATTTTATGTTTCAACGGATGTCACTTTTGCAGAAGAAGAAAAATTCTTTACTCGTATTATTCACAGAAGATAAGGGCAGAGAATTTTTTCTTCTTGATTTTCCAGCCTACCAACCAGCCTGCCCAACTTAATTTTCCAGCTCCTATTCAGCAACCAAACACTCAGTCCTTACCTACCAACCAGCCTGCCCACCTTGAACCTATGCAACCCAAAATAGAGCCTACTACACCTAAGTCGCCCAAAGGGATTCAGAACACTACTCGCCCTTTACTAGTTTACTCAAGGAAGAAGGCACCGGTGCAAGTTCAATCATCTTCTTCGGATAAACAACCTACTGCTCTACAACACGAGGTAACTACTGAACCTACTTTGAATACTACTGAAAATTCAGATCATGATTTTCCTATTGCTATTAGAAAAGGAACTAGGGCCTGTACAAAACATCCCTTGTACTCATTAATGTCTTACAAAAATTTGTCCCATAACCACAAAACCTTTCTTACTAGCCTAAATTCTATCTCCATTCCCAAAACTGCATCCGAGGCATTAAATGATGAGAATTGGAAAAATGCCATGAAGGTTGAAATGGAAGCACTTGAAAAAAATAAGACATGGGATTTGGTAAAATTACCGAAAGGAAAGAAAACAGTTGGATGTCGTTGGGTGTACACAGTGAAATACAATTCAGATGGCTCTTTGGAGAGGTACAAAGCAAGATTAGTTGCTAAAGGGTACACTCAAAAGTATGGAATAGACTACCTTGAGACGTTTGCCCCAGTTGCAAAGATGAACACTGTGAGAGTGTTGTTGTCACTTGCTGCCAACAGAGGATGGAAACTACAGCAGTTTGACATCAAAAGTGCTTTCTTACATGGTGATCTTGAGGAGGAAGTCTATATGGATGTTCCACCAGGGTTCGGTTCAAATACAGGACAGGTAGTTTGCAAACTAAAAAGGCTCATGCGGACTAAAATAAAATCCCCGAGAGCTTGGTTTGGAAGATTTACCAAAGTGATGCTCAAGCTAGGTATAAACAGAGTCAAGGAGATCACACTGCTTGTAAAGTACTCATCTTCAAGGGAATGATCACGTTGTTAGTCTATGTAGATGACATTATAGTGACAGTGATGATCCGGAAGGAATGGAAAATTTAAAGAATCGCCTAGTAAAAGAATTTGAGGTCAAAGAGCTTGGTAAATTAAAATATTTCCTTGGTATTGAAGTAGCACACTCTCGTGAAGGAATCTTCATATCTCAGCAAAAATACATAATTGATTTGTTGACAGAGACGGGCAAGTTGGGATGTAAACCAGCAGAGACACCCATAGAGCTGAACCACAAACTTGGAGATGCACTAGAAGATGTAGTAGTTGATAAGGGTTCACATCAAAGACTCGTAGGGAAGCTCATTTACTTGTCACATACTAGACCAAATATTGCCTATGCAGTTGGTGTTGTAAGTCAGTTCATGCACAATCATAAAGAGTCACATCTTCGAGTCAGATATCGATTCTACATTACTTAAAAGGCACTCTGCAAAGGAATCATATTTAAGAAAGGGGAGAATTTAACCCTTGAAGCCTATACTGATGCAGATTATGCAGGATCTATGGTTGATAGAAGATCAACCTCGGGCTATTGCACTTTTCTGGGAGGCAACCTTGTAACTTGGAGGAGTAAAAAACAGAATATTGTGGCTAGATCTAGTGCAGAAGCTGAATTTAGAGCAATGGCTCTTGGAATTTGTGAATTATTATGGCTGAAAATTATTTTGGAGGATTTGAAGATCAAGTTGGAAGGTCCAATGAAGCTGTATTGTGATAATAAGTCTGCTATCAATATTGCACATAATCCAGTGCAACATGATCGTATGAAGCACATTGAGGTTGACAGACATTTCATCAAGGAGAAACTTGACAGTGGCCTAATTTGCACTCCATATGTGTCCACTGATGGTCAACTGGCAGATATCCTTACCAAAGGATTATCTGGGAAGACCTTTCAGAAACTAGTAAGCAAGTTGAGAATGGATGATATCCACTTCCCAGCTTGAGGGGGAGTGTCAGATTACAGTTTCCTGATAAGGAATATTTAGTGTATCAGATAGAATTCTGTAGATATTTTATTGATTGCTATCCCTAACTTTAAGGCTGTTTTTTAAGGAACAGCATCCCTAGAATCAGTTTGCTTCCTAGTTTAGAGCTTCCTAAAGTTAGGCTCACTATGTATATAAATATTAGTGTAATTTCTTGTGAAATAATATAATAAAAAAGCCTATTTCTAAGAATAAACAATCAAACTAAATGAGAAATGAACATAGTTCAACAAATAGTTCAAACGGTGTAGATCCCAATGGCAAATGATGAAGCAAACTTCAGCTAGATGAATTAAGGCCTTTAGTGCAAGAAATAGGAGGGCAGTGTCTACAAATGCCTATGAATGTTAAATTGTTAATAGCCAAGTATTCAAAATAACCACTTTCTTCTCAAGTTGTATCATCCATGATTTCTTTGTGTCCCTAGCTACGCCTATGTCTGGGGAATGGTACAGTAAAATTTCATGATATCAAATACATATTATAAATGGAAAAAAACACCATATACACAAATTTAAATAAAAAATGGCAGAAAAGATGGATGCGATAACCTGAATATTCTTTTGATCATCAGAAACCATAAGACTTAAGGTACTTCCATCAATCAAAAATTCTGTTGCAAAACAATCAAGGGAGCCAAAATCCTTGGCCAATAAGCTAAGTTGAGCACCCTGTTCCTTCCAACTAAGGAAATATATACTCTTGTGAACATCACCAAGTAGAATGAAATTCTTGACCTGCAGTTCATTGTAGGTATTAACTAAAGAATTCATTAAAATAATAAATAAAAAAATGCAAAAGGGCCACTTAAGAACTATTTGCAGTCAACAGAGAGTTCAAAACATCATCTATGGAAGGTAAAATAAAATAGATCACATCATATTAGATGGAATAAAATAAAGTCAGACTGGTATTCAAGGCCCTTACACCTAGAGCATGTCATTAAGATAGTCAAGGTAAGTAACACTTACAATATTTAAGCTCACAACATATAATGGTGGAGCATCATAAAATGCAATGCCATTCAACTCACTACCAGTCCAAATATGTAGAATAATTTTAGGACCAGAAGCTATCAAGAGATGACCTTGAAGGGAGGCTAAAGCAGATATAGCACCTTTTAGTTCCTTTGAATAGACCTCTGAAACCTATAAAATATAAAAATCAATTCATAAGTTCAAATCAGATATGAAGCAAATATAGAATAGATTTGGATTAAACATTTTGGACATGAAAAATTAGAGAATCAGAAAATACCAGATTCTGATTATTATCAGTGCTCCTTCCAATAGAAAACAAAAGCACGCGTCCTCGTGCTGCAACATCCTCTCCTTGAACGTAAGCAGTCCCAATAGCCAAAAGGGTTTCATTCTCTTTTGTGGTGGTATTCTGCAATAAAGCACTGTCTAAATACAGCTTTTTTCCCCTAAACAGAACAAAGAATGCCTATCCCCAGAAAGACATGACAATAACATAAATGATCCAATTCGAAAGTATCCAGGCCAGATTCCATCCAATATCTTAATTACCATTCAACCCAATACTTACAGAGTTGTTCCCTCACATTTTGTAAAGATTAAATTAAGCTATGAAGTGAGATACATCAAGCATGATGATCTCTCTATAAAAGACTAACACAAAGACATGCATTCTATCGTCCTTCAAATCAGCCCTCTTCCAGAAGCATGAAAGCACATAAGCCAAGACTAAAACAACCAGAACAACAAAAGAAAAAAGAACTTACAAACAAAGTGACCACTCTCACAGTTAGAGCATTTTCAGAACTCTGCATTGAAATAGTTGCCTTAGTTTCCCAAGGACCACCAGATTTTTCAGGTTCCAAAATCCGAACCTCAAACTCCTCCACAGTATAAGTTCGGTGCAATTCATCAGAACTTAAATTAAGATTGTCCATCTGATGGCCAGCTTCTTGATCAACCAATGATGATAGCACTTGATTAACTGGCTTATGAACCTGCAATTATAGTGATCAGTACAGAACTTTGGCAAACAGTCCCAACCCCGTCCACCCTCCTAGATCCGCCATACCTCTTGTAACTTACGCATAGGAATAAAGCAGCAACTTCATAGTAAAACTTGAATTATGTATGCAGTGGACGAGGCTAGGCAAATTCTTCCCAACTAAAATTCCATTGAATGCAAGTATATCCTCTGATAAAATGCTTAATTATTGTAGCTACTTTAAGAAGAAATTGAGAAACCAACATCTACCAGTCTTCTAAAATGTTAATAAATCTAAACAATTCAGCAGGAATTAACTACAAACCAGCAGCCTAGCACTAACAACATGCATGCATGTTTGCAGAATTCAATAGCAGAAAGTTTGTGAGAATGAATTGTTCTCAACATTTGAAGTTCATTTTCAAACCATTAGAAGCCAGAAAAGACAGCCAGCATGGGTCCCCAGCCATATCATACCAAAAATAAATAGTAGAGAAAAGAAAGAATATGCTTACAGGAACTGAAACTATAAGTGGGTACAGATTCCTCTCAGCAAAGTAAGTAACTTGATGTGGAGTGCCCCTCAGTGGAATCTAACCCAGAGAGGAAGTTTCTATTAAGTACACTGACAAAAAAAAAATTATGTGAATAATTTCTACTGGTAAGATAGGTTGGATATCACCTTTTGCACAGGCCAATAGTTGTCATAGTTCGATGTAGATGGCATTTGGCAGATCTTCAGAATACCCTAGGATTAAAGATACCAAAAAGAATTTTCTGTTTTAGCCATTACGCAAAAGCTTATTGCTTAAAAATATAAAAGCTGAAGTAAAATCTAACCTGTGATGTAACATATATGAACCCATGATTACAGTTTACATTATGAAGAACGGTGAAAGCTACAATAGATCCATCACATATCTGAAAAACAAAGAAACGATATGAGAAGAGCACACACATCCTTACATAATATGATGAAACAATTAAAGATGTAATTCTGTCAAAAGTTGACAGTATTCAATTAAAGATTTCATTCATTATTTATAGCCACCTACATAAAATATCTAGCAGAATCCTTCCTGAACTGGGCAAAATTTAAATGGCATTGAGACCTTATCCATAAAAAATGAATTTCATTTGAGAAAGAAGATCTAAGTCAATATAGCAAATGAGAAAAACATAGATTCTCAAATAAGCCGAGAGTTTCTAACTATAATGTTACAATGGTGCAGTAGACAAGAAGAAAATAATTATCATGTATACTCAGTCCAAATTTTATCAGTTATTTTATCAATTTGCAACTATTAAAATCACATTAAAGTTTGTGCAAAAATTTATAGAAAACTGTATCTAACTTTAGACCATTAAACTATTTATATCCTATTGCATGATAAACTTGATTTCAGACCTGTGGATGAATGCGAAGGCGTTGCCTAAACACCATAAACCAAGCTGGTCTTAACCCAGAGAGGAAAAACCCTTGATAACCACTAATGTTCTTAAAAATTGTAATCCTTTGGGATAATGTTCCATTTGATGTCTCCTCCCTTGTGTATGCATCCAAGGAAACACGAATAAATCTCAAATTCCTAAGCCTAGAAGCATTGACATTGCTCAAGCCAACAGAATTTTGTGCAGAAGCAGAACCTTCAACTTTCGAAGCATTATCTGGACCTTCAAACAGGTAAGCATGATAACAAAGAATTGTTCCATCTGTTAATATACCAAAAATAAATGGGCGACTGTGATTTCCAGACCACCTCTGCATGGCCAACTCAACAACCTTCAAGTTGTGTACATTTTCCTTCCTGCTTTGTCCAGCCAATTCTTCAGAACTTTTGTTAATAGGTTTCTCAGAATCTTCAGAAGATTCCTGTGAATAGGCATCAACAAGGTGGGCTCTTCCAGATGCGAATTTTTCAACAGAGAAAACACAATTGAAATTAGGCACATCAAATATTTCAAGAGCACCATTCTCATAGCAAATGACACAATATATATCCCCTTGATCATGCGGCCCTCCATCAGCACTGTCAATGGACTCCCCAATGCCAGTGGAAAGCCATGCATCACTACTTGCTTTGCGGAGCCATGGCTCTGGACCTTTATCATGATACAATGAACAAGCAGATACCCTTTTCTTTGAGCCTTCAAAGGCAGCTGGACTGTTTATAGAAACAGTGCACGTAGCAGGATCTGTAATTCAAAGTTAAACATAAAACCATCAAGAAATCCGGTAACAGAAGCAACAGGATGCCCCATTGCTGCATGGTTTTGTAATACAGTAAAGACAAATTATGAAGGTTCATGGCAAGTAAAGAGAGATGCAAGTTAACAAACACATGCATAAATATCATCTATGACAAACCATACCTCCAACAAGGAGCAAAATGTTTCCATCAGTCATTCTTAGCAACACATACAGATCCGCAATAGAAACAGACATAACCGTAGAATTATCAGAACCAGAGCTAGTTTCAGAGTTTGGCAATGGAATACTCAGTTCTTGAGTCATAAAAGAACCATCCAGAATTCGAGCACCACGTTCAAAAACCTGGATAACTCGACGCCTAGAAGAACATGATGAGAGAAGTATTTAGAATTTTGTATGTGAATGTAAGCACTTCTAAACATGAGAGTGCCAACGAATCCTGATATTCAAAGTAACACATCCACAAGTCATACAAGCCCAACGATATTTAACTTGTAAATACTATAGTTAGAAGCATGGTATCTAATCTATTGAATGGCTAAATGGACATAGAAAGCAAAAAAGAAACGAAATTTTCTAAGACAGGTTTCAAACTTGTCAAGCAAGAAAACTCTTCAAGTTATTCTAAGCAAGGTATTGTTGAATAACAACAATGTCATTTCACCTGAGATTCGTAAAAACTCCCAAGAGTTTAGGTTCAAGTGAAAAAATAATTAGGATCAATAAACTGTATAGTGAGTATGCAAACCAGCTAAATGAAACGGTGGCATTGAAATGATAAAAGCAGACAGCCTTTACTGGCACCTGTTATAAATAAAAATAGAACACCAGAACGGAAATTGTTCTTCTTGAAAATCTAACCACAAACCAATACAATATTTTCATGAAAATATATAGAGCATGATAGTGTTGTCACCTTCCAAACAAATTTCCTGCAGCAATTGTTCTACCTTGAACATAATAGTCTACACTTTCAGTCACTTCTGTCAAAAGATCAGCAGTTTCAAGAACCTGATCACGATAGTGAGTTAAGCAGTGGTCAACATAGAAAGTCAAATGTACAATTTGTAAGTTAGTAGTAGCCATTCTCTCCCTTTTTGTTAGCAAAAACAGCAATTTCAAACATTGAGATTTGAAAGACATTTTCTATCTGAAACCATCTCTTTAAGCTTCTTACAAAATGTTACTTTATTAGCAAAACTAAAGTGAACCTGATAAAGAATTAAAGTGATAAATCATTTCTCATTCTCAGGTGTTCTGATGCTAATAAAAGAAATTGGAATAGACAGATAATTAATACATTATCTGTCATAGAGAAAGCAAGCAAAGAGAAAAGGCAATAAAACAAAAGGTCTTGTAAGGTTAGGCATGAGATTATACCATAGTTCGTGCCTCCAGACTTATAATCAAATAAGCGTGATATTCATCATCATCGTCAGCCAGTTTAGAAGAATCAACATTGTGACCGCGAGTGCTTTTGTGGTAAACAGTCCAAATTCCTTTACAACCAGTTAGTTCAACCTGCGGATGCAAAAGTGTGCATGTAATGATGCATGCATAGAGTTTCACAGATGATGGTTCTAGCACTAAGAACTGATGTTTACAACTGAAAATGCAATAGTTAGATTAACAGTAGCAACCAGAAAATGGTTTACATGGATTATATCAACATTTTAAAATTTTAATCAGGTGAAATTCAGCCAAAGCTGGAGTATGATGAACCTCAGTAATCATTTCTGGACGAATCGACTGCCGAAGAACGCAGAGGGCACCATTCTTTCCATGGCCAGAACAGCACACCTGAAAGATTAGCCAAGAACAGACTTCAGGCACAACATAACTGCAAATCATTTAGAGGAAAAAATGCAAACAGAGGATAAGAAAATGAAATAACTGCTAAAATAGCCAAAACATAAATAGGCAAATTTTAGGTAGCCACACCTTCATAAAAGCGGTGCCAAATTCAAATCAGAACCCCAAATCCAAACCCACATCCATATGCATTAGTCAAAGCTGAGTAGATAATAAGTGTCTAACTCGCTAAAACTAACCAGTTCATAGTTACTTTGTTTTGCTATTCCCGTTGCATTTGCATCAGCATTAATCCTCAAGCCATATGAGAAGTCCTTCAAAGGGCCAACATTTATTAACGAGTCCCTCACTGCAAACAAGAAAGCTTTCTGCACGCATGGAGAAAGAGAAACATAATAGGGTGTAAAAGTTGAGAAATAATAACCATATCCATTACAATAATGAGCCAAGCAGAATAAAATACATGAAACAAATGCAAATGATAACAGAAACATTCTTCTCTTGATGATAACTGCAGTACAAATTTTACCTAGTGAGACACAATAATTTCCCAAACCTACTAAACAAAGAAATTGCAGAACAACAACTTTAACGCAGGAACTGTCAAAATTAGAAATCGTGAAAAGCACAGGAGCTGGTTCCAAAGGAATGAAGCAATTGTCCAGTTTATTTTAACTGCAAAACTACAAAATCAGCCTAAGCTTTTTATTACTAGTTGATTATTTGGTTGCAAATCCCAGAAGAGTTTGATTTCCATCCCCCTGATCTTAAGAATTTCTTCCTAAGATGAAGCTTAAAGCATCAACAAAAGGCCCTGTATTAATTATAGGGGTACACCACCTGTGCTGATTCACTGTTATTTGGGGTTGAACCATACAAGGAAAGCTCTTCACTGCCAACTGCATCTTGCAAAGCATCAGAGGATGACCTTCGCAAGCGCTTGGCCAGAGGGACATCACCTTCAATATCTCCAACCTAGAAGAATAGAAAACCAGAAAGAAATATTTATAGCATTCCAACAGAAAACAATTTAATGAAGAGCAATTTTAGAATGAACTATGAAACTATGCCGAAATGATGCCAAGATATTCCTGGAATGTGAGATAAAAGCCCTTCAGTGTGGGATTATCAACTAACTAATAGTGCCTAAAAGGTCAAGTGTGCATAGAAGATACTGAAAACAGCATGGGTATGTTGCACAATCCAGAAACAACAATACCTCAAAATTATTTAATTTAGTTTATAAATTACTGAATGATGCCATGATATTCCTGGAATATGAGATAACAGCCCTTCAGTGTTGGATTATCAACAAACTAATAGTGCCTAAAAAGTCAAGTGTGAATATAAGATATTGAAAATAGCTTGGATGTTGCATAATCCAAAAACAACAATACCTCAAAATAATT
This sequence comes from Gossypium bickii, assembly GCA_025503065.1. Lineage (NCBI taxonomy): Eukaryota > Viridiplantae > Streptophyta > Magnoliopsida > Malvales > Malvaceae > Gossypium > Gossypium bickii. The sequence goes on from CP106720.1 coordinate 44,124,653, forward strand.
TAATTTTAGCATACAAATTACAGAATAGAAGCTGATAACAAACACACCTCTTCCTTCAAGCCAGATGGCGAGGTTGATGCTCCCAATCCACTGCTGAATTGCACAAGTAAACTATCTCCTAATCGACTACCCAAAAAGACCAATGAATTCCCAATAGTTGTAATGTCCTAAATGAATTAAAGCAAAATTCCCAACATAACTAGTCAATGACAGGAAAAAATTGGAAATAAATATATTTCGGCATGAGCATGAAAATTTTAACGATTAACTAACCGAAGTAAGTACTGAAGCCTTAGACTTGGAGAGGTCAAGTCTCTGCACAACCCTTCAAAGGAGAAAAGAAACAATTAAAAAACAAGATCTGTAGCAACTTCACTAATTTCATGACTACAAAGTAAAAAAAAAAAAAAAAAACTAAGCATGTCAAAGTATGTTGCTTGGACTCTCCATTTTTCTTGGAGTACCCATGTCCGACACATGGATATTGGGATGTGACCTCCAAGGATCTTCCAAATACAGGGAAAACCTTAGAAAAGTCTGACAATACCCATGTCATATACACACGCGTATCCAATAGCCACACCGAGTCAGTATACAACAAAGAATAACCTCAAGCAATCTTCAAGAATCATATGTTTTCTTAGCTTAATTGGTCAATGACTTAGTAGAGAAAAATTATATTACTTATTAAACAAAACTAAATTTAATTTGTTCCAGTTTATTTACAAACTAATGATGTAAAGTAATGAAGGAATTTGAGTCATGAATAAAGATTTCAAAGAGGAAAACCCCTCTTCTAGAACAAAATATAACAAATTAATAAAACTTAAGAAAGCAATTGTATCATATATCTGATATCAATAAGGGCGTGCTTGCAGCAGAACTTCTGCCTCAACCTAACCCTTCTGAATAATAGGACCTCATTACTGCCACTTATGTGCAAATTTTATTTCCTATTTGGAGCAAAAGATCATAACATTTTGACTATCAGCCAACACAAGAATCCAATACTCGTTAAAATTATTCCCTTACCAGCACCTTGATGAAGATTGCTATGCAATATCATTACTGTCTACCAATTCAATTATTTATGCCATCAGAACAAAAAAAGACTGAGTTCTAGTTCTGCAGCTTAAAGGAAACCAACATAAAAGAGAAAAATGACAACCAAATGAAGAACACTAACCTCCCATCATAAACAAGGGTCAGCAGTAGTAGTTCTCCAGTCTTTGATGAAAGCAAAGCTACATCATTAAGTAACCAAGTTGCATTAGCAGCATCAAGTTCTACGTTGAAACTTGATCTTGGAAGTTCTTGACTAAAATAAAAAACAAAACACATCAGTGTGAGAGGCTAGGACTTCAGAGAAAAAAAGGGGGGGGGCAATCGAAAGCAAAATTTCAGAAGACTCGTTAACAAACATTAGATGCTTAACACATTTAACCATTATCTCGAAAGCCACTTTAACAAAATAGACCACTGCGAAAAAGAAAAAGTGAGATACGAATCAATTAATGTGAAGATCAGTCGTTACTGTCAAAACCAACAGGCAACTTCTGAAACACACAAATGATTCAAACAGCTATTCAAGATTGATCAGATAAGCATATATAACACAGTGCCGACAATTTTCACACAGGAATGAAGAATGCCCTACGGCACTAATTTGTAATCCACCACCTTTCCCACAGAAATAAGTGATACTGACAAGATACCAGAATAAGCTATCATCCTTTTCACAATAACGACTCCACACACACACTACCACTTTCACATTGTTGTAAAAGCATATTGAAAGTTGCAACAGTTGAGGTTGACAATAGAGATGTCAAGATTAAATTCCAAGAATTCTTCAATTATGGTTTTTATTTCATGTACGGCTTAGAACTTATTCAAGTTATGATCACATTTAAGCTCTTAATTAAGAAAGATTCTTTTGGGACTACATGCAGGGCCTGAATTAGAATGGAGATCCCAATTTTCTTCAATTAGATTTTATATATAAGAATGCGTCAAGCTGTAGGTGCAGGGATGTAGCAGGATCAGGTCAATAAACACTTATGTATGTGAGTGTCAGAGAGAGAGAGAGAGAGAGATGACCTGTTATCAACAGAAGCAGCATAACTGTTCAAAGCAAGTGCGCATGATGCTGACTGCAGAAACAGACTTGCAAGTTATGGGATTCTTAAGGATAAACTAGAAAAAGTAGATGATACACATATCACTAAATCAAAATTTAAAACAGAAAGTAATCTTACAAAAAAATACTAGACCAGCTCATGCCTAGACAATGGAAGTCTACCTGACTATGATAATGAATCATATTTGCACTAATCACAAGAACGCCTCCAATTGGTGATGGAACAGCAAGTAGCTTATAAGCATCATGAGGAAGATTCTGAAATAAAGACATTCCAATAATCATAAGGTTGGCTTTTGGAAGGACTACCCACAAACCTCCAGCTCGTCAAAAAATACAATGTTTCTGAATTTTACGCTTAATTTGCTAGAAAAGATTAGCATAGAAAAGCTGAAATAATGCTTTTGTAGTATTCATTGGTAATTTTTAATAGATCATGTGGTTGACACACAAATTTTCACGTTGCAAGGAATTAAGCATCAAATCACCATTTTTCAAATAAAAGCCACAGAATAGGTAGTCAATCAAAAGCACAAACTTCTATCTTCAGCACATATCCAGCAGCCACAACCTTTCATTGAAAGAGAGGAAGGAAGAAATTGAATTATCTTAGTCAAATTTCATTTCTAGCTTAGCGCATGTTGCTTTGACCCTTCATTCTTTTAAGTAATTGTATCTCACACTCATGTCCGACACATGGATATGGAGACATGGCCTCCTAGGATCCTCGAAATTCATGGAAAAACTTGGAAATCCCTAATTATACCAATGTAGGACACATATCCCTAACCGACACTCACACCCGAATCCAAGTAATGTATACATCAAAAGCATTTCTATTAATAGCTATAAAACATAACTAATCATGTTGAGAACATACAGCTGCTGACCATATGAGGGGATGCTGCTTCAATGTTGTGCTGATACTAAGGGCAGAAATCATACAAGTATGGTGCTTCCAAGAGACTCGTCCAGCCCAAGTAAGTTCCCTCTCATGAAGTATAACCATGACCGGCTCAATATAACCTAGATTATTTTTAAATATAAGAAAATATTGAAGAAAGTAGCTCAAATAAATTTAGAAAAAGAAAGAAAAAGCAACAGTGTCAACGTCTAAATGGATATCAGCCGTAATTAACATGATTCAAAAGCTTTTCAACTGTGACATTATGAGTAATATAATGAAGTCTAGCAAGTTTTCCAAGTAATCCAATTTCAAGTAGCCAATATAAGAGTGACAGTCTAATAAAGACCCCGAAGTCATTAAATTTAACTAGAATCCAACAAGGAGAAAGAAGTTCACATAACCAGCTAAAAAATTCGAGACTGCTAGATGATTTTCTATAAATTGAAACCAAATATAGGTACACTAACTTGCTAAAGAGCAAATACTTCCAACAAAATCTTAAAATCAAGAAGATACATAGTTGCTCAACCTTACCATGCACAAATATGAAGTCTTTTATGTGCTTCATATCCAAATCTCGCAAATTAATAATGTAAGATGATTCAACACGAGCAGAAACTGTGGCTCCAGATCCAAAAGCATCATCCTCACCAACAAATCCAGAACCAGCCTGAAAAATAAAATTTCCATATCAAAAATAGAAGAAAACTGCTGAGGCCTTCTTAAGAATGCTTATGACCTTTTAACATCAGCCACCACAAGGACCCTCCCATTTCTTGAGAACTTCAACTTTAGAATACTGGTTTTTGTGATTTTAGATGTATAAATAAGTGAGATTTCCAACAATTAACCTTTGTTCAGAATTTACCAAGAACATGAATCTTTTAACAAGAACCTTTTTTTTTTCAAAAAATGAAATACTAGATTTCCAACAATTCAAATGTTATTCTTCTTCTGTATTATGGAAATAGTTCTTAGCTAAAGCATTAGAAGGAGAACTAATACTCCTCGTCCACAGAAATAGGAGTTTAAATATATGCAACTTCAAGAATATTGGGTTTGTAGGAATTACTATTCTCAAGCAGCTGTCAAACAAACAGCAGAACTTTTGTAGTCTAACTGAAAAATACACACCTAGAAAACATAGGTAACAATTACAGTGATACAGACTACCATTTTCTCCCTACAGGCCTATGCATGAAAAGGTTTTTCATAGTGCCATTAGATATAGAGAAGTGAACTATGAAATAGTCAAAAGAACAGGAAGCAAAAGAGACCTGAGCAGCTTTAAGTATTATCATTTGCAAACCATAAACAAGAACACCGCTACATCTGCCTTGAGGATCAGCCTTTACCAAAGGGCCTCTTGCAAATGATTCTCTCCCTCTTTTCAAATGAAGCCACTCTGGGCCCTCAAAACAGTGCATTGAGCTGGAAAAGAAATCACCATCAATGAGTAAGTGTCTGGCTTCCAAAATTGGGGAACAGGCTATATATTGGACAAATAGTTCTACGATAAGAATCAAAACTAGGAGCACAACAAAGAATACACAAATCAGAATGGTATGAATAGCATTTTTCATGATATATCCTTACCTTGTTTGAAGACTATGGGTTGAATCATCAAACTCCAGGACCGCAATTTTGGCATCTTGAAATGTTAAGATAATTGAATCTCTTCTCCTAGAGACATCACCACCTCTTATTGATAGAACCGCCATAGATTCAACATTACCATGCAATCTGCGGTAGAATTTTTTAACACCCAAAAAAAACATAAAAACATCCCAAAGAGAAGTACAGCAAGTCAGAAAGCACACAATACCTTACAAACAACACAAGGGAAGAAGGGAAAATTTTTCAGGCTGCATTTTGGTTGGCATTTTCATCACTTGATATAACCAACACAAAAGCAAAACCATGTTGATTCAAAATGAATAGTATATGACTAACAAGTAACACCAATACAAATATAACGGTTCCATATAGAAGTAAAATCATATGCGTTTTTACTCTCCATGAAATTCAATTTTTAATTTTCTTATTCCCGTTTATAAAAATTTGCTTTTTTTTTACATTCTAATGCGTGTTTGGCTTTTAGCTTCGGAAAGCAAAAGACATGGAAGCAAAATATGAACCAAAACCAAGAAATCCCGCTACTTATCCAATTCATTTCCGATACTCACTGAGCAAACTGCCACATAAATTCAAAAACATAAAAAGTACTACGAAGTCAAAGTAAAGGCCAAAACTAAACATAAAGGATATGCGTGCATTTTTAAAAGGCCTTATGGATTCGGAGCCAAACCTATAACTGCAAACGAGCTCGAGTGAAACGGCAGAGACCCCATCCATAATGCCACCGCGCTTGACTTCCGTGGAATTTCTGGCTTCTCTGGTGCCCTCTTCTTGAACCCTGACTACATAGAGTTCGAGAACATTAGCAGCAGTGACGATAAGGTTAGGAACGGGACCAATGCCGCGCCTAGAGGACCAGTCGGATTCAAGATCTTCGGTCTGGTTGAGAGGAATTTGGGGCGTAAAATCGGCACGGCAGTTAGTGACGAAGCCGGAGGCGCAGTTCTCGATACCGGTCGGCCAATGCATCATCTTGTAGGCCGCGTAGCTCATTGTGGAAGCCGAGGGGAGTTTTAGGGTTTCTGGATTTCAGAGAAAGAGAGAAGGGGGGATTTAGCCGTTTCGAAGTTTAGGCAGTAAGACTGAGAACGGAAGAGCCAAAATTTGAGCTCCAAAGTCTTAAACCCTTCGGTTTGTTTTCGGTTCAGCATCTCATCTGGGTCTGGGTTTGGACCAAAATATAGCGAGAAAATGAAATATAATTTTATTTTTAAATTAGTTTGCCTTTGGTGTTATAGGCTCAGTTTGATTTAAGGAACCAAAGTCTTTTTTTTTCTTCCTTTTTTCTCTTGAAAAACAAAAAAAAAAAAAAAAAATTAAGAAAATGTATTTAGTTAAAGTCAAAAAAAAATCTTTAAAAATGTAAAAAAAAAATTAACTAAATCCCTCTATTAAATTTTACACTAAATTAAGTTTTTATCATTAACTAAAATAATCAATTAAATCTCTCGGCTAACCATTTTTATTATTAACCATGACCGTTAAAATAAATTGACAGACTAAATTGAAAATAATAAGTGGCAGTTTCTAATTTAATCTAATATTTTTCCCATAAAAATAATTAAAATTTATGAAAATTGATATAAATTTATAAAATATTATAAATTTATTATAAAACTAGTTTTCTTACCCATGCGAAGCCGGAATTTACTTAGTGTATAAATTAATTAATCCTTAGAGTTATGAAAATCTATCAATATTTAAGTTTAATAATAAATTATTTAATAAGTAAATTTAAATAATTTAATATATGCAGATGATAATATTGATTATAATAATAAAACAATCAATACACCTTTAATTAATAATAATGTAAATTAGTATTTATATATAAATGTACAGATTTAATGTATTTAAATTAAAAGATATATGTAATAGATTCATATTTTTATATATAAAATATCTACACATACTATAATTTAAGTGCATATACTAATATTTATTTAAATTTAAATTTAGCTTTTTAATAAAAATAGTAAAAATTTATAGGGTAAAATAGTGATGAAATTGACTCTTATTTATAGGGTAAGTGTGAGCATAAGAGGGTTCTCTAACTAAAGTGGATTAAAATTAATTTTTAATGAAAATAGTAAAAAAGTGAGCTACGAGAGTCTTCAATTCTCTAGTCAATATAGGAATAAAATTAACTTTTTTTAAATGAAAATAGTGAAAAAAATGAGCTATAAAAATATTCTCTAGTCAACGTAAGATTAAAATTAAACTTTTAATGAAAATGGTGAAAAATTATCACTTATTTATAAGGTCAATGTAAGATATGAGATCATTTTCTAATTAATATAGGATTAAAATTAACTTTGTAATGAAAATAATAAAGAAATTGACACTTATTTATAGAGTAAGTGCGAGCATTAGAGTGTTCTAAAATTAATTTTATACTAAATAAGTAAGCTATGAGAATATTTTCTAGTCAATGGGATTAAAATTAACTTTTTATATGATTAAAATTAATTTTTAATGAAAATAGTAAATAAGTGAGTTATGGAGTATTCTGTAATCACGTGAGATTAAAATTAACTTTTTAATGAAAATAGTGAAGAAATGAGTTGTGGAGTATTCTTTAATCAATGTGGGATTAAAATTAACTTTTTAATGAAAATAGCAAAGAAGTGAGCTATGAGAGTATTCTCTAGTGAATATACTTAGGGCTAGTTAAGTATCACTTTTGAGAAGTGAGCTATGAGAGTATTCTCTAATCAATGGGATTAAAATTAACTTTTTAATAAAAATAGTAAAGAAATGAGCTATGCGAGTATTCTCTAGTCAGTATACTTAGGGCTAGTTTAGTATTGCTTTTGGGAAGAGCTTTTAAAAAGTGTTGTGAAAAAGTGATTTTGAGAATTAAAATGTTCATAATGTTCATTTTAGATATGGTGTTATAAAGTAACAAATATGTATTTAAATAGTGTTCAAATTAGTTAATATTATGATATTTTAGTAAGAATATAAATAATAATTTTATTATAATTTGTTGTTAATATTTTAGTATATGAAATATAAATTTTAAATATTTTTAACCAATTAATATTAATTAATTATAAAATTTAATTCAAATATATAAACTATTAAAATATAACTAATAAAAATTTTAAATATATAATATTATCATTTGTTTCTAAAAGTGCTTTTGCCAAAAGCAGAAGCTAAAAAAAAATTGGTTTTGCTTTTGGGTTCAAAAGCGCTTTTCAAAAACACTTCTGATTCTAAAAGTTGTTTGTTTAATATTGTTTATGGTTCTAAAAACGCTTTTGAAAAGCAATGCTAAACTGAGTCTTATTTATAAGGTAAATATGAGATATGAGGGTGCTCTCTAGTCGATGTAGGATTAAAAATAACTATTTAAAAAATAATAAAGAATTTAAAATTTATTTATATGGTAAATGTGAGCATGTGAGTGCTCTCTAACCAAAGTGAGATTAAAATTAACTTTTTTAGAGATTAAGTGCTCTCTAACCAATGTGAGATTAAATTTAACTTTTTTAGAGATTAAATGTAACACCCCTAATCCGAATCCGTCGCCGGAATAAGGTTACGGAGTATTACCAGAGATCACAAATCAAACAGACAAAAATTTCAAGCATTTCATAACATGTATAATTATGTACATAATTTGACCAAATATTATGTACATAATTTGACCAAATAAGCCAACAACCTTCCAAGCAATTTGCATCATTTCATACCACTTAGCTTACTTGCCATAACATACCAAAACTTCTCAATTGGTACAAATTATACCATTCTAAACTAGCATTAATATACATATATGCCTTCCATAACAAAGCACCAATTGACATCAACCTATATGACATATCTAATGTGCACATTCAACAACTATTTCATTTTCCATAATTCAAATCAACCATATTAAGACAACTTATACACGTCCAAAATATCAAACACAAGCCAAATAAGTGGCCATAATCACAATAAAACATATAGGCCAACATTAGCTAAAATAACCTATACATGCCATTATAACCAAACTTGAATCAACCAAAAGTACCGAGTGAGCCGATGGATAGTGTGGTATAGCTCCGACAAGCTTCCAACCCGAATGAGCTTCCGATTCACTATAAAACATGGAAAATAACACAAAGTAAGCATTTAAGCTTAGTACGTTCGTATAACATAGAATTTAACTTACCATTTAGTCACAAATTAGGTAAGTAAACATAACATATCCTAACTCAATTTGGCCAAATGCCTAAGCACATATTCACCGACATGTTAGCCATGTAAAACACATATAATAGCCAATAAACATGGATGAACATAACCACTAAGCAAGTTTCATATACATGTATCATCCATTTCATGTTTCAATATATCATGTAATATCATTTCCATGTATTTCATGTATATACCTGTAATACTTCGTATCGAACTCATATTGTCTCGTAACAGAACATTGCCCATTGAACCATTTAGAATATCGTTGGATACTTGGGATAGCTCATACATAGTGTGCTAAACTGTAATCTGTCAATTCCTGTACATGTATGCTCATACGAGCTATGAATCGATATGCTCTTACAAGTTGTGAATCGGTAAGCTCATATGAGTTGAGAACTGGTAAGCTCTCACGAGTTGCAAATCAGTAAGCTCATACGAGCTATGGTGTGTCCGCAACACATGCAGGACTTCAACCAAATTGGTAACCCTAATGACATGTCATTTGTATCCTACGAATTTCTAAGCTTTAAATGGGACTCGATAATCGTCATACATCATCGGATATGCAATCGGTATTTATACATGGAATTATACAAATCACATACATATAATTCAATTAAAACATATAAATACTCAATTTAATTACATTAACTTACCTCGACGAGTATACATAGATATAGAGGCGATTAATCCGATTCTCTTTGCCTCGATGTAAGTCCGTATGAGGTCTGACTGGATCTATATGGATAAATTTAACTCAATTCAATATATTTCATATTCAATTTAGTCCAACACATATTTTTGGAAAAATTACCATTTTAACCCAATACTTTTAATTTCTTTGCAATTTAGTCCCTAAGCTCAGAAAATAGAATTCATGCAATTTAACCTTTACCCAAGCCTAGCCGATATTTATACATATTAGTAGCAGCCCATATATTTTTTACCATGAATTTATCGTATTTTTCAATTTAGCCCCTAATTGATAATTTCATCAAAAATTCATTTACAAAAGTTGTTTATCTAACAATAACCATTCATTTTTTATCATCAAACTTCAAAAATCATGTACATGCATCAATGGTAAAACCCTAATATTTTAACAGCTTCACAAATTAGTCCCCAAGCTAGCTAGATTAAGCTACAACGATCCCGAAAATGTAGAAATCATAAAAAAAAGGACAAAAATGTATACCTAATTGAAGAAACAAAGGTGGCCGAATGAAGCTTCATCCATGGCTTCCTTTTGTTTGAACATTCAGTTGAAGAAAGGAAAATAGAGATGAAAGCTTTAATTTGTTTTATTTATTTTATCATTAATTTACTTATTTACTATTTTACCATTAAAAACGTTCATATTTACACTAAATTCCAAGCCAACATCCTCCACTATCTCATTAATGAGCTAAATACCATATAAGGACCTCCACTTTAAAGTTCTATAACTATTTAATACTTTTAGCTATTAGAACTCAACTTTGCACTTTACGCGATTTAGTCATTTTAATCAAATTAAATATGTAAACGGTAAAATTTCTTAACGAAATTTTTATACAGTACTTCTATCATGCTGTAGGTAATAGAATAATAATAAAATAAATTTTCTGACTTCAAATTTGTGGTCCCGAAACCACTGTTCCTATTTCACTGAAAACGAGCTGTTACATAAAAATAATTTTGAACGAAATAGTGAATAAGTGAACTATGAGAGTATTTTCTAGTCAATAAGATACTAAAATTCAATTTTTTAAATAAATTAGGGTTTTTTTTTTACATAAATAATATAAAAAATAAATAATTACCCAAATGGAATAGGTTAAAAATTAAATACGAAAATAGACAAAATACACTGTGCCTACCGGTGTTGCCTAACACACCGGTAGCAAACCCCTACTTTCCTCCCATCATTCGACCATCATTACTTTAAAAAAAAAAAGATTTTTTTTGGTGCCACCATTATGTCAGGCGGCACCAGTATGTATTTTTGGAAAAATACCCCAAAAAATACTTGTATATCAGGGAATAAAAATATATTTTTAAATAGTATCATCGGTGTATCAAGGCATCACTGGTGAAAAAAAACAAAATAAAGTTAAAAAAAATAGCCCTAGGAAAAGAAGAATAGCTAAACTCAAAATCCACCTGCAAAACTATTTATTTCATCTCTTATAAGAAAATAAAAAAAGAAAAAATAAAAGCTTTGGGTCTTCACCTTTTGTTGTCGAGAAGTTTTACTTCTCTTCTCTAATTTTCAAATGTTAAGAAAACTAAACATTCTCAAATATTGAGAGAAATAAAATGTTTTCAAAAATACAAAGAAGAAAGGTAGATAAAAATATAGAATAGTACAATTAGAAAGAGGCTTTTAAAACTTTTAAACTAAAAGTTGTTTCTTTTTACTTTGATCAAAAAATTAAAAGTAGTTTCAATTCCTTAAAAGATGAGGGTCAATTTTATTGAATTAAAGGTGTTTTGCAATCTGATTTGCTTATACTTTTGAGCCAATTAATGTAGGAATTCCTTGGAAATAAATGTAATTTCAGGTATTAAATTTTATTTGTATTTGGTTTGGTATTTTCGTAATTGTTAGAGGTAATAATTTTATTCCTATCAAGAGATCATATTTAATTTGATTTGGTATTTTTCATAATTATTGTCGCTTTTTTTGCTGAGTCCCTACCACGAGCCCTATACGTCGTGGTATTACTTAGAAAAGGGAAAGAAAATAGGTAAGTTCGAAAGAACTTAGTAAGCTCCAGAAAAAAATACTCAACCTTTTCCAATCAGGTTTCATGAACGGAATGAACATATAAATAAATAATGATAAGCCAACAAACTTCACGCATAAACAACTAGGTGTATACCCTCTTACATACAACAATGGCAGATAGTATCGTCTGGAGGACACTATCGTCTGGCGAACATAGTCCGCAACTACTTTCCTAGAGAATAGTTTCATTAACACCAACTAATACTTTACTTGATGGACACAAATGCTACCAACTCATACCACTATCATCCCAGACATATTGGTTGACAGATATTATACACCACTGAGTATAACTCCCGCTTAATGGATGCCATACGCCAAGCACATAACAAACTAACAGATATGCTCCATCCAAATCACATTAACAAGATTATGACATAACACTTATCATGCAATATTACCATGCAATGCAACTACATAATCAAACATTCCTTTTTGGTAGTCTCATTCCTCACTTCAAATATACATAACATGCATTACATGCAACAAGTCCAAATTCACATTGTCATAACATGCACCTCGTGCAACATATCAGTGTTCACATTTTCTTACTATTTTTCACACCCTTCCTTGTGCTAGCCTCAGATCCCATATTTACACTTCAAAATCGATATCTCAATTCTTGTTATTTTGAACACATGCCTGTTCCCCTGTAAGGTTAGTGCGTTCTGTCATGGTTAACAATTAACATGCCCTACCGATGGCAAAACCCATATCGCCAGACTGGTTAACAAATAACATGCCCTACCAGTGACTCGACATATTCGCCATTCTGGTTAGCAACTAACATGGCCTATCAGTTATCTCTTATCCGTTAGTCTGGTTAGCAACTAACATGCCCTACCAGTGGCCTATTTTATCGGCCAATCTGGTTAGCAACTAACATGCCTTACCAATGGCCCATCTCATCTGCCATTCTAGTTAGTAGCTGACATGCCCTACTAATAGCCCATATCACTTTTTTGGATATTGAGCTTGTGCACCAAGGAATTCTTGTCTATTTCTTATCACTTACATGCACATGTAGATGGTTACATGCAACAGCTTACCACGTTTCAAAGAAGACGATTTTACCTGTATTCGTAGCCTTTAACTATGAAAACCCAGGAACTAACAGTATACAAGGTCACGAAGGAGACTCACAAAAGACTCACACAAGCTAGATACTCACACAGATTAGAGACTCAAAGAAGGTTTCAAAGAAGCTGGTTATAACATAAAGTCTTCCGCTATACTCCACAGCCTTTTCTTGCTTCTCGAACACTCACATGTTCTTCTCCGTTAAAGAACTCCCCATTTCTCGGGATACAAGAGAAGAAAAAACAAAACAAAAGGGAAACCTCCCACTTCACCATCCACGCCGTTATTTATAGCCCAAACAACCCTCACAAAAACCCTACACATGGCTAACAATTCAGAGCTGATTCAACACCCCTTGGTGGCCAACATATCAATCTATAGACAATCCTATAGTAAACATCTTTTCACTTTAGTTGATTTCTAACTAGATCTTAATAGGGAACAAACTAAGACTGAACATATACCCACGTGCCACAAGTAAGCATGGTAAACTATTTCACAATTGCGGTCTTACCCATCGTGCTCACAAAGAAAATTGTCGGGTCTATAATCTAGCAATCTATTACTGGCGAATTCATAGAGGACTTGATTGAAATGGGGGTTTGAAATAGGAGTCCTTAAATGGTAATTAGACCATTATATTTTCCATGGACAAAAATGGACATACATAGCTAAAAATAACTAACGTTTTAATGAAGGGCATTTTAGTTATTTGGAATTAAAAAGGAATTAAAAGGGAAAAGATGGCAAAATGTTGTCCATTTTCTTCATTAGGCCGAAATTTCAAAGGGGATACCATAGCTGGGGTTTCTTCAACTTATCAAGCTCATAGTAAGTGCATCTAAGCCCCGTTTTTAATGTTATTTACGTTTTTGGAGTCCCGGTAACTTGATTTAGCTTAATCTAGCAATAATTTAACCTAGGGTTCATATTTGGAAAAATACCCATAGGTGAAATGTGTTTATTTTGATGTTTTATGATAGAATATAAAGTCTGAAATTATGTTAAACAACTTTTGCTAAGCGATTTTAAGTGAACGAGTAAAACGGCTTAATTGGTAAAAATATCTAATGTTCATAAGTACATGTTAGAGTGAGAATTTGATGTTGTCATAGAAGGGAAAAATGATCAGTATGTCATAAAACATAAGAATAAGGGATAAAGTTTAATTTCCGAGCTTTGGGGCAAATGTGTAAATATGTAAAAGTTTAGGGGCAAAAATCATAATTTTGCCAAAGTTAGAGTCAAGGACTGTTTTAATAAATGTGAGTATTAAATAAGCTAAATTTTTTATTATAGATCAAGAGGAACGAAATCCGGAGTTAGACCGGGGAAAGAAAAAGATAGTGGACTAAATCAATATAGTTGATCGTATTTTGTTCCGAGGTAAGTTTGCGGTAAATAGATGTAATATTCTATTATTTTACATTTAATACTATTAAATTCCAGCATTTACTTATTTATTCTGTAAATTTATCATTTAAAGACTCAAGAATGAATTGACGGAGAAGCAATCTCAGAAAGCCCCGGTTGAACCTTAGGAATGTGTAGGATACAAATGTCATGACATTAGGGTTTAAGGAAATCATGTAAGACCATGTCAAGACACGGCATTGATAAGTTTCTATAAGGCAAACATCCCATGTAAGACCATGCCAAGGCATGGCATTGGTGAGTTCATAAGGCAAGATACCACGTAAGACCATGTCAAGACATGACAATGGTAAGTTTCAAAAGGAAAGGTACCCGTGTATCCTTAGTATTCCAAGTGGTTCAATGGAAAATTCAAAGAGTATACCGAAGGAAAGGTAAGACAAGTTCATGCTAAAAAGGTACAGGTAAAAATTCAAGACTTAAGCATATTAAGTTAAAGGCTTAAATGATCTTGATAAGAAAAGAATAAGATAATTCATTAAGAATGTTTTTATTCATTTACATGCAAACTTACTAAGCTTTATGCTTACTCCCATTCCTTTCTCTCTTTTTATAGTATCGCAAGCCAACTCAGGGATCGCAAGCACGTCGGAGATCGTTTCACACTATCAAAGGATTATTTTGATATTTTGTGACTCGAAACGTTTTAAGTTATGGCATGTATAGAGACTTAGCCATTTTGTGTGTATGTCCTTATGATATGGCTAAAGAATGACTTGTAAATACTTGATAATGATTAGCCATTAAAATTGCTAATTAAGAATGTTTTGGCTGTTATGTACGCCTAAATGATAGTTATTACAAAGAAATTATGAAAGAGTAAAAATTTGCAATGGAACAGTTTTTGGACAGCAGCAGTGACGTGATTTTGAAAAATCACTAAGGATAGTAGAAATGAAATTAGGGTGTGAATGAGGTATAGAATTAAAGCTTATTGAGTCTATTTTTATATGAAAGAAGCGGTGTAGGCAAAAGAATTGTATATTATGAGATAATTGATTTTTAGTGAACAGGGGTCAGAACCATCAGACAGTGTAACAGGGGAGACTTTAACTAATAAACTGTACTAATTGGCCACACAAAAAATTCTGGAAAAATTATACTAAGAATTTATATGAGTCTAGTTTCAAGAAAAACTTACGGATCTAAATTTCGAGTTTCGTAACTCGAGTTATAATCAATTTAGTAACTATGACGCAAATAGACAGTTTCATTATGAATAGGCAAATAAATTGTTTTGATTTGTTTAAGAAATCAGAAAATTTTTGATGTTTCCAGTTTGGTCCCAAACCGTTTCAATTGCATGTTTTAGGGCCTCGAAGGCCCTTTTTAGGAACATATTAGATGTATGTGAATGAATTAATTTTAAAAGCAAATTTTTATGCCCTGAACTAGTAAGTTAAGTCTGGTAATGCCTTGTGCTCGACTCGGGTGACGGTCTCGGGTAAGGGGTGTTACAGGTAAGTGGTACCATGCCCATGACTGAAGGAGTATGCAACCACTGATTTTATTTTTTTGTGCTTCCGTTGCCCTACACATCTCTCGATACAATGTCGCCAATACAGTTGATCCCCAATTGAGTAGCCTAACTTCATTTAAGTCAACTAGTTGTAGGAGTCACCTTCAATATACCTAAAAGACCACCGATGAACCTCAATATGAATGCTCGCGCGAAATGTTGTCGTTCAACCGCACTAGAGGAGTTGTCGAGATATGAGAAATTGTCTTCTAAAAATTTCATTTCTATCCGACTACCACTAAATTTGTCCAACACCTTACTTAATAGTTGGTAGTAAATTGCATTCCAATCGCCAATGCGCACTACCCTCGTAACGACCAACCTATCAATTGGTAAAACGAGATGCTACACCCTTGAGTGTAATTGTACATTCACTGAATGAAAGATTGAAAGTGTGTCTCAGGTCTCCATATTTCTAGGACTCCAATTTAGTCCCCCTGAGCATACGAGACACATTCAAGAATCCCGCCTCTTGCAAGTGTTGTTCAATGACACGCGATGCCCTCACACTTAAATTGTGTATATACGTCTTGATAATCCGATCTTCAGTTTGATTATATGAACATAAAAAATTAATAATATTAACAACTTAATAATTATATTAATTGACATAAAAAATATAATAATATTTTCTTACCATTTGAAATTAGACGTCGGAAATGTATTTGTGGTTCAAATGAATAAGATGCATCAACATTTTTAATTTTATGAAAATAAAATAAATTCAAAGAAATTACAAAATATAATATTGAGATAAGAAGAATTTTAGAGAATTTGAATGAAAAAATTTAGAATAAAATAGAATTAAGAGAATTAAGAGAATAGATGGATTGAGAGAATTGAGAGAAGAGGATTAAATGAAGAAAAATGAAAACAAGTAGGGTATATATAGAAATGAAAACTAACCGTTGAAAAAAATAGTCGTTAGGAAAACTGGATTGTTGGATGATTACTGTTGGGACAAAACTGCCTCTAGCATTAGAGGTTTTCAGTTGATGTGGCAACAGGACATTAAAAGCACATTTTCGTTTTCTCTTTCCAAAAACGACATATTTTCATAAATTTCAAGAAAAATGGCCTACAACCCTAATTTCGTTTCAAAACAAGCATATTTGCCTAATTACCCCATTAGCCATCTCTATAACAGCCACCTACTAAAAATAACATTTCGCTATGACAACCAAGTTTCTAGAAGATTCAATTTTTTATGTTTTATTTTAACATTCTATAATAACTTTCACATAATCATAAAGTACATTCTTTATTAAATTAGTTTTCTATAAAAATATATGGTCTAGATTTTTAAGAAAATTTATAGTTATTTCATAAAAGTTATCTCATTTAAAGTATTATTTCAATAGAATGATTAAAATTCATGTGAAGAAAATTTATTAACCAAAGACATCAATTTAAGCAATTATTAAGCTTTCTAATTAAATATTCTACTATGAATTTTGAACATCATAAGTTTATAAATTGATTACTTGAATTTAATAACTCATGATAAATTAATTAATTAAATTAAATAACTTATATAGATTAATTGATCTTGTTAGATTTATAAACTTTATAATTAATCATATAAAAGAATGTAAAATAAAATATATATAAAAGTAATAATACATACCCCTGCTATGTCTTTTAATTTTGTTGATTTGATTATTACTTTCTTTTTATTTTTGAACATATTATCTCTCTATCTTTCTATTTTTGAACATATTATCTCTCTCTCTTTCTATTTTTGAACATATGTAAATATCAACCACCTCTCTATAACAAATAAAACTATTATAACAAAATTTAAAGAGACAAATAAAACTATTATAAAGAAGATTAACGGTATAGGATCCTTAAAATTAGTAAAAAAAAAAAAAAAAGAATTTTTCAACACCTTTATTTGATTAAAGTGTGAAAAATTAAGAAATTGATTGTTTATAATTTTTTTTCCAATTATATCTTTCTAATAAAATATTTTAGGTAAAAGATTAACCAAATACAAATGATATTTCACATTTTAAAGTAAACTTTCCTTTCCTTTTCCCTAATTCCCAAATTAGGGTAAATAAAAATTAAGCAATTTAAGAACATGATTCAGGGGCATTTAATGAAATTAACCCTTGAAAGAATCAAACATATAAGAGAAATGATTAAAAAGAATCTTATGCTAAGTACAAATCAATATAAAAATAGAAACCGTGTAACAATTATCATTAATAAAGAAAAAGTAGGTGACTAACTAAATGACAACTCTCATCCAATTAGCCCTTAAAACATATTAATTATTTTAAAATAAAAAATAAAAAAGGGGAAGAAATAGACAACATAAAAACAAATGGGAGTAAATTAAAAAGGGTCAAACTTGAACCTACAGAATCAATGTTTGGAATACTTATGTAAATAGGGGGAATTCACCTTGATGGATAAAAAAGGTCATTCCTTCCATAGCTTCAAAGGTAATTTCTATCCACCAAGTCATTCAAGTTAGTTAAAAAAATCTACTTATGCATTCACGCCGAAACTAAATCTCCCAACATTTGCAGTTATTTCACAAAAAAAACAATGGGTACCTATCAATGTTTGAACTTTAAACCATTAAAAAGGAAAACCCTCATAAGGTACATTATCTGCTCCACCATGAAGAATCAGGAAGCTGTTACAAAGTTGGAAATTGCAGAAATTTTTTACCTACTTATAGTTCAAAACAATATCGTCATTGAGCTGCATGAAAAAGAACAATAACCTGTCAATGACTGAACCGAGAAACTATTGCTGATATAGTAGATAAGGGACTTACGAATTTTGCAAGTTCTTCGGCTTTCTCGTCATTAAAACCAAAAGTGGCCAAGATCTTGTGGCCTGCTGATTCTATCTCTGACCAAATACCCAGAAGCAAGTACGTTGTGGTTATTTCCCCACTTTCACCTGCACACAATGATCTTAATTAAATATCAAGGAAAAACAATTCAAAGATATGAGATGATGGAATGATTGTAATAAGGAAAAACATATCCATATATATAATATTAATAACAACTTGCTCAGTTGATACCAAATCTCAAACATTTAGAAACATATAGGAAGGAGAAAGAAGCTGTTGAAGAATTGTGGAGGTTGGCACAGGTAAAACATGCGGCTCTTGTAGCGATCTTACTGTGGCAGATAGATAATGTTTTAAAAATATGTACATCATGAACTTAAAAAATATAATAAACGTCCCAGTCAAACACATTCTACAAAAGGATACACTAGTGAAAGTGCCATCACTAAATTTTCTTTTGAGACTTAGATTCCACTAAACTGGTAAACAAGAACCATGGGTCATTTTTCTAGCTTGACAATTAATTTTTGCTACCTAGTAACTTCCTTAAAAAGAAACTGAAGATTTTATAGCGTTCTCCTCATTTCATCTGAAAATGTTAAAAATCATATTCATGACTGACCGTCACTTAAGAAACCCAAGAAAAGAATTTCCACCCCCACATAATGACTAGTATTACATTTAGTTGTATGAGATTTGCAGATTCATATTAAGTATTAGTTTTAATTTTCAAATAGGTAATATTCTAATCAATTCAAATATAATTCCCTTTTAAACCAATTCCCTCTCAAGATAGAAAAAATAAACCCCTAAATGAATTAGATCAACTCCACCACAATATTTATCATGTTACACCATGTTTTCATCTGTCCCTACACATAAAACAACCAACTCAACCACTGTCTAAACTTTTGTATGACATGATAAATATACCAAATGGAGAATCAGAAAAATTTTCTTTTACCTGACTTTAGCTTTTCATCAACAGCCCAGTCAAGGACCTTCTGAGCTTGTTCAGTTAATGGGGGATGTTCAGGACTGAAAAAATACATATCTGACTTTCCAAGTAAGTTCACTGTTTCCTCTCGCACTTTGAAAAGTGTAATTCCATTAGCCCTTAAAAATTTTGCAGCATGGCTTGTTCCTTTAGATGAAAAAGAGGAATTACAAACGTATGCAAAACGTACAATGCAAACATTCAAAAATTTTTCTAACATCAAAGAGATTGAAAAGGAGACAGTATGACTTCATTTCATGAAATCATCTTCTAGGTTAACAGAAAAGATACGTTCATTGTTTGCTCAAGTTCAAATATCTTTCCCCTTCTCTCCTAATGGAGGTAAGGAGGTGGGCTTATACAGCTTTAATCAGAACATCAAAGTTAACATGTCAAAACAGAAGATTTCACACTTCTTACATGAATATTCTGATGCATTAAATCACCTACTTATTTATATAGAATTAGAAGATTCAGGTTCACAATGCATAAGCGAGGACCCCAAACAATTAAAAGTAAATGCAGCAGCAAAAGCCTGAAATTGATGGTTTCATTTGTTTGACACCATTGCTAATTGAATTGTGGAAGCAATTGCTAAAATTATTCAAAATAGAGTCCACCTACTTTTCAAAAAGAGTAAATCACCATTTGAACTATGTAAATTCTTATGGGAATCAATTACAAACAGGGCTGCTACAAAGTAACACTTGTTCAGCACAATTCTCTAAACAAAAACATGTGTTTCATAGAAGTCCATAAGAAATCTTTCTAAAATACATTTCCAAGTGTGTTATATGATGGTGCAACAGCAATTAGTGAACAAAAATGGCAAAGAAATACTAACCCTCGACCAGAATTCCCATAAGAAGTGCTTCTGTTCCAGTATTCGGATACTTAAGCTTCCTTGCTTCCAATTCCGCCATTGCAAAGGACTTTATTGATCTTGCCGACCATCTAACCACCACAATGACCCAATTCCAAGTAATTACTCACAAACAGAACCCCGACCATCAATGTACAATAGACTATAGAGTTTCACATAAATCCTCAAACATACGCTATAATTACATGCATAGTATGTAAACATACGCAAACCCGCATAGTATATTTGATAGTATTAACTCACATTGGGGATTTCTCAGAAGTCGCCCTCTCCGGTTTCCTGCAAAATAAAACCCATAAGAAAAGAAGTCCTCAAATAATAAGTAAATCTATAAGTTAAAAAAGTAAAATTGCAGAAATTTTTGGTTTAAACGTCAAACTTACGCGGTTGGGAGGCTAAGTGAGACGGTAGCGGTGGTTGAAGAATGGTGTCTGGTGACGAAACAGCTCAAATTGAAGGGTCTAAGTAAAAGGCGAGTGCCATAGAGAGATGTGAAAGGAAGAGCGAGACGATAATCGCGGCGTTTAGAGGGAAGAGAAAGGGAAGTGGAAATTGCAATGGGGAGAGACGAAATTCTGTGGGTAGCCATTGAAAAGGGGAGAGATGAGATTATATTTTGAGGTGAAATGGAAATGAAATTGGGTTTACAAATTCATGGCTATTTGGATTGGAAATTTGGAATGGCGCGTCGGATTATATATTATCTATCGGCGCGAGGGTTCACTTTCTCGCTCGGAGCGGATAGACAGAGAGCCGTGGAATTCGACGTTATGTTTGGATATTTGTCTTTCTCTAACTCTTAATTAAAACAAGGAAAGTGTTTTAAGGGTTAGCCGGGCTAAATTAGAAAAAAATTGCAGTTTTTAAAAATTAATTAGGGATTTAAGTTTTTTTCCTTCTAAATTTAGGAAAATAGTTTGGAAAGGGCACAAATTTAGTCCAAAATGACGATTTTTTTAATTAGGTCTTTAGGCTGTTTTTTTAATTTAGAAAATATATATTTTTTAGAAGAGAGAAAGGAAAAGTGCGTTCAGCTGGATGTTCTTTATGGCCAGGTAGAAGGAAAGCTCGCCCAGTTAGGCGTGCTTTCCCTTTCTCTCTCCTAAAACTCTAAACATTTTTATTTTTTTAGAATTAAGGTTTAATACTTTATGTGTATTCTAATATTTAGGGTTTTAATTGAAACTGTAGAAGTTCAGAGGAAGATTTGAGGGGTCAGGGATGTGATAATGTGTCTTAGAACACATGCATTTCATATGTCATGGCGGGATAAGACCATTACCTCAGAAACTCATCGTGGGGAAATCTGGTTTCGGGGTAATAATGCTTGATATGATCAGGGGTCAAAGTCTAGGTGGAGGCCCCAGTCGGCGACCGTGATGCGGTAATAAGATTCGGGGTAATAAGCTTTTTGGATACCCGCAAACGATGCCTCATATATACCATACATAAGATTGAAGTCATAATCATATGAAAAAACTCTGGGGACTTCTGGTGTAATTAATGTAATTTTTTTTTTCTCTATTTCCAAGCAGTCAGTATCTTTTACATTTCATTTTTATCCGAAGGCTGACACTGAGGTGGACATACGAGTGCTCTCAAGTGAGGAGCCGATGTTCTAGCATAGTCGAGGTCAAACTCGGGTCGGCGCGATAGTGGTTGTAGTTATTAATGACTTGTTTAATTAAGACAACCGTTGCCACCCCGAAAGGAGCATCGCCTTTATGTTGGAAAAAACCAGGTTAGAAAAACATAGCGAAAAATAAATTTAGGGAAAATAGAGTTTTAAAAATATTTTCAAAACAAATCTTGATTATGATATCTAAAGTAATAAACACTTAATCAAAATTATAACTTTTTATTCATTTAGGATGAGCGCTTCAACCGAATAGTCTTCTCCACTATCCTCAAGCTCACGTCTGCTGAGTGTAGGCTCACTTCGAATCGGGAATTTTTTTCACAAAAATTACCAATAGGTTAACTTCACAATTTCTCTAAAATTTTGGGTCAACTTGTAAATCAGAAAAATATCTTTAAAATTTTCTGAAATAATCTCTTCAGAGAATTTTCTCTCTACAACTTTCTCTTAAATTCAAGTATGTGTAAAATAATGACCCAATGCTCTCTTTATATAATGAAAGTTTAGAGAGTTCAACTATGATTAAACTTACTCATTTTAATATTAAATTAATATAATATTTATCAAGATAAATATTAAATTAAATTTAATATTATATCTTATTAAAATAATAAAATGTTTATCTACAAGATAAAAATTAAATTAAATTAAATATTAGGATAATCACTTTAATATTAAATTAATAAAATACTATTAAGATAATTATTAAATTAAATTTGATATTAAACTATTAAAATAATATTATTTTTGTAGTAATTAATCTAAAATCAAATTCTTTGGTAGAGTCCTAGTAAGAGTGTAACTCTTCCACTGTTCAACCACCGAAGACCAACCACCGCCGGCCACAAAAGGTCGCCTGAGTTCCACAAGGATAAGGAACAACATGTATATTCGGGAGATGAACAGTCAACAAATATTATGTGGGTACTATAGAAACCTAAGACATATGAAGACAACATGTTCTCTGTACAGATATACATTAAAGCCTCAACGTTGATAGGGTTATTTTCTTCCAAATATTATTGTGGATGCAATGCTTCTTTTATTCAGGAAATTAAAATTTGCTATGCATTGTTAACTTATGCATGACTCATGTTATACAGAAATAAAGACAAATGTAATGTTCGAATGAAACAGTTTATTTATTTATTTACTTTTGTATATATTTACATTGCAATATTAAGAACAACAAAAATATACATTAACTGTGTCATCGGGGAGAATGTATACTACAAGACGGTGGATAATGGTCACATGGAGGATTTCTGCGTACATCTGGAGGGGCGGGCCTGTAGACTTCAGCGTCATCACCGTTGGGACTCCCACCTACCAATGCCCCCAACTATAACAGCCCGAATTTGGGCCTAGTCAGAATAGTGGTTTCGGAACCACTAATCCGAGGCCGGAGAAATTATTTTTAATATTATTTTATGTGTTATAGCATGATTATACGATAGCATTAAAATTTTGGTGAAATAATTTTAGCAAATTTGTGCTTAATTATTCGACTCAATTGAGTATGAAGTCTAAAGTATGTATTTACAGAAATTCTCCCGAATTGATGTTCATTAGTGAATGGAATAATACGGGGTTTATGATGACAGAATTAGTCAGAGAAATGATATTTGAGTTGTAAAGATGTCTGCGTATGACAGTTATAGTTGAATGAACTACGACGACCTCTTTGGGGTATTCTATGTAATGGTTATCCTCAGAGATATATGTGATTGTTTGTTTCTGATGAAATTCCTATCGTGTCAGAATGTTAGATAACTCTAATACTAGATGAAAGCACTGATGGTCTGTTGGATTTATGATTGGCATTGCCTCATCTATTCGGGATTTTATCCTAAAATGTTGGAATGAAGTCGGTGGTAAAATTTATGTGAGACTATTCATCTATTTCTACTGGATGTTGTTCTGTCTTGTATATAAATATTTGGAAAGTGTATTAACTCTGTTAAGATGGAATTCCAGAGTTGGTGGTTTTCTCTGAGAAATTATCTAGATCTTCAGTATTATTTTCTTATGAGTTATGTTCTCAGACTTTCGGTATGGTATCGTAATTGGGTTTTCTTATCACCCTTATTGTGTAAATTATCGGACATGACTCATCTTTAAAGTATGTTCTTTGGTCTGTAATGGCCATGTTTAGTATGATTGTGTTTCTGGATTTGATAATAGAAATGTGGTGATTTTGGTATCAGGGTTTCTCTAATTTTTTGTGGAAGAAATTGATATTGGCAAGGGTATAAATGGTAAGAAAACAAGCTTAAATTATATAGCGCTTTTCTTTCCTCAGGTAAGTTTGATTAAAATTAATGAGTTCAATCAGGATATCTGTTTCCACGAACTAATATGGTTGCAAGATCCCTGATTGGTATGTCAAGAGAATTCTAAAAAGGATTGTGTGTTTAAACTGATTTCTCAACATGAAGAAAAGAGTATCCTGATATGTTATTATTCGATAGTTGAAAGCAATGTAGTGGTTTTTATCAGAGTAAGCTGATTTGAGTTGTATGTAATTGAGCATGTCCCTCAGTTAAGAGAATAAATTCTGTGCATTCACGAGTATATTGATGTATAGTCTGAATGAAGAATTGATATTTTAGAAAGTATGATACGGAGGTATGCCTATCAAATTATTCTAGTCGAATAATGTTATTACGAGTTAAACCTGTACCGATTGATAAAGTCATCATAATTATGAAAGTTTGAGTGATTTGTGCATGTTAACAAAGTTGGAAATAGTTGAAAGAATTATTAATCGAAACACTAGTTCTGAGTTCAGCCTAAATCGAGAAAAGAATTGGCAACTTTTTAGTGATGTACTATTGAACAGATTAGAATATGTTTTAATACAAAAATGTGAAACGATGGTTTGTATGTTCAGACGATTAAAGTCACACTAAAAAGAACGGTTCGACTAGTGAATTAAAGACGACCACTGTTATGTCGGTATTGTGAATTCGATGGTATAGTGTGTTCAACGGAAAATGTCATATGTTTCCTAGTTCTAATGGTAATGTTACAGAAAAAGATCTAAAGTTTAAGACATTGTCAATGGATTTAGATATTGAAAGATTTCGAGAAATTATCAATTTACCTTTTGGAAAAGAATAAGCATGGTTACAGATGCTTGAATGGAAATTTGTTTATTTTTTGAGAGTTGGACACATGATTAACTTTATTTGATGATGGCCTAATTCTAGCTATATTAATGCTAAAGCGAAGTTTTCTTTGCAAAATTGAGAAGTTTAGAAACGTGATAGTGAATAGTAATCTAAATGAAATCAGAATGAGTTTACTTCTGATGCCGAAATTTAGGTCGGATATGATTCTTGTTATTATTGTTAAATTGAGATAGAGTTTGCGTATTGATGAATCAAGGACCTATGTAGAAATTTTTATACGAAGTTCACAGTAGTGGCTTGTTTGTTCATCCAGAGAGTGATGAAATGTGAAGTCATATGAAGTTGATGTTCTGGTAATTGCGTATGTTACATGTTATATGTGAATTTTTGTTCAAATATCGATTTTCGACAGGTAAAAGCTGAATTTCAAGAGTATTCAGGATTATTACAGTCGGTGATGATTCTAGGATGAAAATGAGATGAAAATACTATAGACTTTGAATCGGGATTGTCATAATCCCCGAAAAGGAAGATGTTATTTGGATTGTGGTTAATTGTTTGGTAAAGATTCATATGACCATTTCAATATGTACAGAGTTCTTATTTGATATATCAACTAAACTATGTGTTCCTAAGAGAGCAAGATGTTTCTGAGATTATACGATTGAGCGGGGTGCCAGTTCCATTATGTCGGATAGAGATCCGTAGGTTATATCGCAATTATGGGATAAGCTACAAGAGCTTTGAGAATGCAGTTACATTTGGGCACAGTAAATTGTTTTTATATCAATTATAAGTTTAAGAGAGTAGTTCGGATTTTGACAGTGTACTCTGGCATTGTGTACTAAAGTTCAAAGGTTTTTGGAAAGAGATATATAAGACTAAAATCAATTTGTGATTTTGAGAATTTAGTGGAAGTGATTCATGAGAGTTGAAAGCAATTTCTTCTGGTAAGATTTTTGGGGACGAAAATCCCTAAGGGGGAGAATTGTAACAACCCGAATTTGGGTCTAGTCGGAACAGTGGTTTTGAAACCACTAATCCGAGGCCAGAGAAATTATTTTAATATTATTTTATGTGTTATAGCATGATTATATGATTGCATGAAAATTTTGGTGAAATAATTTTAGCAATTTTGTGCTTAATTTTTAAAAAGGAACTAAATCGCATAAAAGGCAAAATTTGTGTTCTACTAATTAGAAGTGTCATATAGCTAGAGAACCTTAAATTAGAGGTCCTTAATGTGCAAATAGGCATTTAAGAGAGTGATGGCCGACCATAGAGACAAGGAAAAGAAATTGTCAAAGGTTAGGTGAGGTTTTGGTGACAAAATTGACTAGAAATAAAATAAAATAAAGAGAAAAAGATATCATCTTTCATCTTCCTCCTCTCCACCGAAAATATCAGCAAAAATAAGGGTTTTGGAAGCCTGAAATTTTAGCAACTCTTCACCCTTGTAAGTAAGTGATTTTGATGGTATTCTTGATGATTTTTGTATTTTTGTGACCTTTGTAGCTTAAGCTAACTAATGGAGGGACTATTTTGAAAAATGGTTGAGAGTCTAGGGTCTTTCCATGAGAGTATTTATATTGTTTTCTGGAATTTTATGGAAGAAAATGAATCTTGGTTGTTAGATGAACAACTTTTGTGAAAGGGGTTTTCATGAAAACACAAAAAAGGACCATTTTGTGAAGTTTATAAAATAGGTTGTAAATGTGTGAAATAATTGAAAATTGTGAGTTGCTATAAGAGTAATAAAGGTTCAGCTAGGCTTGTTAAAGGAGGAAATTTGATTAAAATCGTTTTACAAGCCTAGGGGAAAAATTGTAATTATGTGAAAGTCTAAGGGCAAAATAGTAATTATTCTAAAGTAAGGATTTTGGAATGTCTTGATTTATGTGGTGACTAAATAAGTAAATTATGTCATTATAGATCAAGAAAAATGGAATTCGGACCTGGACTAGGGGAAGACCAAGCTAGTAGACTAATTCAATCTAGTCGCCCACTTTTTGTATACCAAGGTAAGTTGTACGTAAATAATACAACTTTATTGTTGTTATGTATTGAACAATTAATATGGCATAAGGTGATTGATTATCATTGTGAATATGTATGTCTGGGACATTTTGGGTGATATTTGTGCTAGTGTAAGACCATGTCTGGGACATGGCATCGGCCTCGACATGTGAGCCGGTGTAAGACCATGTTTGGGACATGACATCGGTATTTTACCCTCTTGTGTGAGGCTTATTGGATATCCTTTAGTATTCCAAATGGTTCCTCGGGTTATTTAAAGCTTATGATAAAGATATGAAAGGATATAATCATGTTGTGAGTGGTATAGGTTCTTACTCGAAACTCATGAGATATGAGCTTAGTTATGATGCCTTAATGGTAAGGATGAAATTGAGTAAGTTCTTTCTATGAGAATGATTTTAGGACGATCTTGTAATCTTTGGCTTTTGCTTGTGAAATATTGATAACCTTGTGATTAGTGATCTACATTCATGATGAATGGATACATGATAAGTTTTGATAATGATCATGTGATGGGTTTATGAACCAAAATTGAATTATGATATAGTTCGATTTATTTATTTAAATTTGTGTTTCATTGGATATGAGAGAAAGAAAAGACAGGCATAATTGCCGAATAAAGTCACTATGAGAATATAGTATGATACGAGCTTTGAAAAATGAAAGGTGGTTAAACCATATGTTCAAATTATGATTACTCATAAATGATGTGTATGTGATTAAAAGGACAGAAATAACTTGTTAAATAATGTGATAAGTTATAATAGAGAGACTATGGTGGTTAGGCTAATGCCAATGCACATAAATGGTATTTATAAGATAAAAGAGTAAGCATTATGAATGATTAAGTGGAAATTATGAGATTAAATGCAAATTGTATTATAATATCTTTATGGTTGGGTAAAATAATTGAATGTCAATAGTTGTATATTATTTGCATATGAACTTACTAAGCTTTATTACTTACTCCCCTCCCTTTCTTATCTCTTATAGGTTAATTTAGCTAGCTCGGGTTAGAGATCGTCGGAGATGCTATCACACTATTAAGCTGTCACTTTGGGTATAAGTATTCAAGCCTTCATGAGATATGGCATGTATAGGGACCTTGTCTTTTGATTAATTAAGTCATTGTTAATGTAGCCAAATGTGTTGGCCTAAAATGGGTTATGGTTCAATTTGAACATAACCACGAATGATGGCTTATATTGATTATATGTTTATGCATGTGTTAATGCCCTCTTGCGAATGTGAAGCTAGTGTGGTTATCATGAGCTAAATGTGATGATTAAGTATGACAAATGATGATATGAAAATGTCATGTGATGTTGTGTGAATGTGTGCAAGTGTGGGTGGCAAAATGGCTTGGAAAATAGCCTTGTATTTGTCCACACGGGTAGACACATGGGCGTGTGTCTAGACCGTGTGTGACCCACGGTCTGCTCTCATGGGCGTGTGATCTGGCCGTGTGTCCCCTGCACCCTAATTAATGCAAAATAGAATACCTAATAGTAAATACAATGGCAGAGACACGACCGTGTGTCTTAGCTGTGTGAAAGACACGGCCTAAGGACACGGGCGTGTACCTTGGTCATGTGACCTTACTGGGTTGATGACGTCAGAAACAGAATGTCATGGTTTTTGCACATGGGGGAGACACGGGCATGTGCTAGGCTGTATGAAAACCCCTGTAGGTTCGAATTGAAAATAAATCCACACGGCTAGGGACATGGGCGTGTGTGATCACAAGGTCTGCCCACACGGGCGTGTCTCTTGCCATACGGGCTTGTGCCCCTATTTTCAGTGAAATTTTCCAAAGTTTTCTAAAGTGCCTGGTTTAGTACCAAACCATTTCTAAAGTATGTTTTGCGCCTCGTAGGCTTATATTAGGGACTTTAAGATGAAGTTTGAAAAGTTTTAAATTTGAACGAAATTTCATAACCTGGAAATATTTGTAAGCATGTTATTAAGTTAGGTAACGCCTCGTACCTTGTTCCGGCATAGGATACGGTAAGGGGTGTTACATTTAGTGGTATCAGAGCTATGGTTTAGTCGATTCTTGGACTAACCTAGCGTATGTGAGTCTAGCTATACATGCCATATTACTACTCGTGATAGTGTGATGCCTCCCGGCTCTAACGAAATTATTTTTTAAGACAGAGACAACTTTCAACCGAGCTATTTTTGATAATGTCGAAAATGGTATTGAGATAATTGAAATATGCTTACGATGTGTTGAAATTTGGAAAGGTATGAATAGAAATTATGATACGCATGTGTTAATATACGAAATGAGATAACCATAAGTTGAGAAATGTGAAAAAGTGAAATGAAATGAAAGTTTAGGTTGTGATAAGCTCACCTATGTATGTTAGTATTCATATGATATTATGTACCCAACCTATTTGATTAAGTGAATAAGATGAGTAAACTTACCCAATGGATGGAATATGTGTGTATGTACACTTGTTTGAATAATGTATAATCAGTATGTCCACATAGTGAAACTCGTGTTTAATTGTTGAATTAGAGAATATATAATGTTTTGTTTTATGACTCTGTTATGAAATCACAAATATTATAATAGTATGAGAATTGAACTGGAAGATCAAATTAAGTAGAATGCAGGAGATGAGTACGATCGTTAAATTATGAATTGATAGATAAGACCATGGTTGGACCATGGCAGTACATGTGATCCCATGTAAGACCATGTCTGGGACATGGCATTGGCATCGATATGAGACTTCGTGTAAGACCATAGTTGGACTATAGCATTGTGACAACATGTAAGACCATAGCTGGGCTATGGCATTGTGATATGAGTAAGACCATAGTTGGACTATGGCATCAAGTAAACGGCGTACTCAAACCATAAGACGTTCTCTAATTTGACAAGTGATGGTAAGTGAAATTGGAGTTAGATGCTGGGTATTTAATTAGATATTAATATTGAGCTTGAGTAAGTAAATTCACTGTTTGAAATTTATGGATGACAGAAAACATTTGTAACATGAATAAGTGTGAAAATTCGCTTGGAGTGAGTGATGTGATTATGATGATATTACATTATTGATGAATGCTAAGTCATATGTGTGCATTCATGAAAGTCAAGTTAGAGGCTTTACGACCTCACCCCTTACCAGTGTTGCCCTATGACGAGAATCGAGTTAAATAAGTTCATAAGTGTGAAACTAAAGAGTTCAGAGATGAAATAATTAGTAATGTATGCAGAGATGAGAATAATTTGGTAAGTGAAAACAACTTTAGAAGAAAAATCAGAATGTTTTAAAGATTACACAAATTATGCAATGTCACGAATAAAAAAGAAGCTTGAAATTTCAGCAACTCTTCACCCTTGCAAGTAAGTGATCTTGATGGTCATTCTTGATGATTTTTGTTTTTTTGTGACCCTTGTAGCTTAAGCTAAATAATGGAGGGACTATTTTGCAAAATGGTTAAGAGTCTAGGGTCTTTCCATGAGAGTATTTATATTTTTTTGTTGGAATTTTATGGAAGAAAATGAATCTTGGTTGTTAAATGAACAACTTTTGTGAAAGGGGTTTTCATGAAAACACAAAAAAGGACCATTTTGTGAAGTTTATAAAATAGGTTGTAAATCTATGAAATAATTAAAAATTGTGAGTTGCTATAAGAGTAATAAAGGTTCGGCTAGGCTTGTTAAAGGAGGAAATTTGATTAAAATCATTTTACGAGCCTAGGGGCAAAATCGTAATTATGTGAAAGTCTAAGGGCAAAACGGTAATTTTTCCAAAGTAGGGATTTTGGAATGTCTTGATTTATTTGGTGATTAAATAAGTAAATTGTGTCATTATAGATCAAGAAAAATGAAGTTCAGACCTAGACCGGGGGAAGACCAAGCTAGTAGACTAATTCAATCTGGTCGCCCACTTTTTGTATACCAAGGTAAGTTGTACGTAAATAATACAACTTTATTGTTATTATGTATTGAACAATTAATGTGACATAAGGTGATTGATTATCATTGTGAATATGCATGATGAGAATTGATTAGTAAAAACTCCCAGTTGAACCTTAGGAATAGATTGGATATCCATACCATGACATTTGGGTGATATATGTGCTAGTGTAAGACCATGCCTGGGACATGGCATCAGCCACACTATGAGAGCCAGTGTAATACCATGTTTGGGACATGGCATCAGTGTTGATATGTGTACTAGTGTAATACCATGTCTGGGACATTGCATCGGCTACATTATGAGAGCCAGTGTAAGACCATGTCTGGGACATGGCATCGGCATTGAGAGGAGAGCTAGTGTAAGACCATGTTTGGGACATGGCATCGGCCTTGACATGCGAGCCAGTGTAAGACCATGTCTGGGACATGGCATCGGCATTTTACTCTCTTGTGTGAGGCTTATTGGATATCCTTTGGTATTCCAAATGGTTCCTTAGGTTATTTAAAGCTTATGATAAAGAGAACGTCTTACAGATTTCAGTACATCATAAACAGAAGCCCAAAGGCTACACAGAAGCACATAAGAGTTAAATGGAAGCTCATAGGAGCTGAACGGAAACCCGTAAGGGTTAAACGGAAGCTCATAGGAGCTGAACGGAAACCCATAAAGGTTAATCTGAAGCTCAAAAGAGCTAAACTGAAACCCAGAAGGGTTAAACTGAAACTCATATGAGTTGACTGAAGCTCATGAGAGCTAAACAAAAAGCAAACACGAGAGTTCGCAACAAATGCTGAACCTCGGTTTACTTGGGTAATCTTGCCGTTAATTCCTCTTTTACACTGAATGACTGTACTCAATCCTACGTTCCGTTCACTTCGAACACTTGATTCAATTTCGTAAATTTAATAATAATTTTATTTTCAAAAAATATTACAAATAAATACAAAATACTATTTATCATTTAACATATAGCATTAAAATTTAACCATACGAACTTACCTGGGCTAAATTGTAAGTTTGTAGTAGTTAGGGACTATTATGCTAATTTCCTATTTTCTCGTTGATTTACGGGATCTTGATCTATAATGTAAAATTATTCATTCATTAGCATATATTTCAATTTCAATTCACTTCACAATTAATACCCCTCAATTTTTCAAATTACACAATTAGCCCAACTTTTACAGTTTTTACAATTTAGTCCCTCACTAAATATCCTATCAATTGAACTAATTTTTCTCAATTGAAAATTTATATAAGTATTCTAAGCTATTTCACAGCCTTTGACAAACAGAATTTAATGCCAAACCCTAAGATTTAATCTTTTTCACAAGTAGGTCCTAAATTCAATTTCTATTGAAATTTCTTGACAAAATCATCATATAACAAAGTTAAAGTTTCAAATCCATGTTAATTCATCAGAATCATCTAGAACTCATCAATGGAAACTTTCAAAATTACCCATAGAATCAAAAACTAAGGAATTTGATAGTTGGACCTAATTGTAAAAGTCTTAAAAACACATAAATTTCAAGGAAAATGCAAGAATTGAGCTTACATGAAGTAAAATAAGTAAAACAAGCTTAAATCCTTCTCCTATGGCATTTTTGACTGATAAATTGAAGAAGAATAGCCTAGAAAAGTTTAGAATTCAATTTATTTAAGTTAATTTCACAAAATTTATAATTTTGCCCTTTAATCACATGATTTTTGTTTTCTTTTCAGCTTATGCCTCCCTAGCCTTCTAATAGGTGTCTATTTGCCTTTTAGGCCTCCCTTATTTACGACTCATGCTATTTAATCATTATTTCTTTAATTAGCAAAATTTACACCTTTTTCAATTTAGTCCGTTTTACTTAATTAACTATCAAAACGTTAAAATTTTCTAACAAAACTTTAGTGCTAACTTAATGACACTACGTAAATATTTATAAAAATATTTACGGCTTGGTTTATGAATTTGAGGTCTCAGTTCCTCATTTTCGAAATCACTTAACCTAATAATTCCTTTTAAAACACAAATCGTTAATTCAAATTTTTTTTTTTCTAAAATCACATTTAATTCATAAATAATAAATAATAAAATTTTTGAACTCACTTGTCAGATTTAGTGATCTCGAATCACTGTTTCTGATACCATTAAAAATTAGGCTGTTACAACTTTCCCCCTTTAGGAAATTTTGTCGTCGAAATTTGTTACCTGAGAATAAGTTCGGATACTGTGATCTCATCGATTCTTCTGTTTCCCAAGTAGCCTCCTTCGAACCATGACGGTACCACAATACTTTTACTACCGGTACTCATTTATTTCATAATTCTTTAACTTCTCAAGCTAAAATCTTCACCGGTTCTTCCGATTATGTCATGTCTGGTTGTAGTTCAATTTTGCTATGAGGAATCACGTGTGAAAGATTAGATCCGCACCGTTTCATCATTGATATATGAAACACATTACGAATTTTCTCAAGTTCTGGAGGTAGAGCTAATCTATAAGCCACAGGGCCAATTATTTCAATGATTTCATACGGCCTGATAAATCTTGGACTCTGTTTCCCTTTTCTACCAAATTGCAATACTTTCTTCCACGGTGAAACTTTTAAAAACACTCGATCACCAACAACAAATTCTATATCTTTTCTTTTCAAGTCTGCATATGATTTCTGGTGGTCAGAAGTATCCTTTAAACTGTCCGGACGATTCAAACTTTATCTTTAGTTTCTCGGATCAAATCAACTTCCACTAATTTGGATTCACTCAATTCAGACCAATACAATAGAGTCTTACATTTTCTTCCATAAAGAGCTTCAAACGGTGCCATTTTTATGCTGAACTGATAACTATTATTATATGCAAATTCAACCAATGATAAATACTTGTCCCAGCTACCTCCAAATTCAAGTATACAACATCTCAACGTGTCTTCCAAAATTTGAATTACTCGCTTACGATTGCCCGTCATCCCGGATGAAACGTCAGGTCTTTGAAATTCAACTTTGTACCCAGAGCTTCTTGTAGTTTACTCTAAAATCTCGATGTAAACCTCGGATCCCAATCTGAAATAATGGATATGGGGTAACCTCACAATCTCTGATATATACTTTTCAAGCAAAAAGTTAGTTTTGACCGGAATAAAATGTGCCGACTTAGTTAATCTATCAACAATCACCCAGATCGAATCTCTCTTTTTTAGAGTCACAGGTAATCCAGATATAAAATTCATTGTGGCATGTTCCCATTTCCACTCAGGAATCATGACAGGCTGTAACAAACCTGTTGGTACTTGATGTTCTACTTTCACTTGTTGACAAATCAAACATTTAACTACGAACTCACAAATTTCTCGTTTCATACCCGGCCACCCATACATCCGTTTCAAATCACAACACATCTTTGTGCTTCCCGGATGAATGGAATATATGCTAATATGAGCTTCAGAGAGAATGTCATTTTTCAAGTCTGAATTATTCGGAACACAAATTCTATTGCGATATCGCAATATACCATTATCATCAATGTTATACTCTGAACTAGAATTGTCCTGTACCATTTGTCACTTCATCACTAATTTCAGATATTCATCTTGTAATTTACGAATCCGTTGAAGGAAAACGGGTTTTGTTTTCAACTCTGCTAATACAGAACCATCTTCTTTAAGAGACAAATGAGCGTTCATCGCTTGCAGTGCAAACAAATATGATTTTCTACTAAGTGCATCAGCCACCACATTAGCCTTTCCCGGGTGATAGTCAATAACCAAATCATAATATTTCAGTAACTCTAACCACCGTCTCTGTCTTAAATTCAATTCTTTCTGAGTCATCAAGTATTTCAAACTTTTATGATCTGTGTACACATAACATTTCTCACCATATAAATAGTGTCTCCAAATTTTCAAAGCAAATACAATTGCAGCCAATTCAAGATCATGCGTATGATAATTCTTCTCATGTGGTTTTAACTATCGAGAAACATAAGCCACCATTTTTCCTGACTGCATCAATACATAACCTAAACCATTCAGAGACGCATAACTGTATATAACATACGGTATACTTGGTTCTGGCTAAATCAAAACTAGAGCTTCTATCAACATCTTCTTTAACTAATTAAAGCTTTGCTGACACTCATCAGACCACACAAATTCAACATTTTTTGTAATAATCGGGTGAACGGTGAGGCAATCATCGAAAAGTTCTTAACAACACGTCGATAATAACCTGCTAAACCCAGAAAACTTCGTACTTCTGTAATATTCTTTGGAGTTTTACAATTCACTGCAACAGAAAATTTACGCGGATCAACTCGAATCCCATCGGCAGATACAATGTGACCCAGAAATCCAACCTCGTGTAGCCAAAATTACATTTGCTAAACTTTGCATACAACTATTTCTCTCTCAAAGTCTGTAACACAATTCTCAAATGTTGTGCATGTTCGGATTCTAACTTGGAATAGATTAATATATCATCAATAAACACAAACACAAATCTATTCAAATACGGTTGAAAAATTCGATTCATTAAATCCATGAAAGCAGTAGGAGCATTAGTCAAGCCAAATGGCATTACTAAAAACTCATAATGACCATACCGAGTTCTAAAAACAGTCTTCAGCACATCACACTCTTTAACTTTCAGCTGATAATACCCGGATCTGAGGTCTATCTTCGAAAATACTGTAGCACCTTTCAGTTGATCAAACAAATTATCAATACGAGGCGAAGGATATTTATTTTTAATTGTGACCTTGTTCAATTGTCTATAGTCTATACATAGTCTCAAAGAACCATCTTTCTTTTTCACAAATAAGACAGGTGCACCCTAAGGAGACATTCTCGGCCTAATGAACCTTTTGTCTAGTAACTCTTGCAACTGTGTCTTTAATTCCTTTAACTCAGTTGGTGCCATACAGTATGGTGTTATTGATATCGGAGCTATTCCCAAAATTACATAAATTACAAATTCAATTTCACAATCAGGTGGTAAACCCGACAATTCCTCAGGAAACACATCAACAAATTCATTAACAACTAATAACTGTTCTAGCTTCAATTCAGAAACCCGAGTATTTAGAATGTAGGTTGAGAATACCTCATTGCCTTTAGGCAATAATTTTTGAGCTGAAAAGGCTGAAATAATTCTAGCAATGTCTTTTGTATTCCTAAACTCAATCGAAATTACTTCTACTGTCTGACAGTTTAGATCAATCCATTTTTCTCTACAATTTACTACAGCATCATGCTTCGTCAACCAATCTATTCCCAAAATAACATCAAATTCTCGAAAGGGTAACAACATCAAATCAGCAGGGAATTCACAGCTTTTTATTTTCAGTGGACAATTTCCACATACTAAATTGATTATGGCACTTTAAACCTAATAGATTAGTGACTTGAACATCATAATCAATAGATTCAACAGAAAATTTCTTTTCTGATGCTAATGCAGTGCAAACATAGGAATATGTAGACCCAGGGTCAATCAATGCATATACAGTAACACCAAAAAGATAGAATGTACCAACAATTACATCCAGAGTCGACTTAGCTCTTCTCGCTCGGATAGCATAAATGCGTGCGCAGTGCCCTAGCTTCGATCGAGCGGTAGAATCTCTCGTGCTTAACGAGTTGTTCCAGTTGCACTGTTTTGACTCGAACATTTACTTCTTTGGGGAGTGCCGACCGTTTCTCTTTCTGCTCTTTTCTTCTTTTTGCAACTAAGGATAGTTTCGGATGAAATGATCAGTAGCTCCACATTTATAACAGGCTCCCACTTTACCTCTACATTCACCGGGGTGGTATTTTCCACAATATTTGCATTTAGGTCTAGGCACATTTTGTACACTTCCCACACTAACAGCATGTTTAATAGTTACCTCGTAATGTTATTGAATTGCCTTATTTTTATTTGTTCGTTCTAGCATTGGAGTGGCTCGACTAAAATCATCTCTCGACTTTTTCGCAGGTAAAGCTGAAAATGATTTGGAGGAGCTTCTTTTGTAAGATTCTTTATTTCTTCTATCCCGTTGCATTTTTCTATTATAAACCTCTTCCATGTTCTGAGCACGATATGATAAAATGACAAATTCTCGTATTTCTGTGCCCCAATCATCATTCTAATTTCAACATTTAGTCCTTCCTCAAACCGAATACACATTTCTTCTTCGGTGGTACAATTTCTCAGGCATACTTTTTGAGATATACAAATTCCCTCTCGTATTTAGCTACTGACCGGTTTCCTTATCATAAATCAAGAAATTCCCTCTTCTTTTTATCCAAGTATCTCTTATCGACATATTTTTTTTCAAACTCACTCTGAAAGAATTCCCAGTGATTTTCTCTTTCGGCACCACGACTACTATAGTCATCCACCAGTTATAAGCTTCTGTTTTTAGTAATGACACAGCATATCTCAAATAATCTTCGGGAGAACAGGCCATTTCCTCTAAAACTATTATCATGTTTTGTAGCCAATATTCAGCTTTCACAGGATCATCATCTGACCTACCTCAGAATTCTTCGGCTCCATGTTTTTTATGTTTTTCTATCAGAGTACGTCTACTAGATTCAGTTCCTATTCTTGCATCGATGAAATTGAGACGTTACTACTTGTCCCATGCTCAGATGTCTGTACTCTACTATTGGCCTCATCATGTTCAGCATGTTCAGATCTATCTGACATCTTTACAATCTATAAGAAAAAAAGAATTAGATCGGATCATATACATCACACTATCACAGATTTATATTGCATGTATTTCTAGATACTTCACTTACTACATTCATTCTGAGGATCGACTAAACTAAAGCTCTGATACCAATAAATGTAACACCCTTAACTTTTATCTGTCGCCAGAACAGGGTTACGGAGCATTACCAGACTTTATGGACTAATTACGAATATTTCATTACCTTTTATCATAAAAATTAAGAATCAATCATATAACACTCATATTGTCCCTTAGATGGGCCATCGAGGCCCAAAATACACTTTAGAAGTAAATCAGGACTAAACCGAACACTTAGGGAATTTTTCCCAAAATCTTAAAATTTTTCTTAGGAGTAAGGGACACACGCCCGTGTGGCTGGCCGTGTGGCTGACATGGCCAGGAGACATGGCTGTGTTTTAAGCCGTGTGGGCATTCGATGTGAGGCACACGGCTGTGTCCCAACCCATGTCTTTACCCGTGTAACTCTCTGACTTGGGACACACGGCCAACCACATACCCATGTGCTAGGTCGTGTGTAAAGTGTAGAGGTCACACGGCCAAGTCACGCACCCGTGTGCTAGGCCGTGTGAAAAAACCTTGGCATTCTGTTTTAAAATTTTAAGGTGCAGGGGACACACGGCTAAATCACATACCCATGTGCCAGGTCGTGTGTCACACACGGCTGAGACACACGCCCGTGTCTTTGCCCATGTGGATTAAAATAGGCCATTTTAAGGCCACTTTTCTCACCCTTTTTGATATCAACCTATACACAACATTATAATACATCAAATAGCCCTAAATTAAGCAATCAACACAAGCCAAAAATCATGTTTTAAACATAACATTTCAAAACTCATTTACTTAACTTACCAATATAGCTCATTTCATTGATTTACCAAAATCTACTACTAATTACATGCATACAAATATATATGTATAAATATCATTCACAGTCATACTTCAATTTAGTTCTTTTCCAATCCAACCCTATACATGCCATATAAACCATAAAGTGTAGAACAAAATCTTCCATAGCAAATGGATAGTGTGACCCGACGTGTTGATCCGATCCTCCAAACTTCTTGAAAATCTACAAAGAACATTAAACAACACAAGTAAGCTTAATGAGGCTTAGTAAGTTCGTTGACTTTAACGTAAATCTTATTGAACATACTATAATAATTTATTTAGATAATTCATTTCATAAACATTTCCTGCTAATCACAACTCAATCGATGAATTTACTTATTTGAGCTCAATATTAATAATAAATTAAATTCTTTCACATTAATTCTATGTGGCACTTATCGATCCTTATCAAACTAGAGAACATCTTACGGATTTGAGTACATCGTAAACAGAAGCCCGAAGGCTACACAAAAGCACATAAATGCGAAACAGAAACCCATAAGGGTAAAATGAAAGGTCATAGGAGCTGAACAAAAACCCATAAGGGTTAATCTAAAGCTCGGAAGAGCTAAATTGAAACCCAAAAAGGTTAAACTGAAACTCATATGAGTTGACTGAAGCTCATGAGAGCTAAACGGAAAGCAAACACGAGAGTTCGTAACAAATGCTGAACCTCAGTTTACTTGGGTAATCTTGCCGTCAATTCCACTTTGACACAGCCTTTGACAAACAAAATTTAATGCCAAACCCTAAGATTTAATCTTTTTCACAATTAGGTCCTAAAATCAATTTCTATTGAAATTTCTTGACAAAATCATCATATAACAAAATTAAAACATCAAATCCATGTTAATTCATCATAAACATCCAACGCTCATCAATGGTAACTTTCAAAATTACCCATAGAATAAAAAAACTAAGGAATTAGATAGTTGGACCTAATTGTAAAAGTCTTAAAAACATAAAAATTTCAAGGAAAAAGCAAGAATTGAAGTTGCATGAAGTAAAGTAAATAAAAAAGCTTAAAACCTTCTCTTATGGCATTTTTGGATGATAAATTGAATAAGAATAGCCTAGAAAAGTTTGGAATTCAATTTATTTAAGTTAATTTCATAAAATTTACAATTTTGCCCTTTAATCACATGATTTTTGTTTTCTTTTAAGTTTATGCCGCCCCAGCCTTCTAATAGGTGTCTATTTTCCTTTTTAGTCCTCCCTTATTTACCACTTATGCTATTTAATCATTATTTCTTTAATAAGCAAGTTTTGCACCTTTTTCAATTTAGTCCTTTTTACTTAATTAACTATCAAAACATTAAAATTTTCTAACAAAAATTAATGCTAACTTAATGACACTCCGTAAATATTCATAAAAATATTTACGGCTCGATTTATGAAATTGAGGGCTTGCTTCCTCGTTTTCGAAATCACTTAACCTAATAATTTTTTTTAAAACACAAATCATTAATTCAAAATTTTTTCTAAAAGCACACTTAACTCATAAATAATAAATAATAAAGTTTTTGAACTCACTCGTTGAATTTAGTGATCTTGAACCACTATTTCTGACACCACTGAAAATTAGGCTGTTACACGCGTCCTCCCCTATGCTGCTGCTGTGGCTGTTGTCGTTGCCTCTTGCACTGAATTTTCCTTGACCTCTCATCCGGCGATATTAGAATGGCTTACCTGTGAGTCTGAACCATAGCAGGTACTCGACATCTACCGTTGTGTCTATTTTGAAAAATGAGTCACGGACGGGTAAGGATTGCATCCTAACCTCCCAAGCCTCGATGTGCTCATCATGTCACTGCGCCCAGTCATCGTCGTTCTTCCCTCGCATGTCCATCTCCTGATTTTCCAATAGTTCTGGCAGGATGCAATAAATGATATTAGAGTCGCGTACGACATCCATTCAAATTAAAAAGCAAAATTGTAAATATTTTTATGTACAAATTTTTTACGAATCATTATGTATTTAATATAGATTCAAAAAAATAAGTAACTAGCATCGGCTTCCGAGCGTTGGTCTAATACTAGCCTAAAATCTTCCAGCTCCTCAGGCAGTTCCATGTAACTTGGCCCATGGTTCCACCTGTACAAGTGATATATTAGTCGAAACGTATAATAAATAAATTATTGTACAGACTATGTATTTTTTAATAAATGATGTTTACTTTGTCACCAATAGGAACATGTATGGGTCAGTCACTCTAGGACGTAGAAAAGGTAGTCGCCACTCAGATCACGACTGCAGCAGGAGCAGGTAACCATTGATCGATATCTTATTTGGCACAGTGGAGTGACACATCTCTCGATATAACATGGACAAGACAATTGATCCCCAACTTAGTTTTCCATATTCATTGAAGTCCACTAGATGCTGTAGCCAACTTATGTGCACCAAATTTCGAGATTTTTTGGGCATAAAGATGCCCCTGATTAACCTCATGATGAATGCTCGGGCGTATTGTTCTATGACCTCCTTTATTTGGAATTTAGGGAGCTCATCGAAATTATTCTCCAACCAGTTGGTCGATGTCTGACCACCTTCAAACTTGTCCGGGACCTTCCCTAACAGTGCTTTGCAGAGGTCCACTTTACCCAGAATGATAGCTGATCCTGTGATGATTGGCTCATCGACTGGTAGACTGAGTTGTAGCACTATGCCCTCGAGTGTGATTATACACTCGCCACATGGAAGGTGAAAAGTATGTGTTTCCTACAGGGTGCATTTTCTATTTCTCTCTCCAAAATTAGCTTATTTCCCTAAATTTGAAAAAAAAAACAACCTAAATCCCTAATTAACTTTTAAAAGTAGTTTTTTCTAATTTTAGTCGCAAAAACTTTCTTTTATTGCTCACTAAATAAAAAATCATAATGACTTATTTGGCCCTCTAGTTTTACAAAAAAAAGAGTCATTTTAACGATTCATTTGTTTTTTTTTTTTTACCTCTTTTAGCATTTGAATTTGCATTGTTTGTCAAATCATCTCAAAATGGATGGAAAAGTTAACATCTACTAACTTTGTTGATGTGTCATCTACATATATGCCAAATCAGCAATTAATTAATCTTTAAAAATTTAAAAATATTTTTTTATATTTTTATACCTTTTGATAATTTATTTAATAATTTTTATAATATTTTGAATTTTTTAGAATTTTTAAATATTACAAAAATTAATTAATTGTTAGCATGACATCCACGTGTATGCCACATCAACAAAGTTAACAGACGTTAACTTTTCCACCCATTGTGGGGGTGATTTGACAAACAATACAAGTTCAAGAGCTAAAAGAGAAAAAAGTTAAATGAAGGGCTAAAATAAATTTTTTATAGTGTTGGAGGACCAAATAAGTCATTATGGCTAAAAAATGTTTCATTCATAAAAAAATGCCATTATAGCAAACATGAGACGAAATAGCAAATAAATATAACAAAACAAGCCAAAAAAAACACAACCTTACAGAAACTCTATTTACAAACTTCATTGTCACCATCGCCAAGCATAGAGGAAGGAGGAATATATCGAGAGGTTGTTGTAACTAGCTTAACTTACATGTGCATCTCCAATGGAAGTTGAGCCAATGTGAAGCCCAAAAAAATGTTGAAATCGCCACAACACTGATAAGAAACCAAACAGTAGAGAAACCAAGGTAAAAAGTACCCTCCGTAAATCGATCATGATGGGCATTAGGGAAAGGCCTAGTGTGAGGTTACCATTGACCACCAAGATTTGGATTGGACGAAATCCTAGAGAGATGTTGACGTTACAAACAGACAAGGTAGGGGCTTCACAAAGTTGACGGAAAAAGAAAAGTAAAAAACAACCAAGAACAAAGTCTCA
The DNA here is from genome assembly GCA_025503065.1 of Gossypium bickii. NCBI lineage: Eukaryota > Viridiplantae > Streptophyta > Magnoliopsida > Malvales > Malvaceae > Gossypium > Gossypium bickii. Next base: position 44,167,253 of record CP106720.1, read on the forward strand.
CCAAATGCAAAATTATGGAATTTTGTTTTTATAGACCTTGATGAGTGTTTATGGCCCAATTGTAAAGCTCGAATGTGTTGGAACCAAATCAAGTAAGGATCGAATCAAAATCTTAACATGAAATCTAAGTTATTTTATTTAAAAGTTTGGATCATGATGAGTGTTTAATATTAAGGAGATCTCAACCATTATGAAGATAATTGAAAACCCTTTATATGTGATTGCTTATGTGAAAAGTGATTGTATTTGGTTGTAACTTAACAAGCCTATTTTACTTTTTATATATACAACTTGTTTAGGTTAGTTTATGAAATTGAGAAATCACTTTATCTGTTCAGAGCGAAACTGTAAATTTGAGTGCAATATTATAAGTAAACTAAAGTGGGTCACTTGGCTTACATCTAAGCTTTCGAGGAGAAAGTCTCAGAGGGTGAGTGATCTTGCTTAAAGTATATGAGTGATGTTGCTAATTGGTGATTGATGAGTAAGTGGGACTTAATTCACAACTTGTACTTGTTGAGGTATAGCAGATTAACTCTCTGGGCAAGACCCACAGACATAAAAAATTGATAACGTTTTGCTATCTTAATTTTTTTTTTAAAAAATTTAAATCATTTGTCTAGGTATTTTAGACTTAAAAGTTTTAAACAAAAAATATTAATTTTTTTAAAATTTTTGATGTGCCACAATCAACCTCATTAATGGCCATGTTAGCGACATAATGGTCAAGGACAGAAAACGTTGGCTAAAAGGCTTGATTGATGAAATTTTGGAGTTTGAGGGCTCAATTGAGTATATTTTTCATGAACAGGCTTGATTGATTTGTTTTGCCAAAGTTTGAGGGTATTTTTTTCCTTTCAATCCTTTTTTTACTTCAATTATTCCATCTTTCCCGCTAAGGACACTTATAGGAATAAAAATTATATTTTATATCTTCCTAGTTTTCTACCCGTCCAATTTTTCATATTCACAATTCTTTCCACTCTACTAATTAAAGTGTGACATCCTAAAATTTTCGATAAGGCATGTGGCACTATCACAAGATCAAGTACAGTGAATTTGTGAGAAAATTTGGAAAATGAGACAGATAAAGAATTTATATGAAATAAAAGTTGTATCTATATATAAAATTTATGAGAAGAAATTTTAGTAGTGAAAACGTGGCAAAATAACTAACTACAAATTTTAAGAAGTTTAGGGATTAAAGTGAAAATATGACCAAAATGGGAAAAGTAAGTTATTAGAAGTGAATTGGCATAATGATAAGTTGGAATATGTATTGGTGTAATAAAAATCAATTTTTGGACTGAATTGGAAAGATTATAAAGTATAGGGGCTAAATTATAAATTTTTTGAATTTACTTAAATGTGAGAATATGTAATTTTCACCACCAATAGGTTCAAATTAAAGTTTTTATATTAATTTTGATATTTTACTATCATAGTTGTCCATTATTGTGAAGAAATTGTAAAAAAGGTCAAAAAAGGGCAAAATGGTAATTTTGGCATGAAATGACATTTTGGTCATTTCTTGGAGAATTTTCACCTCAGTACCGCATGAGGATTTACTAACCTGAGATTTAACTTCACCATCAAACGAGAACGAGTTGAACTTGTCGACTTCTTTGGTTGGCGTCTCCTTAACTCCGACCAAAAAGTGTATCGGCTGATCTCCACTTTCACTCAGAAACGGTTGAAGCTCAATGCCAATGGTCAATTCTACTTCTACATCTACTGCTACGTCTAAAAATAAGTCAATTGGATCAGAGACTTCTTTGATCATATTCAATTCTTTCTTGTCTCTAATCCCAAACTCTTGATGACTATTATCATTGAATTCAGGATGATAAATGATAATGCCAAGGTCCACATGATTAGGATTGGGAACATCATGCATGACCTTTTCCAATAAGGGAAGCACCTTAGATATTTGTTTGAGCATTTTCATCATTTGCTCCATAATATTTCATATGTCTGAACATGTCTCGATGACGGATAGCAGAGTCGTGTTGCACGAGGCAAGCTCTCTGCCATAACTCCCTTAGTCTGTCGAGGCTCTGTTCGACCAACTCGATTCCCCATTAATGTACCCATTATCATCGAATCGCGAATACATCTCATAGGAGCCACAATGAGATTCAATTGGATATTCCGACAACCCTATATGTTGTTCATGTATCTGACTATGTACATTATCCATGATTAAATCCAACTATTACTGACTTTTACAATCTAGTTCAGGATGGTTGACAACAATACAAGGGTCTTTACGATCAGAGTTAGGAACATCATGCACGACCTCTTCTAATGGATTCATTGTTTCGTTTCTTCGTTGGAGTAGGTCTATCATGAGCGATCTTTGTTTCAATATAATCTCCCATTGATTGTATACTCCTTCCTTGTATGTTCCGTCATGACTCTATTGGTTTGTTGAAGCTCCGTTTGACCAACTTGTTACGTAGTTCCATTCGTCATCCCAAAAAGTCCTTTCATTGTTAAACCACATGTAATTTTGGATGAGCATTTACCTCTAGTGCGGCGCGCTTAGCTTTATTTTTAACTCACGCTATAGTATCAATACAGTATCACTACAATATCTAATCTCATTGCCATCGCTGATTTTACACTAATCGTAGGAAAATGCGTCGTCCATCCAAAGGAGGCTTAAATATGCTAGTCAACAAGGTAATTAAATACTAATAATTTAGCACACCAGAAAAAAAAAGTTAAAGCACTATCTAACTCGTTTGTCTTTCGGTCGTTTATTTTTTTTACTACTATTATTTTACAAATTAATCAATCTAATAAAAATTTTCACTATCGCAATCCTCGACAACTGCGCCAACAACTTGACCGCCTGTAAACGTGCAAACGTTTAGAATAAAAAGCGTGCAAATAAAATATGTAGAATGAAGTGTTGTATCTACAAGAGAACAAGTCAAATTGTAATATAAAAGTGTTACAATAGAACACCAGTAAGTATTCCGAGGATTGTACCCAAGGGATTGCATATTGGAGAATTTTATTATTAAATTAATTACAGAAAATAATTACTAATCTAATTGAGTCACTAGTTAGTAATGTTAATTCAGAATTAAAATATTAACTAAACTAATTAACCTAATGAAATTTCCTATTCCTAGTGTTAATGATGCGAGCTCTAGGTCTATGATCAATTAACAGATAGAAGATCAACTTGATTCAGTGGTTGTAATTAACTTTAGAACTCGGGTTTTTTTAGTAATTAATTATTAACTAACCAGTATTACCTTCTGGTCTCTACTAATTAATCAATCGACCAATACTCACTTATCTTCCAACTTTACTTTCTTGACCGTGATAAATTGTGATTTACTCGACAAACTTATCTTCCGACCTCGTTTATCTTAGATTACCTCTTAGGGTCGTTAATCCTAGGGTTTAAGCACACATAATTTTTCACACTCGGATATCCCAAATACTCAAACTTGAGGAAGAGTTAGGAATCTAATTGAATAGGAGTATAAATTCCCATGCACTAATAAAGAACATAGAAAATTAAGTGGCTAGTTAGGAAAAGTGGAATCTCAAAACCAATTTGGTTAGATTAGAATTGATTGGTTCTATAATGGATGACACGATAATTAGGACTGAGTGGTAGCAACAGTTTGTGAAGATCATGCCAAGAGAGTATAAATAGGACGAGTTGGAAACATAATTCTTCATTATTTTTTTCACCTATCTTCTCCTTCTTTAAACCAAGTATCATTTTCTTCAGATAATATGTAGAAAAAGAGGATGTAGCTGTAGAAGGCTTTTGCATTTTGTTACCATTATGAGAAGCCAAGTCTAACAGTCGAGAAATAAGGAACTGCTGTCAAGACGAGGGAGGCTCCAACGAAATTGACAGGCTGAGCTGCCAAGAATATGGAAGCAATATGAGATTCTATTCTCTGATATGCCTGGTATGATCCTTGTTAGGTTAGCATGACATGTATACATTGTAACATGAGTATTCGCCACTGCATGTTAATAAACATGAAATGATCATAGTATGGTTTAGGCGTTTGATGTACTCCATGCTAATATGTTGTACTACAATGGATGCATGCCTTGCATGATAACTATGGGAAAAATCTCAATGGGTTAGATGAAGTTGGGGGGAAAATAGGGAGATAACTTATTAGAAACTACCTCAGGCAAAGCTCCGGGCCTTGTGAAGGGAATACTGTGGTGTCTGAGCATCAAGGTTAGGTGCTGTAAAGGAGGTAATGAGAGGAGGATTCAGGAAATGAAATCATGGAAAAGTATTTACCGTGAAAACGATATTGACTGATCCTTTGGGGCAACACCGTGATGATGATATATGGTGTTTACCACAATGGCGGTATTAACTGGTCCTTGTATAGAAATCAAGCTCCTTAAGTGTGGAGGTATTTGACCTACCGTCAAATGTAGTAGTCACTTTGGGTCAATTCCACACTTAAAGAGCTTATTTTCTATGCAATTTAGAATTTTACATTTCGTTTTTGGTAATTACGCCTAAGATAGAAAGTTAATAAAAATAAGTGTTTTTTTAACACAATTTGTAGGTGTTGTGACCTAATAGGCTGACAGGGGCCTTAGATTGTGCTAATTGGTTTAATTGAGTGTGTAGGATGGAGATATAAATGTCCAATTAACGTAGAAGCAAATGTCAAGTGATGCACAAGCTTTTCGGGATGTCAAAACACCAAATGAACGACACAAGGCAGATTTTTGATGTCGTTTCGCATCACGCAAGAGGTGTGGCGTGACACATGTCGACGTCTTGCCTGAGTAATCTGGGGTTATTTTTGTCCGCGTAAACCAAACTTATACGAAAACTTAAGATGTGCCAAAGACCTAATTTGAGTTGCCAACACCTCTATATATAAGACATTAGGGGTTGAATGTAATCAAGTCGTCCTAGACGCCTTAAAAAAATTATCATAGTTTAGAATTAGTTTTAATTTATTTTCTTTTCGGCTTTTAGATGCTTTCTTTTTTTCTTCTTGAATTAGTTTTGATTCAAGGAGTTGTTTATTTAATTAAAGTATTGAATTTATATTCTTCTTTACACTTATTTTATTTCGTTATTCCTATCGAGAGATTTCCTACTCCGTTCCCCATTCGATTCTCAATCCACAATTGTTCAAATTTTTTTCTCCGAATCGATCGTGTTTCATACATGGTTTATTCAGTTGAAGTTGAGATTAAGAATAACATGAATGGCTAAATCCCTAATGGGAGATTAATGAGTGGATGTGAATGTGATTAACGGAGGATTTGAGATTTCTTGAGATAGATTGGTTGGTATAAATTACGTGTTCTTAAACTGTAAGGCTTAACAACCCTAATAAGTTACCGTAGGGTAGACGAGATTGGAAGATGAAGTCAGACTGAGTAAATCGCAATTTATCCTAGTTGAGAAAGTGATATCAGAAGATACGCGAGTATCAACCAATCGATTAAGTTAATTTGAGCCGAGAGGTAATAATTGTTTGAAGTGATGACTAATCTACTCTAGAATCCCAAATTGAAGTTAGTTGCAAACCCTGAAGAGAGTTTGTAACACCCCTAACCCATTTCTATTGCCGAAATAGGGTTATAGAGCATTACTGGAGTTTATAGAACAATTATAGGTAATTCAAGTCATTTACTCTTCATATCCGAAGTCAAACATATTCGATCATATTGTCCCTTAAATGGACCCTCGAGGCCCAATTCATGAGGTAGAAACAAGTCGGGTCTAAATCGAGAATTCAAAGAATTTTTTGCGAAATTTTAAAATTTTTTTCTAGATACAGGGGACACACACTTGTGTGGTCAGGCCATGTGGCTCACACGGCTAATTCCCATGGTTATTTCAACATAATATAACCTCATGTATGTAAACATCAAACACATCATCACTAGCTATTCCCATGGCTAATTACAACCAAAACATTTCATCATTTGGCTTAACATAGCCTATACATGCCATTATACCAAAAGTAGTTTTGCTAATTATATACCAAATTGAGTTGAAGGATAGTGTGATCTTTCTCCGACCCGCTCCAACCTTCACGAGCTTCCGAATACCATAAACAGAGAAAAGAAAACCAAGTAAGCATTTCATGCTTAGTAAGTTCGTATAACAGGGGTTTAACTTACCAATCATGTTTGTTTAAAGTAAACATACAAATAACAAGCATCCAAAGCAAATTGGCCAATCGCCTAAACAAATACACACAATCAAGCAAGTTAGTCATGAATTTTAAGTACTTTTCAAGTAATAAAGATGAGCTCATTGTATAAACATTTCCTTGTATTTTCAGGTAGTTACAATTATTAATTTATTCAAACCTTATCTTAACTTATATCAGAACTTTGCCCGTTGAACCTTATGAAATATCGATGGACATCAGGTAGTACATATAAAGTGTATGAATCTATAATTCTTCAATTCATACTCAGGAGTGTTCATGAGAACATTTAAATAGGAAGCACTCTCTCGAGCCATATAACGGGAAGCTCATTTGAGCCATGTAACGGGGAGCTTATCCGGGCTATATAACGGGAAGCTCATGAGAGTCATAATCGGGAAGCTCGTGCGAGCCAATAATAGGTATCTCCGAAGAGTAGTTAACGGGAGGTTCTGGATAGCCATATTTTGGGAAGTTCAAGCGAGCCATTATCGGGAAGCTCCAGAGAGCCATTAACCAGGAAGCTCACAAAGAGCCTTTAATCGGAAAGCTCAAGAAGAGCCATGTAACGAGACGCTCATAAGAACTGCGGTGTGCCTACAACACATGCAGGATCACAACCGATCGGGATGCTTCGAAGAGCTATTAACGGGAAGCTCGTAAGAACCATATAACAAGAAGCTCGAGAGGGCTTATACATGATGCTCTTTTGAGCTATGGTGTGACTGCAACATTTGCAAGACCATAACCAATACAGGAAACTTGTATCCATCGATTTTCATTTGTTCAAACGGGATTTAACACTTATCGAACATTATCGGATATTCGATCAATTTCATATACATGACAATTACATAATTCACATATGCAACATTTAATTCAAACATATAAAAGTACACAATTTAGTTACACGAACTTACCTCAACACTTGCTCGTGTATGAAAATCCACTAATCCGATACTTTTTCTTTTCTTCGATCTAACTTCTTATTTGATCTTTCCGAATCTATATAAATGAATTTAATCATAAATTTATTATATTTCACATTCAAATCAACCCAATTCACATTTTAGGCAAAATTACCATTTGTCCCTAAACTTTTAATTAATGACGATTTCATCCCTAGGCTCGGAAAATGAAATTCATGCAATTTAATCCTTATTCCAAGCCTTGCCAAAATTTTCATATAACAATAATAGTCCATATAATTCACAAAAATAAAAAATTTTCCATGAATTTTATATCATTACAATTTAGTCCCTAAATCACAATTTCATTAAAATTCACTTTACAAAAGTTGTTTATCTATCAACAACCTTTTTTTTACCATAAATTTCATAATTGATGCATATTCATCCATGGAAAAACACTAGTACTTTGATAACTTTACAAATTAATCCCCGAGATAGATAAATTAAGTTATTACGATCTCAGAAATATAAAAATTACTAAAAACGGGACTTGAATACTCACCTAATTTGGCCAAATATGTTTTCTCTTTCTTCAAGTATCCATGGCTAGGGTTTCCATAGATTTTATTTAGGAAAGATGATATAAAAGATGATATTTTCTTATTTTATTTTTTCATCATCTTTTCATATTTTAATTTCCAATTTCATCCTTTTCTTTAATTAAATTTCCATGGATGACTAATCATCCTTATCTACTAGCCCCAAAAATTGGTCTAATTGCCATATAAGGACCTCAAATTTTGAATTCTATAGTTATTTTATGCAGTTTGGTCATTTCCACAATTAGACATGTAATTGATAAAAAATTCCTTAATGCAATTCTCATATGTTATTCTTATCATAATGCAGATCATGCAATAATATTAAAATAAATTTTTTCTGACTCGAATTTGTGGTCTCGAAACCACTATTCCAATTTCATTGAAAACGGGCTGTTACAACTTTCCCTCCTTAAAGAATTTTCGTCCTCGATAATCTTACTATTTAAGAGGTTCGGGTATTGCTTTCTCATTATTCCTCTGGTTCTCAGGTAGCTTCTTCTATTCCATGTCGTTGGCAAGGAACTTTTACAAAAGCTACCTTTTTATTTCTTAACTCTTTCATTTCCCGTGTAAGAATTTTGATCAGTTCTTCACTGTAAGTCATATCAAGCTGAATCTCAACTTCTGTGGGAGAAATAACATGTGAAGGGTTTGACCGATACCATCGCAACATAGACACATGGAAAACATTATGAATTCTATCAAGTTCTGGTGGTAATGCCAGTCTATATACAATAAGTCTAATTCTTTCAATAACCTCATATGATCCGATGAATCGTGGACTCAATCCTAATTCTTTCAAGAATACCTTATCAGCAACCTGGAATTCTATCTCTTTTTGTTTAAGATCGGCATAAGATTTTTGACGATCAGATGCTGCTTTCAAGCTATCCAGAATCACTTTCACCTTTTCTTTAGTTTCACGGATCAAATCAACTCGTGTATCTTTTTCTCACTAAGCTCTATCCAATACAACGGAGTTCTACATTACGACCATACAAAGCCCCATACAGTGCCATTTTAATACTGGACTGATAGTTATTGTTGTATGCAAATTCAACTAAAGTTAGATACTTTTCCCAGTAACCTTCGAATTCTAGTATGCAGCACTGAAGCATATCTTCTAAAATCTGTATTACATGTTCGGATTGACCATCACCCTGAGGATGGAATGCGCTACTAAAATACAATGAGTACCCAGAGCTTCTTGTAACTTGCTCCAAAATCGAGATGTAAACCGAGAATCTCTAGCGAAAATAATGGAGACTGATGCCCCATGTAATATAACAATCTCAGAAACATATAACTCAGCCAATCTGTCTAGAGAGAAATCTATAGGTACTGGAATGAAGTGTGCATAATTTGTTAGACTGTCAACAATTACCCAAATAAAATCCTTCTTTTTTGGAGATAGAGGTAATCCCAATAGAAAATCTATAGTAACTCTTTCCCATTTCCATTCTGGTGTCGTAAATGGCTACAATAATCTCGAAGGCATCTGATGTTCAGCTGTAACTTGCTGACATATCAAAATTTTAGATTCAAATTCTAAAATATCCCATTTCATTCCTGGCCACTAGTTCGTCTTTTTCAAATCATTGTACATTTTGTTACTCCCCGGATGAATAGATATAGTACCATTATGAGTTTCATGTAAAATCTTTTGTATAAGTTCTGAATTCTTCAGTACACATATTCTGCCTCTGAATAACAGACAACCATTAGATCCAGTGTGAAATTTTGAATCAGAATTTGACTCACATTGTACTCGTTTAGCTTGTAATTCATCATTATTTTTCTGAGCTTCACAGATTTGTTGTAGGAATATCAGTTTAGCTTTTAACTCAGCTATGATTGAACTATCATCTGATAATGACAACTGAGTATTCATTGCTCGTAAGGCAAATAAATATATTCTACTCAAAGCATCAACAACCACATTGTCTTTTCCCGGATGATAGTCGATAATCAAATCATAATCTTTCAATAATTCAAGCCACCTGCACTATCTCAAGTTCAAATCTTTCTGTGACATTATATATTTTAAACTCTTATGATCAATGAATATATGGAACTTTTCACCAAACAGATAGTGTTGCCAAATTTTTAGTGCAAAAACAATGGCTGCCAATTCTAAATCATGTACCGGGTAGTTCTTTTCATGTGGATTTAGCTACCTAGAAGCATAGACTATTACTTTACCTTCTTGCATCAAGACACAACCTAAACCATTTAATGACGCATCACTGTAAATTACAAATTCCTTATCCGACTCAGGTTGAACTAGTATAGGTGCTTTAGTCAACAAAGCTTTCAACCTGTCAAAACTCTGCTGGCATTTATCAGTCTATTCAAATTTCACATCTTTCTGCAACAATCATGGTATTGGAGAAGCTATTATCGAGAACTTTTTTACAAACCTCCGATACTATCCAGCTAATCCCAGGAAACTTCTAACTTCAGACACAGTTTTGGTGGTTTCCAGTTAACAATAGCTGAAATTTTATTCGGATCCACCCTGATACCTTCAGTAGATACTATATGTCCGAGAAAACCAACTTCATGAAGCCAAAATTCACATTTACTAAATTTGACATGCAGTTGTTTCTCATGCAGTGTTTACAAAACAATTCTCAAATGATCAGCATGTTCATTTTCATCTCGAGAATATACCAGGATATCATCAATAAATACCACCACAAATCTGTCTAGATACGGTCTGAAAAATCTATTCATTAGATCCATAAATACTGCAGGTGCATTTGTCAAGCCAAATGGCATCACAAGAAACTCATAGTGCTTATACCTTGTTTTGAAGGCTGTCTTTGGTACGTCTAAATCTTTCACCCGTAGCTGATAGTAACCGGAACGAAGATCAATCTTTGAAAACACTGTAGCACCTTTCAACTGATCAAACAAGTCATCAATACGAGGCAATGTATACTTATTCTTAATAGTGATTTTGTTGAGTTTCTAGTAATCAATACACAGTCTTAAAGATCCATCTTTTTTTTTAACAAACAAATCCGGTGCACCCCAATGTGATGAGCTGGGTCGAGTAAAACCTCTATCAGTCAATTCTTGCAATTGTGCTTTCAACTCTTTTAACTCCATCGTGGCCATTCTATAAGGTTCTATAGATATTGGTGTTGTCCTAGGAATAAGATCTATGGAAAATTCCACCTCTCCGACTGTCAATAATCCAGGTAATTCTTCTGAAAACACATCAAGAAATTCACAAAAAATTGGCATTGACTTAATCTTTGATTCAGATGTGTCCAACACAGATGGAAGATAGGCATCATACCCATTTCTGATATATTTCTGTGCTGATATAGTTGAGATCACAATTGACAACCCGTCCAGTTTATCAGAGTCAACACGGAGCAATTCACCATTTTGACATTTTAACACAATGTACTTCTGTTTACAATTTACTAATGTATCATGCTGAGTTAACCAGTCCATACCCAGAATTACATCAAATTCATCAAATGGAAACAACATTAAATCAGCCAAGAAACAATAACCCCGTACCATTAACGGACAATTTTTACAAACTTTATCCACCATTACATACTGGCCCAGTGGGTTTGAAACTTTAACCATGAATTCAGTGGACTCAATAGATAAATTTTTAGCAGACACTAAATTCGTGCATATGTATGAATGTGTTGAACCAGGATCAATCAAAGCAGTAATATCAGTATCAAGAAGAGAAAATGTACCAGTAATGACATCTGGTGCAGAGGCATCCTTTATTTTACAAATAACATGTGTCCTTACCGGTGCTCGTACTTCAGATTTGACAGTTGAATCTTTCGTCGCACCTCGACTACCATTGACATTGCCGGTGTGACGAGGTGGTCTACCTCTAGAGCCGGGGTTGCTTGGCTTTGAAGTCTGGACAGTATATTTTTCAGGTCTTTCTCGGCAATCTCTGAGATAGTGGTCAAAAGAACCACACCTAAATTAGGCTCCACTTCTCATACGGTATTCACCGAAATGCAATTTATTACAATGTTTGTATCTTGGTTTAGGACTTCCAACACTTCCTACACTCGTTACGGATGGGGACGGATATATCAGATTAGAGCATTGAATACTTCGATCTTTACTAGAATAACCCGTATATGTGACAGAACGATCATGATATTTCTTTTATTTCTTTAAAGCTGATGATTGTGACTTTCCCATAAATCTTTTGCTCGAAGTTCGGGCTTCCATCTCTGCCTGCCTCTTTTCTTTATTGAATTCTTCAACTTTATGTGCTCGGTCAGCCAGTACAACAAATTCTTTTAATTCCAAAATCCCAACAATAACTTGATATCTTCATTTAATCCCAATTCAAACCGTTTACGTATGGAAACTTCGGTCGGGATACACTCTCTAGCATATTTGCTTAATTTGAAAAATTTTCATTCATACTTGGATAAACTCATATTCCCCTGTTTAAGTTCTAAAAATTCCTTTTTTTTCTGATCAAGAAATATCTAGCTAATATACTTCTTTTTGAATTCTGTTTGGAAAAATTCCCATGTAACACTTTCCCTCTGTACAACAGAAATCAAGGTATTCCATCACTGATAGGCTGAATCTTTTAACAAAGATACTGCACGTTTCAAACATTCAGCTGGGGTGCAAGATAATTCATCCGAAACCCTGATAGTATTTTCTAACCAAAATTCAGCCCTTTTAGGATCATCTTCAGTAGTAGCCCTAAATTCTTCTACCCCATATTTACAAATTTTATCTATAGGAGGCTTACCATATCTAGTAGGCTCTATACCTTGTGGCATATCGGTAATTGATTGAGAAACATGAGGGGGAGGTTGTTGTACAGCATGATTTGTTCTTAAGTATTCAGTGAACCATTCGTTCATCATTTGAAAGAAGGCTTTTTTTGCCTCCTCACCTCAGCCCACAGATACAGGCCTTCTACTACTAGATGCTGCTCTTTGAACTGAAGCTTGAGCATTACTCTCAGCTTCCTCAAATTCAGCTCGGTTGGACGAATTACTATATGAAAAGCATATTTAAAATGGTTAAGAGATATCACACTATCAGAAATTATATAATGGCATGTATAACTAAACTCGTACTTGCTATGTTAGTCCGAAAATTGACTAAATCATAGCTCTGATACCAATAAATGTAACACCCCTAACCCATTTATGTTTCCAGAATAGGGTTATAAAGCATTACTGGAGTTTACAGAACAATTACAGGTAATTCATGTCATTTACTCTTCATTTCCGAAGTCAGACATATTCGATCATATTGTCCCTTAAATGGACCATCAAGGCCCAATTCATGAGTTAGAAACAAGTCAGGACTAAATTGAGAATTCAGAGAATTTCACGAAATTTTAAAAATTTTTCTTAGATGCAGGGGACACACGCCCGTGTCTCTACCCGTGTGAAATTTTCTGAGCATTCTGTTTCTAAATTTTAAGGATGCAGGGGACACACAGCCAAACCACAGGCTCGTGCACATGGCCGTGTGTCACACACAGTTGAAACACACGCCCGCGTGTCTACCCCTGTGGACGAAAATAGGTCATTTTCAAGGCCACTTTTCTCACCCAAATTTGCCTTCAACCTACAACAACATTTGAATACATTTACCAAATAATTCAAGTCATTAAAACCAAACCAAAACCAATCTTACGCATGATATGTCATCACATATATTTAAGTATTCAAACTTACCTTTTTGATCAAACATTCATTTAAATTTGCTTGTACGTATTATACCACTTCATGTATACTCATATCAACATAATATAACCTCATGTATATAAACATCAAACACATCATCACTAGCCATTCCCATGGCTAATTATAACCAAAACATTTCATCATTTGGCTTTACATAGCCTATACATGCCATTATACCAGAAGTAGTTTTTCTAATTATACCAAATTGAGTTGAAGGATAGTGTAACCTTGCTCCGACCCGCTCCAACCTTCACGAGCTTCCGAATACTATAAACGGAGAAAAGAAAACCAAGTAAGCATTTAATGCTTAGTAAGTTTGTATAACAGGGATTTAACTTACCAATCATGTTTGTCTAAAGTAAACATACAAATAACAAGTATCCAAAGCAAATTGGCCAGGCGCCTAAACACATACACTCAATCAAGCAAGTTAGTCATGAATTCTAAGTACTTTTCAAGTAATAAAGATGAGCTCATCGTATAAACATTTCCTTGTATTTTCAGGTAGCTACAATTATTGATTTATTCAAACCTTATCTTAACTTATATCGAAACTTTGCCCGTTGAACCTTATGAAATATCGATGGACATCAGGTAGTACACATAAAGTGTACGAGTCTATAATCTGTTAATTCATATTCAGGAGTGTTCATGAGAACACTTAAACATGAAGCACTCTCTTGAGCAATATAACAGGAAGCTCATTTGAGCCATGTAACGGGGAGCTTATCCGGGCTATATAACAAGAAGCTCATGAGAGCCATAATCGGGAAGCTCGTGCGAGCCAATAACAGGTAGCTCTGAAGAGCCGTTAAAGGTAGGCTCTGGATAGCCATATTTTGGGAAGTTCAAACGAGCCATTATCGGGAAGCTTCGGAGAGCCATTAATCAAGAAGCTCACAAAGAGCCTTTAATTGGGAAGCTCACGAAGAGTCATATAACGGGACGCTCATAAGAGCTGCGGCGTGCCCACAACACATGCAGGATCACAACCGATCGGAATGCTCCGAAGAGCTATTAACGAGAAGCTCGTAAGAACCATATAACAAGAAGCTCGAGAGGGCTTATACGGGATGCTCTTTTGAGCTATGGTGTGACTGCAACATATGCAAGACCATAACCAATACAGGAAACTTGTATCTATTAATTTTCATTTGTTCAAACGGGATTTAACACTTATCGAACATTATCGGATATTCAATCAATTTCATATACATGATAATTAGATAATTCACATATGCAACATTTAATTCAAACATATAAAAGTACACAATTTAGTTACACGAACTTACCTCAACACTTGCTCGTGTATGAAAATCCACTAATCCGATACTTTTTCTTTTCCTTGATCTAACTTCTTATTTGATCTTTCTGAATCTATATAAATGAATTTAATCATAAATTTATTACATTTCACATTCAAATCAACCCAATTCACGTTTTAGGCAAAATTACCATTTTGTCTCTAAACTTTTAATTAATGATGATTTCATCCCTAGGCTCGGAAAATGAAATTCATGCAATTTAATCCTTATTCCAAGCCTTGCCAAAATTTTCATATAACAATAGTAGTCCATATATTTCAAAAAAATAAAAAATTTTCCATGAATTTTACATCTTTACAATTTAGTCCCTAAATCACAATTTCATCAAAATTCACTTTACAAAAGTTGTTTATCTATCAACAACCTTTTTTTTAACCATAAATTTCATAATTGATGCATATTCATCCATGGAAAAACACTAGTACTTTGATAACTTTACAAATTAATCCCTAAGATAGCTAAATTAAGTTATTACGATCTCGAAAATATAAAAATTACTAAAAACGGGACTTGAATACTCACCTAATTTGGCCAAATATGTTTTCTCTTTCTTCAAGTATCCATGGCTAGGGTTTCCATAGATTTTATTTAGGAAAGATGATATAAAAGATGATATTTTCTTAACAAAATTCTCATATGTTATTCCTATCATAATGCAAATCATGCAATAATATTAAAATCAATTTTTTTTGCCTCGGATCTGTGGTTCCGAAACCACTATTCCAATTTCACTGAAAACGGGCTGTTACAGAGTTAATCTTCCTGATTGGTTTATCGATTTAGTTCATTTGTTTATATTTCTTTCTTTCTTTATTTTTGTTAGTTATTTCTTTTTAACCTTCTTAATTTATTTTATGATCCATCGTAATATAGGAATTAACTATTGCTACTTAGACTTAGTTTTGTAAAAAGTATTTTCATTATTGGTTCCATCCTCCTTTGGGTACAATCCTCAAAATACTTTTGGTATTTTGTTGTACAACTATATTACAATTTGAACCGTGCACTTACGAATATCGTCATTCTCAATTCTTATATTTTTGGCATTTTATTTATTCTACAAATGATAACTCGTTTATAGAAAATCAATAAGACCATAGATGGAATATGCTATGACAGTCTGGTATTGTAACAGCCCGTTTTTGGCAAAATTGGAACAGTGGTTTCGATACCACAAATCTAATTCCGAAAAGTAAATTTATTTTAATATTATTTTATGATCTATAGTATGATAATAATGTCATATAAAAATTTCGTAAAGAAATTTTACCGATTACATGTTTAATTTGATAAAGGACAAATTGCACAAAGTGCAAAAGTTGAGTTCTAATAGCCAAAGGGATTAAATAGCTATAAAATTCAAAATTTGAGGTCATTATATGGAAAATAGACCATTAAAAATACTTAGTTGTTAAGGATGATGAATCATCCATGGAAAATAAAGTAAAGAAAAAGACAAAAATTAGAAAGATGATAAATAATAAAATAAAGAAAATATCATCATTTTTCTCATCATCGTTCCTAAATAAATATGGAAACCATAGCCATGGAAAATGGAAGAAAGAAAAACTTATTTGGCCAAATTAGGTAAGTATTCAACTCATTTTTTTAGTAATTTTTATATTTTTGAGATCCGGATAACCTAATCTAAGCTATTTTGGGGATTAATTTGAAAAGTTATCAAAGTATAGAAAATTTTCCATGGATGAATATGCTAAAATTTTGAAATTTGTGGTAAAAAATGAATGGTTGTTGATAAATAAACAACTTTTGTAAAGTGAATTTTGATGAAAATGTGAATTAGGGACTAAATTGTAAAATTGTAAAATTTATGGAAAAATTTTGAATTTTGTGAAATACATGGGCTGTAAATGTAACTTGTAAAACTTGGGTAGGCTTGGAATAAGGATTAAATTGCATGGATTTAATTTTCTGAGCCTAGGGACGAAATCATCATTAATTAAAAGTTTAGGGGCAAAACGGTAATTTTGCCTAAAATGTGAATTGGACTAAATTGAGTATGAATTATATTAAATTGATGTTAAATTTACTCGTATAGATCCTGATAGACCAAATTTGGAGTTAGAACGAGGAAAAGAGAAAAATGGTGGATTAGTAGATTTTATGTACACGAACAATTGTCGAGGTAAGTTCGTGTAACTTAATTATGTGTATTAACATATTTGAATTGAATGTTATATTTGTGTGAATTGTATAAATGTTTAAGGTATGAAAATAATTACATGCCCGAAATTTCTCGACAAATAATAAGGTCCGTTTGAATAACGAAATTCGATGGATACATGATTTCCCGTATTGAATGTGGTCCTACATATGTTGCAGACAGAAAATAGCTCAGACAGGCAATCCTGTTATAAGCCCTCTCGAGTGTCCTGTTATATAGTTCCTATGAGTATCCTGATCGGTAGTGATTCTACATGTGTTGCGCATTACCGCAGCTCTTTATGAGCGTCCTGTTACATGATTCGATCGGTTGTGATCAAGCATATAATGCGGACACAAACGCAACTCTATGTGAGCATCCTGATATAGGCTCTTCTTGAGCTTCCTGACATGGCTCGCTTGAACTCTCTGTTACCTTATTCGGTGCTCCCTGATAATAACTCTTCGGAGTTACCCGTAAAGCTCTATGAGCTCTCTGATTAAAACTTTTATGAGTTTCCTGTTTTACCCGGATAAGTGTCCTGTTACATGGCTCATCTGAACATCCTGACATGTGGCTCGAGAGTGTGCTTCCTGATTATGTACTCTAATGAGTACCTCTCATTATGAATTGACGGATTTCTAATTTGTACATTTCGAGTGTACTACCTGTGTATCCATCGATATTTCAAATAAATTTAACGGGCAAAATTCTAACATGAGAAAATATGAACAATAAATGAATTATTACAAGTGTCTGCCTGAAATACATGAAATAATGATGCATGATATATGTGGAAGCATGAGATAGTGATATATTAACATGGAACTTGTTTGATGAATATGTTCATCTATGATTATAGATTTATACACTTCAAGTGTATTTTCGCGAGTTATCATTGATATTTCAATTGATTTAATGAGAAAAATTTTGATATGAAATAATCTGAACTTGAGAGGAAATATTATGAAAATGTATTTGAAAATACATGGGTATGGTTTGTATATGTTATATGAATTCATGATATGGAAAATATATGCATATGGGAATTTGGTTATTATTGAATTTGGTTATTATTGAGCCATACATGTTTCTTGATGTTTATATGAGAGAGTATGACTTAGAAACAAACTATTACCCGTGTGTACATGAAGTTCATGGAAATGATATTACCTGATATAATGATGCATGAATTGGTTGTTACTAGAATGTGGAATTTGCTTGATAACTTTGTTCATCCATGATTAAGGATTATTATTGTGATTGCTTGGCTAACATGATGAGGATATGTGTTTAAGGCTTGTGATAAAGTTTGTTGATAGTGCCTTGCATGTTTATTTTGAACATAAATATATGGTAAGTTATTTACCATATTATACGAACTTACTAAGCATTTCATGCTTACTCTGTTTTATTTTCCCTTGTTCTATAGTAATTCAGAAGCTCGTTGGATTGGAAGCATCGGTGGAGATCACTCACACTATCAGTTGGCCCATCTTGGTACATATGGTAAATTAATTATGGTTATAATGGCACGTATAGGTTGACTAGCCAATATTTGCATGAAAATATTTGGGTTAAAACTAACCATTGGATGGCTTGTGATGAACGTGTTTTGATATGTATTAATTAGGCTATAACATGCTTGGTGTGTGCTTAAATGGCTGAATGATAGAAATAATATTGGCATATTGATGATTAATTGTAGCATATTTAGTAAAATATGTATATAGGTGAATTTGATAAGTTAAGTAATTTTTGTATGTTTGATTACGTGATGGTAAAGTGTTATTTGAGGTGTCTAAGAGCACATTGGTTGTATGTGATATTATGTCATGCATGAGATTCGGTTTTATCTTGAATTAATTGTTTTAAAAATGGCTTGTGAATATGTTAAAGTATTAGTGTAAAAGGAAGACAAATTGGGTGAGAAATATGGCTTGGAAAATAGCCTATTTTTGTCTACGGGCAGAGACTAGAGGTGAGCATGGGTTAGGCCACTCGGCCCGGCCCGAAGGCCCGCTCAAAATGTGGGAGGGTTTGGACAAAAATATAGGCCCAAAAAATGGGCTTGGACAAAAAAAAAAGTCCCGTTTAAAAAATGAGTTGGGCCTCGGGTAAGGCATTTTGGCCCAGACCCAGCCCAACCCGAATTCACTAAATGACAAAAAAATCTAATTTTTTTAATATTATTTTCTTGTTATTTTCTCCATATTTTGCTACCAGTTTACTATAATGTTACTACTATTTTGTTGTTATTGTTTGAATATTGTATAAAACTTATTTTATTGTAAATTTTGTTATTATTTTAAAGACATTTGTTAATTTTGTTATTATTTTAGAGACATTTGCTTGTTAAGTTGTATCTATCTTAGTGTTATTTAAGTATACATATTTTTTAAAATTTATTTTTAATTTGTTGGGAAATATTTATCTTGATGTTTTTAGTATTTTTGATGTATTATATATATTTTTAAATTATATAAAAAATAATATAAATATTAATATGGGTGAGCCGGGTCGGGCCCGAGTTTTAGCATTTTTATCCAGTCGAGCTTGGACAAAACTTTAGGCCCATTTTTTGGGCCAGGCTCGGGCCTAGCAAACGGGCCTAAATTTTTAGTCGGGCTCGGCCCGGCCCAATCCATGCTCACCTCTAGCAGAGACACGGGCGTGTGTCTTAGCCGTGTGTGACACACGGCCTAGCACATGGGCGTGTGATCTGGCCGTGTGTCCCCTTCATCTTTAAAATATCAAAACAAAATGCTCAGAATTGATCACACGGCCTGGCACACGGGCGTGTGGCTTGGCCGTGTGACCCTTGCACCTATACACGGTCTAGCACACGGGTGTGTAGCCTGACCGTGTGACCCAAGTCAGAGAGTTACAAGGGCGTGTCCCTGGTTGTGTGAACCATATTGCCTGACCACACGCACGTGTGACCCCTGCACTTAGGAAAAATTTTAAAATTCTACGAAAAATTTTCTGAGTACCCGGTTTAGTCCCGACAAGAATCTAATGCATGATTTGGGCCTCGAGGGCTCATGTAAGGGACTATATGATTAAATTTGATTGAAATCTGGTATGAACGCTAAACATTTATGAAATGTTTGTTCCTTGACATATAAACTTCGGTAATACTCTGTAACCCTGTTCCAGCGACGGATTCGGGTTGGAGGTGTTATAGGTATAAGGTATATGGCGTAAGACCATAGATGAAAGAGGCTATAGACGTCTAGTATACGTTTCACAGTAGGGTTGGTGAGTGGATATCGGGTGAATCTCGATCCAAGACACTGGCAAGCAATTAAGCATATACTAAAGTATTTATAGAGAATGAACGATTATATGCTTGTGTATTTCGAAGGAGATCTTACTCCTATTGAATATATTGATACTAACCTTCCAAACTTGTCGAGATTTGAGGAAATAAAAGTCGGGTTGTGTTTTTCTCCTAGGCGACCGGTCCATAGTGTGAATAAGTGTCAAGTAGGGTTCCACTACTAGTTTCACTATGGAGACCAAACTATGAGTTGTGGAAAAAGCTATGATACTATAATAGTGCGGTATATGAATCAATTTTGCTTTTATTTGTAACGTACATGAATCAATTTACTCATTTTTCATGTAAAGTGACCAAAATGCAATGTGAATGATAATATAGGGACTTCTATTGTACTTTTACCACCATTTTATTTGTATTATAATACAATTAAGGGTAAACTACTTAGATAATCACCCAAGTTTTAGCATGTTTCTGCTTTAGTCTCCAAATTTTTTTTTTGTTATTTCAGTCCTTCCCTTTTAAGTCAAAATCACATTCTAGTCAACCAAATTGTTAATATATGTTTGGTCACCAAACAAAATGCTAGCATGGTATGATACAATAACAAATTTAGCCTTTAATATTTGCCCATTTATTTAATTTAGTTCTAATTTATAAATCAATAAATTTAACCCACAACAATTATACATTCTATCGATTTAATCATGATTCTAAAACTTAAACAATATAAACTAGAAATAAAAAATTAGAAATTTAAAAAATAATAATAAATATATTTGCAGATTCTCATACAGAAACTGATAATATTTGCATGGAAAATCCAAACACAAATAAATATTAAAATATGATTTAGTTTCAAGTCTTTGATTTCTTAAACTTATTCCAAAGGAAGTTTTTTGAGCTCTTTCTCTCCGGATAGCTAGGCTGCACAAGGAAATCAACAATGGCTGTGGCGTGTCATCTTTTCCATGGTTTATTTGGGAAATTGAAAAATACACAAAACCCATACAAATTCTGGGCAAGAAGAATTGAAGGAATTCAAAAAATCGAATTAGAGTATTAAAACAAAAACATTTTTTGAATCGAATTAGAGTATTAAAACAAAAACATTTTTTGAAGGTTGATGCCAATGATGTTGTGATGTACCGAAATTTAAGATAGTTAAATGTTCGTTTTTGGATTAAAAAACAAAAATTCCCATGGTTAAAGGCTATACAACCTACAATTACAATACTCCTTAATTAGTCAATTCCGATGGGTCTCACGAATCCGAACGATGGTAATGAAGAGGAAGGTACAATGAGGCCCTGGTCCAGTTTGTAGCCCAATTCGGCAGCTAACGAAGGAGATCACGCCAAGGGAGGTTCAACTTTTGACTTGGAGTTTCGTGGCTTTCCAGTTTTTACTAAATAATTTGATCGTAGATTTGAAGAGAGAAGAAAAAGAGGAGTCCGACGACGCCATTCAAAGACGAGACCCGATAGCGGCATAGATCCCAACAATGGTGGCTAGGGTTAAAGAAGAAAAAGAAGAAAGGAGAGACGTAAAGAAAAGAAAGATGAACAGATAAAATAAATGTTAAAAAAGTTCAAAAAAATTTTTGTCAAAAAAAGTTATGGTTAATTAGTTAAAAATGGAAAGAATAACATCAATAAACGAGCACAAATAAAAAAAAAAAAGGTGTGAAAATATATTCAATCTTAACAAATCTTAAATATATTTTTTTTATAATTTTTTGAATACTTTATCTATTTTATAAATTTTAATAATTTTTTAAATATTTTCTTGTATTTTTAAATTTTATTTATACTTTTAAAAATTTATAGAATCATGGTTAAATTGACTAAATGTGTAAATATTGAAGGTTAAAACTGAATATGCCGAAAAAAAAAGTTAATTAGCCAAATAGATTTTTTTTTAAAAAATTAGGAAAATAGGCCGTTTTTTTAAAAAAAAAAAAAAGCGCGTACAGCTGGGCATGCTTTCTGTATAGTTGGCAAGAAAGCGCGCCCATCTGGACGAGCTTTCTTGCTGACATGTTAGGGAAAACGTGCCCAGCTGAACGAGCTTTCTTGCTGACATGTCAGGAAAAAACGTGCCCAACTGAACGCACTTTCTTTGTAATTATCAGAAAATGCATTCAGCTGGGCGCGCTTTTCTTGACACGTCAACAAGAAAGCTCATCTAGCTGGACGCACTTTCACACACTCTCAAAAAACAAATCATTTCTCTAAATTTAAAAAAAGAGCGCCTATTTGGTCCATTAACTTTTATTTTCGGCATATTTTGCTAATTTAGCTTTAAATTTGTTAAATTTTTTAAAATCAAGACTAAATTAACAAAATAGGTAAACATTAAAGACTAAATTTGTTATTATATCAAACTATGTCATCCTTTTGTTTGGTGACAAAACACATTTTAACGGTGGAGTGGCTAAAACTCAAAATTAACTTAGAGTGACTAAATTAAGAAAAGAAAAATTTTGGAAACCAAAACAAGAACACGTTAAAACTTGGAGCGACTATCTAAATAGTTTACCTTACAATTAGACCTATCCATGGGTCGGGTAGCCCGTCTAACCTGATAACTCGAATTGACTTGGATTGGGCTTGGACAAGTATTTTTGTACCTTGGGTAAGCTTGAATTCAATTTAAATAATAGTAAAAAAATTTAAATTTAAATTTAATTAAAAAATACATAAATATCTATTAAAAATTTATTTTGTTATGAATATTTTATTATTAAGTGGACGCCCATTAAGATTAAGATAAGTTTGTTATACATCAGGACTTTTAAATTCATTAGAAGTGGAGTTTTATTTTATTTATACTTTTTATGTCTATAAATATAGACTTTAAAGAAACATTATAAATATTTCTATTAATTAATAAAATACATAATTCTCTTTTACTCTTCTATTTCTTATTATTTTACTTTATTTATTATTTATTTTAATAACACATCATCAACACAATATTCTATTAAAAAAAAACATCTAAACCACCACCCACACCCCCCAAAAAAAAAAAAAAAAAAAAATTTTCCAAATAAGGTTAAAATTACCAAAAGCAAGAATTGTACTTATTCTCTTTAAAAGGCATCATTGCCTTCAAACCACTCAACTACTCAAACTTTAAGTTATATGCCACGAAATTTATAAAAATATTTTATTCATATTTAATTAGTTTTATTCAATCAAATATTGAATATTAGATTTATTTTCCGAGATCATAAATAGTAAGATACAAAATTTTTTAGAAAGTTTTTATTTAATATTTAATATTTAATTAATTTTTTAATTAGTTAATTCATGATTAATTATGATTTATTTGATAAATTTTTTTTTTCATTTTTTGAGCATGGTGAAAGATTTGATGTCAACATTGATTTTGGTTCTTGATCAAGCAAATTGGTTCTTGATCAAGCAAATTTTAAATGGGCATAGGGCTTCAATAATTCAGCCACATCAATTTTTAATATATGCTTTTACATCATATGAGTAATATATTAATCAAATTCATGCTTAGTATGTTTATAATTTTCTTAAAATTTTATTTTTGAGATTATATTTTATTGAAAATATTGAATTGAATTGGATTAATCCGCCCTGGGGTAGAACCTAAACCCATTAAGGTTATTAAAAGTAGTTATCGAAAAACTACCAATATAAAAGTAGTTTATATATAAGGAAGTTTTCCTCCTATATAAATAACTGCTTCGACAGTTATTTTTTAAAGAATAATAAAAATAGCCATGCAACCATTACAAAAATTTAGAATACCATGTAAAAATGGCATTTGTCCATTTGAACAAAAATAACTTTTCGCCATTGCTATTTATTTTTTAAGTGACTTTCATACTTGATGATATTTCACTATTGATGAAGTTAATGGCACTCGAGTAAAGATAAGCTTTTCTGATATTGATTCTTTTTAAATAAAGAATCCATTGGGACGTTTAGAATTGTCTTACTAGATTTGTTGCATTCCCTAAAGTTAATACAAGCATAAAAATATTTTAAGGCTATAATCATGGACATGATAAGTGGTGTAATAATAACCACTAGAAGTGGAAATATAGTAATAAATATGGAAACAATGAGAGTTCTCGGGATGTTCTTTCAAATGGTAGATGTAACTTATCTTATCAGTGAGATATGAAAGATTGTTGGTGTCATATGCTGAAATATTTTGTTTTTGTTAAAATTCTTAGAGGAAGGTAAACTAGTAAGTTTTAAAAGATATTCACAAAGATATTCACTATAGTGGGTATCATATTGAGAATGTGAATGATGAAAATTATATTAGTATGAATCACTCTTACTATAAATATCTAAATCTTTTAATAGAGAAAGATTCAGTTATTGAAGTATATTATGTATGATACTTGGATACCTATCTTTATTTTGAAAATGATAGAGAAATATTGGGTTTTGATTGTGAAAGATCTACTTGAATTGTGGACTAATTTAAAAGAAAGATATGACCATCAGAATATGAGAAACCATAAAGCCCATTGTATTAGATTTGCTCCATTCCTTAAAGAAAATGTAATAATATATAAAAAGTAATCTTTGATGCGGACGTAGTAAATGACTTTAGAATAATCATAAAAGGGATGATCATAATAATTCTTCTCACCACCAGAAGTGGAAAAATGAAGATAAATAAGAAAAGAATTCTCAAGAGAACCCTTTAAGGAGAGAAGATAACTTATGTTATCGATGTGGTATGAAAGGTCATTGATTGCATACATGTCGTATGCCTAAACATTAAGTATAACTTATGTTATCGAAGTTATCAATGTGGTATGAAAGGTCATTGATTGTATACATGTCGTACGCCTAAACATTAAGTATAAATTGCATATTTTTTTGTGGATTATGGCACTAATTACTTAATTATTGGATTTCTTACTAGTAATAGTTCTTCTCACCACTAGTAATAAGAACTATCAATATAACCCTTTAAATAAGAGAGACAATTTATAAAAAGTCATTGATTATGTGGCTATCGTACACCTGAAATTTTTATTATTCAATTAATATTCCTCAAAAGGAAGAAGACATATGTCCTGTCGACAATACAATAGTGCATACTATCCTTAGAGATAAAATGCATTTTCTTGTTTGGTAATGAAACAAATTAATCTTTGGTGGTATAAAATTAATATAAGGCTCTAGATTAGTTAATATATTGTTAACCTATGTTCAATGTAGTAATGAAACATGTTAATATTTCATAGTACAAAATTAATTCAAAGCTCCAAATAGCTAATATATTGTTATCTAAAGAAATAAAGTGATTATTAATACATTGTATTCTAATCAATTTCAAAGAAATTATGTTTTAAAAGAATATACGTTGTAGTTGATATCATATTGAGGCATTGGATGAGGAGTTGATTGATTTATATATATTACATCTATTATATTGGGTAAGAATTTTGTATTAGAAAATTATCGTCTTCCCTCTAGTTTGTACTATGCATATATTAGAAAATTATAATCTTTCATCTAGTTTGTACTGTATACATATTTGTATGGTTAAATCACATGAGATGCTAAACCAAAAGTTTACATTAATACTGTTGAATCACATGCAAACCAAAAGTTTATTAGTTCAAATATACTAATTAGTTAGCATGATCGATTAGACCATCCCGATTAATAATGATGTGACAAGATAATAATTTACATGAATATTTATTAAAGAGCATGAATATTTATTAAAGAACTTGAAGATTCTTCATTTATCAAGTGTTGCTTCTTTTCAAAGAAGATTTATTAAACCTCACTTGCGAAAGTTGAGATTGAATCTCTTGCATTTTTGAAAAAAATTGGTTCCATTTATCCGACAAGTGGATGTTTTGATATTATTATGCATCTACAAGATAATCACATGCGAGTTATTGATGCGCAACCTACAGTTTGTGAGATTACTTGTTTAATGTTTAGTGTAAGAACAAAACTGTAACAACCCGATTTTAGCTAAATCAGAATAGTAGTTTCGGAACCACAAATTCGAGGTTAGAAAATTATTTTAATATTATTTTTGATGTTTATAGCATGTGATTATATATGTGTGAAAGTTTTGTGATTTAATTTTATCGATTGGATGTCTAATTTGATAAAATGACTAAATCGCGTAAAATGCAAAAGTTGCATTCTAATTGTTTAAGTGCTTATTTGTTATGATTTATTAAACCAAAGGTCCTTATGGTGATATTAGACCATTGATAGTGGCTTTTGACATAAATGGGCATGTATTTGATGTTTTAAATGTTTATTAACCAAGGTTAATTTAGTAATTTATGAATTAAGTATAATAAAACAAAATAAAATTTAAAATGGTTGTCATCTTCTTTAATTTACAACCGAAATAGAAGAAAGAAAAGAGGGTTGAGAGCATTTTAGGGTTTGGCCCTAGATGATCTTGATTAAGGTATGTTCTTTGCTTGGTTTTTGATGATTTTTACGTTTTTGAGATTGTTGCTTTGTATTCTAGCTAGCCCATGCCTTAATTTTTGAATTTTTTAATGATTTCATGAAGTGCCATTGATGAAGGCTTGAGATTTTGAATGTTTGATGATGAAAAATGGATATTTGATGATAGTTACACAAGTTTTGTTAAGTGATTTTGAGTAAAAATGCCTATAGGGGTTTAATTGTGAATTTTGTAAATTGGGTGGTTGAAATGTGAAATAGATGAAAGTGTTGGGCTTCTAGGGACCTATATGAAATTCAGCTAGGCTTGGGTTTAATGAAATTTCATGAATTTTGTGTATTTGTGAAATAGGGACTAAATTGTAAAAATGTGGAACTTTAGGGGCTAAAGTGTAAAAATGCCCAAATATGTGTTTGTGGACTGAATTGAATGATTTGATGAATAAATGATTTAATTTTGAATTTATATAGATCAAGAATGAAAGAAATCAGATTTAGATTGGGGGAAAATCAAAGGTTATCGAATAGTCGATCCATTCCGTTTATCCCGAAAACAAGGTAAGTTCATATGCAAATAAATGCCTTTAAATTGAATTATATATGTTTAATTGTCATTGAACTGTTATGAGTGATGAATGATCAAATACGAGCAAGAATCGATAAGATTACAATATTCGAAAGTCCCGTACGAACCTTAGGAATAGAATAGGATACAAATGTCATGACATTAGGATTATCGAGATGTGATTACGTGCAAGACCATGCCTGGGACATTGGCATTATTACATGATTTCGTATAAGACCTTGTTTGAGGCAGTGGCATCGATATGTAATAACATGTAAGACCATATCACGGATATGGCATTGTACGAGTTATATGTGATTTTCGAGTATCCTTTGTAACACCCCTTACCCGATTCCGTCGCCGGAACAGGGTACGAGGCATTACCGGACATTATAATGGATTTAACATGTTTACAAAATAACACAATCATATCTACATTCAAAGTCACTATTTTTTTTCAAGTTCGGAGCAAGCTATCATTTCGAGTCACAATCACTAAATTATTTTTATCTGGAGCTACGAAACTCCAAATTAAGATCTGTAAATTTTCTCTGAAACTAGACTCACATATCTTGTTACCATAAAATTTTCAGAATTTTTGGTTTAGCGAATTAGTAAGTTTATTCTTCAAAGTCTCCCCTGTTCCGCTGTCTGACAATTTCGACCATTCTTTGCTAAAATTTAATTATCTTTTTGTACAGAATTCAAATGATATTCTAGTTTGTTTCTTCTAAAAATTTACTCATTAAAGAATCTAACCATATAAATTATGTCCCAAAATTATTTTTGTACAATTTTCAATGAGTTTTCCAAGTCAGAATAGGGGATCTCGAAATCACTCTGAACCAGTCTCACAAAAATCTAAATATATCAAAATACAGAATTTCTTTGCTTTCTCTGTTTCTTTCATATGAAAATATACTAAATAAGCTTTAATTTCATATCTCATTCAACTACTAATTCCATTTCTACCATTTTTGGTGATTTTGCAAAGTTACTCTACTGCTGCTGTCCAAAACTGTTTTATTTTTAAATTTACTCTTTCATAATTTCACTTACTCCATTTCCTCTTACCGAAAGTTCGCTCAAATATCGAGCACATTGTTCATAAATTTTCACACTTATACTTGCACTTATCCATCACTTAGTCATATTCAATTACACTTAGTCGTTACATAGTCGCATGTATTTTCACTTAGTCAATTTTCCGTTGAACTCATCGGAATAATAACAGATACACTACGGTGGCTCTCATATAGTACCACCCTTGTAGCCGGGTTATCTCGGTGCACCTAGTAGCCTGCACTTAGTACTACACATGTGACCAAAACCATCACTTACACATAGTGGCCTGCACTTAGTACCACACATGTGATCGAAGTTATCGGGTACGCATAGTAGCCTGCACTTAGTACTACACATGCGACCTATCCGTCTGGTACACGTAGTAGCCTGCACTTAGTACTACACACGTAACCTAAAACCATCTCGTAGCTCTCTTGTACACATAGTGGCCTAGCTACCTCATTAGTATCTTTTCTATTCCGAAGGTTCAACCGGGAATTCTTACTTTTCAACATTTTACCATTTCATCCATAATCAATCACAATTCATAATTTACATCAAATAATTACTCCATATTCAACCATATCTCATATAATATAACAAAATATTAAAACATAAATAAAAATAGTGTATTATTTACATACAAACTTACCTCGGTGCAAAATATGACAAATTTGCAATTTAGTCCACAACCTTTTCTTTTCCCCGATCAAGGTCAATTCCTCGTCTTTCTTGATTATGGAGCTTGGAAGCTTGGAAACCCTAGCTATGGAGTCCCTCCTTGAAGTTTCGGCTTAAGGAAGAAGATGAGCATATTTTGCCATCTTTTTCCCTTTTTAATTTCTTTTTATTACCAAATGACTAAATTACCCTTCATTAAAAACTTTGGTTCTTTCTACCTATATTTGTCCATTTTTGTCCATGAAAGCCTAATGGTATAATTACCATTCAAGGACCTCTACTTCAATTATGCTCTTCAATTAAATCCTTTAGTATCTAGAACTCTCATTTATCAACTTTTACAATTTAACCCTAATAAGCAAATTAGACATGAATTTCATAAAATTTTCTATCAATACTCTAACACATGCATCCAATCAATTAGTAAATCATAAAAAGTAATCAAAATAAACTTTTCTATCTCAGATTCATGGTTTCGCAACCACTGTTCCGTTAAGGCCCTATTTCAGGATGTTACATTTCTCCCCCTTTAGGGATTTCGTCCCCGAAAATCTTACCTGTGAAGATGTTTGGGTACTGTTTTCGCATAGCTTCTTCGGGCTCCCATGTAGCCTCGTCTACCCCATGTCTATTCCATAATACTTTCACAAGTGTGATATTTTTGTTCCTTAGTTGCTTGACCTCTCGAGCTAAAATCTTAACTGGTTCTTCTTCGTAAGTCATATCTGGTTGAATCTCAACCTCCGTCTGAGGAATCACATGTGACGGATCAGAATGGTAACGATGTAACATAGATACATGGAACACATTATGAATCTTCTCTAACTCAGTTGGCAAAGCTAACCGATATGCTAATGGCCCAACTCTCTCTGTAACCTTAAATGGCCCAATAAATCGTGGATTTAGCTTGCCTTTCTTGCTAAATCTGAGAACTTTCTTTCACGGGGATACTTTTAAGAACACTTTGTCACCAACTTGATACTCAATCTCTTTTCTCTTCAAATCTGCATATGACTTCTGTCTATCAAAACTGCTTTCAAGCAATCTCTGATGACTTTTACTTTCTCTTCTGTTTCTTTAACTAAATCGACTTCATGAATGTGACTTTCCTTAAGCTCTGTCTAATATAAAGGTGTACGACATTTGCGTCCATACAAAGCCTCGTAGGGTGCCATCTTCAAACTCGACTGATAACTATTATTGTAGGCAAACTCTACTAATGGCAAATTCTAATACACAGCATCTAAGCATATCCTCAAGCACCTGAATTACTCTCTGACAGAATTACCATCGATTCCGAGGATGAAAAGTCAGACTAAAACTCAACTTTGTGCCCAAAGCTTCCTGTAACTTCTTCCAAAATCGTGAAGTAAATCTCGGATCTCTGTCTGAAATGATCGATAATGGTACCCCATGTAATCTGACTATCTCTGATATATATAATTCGACCAACTTATCTAGTGAATAATCCATACGAACTGGGATAAAATGAGTCGACTTCGTTAGCTTATCAATTACAACCCATACTGCATCTTTCTTTCTCGGTGTCAACGGCAGTCCTATTACAAAATCCATAGTAACTTGGTCCCATTTCCACTCAGGGGCTAACACAGGCTGCAATAAACCTGAAGGTACCTGATGTTCGACCTTTACTTACTGACAGATCAAGCATCTAGAAACAAACTCTGAAATACCTCTTTTCATTCTTACCCACCAATACATTTTCTTCAAATCATTATACATCTTTGTACTACCTGGGTGAATAGAAAAAGAACTACAATGTGCTTCCTGTAGGATCTTCTGAATAAGCTCGTCATTCTTCGATACACATAATCTATCTCTGAACAACAAACAACCATCAGAACCGATCTAAAAATCAGACTTTACACCTGACTCGCACTGAGCTCTTTTAGCTTGCAACTCACTGTCACCTTTTTGAGCTTCACAGATTTCTTCAAGAAACATTGGTTTAGCTCTCAACTCAGCTATAATGAAACCGTCATCCGATAAAGCTAAGTTAGTATTCAAAACTCTCAATGCAAATAAAAATTTTCTACTCAAGGCATCAGCAACAGCATTTGCTTTACCCGGATGGTAATCGATCACTAACTCATAATCTTTAATCAACTCTAACCATCTTCTTTGCCTCAGGTTCAAGTCTTTCTGAGTCATCAAGTATTTCAAGCTTTTATGATCAATGAATATTCGGCACTTCTCGCCATACAAGTGATGTCTCCAAATTTTCAGAGCAAATACAATAGCAGTTAGCTCTAAATCATGCGTTGGATAATTTTTCTCATATGGTTTTAGCTGCCTAGAGGCATAAGCAATTACTTTGCCTTCCTGCATAAGTACACAACCTAATCCATTCAAGGATGCATCACTGTAAATCACAAACTCTTTACCTGGTTTTGATTGTATTAGGACAGGAGCTTCAGTCAACAATGCCTTTAACTTGTCAAAACTTTGCTGACATTTCTTAGTCCATTCAAATTTGACATCTTTCTGTAGCAATCTCGTCAGTGGGGTAGCTATCATTGAAAATCCTTCTACAAATCGTCTGTAATAACTAGCTAATCCCAAAAAACTTCTAACCTCAGATACATTCTTGGGAGGCTTCCACTCAACAACGGCTGAGATCTTGCTCGGGTCAACTCTAATGCCTTCACCTGAGACAATGTGTCCAAGAAATCCGACTTCTCGGAGCCAGAACTCACTTTTTCTAAACTTGGCATACAACTAATTATCTCTCAAAGTCTGTAAGACAGTTCTCAAATGCTCTGCATGCTTAGCCTCATCATGAGAATAAATCAAGATATCATTAATGAACACGACTACAAACTTATCCAAGTAAGGTCTGAAAATTCGGTTCATTAAATCCATGAAAATGGCAGGAGAATTAGTCAAGCCAAATGGCATCATAAGGAACTCATAATGACCATACCTAGTCTGGAAAGTAGTCTTCGGAACATCTGACTCTTTAACTCGCAACTGGTAGTATCCGGATCTCAAATCTATCTTAGAGAACACAGCAGCTCCCTTCAATTGATCAAATAAATCATCAATTCTAGGCAGTGGATACTTGTTCTTAATTGTTACCTTGTTAAGTTACCGATAATCTATGCACAATCCTATCGAACCGTCTTTCTTTTTCAGAAATAGAACTGGTGCACCCCAGGGTGAATAACTAGGTCTTGCGAAGCCTTTATTAGTTAATTCCTACAGCTGAGCTTTCAATTCTTTCAATTCCAACGGGGCCATTCTATATGGAGCAATAGAAATGGGTGTGGTACCTGGAATCAACTCAATACCAAACTCTACTTCTCTAACAGGGGGCAAACCTGGTAATTCTTCCGGAAACACATCTAGATACTCGCATACCATTGGCACTGACTCAATTTTCAGCTCTGGATCTTTAGTGTTTAACACAAAAGCAAGATAAGCTTCATACCCCTTTCTCAAACAATTCTGAGCAAACATAATAGAAATCATAGCAATTGAACTATCTGACTCATCTGAGTTAACCCGAAGAATTTTACCAGTTTCACATTTTAGCTCGATGAATTTCTTCCCACAATTCACTATCACATTATGTGTAGTCAGCCAATTCATACCAAGGATCACATCAAACTCGTCAAACGGCAATAGCATGAGATCGGCCGGAAAACAATAACCTTTAATCATTAAAGGGCAATTTCTACATACTTTATCTACTAACACATGCTTGCCTAATGGATTCGATACTTTAATCACAAATTCTGTAGATTCTATAGGCATACTTATACTAGGCATCAATTTCAAGCTAACATAGGAATGGGTCGAACCCGGATCAATCAAAGCAACAACATTAATATCATGTAGAGAAAATGTACCCGTAATTACATCGGGGGAGGATGCCTCTTCACGAGCTCGGATGGCATATGTCCTGGAAGGTGTTCTAGCTTCTGATCTCGCACCTGGGTCTCTCATCACACCTTTACTGCTAGCTCTACTTTCGGTATTTCTCGAAGGTCTACCTCGATTAGCACTGTTGGTCTATCTAGCACTCTGAAATTTTTCTTCCTTAGCTTTCTCCAGACAATCTTTAATAAAATGCTCGTGAGAATCACACCTGAAACAAGCTCGGCTAACTGCCCAACATTCACCGTGATGTTGCTTACCACAATGCTGACACTCGGGTTTATTAAACCTCATATTACCCACACTTGCCATTGAAGTAGATTGCGCTTTAGAACCCGAATATGACCTCCCACGGTCTCGGTGCGAATATCCAACTGAAGCAGTCAATCGAGGATTCATCTCTTTGAACTTCTTTGATTACGATTGGGACGACTTGCTTATCAGTCTCTTTCTTGTATCTCGGGCCTTGATAGAAGCTTTCTTTCTTTATCTGTTTAATTCTGCAGCTTTAAGGGCTCGGTCGACCAATACCACAAATTCTTTCAATTCCAAAATTCCTATAAACACTTTAATGTCCTTATTAAGCCCATCTTCGAATCTCTTACACATGATAGCCTGGGTGGACACGCACTCCTGGGTATACTTACTAAGTCTAACAAATTCGCGTTCATACTCTACCACAGACATCTTGCCCTACTTCAATTCAAGGATCTCTTTCCCTTTCTTTTGGCACCACTGCTACTAAAGTCTTCCACCAATGATAGGTCGAATCTTTTAGAAATGATACATCACATTTTAAACACTCCTTTGGTGTACACGAGAGCTCATCAAACACACGGATAGAGTTTTCGAGCCAAAACTCCGCTTTCTCAGGATCATCATCAATATTTACTCTAAACTCTTCTGCTCCTTGCTTTCTAATTTTATCGACTGGAGGCTTGTTCATTCTTACCAAATCCATGCCTTGGGGAGCTACGAGAACCGTTTGAGGTATGAAAGGGGGTGGGGGAGGTTGAACATTCGGATTTGCTTGAATAAAATCAGTATACCAGTTATTCATCATTTGGAGGAAGGCTTCCCGAGCCCTCTCTCCCTGCCCACGTGTTTCAGATCTATCTTCTACTGGCGCGGTCCCTTGCGCCTGAGCCGGCGCATTACTTTCAGCATCGTCAACAGTAGCTCGGTCGGGATCCATTTACTATATAAAAAACATTTTAAATTGTCAGGAGTCATCACACTATCACAGTATTTTTATAGCATGTATAGCTAGACTTTTACACAAACTATGTTAGTCCGAGAACCGACTAAACCATAGCTCTGATACCACTGAATGTAACACCCCTTACCCGATTCCGTCACCGGAATAGGGTACGAGGCATTACCGGACATTATCCACACAATTGTACAAAATTTAATATGTAAAATCCGTATAAACTTAAAATTTTTTTCCATACGTAATCATCACATTCTCATTCAGCCAATTCAAGCATTAACATAAACATATAACTTCATTAATATTGAACATTATCCATACCTATAAGCAAAATAAACCATCAATTTTTTTTAAAGGCCATTATTTTAGCCCAATTCATTACTACAAGTAACAAAACAATTAAGTCCTCTATACATGCCATAATTCCCAAAATATTGTTTTCAAAATACTAAAAGAAGGCTGATAGTATGGAAGGATCTCCGACGATCACCGAATCCCGAGCTAGCTTGATGACACTATAGGACAAGGAAAAGAAAAGAGAGTAAGCATATAGCTTAGTAAGTAAGTATGTAAATAATAAATAATGGATTTAACATGTTTACAAAATAACACAATCATATTTACATTCAAAGTCACTATTTTTTTTCAAGTTCGGAGCAAGCTATCATTTCAAGTCATAGTCACTAAATTATTTTTATCTGGAGCTAAGAAACTCCAAATTAAGATCTGTAAATTTTCTCTAAAACTAGACTCACATATCTTATTACCATAAAATTTTCAGAATTTTTGGTTTAGCAAATTAGTACAGTTTATTCTTCAAAATCTCCCCTGTTCCGCTGTCTGACAATTCCGATCATTCTTTGCTAAAATTTAATTATCTTTTTGTACAGAATTCAAATGATATTTTAGTTTGTTTCTTCTAACAATTGACTCATTAAGGAATCTAACCATATAAATTATGTCCCAAAATTATTTTTGTACAATTTTCAATGAGTTTTCCAAGTCAAAATAGGAGATCTCGAAATCATTCTGAACCAGTCTCACAAAAATCTAAATATATCAAAATACAAAATTTATTTGCTTTCTCTGTTTCTTTCATATGAAAATATACTAAATAAGCTTTAATTTCATATCTCATTCAACTACTAATTCCATTTCTACCATTTTTGGTGATTTTGCAAAGTTACTCTCATCTGCATCTTCATCCAAAATCTGTTTTATTTTTAAATTTACTCTTTCATAATTTCACTTACTCCATTTCCTCTTACCGAAAGTTCGCTCAAATATCGAGCATATTGTTCATAAATTTTCACACTTATACCTGCACTTATCCATCACTTAGTCATATTCAATTACACTTAGTCGTTACATAGTCACATGTATTTTCACTTAGTCAATTTTCCGTTGAACTCATCGGAATAATAACAGATACACGGTGGCCTGCACATAGTACCACCCTTGTAGCCGAAGCTATCTGGTGCACCTAGTAGCCTGCACTTAGTACTACACATGTGACCAAAACCATCACTTACACATAGTGGCCTGCACTTAGTACCACACATGTGATCGGGCTATCTGCACGCATATAGTGCTTCTGTGCTTAGTACTACACATGCGACCTATCCCTCTGGTACACATAGTAGCCTGCACTTAGTACTAAACATGTGACCTAAAACCATCTCGTAGCTCTCTTGTACACATAGTGGCCTAGCTACCTCATTTGTATCTTTTCTATTTCGAAGGTTCAACCGGGAATTCTCACTTTTCAACATT
The DNA here is from genome assembly GCA_025503065.1 of Gossypium bickii. Taxonomy (NCBI): domain Eukaryota; kingdom Viridiplantae; phylum Streptophyta; class Magnoliopsida; order Malvales; family Malvaceae; genus Gossypium; species Gossypium bickii. The sequence continues at coordinate 44,203,089 of CP106720.1, forward strand.
TTACCATTTCATCCATAATCAATCACAATTCATAATTTGCATCAAATAATTACTCCATATTCAACCATATCTCATATAATATAAAAAAATATTAAAACATAAATAAAAATAGTGTATTATTTACATGCAAACTTACCTCGGTGCAAAGTATGACAAATTTGCAATTTAGTCCACAACCTTTTCTTTTCCCCGATCAATGTCAATTCCTCGTCTTTCTTGATTATGGAGCTTGGAAGCTTGGAAACCCTAGCTATGGAGTCCCCCCTTGAAGTTTCAGCCTAAGGAAGAAGATGAGCATATTTTGCCATCTTTTTCCCTTTTTAATTTCTTTTTATTACCAAATGACTAAATTACCCTTCATTAAAAACTTTGGTTCTTTCTACCTATATTTGTCCATTTTTATCCATGAAAGCCTAATGGTATAATTACCATTCAAGGACCTCTACTTCAATTATGCTCTTCAATTAAATCCTTTAGTATCTAGAACTCTCATTTATCAACTTTTACAATTTAACCCTAATAAGCAAATTAGACATGAATTTCATAAAGTTTTCTATCAATACTCTAACACATGCATCCAATCAATTAGTAAATCATAAAAATTAATCAAAATAAACTTTTCTATCTCGGATTCGTGGTTTCGCAACCACTGTTCCGTTTAGGCCCTATTTCAGTATGTTACATCCTTAACGATTCCGAATGGTTCAATGGGAAAAGTCAAGTCGAGAAAGAATGTGTGAATAAGTTAAGTGACTCAGGTATGTACGAGATTCATACGAGTATTGAAAAGGGAAGTATTTGATGAATCCACTTATAATTTTGAATATGTGTTCAATGGGAAAGGTTTGTGAGCTTTATATGCTTATTCATTATTTGCCTATTAATGAAAATGATATTGATTAATGTGGTAATTTTATTTGTATATGGCTTACTAAGCTTACTTTGTGTGTTCTTTCCCTATTTTTTAGATAATCGAAGCTAGCTCAGACTCGAGGATCATCAGGAATATCGTCACACTATCGATCAACTTGTTGGTACTTTTGATGCTATGTAAATATGGTATATGGCATGTATAGGCTAGTGTTAAGATGATATGTTTTGAGTTGTGATTTTAGCCATGAGAGTTGGCTTGTAAATGATGTAAATATGGGTGTGTATTTGGCCATTTGAGTTGGCTAAATTTATGAATTTGGTAAGTGATATGTGATGTATATATGGCCTTATGTTTTGGCATGTTTGGTATGATTGTTGTGATGGCTAAGTGGTCAATTGTTTTGATTATTTACCAATGATATATCATAGTTGATTTGGTATGATATAGGAATGATGAATTGGTATATTTTGTGACTTGAATTAGTTGATAAAATGATGAGAAAAATGCATAGGGAAGATAGGTGAAATGGTTGGTAATGATATATTGTTTTGGTATGTTTATGGTTATGATTTGAGTAGTGAAATGGTTGAAGATGAAATGACATGACTTGTATATGAAATGGCATGTTTTGGTTGCCTATAAATGTGTTGAAATGGTATTAATTTGGATGTATAGGTAAACATGAGAATGGAAAATTGGCCTTGCAAATGGCCTATTCTTGTCCACACGGGTAGAGACACGGGCGTGTGTCTCAGCCATGTGCGACACACGACCATGATACACAGCCGTGTGTCACCTGGTGTTGAAATTGAATTGAAATCAGTATGCTCCACACGGCCTCACACACGGGCGTGTGATCGACCGTGTGGCACAAGTCAGTATACCCCCTAAGTGGCACACGGCCTAGCGCACAGAAGTGTAACTTGGCCGTGTTGCATAAGTCAGTATACCCTACAGGATTGGCATGGCCTAGTACACGGCTTGACACACGGGCGTGTGTGGCCATTTCGAAGGGCACATGGGCTAGACACACGAGTGTGTGGTTAGCCGTGTGACCCAAGTTAGTATGTATGCCCTGTTTTCACACGGTCAGGGGCACAGGCGTGTCTAGAGCCATGTGAGGCACACGACCTATTCACACGGGCGTGTGAACCCTGTAGTGCATGAAAATTTTATAAGTTTCCCATAGATTTCAAATGTTATCGGTTTAGTCCCGAAACTCTTCCAAGCATGTTTTGAGGTCTCGTAGAACCTTATAAGGGACAATGTAATGTTAATGTGATAATGGATTTATGTTTGATAAATGTATATAGTATGTTGTGATCTGATTGGTAATGCCTCGTAACCCTATTCTGGCGACAGATACGGGTTAGGGGTGTTACAAAAATTTCAAATTCTTGCTAATGTTTAAGAGTTTATTTCTCAGTCTTTCAATTATTATTGTATGTTTATGTATATAAAATGATTTAGTTAAATTAATGACTCAATGCCTTCAGTTAGTAGCTAAACCATATCTTTTGAAAAAAAAATGTATATGAATGAGGATATGATATTTTACATGAATCAACACTTGTACACATCATACCAATAAGTTATGATATGCTCCCCATTACAATTGACTTTTGGTCATGAGTTTATACAACCCATTTTAGAATTTTTATATGTGTGATATATGAAGTTGCTCCACCACAATGCACAAAATGGGGATTCAAAAAAAGTTGGGAATATATATTAATCATGAATCTCCTTGTATTATTAGGTGTTTTTATCAAATTAGAATTCAATTATGATATGACTTGGTGATTATTATTTTGATTTTATAGTTCCTAACATTATGGGGAAATAAAATAATAGTTGGATGAAATAATTACTTGGAATGAATTATCATTATCTAAATACTCATAGAAAGTAATTTGAACCATAAGTTCAAAAGCATTTTTACTTTATTGCAAGTTAACTTCCAAATGTATTTACTGACCTAATAAAAGTAACCAAATCTTAGATACCAGTTGATGTGTCAAAGACCTAGTAGAACAATCAGATAGAATAAATTGAAAGTATTGCATGCGTGAAAATGATAGATTGATTGATTCCAAAGATGAAAATTTTTGTAAATATATATATATATAGATTGTCATATAGTGGAGTGGGTGCTCCTGAAGAGATCTAAGACATAACTAATTATTCAAACTCCAAAAGAGATTTGAGTACCTAAATATAAAAATGATGAAAATAAAGAGATCTCAATAAGTTATGTCAATACGAGAAAATGTGGAATTAGGAATGAAAATTGTTGACAATAGTTTTGCATGCAATATTATTACTGAGATAAATGAAAAAAAATGAAGATTTTGAATAAATTTGTCAAGAAATATAGACACGGAATAGATTGACCAAAATAGAAAGATGCAATTCAAGTAGAATTAAATTGTCAAGAAATATAGACACGGAATAGATTGACCAAAATAGAAAGATGCAATTCAAGTAGAATTAAATTGAGAAGTTTGTGAAGTTTTTGGACCAACAATCCAAATGTTTAAAGGTATAAAGCTAATGAGGTACGAATGAGTAGTTTTGTGAAAATGAAAAAGAAATATGAAGTTTTTGCTAAGTCTTAACATTGATAAAGAAATATATTCTTTTGTAGTGGATGCAATAAACTTTTAGATATCTTATTATTTTGACAGTTCATGAAAGATTTGGCATGTGTTTAATGATTTTTGTTACAATCTTTTATATGAATCATTATATAATGAATTTTATATTGAAATCCTTGAAAGATTTAGAATGATAGAAGCATATAGAATTTGTTGGGAAATTGTTTAATATGTTTGCGTAAACATTTATATGAATTGAAATGATTGAATATATGTGGTAAATTCGACTTAATGAATAGTAGTTGAAGGAAGATTATAAAATGATCCAACATGTGCATGTATAGAAGGATCATGATCAAAATTTGGTATGATTATTGTGGAGCTCCTGAAGAGATTAAAATATATTTTCCTAATTTTTTTTTCTTCATTCATGACTTTCAAAATAATAGTGATATAAATGCTTAACAAATCTATTCCATTGATCATTTGAAAAGCTAGTATTCAAGATTGAATATGTAGAACTTGAGATATTATGTGATGTTATCATGAAGGGAAGGAAATATGTGATGCACTCTTTTTACCTTAATTGAGGTTTTGTCTCATTGAGTTTCTCTAATAAAGTTTTTAATGAGGCGACATGTTATGCGAATTGTAAATAAGTGTACTATTTTTCCCATAAAATTTTTAGTTTTGTAAGGTTTTAAAAAATTAGTATTATGTGGATACCCATCAATCAAATACATAATTATTTTTCATATTTTTTTATTCTTTTGCTTTTATTATTATTTGTTTAATAACATATTTAATATTTTATTAATTTTTAAATAGTAAAATGAAATTTTTAGACGGATTTGGTTGAAAATGAGCCCGTGCTTGAAACGTATTTTTGAACCAGACCCCTTACCTACAATTAATCCTCGGAAATAATCGGATGCATGCAATGCCATGGGACCGAGGGTGCCCCCTTCTTTTGATAGTGAACTGTCAGAATCGTATTACCACTTTGTATACTTTAGAAATACAAAATCTAGACCGTTCGATTCCAAAGTCTAAAATTAATCGGACGGATGATCGAAATATATCCGGAGCAAACAGGTACATGGGATCGCTGCCTCCCCCTCATTGGATTTGAAATTCAAATCGTGCGAATCCAGTCCCCATCATTTAAAAAACCAAATCTATAACGAGCGCTCTTGTTCAACGCCAACGGTCATTTTTTCATAAACAGCGCCTACACACTCCAAAACTCTTTGTTCCTTTCTGTTGTAAATCCAAAATTCAAACCTCAATTTATCCCCTTATTTTAGGGTACTAAATCTACATTTTCTAAGGCAATTTTTCACTCTTTCTAAGAAAAAATCAAGCATTTGGCTGGAAAAATCGTTCGTTTGAATTGTTAAGGTTTCTCTTCGACTCTTCACTTTTTTTTTCCTTTCTTTTTGTTGCTAAATTTGGCTGACGAGAAAATGTGGAGAAAGAAACATGAGGAGGAGCTCAATGCTTATATGCTCTGTTCTTTCTTTCTTGTACTTCTTTATGTTAATGTTATTGCTCGTTCTGAACTTCTTTTTTATGATTAATTTAACCAAGATTTGTGGAATAAAATCATGGTTTAGGTCTTAAAGAGAGGTGTTCAAGACAGCTAGAACTGTAACCATTAATGTTTTACCTAAATTCAGGTCTATACTTAGGAGCTTGCAAGTTGCAAATGACTTTTTTTAATAGTACGATGTTGATGGAATTAGGGTTTTCGGATGATCATTTTCTCTTTCGTTTGGCATTTGCATTATTAGATTTTATTTGTAGTGAATTCCTAGTTTAAATTTCAAATTGTACTTAATTGAGGAAAGAACTGATGGAGATCTAGAGTCCCGTATGACGTGTATTTGCCTAATTAGTAACAAATTTCAATGTCTAGAACAATCAGCACATATGTTTCTGTTCTTTCCGTAATTATGAAATTCGTGTATGATTTTGAGTTTCAGGAAATAAGAATATGTCCCAATGCAAGCTTATACCTTCAGCTTATCTACTTTGGCGACTGCAACTTTGTTTTTCTAGTTTCCTTGTTCTTACTTTTCAATCTTCCAGCAAAAAATGATCTGAACCAGTATTCGCCATCTTTTACAATTCTATTTACAAACTGAAACTGCTAATTATTTTTGCCCCTTTCATTTGGTTGCTTTATTGTGTGTATAACTTTGGTGTCTTCTGATTTCTGAAGATATTGGTTTTGGCAGGAATACTTCAACATGCCTACTCCAAAAATTGATCCACTTCTTCAAGTGGAAACAACATGTGGAACCCTTCTGTACGAACTTCAGGTATTGGTGAATTTCCACAACACCTTTAGATCTTTTTGTTTTGCGTCCCTTTGCAAGAGGATGCCCATGAGCTGTCCCAGTTTAATTTTAAAATTTTGAACACTGATCTAATGTTTACCCTTCCATGATTCCTTAGATAATCTGGGATGAAGTCGGGGAGACTGATGCTGACAGGGATAAAATGCTGCTTGAGCTCGAAAGAGAGTGCCTGGAAGTATATCGAAGAAAGGTGGATCAGGCAAATCGCTGCAGAGCTCAGCTACGACAGACAATTGCTGACTCTGAAGCTGAACTAGCTGCCATCTGCTCCGCAATGGGGGAGAGGCCGGTACATATTAGGCAGGTCAGGAATGAAAACAGATCCTGGATGAAAATTTTCTGGGTAGACTGAAGTATTTACTTGTGTTATGGTTAAATGTTTTTTCAGTCTGATCAAAACGCTGGAAGCTTGAAGGAGGAGCTCAGCAAGATTCTTCCACAATTGGAGGAAATGAAGAAAAGGAAAATTGAAAGAAGAAATCAATTTGTAGAAGTTCTAGAGCAAATACAAAAGATTACAAATGAAATTTATGGATCCACCGAATCATTTTCTTCCAAAACAGTTGTCGATGAAACTGACTTATCCTTAAGGAAGCTTGAAGAATTGCATAGACAGTTCCATGAGCTTCAGACAGAGAAGGTCAACTTTCCTTTCTTTAATTCTTTATTGGCTCCACCTCTTGAAAACTAAAGCTTATCTTTTCTCTCTTGTGCAGAGTGATCGTCTGAAGCAGGTTCAAAATTACCTTAGCATGTTGAACGAACTCTGCTCTGTGATGGGAATGGATTTCAAGCAGACAGTTGATGAGATCCATCCCACTTTAGGTGACCCCAAAGGATTTAGGAGTATTAGCAATAATACTATTGAGCAGTTGGCAACGTTGATAAAAAAGTTACGGGAAGTTAAGATACAGAGGATGCAACGGGTAAAAACATGTTATTTTCAACATTTTGTATATTGCACAATTCCCCTTTTCCCAACTTCTTTTTCCATCTGCCTGTAATAATGATTCTTTGACCTCTTGGCAGCTACAAGATCTTGCGACTACCATGTTGGAGTTATGGAATCTGATGGATACACCAATTGAAGAGCAACAGATGTTTCAAAATGTTACCTGTAATGTTGCTGCTTCAGAACATGAAATTACTGAACCCAATACTCTCTCCGTAAATTTCATAAAATACGTAAGTGATGCTTGTTTAAACATGTTCTTCTCTCGGTTCTTATATCTCTAAAGATAAGTAAAAATGATGTATGTTGCAGGTTGAGGCAGAAGTTTCACGGTTGGAAGAGTTGAAGTCAAGCAAAATGAAAGAGCTTGTCCTCAAGAAGAGATTAGAGCTAGAGGAGATCTGTAGAAAAACGCACCTGGTTCCAGATTCAGAATGTGCAATAGAAGATGCCATTGTAGCTATTGAGTCTGGTACATGGCAATGCTTTATATTTGTCATCAAACTATAGGTTATAGATATCTCATTTTTCTCCATTCTTCCTACTGATTGCCATAATTTTTTTATTACTATTATATCCAGGGCTAGTGAATGCTGCTACCATACTAGAACAAATTGAACTTCAAATTGCGAAGGTCAAAGAGGAAGCTTTTAGCAGGAAAGAAATACTTGAAAAGGTGGAGAAATGGTTGACAGCATGTGATGAGGAGTGCTGGCTTGAGGAATATAACAGGGTGGGTATTTTAGTCATCTCATCAGAGTATACTTTTAAGAGTATGGTCTTTTGTGTTCTAGTATGACTTTGCTTATATGTCTGTTATTCAACAGGATGAAAACCGATATAATGCCGGAAAAGGTGCTCATCTTACACTCAAGCGTGCTGAGAAAGCCCGTGCCTTGGTTAATAAACTTCCAGGTAAACTATAAGATAATTGAGAAACGTAAACTTAAAGTACTAAGCTTGGTTATCTAGTTATGATTTCACATCATTCTGCCAAATGTGTGTTTGGTTCCTTCCATTTGATCTCCATAGTTTACCTGTTTTGCTTACAATCGCTTAACACGGTGCTGAAGTTGTTTTATCATGTTAAACCAGGAATGGTGGAGGCATTAGCTTCAAAGACCGTGGCATGGGAGAAAGAGAGAGGGGTTGAATTTTTGTATGATGGTGTGAGTACTCTAATACTCTACACTTTGAACCTTTACTTCCCATATATGCTTACACTCTTGGTATCTAACTGACCCTTGCATGCTACCCAGATTCGTCTGCTTTCTATGCTTGAAGAGTACACTATCTTACGACAAGAGAAAGAGCAAGAGCGACGTAGGCTGCGGGTATGCTATTAACCGTATTTTCCAATTATAGTGCATAAGCAAATACTTTTTAATCATGTTATGGGACCAGGCTAATAGTCGTTCACTATTCTCGTGCTCCAGGACCAGAAGAAACTTCAGGGACAGCTGATAGCAGAGCAAGAAGCACTGTATGGGTCAAAACCAAGCCCATCGAAGCCCCAGAGCGTAAAAAAGGGTCCTAGGTATTCAACTGGAGGTGCAAGCAATAGAAGAGTCTCCTTGGGAGGAGCCATGGTTCCAGCTCATAAACCTGATTCTCTTCACTCTGCAAAGGCTACTCCCAAAACACGTCCTAGCAAGAAAAGTGACCATTTAAATCATCGCCAGGACGATGGCATTCCCGCTTTCTCAGCTGGTATGTTCTCTGTCTATGCTTTAATGAATTTAAGAAACATCTCAATTGCTTTCTAGGTAACGAGACTATTTTTCAGTTAGGAGAGGCCTGGACATTGCTGAGACTCCTGTTCGAAAGCACTCTTCCACTCCCAGTGCTGTAAATGGTAGAGAACCAGAGTCACCATTATTAGTTCGTAAGCCATTCTCACCTATCTCTTCAGCAGTATCATCGAAAGCCAATATGACAAACATGTTAGAAGTTGAAGATAATGGTGAAAATTCACACAAAATGCTTCATCCAAGTAATGATCTCTCACACACTACTACTCCATTAAAGACAATTCCTTTGGTCGTCGACGAAGAGAATAGGACTCCAAAGGCAATGCCAATAATACGTAGCACACCTTCGACATTATCAGTTCCAATGCAGACAGCCATGACACCGGCACCTCCGTTGGCACCTATACCTTTCGCTATTACCAAGCCAGTCGAAGAGATTGAACAGTCGTTTGAGGAAAGAAGGCTTGCTTTTCTGCTTTCTAAGATTCAAATGACGTCATTATGATCTAGCACTTGAATTAAATTTGGTTTTACTTTCTTTTTTTTTTTTTTAAACTGCTTTTCAGGTTTGTAATGGCAAAAGTCAATTATAAAATTGACTTTTTCTGCTATGCTATCTATGTAAGGAGTTCCCTGCATGTGGACGAAAATGTTGCAAACAATTCTTTGTGACTCTAATGCCAACTTTCAGTTTTCTTATCGATGTTCCCACACAATCAGTGATCGGCAGTTTCCAGAACTAGAAAATTTTTATGTAATTTTCACAGTTTAATGGACATTTTCTTGCATGAACTTTTCCTCCAATCTTACAAGTTTGAAGATTATTTGTCTAATAGCTGCAATTTGGGTATCAATCTAGTTTAGTTTTATTTGATCCTTCTAAAATGTAAATACAACCAAAATTTTTATTTCAACACCCAAAATGCAACGGGCTCGCACTTTTTATGGATTTAATCTATCTATTAATTTCATCGGGTGTAATAATTAAACCGAGAAAATACATATTACTCAAATCAGAAAATTTAGTGATGCGTCGTTGAAGCACCAAATATATTCTATCCCTATACGAATAATAAAAAATAATAAAAAGAACTATAATGGAAGTAGGGTCAAATCCTCATGGACTGGAATTTGCACAATGTCTTGTTTCGTGAGATCCCAAACAGAATCGTGCCCAAGAAAACCTACGTACCTGGGGGAAAAAAAATAAACAGATAGAAATAAATAAAAAAGACAGAATTAAAAGTTGATTGAAATTGCGAAATTAAATAAATTGTGAAAATTAAAATAGAGGATATAAAAATAAATAGAGTTTGGGAAAAGAGGATTTCTTATGTGGCGAGATTCTAGCCTTCGATTGACTCGACCCTCATTGGGTTCAATCATCGACTTTTAGGTGATCCTTCTCGAACTGAATAAGCCAGTTATAATGGAAGAGGACGCCTACGACCACCAGCTCCACTTAGGGTTTAGACTTATAATTTAGAGGAACCCGGCTCTAGCCAACCGTCGCTCCTGTGGGACCGTCTTACACTAGATCATCACTTCCCAATGGCGAATCCCACGCCATTTTGTCTCTTGGGCTCGACAACCACTGACGCAGTAAGCTAGCGAACCGACTGTACAACCTTCCCAAAATATACAAAGCGGCCGATCCTTTCACAAGTTGGAAAGATCACTTTTGAAGGGACATGGACGGAAGCGTCAACCCCGTAATGCGGAGAAGTGATGAATACTCGTTGAGAAGGCTAAGAGTAGATTCTAAGCCTCATGAACCTGTTTTTGGGAATTTTTGACAACATTTGGCTAGATGGATTTAGTGTCCCATGCTTTTGGGAAAAGAAATAGACTTAATAAAAAAATAGAATTTTATTGAATAAAGAAAAGAATAAGGCTAAGCTTTTTTGGGGGAGTGTTTACAGAAAAGATGATATGAAATTTGAATCACTCCATCCCCTATTTATAGTACTAGGAAACCTAGTCTATTCCTACTTAAATTCTAAAAGATAAATATAGATAAATAAAGATAATTAAAGATAATTAGAGATAAATAAATATAAAAGCTAAAATAAAATCTAAATAATAATATCTAACAATTATCCTAATATAATTAAAAATTAAATAGAGTCTTGTGTTTATAAAATATATCTTCTTTACATTTTTGTCCTTATGTCTTCCATACTTGCATTTTTGGCACCACTTTTTTTCCTATGTCGCATTGTGGCCCACTTTATCTTCAAATTCAGGCTTTTCGCCCTTAAATTTACTTTTGTCTTCAATTTAGTCCCTAAAAGATAAAAGACCATAAATAGCCCAAATTAGTAGGATCATACCCAAAATAAATATACAATTAACACATAAAAATATGTCGTTCTAGAGTATTATCAAATTCCCCCTACTTAGCCCATGCTTGCCCTCAAGTATGGTTCCCATCCAATGTGAAATTTAGAATTTGCCATGAAAGAAGTACCACTCCAAAGTTTTATAAAAATTAGTCAAAATGCATATGAAAAATAAAGGGAACCCTTAGCTTGCTTTTAGTAAAATTGAAAAAGTATTCCAATTAACACACAAAAATTAAGATCGACTTGGATTATTTCATGAAAATTATGTAATTTACCAAACCTACCAAGACACCCTATTTGTTTCTACCTTTAGTCCCCACATTTTATTAATAAATCTTTTTTTTTTTCCTTTTTTCCTTTTTTTAATTTTTTTAATTTTTTATTTTTGGTTAAGAATATATTGAACCTCTTGACGCGAAGAGAGATGACAGCCAAGCACCCTACCCCGGTTACTCAACCCAACATACTCCTAATTTATTATATTTTTCTTAAGAATATATTGAACCTTTTGATGCGAAGAGAGATGACAGCCAAGCACCTCACACCGGTTATTCAGCCCAACACATTCTTAAGTATTTTAATTCCGGTTACCGGAGTTTTACGTAACACATCACACAACCTTTTGACGCGAAGTAGGATGACAACCCAAGCACCCTACCCCGGTTACTCAGCTAGTCACGTTTTAAGCTGCACTCATAACCACAGAAACATTATTATTATCAAACAAAATTTTAATTTTGGAGGACTTAGGAGCAACAATCAAGTGTCAAGAATAAGTTTTAGCAACCACCTTAATAGTTATGAACATATTTTAAGCATGCAATTGTATTAAGTGTCTTCTTTGTATTTAGACTTAATCAAATTTACTAAAAGCAAAATAGGGTTGACTCTATTAATCATAATTATTTTAACATAATATAAATAAAAAAGTAGAGATGAAATCAATTATAACAAAATCATAATTTTCTCAGAAGACAAAAATCATGCTTGTAGGTCAAACAGTGGGCAATTACTAGTAAAAATCTTGGGCATGAAAAAAGGCAGAATATTCTAAAAATTTAAATGTGGGTAGAAACGAGCATAGCACAGCAACACAACACTAAAAACAACAGATAAATGACAGAAATAATGAGGAATGCCTCCCCCTACTTAAAACACATTGTCCTCGATGTGGAAGAAAATAAACAAATAGGTGGAAAATGTTTAGAAGAACTCCCTGTGTAATTACTGTCAGAGAGGACGGCGCACGCGGAGAGGAGGGCGATGACGCGGTGGTTTCGTGCGGAAGGGAAGAAGAAGGCGAAGTGGCGAGGGGTGGCGATGGGGTAGGTGACGCGTGCGGCGAAAGCTCGGCTTCGAGTTCTCACCATGGTGGCTGAAAATTGGTGATGGAGGGGTGAGGGAGAAGGTGCGGCGGCTGATGGGATTTTTGGTGTAAAAATGAGTTTATTTTTAGGGTTTAGGGGTGTATAGGAATGGTGTTTGGCTGAAGGGTGTGTGTTTGGAGACATGTTTTAGGTAGTCATGGGGCAATGATGCACTATTCCTGGTTGGAATAAGGATAGGATAAGGGTTGTTTGTTAAAGTACGCCAATTCCTGAGGTTTTTTTTTTCTTGCCGGTTTACCTAGATAGAAGAAGAGAAATTTATTAATATCCAAAAAAATAAAATAAAAGAAAAAGAAAAAGAAAAAGAAAGAATAATAAAAAAATAAAAAATGGGTTGCCTCCCAACAAGTGCTTGTTTAACGTTGCTAGCTTGACGCCTCAACTAGTATTGGGGCTGTTCCAGCTGAATTCTTTCGTCCGTATGGACTTGGAAATTCTCTTTTTTTACCACATCCACCATATTCGGATTCAACCATCTTTGCGTCTCTTGCATGGGTTTCGTGTTTTCCTCCAATAAAATCTTATGTGTGCCTGTCAAGGGGTTAATCCCTTTTAAGTCGGCAATGATCTCATCATTCTCCAAAAATGTGTGTTTAAGATATGCGGGAAGTGATTTCAAATTCAGATCTGGTGCCTGCATAACAGAAGGTAGAAGTTTAGTATCAATAGGAGCCAATAATTTATTAATAGAAAAATTATCAAACATCATTTTAGATTTATCTTCATAAGATGACTCAAAAGTTTTTTCTACTAATGAGTCAATTATGTCGACACGGTTTACGTTCAAGATTTCACTTGGGTGACTAATAGCATCGCAAACATTAAACTTCACGATCTCTCTGTCAAACTCCATCGTAAGGGTTTCACTACGCACGTCAATCCTAGTATTTGCAGTACTAAGGAAAGGTCGCTCCAACAAGATGTCTAACGACCCAGGAGCTTTATCCTCTTCCATTTTTATCACACAAAAATTTGCAGGAAAAATAAGCTCGTTAACTTTCACTAATACGTCCTCGAGGACTCCTTCAGGATGCATAACAGACTTGTCCGCCAACTGTATGATAACACCTGTTTTCGTCAAAAAACCCGCGTTAAGTGATTTCATAAATAGAAAAAGGCATGACATTTATAGAGGCCCCTAAATCACACATAGCTTTTTTTATTCCCAAGTGGCCTATTTTGCATGGTATTGCGAACATGCCCCTATCTTTGCATTTCGCTGGCATATTCCGCTGTAACACTGTGGATACATTCTCACTAACATTTACTCTTTCATTACCTGTTAATTTTCGCTTGTTAGTGTAGAGCTTTTTAAGAAACTTGGCATATCACGAAATTTGTTTGATGGCATCCAACATTGGTATGTTGATCTCGACATTTCTGAATGTTTCGAGGATCTCTTTGTCCTCTTTACCTTTACGACACTGGTATAACCTTCCTAGAAATGGAGGTTGAATTTTAGGCAATGAAGATTTCATTCGGACCTGTTCATCGTTCTCGGGCTTTTTTTGGGCGGAATCTTGGCCAAGATTTCTGTTAAGAATTGGTTCCAGTACCTTTCCACTTCGCAACATCACTGCATTTGCGTGTTGTCTTGGATTAGGTTCTATTTATGACGGTAACTTCCCTTAAGAGTTTAATTTCTCAATTGATATGGTCAATTCTCTTATAGATGCCTTCATTTCTTTTTGGAAATTAAGAGTTTACTGTTGGAAATCAAGGACATTAGCTGCTAATTTATTGACCATAGTTTCTAGAGAAGTACCTGAATCTCGTGGTTGTTGTGGAAACTGATTTTGGTATGGCTGATTATACCGTGGGTTGGCCCCATAACTCAAGTTAGGATGGTCCCTCCATCCTGGGTTGTATGTATTAACGTAGGGGTCATATCATTTTTGTGGTGGTCCAGGGAAGTTTCCCACAGCATCCAAATGAGCCATAGTATCATCATACCGACTAGGTCATGCATCTGTTGTATGTTAAGGTGTAGCACAGATTTCGCATAGCCGGGCTGGTTTTGCTTTTTCTGCAACAAGAGAATTCAGAATATTAGCAAGTTTATCAACTTTATCTTCTAAGGTCGAATTACTTAGCTGGTGAACCCTTCTAGGGGACTCAAGATTGGCTCAAAATTGCCGAGTATTTGTAGCCATCGTGGATATCAAGTCCCTTGCTTGTTGGGGAGACATGTTGACCAACGCTCCTCCACTAGCGGCATCTATCATATTCATCTCCATGGCTTTCAGGCCTTCATAAAAGTACTGGTGAAGATATTGTTCCGTTATACCATGTTATGGGCAACTTGTGTAACATCCTGATTTTGGGCCTAGTCGAAACAGTGGTTGTGGGACCACAAATCTGACATCAAAAAATTTATTTTATTATTATTTTGATGTCTACAGTATGATACTAAAGTTGTGTGAAATTTTCATTAAGAAATTTCCTCGTTTGAGTGCTTAATTTGATAAAAAAGGATTAAATCGCGTAAGGTGCAAAACTTGAGGTCTAATTGATAAAGGCACTAAATAGCTATAAAATTGAAAAGCATGAGCACTTGCATGGTAATTATACCAATAGAAAAGTGAGAAGACAAAGATGGACATTGTAGTAGGTGGATTTGGTGAAGTTATTAAAAGGTCAAATTGGTAAATAAGTTAATAGGTATAATAAGACAAAATAGAAAAAACTATCATCTTTATTTTTTCTTCTTCTTCAATCGTAATAGAGAAAAAAAGAAGAAGAGAAATGGCAGCCATGGAATGGGTTTCATTTGGCCAAGCTTTGGAGCTTGATAGGTGAGTGGTTTTTGCCCCATTTTTAATGATTTCTATCTTTTCGGAGTCGTGGTAACTCAATTTAGCTATCCCGTACCTTCGTTTTCAAAACTGTTAAAGTTCAGAATTTTTTCTTTGTTGATAAAGTGTGTATTTTGATAATTGATGATAGAAAATACATCCTTCTTGTTAGATAAACAACATTTGTAAAGTGATTTTTGATAGAAATGTCGATTAGGGACTAAATTGAGAAATGTGATAAATTGTGTGGTAAAAGTATGAATATGTGAAAAATGTGGGCTGTTGTAAGTATGATAAATATTCGATTAGGCATGGGTAGCAAAGAAATTGAATGAATTTCATTTTACGAGCCTAGGGGCAAATGTGTAAATATGATAAAGTTTAGGGGTAAAAATGTACTTTTACCAAAAATGTGAAATTGGGCTAATTTGAGTAGCATGATGAATAAATAAATTAAATGTGTTGTTATAGATCAAGGAAGATGAGATTCAGAATTAGATCGGGGGAAAAGTAAGATAATCGAGTAATTGACTTATTTCGTCGTTTCATACCGAGGTAGGTTCGTATGTTAATAAGCATTAAATTTGATATGTTTAAATGCTTAACCGAGATCATGTGTTATTTCGTTTGTTATTATTGGATCATGAATAATATAAAAATTACGAGATTGTATTGAAAGATCAAATTAAGAGAAATGTAGGGCGGAGTATGATCGAATTTCGACATGTGATGAATTGACGGTAAAGACCATGGTTGGACCATGGCAATATGTGTGCCAGTGTAAGACCATGTCTGGGACATGGCATCGATATTAATATGAGTGCTAGTGTAAGACCATGTCTGGGACATGGCATCGGCATTGATATGTGTGCCAGTGTAAGACCATGTCTAGGACATAGCATCGACATTGATATGTGTGCTAGTGTAAGACCCTGTCTGGGACATGGCATCGACATTGATATGTGTGCTAGTATAAGACCATGTTTGGAACATGGCATCGTCATTGATATGTGTGCTAGTGTAAGACCATGTCTGGGACATGGCATCGGCCATGATATGAGAGCCAGCGTAAGACCATGTCTGGGACATGGCATTGGTACGATACATCATGTACGAGTTTTCCCGAGTATCCTTAGTATCCCAAGAGGTTCAACGGGTAAATCCAAAGATGAGAAGGTATGATCATGTTGAAAGGGTACAGGTATCTATGCAAAATTCATGAGTATTGAATTCGATGTATATGGGGACATTTGATAAGAATGTAAATGAGTAAGTCATACCTATGAAAATGATCTTGTGATGACCTTGTGACGATAGGTCTATACTTATGATGTATAAATAGGTGGTAAATTTGATTGATGATCATGTGTGAGGCTTTTAGACCAAATTAAATCGAGACATGATAAGTTTAAGTTTCGTTGTTGATGTATAGGTTAAAGGGGCAAATGAATGGCATGTAAATATTTGATAATAACTAGCTATTGGAATGGCTAGTTAAGGATATGCTTTGGTGTTATGTATGATTAAATGGATGTTAATACAAAGCAATCATGAAAGAGTAAAATTAGCAATAAAACAATTTTGGACAGCAGCAGTTGTATAACTTTGAAAAAATCACCAAAAATTGTGGAAATTGAATTAGAGGTTGAATAAGATATGAAATTAAAGCTTATTGAGCCTAGTTTCACATAGAAGAAACAGTGTAAGCAAAAGAATTTCATATTGAGATGTTTGAATTTTTGTGGGACAGGATCAGGATGATTTCAGAATCCCCTATTTTGATTTTTGAAAATCATTAAAAATAGTATAAAATAATTACGAGTTATAATTTATATATTTGAAATTCTTAATGAATCTATTTCAAGAGAATCAAACGGGAACGTCATCTGAGTCCCGTACGAGGAGATAATTAATTCTTAGTGAATAAGGGTCGAAAGTATCAGACAACAGAACATGAACGACTTTAAAGAATAAATTGTACTTACTGGCTAAACCAAAAATTTTGGAAAATTTGTGGTAAGGAGATATGTGAGTCTAGTTTCAGGGAAAATTAGCAAAACTAAATTTGGAGTTCCATAGCTCAAGACATAAACAATTTAGTGACTATGACTCGTGTAGACAGCTTGATATGCTCAAAAGTGAATAGTGGAACTTTGTGCAATTATGATTGTATTATCTTGAGAACTTATTATGAGGATTGTTAAAAGTATGTTAATAAATTGCTTATTATTTACATACCAACTTACTAAGCTATATAGCTTACTCTATCTATTTTCCATGTTTATAATGTCCTCAGGCTAGCTCAGGTTGGAAAACGTCGAAGATACCATCACACTATCAATCTATCACTTCGGGTATTGTTGAGTTCAAGTAGTTGAGTTGGGGCATGTATAGGAGATTTAATTATGTTGTTAAGTGTCATAGCTGAATTTGCTAAATGTGGGCCTATGTTATTTGATAGATCATTTTGTATAAGGCCATGGATGATGGGCTAATATTTTTTTATTGTTATATGCATGTGATGATGTTTTTCATGAATGTGAAAATTCGCATGGTCGAGCAAATGGTGTGTTAATGCATGATTAAGCAAGTTGTATGATTGAATTTATAAAGAATGTGATAAGTGTTGCATGTGAATGAAGTGAAGTGGCCATGTTGTGTAAATGTCTTAGTTGTGGTGAATTGGTCATGTATTTATGTGTGGATGGGTGTTACTTGATGTTGTGTATGTTGGTGCAAGTAAGGGTGGCAAAAGGCTTGGTAATTAGCCTTGTTTCTGTCCACATTGGTAGACACACGGGCATGTGTCTGGGCCATGTGTGACACACGGTCTGCCCCATAGGCATGTAGTCTGACCGTGTGTCCCCTGCACCTTAATTGTGTAATTAAATTCACCACACAGCCTAGCACATGAGTGTATGCCTTGGCCGTGTGACCTTAAAGGGTTGATGACGTCAGAAATAGAATGTCAAGGTTTTGGCACACAGGCTGAAACACGGGTGTGTCACGCCCGTGCGAGGGACACGGGCCCTGGACACGGGCATGTGCCAGGCCGTGTGAAAATCCCTGTAGGTTCGAAAAGAGAAATAAATCCACATGGGCTAGGGGCCCATGTCCCAATATGCTCAGGCTGTGTGAGCTACACGGTCCTTTAGCACGGCCATGTTAAGAGGTCACACGGACGTGTCACTCTTCCACACGGGCGTGTGCCCCTGATTTCAATGATATTTTCTACAGTTTTTCTAAAGTGCTCGGTTTAGTCTCGAACCGTTTTTAAAGTGTGTTTTGGGCCTTGTAGGTCCATGTTATGGACTTTAAGGAAAAGTTTGAAAAGTTTTAAAATTGAACAAAATTTTATGACTCGGAAATGTATGTTTGCATGTGTTTAAGATAAGTAACGCCTAATACCCTGTCTCGGTGTCGGTTACGGGTAAGGGGTGTTACAACTTGCGCACAACTTTTTAAACCGCTCCCAATAGTCATAAAAGGACTCTTCTTCTTTTTACCTTATTCCTATGATCTCCCTTCTCAACTCAGCTGCACACGATGCTGGAAAAAACCTGTTGAGAAACAAACGAGAAAGATCAACCCAAGTTGTAATATATTCAGGGGGTAGATAAAATAACCATTCCCTAGTAGAATTTGCTAGGGAAAAAGGGAAAGCACACAATTTGATTTGATCCTCAGTTACCCTATGAGGTTTCATACTAAGACAAATCATATGAAACTCTTTCAGATGCTTGTGGCGATTTTCGTTTTGCAACCCACGAAAATTTGACAGTAACTGGATTAAACCTGACTTCAGTTTAAAATCCGTATCCATAGTAGGATACGCGATGCACAATGGCGGTTGTTCTGCCAGAGCTTCGGCCAGTTGCCGAATTATTTGAGCTATTGGTCGATGTGAAAGATTTGGGTTTTCGTTAACCCTAGCATTAAGCACTTCTTTTGGTGAGTTGACTTTTACTTTTTCTCTTGCAAGTGTTTGAGTAGGGTTTTCATTAACCCTCGACTCAACTTCGTCGTTGACTTCAATTTCTGGTGGTGGCTTACTTTGAGTCCCAACCACCGCTGACTACTTTTTCCTTAGTTTTGTTTCCTTGCGATTAGCTCTCGCAGTCTTTTCAATCTCTGAATCAAATGCAAGAGTACCTGGAGCAGATCTGGTCATAAGAAACAAAAAAAAAAAAAACAAGATTAGTACGTTGCCAGTCCCTGGCAACGGTGCCAAAATTTGATGCGTCATTGAAGCGCCAAATATATCCTATCCCTATACAAATAATAAAAAAAAATAGTATAAGGGAAGTAGAGTCAAATCCTCAAGGACTGGATTTACACAATGTCTTGTTTCGTGAGATCCTGGACAGAATTGTGCCCAAGAAAACCTGTGTATCAGGGGAAAAATATAAAGACAGAATAAAAAAGACAGAATTAAAAGTTGATTGAAATCGCGAAAATTAAAATAGAGAATATAAAAACAAACAAAGTTTGGGAAAGGAGAGAGTTTCTTATGTGGCAAAATTCTAGCCTCCGGTTGTCTCGATCCTCCTTGGATTCAATCCTCGGCTTTTAGGTGATCCTTCTCAAGCTGAATAAGCCAATTATAGTGGAAGAGGAGACCTACAACCACCAGCTCCACTTAGGGTTTAGACTTATAATTTAGAGGAACTTGACTCTAGCCAACCGTCACTCCTGTGGGACCGTCTTACACTAGATCATCACTTCCCAATTTCGAATCCCATACCATTTTGTCTCTTGGGCTCGACAACCACTAACGCAGTAAGCTAACGAATCGACTGTGCAACCTTCCTAAAATATACAAAGCGGTCGTTCCTTGCACAAGTTGGAAAGATCACTTTTGAAAGGACATAGACGAAAGCGTCAGCTCAGTAATGCGGAGAAGCGATGCATACTTGTTAAGTAGGCTAAGCGTGGATTCTAAGCCTCATGAACCTTTTTTGGGGATTTTTGACAACCTTTGGCTAGATGGATTTAGTGGCTCATGCTTTTGGGAAAAGAAATAGACTTAGTAAAAAAAAATTGAATTTTATTGAATAAAGAAAAGAACAAGACTAAGCTTTTTTGGGGGAGGGAGTGTTTACAGAAAAGATGATATGAAATTTGAGTCACTCCATCCCCTATTTATAGTACTAGGAAACCTAGTCTAGTCCCACTTAAATTCTAAAAGATAAATACAGATAATTAAAGATAATTAAAGATAAATAAGATAAAAGCTAAAATAAAATCTAAATAATAAAACCTAACAATTATCCTAATATAATTAAAAAATAAATAGAGTTTGTGTTTAGAAAATATCTCTTCTTTGTATTTTTGTCCTTATGTCTTCCATGCTTGCATTTTCGGCACCACCTTTTTTCCTATGTTGCATGTTGGCCCACTTTATCTCCAAATTCATGCTTTTCACCCTTAAATTTACTTTTGCCTTCAATTTAGTCCCTAAAAGAAAAAAGACCATAAATAGCCCAAATTAGTAGGATCATACTCAAAATAAATATACAATTAACACATAAAAATATGCCGTTCTAGAGTATTATCATTCAGTTAAACATTTCTCTTTATTCAGTAGAGGGACTAATTAGACCTATTGATGCGAGTCTCAAGATACAATTTTAAACCCATGAACGTGATGGGCTCACACTATCTCAAGGCCCAAAAATAATGTCAAAGGCTAAGCAAATTAAATTAGAATTCGGTCAAAGACAAGATTCGAGAAAGAATCTTTTCAAGGAAAGGAAGAATGATATATGTACGGATAGGGTGAAATTATTAAATTCCATTCATCGAAGCTGCCAATTTTCAAGCTTAGGAAATCAGTAGACTTGCGACGACTTTTTGGATGGGATCCTGACAGTTCTGGGTTGAGATGTTTTCATGGCGTTTGAAGATCTATCTCTTAGCTTCGAAACGCATTTTTGAATCACTTAATTTCTAAACGGGATTATAATGGAAATTATGAGTTTCGGGCTTTTAATTCGAGTTTAAGTTATATTGGGTTTGGGTTTTGGACTTAATTTTTATTATGTAAGAGCCCAATATTGTATTTATCAGCTCTTATTATTTTATTATTCTAAAATTTTAATAATTATTAAGTAGTTTAATGTTAGCGCAGCTGAGTTGATTATACCACCTAGATGCCACCCCCTTTAAACTGTCTTGGAAACAATGAATCAAAAGTTGATCATTGTTCACATAACCAGTCATGCGTCTACAGAACATAGCAATGTGGGCTTTAGGGCAACTAGTCCCATTGTACTTCTCAAATTCCAGCATCTTGAATTTATGAGGAAGTACCAGATCTGGGACCAAACTCAAATCCTTTGCGTCAATACCATGGTGATGGTCGGCATTTTCCAAAGCCTTGAATTTTTCTTCCAACCATCTACAATGATCTTCCAACTGTCTTGACGATTCAATTCTGATCCCCTCTCTCTGTGCTATGTCTAGGTCAGGGATAATAGGATTAGCAGGGTTATCCCCTGAGTGGGATCCTGTGCCAACTTGAAAATTCATGGGCACTCCAGTGTCAGCTTGCCTTTGCTGAGGCCTAATTGTAACAGGTGGCCTTCTTGGATATTCCTCAAGTTGTGTTTGCACGTGTGGTGGAGTGAATCCCCTAGGAAAATCCTCATTGTCTTCAGCGTTAACTATGGGACCCTTTCCCTTGTCCATTGCCCCACTCAGCATATGGGCCGTTTGAGTTATCAAGTTCCTTTGAGCCTCCAACATCTGGTCCCTCATCTCTTGTTGGAGTTTTTCCATTTGCTCTTGCATCTGGTCTTGCATGTCTCTTTGGAACTGTTCCAATCTTTGATCCATTTTCTTTGATTTGGCACGTGTACCGTAAGGGTGTTCAGCTTCTAGATTTTCCTTCTCTCTCTCTCTCTCTCTCTCTCTCTCTCTCTCTCTCTCTCTGTGTGTGTGTGTGATAACTTCAACTAATTAGGCTCTTTCTATGGACTTAAATGTATATGATATGATGTAATGCAAATGCATGAATGCAAAGAGGCATCAATTCTGATTTAACTTCAATTTAGAAAACTTTATTAGAAAATAAAATCCTTTACACAAAACGGATTACAAATGTGCTTTCGCCTTAAGGCCCAAAGTTTTGATTTTCCTAAAGAACAAAGCTAACTCTTAGCCACGATCTGACTGTAGCTCATACTTCATGCTCAATGTATCAGCCGTGCTGCCAAAGTCTGTAGGTGATCAGCTACCTCTCGAATCTGGACTATTGCTTCACCCATGAGATAATCTCTACTTCTAACTTGATCATGAGAATGGTGAAGCTCTTCCTTCCAACGCCCTTCTCTTGTTTCAAGAAGCTAAATCCGAAGTTCACAACTATGCAATGCCGATTCTAACTCTTCGATCTTACCCTTTATTTCCTCAATCTTGTTCAAACTTGACTTTAGCTCGATCGCGGAATTACGGTTTCGATGGTGGTGAAGAGATCGTCCAAGTTCATCCACTCTAGCTTTTAATTCTTCCTTTTCACTTCGACTTTCTGACAAACTCTTCTCTGGAGTTTATTTTCCGTTTGCATTTCTTGAAATTTCTTCTTCCAATAATCAGCTTTGGCCTTTTCCTCCTGGACCTCTTGTTGCCACTGTTCCAAAGTCTTACCCAATCCAACGTTATTCATCGTCAGCCGTATCTTCTTATATTCTGTCTTCAAGCTATCTCGATCTTCCTTTTCTCCTTTCTTACTTTCTCGGTTTCTGATTTCTGAACATCCACATCTAGCCTCAAGTACATCTTTTCTTCTTCCAGTTTCTCTATCCTCTTTCTGAGCTCTGAATTCCTCATTTCGAAATCTTGTTTTATCATCTCCAATTCTGAGACCACACGTAAAAATTCCTCAATCGATCGAGCGTCTTCTGAACTTGGCACAGGGATGTTATCATTGACTCTCCTACTCCATCATCCACTATACTCTGGGGTCATCATTGGACTTACATCCACTCTCTTCATGTGATGGGTCTGATTCCAAGCACTAGAGATCTCCTTAACCCTCTTTTTGTAGCTATCCCCTTTATACGAAAACTTACTTTGAGCTAATCTGTGTGTAGCCGGTACAAAATGCCTCGATCTGAATTGCCTTAATACAAGTAAAGACGCATATCCAATGGCTCCCTAAATTCAAGTAGAGGAACCCAATTAAAACTCCCACACCGATACAGAACTTCATTAGGAACCATCCAGGAGCTCTCCACTCAATATCTTCTTCTCGGAGATTTCGTAGAAGTGCTATCCAATCTTCTTCAGATATGTTGTCTCTCCTTGGGGTAGCCACTATCTCTTTTAATGGAGAGTAATTTTCTGAGAAGACCCGATAATAAACCTTGTCTACTTTCCAGAAGTGACTATGGAACCAAGCCAACAACAACTGTGCACATCCTATAAATCTGCCTTCCCTAGCTCTCCTACATACACTCAATGATCGAAATGTTTCCGCCAAGATTGCAGGAACAGGTGTGACTTATTTGTCAAGTCAATTAAAAAGATCTGAGACAGCTTCATCCACATATCCCAATGCCCTAGGGAAGATCACTAATCCATATATACTCAAAGCAAACACATCGACTTTCTTTTTCATATCAGGATGTTCTAAAATCAAATCCTTCAAAGTTTTCCATGAGATGCATTTATACTCACCTTTTTGTTTGATTCTGGCTGTGACCCACTGTTCACTTATCCCTGTAATATTCATCAGTTTTCTCACAAAGGTTGGAATGTTAGGAGCCCTTGAGTAAGCTTTATCAACTTGAATCTTAGGACATCATAATAGAGCTGTATACTCCTCTACCGTAGGTACCAAATCAACTCTTCCGAAAGTAAAGCAACTATATGCAGAGTTCCAATATTGGGGGATGGCTCAAAACAGATGTTCATCTACCTTAATGTCCAATAGGTACGACAAATCCCCATAGCTGCAATAAAACAGATGCTTGGTCTTGTTACTCCACTGATCCCATATCTCCCTCAATTCCTAAAGATTATTCTGTGTCACATCGATGCGAGTGTAGTCCCATAGCTCTGATTTGTACCCTTTGGCTAGGCTATCTCCTTTACCTAACTATGTTTGCTCTGACCACCTACGGACGGTTGCATTGTCCTCCACTTTATCAAGGAATTCATTCTCCATAACCAGCTTTCTAATTTAGAAACTGACCGTAAATTGATACCTCTTTAAAATATGAAATGACATACAACAAAATAAAACACAATCAATTAGCAACATGAAGTAAAATATAAAGCAAATAATCAATCGCTTATCTGGGTAATTGCTAAGGTTTGGTATAGCTCTTCCTAGGGTAAGCGCTTAGGTTTTCTATATGTGGTTTAGCTCTAAAGTTGAGGTACCTGAACCAGCAGATTCCTCGATCCTCAGCCATTATAGGCTCATATGGACCGAGTTCAGTTCAGGGGAATACATTTTCTTATGGCTGCACGGAGATGAAAATCTCACGAAGACATAGGTACGGATGTATCCCAAAGTGGTTCACTATCCTGCACGGAGGTGAAAACCTCACAAAGGAGTAGCTTCTCGCTCCTACTTAAGGGTATGACCACAACGGTCATGCAATGCAATGCAGAGGTATTTTGTAAAAATAGAACCACATGCAATAAAAAAAGGATCATAATTTTTAAACCAGATTTTTAAATTCAGACATAAGGACATGAAATTATCGATTTTACGGCTTGACTCTCTTATTGGTCCCCAGTGGAGTAGCCAAGCTGTCGAAACCATTTTTTAAAAAGTTTGAAAAAAAAAAGAGGATAAACTTTAAAAAACAGAAATGGAGTCGCCACCAATCCCTTTTTACTTAGGTGTGATTGGATCACCTTGTAAAACATTTTATTTCAAAACATTGATTTTGGTCTACGAAATATAAGAAAACAGGTTTGGGAGTCGGTTACGTATGAGGAAGGGTTAGCATCCTCATAGCGCCCAAAAATTGGTACCTAATCGATAAAATCATGTCTGAATGTTGAAAATTTGAAAAATTTAAAATATGATCCTTTTATTAGAAAGAAAACCAAGACTTACCTGTTTCAAAGAAATAAAATGTTATATCCAGTAAGTTAGGATATAACATCTCATGACTTCGAAGTTAGGCTCGCCTTTATTTGTAGAAAATTCTTATCTCGAAACACAAAACATCATATCCAGTAAGTTAGGATACAACGTTTTGAATTTTCGAGAATAAGTTTTGATTTGGAAATTTACGAATTTCAAAAAAAAAGGGATACTTAATATTTTAAGTTCAACGATAAAAAATCGAAACCCAGTGAGTTAGGGCACAATTTTTCTCGAAGTCCTAAATATTAGATATCACCTTATTTTTTAAAACTATTTGAAATAAATGAGTCAATTTAAAAGGTGCTTGTATAGAAAAATGGTTTGAGTAAAACATTGCATGTATACATTACAATATGTATATTTTTTTAATAGCAATTCTACATGTCTACAAATTATAATAAATAATAAAATAATATAACATGAATGAATATATAAAGAACTATGTTAAGCAAGAATAATGATTAAAAAGGACATAAATAAATAAACATATAAAATAAATTAAAACTTTCACGTAATAACAAAATCAAATGAAAAAGGGAATAATATATTTAAACATTGAAAAGATAAAAAAGAATGTGACGATTTTTTAAAATTATTTAATATATATATATATAAATGAAAAAAGGTACTTATAATAAACATATATAATTTAATAATTTAATACATATATAAATGATTACATATACTAAAAATAATTAGTGAAATATATAATATTTTTATATAAAAACATATATATAATATACTAATCATAAAATTAAATATATAATATAAACAATATAAATAAAATATATTATATAATATAAATAAATTTTATATATATATAAAAAATTAAAATTAAAATATAATATAACATACTATTATATGATATAGAAATTTTAAAAAAGTATAATGTAGTAAATAATATACAAATTATAAAATAATATATAATATAAATAATATTAAACCAAATAAAATAAATAATAATTAAAAATGTAAGGTTATAAAAAAAATACACATATGAATTTTTATACTATTAACAGAATTAATACATAAATAATAAAAATAATATAACATTTTAATATAATAAAATAATAAAATATAATATTAGAATAATTTAAAAATAAGATAAAATAAAAAAATAAATAAAGAAAAGAGGATTAAATAGCAAATAAAAATTCATATAAATGAACCAAATAAAAAATGCGCATCATACTGTAGGGGCTAAAATGGCAATTATGCTAAATTTTAAAAAAACGACGACGTTTTAATCTTAGCTTTTAAGGAGCCCGAGGAATTAATTGAAACAGAAAGGAAATTTCAGGGCTTAATTATCAAAAATAAAAAATTCAAATTGAACTTAATTTAAAAAATTAAAATAGCGGAAGGACCAAAATGGCAATTAGCCCTTTTAACAAAAACGCGCGGATCCTTCCTGGGTTTTCGGGTCAACACGCGGATCCTCAGCCCTGAATGACGTTGTTTTGTGCTTATTAGATTAAGCAAAAACGGCGCCGTTTATTCATTATTATATAAGTAAAATCTCAGTTAAAAAAAATCATTTTAAAACCTAGTATTAAAAAAAAAAAGAAAACCCTTTTTTTTAAAAAAAAAAAACTCTGCCTTCATCGGTCCTCCGACCTCGGGCCTTCATCGCACGTGCCGCACGCGCCGACGTGGTCGGCGGCCAGAGTACCAAACCCCTCTGTTTTGAAGTCAATATGCAGGTAACCTTCTCGTATTTTCTTATTTTTTAATATTTGTACAAAAAATATTGTAAATCTAAAAAAAATAAAATGAAATAACACGAAAATCACCTCGGCTAAAGAAATAGTCTCTGTATTCTATTTTCAACGTATTTTTGTCTCTGTTTGTATTTCTCTCTATTTTTTGTGTTACAGATTTTTGGGGCTTTATCTAGCCCCGAAATAAAAAATAAAAAGGAAACATATTCTGTCCTGTTTTATTTCTTTCCTTTTGCTGTTGTTTTTTCCTTGTTTGCAGGTTGGGAACGAAGATCTCGGTGGTGACTTGTTGTCCGCGCGTTGATGGCGGCCTGACCGAAGGTGGGCGCGAGGCAGGGGCTGCTTGCGGCGCGAAGGCTTGCGGGGCCTAGGGTTTCAGAAACCCTAGGCCACTGAAACTTGTTTAGGCATTGGGCCTTTTGGGCCACGAGTGTTTTGGGTCTGGGTAATTCGGGTCAGGGTCTGTTTTGGGGTATTGGGTCACGGGTTTAAGTGTTGGGCTCGAGTGTAATGAGTAGTAGGTATTTGGTTTGTAATTGGGTTTTAGGTGTTAGTTTAGGCCAAGGGTCTGGTCTAGTTTTGTAAAAATGGACTGTTTAAAAAAAATTGGTTTTATTATTTATTTTTTAACAGGCCCGGTCAAAATTGAGTTCCTACACATATCCAAGCACTAAATCTAACAATTTAACACTAAAAACTTTAAAAATCATCAATGACAAACTTTTAAAACTTTAACAGTTTTTCTATTTAATACTCGGGTTAGCTAGATTAAGTTACAACGATATCAAAAATATAAAATTTACGAAAAAGAAATCTCGAATTCACTACATGCAAGTTTCGATTGCTTGGAAGAATTTGAAGCTCTCAATTCCTCCATCCATGGTGTTTGAAAGGTGAAGGAGATGAGAATGAAAAATTCTCTCCCTTCCCACATTTGTTTTTACTTTAATGTTTATTATTTTCTTAACTTTTAATGATAATCTCAAAAAAAAAAAAAAAAAAAAAAAAGCCAAAGTTATGTCTTTGTCATCCACTATAATCTATTGTGGCTAAATTGCCACTTAAGTCCTTGAAATAATGTTATTTAAGTTTTTTTAATTAATAGCGATTGATTTTTATGTTTTCTTACAATTAGTCATTACACCTTAATTAGTCACTAATTCAACAAAATTAACTAACCAAAATTAATTCTCCAATATAACAACTCATAAATATTTAATAAAAATATTGGGTTCGGTTTATGAAAATAAGGTCCCGATACCTCATTTTCCAAAACCACTAGCTTTAGGGTCGAATAACTTAAACTTTAACCAACTTTCAAAATAACAAATTTAATAGATCAAAATTCAATATAACATTGTAATTGACTCGTAAATATTAAATAATAATATTTACTGACTCGATCATCAAAAAATAATGCCTCAAAACCACCGTTTCCACTGCCACTGAAAAATGGGATGTTATAGGGTCATTGCACTAAAGTACTATGACTTAACTCTTTATTATATACCATAATGAAAACTATTGATTTCAAGCTTTAATCCAATGACCTCATCATATATGGGTTGCCCTTATAGGATATATATGATCCCTTTAGGTGCTTACAACCGAGGGGGCTCGATAGGCTTTTTCTATTTCACTCCTCGTGAAGGTGTGTAATCCATTGTCACCAACAAGTGTATTAATCTTCGTCTTAATCACTGTAAATATATACGAGTCAAATACAAGCTTAACGATGATTTTGATTTATCAACTAATTGGTCACTGCCAGACAAAAATATATGCATGAGAAGGTAAGATATAATATCGGAAGAAGGCAGGAGACAATATTATAGGCTTCGCTAGGGTGGTGTGCTTGATTTGGAGGAAATATTGACTGTTATAAATGTTTTTCAATATTTCATGTTAAACTTGAGTCCTAATGAATGGAGGCAAGTTGATGCGGATGCAAGGGTAGACACCATTAATCTTTTTCCTGCACAGTTCGCACAGCCTAATGAGGCAACTGATGAATTGGCTCGTATACTACAGGGGAATAGGGATGAGCCTAAGAATTATTTTTATTCATTTTATAAACAAAATCCTCGTTCATGGTCTTCGTAACCTTCAACAAATATCGAGTGTGATGTGAATCCCCTTATGCTAACTTCTGGTGCTAATATAAGAATTTTTGGTGATGCAGGCACAAATCAAGGTTTTGAAGATAGTTCTGAGGATTCCACCAGCTTATCAAGAGAAATTGACGAATACATAGACGTACGCTCATATATGCAAAGTGTGTGAGGTGGTCCTTCTGGTATCATTGTTGGAGATGACAATGCGAGCAGTAAAAAGAAATAGAAGATTGCTGCTGGAGTTGTTAACATTGTTCTAAGTAGTGAAGACAAAGGTAGTCAATGAGCAAAGCTCCGTCAAAAGAGAAGAGGGGATCACACTGAAATTTCTGATGGCGTTGCTCCTATCTTTATAGCTCCTAATGTAAGTTCGTCTCCTGCTTCTTTTCCTATTAACTGCCCATCACCACCAAAAACAACTATTGACAGTACTTTTGGAATTACAATTGATCATGGCCCCCTGGTGGTTTTGTGAAATTCAATATTCTTGGTGGTGGTATAGGGACCTTGTTCCCTTGGCGTGAGCAGCTTCGTGTAAATAAGTTTCCCTTCAGATCTAGTGAAGTAGCGAAGCAATGGAATTCCCTCTTGCCTGAGGAAACAAAAGGGCTTTTTTGTCTAGGTGAATCATTTGTGAAAACAAGGAAACCTTCACTGCAAGAGTTGGCAGTCTCTTTGCAAGTGATGTTAAATGAAGCTTGCGTTGTTAGCTTGGACCTTGTTGAAGGTACTAACAAGGTAGAAATCATGAGGAGGGAAAATGAGAATATGTATCAGTCTGCTAGGAGAGCACTGGCTCGGGCACACGAACACTATGCTACTTTGGCTGAAAAGAATAGGAGATTGTCAGAAGAAAACCAAAGGTTGGGAGATCAACTTGTTATTGTTGAAAAAGACGTGGAGAAATTACATGGAGTGATCGCTGGTGAGCGAGTGGATAAACTAGCATTAGAAGCTAGCTTAAGGAAGATGGATGAAGAACATAAAACTATGGTGGCTAACTTAACGAAGAGCCATGAGGAAACCATGGAGAAATACTAGAACGAAACTATGCAGAGCCTACAGGAATACCCGCCAGATTTGAAGGCTAATTTTTTGTTACATATGCTCAAATAGATGGTGGTCTTTTTGACGTTCGAAGAGTAAATTTTGATGCTCTTAGCGAGCTAACTGGTAGTCATCTAGATTTCGATGTCTATTTTCCCTCTAGAACAGCCTGGGAGGAATTTGCAGCAAAATGGAAAAACTCACCAATTTTTTTTTCCTTGCTGGCGATCCTGCCGAGACAAGCTCTATTCCTGAAGATGCCTTTGTGCCAGTGTTACTCCCATGAACGAAGGCCAAGGCAGTGAATGCGAGGGGTATCATGGGGAAGAAAATGAAATGTTAACTGACCCATTGGGAACAAATAACAATTCATGATTTGATTATCCTTGTTGTATTTTGTTATTATCTTTGAATTAAAAATAGAAATCTTAGTTTGATCCTCATGAATGCTGCTGAATTTTTACATGTTATAATGTTGTCCAAATGTGGTTGTTTTGCATATTATAATGCTATCAAAATGTGTTTGTTTTGCATGTTTTAATGGTGTCCAAATGCGGTTGTTTTTACATGTTTTAATGTTGTCCAAATGTGGTTGTTTTGCATATTAAAATGTTGTCCAAATGCGCCTGTTTTGCATGTTATAATGATGTCCAAATGTGGCTTTTATGCATGTTACAATGATGACCAAATATGTTTACAAATTTTGCTTCTTGATGTTTGAATGAGATTGAATTTAATTGAGTTAATGCATGTTCGAATATAGTTATTATGTTATGTTTCAAGTGTGTTCAAATGGTTGTTTATAATTGTCTTAAAAGTGATCGAATAAGGCTGCTCAATTGTGCTATAAATGTGTTTTCAAGGGTATTAAATTGTGGCTATCTTAAAGAGGCCATAATGTTGTCCAATTTGATGTTATATGTGGTGTTAATGTTGTCTTATTTTTTAACATAATAATGTTGTTCAATGTGTATAAACAAGGCAGTCCATTTTGTGCATATGGGGTGGTCCAAATAAATGTATTAATGTGTTGTTCAAAATTGCATGTTTAATTTATTATCTAAGAATAAATATTAAGTTGTTGCTCGGAAGTGCGCAGCTAGAAAAATACTAAATTTATACATTAAATTATTAATCGAAAAATATGCTTGCCTGCTATTTGGTTTGCTATCTTAACAGTTAGAATGTGTATTTTTATGTCATTCGAATTTGGTTTATCGTTACGGGTTGAGAAGCTTGTAGTGCTTGATAGAATAGCTTGGGTTATTAGATTTGAATGGTGTATCTGGGTGCCAATTGAAGCATGATTTATGTGAATGTAAGCGATTATTCAAAGTTTAATTGAATTTTGGAGTTTACAGATCAGGAATTTGAAGATGAATATGTGACAATCAGCCGGTATGACTACAAATGCGATATGAAAGGATTATGTTCTTATAATATAATTTAACATATTAAAATGGTTACAAACCTTTGGTTTTTATTTTATTTAAGTCCTTACATAATTTATTGAATCTAATCTGCGCACAGAAAACAAACCGAACATTGAGTAATCAACTCAGTGTCATTTTTGATTCGACATGTACCTATAGGATTTTATGCAATATTAAGCTTAGTTGGATCGAGATGTTATATAAATAGGCATATATGATAGTTGACAATAGTTTGTATGTTTGTTGTTGATACTACTATACGAGTATTCAGATGAGGTTATAATGCTTTGGATGTGAATCGGTTTATATATATTTGGTATAGAGGATGCATAAAATGCAATGAATAATTAGGTTAGTAGTTGAGATATTGGCATATTAACCATGATATGGCCATGGGTCTAAATGTATGATTTGAATTTATTATGGAATGGATGAGGTCAGTTGTTTCAGCAACAAATGTGATATTTCATTGCTCAAACCTGACGATTGGGTCAAGTAATGGTGTGTTACATGCATAGCTGTATTGCTAACATTAATATACTAAGTAACAAAAGTTACCAAGATGATTAACTCTAAGGAAGTCATTCATAATGAATTTGTTATACTTGGGTTATAACTTGAGGTCAATGAATCCTCATCCATATTTAAGAGTTGCGTTCTTACAGCAACAAATTCAAATAAACTTAGGATGCAATTTTAAATAAGCAAATCTTTATAATATCATATGTGAACGTAGGTCAGTGAGCTGTTTTAGGAGTTGCGGTCTTAAATTAGCTAACTCAAGGAAATTTGGGTTGCGGTCTTAAATCAGCTAACCTTTATAATATTAGTTGTGAATGTAGGTCGTTGAGCTATTTTAACACCCCTAACCCGTATCCGTCCCAAGATTAGGGTTACAGAGCATTACTGTACTAACGGAGAACTTAAACATACATTTCATACATTATCGTAAACATATCATAAATAACCATTCACATATATATCATCCCTAAATTGAGCCCTTGAGGCCATAGAGATAACTTAGAAATAATTTGGGACCAATTGGAAATCATTTGGAAAGTTTATGAAAAAGTTACAAAAATTTGGCTACAGGGGTCACACGGCTGAGACACATGCCCGTGTATCAGGCCGTGTAACATTTGAAATAAGGAGACATGGTCGTGTCCTAGCCCGTTTCCTCACCTGTGTAACTCTCTGAGTAGGGTCACACGGCCAAGTCACACACCCGTGTGCCAAGTCGTCTAACTCTCGAAATAGCCCCTACAAGCCCGTATGCCAGGTCATGTGTTAGATTGTGTAACTGTCTGACTTGTATGCAATATAACCTACAGGGGACACACGACTGTGTCACCAGGCCATGTGCCACACACGGTTGAGTCACATGCTCGTGTCTTAAGCCGTGTGGACATGAATTTTTCCAATTTCAAGCCATTTTCAACACCAAACCATGCTACCACCTAAAGGCCTTTGGTTCACATAATCAAGGCATCAAAACATGACCAAAACCTACATGAATTGACCAATTCAATGGTCCAAGATCATTCAACCAATATGCCATACAAGGCACCTCAAATGCAAACATCAAAACTTACCTAAACATGCATATTTGGTCACCTTTCTATCATCAAATATAGTTCACCTTTTACCAAAACATGCCACAAACATAACCATTAACACATCACCTCAAACATACCATTTGAACCATTCAAATCATGCATCTCAAGTTAACCATAATGACACCATCCAACAAGGTATCAAATGGCACCAATCAAGACAACTTGCACAAGTTATACATACCAAATCATCCATTAAACATTCAACTAAACATCATTATAAGTCCACCTATACATAAACATTAAGGCACAAACATGCTCAATTACAATTTCCAAACTATCACCAACATGCGAAGAGAATCTTATTAACAAACACTATAAAGTTACCAAAACATCATAATTTGGTAAGGCATCAAAGTGAATCAAATCAACATAACCTTCCAAAGCTTAAACATGCCAAGACATAATTAACACATACATCTTGATGCCATTACAAAACACCTTATACATGCCATTATAAACCTTAGTCAAATTACTCAGAATCTAACCAAATTATCCATTGGATAGTGTGATCGATCTCTGACAAACTTCTAACTAATCGAGATTCCGATAATCTGTAAAGTAAAGGAAAATAACGGCGTAAGTAATGAATGCTTAGTAAGCTCGTAAAAACTTTAAGCATAATATACCATTTCAATAATGAACTTTACAAAATTGTATAAACCTTTACCAATGCCATAAGATTAATAAAGCCTATGCAACACCATCAAACTCACAAGTTAGCATACTTGTTCATGATACATATGAAATCAACCATCTATATATAAACATAACATTTTAATTCATCATCGTTACCATACGATCATGTTTTATTCCATTTTCTTACTTACCGTTTCTAATACCATGAGTTTAATATAAGACTATTCAAGTATCATCAAGCTTGCATGTTATTAGATTCATTGACAATTATATAAACTCATTTATAACATAAATAGATTTCATAAGATACATTACATAAGCATCAATGTTTTCATATAGATATGAACCTTTCCATTTAGTCACTTACCGTTCCATTCCTTTTCTTACATGTTTCATTCCTTTTCTTACCCATTTCAATTGCATAGTACAAAGCATAAGCATGAAAACCAACCATAAACACAAGCTTGACATAAGCCTAAATAATATCATCAATCTACAAGTTAGCGCATTTATACATGGTTCAAATGAGTTCATCCATAACAAGTAACTTACATCTTTGTTCATACCATTTAAATCACCATTTCCTTTTTATAAGTACATGATATATTTCATTTGAACACTACCATTTCCTTTCCTTTTCATGCCCGTTGAACAATTTAGAATATCATCGGATACTTGGGAAAGTTCACACGAAGTGTGTATAAACATATAGCCGTACACACGAGCTGTGGAGTATCTGCAACAAATGCAGGACCTCAGCCATCGGTAGGACATTCAAGACCAACTCTCGAAACATGAAATCCCTAATGACATGTCATTTGAATCCTACGAATTCCTATGGTTCAACCGGGAGTCGACATTCGTCAATTCATCATTGCCTCATTACATTGGTATATTAATTTGTTTACATTAAAAGAACACAAATTTAAACAACATTATACCAAATATAGTTCATACGAACTTACCTGGCTAAATTACAGTAATGACTGAATAGAGGGGCTATTTGGTAATTTTCTCTTCTCGATTTCCCATTCGTTCTTGATCTAAATTAATAATTTCATTCAATTCATTAATTCAGGCAGCAAAACCAATTCATTTTATGCAATTAAGCCATTTTTGATATTTTTACAAAATTACTCCCAACATTTTAATTTTATTCAATTTAATCCTTTAGCATAAAACATGCAAATTACAATTTTTACTCAATTTCAAGCTTAGCTGAATTTATTGAAACCTTACTACAACCCATATTTTTTGTTATTACATATTAAATCCTTGTACTTTTACTATTTTCACATATTAGTCCTTAAACATTAAAATTACCAAAAATCACTTTACAAAAAAGTCTTATCTAGCAACCAAGCTTAAGATTCTACCATAAACTTTCAAGAACATCTCAATTTCATCCCTGGTACAATTCTAAACATTTAACAACTTTACACATTGACCCCAGTCTAGCTAGATTGAGCTACAACGACTTTAAAAACATAGAAATCATTAAAAATGGTATCAAAATCATTTACATGCAAGCAAAACAACTTGACCGAATTCTCCAAACCCTAAAAATGGTGTTTTTGTTCTTTAATTTCAGTGGTGATTCTCAACTAAGAAGATGATACCATCTTTTACCTTATTTTACTTTACTTAATAATTAAATTACTTATTTAACCTTGCCTATTAACATTAAAATCACTTAATTTTATGTCCATAAATGTCCACTAGCTTTATGAATGGTATAATTACCAATTAAGTCCATTTAATTAAAATTTTCATAGCCATTTGACCCTTTTAACAGGTAGAACATTTAGTCATTTTCATCAAATTAACCCATTAAACATCAAAATTTCTCAATGAAACTTTAATACGACCTTAATAATATTCATAAATATTTAAATAAAATTAACGACTCGATTTTATAAAAATGAGGTCCCGATACCTCATTTTTTAAAACCACTTGACATTAGGGTCTTACCTCTTAAACCTAATTATTCATTCATATAACATAAATTGCCAATTCAACATTCATTTTAATACCATATTTGACTCATAAATATTAAATAATAATATTTACGAACTTTTTCGTCAGATTTGTGACCCCGAAACCACTATG
Organism: Gossypium bickii; assembly: GCA_025503065.1. NCBI lineage: Eukaryota > Viridiplantae > Streptophyta > Magnoliopsida > Malvales > Malvaceae > Gossypium > Gossypium bickii. Next base: position 44,238,939 of record CP106720.1, read on the forward strand.
TCTGACACTATTGAAAAATGGGTTGTTACAGCTATTTTAAGAGTTGCGATTTTAAATCAGCTAACTCAAGGAAATTTAGGTTGCAATCTTAAATCTTAAATCAGTTAATCTTAAATCAGCTAACTCCATGATAGCTACTCCGATGACGAGGCTATTGCAAAAAGATGTGAAGTTTGATTGGACAGAAAAGTGCCAGCAGAGTTTTGAGAAACTAAAGGCGTTGTTGATTGAGGCCCCTGTTTTGGTGCAACACGAACTGGGAAGAAAATTTGTGGTTTTTAGTGATGCATCCTTGAATGGACTGGGTTGTGTACTTATGCAAGAGGGTAAGGTGATAGCATATGCTTCTAGACAATTAAAGCCGCACGAGAAGAATTACCCGATTCATGATCTGGAGTTAGATGCCATTGTGTTTGCATTAAAGATATGGAGACACCATTTGTATGGTGAAAAGTGTCAGATATTCACCGACCATAAATGCCTAAAATACTTGATGACTCAAAAGGAATTGAATTTGAGGCACCGAAGATAGTTAGAGCTGATCAAGGATTATGAGTTAGTGATTGACTACCATCCGGGAAAGGCGAACGTGGTCGCTGATGCTTTGAGCAAAAATCCTTGTTTGCGCTCAGAGCCATGAATACACGAATGGCTTTGTTAAATAACGGTTCTATTCTAGTCGAGTTGAGGGCTAGACCATTATTTCTCCAAGAGATATGTGAATCTCAGAAAGGTGATAGCGACTTACAAGCCAAAAGAGTTTTATGTGAGTCTAATGTTGAGTCAGACTTTTGGGTAAGTTCTGACGGATGTTTGGTGTTTCGAGATAGGGTCTGTGTACCTAGAAATGATGAACTTACTCGAAAGATTTTGCATGAAGCACATAACAGATGTTTAACTGTGCACCCTGGTAGCACAAAGATGTACAATGACTTGAGGAAGTAGTATTGGTGGCCGAGTATGAAGAAAGACATTTCGGAGTTTGTATCGAGATACCTTATTTTTCAACAAGTGAAGGCTGAACACCAAGTACCTTCAGGTCTACTTCAGCCTTTTATGGTTCCCGAGTGGAAATGGGACCGTATCACTATGGAATTCGTGACGGGCTTACCGTTGTCATCGAGGAGGAAAGATGGTGTGTGGGTTGTAGTCGATAGACTTACGAAGTCAGCCCATTTCATACCTGCACAAGTCGATTATTCTCTTGATAAGTTGGTGGATTTGTATGTGTCAGAGATAGTAAGACTTCATGGTGTACCATTGTCGATCATTTCGGATAGAGATCCGAGATTCACGTCATGATTTTGGAAGAAGTTGCAAGAGGCTTTAGGCACAAAATTGAGTTTTAGTATAGCTTTCCATCCGTAAACCGACGGGCAGTCGGAGAGAATAATATAGATACTTGAAGACATGCTTCGATGTTGTATTTTGGAATTCCAAGGTAATTGGGAAAAATACTTACTGTAGTGGAATTTGCCTACAACAACAGTTTTCAGTCAAGTTTGAAGATGGCGCCTTATGAGGCATTGTACAGGCGTAAGTGTCAAACACCCAGAGAGAATCAGATTCACAGGGTTGATTTGGTCAGGGAAACTGAAGAGGAAGTAAAGGTGATACGTGAATGTCTGAAAGCGTCCTCAGATAGACAAAAGTCTTATTTGAATTTAAAACGGAAAGAGATTGAGTTCCAAGTCGGTGATAAAGTGTTTCTGAAAGTATCACCATAGAATAAAGTTCTTAGAGTTGGCCGGAAAGGAAAGTTGAGTCCGCGCTTTATCGGACCTTATAAAGTTACCGAGAGAATAGGACTGGTAGTTTATCATTTGGCCTTGCCACTTGAGCTGGAAAAGATTCATGATGTTTTCCAGGTATCCATGTTGCGACGATACCGTTTGGACCCTTCACATGTGATAATACCAATAGAGGTAAAAGTCCAACCGGACTTGACTTATGGTGAAGAGCCGGTTAAAATTTTGGCACGAGAGGTCAAACAGTTGAGAAATAAAAGTACAGCCCTTGTGAAAGTTCTATGGAACAGACATGGAATAGAAAAAGCTACATGGGAGACCGAGGAGGCTATGAGAAACCAGTACCCCAACCTTTTCACCGATAAGATATTCGAGGGCAAAAATCCTTAAGGAGGGAGAATTGTAACAGCCCGATTTAGGGGCTAGTCAAAATAGTGGTTCAGAACCACTAATTCGAGGTTAGAGAAAATTATTTTCATGATATTTTATGAGTTAGAGCATGATTATATAAGTGCATGAAATTTTTGGTGCTATAATTTTAGCGATTTCATGCTTAATCGCGAAAAAGGACTAAATCGCATAAAGTGCAAAAGTTTAAAATTTCCAGATAAGGGTGCCAAATAGCTATGGAATATTAATTGTAGGTCTTTATAGGGCAATTACCCTCTTAAAAAAAAGTTGGCCGGCCATATGGGACAAGAGAGTCAAAAATTTGGTCAAGTTGGTGGATTAGGTGGACTAAATTGGGATTTTATATTAAAATAAAGAAAGAAAAGATATCATATTTTCTTCTTCATTCCTCCACCGAAGAACACAAGCAAAATAAGGGTTTTAAAGCTCAAAAATTTCAGCAAACTCTTCTCCTTACAAGTAAGTGTTCTAGTGATCATTTCTTGATAAAAATTGTACTTTTGGAACCCCTAAAGCTTAAGCTTTCTAAAGAGGGGACTATTTTGTAAAATGGTGAAGAGTTTAAAGTTTTTCCATGAGAGTTTTAAGTTGTTTGCTGCATTTCTGTGGAAGAAAATGGGTATTAGTTGTTAAATGAACAACTTTTGAGAAAGGTGTTACCATGAAAACACCTAAAATGACCTTTTTGTAAATGTTGTAAAATATGTAGTAAATGTGTAAAATGTTGAGTTTTGATGGTATTCATAAGAGGAATAAATGTTCTCCTAGGCTCGTTAAAGAGTGAAATTTGATTAGAAATGATTTTCGAGCCTAGGGGTAAAATGGTCTTTTGTAAAAGTCTAAGGGGGAAATAGTAATTTTGCCAAAGCATCATTATTGAAATGCATTTACTAATGTGATAATTAAATGAGCTAATTTGCTATTATTAATCAGGAAGAACCAAGAATTTACCTCGACCGGGGAAAAAACAAAGTATCGGACTAGATCGACGATATAGCTTGTTTTGAAATCGAGGTAAGTTTGAATGCGATAAATTCAACATTTATGCTAGCATATTTGAGAAGGTTTGATATTATAATGATGCATGATATTCTATGAAATTAAGTATTGGCATTTAATAAGAAAGATGATAATAGTTGAGATGTTGAAGTCCCAATGGGATTATAATAAATGTGAAATTACTATCACCAAGAAATGAGATGGATATTGATAATGTCCCATGTAAGACCATGTCCGGGACATGGCTCGGCACTAAATTGAGATCCCGTATAAGACCATATCTGGGATATGGCTTCGGTACCGAATATGAGAATCGTATAAGACCATATCTGGGATATGGCATCGGAATTCAGAGGTGACCTCATGTAAGACCACATCTGGGATGTGGCATTGGCTTCGTGTTTATGTTAATGACGATGAATATGGATCTTTGAGTATCCCTAGTGATTTAGTTGGATAAATAGATAAGCTTGGGAATAAAAATGAGATTAGTGTTAAAGACATGTGATTGAGTAAATACAGGTGCCCGTGAGTAATTCACAAGGAATGTTTATGATATTTGGCATGGTATGTGCTAGATAAGAACAAGTATGAGTAAGTTTGGCAAAGTGCTTATGACTTGTGTGGTTATCTAATACCATGGATTGATGTTATTATAAGCTTATTGTTGCTATTTATTTTCATGCAAACTTACTAAGCTTTATGTTTACCCCTCTCATTTCCCTTTTCCTTGTAGTATTTCCAAAATAACTCAAGGATCGTGGAAAGTCAGAGTTCGAAAATCACACTATCGACATCTATTTGGTATAACAAGTTTAGATTTATTTTGAGTATGGCATGTATAGGATTTGGGTATTTTGTTATGTCATATTAGTTAGCCAAAGTGTTGGCTATTTATGTGATTAAATTCATTTTGTAAGTAGTCATTGGAATTGGGCCAATACTTGACAAGTTATTATATATTCAATGATGATGAAATTATGAAGTTATGCTTGTGTGAATGTTTTGATTTGAGTTCTTAGAAGTGCCTTAGGGTTATGAGTTATGTTTAATTGAGTTGTTATAAGTATGATTGCTATGTAGGGTGGCATTTAGCTTGGAATATAGCCCTTTAAAAGGCCACACGGGTAGACACACGGTAGTGTGTCTAGGCCGTGTGTGACACACGGTCAGCCCCATAGGCGTGTTGATCAGCTGTGTGTCCCCTTGTATGCTAGATTTACAAGTTAGTATGCTCAGTAGTAAAAACACTAGAAGGGACACGACCGTGTGTCTTAGCCGTGTGGGAGGCCTAGCCATGGACGTGGGCATGTGCCCAGGCCGTGTGAAGTCTGCACTTAAAATTTAGAATTCAATTCGACATAGGGCCTAAGGACACGGGCGTGTGCCTTGGCCATGTGACCTTAGTGAAGTGATGACGTCATAAATAGAATGCCATGGTTTTGGCACATGGGCGCGTGTTAGGCCGTGTGAAAACCCATGTAGGTTCAAATTAGAAAATAAATTCAACATGGGCTAAGAATATGGGTGTGTGTGACCACACGGCCTGCCTACACCGGCGTGTTCCATTTTACACAAGCGTGTGGCCCCTGTTTAGGCGAAATTTTTTTAAGAGCGTAAAAGTTTCTGGTTTAATTCTGAGACCTTCCGAATGTATGTTTAAGGCCTCATAGGCCCATGATAAGGATGTTATGCATTTGAATGAGAAGTTTAAGTTGGGGATGGATTTTTAGAGCCTAAAGTTGTATGTACAAGTAAGTTAGGTCCAATAATGCCTCGAACCCTAACGCTCAACCCCCTTCACCCCCACCTCTTCTTTGGCCCGCTCCTATAGCTCCTCAAGTGGTTGAGGTAGTAAGAAGAGAAAGGCCTCCGGTCGATAAGATCCGAAAACAAAGAGCAGAGGAATTTTGGGCTAGTAAAGACGATGACCCAGAGAGGGCAGAATTCTGGCTGGAGAATACCATCAGAGTATTCGATGAGTTGTCATGCACGACTGAAGAGTGCATGAAGTGTGGAGTATCTCTCTTGAGAGATTCGATCTATCAATGGTGGAACACCCTTGTGTCGGTTGTACCAGGGGAGAGAGTAAATTGGGAGTTCTTCCAAGAGGAATTCCAGAAGAAGTATATTAGTCAGAGATTCATCGATCAGAAAAGAAAAGAGTTCTTAGAGCTAAAGCAGGGCCGAATAACGGTGACCAAATATGAACGTGAATTTGTAAGGCTCAGTAAGTATGACTGAGAGTGTGTGTCTACCGAGGCTATTATGTGCAAAAGGTTCGAGGATGGGTTAAATGAAGATATTTGTTTATATGTTGGAGTCCTCAAACTAAAAGAATTTGTGGTGTTAGTAGATAGAGCCTGTAAGGCTGAAGAGTTGGTCAAAGAGAAAAAGAAAGCTGAGATTAAGTCCCGTGACTCAAAGAAGAGACAAATGGGCTAGTCATTCCAATCTTTATCCAAGAATTCAAGAGATTTCACTGCCCGGTCAGCCACCTCAGCTGGATTTTCAAGTAGAAGTAGAGGTAAATAGTTCTCGGGGTCTAAGGCTCAGACCACATCAGTTGCTAGTGTTGGCAATGTTTAATTGAGTAGACCGGAATGCTCGCAGTGTGGCAGACGTCTTTCCGATAAGTGCAGAGCAAGCGAGAAGGCTTGTTTCAAGTGTGGGTCTCTAGACCACTTTATCAGAGATTGCCCTGAGGCGGGTGAGAAAGAGAAACCTTAGAATGCAAGATCGGGAAGTACTGCTAGAGAAAGACCACAGAGAAACCCAGGAAATGAGATGAGTGGCAAGGATTCATCTAGAGAGCAAACTGCGAGAGCTAAGGGTAGAGCACCAGCGAGAACATATACCATTCGTGCTCGCGAAGAGGCGTCCTCCTCTGACATGATCACGGGTATATATTCTCTTTATGATACTCGTGTTATAGCTTTAATTGATCCGGGATCTACCCACTCGTATATTTGCATGAAATTAGTCTCTAGCCTGAGCATGCCTATAGAGTTTACTGAATTTGTAATAAGAGTGTCAAATCCCCTAGGCAAATGTGTATTGGTTGATAGAGTATGTAAAGACTGCCCTTTGTTGATTAGGGTCATTGTTTTCTTTCTATCCTCATGTTATTACCGTTTGACGAGTTCGATGTCATTGTTGGGATGGATTGGTTAGTTACTCATAATGTGATGTGAATTGTGGAAAGAAGTTTATTGAGTTAAAATGTGAAAGTGGGGATCTTATTCGTGTTGAATCAGATAAGCAAGACAGATCACCAGTAGTGATATCTTCCTTGTTGACTCAGAAGTATTTAAGAAATGGGTACGAAGCTTACCTTGCCTTTGTGATGAATGCTAAAGAGACTAAGTTGAAAATTGAGTCGGTACCCATAGTACGCGAGTATTCAGATGTTTTCTCGGAGGAATTGCTAGGGTTACCCCCGGTTAGGGTGGTTGAATTTGGGATTGAGTTAGCTCCGGGTACTGCCCCCATTTTTATTGCTTCGTATAGAATGGCTCCAACCGAGCTAAAAGAATTGAAAGCACAGTTGAAAGAACTAAAGGACAAGGGCTTCATAAGACCGGGTTTTTCTCTGTGGGGTGCTCCCGTATTATTTGTGAAGAAGAAAGATGGTTCTATACGGTTATGCATAGATTATCGGCAACTTAATAAGGTAACTATGAAGAACAAGTACTTGTTGCCAAGAATCGATGATTTGTTTGATCAATTGAAGGGAGCCACGGTGTTTTCCAAAATAGACTTGAGGTCTGGGTACTATCAGTTGAGAGTCAAGGACTCGAATATGCCAAAAATCACATTTCGGACGAAGTATGGCCACTATGAATTTTGGTCACTCCTTTTGGCTTAACAAATGCCCCAACCGTTTTCATGGATTTGATGAATCTCATTTTTTGGCCATATTTGGATAAATTTGTCGCAGTCTTCATTGATGATATACTGATATACTCTCAAGATGAGAACGAACATGCCGAGCATTTGAGAAAAGTTCTGCAAATTTTGAGAGATAAACAATTGTATGCCAAGTTTAGTAAAAGTGAATTTTGGCTTAAGGAAGTTGGATTTTTGGGGCACATTGTCTCCGGAGATGGAATTAAAGTCGACCCAAGTAAGATTTCAGCGATCGTATAGAATTAAAGTCGACCCAAGTAAGATTTCAGCGATCGTGCAATTGAAACCGCCAAGGAGCGTAACTAAAGTAAGGAGTTTTCTGGGACTAGCTGGCTATTATAGGCGTTTTGTCAAGGGGTTTTCCATGATAGCTACTCCGTTGACAAGGCTATTGCAAAAATATGTGAAGTTTGATTGGATAGAAAAGTGCCAACAGAGTTTTGAGAAACTAAAGGCGTTGTTGGCTAAGGCCCCTATTTTGGTGCAACTCGAATCGGGAAGAGAATTTGTGGTTTTTAGTGTTGCATCCCTGAATTGACTGGGTTGTGTTCTTATGCAAGAGGGCAAGGTGATAGCATATGCTTCTAGACAATTAAAGCCGCACGAGAAGAATTACCCGATTCATGATTTGGAGTTAGCTGCCATTGTGTTTGCATTAAATATATGGAGACACAATTTATATGGTGAAAAGTGTCGGATATTCACCGACCATAAAAGCTTAAAATACTTGATGACTCAAAAGGAATTGAATTTGAGGCAACGAAGATGGTTAAAGCTGATCAAGGATTATGAGTTAATGATTGACTACCATCCGGGAAAAGCAAACGTGGTCGTCGATGCTTTGAGCAGAAAATTCTTGTTTGCACTGTGAACCATGAATACACGGATGGCTTTGTTAAATAATGGTTCTATTCTAGCTGAGTTGAGGGCTAGACCATTATTTCTCCAAGAGATTTATGAAGCTCAGAAAGGTGACAACGACTTACAAGCCAAAAGAGTTCTATGTGAGTCTAATGTTGAGTCAGACTTTCAAGAAAGTTCTAACGGATGTTTGGTGTTTTGAGATAGGGTCTGTGTACCGGAAATGATGAACTTATTCAAAAGATTTTGCATGAAGCACATAGCAGATGTTTAATTGTGCACCCAGGCAACACAAAGATGTACAATGACTTGAGGAAGTGGTATTGGTGGCTGAGTATGAAGAAAGACATTTTGGAGTTTGTATCGAGATGCCTAATTTTTCAACAAGTGAAGGCTGAACACCAAGTGCCTTCGGGTCTACTTCAGCCTATTATGGTTCCCGAGTGGAAATGGGACCGTATCACTATGGACTTCATGATGGGTTTACCATTGTCACCGAGGAGGAAAGATGTTGTGTGGGTTGTAGTCGATAGACTTTCGAAGTCAGCCCATTTCATACCTATACGAGTCGATTATTCTCTTGATAAATTGGTGGATTTGTATGTGTCAGAGATAGTAAGACTTCATGGTGTACCATTGTCAATCATTTAGGATAGAGATCCGAGATTCACGTCACGATTTTGAAAGAAATTACAAGAGGCTTTAGGCACAAAATTGAGTTTTAATACAACTTCCATCTGCAAACCGACGAGCAGTCGGAGAGAATAATACAGATACTTGAAGACATGCTTCGATGTTGTATTTTGGAATTCCAAGTTAATTGGGAAAAATACTTACCATTAGTGGAATTCGCCTACAACAATAGTTTTCTGTCAAGTTTAAAGATGGCGCTTTATGAGGCATTGTAAGAGCGTAAGTGTCTAACGCGCTTGTATTAGACAGAACTCAGAGAGAATCAGATTCACGGGGTTGATTTGGTCAGGGAAACTGAAGAGAAAGTAAAGGTGATACGTGAATGTATGAAAGTGGCCTCATATAGATAAAAGTCTTATTCGGATTTAAAACGCAAAGAGATTGAGTTCCAAGTCGGTGATAAAGTGTTCCTGAAAGTATCACCATAGAAGAAAGTCATCAGATTTGGCCGGAAATGCAAGTTGAGTCCGTGCTTTATCGGACCTTATGAAGTTGATGAGAGAATAGGACTAGTAGCTGGCCTTGCCACCTGAGCTGGAAAAGATTCATGATGTTTTCCACGTATGCATGTTGTGACGATACCGTTCGGACCCTTCACATGTGATAATACCAACAGAGGTAAAAGTCCAACCGGACTTGACTTATGGTGAAGAGCTGGTTAAGATTTTGGCACCAGAGGTCAAATAGTTGAGAAATAAAGGTATAGCCCTTGTGAAAGTGCTATGGTAGAGACATGGAATAGAAGAAGCTACATGGGAGCCCGAAGAGGCTATGAGAAACTAGTACCCCAACCTTTTCACCAGTAAGATATTCGAGGACGAAAATCCTTAAAGGGTGAGAATTGTAACAGCCCGATTTAGGGGCTAGTCAGAACAGTGGTTCGAAACCATTAATCCGAGGTTAGATGAAATTATTTTAATGATATTTTATGAGTTAGAGCATGATTATATAAGTGCATGAAAATTTTGGTGCTATAATTTTAGCGATTTCATGCTTAATCGCGAAAAAGGACTAAAATGCATAAAATGCGAAAGTTTAAAATTTCCAGCTAAGGGTTCCAAATAGCTATGGAATATTAATTGGAGGTCTTTAGAGGGTAACTAGCCCTTTAAATAAAGGTTGGCCAACCATAGAGGACAATAGAGTAAAAAATTTGGTCAAGTAGGTGGATTAGGTGGACTAAATTGGGATTTTATATTAAAATAAAGAAAGAAAAGATATCATCTTTTCTTCTTCATTCCTCCACCGAAAAACACAAGCAAAATAAGGGTTTTAAAGCTCAAAAATTTCAGCAAACTCTTCTCCCTACAAGTAAGTGTTCTAGTGATCATTTCTTGATAAAAATTGTACTTTTGGAACCCTTAAAGCTTAATCTTTCTAAAGAGGGGACTATTTTGTAAAATGGTGAAGAGTTTAGAGTTTTGCCATGAGAGCCTTTATGTTGTTTGGTGCATTTTTATGGAAGAAAACGGGTCTTAGTTGTTAAATGAAAAACTTTTGTGAAATGTGTTACCATGAAAACACCTAAAATGACCTTTTTGTAAAGGTTGTAAAATATGTAGTAAATGTGTGAAATGTTGAGTTTTGATGGTAGTCATAAGAGGAATAAATGTTCACCTAGGCTCGTTAAAGAGTGAAATTTGATTAGAATTAATTTTTGAGCCTAGGGGTAAAATGGTCATTTTGTAAAAGTCTAAGGTCAAAATAGTAATTTTGCCAAAGCATGATTATTGAAATGCATTTACTAATGTGATAATTCAATGAGCTAATTTGCTATTATTGATCAGGAAGAACCAAGAATTTACCTCGACAGGGGAAAGAACAAAGTATCGGACTAGATCGACGATATAGCTTGTTTTGAAATCGAGGTAAGTTTGTATATGATAAATTCAACATTTATGCTAGCATATTTGAGAAGGTTTGATATTATAATGATGCATAATATTCTATGAAATTGAGTATTGGTGTTTGAGAAAAATGATAATAGTTGAGATGTTGAAGTCCCAACGGGATTATAATAAATGTGAAATTACTATCACCGAGAAATGAGATGGATATTGATAATGTCCCGTGTAAGACCATGTCTGGGACATGGCTCGACACTAAATTGAGATCCCGTATAAGACCATATCTGGGATATGGCTTCGGTATCGAATATGAGAATCATATAAGACCATATCCGGGATATGGCATCGATGCTTGATGTGAAATTTCGTATAAGACCATATCCGAGATATGGCATCGGCATTCAGAGGTGACCTAATGTAAGACCACATCTGGGATGTGGCATTGGCTTCGTGTTTATGTTAATGACGATGAATACGCATCTTTGAGTATCCCTAGTGATTTGGTTGGATAAATAGATAAGCTTGGAAATAAAAATGAGATTAGTGTTAAAGACATGTGATTGAGTGAATACAGGTGCCCGTGAGTAATTCACAAGGAATGTTTATGATATTTGGCATGGTATGTGCTAGATAAGAACAAGTACGAGTAAATTTGGCAAAGTGCTTATGACTTGTGTGGTTATCTAATACCATGGATTGATGTTATTATAAGCTTATTGTTGCTATTTATTTTCATGCAAACTTACTAAGCTTTATGATTACCCCTCTCATTTCTTTTTTCCTTGTAGTATTGCCACGAGGATCGTGGAAAGTCGGAGTTCAGAAATAACACTGTCGACATCTCTTTAGTATAAAAAAGTTAGATTTATTTTGAGTATGGCATGTATAAGACTTGGTTATTTTGTTATGTCATATTAGTTAGCCAAAGTGTTGGCTATTTATGTGATTAAATTCATTTTGTAAGTGGTCATTGGAATTGGGCCAATACTTGACAAGTTATTATATATTCAATGATGATGAAATTATGAAGTTATGCTTGTGTGAATGCTTTGATTTGAGTTCTTAGAAGTGCCTCAAGGTTATGAGTTATGTTGAATTGAGTTGGTATAGGTATGATTGCTATGTAGGGTGGCATTTGGCTTGGAATATAGCCCTTTAAAAGGCCACACGGGTAGACACATGGTCGTGTGTCTAGGCTGTGTGTGACACACGGTCAGCCCCATGGGCATGTTGATCGGCCGTGTGTCCCCTTGTATGCTAGATTTACAAGTCAGTATGCTCAATAGTAAACACACGAGAAGAGACACGGTCTTGTGTTTCAGCCGTGTGGGAGGCCCGGCCATGGACATGGGCGTGTGCCTAGGCCGTGTGAAGTCTGCACTTAAAATTTGGAATTCAATTCGACACAGGGCCTAAGGACATGGGCGTGTGCCTTGGCCGTGTGACCCTAGTGAAGTGATGACATCATAAATAGAATGCCATGGTTTTGGCACACAGGCTAAGACACGGGCGTGTCAAGGTCGTGTGAGGAACACGGACGTGTGTCAGGCCGTGTGAAAACCCCTGTAGGTTTGAATTAGAAGATAAATTTCGCACGGGCTAGGAATATGGGAGTCTGTGACCATACGGCCTGCCCACACGGGGGTGTTCCATTTCACACGAGCATGTGGCCCCTGTTTAGGCGAAAGTTTTCTAAGAGTGTAAAAGTTTCCAGTTTAATTCCGAGACCTTCCGAATGTATGTTTAAGGCCTCATAGGCCCATGATAAGGATGTTATGCATTTGAATGAGAAGTTTAAGTTGGGGATGGATTTTTAGAGCCCAAAGTTGTATGTACAAGTAAGTTAAGTACGATAATGCCTCGTACCCAGTTTCGTAGTGGAATACGGGTAAGGGGTGTTATAGCCTTTCCTAGCTTGGAGCCATCTTTCCTTGCAGCTTTGCTTGAATACTAGCCTCAGTATTTCTGAGAACAAGATCGCCCACCTGAAATAAATTGTTTTTCACTTTAGAATTATAATAGCGAGCTACTTGTTGAGCTCGTGCAACAACCCTGACTTCTGTTGTTTCTCTAATTTCATCAACGAGATCCAGGCTAAGTCTCATGGCGTCTTGATTAGCACTTTCATTAAAATGTAGTGTTCTATGTGAGCGCATACCTATCTTAGCAAGAATCACTGCTTTCGCTCCATAAACAAGTGAAAACGTAATGTCCTTAGTCGTATGTAAGGCGAAGTTTGCAAGGCCCAAATAATTCTTGGCACTTCCTATAACCAAGCGCGTTTGGCATCATCAACCTTCTTTTTCAAGGCTATTAGAATTTTCTTGTTCATGGCCTCTACTTGACCATTTGTTTGGGGAGTCTTGATAGAGCTTTTGGCCAAAGAAATTTATAAATCCCTACAAAAAATTTTAAATTTCCTCTGAAATTGTGTTTCATTATTTGTTATGATTAAGTTAGGGATGCTGAATTTGTAACACCCTATACCTGGCCTGGTCGCTAGGACTGAATACGGGATGCCACACCACCGTCTTGTCTCAATTACATTAAACAGAAAGCTAGATTCAATAAATCGAACGTCTTTTGTTAAGTTCGATCAAGTTTTATTATGTTTAAATGATTAATTATCATTATTACATGCAAATATTTCGTTAATCGATCATACAAATAGCTAAAGTCATGCATAATGGTCAAGTAGAAAAATTCCACAAATATGTTTGTAGGTATCGATATTGATAATCAGGGATCGATATTTCCCTATAGTGGTACCGATACGACTTGGAAAATCGATACCAATTGAGCATTATGTTTCTCAATTCAAAAACCCATCTGTCAAAAATTATCGGTACCTTCGAACCAAGTATCGATATTTCTTTCCCAAGTACCGATACTCGAGAAAGGGTATCGATACCAAATCTCCATTCTGTTTCCTGTACGTTTTAATTCACAAATCGATTTGTAAAGCCCAATATCAATACCTCTGCTACTAGAGCTAAATTTATAACATAGGAATGCAATTAACTCATCTGAAATAGTTCCTAAACAACATGCATCAAGTGCTAAGTCCAATAATCATTCATACGGCTTAATCGATAGCATAAAACACCAAAATCGAGTCCGAACAATTGTCATCATGCTAAAATCAAAGACTAAGTATTCTAACATAAATAATAACATGAAATTCACATAAGCCAGCTCAAACATCCAAAAATCAACAGCTCAAACAGATTTTACCACATTTCCCATCTCCCCAAGGCAAATGACAATAATAAAGCATCTATAAAAATCACCAGCCTTCCTTAGATCACTCCCTTGGAAACCACACCGCCACCACATCGTGACAACACTAATCTACAAACATTGAAAAGAGGGGTATGAGCTTTTGCATGCTCAGTGAATGAATAGAATAACCACAACATAAACATATCATCATGCTACACAACCAGTCATTTATTCATAAATATCACATTCTTAAGTCTAGCATCATCTAATATTAAAACATGCATAGTCTAGGAGTCTTTTCGTAGCACATATACAAAATCATTCAAGCATAGAACACATTCCACTCAATTATAAAATAAAAGATAAAATAAAATAAAATAAAATAAAATAAGATAAAATGATAGTTGGACTATGAAACATGTACTGAGCTCTATCATCACACATCGGATACACGGATCTCCTTACACCACATAGACTCATAGAGTCAATCATGTTCCAAAAGTGAAGCGTATAGCTAACACTCTCATTATTTCCCCTCACATGTCCCATTGAATGGAGCTTAGCTCACATTCCCTTATCCCTCCAAACATGTCCCAGGGCCTCAACGCCCAAAAATCTCTATACATATAAGTGAGTACCCACAATCCTATGGAATGCCAACTATATCTAATGGTTCCAAGATCACAAGGCCAAAATATCTGAAAACAATGCATAGTTACTTACCGAATAACCGTGCACTAACACTACATATTAGCAATTTTTGCAAGACACTAGCATAGTCATATAACATATATATCACACATTTACCCCATGTACATAATTGCACTTTACACAATAAGCAACATGTCCATATATCACATAAAATTCACATTATATAACCACATAACCGCAAGACAAGTATAGATCAAGAAAACTTACACTCAGAATTTAGAGTAGCGGTTTAGGCTACGTCTAAATTCCCAACTATCACATGACTAGTGTTTACGAGTAGCAATTCCATACACTCACCACTTTATGCTTTTGTCGAAAACCGAAAACTCAACTAACATTCTCTAGGTCGTAGCAATATCTAACGAATCCAAAGCTTCACATATAATTACACAATAACCACAGTCAAATATCAACCACATATTCACTCAAACTGACTAAAACACAAGCTTTAAGCTAAGTCCCCATGTAACTTAAACTATTTATCATAACAAACTTTACATACCAATACCTCGATCTATACTCAACCTTGTTGCTTAAAATCAATTTTGTTCATCTAATTATTCATCTACACCTAATTCGCAACCTTCAAACTAGACAAATCTACTCAATTTATGGTATCAACATTTATCGACATATTTTAGGCAATTTTCATAAAATTCATTAAAACATGAGAAATCATTAACAAAACTTTAGGATAAGTTGGAAAACCTTCTAATCATGCTAGAATGAGTTGAAAAACACTTTGAAACCTATTTTTTTATGTAAAATCCACCATTAATGGCTTGATTTTCGGCTTTTATTTAAAATATGCGATTTGAGGGCTAATAATTCAGTTCTAGAGTCTAAATAACATTAAAAATCGATGGTCACATGAATGATTACCTTTGACAGAAGAATGAATGAGTTTTGAAAAAAATCTAAAACCCCTGCTTGAAGAAGATGATGAAATCTATGGAGTTTTTGGGTGTTTTTCTTGAAGGTTTATGATGGCAAATGACTTAGGAATGCTAGAAAATCAATGTATTGTGATTTGGGACTCAAAAATCAATGGAGAAAGCAAGGGGAATAGCAAGGGGTGGCACAAACTTGAAGCAAAAAGAAATAAAGGTGAAAAACATGTTAAAGGGGGTGAAATAGGTTCAATTTTACTAAACGGTAAAATTGCAACATAAATGCCTACTATTTTGACTTTGTTACAAATACGTCCTTTTTCAAAATTAATGGTTTCTAGAACACTTTTTCAAAAATTGATTTAATAGTTAAGATGCCCTAGTCGAAAAAAAATATCAAGTGCCAATCTTATGAAATTCTGAGCTCACATAGGCCAGAATTCCCAAAATATCCCTAAAACTCCTAGGCCCTATTTTGGGGTGTTACAGAACCTGCACACAATATACTTCTAAAGAAAGGATTCTATTTGTTTTTCTGTAATTGAAGCTAAGGCTTCAGCTTCTACCCATCTAATAAAATAATCTACATCTACCACTATGAACTTCTTTTGCGCTGTAGCTATCGAAAATGGGCCCAGAATATCAATTTCCCAGGTTGCGAATGGCCAAGGGCCCAACATAATTTGCAAAGGCTGTGCTGGCGATCATTGTACTTGAGCATATCTCTTACAAGAATCACAAGTGCGGACCATATGATATACATCCTTTTGGTACAGTTGGCCAATAGTATCCCTGCCTAAAAACTTTTTGGGCAAGAAGTCTACCAATCAAATGGTCACCATAAATTCCTTCGTGAATGTAACACCCCTAACCCATATCCGTCGCCGGAACAGGGTTATAGAGCATTACCGGAGTTTACAAAACAAATACAATTAATTCATGTCTATTACTATTCATATTTGAAATTAATCATATTGTCCCTTAATTGGGTTCTCAAGGCCCAAAATACACGTTAGAATCAAATCGAGACTAAACCAAAAACTCAGATAATTTTTAGCGAAATTTCAAAATTTTTCTTAGGTGCAGGGAACACATGCCCGTGTCGTCAGGCCGTGTGGCTCACACGGCCAGGTGACACGCCCGTGTCTTAGGCCGTGTGGGCATTCGATGTGAGGCACACGGGTGTGTCCCAGCCCGTGTTCAAATTATGGTAGCTACTGACTTGGGTCACACGGCCAGCCACATGCCCGTGTGCTAGGTTGTGTGGATAATTTAATTTTCAAAAATAGGTGCAGGATTCACACGGCTGAGATACACACCCGTGTCTCTGCTAGTGTGACCAAATTTGAGCATCATGTTTCTAAATTTTTAAGATCCAAGGCACACAGAGCCAAACTACACGCCCGTGCATATGGCCGTGTGTCACACACTGTTGGAACAAACGCCCGTGTGTCTACCCGTGTGGACAAAATAAGGCCATTTCCAAGCTTTATTTCTCACCCAAATTTTACCTTATACCTACATTAATACTTGCATACATATATCAACCAATTCAGGATGTTAAAACCAAGACAGCACTAACATTATACTTAATATATCATCACATATATTCAAACCTACCTTTTGTAAGACTTATATGCTTTCTATAATTCAACCTAACCATTCCAAGGACACATTTATTAACCATATTATAACCTTATATACATATATATTCACTAAACATACCATCATTAGCCATTCCAATGACTAGATTACAAACAACTATTCATGTGCCAACATTGGCCAAGTTAGCCTATACATTCCATTATACCAAAATAAGTTTTCTATTTATACCATAAAGAGTGGAAAGATAGTGCGATGGTGCTCCGACCGATTTCAACCTTCACGATCTCCCGAGCACTATAAAATAGAGGAAAATAAAACAAAGTAAGCATTTAATGCTTAGTAAGTTTGCATAACAGGAATTTAACTTACTGTTTATATTTAATTTAAGTAATCATGTAAATAACATGCATCCCAACAAATTGACCAATTGCCTAATCACATAAACTCAATCAAACAAGTTAGTCATGAATTTCTAAGTACTTTTCAAGTAATAAAGATGAGCTCATCATGTAATAACTTTCATACACATACTTTTCTTATCATATTTCCGTATAACATATACATTTCTATGATAAATCATCTCAAGTTTAGATTAGCCATGATAGAACTTTTCCCGTTAAATTTATTTGAAATATCGATGGATACACATGTAGTACACTTGAAGTGTACAACACTGTAAATCGTCAACTCATATTCAAGAGTACCCAATTAGGGCACATAATCAAGAAGCACTCTCTCGAGCCATATAACAAGATGCTCATGTGAGCCATGTAACAGGAAGCTTATCCGGGCTATAACAGGAAACCCATAAGAGTTTAGAACAGGAAGCTTATTGAGCTTAACGGGTAACTCTAAAGAGCTATTATCAAGGAGCTCCGGATAGCCATATAACAGGAAGTTCAAGCGAGCCATATCAGGAAGCTCAAAAAGAGCGTATATCAGGACGCTCAAAAAGAGCTGTGTTTGTGTCCGCAATATATGCAGGATCATAATTGATCGTATAACAATACGCTCACAAAGAGCTGTAGTAATCCGCAACACATGCAGGATTACAACCGATCAGGATGCTAATAGGAACCATGTAACAGGAAGCATCGAGAAGGCTTATAATAGGATACTCTTTCAAGTAATGGTGTGTCCACAACATATGCTGAACCACAACCAATATTGGAAATCTTATATCTATCGACTTTCATTTATTCAAATGAGATTTGACATTTTTCGAACATTGCCAGATATGTGATCATTTCATATATTTATAACATTTATACAATTCACATAAACACATTCAATTCAAGCATATAAATATATACAATTTAGTTACACGAACTTACCTCGTCAATTGTTCTTATACGGAAATCTACTAACCCAACACTTTTTCTTTTCCTGGATCTAACTTCGTATTTGAGTTATTCGAATCTATATAAATGAATTTAATGTCAATTTAATCCATTTCATATTCAATTTAATTCATTTCAAATCCCAGGAAAAATTACCATGTTGCCCCTGTACTTTTCATAAATGACAATTTCATCCCTAGGCTTAGAAAATGAAATTCATACAATTTAATTCCTATTCCAAGCCTAACCGATTTTCACATATAACATTTACAACACATATATTTCATAAAAATAAAAAATTTTCCATAAATTTTACATCTTTACAATTTAGTCCCTAAATCACAATTTCATGAAAATTTAAATTACAAAAGTTATTTATCTATCAACAACCTTTCATTTTCTACCATAAATTTCAAAATTTCAGCATACTCATCCATGGAAAAATTTTAACACTTTGATATCTTTACAAATTGATCCCCAAAATAGCTAGATTAGGTTATTTTGATCTCAAAAATATAAAAATTACTAAAAACGGGACAAGATTACTAACCTAATTAAGCTTGCTTGATTTTCTTTCCCTTTCCTAGGGTTTCCATAGAATTTGGGGAAGAAGATGATATAAAATGATTATATTAGTTATTTATTTAATTTATCATCTTTTATTTATTTCAATTTCCAATTTTTCATGGATGAATCATCAAAAATATCTACTAACTTTTCTTAATGGTCTAATTACCATGTAAGAACCTCAAATTTTGAATTCCATAACTATTTAATCCTTCTAGCTACTAGAATTCAACTTTTGCACTTTATGCAATTTGGTCCTTCATTTCTAATTAAACACAAAATCAATAAAATTTTCTTATCGAAATTTTCATACGTCTTTTCTATCATGTTGCAGACCATGCAATAATTTTAAAATAAATTTTCTTTCTGACTCAAATTTTTGCTCCTGAAACCACTGTTCCGATTTCACTGAAAACAGGCTGTTACAACTCTCCCCCCTTAAAGAATTTTCGTTATCAAAAATCTTACCGGTAAAGAGATTTGGATATTGCTTTCTCATGGTATCCTCCTGTTCCTAGGTAGCTTCTTCAATCTCGTGTCGTTGTCAAAGAACTTTCACTAGAGCTACCTTTTTATTCCTTAACTCTTTTGTTTCACGTGCTAAAATTTTGATCAGTTCTTCACTATAAGTCATGTCAGGTTGAATTTCGACTTTTGTTGGAGAGATACCATGTGAAGGATCTAATCGATACCGTCATAACATAGATACATGAAAAATTATGAATTCGGTCAAGCTCCGGCTGTAATGCTAATGATATGTAACAGGTCCGACTCTTTCTGTGATCTCATATCGTCCAATAAACCGTGGACTTAGTTTTCCTTTACGGCCAAACCGGAGAACTTTCTTCCAATGTGATACTTTCAAGAATACCTTGTCTCTAACTTGAAATTCTATCTCCTTTTTTTAAAGATCAACATAAGACTTTTGACGATTAGAGGCCGCTTTCAAACTATCCCGGATCATTTTTACCTTTTCTTTAGTTTCACGGATCAAATCAACTCCGTATATCTTTTTCTCACTGAGTTATGTCCAGTGCAATGGAGTTCTACATTTACGACCATACAGAGCCTTGTATGGTGTCATTTTAATTCTTGATTGATAGCTATTATTGAATGCAAATTCAACTACAGGCAAATATTTTTCCCAATTACCTTCAAATTCCAAAATACAACACCGAAGCATATCTTTTAAAATCTGTATCACACGTTCGGATTGTCCATCAGTCTGAGGATGGAAAGTGGTGCTGAAATGTAACTGTGTACCAAGAGCTTCTTGCAACTTATTCCAGATCGGGATGTAAACCGGGGATCTCTGTCAGAAATAATGGAGACTGGTACCCCATGTAGTCTAACAATCTCAGAAACATATAATTCAGCCAATTTATCTTGGGAGAAATCCATACATACTGGAATAAAGTGTGCAGACTTTGTTAATTGATCGACGATTACCCAAATGGCATCTTTTTTTCGGAGATAAGGGTAACCCTGATACAAAGTCAAGAGTAACTCTTTCCCATTTCCATTTCGGTATCGTAACTAGCTGTAATAATCCCGAAGGTACCTGATGTTCAGCTTTAACTTGCTGACATATCAAACACTTAGACACAAATTCAGAAATATCACATTTCATTTCTTAGACACAAATTCAAAAATATCACGTTTCATTTTTGGCCACCAGTACATCTTTTTCAAATCATTGTACATTTTATTACTTCTTGGATGCACAGACATATTACTATTATGAGCTTCATTCAAAATCTTTTATACAAGTTCTGAATTCTTTGGTACACATATTCTATCTCTGAATAAACAAACAACCATCAGACCCTGAAATTCTCAATCAGAATTTGACTCACATTGTACCCGTTTAGCTCGTATTTCATCATCACTCTTCTGAGCTTCACAAATCTGTTGCAGGAATATTGGTTTAGCTTTTAAGTCAACTATGATTGAACCATCATCAGACAATGATAACCGGGTATTCATCGCTCGCAAGGCAAATAAGGATTTTCTGCTCAAAACACCCGCAACCACATTGGCTTTTCCCAAATGATAATCGATAACTAGGTCATAATCTTTCAATAATTCAAGCCACCTGCGCTGTCTCAAGTTCAAATCTTTTTACGACTTCAGATATTTTAAACTTTTATGATCAGTGAATATATGGCACCTTTCTCCAAACAAATAATGTCGCCAAATTTTTAGTGAAAAAATAATGGCCGCCAATTTTAAATCATGTATCGAGTAATTCTTTTTATGTTATTTTAGCTATCTAGAGGCATAGGCTATTACTTTACCTTCTTGCATCAAGACACAGCCTAAACCATTCAATGATGCATCACTGTAAATAAAAAATTCCTTACCAGATTTAGGTTGAACTAACACGGGTGCTTCAGTCAACAAGGCTTTCAGTCTGTCAAAACTATGCTGACATTTATCAGACCATTCAAACTTCACATCTTTTTGCAACAATCGTGTTATCGAAGAAGCTATCATAGAAATCCTTGTACAAATCTCTGATAGTAACTGACTAACAATAGCTGAAGTTTTATTTGGATCTACCGTCATACCTTTTGCAAATACTATATGTCCAAGAAAATTGACTTCCCGAAGCCAAAATGTACGTTTACTAAATTTGGCATACAATTGTTTTTCACGCAGAGTTTACAACACAATTCTCAAATGATCAACATGTTCATTTTCATCTCGAGAATATACCAAGATATCATCAATAAATACCACCACAAATCTGTCTAGATACGGTCTGAAAATTCTATTCATTAAATCCATAAATACTGCAGGTGCATTAGTCAAGCCGAACGGCATCACAAGAAACTCATAGTGCCCGTACCTGGTTCTGAAGGCTATCTTCGGTACATCTGAGTCTTTGCAGGATCACATCCGGTCGTATAATAAGACGCTCACAAAGAGCTGCGGTAATCCGCAACACAAGCAGGATTACTACTGATCAGGATGCTCGCAAGAATCAAGTAATAGGAAGCATCGAGAGGACTTATAACAAGATACTCTTTCAAGTTGTGGTGTGTCCGCAACATATGCTGGACCACAACCAATACGGGAAATCATGTATCCATCGACTTTCACTTATTCAAACGGGATTTGACATTTTTCGGGCATTGTCAGATATGTGATCATTTCATATATTTATAACATTTATACAATTCACATAAACACATTCAATTCAAGCATATAAATATACACAATTTAGTTACACGAACTTACCTCGTCACTTGTTCGAATACGAAAATCTACTAATCTGAAACTTTTTCTTTTCCTTGATCTAACTTCGTATTTGATTTATTCGGATCTATATAAATGAATTTAATGTCAATTTAATCCATTTCATATTCAATTTAATTCAATTCACATCCTAGGAAAAATTACCATTTTGCCCCTATACTTTTCATAAATGACAATTTCGTCCCTAGGCTCGGAAAATGAAATTCATGCAATTTAATCCTTATTCCAAGCCTAACCAATTTTTACATATAATATTTACAACACATATATTTCATAAATATCATAAATTTTACATGAATTTTACATATTTACAATTTAGTCCCTAAATCACAGTTTCATGAAAATTCACTTTACAAAAGTTGTTTATCTATCAACAACCTTTCATTTTCTACCATAAATTTCAAAATTTCAACATACTCGTCCATGGAAAAATTTTAACACTTTCATATCTTTACAAATTGATCCCCAAAATAGTTAGATTAGGTTATTCCGATCTCAAAAATATAAAAATTACTAAAAACGGGACAAGATTACTTACCTAATTAAGCTTACTTGATTTTCTTTCTCTTTCCTAAGGTTTCCATAGAATTTAGGGAAGAAGATGATGTAAAATGATGATATTAGTTATTTATTTAATTTATCATCTTTTATATATTTCAATTTCCAATTTAGTCCGTTTCTTTTTCTAATTTTCTATGGATGAATCATCAAAAATACCTACTAACTTTTCTTAATGGTTTAATTACCATGTAAGGACCTCAAATTTTGAATTCCATAACTATTTAATCCTTCTGGCTACTAGAATTCAACTTTTGCACCTTATGCAATTTGGTCCTTTCTTTCTAATTAAACACAAAATCGGTAAAATTTTCTTATCGAAATTTTCATACGTCTTTTCTTTCATGATGCAGATCATGCAATAATTTTAAAATAAATTTTCTTTCTGACTCAGATGTGTGGTCTCGAAACCACTGTTCCGATTTCACTGTAAACAGGATGTTACAATGAATCTCCCTCATCACATAGTCTCTAAGGGTGTTAAGCATCACATCAATGGTTGGGAATATCCATTTTTATAGAGTACACCCTCTAAAAAGGTATACCTAACAGTTACGCAATAAAACAAATTGTTTTAATCAACCAAGAATGGAATAATTCACTAACTAATAGTCATTAATCAACCAGTATTGGGATACTATATTAATTCACAAGTATCCAAGATATAAACAACAATGCCATACATAGCAGCCTTATGGTGTAATTTGGTGAGCTCTTTCTTGTCAAGATGATTTTCCCCACCTTGCAATGTTTGGATAATGGGGGTCATCCACGTTTCTTCTTGATCCAAGCTAAAAATTTGTGGGATATCATAGCTCAGGACATCTCTATATTCCAGCAAAATTTTTCCCCTTTGTTCGATGACAATAAATAATGCTAATTTTGACAAGACATTTGCTCGAGTGTTGTCTTTTCTTGATAGTTGTTTTACTTGTACTTTATTGAACCCTGTGAGTAGCTAAGCTGTTATGGAATGGTATTTTTTCAAAATTGATTCCTTTACTTCATATTCACCACTCATCTGCTTAGCTACTAACTGCAAATTGGTATGCACAATTAGCTCCTTCGCTCCAAGCTGGCGAGCTAACTACAATCTTGATATTAATGCTTCATACTCCGCAACATTATTGGATGTTTGGAAATCGAAAGAGAGTCCATATTGCCACTCATTTTTATCAAGGTCAATTAGAAGCACTCCTACCCCTAACCCCATCTTTTTTGTAGTGTCATCAACGTAAACTATCCAACTCTTTGAGCTATTAGTCACACCCCCTATGGTGAACAAACTACTATATTTCGCATAATAAATGGAAAAAACCTTAGAACAGAACGTGCATTTGTCCTAAGTTACCATAGAAGATAGTAGGCTGAACATATAGTTATTATGAGTCTTCTTAGGAGACAATAAACACCAAAAAAATTTAATTTCATTAACTATTCGTGAATTAATATTTCAAATTATAAATTACTTATAAGATTATCAAACTTCTTAAAAGAAAATTCCACCATAAAGTCAACCAAAATCTGACCCTTTATCGTCGATCTCAGAGCATACTCTACACCGAACTTGACTAACTCGATTCCCTACTTTGTCATCCTTCCTGAAATGTCAGCTTTGGACATCATATCCTTAATGGGTTGATTCTTCATAACAACAATGGGACGAGCTTGAAAGTAGGGACGCAATTTGTGAGTTGCAACAATTAGAGAAAAATAAGTTTTTTTTTTTATTTTCGAATACCTTTGCTCCCTGTTTTACACTATTTTACTGATATAATAAATTGGGTATTGACAAGCTCCTTCTGCCCTGATTAAAATAGTCACAATCGTCTCCTTCGAGGTCGCCAAATAAACATATAGAGCTTCTCCCATGTGAGGTGACATCAATAATGGTGGGGATGTGAGGTATTCCTTGAGTCTTTCAAAAGCTACTTGGCACTCTTCAATCCAAGAAAAAGTTCTCAGGGCTTTGAAGAAGGGTAAACATTTATCTGACATTCTGGAAACAAATCTATTAAGTGCGACCACCCTCCCTGTCAAACGTTGTATATCTTTAATTGTCTTTAGGGGAGGCATATCCAGGATGACACGAATCTTCTCCAGATTAACTTCAATTCCCTTCTCTGAGACCATGAAACCCAGAAATTTGCCAACTCTAACACTAAAAGCATATTTTTCAGGATTAAGCTTCATGTTGTGAGGTTGTAGAACTGCGAATGTCTCTAACATGCCCTTTCAAAGTAGAACTTTTTACCAACATATCACCAATATAAACTTCAATACTCCATCCGATCTGCTCCTAAAAAATTCTGTTCACCAGCCTTTGGTAGGTTGCACCTACGTTCTCTAAATCAAAAACCATGACCCGATAGCAAAAAAGGCCCTCCTCAGTAACAGAGGTTGCCTTATCTTGATCTGTCAGGACCATAGATATCTAATTATAGCCTAAGAAGGCATCCATAAAACTCATAAACTTATGCTCCAAGGACGCATCAACCAACCAATCAATCAAAGGTAAGGGAAGATTATCCTTAAGGAAAGCTTTGTTAAGGTTGGTAAAGTCATTACACATCCTCCACTTACCATTATTCTTCTTCACCATCACCACATTTGAAATCCAATCAGGGTACGCGACCTCTCTGATGAATCTTGCTAACAACAGTTTTCCCACTTCTTGCCTTACAACTTCAACCACTTGTGGAGTAAACTTTCTTTTCTTCTATTTAACTGATTAAATCTCAGGAAGAACATTTTACTTGTGAACATATACCCGAGGGTCCACCCCAGGCATATCCACAACTGACCATGCAAAAACATCATAATTTTCCTTTAGGCAATAAGCTAAATATTCCATTCCTCTACTGCTAATTTTGATGAAATTTTCACTATCTTGTTTGTATCATTATAAAATAATTGCAAAGTTTCCATAGCTTCTATTGCTTCTAGTTTCCTAACTCTGTCCTCACTCCTTGCATCCAAACTGTCTAAATCCAAAACCTGACTATCTATGTTTGCATGTTGCGATCTCTGTCATGCGTTTGCTGTACTGATAAATGTGGCACTGCCTAATTATTCATTGATCAGATTGCATGAAGCTCATTTTTGTAGGAAATTTAATCTTCATGCAGAACATAGCCACCATCATTTTAGACATTCTCATTATGGGATGCCTGAAAATAGTGTTGTATGCCATGGGATGATCAACCACAAAAAAACTTAACATACTCCTTCGTGGTGTGCTCGCCATCCCCCAGGATAACAAGTAAAGTGATACAGCCCTTTACCTCAACAGGATGGTTCATAAAATCATACAATGGGCGCGCCTTTTTCAATGCTTGCTCCTTCAATCCCATTTTTGAATAAGCCTCCCATGTTAACACCTCAACAGCACTACCACTATATCAACTAGTATCCTTTTTACCTCGAACCTGCAATAGCTACTGACACAACCATCAGATCGTTTCCTTCCTCGTCATAAAATAATTCCTCGTCTTCATTACTAAAGTCCACCCTCCATTCTTCTTACTGATGTAATCTCTTTGGTTAGCTAACCTACATAACACTCCTAAGTTGAGCCTTCCTCTTCGCATTGGAGGTCGCCCAGTCCTTATTTGTCCCAATTATCACATGAATAGTTCCTCTCACCTTTTGCTTACCTTTAGCCTCAATCCTTGCACTCTACCCTGGTTGATCAATATTCTAAGACAGAAAATCTTTGAGTTCACCATTCCTGATTGCCTCCTCTATAGCATCTTTTAAGAAAGAACAATCTTCAGCTTTATGTCCCTCCATCTTCGTGGAAAGCACACATATCCCTCGAGTTCGACCTTCTTGTATTGTGCCTCAGAGGAGGAGGAGTTGACAAGATGCCAAGACTCTTTACCTAGCTAAGGATATAGGCATATGTAGCATTCAAAAGAGTATAAGTCTCAAATTTACCACAAGGAGGATACCTCCTCGCGTGCTCAGGCTGAGACCTTTGAAACACCCTGGATAACTCATTTCGTGATTGTCCCTTTTGTTGTCCCCCACCTTGCATGCAGAGTCTGAGAAGACGATCCTTGGAGACTATGAACTCCCTCTCTGTTCCTCGAATGTTTGTCATCCCTCTGGAAAGTACCAGGAGCTGCTCTCTTTATCTCTTTTGCCTCAACAAGCTTGTGAGCCCGCTTATATAAATCTGCCAAGATCTGCAGCCTATTATCAGTGAATGAATATTGCATGTGCTCATTTAAAACTCTCATGATAAAAGCATCTATGGCAAACTGGTCCTCTAATTTTTTTGTATTTAACGTTGCCGCATGAAAATGTTTGATATAATCTTGCAAGCTTTCCCCTTCTCTCTGTTTGACAGACATCAAACCCATAGGTGCACTCATTATCATCCTATGTGCCCAAAACCTCCCCAAAAACATCTGAACCAATTGTGAAAAGCTTTGAATGGAACTTTGTGGGAGGGATAAATACCAATCCTTTGCACTTCCTTTTAGGTTTGTTGAAAAAGCCTTACACTTCACAACATCGAAAGCCCTAGCACATTCATATAATCACTGTACTACATAAGATGTGCTCAAGGATCCCTACTACCTTTATACATTTCCTTAGGGACCTTAAAATCAACTGGTAAGTTTACCTTTGCAATCTCCAAAGCTAGTGGATTGTTAAAACAAAATAACCAATCTATGTCCTGAGAATTTGGATGCAAAGCCCGTGCATCTCTACATAGGGCATCCATCTCATTCTGCCATGGTTTTGCATGCACCCTAAGACCTTCCTCATGCATGCCATTACTAATATGAAGATCAGAGTTATCAGATTGTACCTTTTTTCTTAGCTTGTCATTTTGCCTCAACAACTCTTGTTGAAATGTTTGTTGTTGCTCAAATCTTACATTTTGTAGGGCCATCTACTCCCTCATTAATCTTATCTGCTTTTGAAGAGCAAAAATTTGTTGTGGAGACACCTACTGATCAGAGGGGAGTGACAATGTAACAGCTAGTTTTCAGTGAAATCGGAATAGTGGTTTTGGGACCACAAATCCAAAGTTAAAATAATTATTTTATTATTATTTTGAGGTCTACAGCATGATAATATGATTGTATAAAAATTTCGTTAAGAAATTTTATCGTTTGCATGCTTAATTTGATAAAAAGGACTAAATCGTGTAAAGTGCAAAAGTTGGGTTTTAATAGCTAAATGTGTATAATAGCTATAAAAATTTAAAATAGAGGTCCTTATGTGGTAATTAGACCAATGAGTTAGTGGATGATAATGGCTTGGCATTTAGTGAAATAAATAATGTTTATAAAGGTTAATTTTGTAATTTGGTTAATAATGATATAATAAGTTAAAACAAAATTAAAAATATTTCATCTTTCTTTTGTTCTTCAATCGAATATCATAGTGAAGGAATCCATTTTTTTTCAACTAGGGTTCGGCTACTTTGAGGCTTAATTGGTGAGTGATTTTTTGTCCCGTTTTTAATTATTTCTATGTTTTTGGAATCGTTGTAGCTTAATCTAACTGGCCCAGGGACTAATTTGTGAAACTAATAAAGTATTAGGGTTTTACCATTGATGAATGTGTATGTGTTTTGATGTTTGATGGTAGAAAATAAATGGTTGTTGTTAGATAAACAATATTTGTTAAGTGATTTTTGAAAAAATTATCAATTAGGGATTAAATTGAGAAATGTGATAAATTGTGTGGTAAAAGTGTGAATATGTGAAATACATGGGCTGCTATAAGTATGTTTAATATTCGGCTAGGCTTGAGTAGAGATAAAATTGAATGAATTCCATTTTACAAGCCTAAGGACTAAATTGTATAGAAGTTATATGCTTAGGGGCAAAATAGTAATTTTGTCATAACATGAATTTTTGGATTGAATTGAATATAATGGGACTTAAATTAGTTAAATTTGATTATATAGATCAAGAAAAGCCACGTTCAGAATTAGATCGGGGGAAAAACAAAGTAGTGGATTGATCGGTCAATTTTCTCTGTACTAATTCGAGGTAAGTTCGTATGTTTAATAAGCATTAAATTATAAGTGTTTGAATGCTTAATTGATATAATTGTGATGATACGATACCACGAAAATTCTCGATGAGTTATCGGTAAAGTATAAATCCCGGTTGAACCTTAGGAATAGATAGATACAAATGATATGTCATTAGGGGTTATCGTGTTTTGGGTGTTGGTCCTGTATGTTCTACCGGTACTGAGTTTTTTGGCATGTGTTGCGGTTACTGGTCAGCTTGTGTGAGCAGCACCGTGTAGCTACGTCTTGACCGTCAGCTTATGTGAGCAGACCCAGTGATAGCTCGAGAGTGAGCACTTATATGAGATTGAGATAGTTTTGACCATGTATTGGCACTTAGTGTGCGAGATTCCCAAGTATCCAATAGTATTCCAAATGGTTCAATGAGCAAATATGATGGTACGAGGATATAAGATATGATACGAACTAGTTCAGGTATTTGTGAAAAGTATGTCAAGTAATTTATAGTTGATGTACTCATACATGACTAACTTGGTTATGATTATGTGCTAACCTTTGGATTTGATTGTAACTTACCTATGTTTACTTATGCTTCTTTAAATTGTGAATGAATGGTAAGTTATACTTATTAGCCATACGAGCTTACTAAGCTTAATAGCTTACTTTGTTTACTTTTTCGTGTTTTATAGTGATTATGAAGCTTGCTCAGATTGGAATTTGTCGAAGATCTCATCACACTATCCAGCCGTTGTTTTGGTACTTTTGAATTTTGTGTATTTTGGTTATATGGCATGTATAGGTCTTTTGGCTAATATAGCCTTTATGTTGTGACAAATTTTGGCCATTTAAATTGGCTTGTAAGTAGTCATATATTTTGAAATGTATATATGTATATATAGTCTTGTGAATTGTGGTGTTTAGTTGTTATATGAATGCCTTCCTTGTGAGATTGTGTTTTGGTACTAAATAGTTGAAATTGAGAATTTATTTGCATGCTAAGTTTTAGGCAAGATAATGCAAATAGGAAAGTGACCATTTAGGTGAATTCTTGAAGGTGATATTGGTATGTTTTGAAATGGAAAATGACCATTATAGTTGTTGGTATTGGTATTGCATGATTTGGACTTGGTTGAGATTGGTTTGAATGCCTATTGATGATGTGGTCATATGCTATTTGTTGTGTCTAGGTTTATGCAAATTTGGGTGAGAAAAATGCCTTGGAAGATAGCCTATTTTTGTCCACACAGGCAGAGACACGGGCATGTGTCTCAACAGTGTGAGACACACGGTCGTGTGTCTCCTAATATTTCTTTAGAAACCAAGTCAGTAGCTTCACACAGCCTAGCACACGGGCGTGTGACTTGGCCGTGTGGCTCAAGTTAGCATACCCACCAGTTTTCACATGGCCTAGCACACGGCCTAGCACACGGCCTGGCACACGAGTGTACGTGAGGCCATTTCGAAGGGTACACGGCCTGACACACGGGCGTGTGGTCTGGCCGTGTGACCCAAGTCAAAGAGTTACACGGGGTCGGACACGAGCTGGGACACGGCCATGTAATCCCATTTCGAATGTCCACACGGCCTGTGACACAGGCGTGTCTCTTGGAGATGTAAAGCACACGGCTTGGCCACACGGGCGTGTGTCCCCTGCACTTTGAAAATTTTTTATGTTTTTCTAAAAATTTATTAAGTATTCAATTTAGTCCCGAACCACTTTTAATGTCTGTTTGGGGCCTCGAGGGCTTGTTTTAAGGACTATATGAATGTATTTGAATGGTATTTAATTGGCATGAGAATTTTATTCGAATTGTATGATTGTTAAAGAAATAAGCCCGGTAATGCTCCGTAACCCTATTCGGACGACGGATACGGGTTAGGGGTGTTACAAACAATCCCTGAGTAGAAGGGATATTTAAGTCAAGCAAGTTGAATTACCCAAATTTTTTGATCGATCAGCAAACCAACCAGCGAATAAGTCTGCTTCACTAAGTTGATTTGTTGCACTAAAGACTCCAGGTTTTCCGGTGAAAAAATTAATGGGATAATTTTCAGTAGGATGAGCCATTTTTGTTTCTTACAAACTAAAAATTCGAAGATAAAAAATTCTCCACGTTCACCACACCAAATTGTTGAGTGTTTCTCTCTCTCTCTCTCAGGTAGTGGTACCTGTATATTTATATGATATGGGTACTGTCATTGACACGACATGCTAGATAGGCTTTATGCATAGAATCACATATCCTATTCTAGAATCAAACGTGTTTATAAGGTCTTATGCACGTGTAACCTCGTAAGAAAGCGAGCTCGACTTGCGAGCTCACCCCGCGAGCTCATTACAACCCTACCCAAATCCATTTGGGCTTTGGGTCGGTGATGGTAATCATCCTAACAAATCTGCTTTAGGGAATGTGAGAAGATGGAACCAACAAAAGGGCTTGAATATATATTTTTGTTAATTTACCAGCATTTATGTTGAAGGGTTTTCAGTTTTCTCTTCTTTTCTTTTCTAAAAGTGTTCTTAAATTTGTGTATTTCTGTCGATGGACAAAATATATAATGATGGCGTGGTTGGTTTGTATTGAAGCTGGTGATTCAATGAGAGGAGGAAGAAGAAGATTAAAGAAAAAAGGGGGAAGAGGGGAGAGATGGAAGAAAGAGAATATTAATTTTAATTATGTTTTTCCACTTGTCATGATTTAATTGGCTGATGGAAATTCTTTTAATAGAAGTAAATGGTTCAAATTTTAGGTTTTTTTGGTACCCAAATGGAAAAACAATATAGTTAAAGCCAATTTTTCACTTAAACCTATGTATAATCACGTTAAGGGAATACATTGATGAAAATTAGAATACATTGGAGAAAGGGTGCATGGAAGTAGGATAAGCAAAAAAAAAAAAAAAAAAAAATCTAAATTAAGAAATCGAGTAGAATATGTAATTTTGTTCACTTTAACTTTTTTATAGTTCGGTTTCAATTAGATGATGTCATTGAATCGCATCAAGTTGGTTTGATTTTGATTTATTCCATTGGATACCAAAAAGTTTAAAAAAAAAAACCATTTAAAATTTTCGAAAAAAAATCTAATATTTTTTTGTATATATAAGTCCAATATATAAACCCATTTAAAACCCAAAAGAAAAACTATTACTTCTAACTTCTAAATATAAGTTTTTAAAAACTATTACTTCTAAATTCTAAATATAAGTTTTTATTATGCTTTTACATATTTTATAATTAAATAAAAAATAAAACTTAAATCTAATTTGAGTGTCAGTCTATCATGAATTCATTGTTTATTCATTAAAACTTCTAAGAATTCAAGTGTTTTTTTTTTTTTTTTTTTTTTACTTATTATGTACTGTTCTCTTTTCTATTATTATTGTTGTTTTAGTCATAATTATGAACGAGTTTTTATTATTATTATTACACATTAAGAGTTTTAAATTATCTGAGTGAAAATTGAAAATAATTAAGTTAAAATTTAATTAGATTTTTAATAAACATTTATAATTATAGATTTTACAAATTATTTTTTAAAATAAATATATTAATGAAATTTTATGTATAATTGAAAAAAATTTAATTTACCAAATAGTATAAAAGCCATAAAACAAAAATAATTTTTTAATCTAATTAAAGTCTAAAAATTCAAAATCATAAAAGCCCAAGAAAACTCAAAATCTAATCTAATTTAGTACAATTCAATAATAACCTAATTCGATTTCAGTCAAAAGAAGATGAAAAAAAAATCAAATACCATGTACAGTGAAACACCAACCACATTTAATTATTGACACTATTTTGCCTGGTCAACATATGTGCACTTTTTCTTTTAACAAAATCCAAGTCTCCATTTTTGAGCAAGGCAATTAACTACCTTGTATAATATTTGCTTTTGATATATACTAATATCCTTGTGTTTCAATTTACAGACCCACAATTACATACATAAAGCTATATTTATCTACAAATTTAAAATTTAAATTTATTGATTAGATTCAATTACTTAATTAAATTATTATATTTTATTAAATATAATATGAACTCTAAAAATAGTCAAAATAAAAAAAAATTAAAATCTTTTTATAAAAACCAACCTGTACCGTTACCAATCATCATTAACCGAAACAGATCAAAACACATCAAAATTTTGAACGAAACAAAAATAAAACTTAAATATTGGTTTGAGACTATAAAAACAAAATCTCAAATCAATTACTAAAAGAAACCCTCCATTTTTCTTAGTTCTTACTAAACATAAACACAAATAATGGCACAAACGAACAAATTTTGATCTATGCAGTAGACACAAATCACCACTTTCTGCAGAAAAATTCAATTAGGACAATATTGGATGAAATTTAAAATTGCAACACAACTAGATACTGTTTCTTTTCTTGCTCATTGATGATCACTCAAGCAGTGAAAAAAATAATAATTCATTGCTCAGTAGAGGCTAGACTAATCACCGAACTCCAACCAACTCAACATCAAACTCGAGCCATGCATTCGGAGGTATCCTACCGCCAGCACCCTTAGAACCATAACTGCATGACAAAATTTTCGTTTAAACAATCACAATTGCTGGTTGTAAGTCTTACCAGCATTCACAACTAATTTACGAAAGCATAATGTACATACCCCATTGCTGGTGGAATTACGAGTTTCCTTTTATCCCCAACACGCATGCCTGTGGCCAATGTACATTCCGGATATACATAAATGCTTTGACAAATGAGTTAAAATAACAAGAACAAACATGATAAATTGTTAACGGTTCAATTACATACCTTCGACACCAACATCCCATCCTTTGATGACTTCTCCTACGCCTACAAAACCAACCCAAAATATTTAAAAATCAATTAACTAAACAAAAGTTCTCAGACAAAAAGAAAAGCCAAGTTTAGTATTTTATAAGCCGTAAAAAGTCATATAGTACCTAGGCGAAATTTAAAGGGGGCCCTTCCCACATTGGAATCAAAAATTTTTCCATTCTTCTGAAGCTTCCCAATGTAATGGACACTAACCTGAACCAAAAGAACAAACTAGGGTAAGAATCTCCAACTAAATCCAAGTAAAATGTATGCAAAATAATACGCATAATCTTGTCATCAAATATGACTCAAAATCACATCACATGACTAATTGAAATATATATTAAATTTATTATACAAGCTCCATTCTCTTTTCAGGCAATCTTCTATCCATTCCCTTCAGAAAATATCCAAAATATGATTACAGAATTCATGATTGCAGAAAAATAGAAGAAAGATCTAAAGTTATTTTTCTTGGAGGGGAAAATTCATCAATTGAAAACATAGTGGAGAAAGAATAACCTGCTTCCCACGAGATGCTCTTTTACCATCTGGTTTGCCCATTGCTAGCTCTTGGACAACCAATCCATTCGGAAAGGTTCTCACTTGAGAAGATTTGCCAGCAGTTTGTTTCTCCTCAGACTTCAAAGTGGAAGTATCCTTATCTCTACTTTGTGAAACTGATACATTTGCACTTACTTGATTCTCTGGGGTGGTCTTCTTCTTCTTTTTCTTTTTCTTCTCAGAGAGGTTCTCACCAGGCACAATGTCTGGTTCAGAACCAAGGGCCCTGCCAGGCATACAGTAATTGTTTGAGTAACTAAATATAAATTTAGCTAATGGCAACTCATAGCCTCAGCATACAATGCAAACTGCAATCAGTGCATTTCTAGATAGAAAAAGAGGGAGAAGAGAATATCCTGACATCCTAGGCCATTTCCAGGTTTCTACCACTTGAAAGACTTCAAACATGTCTATCAAGAAGTACAATTGAGCATTATGCAAAGTCAGATCAACAGACTAAGGAGACGAAAGTCTCTTCTCTCTACATTTTATCTGAAGGTTTTAACTTAAAGACTTCAACTAATAAATATACTTGTTTATCATGCATATATATTTATGACTTATTTTATTCGAGAAAGGAAAACATCAACAAGTAAATGCACGTGCACATAAAAAGACAGGCACTGTCTATCTGCAGTCACCTCTCTAAGAATACACAAAAGTGGAAAAGAGTACTCACCGATCATTATGGGGATGATCTTGTTCTTTTCCAACAGGCATTACCTTCTCTGAATCCTGGCTCTCTTCCTTCACAAGCTGAACTTCATCACCCGGTAAATCATTGATGTTATCTGTATCCTTTCCTTTTTGCTTCTTTTTCTTCTTCTTTTTCCTAACAAAGTTTGCATAATAATCACATAGATCAACAGACTGAACATAACATTAACAAGTTAGCCTGCCTGCATGATATAAATAATACAACCGTGACATCAAGTTTAGAAAAAACTGTTGAGGGCATCTTACCCCCCTTCTTCATCAGTGTTTTTAACTTTTCTTTTCTTTTCACTAACATCTTTTCTTGTCTTCTTGTCTTCTTTACTTAAATTTTCTCTCAGTTCCTCGGTTTCTGGTTGAGGCTGCTGAATAGCATCTTCGCTTTTTTGTGAAGCAGAAACTGGAAAGCCATCTTCATCTTCAGTTTCCAAATCTGTCACACCAGCAGCTCTCTTGACAATAAGTTGACCCTGTGAGTTCTTTTGTTCCTCAGAGCCAGTCAATTTATTCTTTCTCTTGGATCGTTTAGATTCCTCATTTCCTTTTGTAGGTTTTTGATCATCCATGATCTCCTCGATTACAACTAAAGTTAATTCAAAAAAGAATAGTAAGCAAAAAGCCCATCAACTACCAGTTAAAATGCAACAAAAACCCTGTACGTGGAAAAAGGAACATCTAGAAACTATTATGTACAATTTTCAAAAACGAATAATGGATCAACAAAGTGAAATAATAAATTACATAATTGGTCAATGCTTCAATAATGTGCTTAAACATAAAATTTCACCAAAAATTTCAACTCTGACCACTGAATGATCTTTAAAGAAAAACAGCTAAACCAATTATAATTACTAAATCCTCATCACATCTTTGAAACAGTTCTTGAATCTTCCTTCACATTGAAATAATAAATTACCTAATTGGTCAATGCTTCAATAATGTGCTTAAACATAAAATTTCATCAAAAATTTCAACTCTGACCACCGAATGATCTTTAAAGAAAAACAGCTAAACCAATTATAATTAATAAATCCTCATCACATCTATGAAACAGTTCTTGAATCTTCCTTCACATTGATGTTTATATACAGGTTTTAAACAAAAGAAAGTTTCTCCATCTGCCAACCTTCTGCACATCAGTTTTAACCAAAATTTTCAAATTGTTCAGAACAAACAGAAATTCCAGAAGCAGTAGGTCATAATTTAGGGAACAAGACTATACTTTTTCATACCAAGTTAGCCATGCATTACTTACAAGTTCTAGCTGTATAAAATTAATAAGAAAATCAAATTAGAATAGTTTTCAAGGGCAGCAGATTGGTACACATGACATGATAGAAAAAAGCAACATATATGATCCAGTTTCTACTTAATGAAATCTGGTAAAGCTATCCAAAATGTCAAATACCTCCACTATTTGGGACAGGTGGACAGAAGAACTCAAGATCATCATCATCATCTATGAAATCATCTCCATACTCCTCATCAGAATCATAATCAGAGGACTCATCTTCGGACTCAGTCTCAGCAATATCCTCCCCATAAGAATCACTTCATAATGTAGTAAAGGAATGAATAAATCACGTTATATGCGCCACATTCTGAGTTATAAACACCTCAACCATGTTCTCAGTTCTTTCATGAAACAATTTAATTAAAAAAAATGCAAATATGCTTGTCTTCAAATAAGAGAAATTAAATAAAAGGATACGACTCATATTCATCTCGTAGGTGATCTCCATCATCAGCAACAAAGTAACCAGAGAGGTGGATGCTTTGAGGGCCAATTACTGAGAAAGCAACTAAATCATCATCTTCATCAAATTTAAGATCTAAGGCACAAGTCTCATTCTGATTTGGTAACAAGGAACACAGGATGATCGGACTCTTGTGTCCGACAGAACACTGAAGTACAGACCTCTCTTTGAATGATCCAAGGCCTAAAGTTGCCTGTGTTACCACATAATATAAATTAACAATGGAACATACATGGTATCAAGAAAAACAGAACCAAAAGTAGGAACACAAAAATTATTTGGACTAGCAATTTAGAGAACTAACAAGAAGCCTAAATTCTGACTAAGATTCACCATTATACGTTATTTATATGTTTCAACTAT
Source organism: Gossypium bickii (assembly GCA_025503065.1). Lineage (NCBI taxonomy): Eukaryota > Viridiplantae > Streptophyta > Magnoliopsida > Malvales > Malvaceae > Gossypium > Gossypium bickii. Next base: position 44,275,784 of record CP106720.1, read on the forward strand.
TCAACTCCATATAAACAATGCACTCCATTGATGAAGGGTCAGAAAACCTCAAAACATAACTAATAAAAGCATGTAACTACAATCTTACTGCTACAGTATTTACTAATTAATAATTGTATAAGAAAAATGAAAACTCCAACATGAACCAGAATTCAGAAAACGAAATGCTCTGGCTTTTCCTTTTAACTTTGAATTTCTGAACCAGGATAATATACCTGAGTAATGTGAAGCTTTCCCCGAACATTGTCAGAATGATAAGGGTGTGGTTTTCCAGGTTTGACTTCAATTCCTGCTTTACGAAAAAAAAAGAGAGCCTATAAGAACAAATAGAGAGTTTCAAGAAAAAACAAATACAACAAGCAATGCATCGTTTGGTTACTGGTAAATGGCCGGAAGACGATAAATGAATCTTGGGTTTAATTTCAAAAGAATCCTCGATCCAAACCCATTATCATAATTCAAATTTCTCGAATATTTCCTCTACTGTTTACCATAACCAAACAATGGAACAATGAAATCTGAAAATAAAAAATAGTAAGACTTTAAAGCGAGAAAAGGAAAAGGGTTTTGGTTAAGATGATAAAAGAACTGACCCCAGAAACCCATTTCTTCTTGATGGGAGAAAATAATGAAAACCAAAAGCAGCTGCTTCTAAAACCCTAGAGGGTTTTCGTTATGCGATTTTATTAAACCCTAATGCCCGTTTAATGATTTAGTCGTCCTTCGCTCAGATGAATTTTGAGCGGTCGGATCAAATTTCCCTCAATTATTAGCATATTTAAATTTTCCTCGCTCAATATCAAAAATTTATAAATTGCTGATTAAATTATTTGAAAAAAATCCTTTCTAAGTTACTTGACTTTTAAGGTTGTTTATTTCTAGTGCGATGGGTTTAATTTTTTTTTTTTTAAGTTTTTGTATTTAGTTTTACCGTTATTATTATTTTTATACTAACTGCAGTTAAATGTACCGCCCATTTAAAGAGGTCCTAAATTGTTAAAAGATATTTGATGTGGTCATTAACTCATTATAGGATAAAGTATATCCAAAATCACTCAACTATTAATAAGTTTACAATTTGATCAATCAATTTCAAAAATATTATAGGTTCATCACTAAACTATCTAAAAGTTGTATTCGAAGAATCTCGCCATCATCTAGCCTCCTCTAACAAGAAAGCACATTGAACAAAGCTTCTTTTTTTTTTCGTTCTTTTTCAATTTTATAGTTTAATTTTCTTTGAAATGACCTGACACTCCATTGTTTTAAATTTAAAACCCTAACAAAGAAGCTCTTTGATCTCCATCCACCATCATTAGAGGATCGCCTAGCTTCGATATGCTTCTCTTCTTAATGAGACTTTCTCCTTACCTTTTGAATTGAACTTTCGTTGCTTGGAACTCTCCAACTAAATTTTGTCTGAATCTAATATTTTAAGTCTCTCTCTTATTCTTTTTTTAGCTTAATGACAAATTTGGCCACTAACGTTTACATGTTTTATCAAAATGACTCTAATTGTATTTTTGAATAATTGTATTTTTGAACATTTTTTGGCCATCAACTTTCTTTTTTTTTTCAAATTGCTTTTTTTAACAAATTTGATGAAAGCATTGTTAAAAAATTTAATGAGATGATGTGGAATAGTTTTAATGAGATATAATTTATTACTTAGATAACCTAATAAAACAATTACATGTGGAAAATAATAAAATAAATAATTCATGAAGTTAAAAAATAACTCTTAATTTAAAGAAAATAAACGTAATTATCTATAAAAAGATTTAAAAATGAATGCACGCATTTAATATTTTCGATTTGATTTATTAATTATCTTTTTGAAACCTCCTAGTAAACAAACGTATGCATTCATTTTGAAACTTTTTTTTAGATAGTTATGTTTATTTTCTTTAAATTAAGAGTTATTTTTTAAAATTTCATGTATGATTTATTTATTTTATTATTTTTCACATGTATCTATGTTATTAGGTTACTAAGTAACAAATTACATCTTATTAAAAATATTTCACATCATCCCCATTAATTTTTTTAACGGTAGTTTTATTAAATCTGTTAGAAAAAGCAGTTTAAAAAAAAAAACAAAGATTGATGGCCAAAAAAGACTCAAAAATACAATTAGGGTCATTTTGACAAAACATGAAAATGTTAGTGGCGAATTTTATCATTAAACCTTTTTTTTTATATATTTTGATTCATTTCTCTAATTTTTTTTGCTGTAGGTCCTATTTGATTATCTTTTTTAATTGTATTTTTTATTTGCTTTTGATTGTGATTATGGTGATATTTGGTTGTTCGTTTAAGGAAAGGGTGTGTGAATAGTTCGACTATTGATTTTCTTAAGTTATGATTTTGGTCAAAAGGGAATTGATGAGTGAGTTAAGAATGAAGGGTTATTGAGTTGGTTGGGTTAAAAGTGAGGCATGGTGCTTGAATTGTTGTCGATATTGTTTGGATTATTGGGTTAGGGGTAGTAGTGCAACAATTGATTGATCAAATTATAAACTCATTAATAGTTGAGTGATCAAAGTGTAAATTTATTAATCCCATATTTAAAATATGTTCGTTTGTAACTTAATTGCTCAATGACTTTTTTTTAATCAAAAAATTGCCTAATGATTTGAATGATAGCTTTCGGATCATAACCAAAGTATTAACTTATAAAAGATAATTTTCAGAAAATAAAAATATTTGTAAAAAAGAGTTTAGATCTTTATACTCATATAATTTTTACTAGTTTTTTATATGTGCATGAAACGGGAAAATTTTATTTAAATTATAAGATAAATAAATCAATTTATATTAATATTTTACATTTTAAAATTATAAGATAAATAAATTGAAATATTTAAATCAAATGTGAAAAATAATTAAAAACTCCATAGAATAATAAAATATTAGTTACATGTTTCTAACAAAGTTTGTCTATTAACAAAGTTGTAAAGAAAAACTCTGAACTCGTATTTATAGTTTTAAAATATTAATAAAACTCTTTGATAGTTAAAAATTCTTAAATGAGTGTTCAAAAAAAAAAAATCTATAAATAACTAAAATTTTTGAATAATCTCTTTTGAATTACAATATTAATACAAAGGGAAAGGAAAGTTACAATCTTTGAGTTCGTGTTTTAAAATATAAAAGATTGGGACTAAATAAAAAGAAGAATAAGGGCTAATTTGATAAAAAGTTATACATTAAGGACTAAATTTGATATTATGCCTTTTAATTAAGATACACTTTCTTAAAAATACTATCTTAAAAAATTTAAGGGATAAATCCTAACACTGTAACATCCCAAAAACGGGGCTATTTGGAATTTAATTATTTTTCTTATGTATGAACCGCTGTGACATTATTTTTGGAATAAAAGAATTTAATTAAGGCTTTAAGTTGTACACGTTTGGTAGGAAATGGTAGTTTTTAACTTTAAAAGCAGGAAGCCTTAGCGGAGGGTGTTATCAGAACAAGTGTGGGTTATTTGACACAAATGAGCCCTTGGTAAAGTGGCAAAGTGAGGCCACTTAAGAGCTACATGTGACGCCACCAAGGAGCAAGGGAGAGCCTTGGTTCGAGTCACAAAATTCTCTTTTTGCACCTTGATATGGACGGCATAGGGAGGAGAGAATTTTCTCTCTTAAACTCTTTTATTATTTATTTAGATAATAGAGATAAATAATGAGGATATTATTAAGATTTAAAAATAGATTATTAATTAGATTTTTATTTAGATAATAAGATAGTAGGATATATTAAGGATAATATTAGCTTTTATCATTGGATATTAATAAGGATTATTAATGGGATTATTAGAAGATTATTTGAGATTAATTCAAATTATTTTGAATTATTCAAATGAGTGACCTAGAATTGTTTTGGGTAATTGCCGAATGCCTATAAAAGCAGCAGCTTGCCACTAGGTTTTGTTTTTCCCATTTTTGTTGCTATTAGCCGAAATTCTCAACCCCTTTCTTAATTATTTTCTTTTAATTTTTCATTCTCGCAAACCTTTTTGAACCGAAACTCTTTTCTACTCTCTTCCTTGTCGAATCCCCAACCTCTCTTTTCTCTTTTTCTTAGTTGGCCGAACCCACTCCTTAGCCATAGCCGAATTTCCTTCTCCATACTTGGTGGAGTCTTGGCCGAATATTGAAGCAGAGGTAAGTAAATGGCCGAATATCTATCTCCCCTTTTCCTTCTTCTGTCGACCTTTTACAAGGAAGGGTGTCGATTTCGGCAATGGTTTCTAAACGGTTGGTAACCGATTTCTTCTAGGTACTCAGGGAAGTAAAGCAGTCGACTCACAGCCTGATCTCTAGTGTTCAATTTTGGTAAGTAGTGGTAAGATCAATCTCTTTATTCTAGCAATTCGATTAAAAGCCGAAGGCTATTGGTTTACTTACTAATCAATGATGGTTGACGAAAGCGATTCGAGAATCAAGTGTTGCGATTAGTATTCAAAAGTGTGAAGGTAAGGATTCGGGTTCACAAGGAACCCTCTCAAATTAATTGGTTGGCCGATTAGGCCATAGTACTAACCCGGTATTTGGCCGAATATAGGGATCTCGAGTAGATCTAGGGAGTCCGACTCTTCTTTTCGGGATTTAGACTCTCGTTGGTGACAGTGTGTACATACACACATATAACTTATTATATATGTTTTGATATTGAATGCTAACTTAATTTATGTAGCATTGGATAATATACCTTATTGGTATAGATGGAAATTCGTAAGTACTGTTAATATGTTTTTGTTATTTTATGCTTTTGGGAAGCATGATGTATTGATACATGTGATAAATCGTTATGATTGTTTGTCAATTGTGGGTTGAAAGAGTGGAGGGGCGGTGATAACGCGTCGACGCACCACCATGTTTTGGTAACACTCGTGACTACTGGCCACCGAGGGTTTGGTACCTCCGCAGGTTTGGCACCTCATAGCGACTTGTCCCCGTGGTTAATACCACCGTGGGTTGGCCCCACTTGAGATATGGGATTGTCCGCCAGCTGATATGGTATCACACGATGGGTTGGCCCCATCACCCGATTTGTGTCTACTGGACACTAGTGTTTTGGTAACACATCGTGACTATATGTCACCAAAGTGGTTTGGCACCACCAAAGTGGTTTGGTACCACAACGGGGTAGACAAAGTGGCGTATGGTCAGCTAGGATTGGGACCCATAATATTTTGCATATTAATTGTTATATGTTGTGTATGAAATGTTAAAATCGGGGAAGGGTTACATATCGAGTCGTGGTGACTCACCTTCTCCTTTACATTTTTCAGTGACACATAGATCGCGATGTGGAGCCGGGTGGACTCGAGGTGGCCATGCAAAGGGGTCTAGTTTAAATGAACTTTGATTTTAAGTTAAAATATTTTATTTCCGGTTTATATTTTATTTGGATTGTAATAAGGCCTCCTAGAATATTTTATTATTGTTATATGCTCGAATACTTGATTTAAATTTGTTACTACTATTAATTAACAATCGTATGTTTTCCAAGTTAGAACGAAATTATTTTTTTACGAGCCATCTCCGCACACTTGTAATTTTATAATAATTTGAGTTAATTAATATTTCCAAAATTTTGTTTTATACACCTCAAAGGTTTCAACCAAAAATAATTATCTTTTACTAAAACATCAAATTTCTTCCAAGTTTTCTAAATATTTTCTAAGTAGCAAACCAGATTCGGCCATAGCGTTTGGGCCGGGTTTGGGTTGTTACAAATTGGTATCAGAGCCCAGTTCAAAGCTCGGCTGTGGGGGCCCAAGGCCCAAAAATGCTTTAGTAGGCCTTATGAAATGATTTTTGGATTTTGAACAAAGATGGCCCGAGTCTCCCAGACCGATCCGCCTGTAAGTACTTCTGAACATTCTTTGTGAATTATATTCTGTAGAAGGGCAGGAAGCATGGAACGTAGAATAGACTTATAGGATTTGACCCTAGGACTAGATTACTCAAACACACAACAACGCATAAGACTTAAGGAACTTAACCCACCTATGACTTAGTTAGTGAGCTAGGGTGTGGTAACCCCTGTACGCATGTCTAGGAGTGGATCCGGAAGAGCCTGGTATTTAAGCAGTCCTCGTGACTCACCTCCTCTTCGCAGGTATCCTACCTGGTGCGTAGCTCCGGTTCACCCTAACTCAGAGGGCTCAGTGGTGTGGCAACCTCTGTGCGCATGTCTAGAAAGGTTCGGTGAGAGCTTGGTATTTAAGCGGTCCGCGTGACCCACCTCCTCTTCACTCGAATCCTGCCTGGTGCGTAGCTTTGGTTCGCCCTGACCAAGAGGGCTCGGTCATAGGCTAAACACAATGATTAAAACCCGAAAGGGAACTAGCCATGATTTTAAAAAAAAAAAAAGGAAACAACAACAACCCTAACGTTTTCAAAATTTTTACAATGACTCTTTTAAATCTGAAAACATCATTTTTACAACGTTTTCCTCGAAAAACTTGATTTGTGGAAAATTACAAAAATGCCCTTATGGGTAAAATTACTAAAACGCCCCTGACTCATAAAATATCAGTTCAACGGTTTTGCCCAAAAATTTCAACTATTTTACCAATATTCAACAACTTAGCTGTGAAAATCATCAACAAAATATTTTGGTTTTGGAAAATTACGAAAATGCCCTCAAATTGTAAAATTACCGAAATGACCCTGATCTTTGAAAATCTTTACAAATATCACTATTTGAAAAAGAAAACTTTCAAAAGAATCCCCAAAGTTTTACAACTGTTGGAAATACCCTCGATTTATCAAAATTACAAAATTGCCCTCGAATGACAAAATTACCAAAATACCCCTGGTTTCAAAATGATGCCATATCTCTAAATTTTACAAATTTTCATAAACACCCTCCAGTTTTGGGAATTTCAAAATGACCTACTTTACTAAAGTTTTAAAATTTCTTTTATTACGAAAATACCCCTGTAGGGAAAATGACGAAAATACCCCTGGGTTAGAAATGGGCGTAAATGTCCAAGAGCGAATAGGTATGGAAAGTATTAAGGAATGGATGCATGAACTCCTTTGTGTGAACTAGGATAGAGAATCAAACATTGTTTGCACGAAAGAATCTCTCGATTAAATTCTATCCATAAAACTTCTTCGCGAATAAGAAAGTGGAACAAATGCTAACGCATAAAATTTTCTTAATCAGATTAAAGCGCGGTAGATAGAATGAGTTCTCGAGGACGTGGGCGCCGTGGACGCGGTAGGGGTAGGATGACCGTGTCGTAACTCGTCGCCGGGTCGTGGCCCCGAAAATGAGGTACCACCGCCACCACCACCTCCTACTTTTAGGCGGAGAAAGCAGGATCGGGCCGGTGGTGAGGCAATGTCGCAAGCGTGATCGCGAGTTTTGGTGATGGTGGTCGGGTGGTGGGAATTTGGGAGCTCGGTCTGCTCCCGAGCGAATTCGGTCCTAACGAAATTTGAGGTATTCCGGTGTCTCGTGAGTGGCGCCAGTCTGTGTGCAGAGTATCTTGGCCGAATTTATAGAAAGGATCATGGATGATATTGACCGACCGAGGAGGAGAAGTCCGAAAGGGGCGGTGTCACTTCTAAAGGATGAAGCGTGCATCGTGGTGGTCGATCGTCCGGGATGGAGCCACGATCGATGATCTCACATGGGACTACTTTAAGACTACCTTTCGTAAAGAAGTATGTGGGCACTAGCTACACCGATGCTCAAAGGAAAGCCTTCCTAAGCTTCGGTGCAAGGAACTAAGTCGGTGGGCCGAGTATGAGGCGTAGTTTTTAAGGTCGAGTAGGTATGCCGGAGGAATCATAGCCACTCGAACATGAGCGCCCAGCTGCGTCCGCTTTGAGGACGGACTCGTAGATGATTTGAGGTTACTAATTGCCCCGCAGCAGTTCGTGAGTTCTCGTCCCTAGTGGAGAAGGCCAAGGTGGCCGGAAGGGATCAAAGAGGTCGTGAGGCAAAACTATAGTAGGAATAATCGTAAGAGAGGATTTGGGTCACCGGGTCAAGTGGTAGTGTTCAGAAAAAGGCTAAGCCAAGTGGGCCAAATCAGGCAGCAAGGCCCATGGCTACTAATCAGAGGCCGACTCAGTGCAACCGCTGTGGTAAAACCCATTGGGGAGGTTGTTGGACCGGTGATAGGGGTTGTTTTGAATGTGGGTCGTTGGAGCATCGTGTCGAGATTGCCCTTAAACTAGCTAAGAATCACCGTAAGGCCGAACCGTACTCAAGATAGAAATGCGGGACCATAAAGGGGTCGCGGTAATGGCCGAGGAGGAAATGGTCCGAATAGAGGTCGTGGAACTCAGGGCAGAGGTCCGGGTAACACAGAGGCTAGGCAGCCTGGCTTAGTCTATGCAAATGAGGCGTCGCGTCGCGAGGAGGAGACGCACCGGGCGCCATAACCGTGCGTTCCTAATATTTGGTTTACCTTATGTTGCATTAATTGATGTGGGTTCGACGCACTCGTATATTGCTAGTAGTGTGGTAGGAACTATGGACCTAGACTCGAGACTACTTCTAGGAAGATGACTGCTAAGCCCTCTAGGACACTCAGTAGTCGTGAGACAAACTTTATAGAGACGCACCCTCTAGAACTCCAGGGGTCGATTTGTAGCCGATCCGATGGAACTACCATTTGGAGAGTTCGATTTGATCCTTGGGATGGATTAATTGGTTAAGTATCGGCGACTTTGGATTGCGCGCACTAAGCGCATGGTTCTTAAGACAGTGTGAGAGTGATGAAGTGGTTATTATAGGTGATAGAAGGAATTACCTATTCATCGTGGTGTCACCTTGAAGGTGAAAGGATGGTAAAGAAGGGTTGTGAGGCGCACTTGGTTCGAATATGTGCTTTGGAAGCTAAGGAGCCGGTAGTTGGAAAGGTTCGAACGGTTGGGGAATTTGTCGATGTATTCCCGCAGAGAACTTCCGGTCCGCCTCCAGATCGGAAGTTGAATTTCATATAGACCTGCTACCCGAACGGCACTGTGTCTATAGCACCATACCGAATGGCACCAAAGGAATTGGTGGAGCCAAGGCTCAAATTCGTGAGCTATTGGATAGAGGGTTCATTCGACCAAACATATCTCCGTGGGGAGCGCCTGTGTTGTTCGTCAAGAAGAAGGACGGTTCAATGCGGATGTGTATCGACTACCGCCAATTGAACAAGTTAACGATCAAGAACGAGTATCCGTTGCCTCGGATTGACGACTTGTTCGATCAATTAAAGGGTGCCTCGGTGTTCTCGAAGATAGACCTTAGGTCGGGTTACCATCAATTGAAGGTAAAGGAGGTTGATGTTCACAAGACGGCATTCAGAACTCGGTATGGACATTACGAGTTTCTGGTGATGCCATTTGGGTTGACCAACGCGCCGGCAGCATTCATGGACTTGATGAATAGGGTGTTCCAGCAATACTTAGACCAATTTGTCGTGGTGTTCATAGACGACATATTGGTATATTCTAGGACGGTGGAGGAGCATGACATGCATTTGCGCATAGTCCTACAAGTGTTGAGGGAGAAGCAACTATATGCCAAATTCAGTAAGTGCGAATTTTGGCTGAGGGAGGTGGCTTTCTTAGGACATATGGTATCGGCTGAAGGAATTAGAGTAGACCCTCGTAAGATTGAAGCGGTGTTAGATTGGAAACCGCCTAGGTCAGTGGCGGAAATCCGAAGTTTTCTGGGTCTAGCGGGGTACTATCGGAGGTTTGTGGAAGGATTCTCTCTGATCGCAGCACCGTTGACGAAGCTGCTAAGGAAAGGAGTCCCATTTGTATGGTCGGAGAAGCAACAAGAAAGCTTCGATAAGCTAAGGAAAATTTTGACGGAAGCTCCGGTTTTGGTGCAACCGGAGGCAGGGAAGTTGTTTACCGTCTATTGTGATGCATCTCACACTGGTTTGGGGTATGTGTTGATGCAGGAAGGGAAGGTAGTAGCCTATGCATCCCGTTAGTTAAGACCGCATGAGGCTAACTACCCAACGCACGACCTGGAGCTAGCAGCGGTTGTCTTCGCTCTAAAAATATGGAGACATTATCTTTATGGGAAGAAGTCGATAGTTTACACGGATCACAAGAGCTTGAGGTATCTCTTAACTCAGAAGGATCTAAACCTGAGACAGCGTCGGTGGATTGAGCTATTAAAGGACTACGATTGTTCAATCGAGTATCATCCGGGCAAGGCCAACGTGGTAGCTGACGCGTTGAGCCGGAAAGTGGTGACGGACTTAAGAGCGATGTTTGCCCGGTTGAGTCTATATGATGATGGGAGCCTTTTGGCAGAGCTTCAAGTTAAGCTAACATGGATTGATGAGATTAAGGAAAAGCAGTTAGTGGATGAAGGGTTGAATGCTAAGAGGGTACAAGTTCGAAATGGTGGATTGGAAGGGTACAACTGCCTAAAAGATGGAGTGTTATGCTTTCAAGGGCGAGCTTGTATGCCAAAGGATGTGGAGTTGAGGCGTAAAAATTCTCTAGAGGCCCATAGCGACCTCTTACGCTATGCATCCCGGAGGCGACAAGATGTATAGGGATCTCAAAGAGCGCTTACGGGTCTTGATTAAAGCGTGAAGTAACAGAGTTTGTTGGTAGGTGTCCGATTTGTCGCCAGGTCAAGGCTGAACATCGCTTGTCGCCGTCGTGGTTGCTTCACCGGTGAAGATTCCCAATGGAAGTGGGAACGGATCACTATGGATTTCGTTAGTGGGCTACCCTTACGCCCGAAGAAGAAAGACGCCGCTTGGGTGATTGTAGACCGTCGACTAAATCACTCACTTCATCATACCGGTGAGGGTGGATTTCTCTCTTGAAGCTAGCTAAGTTGTGCGACGTAGATAGTAAGATTGCATGGTGTACCGGTATCAATCATCTCGGATAGGGACCCCGATTCACGCCAAGGTTCTCGGAAAGCCTTGCACCAAGCTTTGGGTACGCGGTTGATTTCAAAGATGCCTTCCATCCACAAATCGACTGGACAATCGAAAAGGGTGATACGATCTTAGAGGATATGTTAAGGGATGTGTTCTCGGATTTTCATGGAAGTTGGGAAGACTACTTACCACTAGCGAATCGCCATAACAACAAACTATCAAGCGAGTATCCGGATGGCACTATACGAAGCATTGTATGGGCGGAAATGTCGAACTCCGACGTGTTGGACGGAATTAGGCGAACGACAGATTTTGGGTCCAGAGTTAGTTGCAGAAACTGAGGACAAGGTAAAGGTGATTCGGTCTCGTCTTAAGGAGGCATCGGATAGGCAAAAATCCTATGCTGATTTAAAACGCAAGGAAATGGAGTATGCTGTGGGAGACAAGGTTTTTCTGAAGGTGTCGCCTTGGAAAAAGGTGTTGAGATTTGGCCGGAAAGGGAAGCTAAGCCCAAGGTTCATCGGGCCATATACGGTGATTAAGCGAGTAGGACCGGTAGCTTATCAGCTTGAGTTACCGGCAGAACTGAATCAGATACATGACGTTTTCCACGTATCAATGCTGAGACGGTATCGTTCAGACCCATCGCACGTGGTGCCAGTGGCAGAGATCGAGGTGAATTCAGATTTATCGTTTGAAGAGGAACCAGTTCAGATCTTAGACCGAGATGTGAAGGTTCTACGTAGGAAGTCAGTGCCCTTGGTGAAAGTGCTATGGCGGAACCATGGTACAGAGGAAGCTACGTGGGAACCTGAGGATGTGATGAGGCAGCAATACCCCCACCTTTTTAGCTAGGCAATTTCGGGGACGAAATTTATTTTTAGGGGGGTAGAACTGTAACATCCCAAAAATGGGGCTATTTGGAATTTAATTATTTTTCTTATGTATGAACCGCTGTGACATTATTTTTGGAGTAAAAGAATTTAATTAAGGCTTTAAGTTGGCACGGTTTGGTAGGAAATGGTAGTTTTTAACTTTAAAAGCGTGAAGCCTTAGCAGGAGGGTGTTATCGAACAAGTGTGGGTTATTTGACACAAATGAGCCCTTGGTAAAGTGGCAAAGTGAGGCCACTTAAGAGCTACATGTGTGACGCCACCAAGGAGCAAGGGAGAGCCTTGGTTCGAGTCACAAAATTCTCTTTTGCACCTTGATATGGACTGGCATAGGGAGGAGGAATTTTTCTCTCTTAAACTCTTTTATTATTTATTTAGATAATAGAGATAAATAATGAGGATATTATTAAGATTTAAAAATAGATTATTAATTAGATTTTTATTTAGATAATAAGATAGTAGGATATATTAAGGATAATATTAGCTTTTATCATTGGATATTAATAAGGATTATTAATGGGATTATTAGAAGATTATTTGAGATTAATTCAAATTATTTTGAATTATTCAAATGAGTGACCTAGAATTGTTTTGGGTAATTGCCGAATGCCTATAAAAGCAGCAGGACTTGCCACTAGGTTTTGTTTTTCCCATTTTTGTTGCTATTAAAGCAAATTCTCAACCCCTTTCTTAATTATTTTCTTTTAATTTTTCATTCTCTCAAACCCTTTTGAACCGAAACTCTTTTCTACTCTCTTCCTTGTCGAATCCCCAACCTCTCTTTTCTCTTTTTCTTAGTTGGCCGAACCCACTCCTTAGCCATAGCCGAATTTCCTTCTCCATACTTGGTGGAGTCTTGGCCGAATATTGAAGCAGAGGTAAGTAAATGGCCGAATATCTATCTCCCCTTTTCCTTCTTCTGTCGACTTTTTACAAGGAAGGGTGCCGATTTCGGCAATGGTTTCTAAACGGTTGGTAACCGATTTCTTCTAGGTACTCAGGGAAGTAAAGCAGTCGACTCACAGCCTGATATCTAGTGTTCAATTTCGGTAAGTGGTGGTAAGATCAATCTCTTTATTCTAGCAATTCGATTAAAAGCCGAAGGCTATTGGTTTACTTACTAATCAATGATGGTTGACGAGCAGATTCGAGAATCAAGTGTTGCGATTAGTATTCAAAAGTGTGAAGGTAAGGATTCGGGTTCACAAGGAACCCCTCTCAAATTAATTGGTTGGCCGATTAGGCCATAGTACTAACCCTGTATTTGGCCGAATATAGGGATCGAGAGATCTAGGAGTCCGACTCTTCTTTTCGGATTTAGACTCCTCGTTGGTGACAGAGTGTACATACACACATATAACTTATTATATATGTTTGAATATTGAATGCTAACTTAATTTATGTAGCATTGGATAATATACCTTATTGGTATAGATGGAAATTCGTAAGTACCATTAATATGTTTTTTGTTATTTTATGCTTTTGGGAAGCATGATGTATTGATACATGTGATAAATCTGTTATGATTGTTTGTCAATTGTGGGTTGAAAGAGTGGAGGGCGGTGATAACGTGCCGACGGCACCAAGAGTTTTTGGAAACACACTTGTGACTACTGTCGCCGCCAGAGGTTTGGTACCTCCAGAGGTTTGGCACCTCATAGCGACTTGTCCCTGTGGTTAATACCACCGTGGGTTGGCCCCACTTGAGATATGGGATTGTCTGCCAGTGATTTGGTATCACACGATGGGTTGGCCCTATCACCCGATTTGTGTCTACGGACACCAGTGTTTTGGTAACACATCGTGACTATATGTCACCAGTGGTTTGGCACCACCAGTGGTTTGGTACCACAACGGGGTAGACAGTGGCGTATGGCTGGCTAGGATTGGGACCCATAATATTTTGCATATTAATTGTTATATGTTGTGTATGAAATGTTAAAATCGGGGGAAGGGTTACATACTGAGTCGTGGTGACTCACCTTCTCCTTTACATTTTTCAGGTGACACATAGATCGCGGATGTGGAGCCGGGTGGACTCGAGGTGGCCATGCAGTGGGTCTAGTTTAAATGAACTTTGATTTTAAGTTAAAATATTTTATTTCCGGTTTATATTTTATTTGGATTGTAATAAGGCCTCCTAGAATACTTTATTATTGTTATATGCTCGAATACTTGATTTAAATTTGTTACTACTATTAATTAACAATCGTATGTTTTCCAAGTTAGAACGAAATTGTTTTTTTTACGAGCCATCGGGCACACTTGTAATTTTATAATAATTTGAGTTAATTAATATTTCCAAAATTTTGTTTTATACACCTCAAAGGTTTCAACCAAAAATAATTATCTTTTACTAAAACATCAAATTTCTTCCAAGTTTTCTAAATATTTTCTAAGTAGCAAACCAGATTCGGCCATAGCGTTTGGGCCGGGTTTGGGTTGTTACAAACACTATACATTATTTTTGGTTTAATGTACAATTTTATATATAAACTTTGATTTTATGTAATTTTATACATGAAATTTTGATTTGATTCAATTCTCATAAATTATTAACACAATTGCCTACACAAATAATTATATTTATTCAATATAAAAATAAATTGATGTATTTATTTATTCAGATGTGTATGATTGAATCAAAATTAAAGTTTTATGTATATATTTGAACCACAATTAAAATTTCATGTGTATAATTGCACTAAATCAAAGTTCATGTATAATTTTAAAAATTTTCTAGAAAATAAAATAAGATTTACTATCTTAATAAATTATAAAATTATTTATTAACTTTACCTTAATTAAAATGTAAGGAAAAATGCATTTGATATTGATTATTTTAATCGCACTAAAGATGCTAATATGATAATTAAAAGTTGAAAAAAAAATCAAAACAACAATGAAATAAGAGGTCTCATTCACAATTCAAAAGTTCGAAATTATAAAAAAAATTAATAAAAATATATTATATTAATAAATTGTAAAATTATTTAGTAGCTTACCTTATAATATCTTTTTTATTTTTTGAGAAAAAGCTTGCCTTATAATATCATGAGAAGTAAATGATTAAAGAAATGAAAGATAATATCCTTGTTAATTTATTTTTACACTTATTTATTGTTAACTATGAGTAAAATTCATTCATCAAATCTTATTTTAGTTCACATTAAATAATAAGGAGGAAATGTATTCAAATATGTTTAATTATGGTTTTTTCCACATTAACGTTGAGAGGTTTAGGGGTGCAAGAAGACATTGTAATAAAAAAAAGTATTAATAAATTCTAGTTAAAATTAATTTTTGTTTTATTTTAAAATAGTAGATACGAGTAAGTGAAAATTTTGAATTCAATATTTTTTTGCGGATTTCAATATCTATCGGACAACCATATTTAATTTAGATTTGAATAGTTATACTGAAATAATTTGTAGATAATAAAAGGATTTTAATTTTTAGATAAATTTACATATTCTAGGAGAATTCAAAAAATTCATATATCCAATTCACTATCATTTCTAATTATACATTATTAATAACTATAAAATAGTAATTAATCACAATAAAATTCTAAATTTTTTATTTATCAAAGATGAAATAACAATAGCAAAAATTACACAGCTACCATCCACACCATGACTATCATCATGCAAAAATTTTAGCACCTTATCTCATTTGGCCCATATTCGACATTTTTTCTCCATTAAGACTCTTTAAACGGCATTAGGGTTCTATAAAATTATGAGATCATCATCAGTCATAGGAAGTGCCATTCAACTCACTTGGTTACCAACAAATGGGTTTATACAACCTTATCGCATTCCAAATTACCCATTGCTAATTAGCCTTGGTCTTCATTACCAGTCTCATGTTCGCCCAGATTAGCAACAACCATGCTACCTACATTCAACCCATCACTTTCATCCTTCAAAATGAATATGGGAGAAGTTTGAATTACAACCCTTCGATTGTTATGATTAGGGGTTTGCAACATGTCCCCCCTATTGGAATGCAATTTCCCTCGAGTTGTGAAGCCAAGTCCCCACTCGATTCTAGTTGCCTACCAAGTTCAATGTCGACTGCATTAATGGCACCATCCACATCATCATCTCTGTCCTTTCACTATTCTGCGATTATTGTTTACTTTATCATTCTTAACCCTCATATTTGGTTTGGTCCTTATTACCGAAGTGACTCAAACAATAAATCCACAAAAATCAAAATATGTATAATTTTGAGTTTTAAACATGATGTATAATATATTAGATTATTACAGTTCAATACAAATGAAAATCGAAAGAATCAATAGTGGAAGAAGACAACACGAAACGAATTGAAGAGCAATCATATCTCTGATTTGGACACAATGATGGAAGAAGAATTTCCTGAGGATTTGGTGAGAGATCGGTTGTAACAAATTTATCAGCTAGATGGGGAAAAACAAAATAGAGAACCATTGAGTCAATCAGAAAAATCCCTGACAAACATGGTTCCATCTATCATCAAACCACCCACATTGGAACTGAAATCACTACCAATACATTTGAAGTATGGATATTTGGGCGACGATAATACTTTACCCATGATTATTGCGGTCGATCTACCAATTGATCAAGAGAAGGCACAAAAAGGCAATTGGATGGACATTGTTGATATTAAAGGAATTAGTATCTGACAAGAGGAGGGAAAGAAGTCGATCGTAGATGCCCAGAGACTTCTTAACCCTACCATGAAGGAAGTGGTGAAAAAGGAGCTTTTGAAATGGCTTGATGCAAGAATTGTTTACCCTATATCCAACAGTGAATGGGTAAGCCCAACACAATTTGTTCTTAAGAAAGGTGGCTTAACGATCATCGCAAATGATAAAAACAAGTTAATCCCATCTCGAACTATAACAGGATGTCGAGTGTGTATCGATTATAAAAAATTTGAACGACGCAACGAAAAAGGATAATTTACCACTCCCATTCTTTGATCAAATGGTCAACAGGCTGGCAAGAAAAGAGTACTACTATTTCCTTGATGGGTACTCAAGATATCAGCAAATCCCGATACACCTAAATGATCAGGAAAAGACAACATTTACATGCTCATTCAGGATGTACACATTTCGACGAATGCTATTTGGATTATGCAACATTCCTTTTACTTTCATGAGATGTGTGACCGCGATCTTTGCTAACATGCTGGAAGAAGATTTGGATATCTTTATGGATGACTTCTCAATATACAGAGATTCATTTGTAGAATGTTAGGGCAATTTATGGCAAGTGTTAGAAAGGTGCGAAGACACCAATTTGGTCATTAATTGGGAAAATGTCACTTAATGGTGAAAGAAGGAATTATTCTAGGTCATCAAATTTCTAAAAAGGAGTTAGAAGTAGATAAGGCCAAAATTGAGGTAATAGAGAAACTACTACATTCTACAATAGTTCAATCAGTGCGGAATTTCTTAGGGCATGGAAGTTTTTAACAAATATTTATAAAGGTCTTTCTCAAAGCCCTTAAGTCAACTGCTAGAAAAAGAAACGCCTTTTAAGTTTGATGAAAAATGCATGTAGGCTTTTGAGGTACTCAAGTAGAAGTTAACCTTGGCACCTATTATTGTTAGCTCAGATTGGACAAAGCCTTTTGTAATTATGTGTGATGCAAGTGACTACGCTATTAGAGCGATGTAACAACCCATTTTTCAGTGGTGTCAGAAACAGTGATTTCGGGGTCAGAAATCTGATGAGTAAGTTCATAAATATTATTTATGAATATTTACGAGTCAATTATGGTTTTTAAAAGGTTTTTGATATGGTAATTTATGTTATTCAAATGATTAATTAAGTTCAAGTGGTAAGACCCTAAAGTCAAGTGGTTTTAGAAAATGAGGTGCTGGGACCTCATTTCTATAAACCAAGCCGTAAATATTTTTATAAATATTTACAGAGTGTCATTAAGGTGGTATTAAAGTTTTGCTAAGAAATTTTAATATTTCAATAGTTAATTAAGCAAAAAGGACTAAATCATAAAAAGTGTGAAAATTGAATTCTACTAGCTAATGATGTTAAGTAGCTATGAAAAAGTAAGTTCATGGACTAATATGGTAAATATACCATAATATAAATGAGTGGGCGATTGGCTTTATTTTATTATGAATATATATATATATGTGTGTGTGTGTGTTTTATTAGTTAAAATAAAACTAATTAAAAAGGTAATAAAATAAAATAAAAGACATCATCTTCCTCTTTTTGATGTTTTGAAATTGAGAAAGAATGAAGCCATGGAAGGGGTTGAGCTTTTGGCTTTCTCTTTGAAGTTGCATGGTATGTCATTTTGGTCTCGTTTCTAATAATTTTTATGTTTTTGAGATCGTTGCAACTAGGTCCAGCTAGCACGTACCTTCGATTTTGAAATTGTTAAAGATTTTGAATGTTTCCATTGATGAATATTTTTATTTTTGATGTTAAATGATGAATTTGAGATATTAGTTGTTATGTAAAAGTATTTTGTTAAGTGATTTTTAATGAATTTGTCGATTAAGGACTAAATTGTTGAATTAATAGAAGTACAAGGATTTGATGTGAATTTTTTTTGTAAATATGGGCTGTATTGGAAGCTATGAACATTCGGATAAGCTTAAATTTGGGTAAAAATGGTTAATTTGCATGTTTTAGGCTTAGAGACTAAATTGAATAAAAGTAAAATGTTAGGGGTAATTGCGTAAAAATGTCAAAAAGGACTAAATTGCATAAAATAAATTGTTTTACTATATAATTTAATAAATTTAATGAAATTATTAATTTAGATCAAGACCGAGTGGAAAATCGAGGAAAATAAAAAATTACCAAAAAGCCCCTGTACTTTGTTATTTCTACAATTTAGCCAGGTAAGTTCGTATGAACTGTAATCTGTATAATGTTGATTAAATTGAATGTTAATATGTGATTCTACTGTAATTGAATCAATAAATATGTTATTATGCAATTTATCTTGTGATGAAACGATGGAAATCCAATGACGTTTCGACGACTATTAAGCTTCGTTTGAACCCTAGAAATATATAGGATACAGATGACATGTCATTAGGGTTACCATATTTCGGGTGTTGGTCCTGAATGTCCTACCAGTGGCTAAGTTTCGGCATTTGTTGCGGATACTTGACAGCTTGTGTGAGCAGTACCGTGTAGCTACGTTCCGACTGACAGCTTGTGTGAGCAGACCCATTTATGGCTTATATGAGCATCTATGAAAAGAAAAAAGAAAAGGAAAATGAATGGTTTTGACCATATGTTTAGCACACTTTGTGTGAGCTTTCCAGCCTATCCGATATTATTCTAAGTGGTTCAACGGGCATGAAAAGGGAAGGAACGGTAAGTATTCAAATGAGTTATATAATGAAAACTATGAAAAGGAATGAAAAGGAAATGTTAAATGAAAGTATGTCTATGTTCATGAAATTGATGATTCAAGTAAGGTTATTCATGTTTAATGACTTATCTTATGTTAATTCAAGTGAATTATGAATTGATGCACTAATATGTGCCGTTGATTATGCTTAGGCTTGTGCCAAGCTATTGGTTGGATTGTATTATGCTAGTTTTAAAGATATGCGTTGAAATGGTAAGTGACCAAATGGAAAGATAATTATGTGCATGAAAGAGTGGTAAGAATTAAAGTATGTAATTTATCATGAAATGGTTTATTATGTAGCTGATTCTAAAAGAGTTATGCTTAAATGCACTGGCTTGTGGCTATGGTTAATGTTACGTTTATGTCTTGTATGTTATGCATATGAAACGGGTGAGGAAAGGTAATGAAATAGTAAGTTCATAGTTGAATTGTAATAGGATGAAAAAGGGATTGATGAGTTCAATGATGTACTTATATGAGAAACTTATGTATGCTATGGATAAAGTTGCCTAATTCATAAATCAATATAATAATTAGTGAATTGATGATGTTATCTAAGTTTATACTAAGTGAATGAAATGGTAAGTAAGTAATGGTTCATAATTTTAAGGAAATGTTGATAATTATGTAAGTCAACCATGAGACTTTATTATATTATGAATAAAAGGTGTATGTGATGCTTATAAATATACTTAATTGTGAGCTGAATGGTGTTTAATAGGTTTTACGAACTTACTAAGTATTCATTGCTTACGTATTCATTTTCCTTTACTCTACAGATTATAGGAAGCTCAATTGGGTTTGTAATGACCCGTTTTTAGTCAAATTGGAACAGTGGTTTCGGGACTACAAATCTGAAGTCAAAAAATTTATTTTAATATTATTTTAATATCTACAGCATGACCCAAGTTAGTGAGTTACACGGGCATGTGATCCCATTTCGAATGCCCACACGACTTGAGACACGGGCGTGTGTCCCTTGCACTTTGAAATTTTTTTCCATGTTTTTCTAAAAATTCCTTAAGTACTCGGTTTAGTCCCGAACCACATTTAATGTCTATTTAGGGCCTCAAAGGCTTGTATTAGGGACTATATGATTGAATTTGAATGACTTTTGTTTACAATGAGAAATGAACTTGAATTGTATGATTGTTTGAGTTATAAGTTCGATAATGCTCCGTAACCCTGTTCTGGCATCGGATACAGGTTTGGGCTGTTACAAGGTTGGAAGCTAGTCGAAGATCTATTACACTATCCAGCGATTATATCGGTAGATTTTAACGTTTTAGTCATGGTTATAGTGGCATGTATAGGTGGACTTGTGGTTTATGTTAGTCGATGAGTTTGGCATATATATGTCATTTTGGATAATGTAACCTTGGTACTTTTGATGCCTTATTAATGTGTGTCATTTTGACAATGTGTTAATGCATGTTTGAGTGGCCAAAATGGTAGGTAATGAATTGACCTCAATATGGTCAAGTTATGGTATGCTTTTGAAAGGTTTTGAATAGATGTGCATGATTGAAATATGGTTTGTATATATATTGGTTGTTGGAACCATTTGGAAATGGCTAGTTTGGTGTCACTTTGATGGTTTTGATGCACGTGTTGAAATGGTCAAGTGAAGTTATGTTTTGAATGACCAAATTGGTATATTTTTATGTGATTTTGACATGTGGTCATTGTGGTAAGTTTGGTATGGAATTAGGTCATAAATGTATGATTGATGAATGGTTAAATTATGCATATGTTTAAGTATATTTGATTGTTGTGATTGAGGTGCCTTTTGGCATTTTGGTTGTATGGATAGATGCCATATTGAATTAGCCTTATTATGCATATTTTAGGTATGTTTGAAAGCTTGATTGTATATGCAAATGTCTTGTAGGTGTGAGCTTGAAATGGGTGAAAGGAATGGCTTGAAATTGGCCTATTTTGTAACAGCCTGGTTTATACCCTAGTCGGAACAGTGGTTTCGAGACCACAAATCCGAGGTCAGAATAATATTTTAATGTTATTTTTGGTGTTGATTATATGTGATATAGCTTGTGTGAAAATTTTGTGTGATAATTTTATCGACTGTGTGCTGAATTAGAGAAAGGACTTAATTACATAAAGTGTAAAATGTTGTGTTCTGATTTATGAGTGCTTAATTGTTGTTGGCTTTTTAAGGTGGAGGCCTTATGTTGTTATTAATCCAATTTTAAGATAGTGGATGGTTAAATGACTAGATAACCATAATATAAATTTGTCTTATATGACTAATAAAAGGGCAAAATTGGTATTTGATTATTAAGTTAATTTATAACAAAACAACATCAAAATAAGCCATTTTCTATCCATCTTTGCACCGAATATTGAAGAAAGAAGAGATGTTTTAAGTTTTGGTAATTTCGGCTAGCAATTGGCTTGATTCAAGGTTAGATTTTGCTAGATTTTTATTAATTTCTACGTTTTTACAATCGTTGCTTTGTGCTCTACAAAACCCATGCTTAAATTTTGTGAATTGATGATATTTATGAAATGTGCCATTGATGAAATGGTGAGCTTTGTGGTGAGTGTTGGTGTTAAATGAAAGATATGTGTTTAATGAACATATTTTGCTCTTGAATTTTTGATGAATTTAGCTAATTAGGGCTAAATTGAGAAAATAGCATTTTGAGGGACTAAAATGTGAAATAAATGAAATGTGTGGACTTGTATGAGATACAAGAGTATTCGACTAAGCATGGACATATGATAATTATGTGTTTTTGATGATTTTGTGAATTAAGGACTAAAGTGTCAAAATGTGAAAATGTGAGGGCTATTTTGTAAAATGCCCTAAATAAGTGTGTGTGGATTAAACTAAATGATTATGTGATTGAATGGATTGAATTTGAATATATACAGACCAAGAAAGGAGAGGTTCGGATCGAGATCAAGGCAAAGATAAAGTGCTCGACTAATCGATCGTTTTGGTATTTCGACATCCGAGGTAAGTTCAGACATAATTCGTATATTTAGCTATGAATAATGCTATGAAATGAATGTTATGGTATTATTGAATTATGAATGTTATGTGAGAGCTTGAGTTACGTGGCACTAAGTGTGCGTAATTGAAAATGAAACTGAGATGATTAGCATTGGGTGTGCGAAATAATATAAGCTTCGGTTTTGTGGTTGATACTGTGTGTACGATACTGATTTAAGATCGGTTGTTAGCACTAAGTGTGCGATGATGAATTGAGTTTCGGTTAATGATTTGGGCACTAAGTGTGCGATTGAGCCGAAGAAGGGATGAGAGTTGATAGGAATGAAGTAGTGAGAGTTGAGTAGCATATGTTATCGATAACTAAGTGTTGGCTAAGGTATGTTCAGAACCTATGTGGTTGATGAAATTATGATCGAGATTATGGAAGGTTAAATTGAATATATATTAGCTTGTATGGTATGGTATATATGTGTTTGTGAAATAATCTATGTGATGGATGGTTTTAGTATAATGTTTTATGTTACTTAACTTACTAAGCTTTGAAAGCTTACCGTGTGATTTATTTCTCTCGCTGCGAAGTGTCGAGTAAAAGCTAGCTCATCCGGGAGTCGTCAGCATCTCAATCACACTATCAGCAATCTATTTTGGTATTTTTGGAAAGATGTATATAGTTGAAATATGACATGTATAGGCTAGTTGTTTTGAAGTATATTTGAGATATGTATATAGCCATGTGATGTGGCTAGTTATATGTTGGCTATAAGCATGAATGAATTTGGTATATAATGCATATTATGGTATGGCCTGTTGGTAATGAGAATGTCTTATGAATGGTAAACTTAGTGATGGTTTGATGCTAGTATGATCTAATGAATTTGAGGATGAATTATGTTTGGTATTGAATGTGTTCTAGTTGTGCAATTTAGTTTATAAGTTGACATGATTAGAAATGAGATTGGATGAGAGGATATGTTGATCAATTGTCATGAAATTGGTTGCCAAATTGTGTGTGGAATTATGCTTAAATGTGCTTTTAGGATTGACCCTTGTGTGGGTGGCAAATTGGCCTTGAAAACGGCTTGTTTTGCCTACACGGTTATGGCACACGGGTGTGCCTAGTGATCGTGGGGTAAAGTTAGTAGCTAACTTAAGAGCACACGGTCATGGTACACGGGCGTGCCTAGTAGCCATGTGAATAAGTCAGTATATGGCCTAAGAGCACACGACCTTAGCACACGGGCGTGCCTTGTGGCCGTGTGGAGAAGTCAGAATACTTGCTATGTTTTGGCACGGCCTAGACACATGGGGGTGTCTGGTGACCGTGTGAGGAATACAGCCTGGTTGCACGAGCGTGTGACCTTAATAGATTTGATGAATATTTGAAATTTTGAAAACTTTAGTAAGTGTTCGGTTTAGTCCCGACCCCTCTCTAGC
Source organism: Gossypium bickii (assembly GCA_025503065.1). Taxonomy (NCBI): domain Eukaryota; kingdom Viridiplantae; phylum Streptophyta; class Magnoliopsida; order Malvales; family Malvaceae; genus Gossypium; species Gossypium bickii. Next base: position 44,299,380 of record CP106720.1, read on the forward strand.
ATGTGTTAAACGTCTCGTGGGCCTCAATAAGGGACTATTTGTTTATGTTCTGATATGTTTTGATGATGATTGACTTTGTCTCGTAAATTGGATGTGAAATGATTCGATTCTTTAGTAATGCCTCTTAACCCTATTCCGACGACAGTTTCGGGTTAGGGGTGTTACATATTTCTTGTCCACACGGCCTAAGACACAGGCGTGTGTATCAACTGTGCGAGACACACGGGCATGTGACACGGCTGTGTGTCCCCTATAAGTTTCTAATGGTTGCTTTTCGAAAGATACACGGCTTGACACATGAGCGTGTGACTTGGCCGTATGGCCCAAGTCAGAGAGTTACACGGGGACAAACATGGGTTGGGACATGGCCGTGTGTCCCTATTTCGAGTGAGACATGGCTTGAGACACAGGTCTTTGTCTCAGCTGTGTGAGTCACACAGCTTGGCTACAAGGCCGTGTGACCCCTACAGTTTAAATTTTTCTAAATTTTTCCTTAATGTTTCAAATGTTAGTCCCAAACTGTTTCTAAAGTGTTTCTAGAGCCTAAAAGTCTTGATTAAGGGACGATACACATGTGTACAAATGGATTTTGATATGTTTAATGAAATGATTGGAAATGTATGTTTTTTATGTTATGACTTTTTGGTAATGCTCTATAACCCTATTTCGGTGACGGATACGAGTTAGGGGTGTTACAAGCAGTGTTAGGATAAGACAAGGATAAAGTCTTTGATGCAATCCATTATGCAAGTAAGACACTAGATCCTACCCAATGTAATTATACCATTATTGAAAAGGAAATGTTAGCGGTCGTATTTGTTTGTAAAAGGCTCAGACCGTATATAATAGCGAACCTAGTTTACATTTACACGGACCATTCAACACTAAAATGCATCATGAAGAAGAAGAAAACAAAAGCTAGGCTAATGAGATGGGTCCTGCTTCAAGAATTTGATCTATAGGTTCTCAATAGGAAAGGAATAGAAAATCAAGTTGCAAATCATCTATCACGACTAGAGATGGAAGTAAAGGAAAAAGTAAGCACCGAAATCAAAAAAAGTTTTTTTGATGAGCAATTGTTCCATGTAGAACAATGTTGGGTAATACAATCAACTCATAGTACACCTCGGTATGCTGGTATCGTCAATTATTTAGCCCGAGGCGTCTTTTTAGCAAATGCATCATGGCCAAGGAAGAAGAAAATCATGTATGAAGCCAAGAAATATATATGGGAAGAACCGCATGTATTCAAACAAGGCTCAAATCAATTAATCAGGCGATGTGAAAAGACAAAAGATATTCTGATGGGATGTCAGATGTTACCATGTGGTAGTCATTTAGGAGGGAAGAGAACAACTCAGAAAGCATTGCAATTAGGATTCTATTGGCCCACCATGATTAAAGATGCTTATTAGCAAAACTTGATTTTTGAAAAAATAAAAAAAATTCGAATTTTGAGTTAACCGATTCGAGTTATTCGAGTCAACTCGAATAACTCTATTCGAGTTTAGAGTTCGAGTTTTCTAAATTGGCCTTATTTTTTTTTTTTGCATAAGCCTATTTTTTAGGCCTATATTTTTACCCAAACCCTTTCGCTTTTCGGGAGGGCCTTCAGGCCGGGCCGAGCATGGACAAGTCTAATCATACTCAAGTATCTTATTATTTTTTTATTATTTTGCTCTGAAAAAATTTAAATATATATGGTTTCAAATTTATGTGCTCTAACATGGAATTAGTTATACTGTAATAATATTTTTATTTGATATCTTTAAAATTTTTAATTTAACTTGAATAATTTCACTTGATTTGACTCAACTTGAATTTCATTTCACTCGACTCGATTAAAAAAAATTTAAATTGAGTTAGGATGATAAAAAAGGACTCATGAACTCAAAATTTTTTCACTCGATTCAATCGAACGCTCACCCCTAATGCTTAGAAGTTTGTACAACACTGCGATAGATGCCAATGAACAAGGAACATTTCAAGAAGGGATAAAATGTTGCAACATGGAATTTTGGAGGTATAAGTATTCAACTTTTAGGGCATAGACTTTATGAGGCCATTCCTCAGATCATTTGGAAACCAAATATCCTTCTAGCTATGGACTATGTTTCAAAATGGGTAGAAGCAATTGCACTGCCCACCAATGACAGTAAAGCAATAGTCTAATTTTTACGTAGGAATATATTCGCACGATTTGGAACACCTAGAACGCTTATTAGTGACAAAGGATCCTATTTTTGCAGTAGACAATTAGAAGCAACATTAGCCAATTACAATGTGAAACATCGAATCACCACTGCGTACCACCCACAAGCTAATGGTCAGGTAGAAGTGTCAAATCGAGAGGTAAAGCAAATACTTGAAAAGACAGTGAACCCAAATTGAATAGATTGGAGTACACGACTGGCCGATGCATTATGGGCTTACTGAACTGCATACAAAACTCCACTAAGGATGTCACCTTATAAGTTGGTTTACAAAAAGAACTATCATTTTCCAATTGAGCTAGAAAAGAGAGCATACTAGGTTATTAAAGAATTAAACTTAGATCCTAACTTAGCTAGGGAATTGCGACTATTTCAGTTGGATGAGCTAGAAAATTTTAGGTCTTAGCATATGAGAATGCAAAACTTTATAAAGAAAGGAACAAGTAGAGACATAACACGATGATAAAAGAAAGATCCTTCCTACCGAGACAACATGTTTTGCTTTTTAACTCTAGATTAAAATTATTCCCAAGTAAATTGCGTTCAAGATGGACAGGACCACACACAGTCAATCGAGTATTACCTCATGGTGCGATAGAGTTAATAAATCAAGATGGAGATGTTGGAAACAATCCGACTTGAAAACAATTTTCTTACACAATGAAAAATTAAAATTTTAAAAACTAACCCAATTTGTGATATTTATCGCAATAAACCTTAAATTGAAATCATACATGTGTTTTCAGATAAGCAGATCCTTGATGTTTTTTGAATTTCAACTAAATGGTCTTCTTCGCTATTCTCGTACCACGAAATGCTTCGATTGTGGCTTAAACCGATTGAATCAAAACACAGAACTAGAAAAATTTTTCTTTTCCTTTTCAGGTGAAAATGAAAATTCTCTATTCTTTAATAGATACTGATAGAATTGTTATTCTAAAAAAATATATGTAATAGTTGAGAATAAGCTCTCTTTATTTTTCAACAGAGTAACAATATTTCAAGTTGTGTAAATAGCTCTATCAGTGTAACAATTTTTCGATTCCTTCTCTCTGCCACGTTAGTCTGTTGTAGAGTGCTCGATATGGTTAGCTGGGATAGAATCACATTCTCTATGAGGTACCCTAAGAACTTATCAGATAAATATTTCCTACCTCGATCAGATCAAAGTGTCTTTATGGGTAAACCTAGTTGTTTCTCCACTACCACACAGAACTCTTTGAATTTATCAAAGGTTTCATTCTTGCGGTGCATTAGGTATACATACCCATATCTAGAATAGTCATCAATAAAGGTTACATAATACTCATAACCACCTCATGCACTAATGCTCATGGGGTCACATACGTCAAAATCTATAAGTTCTAAGGGTTTTCTAACCCTCATTCCTTTTGCATTAAAAGATTGCTAAGTCATCTTACCTTCTAAGCAAGATTTACATTGTGGAAGATCAACTTCTTCAAGTGAACTTAAGATGTCATCTTTCACAAGTCTAGTGATTCTTTCTAGGTTAATATGACCAAGTCTCAAATGCCAATGGTACGCCTCATTAGAGTAAGAAGTTTCAAGTCTTTTATTCGATATTTCAATCTCAAGAAGTGTTTACATCTTTGGTTTGATAAAATAAAGATTATTTTACATCCATCCATAATAGATAAGATTGCAATTTCTAAATTTTGCAATTCTATTATTAAAATTCATAGCCAAACCATCTTTATATAAGCATGCAACAAAAATTAAGATTCTTTTAACACTTGGTACATATAAAATATCTCTTAAAATAATCTTCCTAAAATTATAAAAAAAATATGTACATCTCCTACTACTTCAGCTGCTACACTTATCCTATTCCCGGTCCACAATGATAGACTCCTATCTCTAAGGTCTTTCATCTTCTCGAACCCCTATAAAGAAACACAAACATGATTAGTGGCTCCTGAATTAATGACCCAGTGGTCTATTGAATCCTCCACTGAACAAGCTTCTATTATTAAAAGTTTCATACCTCTACCTTTGGCAGTTAGGTATTTTTTCCACTCTTTACCGTTTGACTTGAAGTGCCCCTTCTTATTGTAGAAGAAGCATTTAGACTTAGATAAGTCTTTAGGCTTCCTGGTTTTCTTCCTTTCCACTTGTAGTGGGCCAGAGACATTAGCCTTGCCTTTATTGCTGCACTTTCTCTTCTCGTTTGAGGAAAAAGTGATAACTATATTGATTCTGCTCTTTAGATCTGCTGATCGCCATTCAACCTCAACTCATAGGATGATTGTAACTCCTTCATGATTTGTGTAAGCGTTAAGCTTTTTTTTTTGCCAAGTTTATATGCGGCTTGAAAGCTAGTAAAATCCTTGGACAAGCTCTTAAACACCATCTCAATTTGAATATTCTGGTCCAAATTGGCCTCATTGTCCGTGACCTCAGTAAAGTGTCCCATAAGAGTAATCATATGGTCTTTGACCAGAGTCTTGAGCTTTTCCTACGCATTCATCAAGCTGGTTATAGTAGACTATCGAGCCAAGGCAACTTGGCCTTCGAACATGTCGTCTAGCTTATCTAGAACTGCTTTAACAGTCTTACAACTCTCTAGTTGTTTATACAGTATGTTGGTCACACTTGCCAGCATATAGCAACGAGCTATCTCATCAGACTCTTCCCAATGTTTTGTAGCTTCAACTTGAGTGGCCGGAGGACACTTATTATCAAGAACTGTTTTAAGTTTCTCACTACTCAGAAAAAGTATTAGGTTCCTTTTCCAATCCTTATAGTTATTCCAGTTTAGTTTATTTTCAATGAGTATGTTCAATAAGGGAGTTGGTGCCATTTTTTGAATTGAAAATAAAACATTCATATATTAATATCTTTGTATTAAGCAAATGTTTGAAAACATTTTACAACAATACAATATGCATTAAGATAATTCATGCATCTTACATTAAACCTTGAAAACATTTGTAAGTCGTTGCAATGATAATTCCTACACTCATTGAATCAAGCCACCTTAGGGTGATCATGATCAACTAGTAAGAACATGAATTTCCATCCAATTAGTACATGACCTAATTCCTTAGGCATTCACACGCACTAATAATTGTGTAACATTTGGTCATCATTCTAACTTAAGCATAGCTTCTCGGGAGTTACTTAACTAGATAATCTTGAGTGTATAACCATAAACTCAACACCTATCGCATCATACACAACAAATGTGTCATCTTGGTGCAATCTCACCGAGTAGCATGCTGTGACTAGTTGTCCTCTTTAAAGATAAAATTTCTTGATGTATCGCATGATAATACCTACCATAGAGGTCGATCTAATTATCATATGATCATAAGAAAATTCTGCTTACTTTCAGGAAGTCGCCTCTGTGAAATCCACATGACAACGTCTACTTTGGGGGTAGGTCCATTTCATGCCATCATAAGAGACCGTTGATGGAAGCCTTAGGTATTGTTTAGGGACCTTCTCCCACTTAATATTTTAAAAACATGCAAGGTTTTTCTATTTTCGGTTTCAATAATGAATGATCAATATATGCATGACAAGTATATGTGGCATTCTTCCCTAATCTATATGGCATGCTTATATCATATTTGAATGAATATATATTCATAGTCATATAAATATCATTATGCTTGTCTCATAAATATAAAAGCATAAAATTTAAATGACTTTGACTAGCCGAAATTTTCATGATTCCATCCTAGAAAAATAATAAAATTATAGAATTAGAAAATTTACCCTAAAGCATACTTTGGGTCATTAATTTTGCCACCACGGTCTTCTGCTGCTGTACCAGTTCACATTTCCATTGTGACTGTCTTTTCATCGTTGTTTTTGTGTCACCACCATCGTCGACCACCACTGGGTTGCTGCTGACCACCGTCGCCGGACCACCTTCGACTCCACTGAGTCGAGTTCTGTCGTCTTGTTTTTTGGATTTTGCTTAAAAAGAATTTTACAAAAAAATCCTATGTCATTTTCTGGCTCACATATTTTATTCTAAATAAATAGATAATAAAATAAAACCTTACGTGGAGATGATAGTTTATAATCTAAAATAGACATGCCCGAAAAAAAAAATTAAATTACAAATAGATTTCTAGGAATCACAATTTTGGCAAAATTACTTTGTCATCCATTAAAATAAAACAATTATATACATTCACTCACATATATTCTCCCAAACATGCAAAGAATTACAAGAGTGTCACATCTTATCAAATATTAATCAAACAAGATGAAGAGAGAGAGATTCGGTCTCGGTTTATACTATAAATATAGCACAACCTGGCTATGATACCAATTGTTGGAAAAAATATCCGGTCTAAAAACAATTTTCTTGCACAGTGGAAAATTAAAATTTTGATACTGACTCGGTTTGTGATATTAATAACAATAAACTTTAGACTAAAATCGTACCTGTGTTTTTGGATAAGCGGGTCTTTGATGTTTTTTAGCTTTCAACCAAACGATCTTCTCCGCTATTCTCGTACCACGAATTGCTTCGAGTGTGAGCTCAAACCAATTGAATCGAAACACAGAACTAGAAAAAAAAATTTCCTTTTCGGGTGAAAACAAAAATTCTCTCTTCTTTAATAGAAACCGAAAGAATTGTTATTCTGAAAAAAAAAATATTTAATAGTTGAGAATAAATTCTCTTTATTTTTCAGTAGAGTAACAATCTTTCAAAGTTGTGTAAATAGCTCTACCAGTGCCATCTATTTATAGGGAGAGAAGGTGGAACCCTTATTGAATTGCTGAGGTTTATTTTAAATAGAAAAACAACTTCCTTGTCCAACTAGGAGAGGAAGAGGGGCTAATAAGGTGTGCTTCCCCTCATATGTATTATGATGGGGATTCGGGCTTCTTATTGTATTGAGCCTAATTATATGTGATTTCTGAACTTTTAACCCAACAATTTATAATTTAATCCAACCTAATACATATGTTTCTATTTTCCAAAATAAACATTAAACTTCCAATTAAATAATTTTCTTATCCCAACTTTTCCCCCGGTAAAAATATGATATTTTACTAGGGGTAAAAAATTATGATGATTTTACCTCTATTAAAATTTCCAAAAAAAGTATATTCAATTTTTCACAACTCAACTTGTTCATTATGACCAAATGGTTTATTTTCATTTTCGGGCTCTAAAACTGCTCTAAAACATAAACTCATTCTTTCGATAATTTTTTAGTATCCATATATATATTTTTGCAAATGGATCATTTCTCATTTTTATTTCCATTTCCACTTCCATTTTTGAGAAACCCATATTCATTTCCAAAATGATTCCATTTCTCCATTTCGGAGAAAACCATAATCCTTCCTGAATGTTTCCCATTTCTCTTTTTCTATTTGTTTCATTCATTTTTATTCAAACATGTAATTTATTTCTGGTTTCAACAAGCTAGCGGAGGGATTGATTGAACATATGCAGTTGAGACTCAAATGATTTATATTAAGTTTCGGGTTTTCACCTATTAATTATATTGTTTGTTGAATTTTTATGGAAGAAAATGAATCTTGGTTGTTAAATAAACAACTTTTGTGAAAAGATTTTTAATGAAAAAACAAAAAAGGACTACTTTGTAAAAGTTATAAAATGGGTAGTAAATGTGTGAAATAATTGGAATTGTGAGTTGCTATAAGCTTAAAATAGATTCGACTAGGCTTGATTAATGAGGAAATTTGATGAAAATCGTTTTACGAGCCTAGGGGCAAAATTATAATTATGTGAAAGTCTAAGGGCAAAACAGTAATTTTTCCAAAGTAGGAATTTTGAAATTCTTTGATTAATGTGGTGATTAAATAAGTAAATTTTGTCATTATAGATCAAGAAAAACGGGATCCGGACTTAGACCGGGGGAAAACCAAGATATTGGACTAAATCGAACTAGTCACCTATATTTTGTATACCGAGGTAAGTTGTACGTAAATAATACAACTTTATTGTTATTATGCATTAAATAATTGATATGGCATAAAATGTTTGATTATTGTTATGAAAATGCATGACGAAATATAATGTGGTATACTCCCGATTGAACCTTGGGAATAGATTGGATATCCAAGCCATGACATTTGAGTGATATGTGTGCTAGTGTAAGACCATGTCTGGGACATGGCGTCAGCCATATTATGAGTGCTAGTGTAAGACCATGTCTGGGACATGGTATCGGCACTGAGACGAGAGCCAATGTAAGACCATGTCTGGGACATGGCATCGGCCTCGACATGTGTGCTAGTGTAAGACCATGTCTGGGACATGGCATCGACATTTTACCCTCTTGTGCGAGGTTTATCGGATATCCTTTTAGTATTCCAAATGGTTCCACGGGTTATTTAAAGCTTATGATAAAGATATGAAAGGATGTAATCATGTTGTGAATGGTACAGCTCCTTACTCGAAACTTATGAGATATGAGCTTAGCTATGATGCCTTAATGGTAAGGATGAAATTGAGTAAGTCCTATCGATGAGAATGATTTTGGGACGATCTTGTAATCTTTGGCTTATATTTGTGATCTGTAAATATATAGTAAATCTACCATTCCTAAATCAAGAATGATATACTGGTTTATAATATGCTATGTGTTTAAAGATGCATGGTTGATGTTGTTACTTATTTACATGCAACTTACTAAGCTTTGTGCTTACTCCCTTTCCTTTCCATTTTTCTTATAGTATCGCCAAGCTAGCTCAGGGGTCAAAGGACGTCGGAGACTCGATCACACTATCAATCTGAACATTTGGTATAGTTAGATTTATCATTTTGAGTATGGCATGTATACGGACTTGGTATTTTGTTAAGTGTCATATTGTTTTGGTCAAATGTGTTGGCTTGTCTTGAAGATGAATTCATTTTGTATAAGGCCATGGATGATGGCTAATACTTAATATTGATATGTGTAAATGATGATGCTTTTCATGATTGAGCAAATCGCATGGTTGAGTATTTAGTATGTTAATGCATGAATGAGTAGGATATATGATTGAATAAATAAAGTACGTGTGAAATGGTTCTACTTGATGTGGCTTATTTTGGTGCAAGTAAGGGTGGAAAAAAGGGCTTGGTAAATAGCCTTGTTATTGTCCACACGGGTAGACACACGGGCATGTGTCTAGGCCGTGTGTGACACACGGTTAGCCCCATGGGCGTGTAGTTCGGCCGTGTGTCCCCCTGCACCCTAAGTTGACAAAACAGAATGCCCACTAGTAACCACACGTGTTGAGGCACAGCCGTGCGTCTTAACCGTGTGGAAGACATGGCCACAGGACATGGGCATGTGCTCAGGCCGTGTGAAGTCTGCACTTGAATTTAGGAATTCAATTCGCCACACGGCCTGAGGACACGGGCGTGTGCCTTGGCCGTGTGACCTTATTGGGTTGATGACGTCAGAAACAGAATGTCAAGGTTTTTACACATGGGTATGTCATGGCCGTGTGAGGGACACGGGTCATGGACATGAGCGTGTGCCAGGCCGTGTGAAAACCCCTGTAGGTTAGAATTGAGAAATAACCCACACGGGCGTGTCCCTTGCTACACGAGCGTGTGCCCCTGTTTTTAGTGAAATTTTCCAAAGTTTTCTAAAGTGCCTGGTTTAGTACCGAACCCTTTCTAAAGTATGTTTTGGGCCTCGTAGGCCCATATTAATGACGTTAAGAGGAAGTTTCAAAAGTTTTGAATTTGAACGAACTTTTACGATTTAGATTTGTATGTTTGTATGCGTTTAAGTAAGGTAACGCCTCGTACCCTGTACCGACGTCAGATACGGGTAAGGGGTGTTACAAAAAATTTAGTCTTCCTATCAGTAAGAGTTTTTAAGGAAGGTCTAGTATGCTTGGCTTCAACACAAATCTTGAATTTATTAAAGTTACTATTTTCTAGATAATTCATTTTTATGAGCATTTTTGGAGAACGAATATTCACATGACCTAATCTAACATGCCACATATTAAAGGATTCAATAGTATAAGCATAAGTGGTGGCTTTATTATTATTAAGCACAGTATCAATCATAAATAAACCTCCACTCAGGTAACCTTTCCCAACATAATATCCATTACAGGAAAGTACAGCTTTATTAGATTCAAAGACTAATTTTATGTGTGTCTTATTCAATAATCCACCACTAATTAAAATTCTACGTAGGGCAGGTAAATAAAAAACATTATTCAATGCTAATGTTTTTCCAGAAGTAAGTTTAAGAAAGATCTTTCCTTTACCAAGTACTTCTGAACTACTAGAATTACCCATGTAGACTTGTTCACCTTCAACTATACTTTCAAACTACGTGAACATTTCTCTGTTGATGCAAAAATGTTTGGATGCGTCGTGTCTACAATCAATTCAGCATTGTTCTCAACCAGGTTCACTTCAGAAGCCACAACGGTCGTGACTGACATGTTTAAACAGTAGTAGAATTTTTCTTCTAAATTGTTGGAAATATACTACTGTAAAACAAAATAGTTAGCATTGATAGAATATATAAATCGAGCGTCAATGTAACAGCCAGTTTTACAGTGGGTTTGAGACAACAAATCTGACGAGTAAATTCGTATAATTAGAATTTAAATTATGCAAGTCAATAATAATTTTTATATTAAATTTTGATTTGATGAATTTCAATTAATTGAATTAATGATTAGTATAAGTGGTTGTCCTGAAAGTCAAGTGGTTTCAAAAAATGAGGTATAGAGACCTTGTTTCTATAAATCGAGCTCGTGATTATTTTTATTAAATATTTACAGAGAAATTATTTTGGTATAAGAAGGTTTGGTTTAGAAAATTTAATGTTTAGATACTTAAGGGATTAAATTGTAAAAAGGGTAAAAGTGAATTGTTATAGATTTAAAATATTAAAGGGACCAAAATGGTGATTAAACCATAGTCAAAAAGTCCAAGCGGTGGTAGACGTCAAACATTCCACTAAACTTTGGGTTATTTATTTATTAGGTCATAATATTTTAAGGTTAAATTGAAATAAAGTTTAATTAATTAATAATTAAAAATAATTGAAGGACCAATTATGAAATTGGACCCTCCTTAAATGGCCAAACGATAGGAATGATGTGGAATTCTCTAGTTTTGTAGTTAATTAGTATTAGATCCTTATGAATTAGTAATTAAAGAAAAATGACTAAATCGTAAAAACTGAAAAAGTGAATCGCTAATTGTTTAAAAAGGGTTAATAGAGAGGTTTTAAAGGGTAATTAGACCCTTGTAGTTTATATTGGACGGCTAATGCCATTAATTTGGTGAATTATTAATGTTTGTTAAGGATATAATAGTAATTTTGTAATTTAACATAATATAATTAAAACAAAAGTTAAATTTTGCTACCATATTCTTGATTCTTCTTCCAAAAAAAAAAAAAAAAAACCGAAACTCCATTGCCAAGGGGAGAAGCAAGCTTGGGTCATTAGGTTCCTTGAATTGGGTAGGCAAATCTTGCTTGTTTTTAGTGATTTTTATGTTTCTGAGCTCATATTAGCTTAGTCTAGCTAATCTGGGGACTAATTTGTAAAAAGGTAAAATGTTGTGGAATGTTCCATTGATGAGTTTGTGTTGTTCTTGAAGTTTTATGGTATAATATTAAGCTTGGTTACTAAATAGGACTATTTTGTAAAGTAGTTTTTGTTAATTTTAATGTTCAAGGACTAAAATGTGAAAATAGTAAAAGTACAAGAACTTGATGCAAAATAACAGCAAGTATGGGCTGTAAAGAAGTGGTTAATAGATCCGCTAAGCTTGGATTTAATTGAAAATGGTTAAATTGCATGTTTTGGACTTAGGGACTAAATTGCATAAAAGTGAAATGTCAAGGGTAGTTTTGTAAAAAGTCAAAAAAAGGACTTAATTGCATAAAATAGGTTAATTTTGTTGTTGGAATTAGTTAATTGAATGAAATTATTATTTTAGATCAAGAACAAGTGGAAAAAAAACTTAAGGGAAGGAGAAAATTCCAGAATAGACCATTTATCTTTGTCATCACTGCAATTTAGTCAGGCAAGTTTGTTTGGTTTAATTTTAATACATTTTTAAACGTATTATATGAACTTAACTGTATAATGTTGGGTTATATTTATGTATGTAATTGAAAATGGAAATAATGAATTAATATGACAGATAACTGATTGAGATATTTTGAGTCGATGAATGTTTGGTTGTTGAACTAATGCTTGAATATGGAATATGAGATAGTGAGATATTCACGTATTGTTCTATGATGGAATGTTCTGAACTGATGAATGTAGGATAAAGTACGATTGTCATGCCAATAGGTTATTATGCACGCAGTACGCGATTGATCTGAGTAGTGAAGATGATTTCTGTATATTCTATGTTCACTAGATATGTCAATGTCCTGTATTTGTTGCAGACTATCGTGTTATATTACAGTGTTATCTAGTTTGCTGGATGGTACTAGCTCTTATGAGCATCTGGTTTGTTGGATGGTTAACCGTGTACTCGCATCCACTTATCATTCATCTAGCTATGTTTATTTATCTCTAAAAATTATTGAAATGTGGAATTGATTTGAACTATTGTACTGAGCATTAGTCACCTATTGTGAGCTGTGATTGATAGGATTTCTGAGAATAGCTTTATTGACAGGAACTCTATGTAGTATTCTCGTTATTTGATTTATTATGTTTATTCAGTAAGCTTTATCATTTTAATAGACAAACTTAGTAAGCTATATGAAAGCTTACTTGTGTTATTATTTCGTTTCCTTGTAGATACTGTTTGGGGAAGTTGAAGATTGAATCAACCTGAAAAAAATCATACTATCGAGGATCTTAGTAGATTTTGAATTCTAACTTGGCTTATATGGCATGTAATGAAGGGATTTGAGTTTGTTTGGTAATAGTCCATAAGTACTCATGTTATATAGCTTGGTGTGCTTATTATGTTGTTTAGTTAAATGGCTATTGATATGTGCATGCATGATGTAAGTTGTGGTTGATTGGAAAAAGGAAAGTGTAAGTCTTAACATCAATATGGTATGATATTTGTGTGATTGCTAATCACTAGGTTATATACTTGTGAATTGAGATTCTAGTTTAAATGATTGAATAACTAATGGTTATATGCAAGCCTAATTCTAAGTTTAAGTATAAGGGGGTGAGCATGAAATGGTAATTTGGTATGAGTTAGGTATGGTATTTTTGTGTTTAAATGTAAGTCAATTTGAGTGTGTTGTGGCTTTTGCATTTTAACTAAGATAATGAAATGTATGCATTTGAATTGTGGTATCAATGATGGCACATTGTCTAGGCACATAAGTTGATTGTTTTGGCATGCTTTGAGTGCTTTTGAATGTGTTTTGAGGCCTTGTATGCATGTACTTTTGATGTGTTTAGGTACCTAAACATTTGGATGTGAAATCAGCATGTTTTGGGTTATTTTTGGGCACACAAGGCTTGAGACACGGGCTGTCACACGGCGTGTGGCACACATGGGCAACCCACACGGCCGTGTGTCCCAAGCGTGTTAGGTGCAGGGTTCAAACGGGCTGGCACATAGCCGTGTGACCCAAGTTAATGAGTTACACGGGTGCGCACACGGGCGTGTGGGATAGCCATACGGCCATGTCTGGAGCCACATGGTCTGGGCTTTGTCACATGGCCAGGACACATGGTCGTGTGACCCCTATTTTGAAAATTTTCATTTTTGTCCCAAATCTTCTATTTTGTTTCGAATTGGTCCCTGATTGTTCTTAAATTGTTTTTGAGGCCTTGAAGGTTTGATTTAAGGTCTGTAAATATATGTTTTATTCCATCCTGAATTATATATGTATTTGTTAAATTAATTTGGTAATTGGTTGCTACTTGTTATGAAATTTTCCGAATTGTACGGTAAAACTCCGTAACCTTATTCTCGCGATGGAAACGAGTTATGGGTGTTACAGTAAATAAACAAAATAATCATTGTGTCATGGAAGAACCACTGCCTTAGAAGCAAATCTGCCCTAATCAGTATAATCGTGTAGTGGACGATGTCCCTTAAGGTTAACACAATACTTCAATGTTCGTACACCCAAATAAAGAAGGTGGAACACAATTGTTATTGCTCTTTTCAAAATTATTTAAAAAAGTAAATTGGAAACTAAAGCTGAAAACTTAGTCAGAAATCTAACTGGAAAAGTTTTCTGAATAGAAAACAAGCGAGCTAAGAGAAGCAAAGAAGAGATTGTTGTTTGCTTGTTGTGAAAAATGAGAAGAATGGCTTACTATTTATACGGTTTCCCGAAGGAGCAAAATGATAAAATATTAGTGTCAATTTCCAAAAATAATAGAGTATTTTCCTCAACCAAAAATATTCTACAATAGTCAAAAGATTTTCTACAACAGAAAAAATATTCAGAAAGCAAATATATATATATATATGATAAAAGGAACATAAATTTTATTAAAAAAGAATCACGTAGGGTACATGTCATAGACACATGTTGACACAAACACGAATGCAAATCAAGTCAAGCAGCAACACACGTGTTAGACCTTTAGCCCCCAATTATTTAATGAAAGTAAAAAGCAATGCTATATTTAAATTATCTTAAAAGCATTTTCTCAACTAACGTAGGATTACCCACTTTACATTATCAACATGCACTAAAACTTGTACTCCTATCATATGTATACTTAACATCGCGCCTTCGAACGTCTCAAAATTATTATGCGTGTATAATCTAATCTATTTTGCATCTTCTTTAGTTTATTTAAAGTGAGCTACTAAAATTCATGAAATCTAATCAATTGTTTGTGTTGGCAGTGATATTTTCCTTCACCAGGACACTACTTTAATGCCACAAAACAAATAAGCTTGGAGTGCATTGAATTTTCTCACTACTAGCAAAACAATATAGGCGGTTCAGGATTGCTGTAAATTTTAAATCTATTTTTCAAGTGGATCAAATATTAAAAAGTGGACTTAAAATTCTATTGAAATTTGATTTAAACTCGATCCGAATTATTATTAAATTTATTTATTTTTTCCTCATTGAATATTTCAAATCTCAAATCTAATTTTAATTTTTTTTAACTACTACTTTTATATCATTCACAGCTTCATTTATATGGTAGGAATTCTTTGAAATTTTTTTCATTCTTCCCAACCATTGTTTTTCTGAAAATCATAGTAATTGCCTACTAATAAATTTCACAAATACTAATGTATCATATTGTTTTACTAATATCTTAACATGAAATGTGACGCCTTGGCTTTAAAATTATTACATCAATAGTTAATAATTTTTTACTTCTTCTAATTTTTAATACAACAAATCCCTCTAATTGTTAAATGTAATATATTAATATTTTCATAATTATTTTTAAAATAATGTACCTCTTAAAACATAAATACAGATTTAACTTAATATATTTAATAACAAATCGTTTTTACAATGTTACTTTATATCAACGTTGAAACAATATTTTTAAATTGGATAAAGTATCAAAATAGTTACTTTTGTTTACATCAACTTACATTTTAGTCACTTATATTTAAAATGTTACCTTTTAGTCACTTACGTTATCACGTTATAACATTTTAGTTATTAAGCCGTTAATTATCATTAACGGTGTAATGGTAAGCTGCAGTGGCAGGTTAAATCATCGTTTCAAATAAAAATTTTAGGTTAATTTCTACAATTGGTTTCGTATCTTTTCGTTTTGAGCAATTTAATTTTTTCTTTTATGTTTTTTTAACTTTTCCTTTTTTTTTTTCATTCTCTTCTGCTTCTCTCTATGTTTTCCTCCCTTCTCTATTTCTTTTAACGTAGTTTTTTTTTATGTTTTCCATTTATTAAAACTAGTCCCCATACTTTTATTTTTTTGAACAATTTAATTTTTTTCGAGTGAGGCAAGCTTGTGGACTAGTTTTAACAAATGAAAAATATAGAAAAACTATGTTAAAAGAAATTAAAATGGAGGAGCAAAATAGAATGGAAAAAAAAAAAGAAAGTTAAAAGAACATAAAAGAAAAAAAATTAAATTGCTCAAAATGAAAAAAATATAGGGACCAATTGTAGAATTTAACCTAAAATTTTCGTTTGAAATGATGATTGAACGTGCCACGTCAGCTTACCATTACACCGTTGACGACAATTAACAGTTCAGTGAACAAAATGTTACAACACAATAATATAAGTGACTAAAACGTAACATTTCAAACATAAGTGAGTAAATTTAACATGAGGCAAACAAAAGTAACTATTTTGATAGTTTATCCTTTTAAATTTTACTTGTCAAGGGAAGAAAGATTCTTGATTATATTTTTTTTGAAATATTCTACTGAAATTATTTGCATACATTTTAATTTTTTATATGATATTTTAAAATTAAGTATATTTTTAAGTTGTTTATATATTTAAATATTATTTTCATCAATAATTTCAATTAATATATCATTATTTAATTGTAACAATTTTATAAAATATACTAGCATAGAAAACTAGTCATATGTGTATTTTAAAAATATTTATATTATTGGTTAAGCCTGTGATTGAGTTGGTAACACGAGTTAATCGGCCCCCAACTCAGTTAGGAAAATGACAAAAATATCTTTTCATATTAAAATAAGTTATATGAGTACTTTAGTCTTTTACTTAAAAAAATAAAAATATGCATATTTTGAGATTTAAACCTAGACCAATTACAGGACCTTAAATCGGGCTTACGAGGCCCTAAAAATAGTTCAAGAGCAATCCGAGATTATATAAAAAAATAGATAATTTCATAAAACAAAAATTGAAAAGCAGGTGTCACATGGCCGTGTGGCTAGGCCATGTGACATAGCTCAGACCGTGTGAGCATTTGAAGTAGGGACACACAGTCGTGTCATAGGTCGTGTGCTAGCCCCTGTAACCCACTGACTTGAGACACACGACCGTGTCTCAAACCGTGTGAAACCTGCACCTAAAACAACAAAGCACACACGGCCGTGTGGGGTGACCGTGTGTGACACATGGTCGTGTACTCACCATTTAACCCCTAATACAAGCCAATTCAATACTAAATCTTTCACAACAACGTACTCTAATAACACATACATTCCTATGATCAAAACACTCTTAAAACATTTCAAAACAATCAACCTAAAGCTTCTAACCAATGTACCATTCATAGGCACCTCAATTCATAACTAAACATTCAAACAACCTAACAACACTTTGTCTAATATCAATCCCCAATTTAAACTCCCAAAACTAACCATATTATTATTACATTTTGAACATGCTACAACGTTTACCAAATAAATATCAAGACTTCCATTTATACATAAGGTTTCATATTCCAACATTACAAAACATACTCAAAAGAAGCTAACCAATCTTTTTAATCATCCATTACCATTAACATTAACAACATACAAACAAAACCTATATACACATGCGACAACCCAAAAAGAGATACAAAAGCTACCAAAATGATTGGATAGTGTGAGATTTTCGATCAATTCATCCAATCAGTCTACAATTGATAACTACGAAATAACAAGAGAGAAACAAATATGCTTAAATAGCTTAGTAAGATCATAGTATAACATTTACTTGACTTAATTAAAATAAACAATTAAAATTATAACATGTTCATTCTAATCTTCAAATACATGGTACATTTGTTTTCATAAGCAAACAAATCGAAATGAACATTTTCTTTGGAAATTTATCATAATAGGATTATACCTA
This sequence comes from Gossypium bickii, assembly GCA_025503065.1. NCBI lineage: Eukaryota > Viridiplantae > Streptophyta > Magnoliopsida > Malvales > Malvaceae > Gossypium > Gossypium bickii. The sequence goes on from CP106720.1 coordinate 44,317,297, forward strand.
TTCCATGTAACAATCCATAAATAAACCTTACATAAAAGTATGAAACTAGTTCATAGGACTCCATAACATTTAGTCTAAATCACTAGTACTCGATTCATATATTTAGTAATTACTCCATTTTCAAGGGCATCATAGATGCAAAACAAGAGCACAGATGTGAAGTTAGGGGCACCAAAGTGCAAACAAAGGCACAGATGTGCAAACAAGGATATCGAAGTGTATACATAAATACTTGCAATTCACATGGTTATATAAATAACCAAAATTAACTTCACATTTATATATAAATAAATTAACTAAAAACCAATATTCTAAAACACAAATAAATTAAAATTCTAATACAAAACACTATAATCTTACCTACGATCCACTCCCGATTCAAGCGCAGGGACTACTTTACAATTTTTCCCTTTCCTCGGTTATTGTCTTTATGACTTGTGTCCTGATCTATATAGCAATTAAAACATTCTATTAAATTCACATACATTTCACACTCAATTTAATGCATAAGACCCTTAACTTTTCATTAATTACACATATTCCCCAAACTTTTACATTTATCACAATTTTGTCTTCACCCTCAAAATACCAAAATTAACAAAACTTTATAAAATAACATGCTAGCTGAATATAAACACTACCATATTCAGCCTACATTTATTCTAAATTCACTAAAATTCCCTATCACTTCTAACATTTTATCTATTCAATCCTTTGCTCAAAAACTAACAAAAATGAATTTATAATTTACTCACAACAAACAACTAATAACTGCAATTCATAATCTAATCTCTTAATACTGAGAATTCATCCATTGTACATTTCAAAAATCTTAGCAGTTTCAAAAGCGAAGCTATAGGTTAGCTGGATCTAGTAGTAACGACCCAAAAAACATAAAAATTACAAGAAATGAGCTGAAGTTGAACTCACGTGCAAAAGGGAACTGTAACATAACCTTTCTAGACAAAAATGGTGGATTTCTTTTAGGGAAGATGATAATCAATTTTGTTTTAATTATTAAACTTTATTAACTTAATTACAAAATTGCCCCTAGAATTAAACATGCATTTTAACATATTTTCAAGCCTTAAATTATCCATGTAATACCCCAGACCCGACCCAGACCTTATGGCAGAATTTGGCGATATCACATTGAAGTATTTTTTGAAAACATCGTTTCTTTAGAAAATCCATGCTTATTATTAAACCTCGTTTATGTATCTTAACAGAGATTTAGGGTATCTTGTTCTTTTAAAACTCAAGTTATTTTAGTAGAACGTTGATTAGATTAGTTTGTTACTGTACTTTAAACCATGCTTGATGCGAGAGCTTTTATTATAAGTTACAAAAACATGGTGTTTTGAAAACCAGCTATCTTTTGAAAAACCGCGTTCTACTACTACTCAGTTGTGCATTAAAATAAGTAAAATCCCCAAATTAAAAATTAAAATAATTAAAGAGGCCTTATTACATAACAAAAACCTAAATTAAATTTATAGGAAATAAACTCAAATATATAAATAGATGCGGTTGTGTGGCCACCTCCGAATCTCTAGCAGCACTGATCCGCCTAAGATTGGGGATTACTATACAGATAAATAGAGAGGTGAGTTTACGAAAACTCAGTGTGTAACCCCATGCAAGTAAATAGCCAAACATGCCATAAGCAAGTACAGTCTGGGTCTAAGCCCAAATTAATAACAGTTTAGTTCAGTTGGGCCTTAGCCCATTATAGTATCAATAATAGTGTGGGCCTTAGCCCATAACAGTATCAATACAAGTTTAAGCATGCAATCAGAAATCCTACCCATCCACCCTCTACACTCCACTCTGTCCAGCCCAACACTACATGTGGGGATAAAATCACCCACCCATCCCTACACTCCAAAAATTAGCACCGGTTGCGGCACCAAATAGTTTTTGCAGCAGAGCTACTAGTACAGTACACTTCCTCCAATCACAATGATCCCATCCCATGCAACATATCACACATGGATGCAACATACATATATATCATGGCATGCTCATATACGGTCATACATACATAGGGGCATAACAGTCATTTTACCATAGGGGCATAACAGTCAATTTATCAGTTTGGGGTCTAGGTGTACTTATCGACCCATCAGTAGGTCCACAGTTGTCTCGGGCAACCCGTGAGACCTTAACAGTCAAACAGTGCAAATGGGCCTAAGGCCTATAATGCGGGCCCATGTAGGCCCACACGTTCGTGTGGCCCACTTAGCCTAAAAATGGGCTCGGCCATGTAATTTACACATCTTGGCCCAAAATTCTCCATACGTTTGTGCGGTTTACCCGTGTGGGGCCCACAAGCCCATTGGGCCCACACGACCCATTTTTACCCATCATGACCCAAAACGGCCCAATACCACGAAATCACTCATGGTGGCCTCAGTAGTCTAACGCCCACGTTTTATGCGTTCAGTTTACCACACGAGCGAGCGCACGCTCGTGTAGCGTCACTGTCATACTTTTTCGGCTTTTGTCGGGTTACGATTTGGGCAGTGTTTACACACTTTTTGGCATTTCACCGATACCGTTTATTATAGTACTATTACACACCTAGATCCAAAAAGATGTACAAATAGTCCTCGATCACTCCAGAACCTATGTTCACCCATAACATTCGGTTACTCACATATCAATTGAATTTAAAACGAACCCAAATCAGTATACTTTTCCACTTAATTGCCAGCCACTTACCTTGATTGAACAACTGAATCCCTATGCACTTCACTCACTGGAAAACGATGATCACTAGAACTCAGGACTATTACCTGCAATCCAATTGAAACCCCTTATTAACAAGCATCTACAAGCACGATTTAAGCCAAAACGAATATCAACTTTCCAAAAGTACCAAACCGTAGCCTAGCAATGAACACTAAATCGACAAAGATCAAAGAAAAGGTCAGCACAGTGAGGGTAGAGGAAGAGAGAATTGGCCAGTAAGAACAACAACAAGCGTCGTAATTATTTGGAAAAGAAATGAAGAAGAGGTAGGGAAGGGAAGAGGGTGTATTCGGCCAATAGCAGGAAAAAAAAAAGGGAAGATGAGAAGAAAAGGAAGGTATGTTCGGCCAACACAAGCAGGGTGTTAGGAAAGGTAGTCCAAAATCGACAGAAAAGACTAGGTGAGTGAGACGGTAGAAAGAGAGGAAAAAGGAAACAATCTAAGGGAGGAGAGGTTTCGGTAGAGGGAAAAGAAAGGAAATGCAAAAAAAGGGAAAAGAGGTTTCGGCAGAGGAAGATTTCGGCAGAGGGAAAAACAACGCAGAACCGAAATGAGAAACACCCCTCTAGCTGAATTCTTAAGTGCCTCATAGTCCCAATTCAGTACACCACTACCTCTCCCCTCCCTTCCCTTGATTTTCTCCTCAAATCCCTCCTCAAATCTCTCCACCTGATCACACCTCTTCTCAACTACTCAATTCAAATTCACCTCAACCACTTCAGTGTTTCAGTCAAACTCTACCACCTTCACGGCACAGTAGCAAAATAACATTCATTTTCCTTTAGCAAGATTCGAACCTTATGCCACTTGCATGGATAACATGCCACTTACCCCCTAGACCAGCAAGCTCCTTATGTCATGTTTTACCCACATTTATTTAAAAGCCTACTAACCAAAGGAAAGGGTTTTATTCCCCCAAAACCAAAATTTTGCACAAGCCCAGGCTCGAACCCAGGACTTCTCAGACACTCCCAAACACACCCAAATCACTTAGCCACTAAAGCAGATAGGTATTTATGTTAAAAACATGCAAAAATAAATACCTAAGGTTTGAAGCGATACAATCCATCAATAAACTTTATGGACAAATTACTTCATAAGTTCCCTTCACATCATTAATTAAACTATTAAGTCAATATAATTCATTAATTACTAAGTTTTGCATCTTTCACAATTTAATCCTTTTTATTCAATTAACTAATTAAACCTTAAAATTTCTTTACCAAAATTTAATATAACCCTAGTACAATTCCATAAACATTAACTAAATATTAAAACACGAACACACATATTGGAATTGTGGTCTTGAAACCACTATTTCTGACATCACTGAAAAAGGGGATATTACAACTCTCCTCCCTTAAAGGAATTTTCGTCCTCGAAAATCTTACCAGAGAAAAGGTTTAGATATTGAGATTTCATAATTGCTTCAATTTCCCACGCTGCTTTTTCAATCCCATGTCTATGCCTTAAAAATTTAACTAACGTTACAGATTTGTTTATCAACTCTTTTATTTCCTTAGCTAAGATTTTCACCGGCTCCTCATCATAACTCAAATCAGGCTGTAATTTAATTTCATCCATACGTAAAACATGTGACGGATCAGAATGGTAACATCAGACATCGAAATGTGAAAAATGTTAGGAATTTTGTCAAGTTTCAGAGGTAATGCTAAGCGATACGCTATGGGTCTGATTCTTTCTAGAACTTCATACGGTCCAATAAATCTGGTACTGAGTTTTCTTTTTCTTCTGGAACGTAACACTTTCTTCTAGGGCGTAACTTTCAGGAACACTTTCTCTCCGACATAAAATTCTATATCTTTACGTTTCAAATCCACATAGGATTTCTAGCAATTAGACGAATGTTTCAAGTTATCCTAGATAATTCAAACTTTTTCTTCTGTTTCTCGAACTAAATCAACTCCAGCTAACTTATTCTCATTCAATTCAGATCAATACAATGAACTTCTACACTTACGTCCGTATAAAGCCTCATATTGAGTCATTTTTATGCTCGACTGATATCTATTATTATACACGAATTTGGCTAACGAAAAATACTTGTCCCAACTGCCTTCGAATTCAATGGCACAACACTGCTACATATCTTCTAAAATTTGGATAATTCACTCAGACTGACCATCTATTTGCAGATGAAAAGCGGTACTAAAATTCAATTTTGAGCCTAAAGCTTCGTGAAACTTACCCTAAAATCTAGAGGTAAATCTTACACCACGATCTGATATAATTGACAATGGCATGCCATGCAATCTCACAATTTCAAAATATACAACTCAGCCAATTTCTCAAGTGAGTAGTCAGTTTTGATAGGTATAAGGTGAGCCAGTTTCTTTAATCAATCCATAATAACCCAAATCAAATCTTTTCTTTTTGGAGTTAAAGGTAGCCTTGAAACAAAATCCATATTGATTCGTTCCCACTTCCATTCAAGAATCATTACTGGTTGCAACAAACCCGACAGAACTTAATGTTCAACTTTCACCTATTGGCAAACTAAGTGTCTAGATACAAATTCTGTTGTTTCAAATCATTATACATCTTCGTACTTCCAAGGTGAATCGAGTAGACACTATTGTGAGCTTCATTCAATACTTCTCGTTTTAATTCTGAATCATTTGGTACACAAAATCAACTGTGGAAATACAAACAATCATCATTTCTGATACTAAAATTAGACTGCTGACCACTTTTAACTAAGTCAAACTTCGTTAACAACTTTGAATCAACTTTCTGTAATTTTTGAATCTTCAATAGAAATTACGGCTTTACTATCAACTCATCCAAAATAGAACCATCACATTCTAATGTAAAATTTGCATTCATAGCCCTCAAAACAAATAAAGACTTCCGACTCAAAGCGTCCACAAGAACATTAGCTTTCCTAGGATTATAATCAATTACTAAATCATAATCTTTTAATAATTCGAGCCACCTACGTTGACGCCAATTTAATCCTTTTCGAGTCATTAAATATTTCAAACTTTTATGATCAGTAAAAATATGGTATTTTTCACCGTATAAATAGTGTTGCCAGATCTTCAAAGTAAAAACTACTATAGTCAACTCTAAATCGTGACTGAATAGTTTCACTCGTGAGGCTTCAACTGTCTCAAGGCATAGGCAATTACTTTACCACTTTGTATCAAAACATAGCCTAAACCATAAAGAGATGTATCGCTATGCACTATAAATTCTTTCTCGAATTCAGGTTGAGTCAAAACTGGAGCTTCCATTAACATGTTTTTCAACTGCTCGAAACTTTTCTGAAATTTATCGATCCAGGAAAAGAAACATCTTTTTGCAACAATTTATCATTGGAAAAGCTATAATAGAAAAGTTTTTAACAAAACGTCGATAATATCCTACTAAACCCAGAAAACTACAAACCTCAAAAACATTCTATGAAACATTCCAATCAGCAATCGCAGATATTTTATTCAGATCAACACAGATGCCATCAACTAAAATAATATTACCTAGAAAACCAACTTCCTTTAATCAAAACTCACATTTGCTGAATTTCGCATAAAGTTGTTTTTTCACGTAAAGTTTGTAACAAAACTTTTAAATGCTCAACGTGATCTGATTTGTTCAACGAGTATATCAGAAAATCATCAATGAATACCACAACAAATCGATCCAAATATGGTTGAAAGACTCGATTCATCAAATCCATAAATGTTGCAGTGGCACTAGTCAAACGAAATGGCATCACCAAAAATTTATAATGACCATATCGAGTTCTGAAATTAGTTTTTGATACATCTGGCTCTTTAACTTGCAACTGTTAATATCTGAATCTCAAATGAATCTTTGAAAACACTAAAGCTCCCTTCAATTGATTGAATAGATCATCAATACGGGAATAGTGCCTAAATTCAACTAACAATAATATATGCATAATCTCATCGAGCTGTCTTTCTTTTTCACAAACAAAACAGGAGCACCCTAAGGTGACACACTTGGTCGTATAAATCCATGATCCAACAATTCTTGCAACTATGCTTTCAAATTTATCAATTTAGTAGGAGCCATTCTATATGGAGTTAGTGAAATTGGGGCTGTTCCTAGCACAAGTTCAATTACGAATTCAACTTCTCGAGTCAATGGTAATGACGTGATCCGGCTCGGTGATGTTGAGTCGAGTCACTTAAGTTTCCCGATCATCAACGAGAAGTGTCATTCGTGGTGTGAGAAAGGTGTATTTTGGCTAAGTATAGAGGTATATGATGAAATAGGCTCAATGGGCTAGACGAGAGATAGGAGAAATCAGCTAACAAGAAATAAAAGATGAAGGATAATTGGATGGGATGGAAAAGTGAACTTAAACGTCAAGAGCGATTCAACACTATAATGAGTGTCACCCCGATTCTTATATTGTTTAAGGTGGAGGGATGGTTAGTAGAAGGATAGATGAACGGCACACCAAATAGTTGGTGATAAGTTTGGAAACAAGTTCGGGTTGATGCCACTAGCACGCTAGATAAGTCACTCGAGACTCGTACGAAAATAGAGAGGAAGTAACCTCACAAAGAACACAATGTTCATATAATTTGGCAAAAGTCTATACAACTTGAAATATGCTAAGTATTTATAGCATTGCATAGGCTAGCCGAATGACAAATTAACATGACTTAAGAGCTAAGCATTCGGCTATAGAATAGGCTAGAATAATCTAGAATAAATTCACTAATTATGTTGTCTAAATTCAGCTGATTGGATCTTCAATGGACAACTTCTAGATTAAGTAAAAATCAGCTTGAATGTGTATGGATGTATGGTATCTCAATGGTTTGTCTAGATTCGGCTATGGGCATAAATGAAGCATTCAATAAGTGTTGCTTGGCTGAATAGGTGTGAGCAATAAAGAGGATCCTTGAGTAGTCATTTGAAGTGTGAACATAGACCTTGAGAAGTCTCTTGCATGTGAACACCTTTAGCCGAATAGTTACCAAGTGTGAACAACTAGTGTGAACGGTCTTGATGGTGTCCTGTGGAGTTGTTCGGCCAACTTGGGAAATTAAAGTTGGAGGTGTCTCTTGGCCGAATAGTCACTTTGGAAAACCATGGATCAGCCCTCTATTCAATAAAGATAACCGTACATGCATCCTAGCGTACTATGAACCAAGCCGTGCATGTACTTGCATTAAGTGCTCTTCTTCACATTCAGCTGCACCTATACACCAAATGAACACATTAAATCCAAGGCCTATTCTGTTGAATCATAACTAAGCATCATCTAGACAACTTAAATAACATACTAAGCTAAATTTAACACACTTAATTATGGACTAGCTAACATAATAAATTCGGCTAGCTCAAACATGTGAAAATAATTAATTAACTGATTTGAGCTAGGGAATTCAGACATGAGCTGTATCAAATTGAATAAAGTAAAATAAATACTTAGTTTATTAAAATGATAAAAGGAACGAGCTGAAATTATGTTAAATTGAGCTCGAACGAGCTAAAATACACTCAAATGAGCTGATTCGAGCTACTTGGAGTTGGTTGAGCTGAAGATGAGCTAAGTTCAACTTGTCAAAAGAGCAAGGGTTCTTTGAGAAGCTGGTCCAGGCTTTTTCATAGTTTTGGGCTTCATTTCGACCTAAAATTGAGGAATTGAAGCTAGAGCAGCTACTTGGAAGTGCTTAGCTCGAGCTCAATTTGTTGGGGTATTGGGCAGCTTCATGAGGTCCTTGCTCGAGCTAGATAAGCTCCCAACCGTACTTACATCAGGTAACCCAGGAAATTCTTCAAAGAAAACATCAGCATATTATTTAACTATTGGTACTTGATCGATTTTTTGTTTTACCACTTTCGAATCAAGAACATAAGCTAAATAAGCTTTGCACCCTTTTCTGATCAATTTATGAGCTGGCATTGCTAAAATCACATTCGTTGTATAATTGATCCCATCTGCCCTAATGCAAATAAATTCACCACTTCGACATTTCAAACTAACTTGCTTTCTTAGGCAACTTACTATTACATCATGCTTCGACAACCAATCCATTCCCAAAATAAGATCAAAATCATGAAATGGTAACAACATCAAGCTAGCAAGAAAGTCATAACTGTTGCATGTGAATATGTAATGTGAATGTGCAAGTATAAACATCGAACCAAGTAATAAAGTGATAAGTTAGATTGTTTCCATAGGGATCATAATGAATTAAAATCATTGAGTTATCATGATGAACTATACTAATTAAGCTATAGCAAAATGAACATAATGAGGAATATTAATGTATGAAATATTAATATCAACAACTGAATAAATTGATGTGGCAAATCTATGAGACAAAGTTGGGAGGATTCATGCTGTTGAAAGGGAAGGTTGGAATTACTCAGATTATATCGTTATAACATAATAATGCCATGGCAAAACCTTAAACACATTATTGTTTAGAGTATAACTACTACAGTCTGATTCTTTTGAGAGTTAGACTTTAAGCTACCATTCCAAGACTTTGTATGTCTAAAAGTCTCATGAACGATACGTAACATTATCCTTCCTTTCTCTGTATAGATCGCAGCTCTATGACTAAATTGCTACGAGTATTTGTTTGAGTACTCGCTTGTATCATTTGATTACTATCCAACTCACTTAACCTTTTCAGAATTAAATCAATTCTAAGAACATGCCATGCATTCATCTATGTCTAGAGCTTCCATGCATGTATTTAAGATAACCCAAATCGAATAAAATAATAGATTTACTAAAGATAATATCATGGTAATTAAAGTAATAAAAAATCATCCAGTAATTCCAACCCGATGAGATTAGCTCATGGGTTGGGAATTAAAATCCAAAATATCGACATCATTCAACATCATCATCCATAGTTTAAAAATCAAAGAAATCAATTAATAGAATGAAAGTAGAACTGTAGGAAGCTTTTGCCACTCCAAATTTAACTCTCATGCTACCAAATTGTGCAAGACCCAGGGTTGAATGCATCGTCCCCTTCCTTGCATCTCTGCTCTCTTCTTAAGCTGCTACCCTTTACCCTTTTTTTTTTGAAATTTCCAAGATTTTTCTAAAGAGAAAAACTGCTTTTCTTCTCTTTCTCTTTCTTATTTTGTAGGGTAGGTCCCCTCTCTCTCAACACACATATTTGCTCTCTCTTTTTTAGGTGAATTTATGTGGTACAGCTGGCTGAGAGTGACGAGAACTGAGTGTTGCATCATCATCTTCCTAGAATTGCCATGGCATTTTTGTTGGCAATATGTTGAACCTTTTTCTATGGAAATATTTCATTTCCTTCATTCCCTTCCTCCTTTTTCTCATTCTATTTGTTCTTCCTGCACCTGCTGCATACAACAACCAATTCCTTTCTTCCCAACAATAAAAGTAACATATAATGACATTCAAGGCAAAATCCAAGCTTTATTGTGAAATATTCTAATAATAACCTAGAAATGCAAATATATCCACTTAAGTACAGGCAATTCATCAAGTTTAGAGGCTTGAGATGTAACTCTTTTCAAGAGTTATCAGTAACTTCGAACTTTCAATGGACACGATTTACAGATCTGGTTAACTAAAATACACTGACCTGGTGAATTTATTACCTTAACAGTAAAATCAGTGAACACAATAGACAAGTCCTATTTGTTTACTAATGTAATGCATATATAAGAGTGAGTCGTCTAGGATCTATCAATGCATACACATTAATATCAAAAAGAGAAAAAGTACTAGTAATAACATTTGGTGCAGTAGCTTCCTTATGAACTCTAATTGCATATGCTCTAGCTGGTGCTCTCGCTTCAGATCATTCGTTGGTATCACCATTGTTTCCCCAACCAGAAGTAGCATTTCTTTCATTTCCAGGTCGTCTACCCCTATTTGATGTTGCTTCGGGCTTGATAGTCTAATTGCCCAAATCATTTTTCCATTTTGGACAATCACGAAGAAAATGATTAGTAGATCCACAACGAAAACAAGATCCTACCTTAGATCGAAATTTGATCGTCTGTCAGAGTCTTAAAAATTTATAAAAAGGATGATCGAGCCTAGAAACTAACTATGACAACGATTGAGGCAAGTGCACCTGTCGAACAGTAGTATAGCTTAGTGGCAAGACCGGATTGTCGAACCCAAAGGAACCAAAAGTACTAATACTAACTTTCTTTTTATTATTCAGCCTAAGAACTAAGGGATTTATTAATTAATCTAGAATTAACTAACTATTAAACTAAAGATGCAAAGACAAAGAGAATTAATTGGGGAAATACTTGTGGGAAAAACTAATTGATTAAGACAATACCCAAGGAAGAATCCACCTAGACTTCACTTGTTATTTAACTCTGAACCAAACGATTTATTCACTTAACTTGATCAGTAGGATTCCCAAATTTATAGTAATACCTCTTTCGAGGCTACAAACATCTAAGCCTAGGTTGATTAATTGAAATCTCTTTCTAATTAAAACCCCTAGAATTGCATTAACTTGATCTATGGACTCCCATATTAGGTTTGACCCTAATCCGGTAGATTTTCATCATCCTATTTCTAGGGTTGCGATCAACTCCACTTTATTATGCTAGATCTACTCTTAAACAGGGACTGTTGCTCCACTGCCTAAGCACATCAATACTTGAGCTAATATCCTGAAATATCAAAACAATAATTAAGAACACATAATTAAGAACAAATCAAGTATTTATCATATAGTTCAGAAAACAATAACAAGATCCGTCTTAGGTTTCATCGCCCTCAGGTATTTGAGGGGTTTAGTTCATAATCATAAAAGAATACATCTCATAAGTATATATAAAATAAAACATAAAAAAAACCCTAAAACCCCCTGAAGGAATTGAAGAGAAGATCTTTCGTCTTAAATATAACTCCGGCTTCTTAAGATGAATTGGCTTTCTTCAAGTAAATTCCTCAATTCTGGCCTCTCTGGCTCGGCTCTTCGGCCTAACTGGACCCCTAACTGGACTCTCTCCTGAAGGTTGGCCTCTAGGGCGTTTATATAGGCTTTTGGAATGGCTTTCTTTGCCTCTAAGTACCTTAATCCGAATGAAACTCTTCTTTGTCACGTCAGGGACACGTCCATGGCACACGCCCGTGTGAATCGTGTCCAGGCAGTGTTCAGGTCTGTTAATGAGGCACGGCCGTGTGGTCTTGGGCCTAGGCCGTGTTGATTTCGTGATATGGCCCATTTACTCCGTTTTAGGCCCATTTCTCGTTCTTTTCATCCTCCGATGCTTTTCTAAGTATAAAACATGAAAACAAAGGATTAAGAGCACCAAATTCCACAATTCAAGGCTTAAATCATCCAAAAGTATGTTAAATATGGGATTAAAATATGTTTATATTATGGTTTATCAAGTACCCCCACACTTAAGCATTTGCTTGTCCTCAAGCAAAATTCTCAACTCACAATTAAAATGAACTTCCTTGATTCATAATATTCATCAATAATGTTCCATCATAATTTAAAGATAATCCATACATTGAAAATTTAAGTAGAGGGGTCCTAAAGATTCAAACAATCAAAGTCATGGTTTTTGTAGCCCGAAAACTTAGGTGTTTTCCCTTTACCTAAAAAATTACCCTTAATTCAAAATCGACAAGAGTTGACATCCTCACTAAAGATTCACTCAAATCACTCAAAGTATTTAAGGTTCGACATTAAGCACTCAAAAGTCGAACATGAAAAGTTAATCCCATAGGCTTGCCTGAAAATCAAATCTCCACCACTGTAAAATGAGATGATATACAAATCAAAAGGTCTTTAAAAAGGGGTTGTAATGGGGGTCGGGTTAAAGGTGTGGATAAAGGCTGAATTAGAGGGTTAGAATCGAGATTGAATTGACAATTTGCCTAACTAGAAAAATGAATTAATCCTAAATAATTAAGTCAACTAAAAACTTGTAATACTAATAACATGAGCTTCTTCTCAAGATGTGGAATTTAAACGTATAAGCTCAATTACATAGAGCTGATATTGAATATACTTCATTTTTTTTTTAAAACAAATCATAATAATAATAAGGAAGAACCTTAACAACTAAAATATAGAACATAGTTAGGCAACTGTTTAAAATCAAATCTCGACAAAAAGAGAGTCAAGGAATGGTGATAACAAATACAAAATGGGGTTTAGGTTAATATTAGTGGATGAGTCAATAAAAAGGGTTGTTAGGATCAAAGGGGTTCACTAGGGGTTATTTGTGAAGGTAGGATTTTTAGTGGAGTGAGTGGGTTAAATCCTAAGTGCCTTTATCATCTCTGTATATCAAATTAATAATGTGGTCTTGACATGTATAATCGAAGCAAGTTCTAGAATAACAGCTCAATGTTGACACACTCATAATCAAAAAAGTGAGCACGAAAGAATGTATGCTCTAAAAGGCTCAAAATCTCACAAAAATTATGGGTTTTTGATATCAACCTTGTAAATTTCAAACTTCAAGGTAATAATTAGATTCAGGTAGACAACCTAACAAAATTTTAATTTTTGAAAATAGACTCATCATGCTTGATTCTCTAGTCTCCTAAAGTTTAAATCATCAATGCACAATTATCAATGACTTAATTCAAAACATATCAATAAAAATCATAAATCAAAGGAAATTTTATTCTAATTAGTAATATGAGAAAATTACTTAAAGACAAGATATCATTCAGGGATTTGAGAATAATGCAGAAAGTTAGGCACTTTCTCGAAATAAATATTCACCCCCCACACTTAAGATGTACATTGCCCTCAATGTACAAAGATATATATGAAATTTAAGAGAAAGGGAGAGGTGAAACTTCCTGAATTTGGATGGCTTCCTTGAGTTGGGAGTGTCATGGTGTGGTGGCCGCCGACAATCTTTGCGCTAGATGAAGAAATTTGGAAGCTAGTGAAAAAATAGCCAAGAAATATTAAGATACATTAAAGACAAGAAAGATAAAGAGAAAGAAAATATAAAGTAAAATAAAATTAAAAGAAAAGATGAATGGACTGAAGAGTCCTTATTGTTAGATGGTTTGCGAGGTGGGTGTTATTTCTAGGGCTGTGGTGGGTGGTGGTCGTGGTCGTGGTGTGATTCCCTAGCAGCCTTTAGAACCTAAAACCAAGAAACTAAAATAAGATAAACTAAATTTAGCAGAAGAGAAGTAAAGATAAGGAAAATAAAGAAAATGAGAAAAGAAAAAGAAAAATTAAATGGCCTCAAATATCCTTGGCTTTCGAGTGGATGAAGTGGCTGGCATGAACTTATGTAGATCGATCTCCACAGGGGGACTGTTCTTGGATCCTTCCGCTTCTTCGACATGGCTATGGTGTAAATCAAGAGTTACAAGAATGAGGAAAGGTGAGAATGAAAAGGGAGGGGAGTGTAAAAGTTGGGAAGAAGGAGAATTAGGGTAGGCGGGAAGAGTGGAGGGGTGGTTTTAAATAGAAAATTCATGTTTGGTACATCCCCACGCCCGTGTATCGTGGGCATGTCGAGTCACACGGCCATGTCGCACGGTCGTGTTGTGCTGTGTTCATTTCTCCTACGCCTGTGTGCAAGTCGCCAAGCCCGTGTTTGATAAAACAGTGTCGGCCACGACTACATCGCACGACCGTGGTGTTCAGTTGGGGCCCGTGGCTTGAATATATTTTTTGTCTTGTGTCGTATTATCTCTGCCATGTCAGTACGTACATCCGTAGTATCCACACGGCCGTGGCCACGGTCGTGTGTGAAACCGTGTGGTATGGAATTCTGCACTTGGTTAGTTTATGGTTAGGTACTAAAAAGGGAAAAATAAAAGAAACAATAAAAAAAATGTGAACATTAATAGGGTTAGTGCTCGGGTTGCCTACCGAGAAGTGCTTGTTTAAAGTCTTAAGCTAGACTTTTGTCTCATTCGCATATTCATGGTGGTTTGAAGAGTTGAACATCCTCTCTCATGCTATCAGTTTTACTATCATGGTAAAGCTTAAGTCGAGTATCGTTTACTTTAAAAGTTTCGAATGTAGGATTACTTACCTCGACTGTTCCGTATGGGAAAACCTTGAGTACCCTAAAAGAGATTTCTTTGTTTGTATTAGGGTCAGGAGGAGGTATTCGAGGGCTTGCCTTATCTAACAATACCTGATCTCCGATTTTGAATCTGTTTGTCTCTTAGAGTGGCTTTGGTTCTGCTTCGTGTAACCCTAATTTCTCTTTGAAGTGTGTCTTCCACTCGTCTAGTTCATCGATTTGAAGCCTTCATTCCTCATGAGTCATTTCCTTGTTGGCATGAGGTATAGGATCTGGCTCAGTTGTGTTGTTCCGTGGTGCTTCCTAAAAAGAAGGTTTAACCGAATGGTAATTAATAAAATTAATTTTCTAACCTTGATTACTCGATGTCCTGGCCGAGTCAAGAGCCTGAGACTGATTGATTCGCCACCTACACAAAGTATGAGTTCACCTGCGCTGACATCAATTTTAGTCCTAGTAGTTGCTAAAAAGGGTCTTCCTAAAATTAAGGGGATATTATTGTCCTCATCCATGTCTAAAACGACAAAGTCTACTAGGAATACGAATTTATCAATTTTCACAAGAACATCTTCAATTATACCCCTAGGAATTCTAGCAGTTTTATCAGCTAATTGAATGCTCATCCTAGTTTGATTGGGTTTCCCTAGACCTAGTTGTTTAAACATTTTATAAGGCATAACGTTTATGCTTGCCCCTAAATCAGCTAAATCATTATCAACAGATAAACTACCAATTAAGCATGGAATTGTAAAAATCCCTGGATCTTTTAATTTTCGTGGTAGTCTATTTTGCAACATTGCTGAGCACACTGCGTTTAGTTCCACATACGATTCCTCGTCTAACTTCCGCTTATTTTTCAAGAGCTCTTTTAAAAATTTCCTTGAATTTGGCATCTGCGAAAGAGCTTCAAGAAATGGTAAGTTAATATGTAATTTCTTTAAAAGTTTAAGAAATTTACCGAATTGTTTGTCTGGGTTGTCCTTCTTCATCGCATTAGGATAAGGTATACGAGGTTGGTACTCTTTAATTACCGATTTTGGCTTTTCGTGACTTACCTCAACCTTACCGTTCTTTACCGAATTCTCTTAGCTTAATTTAGGCTCATCTAACCCTACACTATCCTGAGCTGTTATGGCTTGAAGTTGCTCCTTTGGATTAGTCGGGTTCCTTCTAGTCATAAACTAGAGGTACCTGCTAAGAACAAAGGACGAAGAAAAATTAATAAAGTTAAAAGCAAAATAAAAATAAAAATAAATCGCAAAAATAAAAATGGCTAAAGTAACACAAATTGAGCTTTCTTAATATTTTAGTTCCCCGGAAAAGGTGCCAAAAACTTGATCGTGTGTCAGAGTCTTAAAAATTTATAAAAAGGATGATTGAGCCTAGAAACTAACTATGACAACGATTGAGGCAAGTGCACCTATCGAACAGTAGTATAGCTTAGTGGCAAGATCTGATTGTCGAACCCAAAGGAACCAAAAGTACTAATACTATCGGATTGTCGAACCCAAAGAAACCAAAAGTACTAATACTAACTTTCTTTTTATTATTCAGCCTAAGAATTAAGGGATTTATTAATTAATCTAGAATTAACTAACTATTAAGCTAAAGACGTAAAGACAAAGAGAATGAATTTACTAACTTTTTTTTTATTATTCAGCCTAAGAATTAAGGGATTTATTAATTAATCTAGAATTAACTAACTATTAAGCTAAAGACGTAAAGACAAAGAGAATGAATTGGGGAAATACTTGTGGGAAAAACCAATTGATTAAGACAATTCCCGATGAAGAATCCACCTGGACTTCACTTGTTATTTAACTCTGAACCAAACGATTTATTCACTTGACTTGATCAGTAGGATTCCCTAATTTATAGTAATACCTCTTTCGAGGCTATAAACATCTAAGCCTAGGTTGATTAATTGAAATCTCTTTCTAATTAAAACCCCTAAAATTGCATTAACTCGATCTATGGACTCCCATATTAGGTTTGACCCTAATCCGATAGATTTTCGTCTCTTATTTCTAGGGTTGCGATCAACTCCGCTTAATTATGCTAGATCTACTTAAACAGGGACTTTTGCTCTACTGCCTAAGCACATCAATACTTGAGTTAATATCCTAAAATTTCAAAGCAAGAATTAAGAACACATAATTAAGAACAAATCAAGTATTTATCATATAGTTCAGAAAACAATAACAAGATCCGTCTTAGGTTTCATCCCCCTCAGGTATTTGAGGGGTTTAGTTCATAATCATAAAAGAATACATCTTAGAAGTAAATATAAAATAAAACATAAGAAAAACCCTAAAACCCCCTGAAGGAATTGAAGAGAAGATCTTCCGTCTTGAGTATAACTCCGACTTCTTAAGATGAATCAACTGGCTTTCTTCGAGTAAATTCCTCAATTCAGCCTCTCTGCTCAATGTGTCGCCTAATCAACCCCCAACTGGACTCCCCCCTGAAGGTTGGCTTCTAGGGTGTTTATATAGGCTTTTGGAATGGCTTTCTTTGCCTCTATGTACCCTAATCCGAATGAAACTCTTCTTTGTCACGTCAGGGACATGCCCATGGCACACGCCCGTGTGAATTGTGGCCAGGCAGTGTTCGGGTCCGTTAATGAGGCACGGCCATGTGGTCTTGGGCCCTGGCTGTGCTGATTTTGTGATATGGCCCATTTACTCCATTTTAGGCCCATTTCTCATTCTTTTCATCCTCCGGTGCTTTCCTAAGTATAAAACATGAAAACAAAGGATTAAGAGCACCAAATTCCACAATTCAAGGCTTAAATCATCCAAAAGTATGCTAAATGTGGGATTAAAATATGTTTACATTACGGTTTATCAAAATTCCCCAAAATGTCTCTTGGCACAATCATAAAAAACAAGGACAATTTTTTCAACATTCCTCACACTTTCAGCACTATCCGCTAGAGAGTTAACAGACATCAAATTACTTTGCCGTGGTTTATCTCTGCCAGTTAATTCTAAAGAGGTAGTCGATCGATTGGATTTACTTCTAAACTTCTTCTATGAAAATATTTAAGTGGACTTAAACGACCCTCTTTTTGATAAATTCTCGATATCTTCATCATACTACCTTTTACTGTTGTAGATTTCTTCAATATTCTGAGCACATTCTGAAAGTTCTACAGATTTACATAACTTTAACGTTGTCACAGACATTTGAATGTCACCATTCAAGCCATCTTCAAATCCAATACACATTTCTTCATTTAACACTATATTACGAGCATATTTGCTTAACTGCACAAACTCCCATTCATACTTAACTACAGATTAATTTCCTTATTTAAGTTCAAGGAACACTTTCTTTTTCTTGTCAAGAAACAGTCGGCTTACGTACTTTTTCCTGAATTCCATTTGAAAGAAATTTCAATTAATACGATCACTGGATGTGCTCAAAGTGTCCCACCATGAGTATGCTTCATCTTTCAACAATGAAACAACACATCTAAGACAATCTTCAGGGGTACAAATAAATTCCGCAAAGACTCTTTTCATATTCACTAACCAGTACTCAGTTTTTGCAAGATCATCGTCAATTTTGCCTCTAAATTCTTTAGCTCCACATTTTCGAATTTTGTCTACTGAAGGTCAAGTAACTGTCACAGGTATAAGATTTTAAGGACATAGGGGTGTTGAAGGAGGCACAGTATAAGGTGGAGGCTGTGAAGTTACAGGGTTCACTTGCTTAGATTCGCTGAACCACTGGTTCATCATACTGAAAAATACATTTCTCATTTCATCACCAAAAGACAGCAGAACAGACACATTATTACTTGCTTCTAGATTTGAAGTTCACACATTACTTTCAGCTTTGTTAGCTACAGCTCGGTTTGACTTGAGAGACATATTGAACCTATAAGAAAAAACAATGTTAGAGCTAATGACATATTGAACCTATAAGAAAAAAACAATGTTAGAGCTAATCAAAAGCATCACACTATCATAAGGTATATGTGGCATGTGTATTCTAGACTCTATACACGTTACGATACTCATAGAATTGACTAAACAATATGTAACACCCCTCACCCGTATTCAATGTCAGAATAGGGTTTCAGAGTATTACCGAACTTATAACACAACTACACATACATTTACTCATACATTTCCAAATTTCATTCAACTACCAATTAACACATTCATATCGTCCCTAATAGGAGCCTACGAGGCCCTAAACATGCATTAGGAGTGGTTCAGGACTAAACTGATAACTTTAGAAATTCAAAAACAGGGGACACACGCCCGTGTGGCCCGATTGTGCTTGTGTCACAAGACGTGTTGACATTCAAAATGGGAGAACATGGCCGTGTCCCAACCCGTGTAACTCTCTGACTTGGGTCACATAGCCAACACACATGCCCGTGTGCCCTACGAATGGCCATACACGCCCGTGTGCTAGGCTGTGGACTAGGTCATGTCAAACCTGTAGGGTATACTGACTTATACCACATGGCCAAGTCACACGCCCGTGTGTGAGGCCGTGTGGAGCATACTAACTTGGTTTCTAATTCAACACCAGGGGACACACGGCCGTGTATATAACTGTGTGTCGCACACGGCTGAGACACACACCCGTGTCTCTGTCGGTGTGGACAAAAATAGGCTATTTACCAAGCCATTTTGCCACCTAAACTTACATGTACCTACACCATAGCAATTGTCACCAACACATAGCATATATAAGCATTTAAACCAACAAATTCAAACATATATCATGCACATTCTATACTTCCAATTTACATATACACAAATCACCAAAACATGCCATACCAATTGTACCAAACTTTACTTCCTTAAATCATCAATATGACCATTATCAACTATGCATCATTTGATCTATTTTCTAAACATCACACAAGCCACATACACATATATATACATGTTTTAAACATACCAAAATAAGCCAACTTATATGGAAATATATCAAACCAAAATTAGAACATTTACAAACCAACTCAAATCGCTACATTCATCATCAATTCATGAACCAAAATGACCAAAGTCCCTATACATGCCATATACCAAAATACCAAAGTTCAAAGGTACCAAATGATAGTTGGATAGTGTTTTGTAGTCTACGACAATCCCCGAATTCGAGCTAGCATTGAAATTACTATAAAACATGAAAAAATAAACAAAGTAAGCTTTATAGCTTAGTAAGCTCGTATGAAATAAGCTCAAACTAATCATAAATACACAAATCATCAATTTGAACATATCAACATGTAATTCATGATAACTAACAAACCTTTCACATGTTTAACCATATGCTTATATGTGCAGTTCACACTTTCTTCGATTTAAAGCTTATACGGTTCATGTACATACCTGTACCATCTCGTATCAATCTCATACTCAATCATGTCTTCCATTTACCCATTGAACCACTCAAAATACTATCGGATACATGGGAAACTAGCACCCAAAGTGCTACATATATAGCAGAAGCTATCTCAATCACATATCACATATATGCTCACTCTCGAGCCATCAACGGTCCTGCTCACACAAGCTATGGGTCAAGATGTAGCTACACGGTACTGCTCACACAAGCTGTCAAGTAATCACAACACATGCCGATATATTCAACCACCTGTAGGACATACATGACCAGCACCTGGATCACATAATCACATCAATCTCCTAATGACATGTCACTAGTATCCATATCTATTCCTAAGGTTCAACTGGGATTTCAAACTTGCCGAATCGTTGTCAAATCATTGTCGAATATGTCCATAATCTCGTATTCACACTTTATGCAATATCAAAGCATTAAAAACATAATTATAACAATGCTTATTACATACGAAATTACCTCAGATGTAAAAACAACAATACGAGTCGATTAATTGAAAACTTTGTTTTCCCTCGATCTAGATCCGAGTTTCGCTTCTCTTGATAATTGAGCTAAGAAGCTTGGCCGAATAGAAAACCTAACTTTTGGCTTTTCTTTTCTTCAAATTTCAGTTGATGTGGATGATGAAAGATGAATAAAATGATTTTGTTTTATTTATTTTATGTTTATTATACTAATTACTATTTTAACCTTAATGATAATTCATTAATATCTTCCAAATGATGTCCATCCATGTCCACTTATATCTAAAATGGTCTATTTACAACATAAGGACCTCCACTGTAATATTCCAAAACTATTTAATACCTTTAACTATTAAAATATCACTTTTACACTTTACGTGATTCAGTCCTTTTTATCAAATTGACTAATCAAATGATAAAATTTCTTAACAAAATTTTCACACAATTATTCTATCATATTGTAAGCATTAAAACAATAATAAAATATATATTTTGACCTCAAATTTGTGATCCCAAAACCACTATTTCGATTTGACTAAAAACGGGCTATTACAACTCTCCCCCTTAGGGATTTTCGTCCCCAAAAATCTTACCAGTGAATAGGTTAGAGTATTGTTTTCTCATAGCTTCCTCAGGATCCCACGTAGCGTCTTCGATACCATGTCATTGCCACAATACTTTTACTGAATCTATGCTTTTATTTATCAACTGTTTAACCTCTCGAGCTAAAATTTTGATTGGTTCTTCATTGTATGTCTTATCAGATTGTATCTCAGTCTTTGACGGTGAAATTACGTGTGATGGATCTGATGGATAACGACACAACATTGACACATGAAACACATTGTGGATCTTTTCTAATTCTGACGGTAATGTTAACCGATATGCCACTGAACCTATTCTTTTAATAATCTCATACGACCCGATGAATCGCAAACTCAGTTTACCTTTACGACCAAATCGAAGGATTTTGTTCCATGGAGAAACTTTTAGAAATACTTTATCACCTATCTGAAATTCAATATCTTTTCGTTTCAAATCCGCGTACGATTTCTGTCAATCTAAAGCTGCTTTTAAATTGTCGCAAATTACTTTCACTTTTTCTTCAGTCTCTTAGATCAAATCAATACCGTGAATCATTTTCTCAATAAGCTCAATCAAATACAATGGAGTTTGGCATTTGCGACCATAACACAGTTCTCTTAAAGTGGTTTATCTCTTAAAGTTTATAACACAGTTCTCAAATGCTCAGCATGCTTAGACTCATCTCGTGAATAGATCAGAATATCGTCAATGAACACAACAAGAGAATCTGTCTAAATACGGTCTAAAAATTTGATTCCTCAAATCCATAAAGACTGCAGGAGCATTAGTTAATCCAAAAGGCATAACAAGAAATTCATAATGTCCATACCTCGTTCTGAACGAAGTTTTCAGCACATCTGAATCTTTAACTTGCAACTAATAGTAGCCTGACCGTAGATCAATCTTTGAAAATACTGCTATGCCTTTCAACTAAAATAAGTCATCTATTCTCGGCAACTGATACTTATTCTTTATCGTAACCTTGTTAAGCTGTAGATAGTCAATACACATTCTCATCAACCCATATTTCTTCTTTATGAATAACACTGGCGCTCCCCAGGGTGAAAAACTATGTCATGCAAAACCTCTATCAGTTAACTCTTATAAGTGAGCTTTCAACTTTTTCAACTCTGTTGGAGCCATTCTGTACGGAGCTATCGATATCAGTGAAGTTCCTAGTACTACCTCAATAGCAAATTCAACCTCTCTGATTGGTGGCAACCCCAGTAGTTCTTCCCGAAACACATCCGGATATTCGTAAACAATTGGCACTGATTAAATCTTAGATTCAACCACTTTTGTATCTAAAACATAAGCAAGATAAGCTTCACACCCTTTTCTCACTTATTTCTGAGCTGACATAGATGAAATCACTACAGGCAATTCACTCGATTCATCTGATTCAATTCGAAGAATTTCACTATTTTTGACATTTCAATTCAATAGTCTTTCGTCTACAATTCACTACAGCATCATGCAACATTAACCAATCCATACCCAGAATTACATCGAACTCATCAAATGGCAAAAGCATGAAATCAGCCTAAAAATAGTAACCCCGAGTCATTAAAGAATAATTTTTGCATGCTTTATCAACTAGAACATACTTGCCTAAGGGGTTCGATACTTTAATCACAAACTCAGTAGGTTCAACAAGCAAATTCTTACTAAACACTAAATTCATACAGATACATGAATGAGTTTATCCAAGATCGATCAATGCAATCACATTAGTGTCGTAAAGATGAAATGTACCAGTGATAACATCGAGTGACGATGGCTCTTCGCAAGCGCAAATAGCGTAAGCTCTAGCAGGTGCTCTGGCCTTAGATCTCACTATAGAATCTCTCGTAGTACCACGATTACCACTCACATTTCCCGCATTTCTTGGTGGCCTCCCTCTAGCAGTTGTATTGCTTGATCTTGCATTCTGAGAGTTATCTTTTTCATTTAACTCAGGAAAATATCGAATAAAGTGATCTTGTGAACCACATTTGAAACAAGCCAGGTTATTCATTCCACATTCACCAGGATGTCGTCTTCCGCATTGCTGACATTCAGGTCTATAATTTCTCACACTACCAACACTCGATACTAATGTAGCTTGAGCTTTTGGACTTAGTATTGTTTTCCACGATCTCTGTTTGAATGCCCGATTGAAGCATTTAGACAAGTGTACTAATCTTTGGATTTCTTTGATGAAGATTGATATGGCTTGCTCATCGATCTTTTTCTCGAGTCTCTAGCCTCTGAATCTGCTTTTCTCTTTTCTTTGCTAAGCTCCTCGGCTTTGCAAGCTTTATCAACCAGGACAACAAATTCTTTCAATCCGAGGATTCCGACTAGAAGTTAAATATCTTCATTCAACCCATCAACAAACCATTTACACATGATTTCTTCAGTAGAAACATATCCCCGAGCATACTTACTCAACCGCACAAATTCTCTTTCGTACTCAGTCACAGTCATATGACCCTATTTCAGTTCTAAAAATTCTTTGTGCTTTTGATCGAGGAATCTCTGACTTATATATTTCTTCCGAAACTCCGTCTGAAAGAATTCTCAGGTCACCCTTTCTCTCAGTACCACAGAAACTAAGGTATTCCACCATTGATAAGCTGTGACTCTTAATAAGAAAATGGCACACTTTAAACATTCAGCTGGCATGCACGAAAGTTCATCGAATACCCAGATAGTGTTTTCAAGCCAAAATTCAGCTCTCTCGAGATCATCATCGACAGTAGCTCTAAACTCTTCGGCCTCGTACTTTCGAATCTTAACAACTGGAGGCTTATTCAATCATTGAAGTTCCACAACTTGAGGAGCTACGGGAACCAGTTGGGGATTAGTTGGGGTTGAGCAGCCGGATTTGTCTGAACGAACTCTGTGAACCACTCGTTCATCATTTGGAAAAAGGCTTTTTTAGCCTCTCTCCCACGACTACTCAATACATTTCTAGATTCAGACGGCGCTGCCCCTTAAACGGGAGCTGGCGCATTACTCTCTACACATCATCTACAGCTCGATTGGGGTCCATTTTCTATACAAAAACACAGTTAAAATTGTCAAGAGTCATCATACTATCACAGGTTATATATGGCATGTATAGCTAGACTCTCACATACGCTACGTTAGCTCTGATACCAATAAATGTAACACCCCTCACCTGTATTCAATGCTAGAATAGGGTTTCGAAGTATCACCGGACTTATAACACAATTACACATACATCTACTCATATATTTCAAAATTTCATTCAACTATCAATCAAAACATTCATATCATCCCTAATACGAGCCTACGAGGCCCTAAACATACATTAGGAGTGGTTCAGGACTACACCGATAACTTCAAAATTCTTAGAACACTTAGAAAACTTTCTCAAAAATAGGGGACACACGCCCGTATGGCCCGACCGTGTGTCGCACACTACCAACAGAAATGCTCGTGTCACAGGCCATGTGGACATTAGAAATGAAAGCACATGGCCGTGTCCCAGCTCGTGTTTGACCCTATGTAACTCATTGACTTGGGTCACACGGCCAACACACACGTCCGTCTGGCTATCCCCGTGCCCTACAATTGGTCGTACACGCCTATGTGCCAGGCCGTGTGCTAGGTCGTGTCAAACCTGTAGGGTATACTGATAAATCCCATACGCTCAAGTCACATGCCCGTGTGTGAGGTCGTGTGGAGCAAACTGACTTGGTTTCTAATTCAAAACCAGGGGACACACGGCCGTGTATATAATCATGTGTCACACATGGCTAAGACACACGCCCGTGTCTCTGCCTGTGTGGACAAAAATAGGCTATTTACCAAGCCATTTTGCCAGTTAAACGTGCATGTACCTACACCATGTAACCCCTAACCCGTGACTGTCGGACTAAGGTTAAAGGTATTATCGGACAGATCAGAAGCTTTTACTGACATTACAAACATTCGTTCATTAATCACACTCATAATGTCCCTTAAATAGGTCAATGAGACCTTAATCATACTTTAGAGTAGGGCCAAGACTAGACCGAACACTTAAGGAAATTCTAGGAAAATTTTAAACTTTTTAAACTTCAGGGGTTACACGCCCGTGTGGGCAGGCCATGTGCCTCCCACGGCTGCTAGACACACCCATGTGTCTCCCCTGTGGTCGAATCTGACTTAACTCCACAGCCACCAAGCATGCCCGTGTACCCTGTCCGTGGTCAATTCTGACTTGGCTCCACGGCCACCAAGCACGCCCTTACACTTTGGCCGTGGTCGATCCTGACTACACCACATAGTTACCAGGCATGTCCATGTGCCAAGGCCGTGTATTTTTAATTAGCTACTGACTTAGTCCCACGGTCACTAGGCACGCCCATGTGCCACAACAGTGTGGCAAAATAGGCCATTTGCAAGGCCAATATGCCACCCACATTAGGGTCATACCTACAAGCAATTACCAATACATCTCATGCACATTTAGCAACCAAGAACATATCAAAATAAATATCCAATCACTACATATAAAATCCAATTTCAACCAAGCCAATTTACAAGACTAAAACTCATGTAAACACAAACATAATTCATTCAAATACTTACCTTGAACTTAACCACTTCATATAATATCAAAACTATACCAAAATATACATCACATATCAAAT
This sequence comes from Gossypium bickii, assembly GCA_025503065.1. Taxonomy (NCBI): domain Eukaryota; kingdom Viridiplantae; phylum Streptophyta; class Magnoliopsida; order Malvales; family Malvaceae; genus Gossypium; species Gossypium bickii. The sequence goes on from CP106720.1 coordinate 44,343,138, forward strand.
TCATTAATGCATATTGCCAACACATAACTAGCCAAATCACATGGCTAAGTTCGCTTCATAATCATAAACAAATAACTAGCCTATACATGCCATATCTAACTATATACATTTCCAAAATGTACCAAAACAAGTTGAGTAGTGTGATGACGATCCTCGACGGTCCCCGAGCCTTCCATAGCTTTGACGATCTATAAAACAGAACAAACACACACATAGAGTAAGCTTTCAAAAGCTTAGCAAGCCATATACAAAAAAACTTAATACAAAATGCATATAACCAAATTGAATCATTGGTACTTATAAATCTCATAGCAATTTCATTTTATAGACTTTGGCACAATTACTCACGCTAAGCTTGCCACATATTTTATTTCACATATCACATCTATACTTAGATTATTCATATCCATTCTTGTATCTCATTCATATTCTCATGTTCAATCATACATTTCTTCAAAGTAAATTCATATAGGTACTTACCTTTTATACACACTTAGTGTACATTGCAAACGTACCTAGAACGAATATACATTCACGTAATTGTTCATAGCTCAGTTTTGCCCGTTGAACCGTTCGGAATCTAATAGGATATACAAAATTCTCAGAATAGTTGTACAATGCCAACATCCCAGACATGGTCTTACACATAATCTCGAATCAATGCCAACGTCCCAGACGTGGTCTTACATGATAAAACAGAACAGATACCTATGTCATGACATGGCTAATCCTATCTATTCCTAGGTTCGTACGGAACTTCTCGGACATTATCACTAAGTCAGCCTTATCTTAGAATTCATGTAAACATCATCTCGTAAACCTTGATCGTTAACAATAGTCATATGAACATACATAGTTCAATACAAATACATTTATTTGCATAATGACTTACCTCGAATTCGATTTAACAGAATGGAAACGACTACTCGGTTACTTTCGCTTTCCCGCGATCTAAGTCCGATTTATTCAGTTCTTGATCTATACATATTCAAATTTAACCCTTTTATTCACTAGTTCATCCAATTCAATCCAAATACACACATTTTGGGCAATTTACAAATTAGCCATTTCAATTGCACATTTTATTAATTTAATCCATTTTTCTCAAAACATCAAATTCACAAAATCATCATTTAACCATGCTTAGCCGAATACTCCTATATATCAAATAAGTCCACACATTTCATTGAGTTCGCAATTTAGTCCTTCAAATTGCTATTTTTCTCAATTTAGCCCTATTTAGCTAAATTCATCAAAAATTCAAGAATAAAATGTGTTCATCACATACATATCTTTCATTTAACACCATAAATCATCATAAATCATATGAGTTCATCTAAGTCTCATTTCACAAACATCATCAATTCTCAAAATTAATACATGGGTTTTGTAACTCTCAAAGCAACGATTACGAAAATGTAGAAATTATCAAAAATCAATCAAAAACCATACCTTAATCAAAGAACATCCATGGCCGAATGTTTGAAAGCTTTAAACCCTTATTCTTATGTTTCTATTTTCGGTGGTGAAGCATGGAAGATGATGACATTTTAAGTTTTATTTTATCTAATATATCATATTTCTCAATTTACCAAAATAACCTTTATTAATACTTATAAAAATCATGCATAATATGGACATAAATGTCCACTAATATGAATAAAGGTATAATATCCACATAAGGACTCCACCTTTAATAAGCCATGACAAATAGATTCCTTTTCATAAAGCATGCTAATTTGTACCTTTCACAATCAAGTCCTTATGCAAAATTAAGCACACAAACGGACAAATTAACTTACAGAACTTCAACACATGCTAAATCACATATCATCGGCACAGAAAATAATATTAAAAATATTTTACTGACTCAAATTTGTGGTCCTGAAATCACTATTCTGACTAGGGTATAAACCGGGCTGTTACACACCATATCAATTGGCACCAACACATAGCATATATAAGTATTTAAACGCCAATTCAAACATATATCATGCACTTTTTATACTTCCATTTTACATATACACAAATCACCAAAACATGCCATACCAATTGTACCAATCTTTGCTTCCATAAATCATCAATATGACCACTATCAACTATGCATCATTTGAACTATTTTCTAAACATCACACAAGCCACATACACATATATATACATGATTCAAACATACCAAAGTAAGTCAACTTATATGGAAATATATCAAACCAAACTTAGAACAATTACAAACCAACTCAAATGTAACACCCCTTACTCGTGTTCGACGCCAGAACCAGATACGAGGCATTACCGAACTTAACTTGCTTAAATATACAACATGAGGCTATAAAATTTCATTTGAAATTAAAACTTCTCATTCATATTCATAGCATCCTTATTATGGGCCTACGAGGCCCAAAACATACATACAGAAGGTTTCAGAATTAAATAAAAAACTTTTGTACACTTAGAAAGTTTTTTCGTAAATAGGGGCCACACGCCCGTATGAAATGGAACACGCCCGTGTGGGCAGGTCGTGTGGTCACACATGCCCATGTTCCTAGCCCGTGTGGAATTTATTTTTTATTTGAACCTATAGGGGTTTTCACACGGCCAGACACACGCCCATGTCTATAGCCCGTGTCCCTCATACGGCCTAGACACACCCGTGTCCTCACTCTTGTGTGAAAAACCTAGGTATTCTGTTTATGACGTTAGTAGCCCCTTAAGGGCACGCGGCCTATCAACACACCCATAGGGGTGACCGTGTGTCACACACAGCCTAGACACACGCCCGTGTGTCTACCCATGTGGACAATTAGAAGGCTACTTTCCAAGCCAATTGCCACCCTGAAATATAAACACATATCTACCAACACAAGCAACACATAACATGGCCATAATTCACTATGAAGAATCACTAATCATCATCCATACAATTCACACTTTACTTCATCAATAACATGAACTTTCATTTCATAAAACTTATCATCATTAAAAATAAGAAACTTGACAAATATTGGCCAATTCCCAATGGCCATTTACAAAATGAATATTTATAACCTTAGTAACCAACCCTTTGACTTTCAAATATGACATAACTCAAAATGACCAAGTTCCTATACATGCCATACTGAAAATAAAACAACTTTACTGCACCAAAAGAATGATTGATAGTGTGATCCGAGCTCCGACGTTCTACAATCCTCGAGCTAGCTTTGTGATACTACAAGTAAAAGGGAAAAGAGAGAGGGGTAAGCATATAGCTTAGTAAGTTTGCAGGAATTAAAATAGAAATGTAAGTACCCATAATAAAATCCATTCATCTCATAGAACAATAACAACACAAGTGCTCAAGTATTTTGACATACTTACTCATACTTAATCTTACCCATCACATATCACATTACGATTTTCATAACTCGTATTTTACTCATGGTACCTGTATCACTTCAGCACATAATTTAGCACTTATGCTATATTGAACATAAACTTAAATCATTATCATCCTTAGCTTAAATGGAACTCTTTGTCATCCTTGTATAATTTAACTCATTGTCATCTTTACATACCTAGCTCTTTTGTCGAACTACTCAGAATATTGGAGGATACTCAATCTCATCATACATGTATCATGATGCCAATGCCATATCCCAGATATGGTATTACATAGGATCACCTCTTGATGTTGATGCCATATCCCAGATATGGTCTTACACGGGATCACTTAACTCGATGTCAATGCCATGTCCTAGACATGGTCTTATACGAGACCGTACATAGATGTCGATGCCATGTCCCATACATGGTCTTACACGAGATATTCCTTTGGTGCCGAAGCCATGTCCCAGACATTGTCTTATACGAGACCTTCCTTATTTGATGCCGATGCCATGTCCTAGACATGGTTTTATACGGGATCTACATTTGGTGCCAATGCCATGTTCCAGACATGGTCTTATACGGGACCTACATTTGGTGCCGATGCCATGTCCCAGACATGGTCTTATACGGGACCTATATTCGGTGCCGATTCCATGTCCCAGACATGGTCTTACACGGGACCTTACTTATCTCATGTCATGACATAGGTATCCTCGTTATTCCGAATATTCAACCGGGACTTCAACTTAACATGTTCTCATCATTTTCTCATTGAGGCATCACTAATCAACTTTGTGAAAATAATATACATTTCTCATAATAATAAGTAAATTAAACATAAAAACATATGTAGTGTAATATCCTAAAATTGGACTTGTGCATTTTTGCTTAATTTTATGAAATAGCATGTCTATTGTGATATGGATGTGTTGTGTGCATTTTTAGAACCTTGGAAATGTAAGGAAATGTATTTCCAAGGAAATGTCTTGGAATTGTAAGGAAATGTCTTGGAAATGTAAGGAAATGTCTTGTCTTGGAAATGTAAGGAAATGTCTTAGAAATGTAAGAAATGTCTTGGAAATGTAAGGAAATGCTTTAGAAATGTTAAGTTTAAAGTTTAAAAGAGGGACATGAAGCAAGATGGTCTTAAGAGAATTTATAGAGGAAATATGACACACAAACGGGCCTGGAAAAGTGGCTTGGAGGTGCCACTTAAGTCTCTGGAAATGACGCCATACATAGTGCAAGGAGGGCTTGTGTTCGAGTCGCGTGGGAAGCAAAATTTTAAAGCTTTTATTTTGCTAAGTGGCGTCAATGAGAGGGAGTAGGGTGGACGGCACATGGGCTATATTTTAGGAGTTTAAAATTCTTTTATTTTTATTTATTATTTAGAGATAAAAGGTGATATATTAATTAAGATAAGAGATAATTGAAGGATTATTTCTATTTAAAGAGATAAAGAGGAAAATAAGGAAGAGTGATGGCCAAGTAAGGGAGTCTTGGCCTAGTAATTTCGGCAAAAGGAGGAAAAACAAGGCTAATCATCATTCTTTCTCCCTTCCTCTCTGCCGAATTCTCTCTGCCACTATTCTTCCTTTTTCTTTTCAATTCTTCACAAAGCCGAAAGCAAAACCCCCTAGTCTTGCCGAATTTTCCTAAGTTTTATATCTTCCTCTTCTTTCTTTGAAAAACCAAAATCCTCTAGTGTTCATCAAGAAGCCGAAATTGTTGATCACACTTAGCTTATAGCTGAATCTCTCAAGGAGTGCCAAGAAGGAATACTGTTGGTTTCAGTAAGTGGGGTAAGGATCACTGTCATTCGATTCTCATTCTTTCTCTTTTAGACTTATTGAAATTTAGGAACTAATCCCTATTATTAATCTTGGCCGAACCATAGTAGGAAGGTTTCGGGATTTAAGTGTTGTCGACTTCAAGAAGGGATCTTTCAGGACTTTTAAGATCTAAGGTAAGACATATGTACATTCGGCCAAAAGCCATGCTTTATGTTTTAATGTTAGATTAAATCTAACATATGGTTATAGGAATTTCGACATCCTTAAGGAAGCAAAGATCAATTTCGGGAATTTCATCACAAGGTAAGTGGATATGTAATCGGCCAAGGCCCTCTCTTAGTACTTAGATCTATTTGCTTTAACCGAAAACTAAGCAATTCAAGGGATCTAGTGATTAGCCAATTTCAAAGGGGAAGAATACAAGTTTTCGGGATTTGATTAGTAGACAAATCGGCAACAAGGGAATTAAGGATCTAAAGCAGTAGATCGGAATTCTTCGGGAACTCAGTGAACTTGCTAAGTTAATCAGGTGTGTACCCCACACTAACTTTTAATAAGATTTATGGCAATGTTTAATATGTGTATGTTTACAAGAATGTGAATATGGCTAAGGTACCATGTAATGGTACAAAAGTACTCAGGTACGTTTCCTACTCCTACTAGAATTATGAAATATGTTATATTTAACATGTGAAAAGTGATAAGAATGTGAAATGCATGACATGTATAATATGGGGCATACGGGTTATATGAGAAAGTGGAAGTGAATGTGGTGACTATTGTCACGATATAAGAATGTGGTGACCTCGGTCACATTATCTGAATGTGGTGACTTCGGTCACATTATCTGAATGTGGTGTCACATGACACAAATATTATCTGGTGGCTATGCCACAAAAATTATAACGGCGATGAGCATGTCGTCTGCAGCGGCAGCCTTCGATGGTGTGTAGCGGATGGAGGGTCGACTTAGTAGTCCCCACGGTGTGCAGGTTGGTACGGGAGACGTGTAGCGGATGGCTATCTAGGTTTGGATTCGAGTTGCATCACTTTTTTCTATCTGTTATATGAATATGCATGTGATATGATAATGTATGCCTGAGCTATTAAATTTTAGTGTTGGTTACACATTGAGTCTCATGACTCACCCGCTGTGGGAACATGTTTCGTGTGATGAAACAAAGGATGGACCTGGACTAAGAACTTGTGGTGGCCATGCTCAGCTTGAAGTTTATTTTATTTGGACATTTTATTTTATCTAAGTACTTTAAATTAATTGGGTTTGTTTTGATGTAATAAGGCCACTGTTGAACTATTTCATTGTTTTATTATGTTTTCAAATTTTGATTAAGTTAAAGATTAAGTAAATTTACTTTCTAATGAACTCTAAATGTTTTATCACCTAAAAATTAAAACAGGTTTTCAATATAAAACGAATTTGTTTTCAACTCGAGCCCAACCCAAAATAATATTTTTTTCAAACCACACTATTTTCCAAAGTAACGAAAAATTTTTAATCGGTTTACATCGAGGAACATACCAGATCCGGTCAAGGCTCGTGGGCCAGGTGTGGGGTGTTTCATGCAGCCTTAATTTCACACAAACTTACCTCGGTACTCAAAATAGGTTTAGATGTTCGATTTCAATCTGGGCCTTGTGTTTCTTGATCTATAATAACAATTTCACTTGTTTAATTCTCACATTGACTAAATTGACTCGTGAATCATACTTTGGAAAAATTATGATTTTGCCCCTAAACTTTCACATAATTACACTTTTTTCTCTAGGCTCGTAAAATGATTTTCATTCAAATTTCTTGTATTTCAAGCCTAGCTGAATCATTTTCTTAACTACAACATCCTTCAATTTCTACTTTTTCACTTATGTATGACCATTTTTACAACTTTTACAATTTAGTCCTTTTATGCATTTTTCATGAAAATCACTTAGAAAAAGATGTTTATCATACATCAAACTTTCATATTCTTCCATAAAAAATCAAAATACATGCATGTCATACATGGGTAAATTTTTGAACATAAACCCTAGCTCAAAATATAACTAGAAATAGCTAAATCGAGCTACGAGGATTTCAAAAATACGAAGAACATTAAAAACAGGGCTAGAGTGCACTTACTATCAACCTTGGAAGTTGAAGAAACCCTAGCTATGGAGAGCTTGGAATTTACGGCCCTAGCTTGAAGAAGATGAGCGAATTTTGCTTCATTTTCCCTTTTTAATATTTTATTAACCAAATGACTAAAATGCCCTTAAGTCCCTTTCTTGAGATTTTTCCTTCCCATGTCTATTTTTTTTCCATCTTAACATATAATGGTCTAATTGCTAAATAAGGACCTCTAATAACTTTTATGATGCTATTTCATATTTAAATCTTCTAGAATCTCATATTTTTCTAATCTTTGGAATTTAGCCCTACTAGACAATTTAATCACTAATGAATAAAATTTCCTCATGAAATTTTCACACAACCATGCAAACACATCATAAGCCTCATAAAATCATAAAACACATATTTCTACTTCGAATTTGTGGTCTCGCAACCACTATTCTAACTAGGCCCTAAATCGGGCTGTTATATCAAATGGCTACATTCATCATCAATTCATGAACCAAAATGACCAAAGTCCCTATACATGCCATATACAAAAATACCAAAGTTCAAAGGTACCAAATGATAGTTGGATAATGTGACGTAGTCGCCGATAATCCTTGTAACACCCCAAACCCGGCCTAGAAGTTAGGCCTGAATCTGGCGTATCACATCAAAGGCATAATTCAAATGATTTTGCTAATTAAAAATTTAAGGCCCAAAAGCCCAAAATCCTTGAGTCTTGTTAAGTAATGGAAAAAAACCCATTTTATAAAGTACTTCGAAAACCAAGTTTAAACGTAAGAAATTTACATAGGTTTAATAGTTAAGTAAATAGTTGAAACAACAAAACCCAAAGTCTAAAGTCAAAACGGCGTACACTGCCTTATTACATCCAACAAAAATAAGCAATTAAAACTATGTCTTTTGAAACAAATAAATAAAAATTTAAACATCTTGTAGTGCGGCCATTTCTAAGTCCTCTCCCATGTCGAGCCATTTACTGAGGATCACCTGAAACATTAAATAAAAGGTGTGAGTTTTGAAACTCAATGTGTACAACCCTTGGCATTCAATTAAATATATAATTATCACATTGGCCCGAGCCCTATCAAAATCGTTGGTCTTGGGCCTTGGCCCACAATGACCTCATATCATATCATATCATATGCAAAACAAGGTAATGCAAAACCCTCCCCAAAAATCCATCCGCTACACACCATTTCCCTTCCAACCCTACACACCTGTGGGGTTTTCTAAATCGACCCACCCATCCTCTACACCCCAAAGTTAGCACTCACAGTGGCACTGCTCAACGTTGCAGCAAAGCTGCTAATCATATAATGGGCTTAAAGCCACTGATGGATCCATGGTCGTCAAGCGGCTATTCGATCCTCAAATCTTCCTCCGTACCATAATTCCCACCCATATGCATCCGAATCAGAATATCGTATGAATGCAAAAAGCACATGAGTAACATCCACAAAACTCATACTCATCACATAAGGGTATTTTCGTCATTTCACAACCCAATGGTATTTCCGTAAATCTACTCTACAGGGGTATTTAGGTAATTTTGCAAAACAGAGGTACTTTGGAAATTTTGTAAATCAGGGATATTTTGGTAATTCTGTAAACAAAGGTATTTTGGTAATTTCACAATTCGGGGCTACTTTAATAATTTTGTAAATCTAAGGATGTTTTGGTAATTTATTTCAAACTAAGGGTATTTTGGTTATTTTCAAACTAGGGGTATTTTAGTTATTTGAAAAATTGAGGGTATTTTAGTAATTTTACAAACGGGGGTATTTCGGTAATTCTTCAAATCGGGGGTATTTTGGTAATTTTATAAACTGGGGGTATTTTGGTAATTTCATAAATTGAGGGTATTTGGTCCATCTCGGGTTTTAGTTATGAACTTTGGCCCATTAACAAGTCCTTACGGCTAAAGTGAACAGACACTATGCACCAGGGAGGATTCTAGAGAAGAGGTGGTGGGCCATTAGGACCGCTTAAGTACCAAGCTCTCCCTAGATCCAATCCTAGACATGCATATGTCCGTTGCCACATTCTAACCCATCGACTTATCCACAGACATGTTTAATTATTAGATTAAGTCTTATGCAGTTTAAGAGTTGTTCAGAACTAGGCCTAAAGTCCAATAAACCCTGGCATACTTGTCTACGTCCCCACAAAGCCCATCAAGCCCAAATCACATCTTTACAGCCCATTAGGCCCAAATCTCATCCATATGGCCTATTAGGCCCAAATCAATTCCAGATCATGTAACATGCATGACTAACTCAATTCGTATAACCAACCAAACAATTTCATCAAACTTAGCCTCAGGGCCCACCGGGCCCATTTAGCCACTTTCGGCATTTTCGACTTTCTGGCATTGCCGATATCGTGTGTGTGTAGTGTTTGTACACACCTGGTTACAACGCGTGCTGTAAACCCCTTAATCACGAACCTACAATAGTCACGACTTAACGATTAATCTTGGCTTAATACACACTTTATTAAAAACTGAAACCTCACCGTAACCTTACTGTGTGCCATCGGGTTCTAATAGCGCTTCTTTAACTACTAATCAGGATATCCCCTAGATCTGCAGTCACACATATACCATCAAAATCTGAGTGACTCATAATCCACACAAGTCACCCCTACAGATCATACACACATTCGGCTATTCACTTAAACCACAATCGAGTTGAGTACACTTACCCTTGCTACCAATCCTACCACACTTGCGATCTTTGAATCTTATCCTTGTTATCATAGAGTTAACGACAGGATAGTTAGATAGCCTTTCGGCTTTTAGCAATATGTACAAAAGAGGTTAACTGAATACTTACCAACTCCACTTTTGACCATGCGGCCTAAATTCGGCTTTTGAGATTAGTATAGTGATAGAGACAATTCGGCACCAATAGGGACAAGAGGAGAAGTGATCGTCTAGAACTAAAGGTGAACAAGAGAAGGAATTTAAGAAGAGAAGGTATGGGAAATCCAGCTAGAGAGAAAACCAAAATTTTGGCAAAGGAATGATGGGTTTTTTTTTTTTCGGCAAATGTAAGAATTTGGCTAAGGGGGAGAAAAAGAAATGTAATGGAACCCAAGGAACCTCTCAAAGGAATTCGACACCTCCTTTTATAGCCAATAGTCGAATCCTACCTTCCCCCACAGTCCAATTCGGCACCAACTCTTCCTACCTTTCATCTCCTAATCTTTCTCCATGATATCTCCCTTATCTCATCCGGAATTCCTTTCTTTATCAGCTCACAAGACCAATTCAAACACTTCAACAAAATAGTCCAAATTCCACACAACCCTGGCCGTCCACTATGCAAAATAAACACTCCAAAAACACCTTACCACTACTCGAACCTTGGACCTCTTCACGCCACCTTGCCACTGGATCACAAGCCTATTTATGTCCTATTTTCCCTTTAATCTGCTTAAGAGGCCAAATGCCTGAGACTAGGGTCCACTAAAGCAAGAAAAATAAATTTTTCCCTATGGGCATCCCTATCTCTAAGGCTTCAAATAATCCTGATAATACCTTAAAGTTAATATTCTAAGTGCTACACATACATACTAACTTTAATGCACAGAAATTAGGGTTTCAGGATTTTTAGGGCGTTACAATCTGATAGGCCCAAATCTACTAGGCCCAAATTTGGGGCGTTACAAATCTACCCTCTTAAAGAAATTTTGTCCTCGAAATTTCAAACTAATAGGGTAGTCCTGTAACAGCTACCCCACTACGCTACCGCTGCGCACTCTGATCCCAACGTCTTTAACACACATCCAAAACATCCACTTATCATAGCAGATAGGTTACAATTTCTACAATCCTTTCTAAAATCCTTAACATGGCCTAAGATACTGCATCTTCTGTAGCGGCAGCCCGTTCATATGGTCCCATTTTGGCTACTGGTGAGGCCGGAGCCTTCCCTACTCCAACGTTGGGCATATGGCCCGACGCTGACGACCCAAACCTAACACTTCTACGGCCTCTGTCGCGACCTCTTGCATCTCTTCTAGCGCTCATCGTTGCATATTTCTGAATTAGGAATTTTTATGAAATTAATTCGTAATTCCACAGTTTAAAGCGCATGTCTTATGTAAATAACAATTTTTTTTAAGTTATCTCGCGGTCGAGAGTCCACTATAGGCTTAAGTTTCCTACGTGCTTTAGTCTCTAAAAACCTACTTTAAAGTAGCCCATTATCTATACAGTTCTGTAATTTAAACAGATGTAGTACAGAAAACTTACTTGGCTTAACATCGAGGGCTTGGTGAACCACACTTCAAGAATCCTGCAAAAACTTTTTACTCTACTTGTTTTAAAAAACCCCAAAATCTAATGCCCATTTCACAGCCCGAGCTTTACAACCAGGCTCTGATACCACTAAACGTAACACCCCAAACCCGGCTTAAAAGTTAGGCCCGAATCTGGCGTGTCACATCAAAGGCATAATTCAAACGATTTTGCTAATAAAAATTTAAGGCCCAAAATCCTTGAGTCTTGTTAAGTAATGGAAAAAAAACCCATTTTATAATTATAAGTACTTTGGAAACCAAGTTTAAACGTAAGAAATTTACTCAGGTTTAATAGCTAAGTAAATAATTGAAACAACAAAGCTCAAAGTCTAAAGTCAAAACGGAGTACAAGGCCTTATTACATCCAACAAAAATAAGCAATTAAAACTATGTCTTTTGAAACAAATAAATAAAAATTTAAACATCTCGTAGTGCGGCCATTTTCGAGTCCTCTCCCAAGGATCATCTGAAACATTAAATAAAGGGTGTGAGTTTCGAAACTCAGTGTGTACAACCATTGGCATTCAATTCAATATATAATTATCACATTGGCCTGAGCCCTATCAAAATCGTTGGTCTTGGGCCTTGGCCCACAATAACCTCATATCATATCATATCATATGCAAAACAAGGTAATGCAAAACCCTCCCCAAAAATCTATTCGCTACACACCATTTCCCTTCCAACCTTACACACCTGTGGGGATTTCTAAATCGACCCACCCATCCTCTACGCATCAAAGGTAGCACTCACAGCGGCACTACTCAATGTTGCAGCAAAGCTGCTAATCATATAATGGGCTTAGAGCCATCGGTGGATCCATGGTCGTCAAGCGACTATGCGATCCTCAAATCTTCCTCCGTACCATAATTCCCACCCATATGCATCCTAATCAGAATATCATATGAATGCAAAATACACATGAGTAACATCCACAAAACTCATACTCATCAGGTATTTGCGTCATTTCACAACCAAAGGGTATTTCTGTAAATCTACTCTACATGGGTATTTAGGTAATTTTGCAAAACAAAGGTACTTTGGAAATTTTGTAAATCAGGGATATTTTGGTAATTGTACAAACCTAGGGTATTATGGTAATTTCATAATTTGGGGCTATTTTAGTGATTTTGTAAACCTAAGGATGTTTTGGTATTTTTTTCAAACTAAGCGTATTTGGTTATTTTCAAATCAAGGGTATTTTAGTAATTTCTCAAATCAAAGGTATTTCAGTAATTTTGAAAACTGGGGTATTTCGGTAATTCCACAAACCGGGGGTATTTCGGTAATTTCATAAATTGGGGGTATTTTGTAATTTCATAAACTGGGGGTATTTGGGCCCTCTCGGGTTTTAGTTATGAACTTTGGCCCATTAACAAGTCCTTACGGCTAAACTGAACAGACACTATGCACCAGATAGGATTCCAGAGAAGAGGAGGTGGACCACTAGGACCGCTTAAGTACCAAGCTCTCCCTAGATCCAATCCTAGACATGCATATGTCCGTTGCCACACTCTAACCCAGCGACTTATCCACAGACATGTTTAATTATTAGATTAAGTCTTATGCGGTTTAAGAGTTGTTCAGAATTAGGCCTAAAGTCCAATAAACCCTGGCATACTTGTCTACGTCCCCACAAAGCCCATCAAGCCCAAATCACATCTTTACAGCCCATTAGGCCCAAATCTCATCCATATGGCCTATTAGGCCCAAATCAATTCCAGATCATGTAACATGCATGACTAACTCAATTCGTATAACCAACCAAACAATCTCATCAAACTTAGCCTCAGGGCTTGCCGAGCCCATTTGGCATTTTTGACTTTCCGGCATTGCCGATATCGTGTGTGTGTAGTGTTTGTACACAACTGGTTACAATCCATGCTGTAAACCCCTTAATCGCGAACCTATAATAGTCACCAGTTAACAATTAATCTTGGTTTAATACACACTTTATAAAAAACTAAAACCTGATCGTAACCTTACTGTGTGCCACCGGGTTCTAATAGCCTTTCCTTAGCTACTAATCAGGAGTATCCCCTAGATCTGCACTCACACATACACCATCAAAATCCGAGTGACTCATAATCCACACAAGTCACCCCTATAGATCATACACACATTCGGCCATTCACTTAAACCATAATCGAGTTGAGTACACTTACCCTTGCTAACGATCCTACCACGCTTGCGATCTTTGAATCTTATCCTTGTTATCACTGAGTTAACGACAGGACAGTTAGATAGCCTTTCAACTTTCAGCAAAATGTACAAAAGAGGTTAACCGAATACTTACCAACTCCACTTTCGATCCTGCAGCCTAAATTCGACTTTTAAGATTAGTATGGTGATAGAGACAATTCGGCACCAATAGGGACAAGATGAGAAGTGATCGAGTAGAACTAAAGGTGAACAAGAGAAGGAATTTAAGAAGAGAAGATATGGGAAATTCGGCTAGAGAGAAAACCAAAATTTCGGCAAAGGAATGATGGGTTTTTTTCAGCAAATGGAAGAATTCGGCTAAGGGGGAGAAAAAGAAATGTAATGGAACCCAAGGAACCTCTCAAAGGAATTCGTCACCTCCTTTTATAGCCAATAGCCAAATTCTACCTTCCCCCACAGTCCAATTCGGCACCAACTCTTCCCACCTCTCATCTCCTAATTTTTCTCCATGATATCTCCCTTATCTCATCTGAAATTCCCTCCTTTATCAGCTCACAAGACCAATTCAAACACTTCAACAAAATAGTCCAAATTTCACACAACTCTGGCCGTCCACTATACAAAATAAACACTCTAAAAACACCTTACCACTACTCGAACCTTGAATCTCATCACGCCACCTTGTAGCTCCCCTAGTGATGCCACATTGCCACTGGACCACAAGCCCATTTGTGTCCTATTTTCCCCTTAATCTACTTAAGAGGCCTAATGCCTGAGACTAGAGTCTACTAAAGAAAGAAAAATAAAATTTTCTCTATGGTCATCCCTATCTCTACGACTTCAAATAATCCTGATAATACCTTAAAATTAATATTCTAAGTGCTGCACATACATACTAACTTCAATGCACAGAAATTAGGGTTTCAGGATTTTTAGGGTGTTACAATCCAATAGGCCCAAATCTACTAGGGCCAAATTCGGGGCGTTACAAATCTACCCCCTTAAAGAAATTTCGTCCTCGAAATTTCCAACTAATAGGGTAGTCGTGTAACAACTACCCCACTACACTTACTTAACTGGATGCGGAGCCTGTCCACTCGGACTGGAGTCTCTCTTAGTAGGAGCTCTTACTTGCTCTTTTCGTTCACGCTCAATGCACCTAACCTCCTCCCAAATTTTGGTCTTCTCTACCAAAGCTTCGAAGACCCTTTCTTGTAGCGGAGCCACTTGCATCATTAAGTCAAATCTAAGCCCAAATTCAAATCGAGGTAGTTATCTTGCTCATCAACCACCATTCTTGGAGCATAATGGTTGAGCTTCAAGAACTTCGCCTCATAATTAGCCGTAGACATACTACCATGCCTCAGCTCAATAAACTTAGTCTTCTAGCCTCGACGTATCTCACTCCCACATATTTCTTCTAGAATACCTCTAGAAAGTAATCCCATAGCAAGCGATCAGCTTGGGTGCGCATCATAATGGCCTGTCAACAGCGATAGGCCTCATCATGTAGCAATGACACGATCCCCCTAAGCTTATATTTACGATTACACTCCATATCGTCAAGAATCTGCTCTATAGCGTCCTACCAATACTCAGCTAGAGTGGTGGTAGTCCCCGCAACGCCCCTAAAAAATTTGGCCCTAATCGATCAGAGTCTCTTAGCAATAGTGCCATGACTATTAGCACTAGTTTGGGCACCTGCTACTTGTTCCAACACTTGCAACATGGCTCGCAATACAGCCTCGTTCGCAGGCTCTTGTTGGCTCTCATCAATAGTGGGTGCATGCTTTACATTCTCCGCAGTTGGCTCAGGGGTTCGCACCCGAGACACAGATGATCGATTTGGGTTCCTTGACCAACTTCCCGCGAGCTCGCACTCCTCTCATTCTAACACCGCAAGTACTCATTTTTCAGTTTTATGCAAGCTTCTAATAGAGATAAGTTTTATCGTTATCACTTGAATATTTTTCAATCAAATTTTTGTTTTATCGCTTTATACGAGTATCACAATTTATTGTTTTCACGATTTAAAGTTGTCTCAGCTGAAGTTTTTTTATAGTCTCCTATAGTTTCACAATCTATAGTTTTCATAGTTCCATAGTTTTCAAAGTTTAAAATTTCACATCTAAAGATCACTTACCTTGGATCTGCTTCAGGAGATCTCGAATTTCTTTATAACAAATCACATGTGGCATTTTTTTTTTCAAACTACCCCTTTTTATAATGCATGATGTTTTTTGAAAACATTTTTACCCGTAGTCTGAGTTTTGAATTGGGCTCTGATGCCACTAAATGTGTAATAGCCCATTTCTTTGATGTGTTAAAATAGTTGTTTCAGGGCCACAACTTTGATGTGTGAGTCCGTGAATATTATTATTTAATATTTATGAATATTATATGGTGTAATAATAAAATTTGATTTAATGATTTGTTGTTAAATGGAAGAGCAATTAGGTTCAAGTGGGATGACCTTAAAGTTAAGTGGTTTTAGAAAATGAGGTATCAGGACCTCATTTCTATCCATCGAGTCTTAAATATTTTTATAAATATTTACAGAGTGTTATTAAGGTTGTATTAAAGTTTTGTTGAGAAATTTTAATGTTTAGATAATTAATTAAAAATGACTAAATCGTAAAGGATGTAAAATTTGATCACTATTAGGTTTGAGTGATCAAATGGTTTAAGGATTATAAGTGGAAGAATTAAAATGGTAAATATACCATTTTTAATTAGTAGGACGGCAAAAAAGTTTTAAATTTTTATTTTATTCACGTGATAATTAAAAATAAGTAATAAAATTAAAATAAAAGATGAATATTACCAATTGTCTTCCTCGATTCTTCTTTAAACAAGCAGAATGCTCCATTAAAATAGCTTGAAGTTTGGCCAAACAAAAGTGGATGCATGTAAGTGATTTATTTATCAGTTTTTTGTAAATTTTATGTTTTGAGATCATTGCAACTAGGTCTAGCTAGCCCGTATCTTCATTTTTGAAACTGTTAAAGATTTTGATTGTTTCCATTGATGAATCTTTGTGATTTTAGATGTTAAATGATGAATTTGAGGTATTAGTTTTTATTTATAAGTATTTTGTTAAGTGACTTTGATGAATTTAACGATTAGGGATTAAATTGTTGAAATAGTAAAAATACAATGACTTGGTGTAAAATTGTTACAAATGTGGACTGTAATGAATGCTATGAACATTCAGATGGTATGAATTTTCAATAAAATTGGTTTGTTTGATTGATTAGGACATATGGACTAAGTTGAATAAAAATGAAAAGTTGAAGGTAATTTTGTAAAAATTTCAAAAATGATTAAATTGCATAAAATGAATTGGTTTTACTATCTAAATTAATGAATTGAATGAAATTATTAATTTAGATCAAGAACGAGTGGAAATTTGAGGAGAAGAGAAAATTACCAAATAGCCCCTGTACTTAGTCATTATTGCAATTTAGCCAGGTAAGTTCGTATGAACTAAAATCACTTAAATTTTGATTAAATTGAATGTTTAATGTGCTATTCCAATGTAAATGATATATATGATTATATATAGTTTTAATGCTATATATTGATCTATATGTTGATATGTTAATTACTATGTAACTAAATAATGTACATCCAACAATGTCATGACCATTGTCGTGCCCCGTTTGAACCTTAGAAATTCATAGGAATTCATAGGACACAAATGACATGTCATTAGGGATTTCCTGTTTCGGGTGCCGATCTTGAATGTCTTATCGATGGCCTGTATTTGTTGCGGATACTCCACAGCTCATGTGAGTAGCATCGTGTAGATTACATTCCGACCTACAACTCATGTGAGCAGACCCATTTCATAGCTCGTGTGAGAAATGATGTAAAGGAAAGGAAAGGTTACGGTTATATGTTTAGCACACTTCATGTAATCTATCCCGCGTATCCGATGGTATTCTAAACGATTCAACGGGTATGAAAACTAAAGAAATGGTAAGTGTTCAAAAGAAACTATGTCATGTATTTATGAAAAGGGTTGAAATGGTAAGTTTCATTGAAAGTATGATATGTTAAGGAAAATGATGAGTTCAAATGAATTATATTCATGTGTAATGGCTTACCCATGTTAAATTCATGTGAATTATGTTTGAATATGCTAACATGTGTTGTTGATGATGCTTAGGCTTTTACTAAGCTTATGGTTGGATTATATTGTGCTTAACTATAATGTTATACATTGAAATTGTAAGTGTCCAAATAGGAATATGGTTATGTTCAAGAAAAGGTGGTATGAATCAAAAGATGTACTTTCTAATGAAATGGTTTATCATGTGGTGGAACTTAAAAGAGTTATGTATAAATGCACTAACTTTGTAATATCCCGGGGTAGGGGCTTTTTGGTTATGGCATGTTTTGCATGTGTTTGGTGTGTGCTATGTTGTTGCTGTGGGGTTTCGGGGCTTAGTTGTGAGCTAGAGGTAAGCCTGAGTAGGTAGGAAAATTTTGTTTTTAGGCTTTATAGGAGAGGAGCTGAGGAAGCTGGGGGTTTTTTATTTTATTTTGGTGTTTAGTAGCACAAAAAGAGGAGCTAGCAAAGTGGCAAGGGGGACGCCACATGGACCTTGTGGTTGGCGTCATTTGCAAGGAGAAAGGCCTTGTGTTCGAGCTGCGGTGTGGCCACTTTTTGGCACTCTTTTTGACGGCAAGAAAGGAGGAGGTTGAAGGCAGTTCAAACTCTGCCTTGGACTTTGTCAACTCATTCAAATGAGGGGTGGAGAGAAAAAGGTGGAGGTTGACTTGTTCAACCAATTTGAATGAGTGGCCAGGAGCACTTGTGGGGATTGTGGCCGAATTTTAGGGGAGTTGGAGGGGGAAGTGACGGCTTGGTATGGGGTTGTGTGTGTGCCGAATTCATTTTGGCATTTTTGGATGTTTCGGTCAAGGGTTAGTAAGCTACTTTCTTCTCATTTTGTCAATTGTAGCCGAATTCTCAAGTGTGTATTTCGTTCGTTTTTTTTTTCTTTTGGAACCGAATATTCAAGAATTGGGTAGCCAAAATTGCTTTGCTCTCTTTTTGTTTTGTTAGCCGAATGCTCTCTTCTCTCCCTCTCAGAATTTCTTTATTTTCATAGGAGCCGAAACTTACCATTGCCTTCTCAATCAAATTCTCCATTGATCTTCTCCATTCTTTTTGTGCCGAAACTTACCTTGTCCTTAAACCGAAATCTTCATTCATCCATTCCATTTCTTTCTTCTCCAAAACTGAAAAGCACCTATCTCTTTTCCATTTTCTTCTCTTCTCAAGACCTTGGCCGATTCTCTTTTTCTATTGGACACATAATTCTTTTGCTTATTCTAGCCGAATCTCTTTTCTCTCCTATTAGTCTTTAACTTAGCCGAATATCTCCCTTCTCCTGGTGGTTGTTTAGGCCGATTAGGGGTTGGTGCTGAGGTAAGTGCTAGCCGAATATTCTCTTCCTTTTTCTCACTTGTACTCTATTGATTTTGGGTCTTGTTAAGAGCCGTACATGACAGCTATTGATGGGTGTTATCTCTTATGTTGAAACCGATCGCATTATAGGACATCGGGGACTTCGAGGCAGTCAAACTGAACCTCCACCGTTAGGTAGTCATTTGGTAAGTGGTGGTAAGAGAGTATCCTATTAATCTATTCGTTTAGCTTTCATTAAGCCAAGTTATTAAAGATGGATCTTCTTATTAGGTGGTGGCCGGTTGAGGGATCATTAGTTGGTTCGGGTATTGGTTGTAAACCAAACCATTCACAAGGTAAAGAGTTTAATATTAACCCCTTTGGTTTAAGATCTTTGGCCGAATGGTATAGATGACTAATCCTATGTATGACCGATTCTAGGAGCAAGGTATTCGAGGGATCTAGACGGGTTCTTTGGGATTAAGACCTTCGTTGTTTCAGGTGTGTAAACTAACACACTTCTGTTTAGTAATATGATTAGTAACCTGTTTGCTTAGTAAAGTGACACGATATGATTGATGGATGTGGTACCCGATGGGGTATAAGCACGGATACGGGTACGTCCGTTTCATTATGAGATTTGTATTGGTATATGTAATATCATGTTTATGATGTAAATATTATGAGATGCCATGTTGAGCATGTTAGCATGATTACATGTTTTATATCATTTGCAATAGTATGATAGGTGTGGGTGATATGAGAGGAGGAGGAGTATGATATCCGTGTCTTTGGGACACTGTGTCTTTGGGACACCAGAGGTTTGGCACCTCCAGTGGTTTGGTACCACAGATGACATTGTGACTTTGGGTCACGGAGGTTTGGCACCTCGTCGTCTCGTCCCCAGCTGGCTTAGTACCACGGTGGGTTGGCCCCATAGTTGATTATACGGGATTGACGCCAGTGATTTGGTATCACACGATGGGTTGGCCCCATCATCTGATTTGTAACTGCGGTCACGAGTGATTTGGTATCACACGTGTGTCTTTGGGACACCGGAGGTTTGGCACCTCGGTGCGACTCGTCCTCGTGGTGCGACACCACCGTGGGTTGGCCCCACTTGAGAGATACGATCGCCGCTAGTGATTTGGTATCACCACGATGGGTTGGCCCCATCATTGGATTATTCGTGACTTGGGTCACCAGTGGTTTGGCACCACACTTATGGATATCGTGACTTTGGGTCACCAGTGGTTTGGCACCACCAGTGGTTTGGTACCACACGGGGTAGAAAGGTGATATGGATGGTTAGGATCGGTGCATTAATTATGTTGCTATGATATGATGTGTGTTAGCATGTTTGTATTATCGGGAGCGGGAATTATGCACTGAGTCTTGCGACTCACCCTCTCCTTTGACATTTCAGGTGACACTTAGACGCGGACTTGGAGCCGGGATGGACTCGATGTGCTCATGCCATGCCTAAATAAGGATTTGCTCAGACTTTATATTATTTGGTACTTTAGCGTATTTATTTCTATTTGGTTTTACTTTGGATTGTAAATGGCCTTTAAAATTATGTTTTGCCATGTTTATGTTTAAAATGGATTTTTAATAGGCCTTAACAAATTGACTGAGTTAAAATTGGCTAAAACTTGGAACGACAACGATTTCAAAATTTCAAATCGATATGTTTTAAACTATACCATCGGGTAGCTCACTATGATTTGTTATTAAGGAAACTCAAATGATTTTTAAACATGAACTTGTTTTTCTTCTAATTCTAAACGTTTGAGTAACATCAAGATACAACTTAAACCTTTAAATAAATTTGTTTAACTTCTTAACTGAATAAGTTTTCGAAATTTCTGAGTTTTCAAAATAACATAGAAAGTTTTCAACAATCATACCCAAGATTTCCACAAGTCCAAAACTTTTCAAAGAATTTTTATCGAACTTTTAAATGAAAAATCTCACCTCTCAAATACATTTTTCCTCGTAGCATACCAGATTCGGTCGTGGTGTCTTGACCGGGTTTGGGGTGTTACAAACTTGTGTATCGATGATGATGTTTATGCTTATGTCTTGTATTATGCAAATGAAATAGGTAAGAAAAGGTAATGATACGGTAAGATCATAATTGAAATTTTATATGATGATATAAAAGGATTGATGAGTCAAATGGCTTACTTAGATGTGAGAAATTTACTTATGCTATGGGTGAGTTTACCTATGTCGTGAATAAACACATTGATTTGTGAATTGATGATATTATTTAGGCTTATTGAAACACCCCACACCCGGCCCACGAGCCTTGACCGGATCTGGTATGTTTCTCGATGTAAACCGGTTAAAAATCCTTTTGTTCCTTCAGAAAATAGTGTGTTTTAAAAGAAATATTGTTTTGGGTTGGGCTCGAGAAGAAAACAAAATCGTTTTATAATAAAAACCCTTTTTAAATTTTAGGTGATAAAACATATAAAGTACATTTAGAATAAATTACTTAATCTTTAACTTAATAAAAATTTGTAAACATAATGAATCAATGACATAATTCAACAGTGGCCTTATTACATCAAAACAAACCTAAACAATTATAAGGTACTTAAATGAAATAAAATGTCCAAATAAAATAAAACTTCAAGCTGAGCATGGCCATCCCTAAGCTTTTGCCGACCCCGGTCCATCACTGTTCATCACCTGAAAAATGTTCCCACAACGGGGTGAGTCAACAGACTCAATGTGTAACCAACACTAAAGTTAACAATTCAGGCTTACATACTCATATCACATATCAATACATATAATAGATAAAAATAATGATGCAACCCGAACCTAAACCTAGATGCCATCCGCTCCATTCGCTACACACCATCGAAGGCAGTCGCTGCAGTCGACGTGCTCATCGCCCTTATAAATATTCGTGGTCTTAGATCACCACATTCAGATATCGTGGTCCTAGGTCACCACATTCAGATATCATGGTCTTAGGTCACCACATTCAGATATCGTGGTCTTAGGTCACCACATTCACTTCCCCTTTTCAATAACCCATATGCCCCATGTCATACATATTATGCATTACATGCCAAATTTCACATTCTTATCACTTATCACATGTTAAATATAACATATTTCATAATCCTAGTAGGAGTAGGAAACGTACCTGAGTACTTTGTACCACAATATGGTACCTTAGCCATGTTCTTACACTTTCATATTAATACATATATCAAGTTTAAGCCATAAATCTATTAAGATTAGTGTAGGGTATGCACCTGGTATACTTAACGCTTTATGGAAATCCCGAAAACCCGATCTAACACTTTAGATCCTAAGTTCCTTGCTGCCGATTTGATTATTACTCAAATCCTAAAAATCTGTGACCTTGTGATTGGAAATCTGAAATTGATCCTTGCTCCAAGTGATGTCGAAATCCCTTAAAGAATCGAATTCCAAAAGAACTCCTCTGATGTTTCCTATCGCTAGTTACCACTATGATCAACTTCCCAAAATCACCTTCCCGTTGCACCAAAAGAAATCGACAACACCTCCCCCCCTTTGATCACTGAGAGATTCGACCACAGGTGAGAACTAAATCAAGGTTTCGGCCAAACTAGCAAATAGAGGAGAAGAAGAGTTTGAAGAAAAGAAGAATGAATGAATGGGAGAGGCCTAGGAGAATTTGGCAATGATAATTAATAGTAGAGGGGTTTCGGCATTTGTCAAAAAGAGAAAACAAGTTGAGTTCCTATGGTTTTTCGGCACAAAGAAAAATTAAAGAAGCAAAAGAGATGTCAAAGATGAACACTCCCCCTTATAAAGAATTCGGCTACTAGCTTCCCCCTTATCAAATCCCAAAGTTTTCTCTTATTTAATCTTTTTAATCACTTTAATAATTAACTAAAATAATCCAATACATTATCTCTTATCACTCTCCTACTTTATCTTAACAAATAACATAAAATAATCCTTCACATTATCCCATATCAAACTCCTATTTTAACTCTTTATCCCTTTAACAAATAAAATAAATTAAACCCATACATTATCTCTTATCTACCTATCTAAAATAAAATAAAATAAAATAAAATCTCATTTAATCTAAATAAAACCATAATTATCCTATAATAAAATAAATAAATAAAACTACAATTATCCTACTCTTAGCCGAATATTAATAGGAGAATTAAGCCAAATCGTTATCTAATTGAAATTCCATGTGCCGTCCAATTTCTTCTCTTCTCTCTTGACGTCACATGCAAAAATAAAATAAAACATCCATTTGTTTGCCCCTGTGTTTGAACATGGGACTCTTTGAGTCACCACACGCTACCCGGCCACTTTCTCGCTAGCTCCTTTGCGTTATAAACCCCCAACAATTCTTTTTAAGGCCTTCTTCTCCCTTAGCGCCAACTTGGAAAAATAAAAACACGCTTATGCTGCCCACAAGACTCGAACTTGAGCCCTCTTCAAGCTCCATTTGCCGCAAGCGTCCAAGCCACTTTGCTGCTGGTTCTTTTGTGTCATCAACTCCCCGTAATTTCTTTTAAAACCTCCTCCCTAGCTCCCCCTTGTCTTAACGCCAAAAGCAAAAATAAAAACACTCTTATGCTGCCCACAGGACTCGAACCCAGGCCCTTCTCCCCTGCTCATGGCGTCATCACCAAGGCCCTTAAGTGGCGCCTTGCAGCCACTTTACCAAGCCCTCTCTCATGTCCAAAATCCCTCGCAATTATTCTTAAGGCCTCCTTAGCCCAATTCCCCTTTTAACTTAAGATCCAAAATTTTTTACAAAGCCTTCCCTTATTGTTCAGAGTTCTCAAAACCCTTAAAACTTATCCAAACACACTCAAGGCCTACTTAGCTCATGAATTATGCACTCCCGCATAACCCCTAATCTAGGATGTTACAGTTCTACCCTCCTTAAAAATAACTTCGTCCTCAAAATTACTTACTAACTAACGGTTGAACAATCCTACTCATCACACTATGCTTATGCTGCGCACTCTGATCTTAATAGAACCATCATACTTCCTAGGCACGATCTCTAAGTTCACGTCCCCTAGAACTCATTCTAACGTCGCGATTTAATCTGATTACAAAGTTTTATGCATTAGTACTTCCGTTCCACTTTTTATCCACGAACAAATCTTATGAGAAAGGAGTTTTAGAAGTAGTTCTTTCGTCACACAAAGTTTCAGTTCAAGTTCTCTATTCTAATTCAGAGAATCACATTCACATTCACATTAATCCATCTCGATAGAGACACATTCATTCCTCCTTAGAGGCTCATTCATTCATCAACATAGACATATTCATTCAGTGGTATCCACCACCCACATTCACTATTCGGACACTTTTGTCCGTTTCTATCCCAGGGGTATTTTCGTCATTAGTCATATAAGGGTATTTTGGTAATAAACTGGGGTCAATTCGAAACTATTTTTCAAATTAAAGGTATTTCAGAATTTACAAAATCTCTGGGTTATTTTGTTTTCCAAATCAGAGGTATTGCAAAAATTTTGGAAATTAGGGTCATTTTGGGTAATTTGTAGGTTAGGGGTAATTTCGTAATTTTCCAAAATCAAGGTATTTTGATATTTTGCAAATTAGGATTTCTGGGTCTTGTAATAAAGTAATGAAATTTTTTATAAAACTATGGGTAGTTTGAACATTTTATAAATCAAGGGCATTTTTGTAATTTCACAACCAGGGGTATTTAGGTAATTTTGTAAATTGAGAATATTTTGAAAACTTTCTAAAAGTAAGTTTTTTGTTACTATTCGAAGGGGTAAATTTGGGGATTTTAAAACTAGGGTTTTCGTAAAAAAAAAACATGGTTAGTCCCTTTCGGGTTTTAGTTATTGGGTTTAGCCTATGAATAAGTCCTCATGGTTAGGGTGAACCGTAGCTACGCACCAGGTAGGATTCCAGCGAAGAGGAGGTAAGTCACTAGGACTGCTTAAGTACCAGGCTCTTCCGGATCCAATCTTAGACATGCGCACAGGGGTTGCCACACCTAACTCGGCGACTTAGCCATAGGTTTGTTTAATTAGGCATTAAGTCTTATGTAAGTGTTGGGGTAAACTAGTCCTAGGGTTCAAGTACTTATCATGCTAATCTACGTTCCATTTCATTTCTACCCTTCTATACATCATACTATAAATCACACAAATGGATAGAAGTACTTACCTGGTGGACTGCTGGTCGGAGACTTGGGTGCCATGCCAAAAACCTGCTTATTTCCAAAAATATTTTCATAAAACTCATTTGGGCTCGATTTGAAAACATTTTGGGCCTTAAACATCAGGCCGAGTGTTTAAAATTAGGCTCTGATACCAAATTGAAACACCCCGCACCCGGCCCACGAGCCTTGACCGGATCTGGTATGTTTCTCGATGTAAACCGGTTAAAAATCCTTTTGTTCCTTTGAAAAATAGTGTGTTTTAAAAGAAATATTATTTTGGGTTGGGCTCGAGAAGAAAACAAAATCGTTTTATAATAAAAACCCTTTTTAAATTTTAGGTGATAAAACATATAAAGTACATTTAGAATAAATTACTTAATCTTTAACTTAATAAAAATTTGTAAACATAATGAATCAATGACATAATTCAACAGTGGCCTTATTACATCAAAACAAACCTAAACAATTATAAGGTACTTAAATGAAATAAAATGTCCAAATAAAATAAAATATAATAAAATCTCATTTAATCTAAATAAAACCATAATTATCCTATAATAAAATAAATAAATAAAACTACAATTATCCTACTCTTAGCCGAATATTAATAGGAGAATTAAGCCAAATCGTTATCCAATTGAAATTCCATGTGCCGTCCAATTTCTTCTCTTCTCTCTTGACGTCACATGCAAAAATAAAATAAAACATCCATTTGCTGCCCTCAGGTTTCGAACATGGGACCTGCTGGAGTCACCACACGCTACCAGCCACTTTGCTGCTAGCTCATTTGTGTCATAAACCCACAACAATTCTTTTTAAGGCCTTCTTCTCCCTTAGCGCCAACTTGGAGAAATAAAAACACGCTTATGCTGCCCACAAGACTCGAACTTGAGCCCTCCTCAAGCTCCATTTGCCGCAAGCGTCCAAGCCACTTTGCTGCTGGTTCTTTTGTGTCATCAACTCCCCGTAATTTCTTTTAAAACCTCCTTCCCTAGCTCCCCCTTGTCTTAACGCCAAAAGCAAAAATAAAAACACTCTTACGCTGCCCACAGGACTCGAACCCAGGCCCTTCTCCTCTGCTCATGGCGTCATCACCAAGGCCCTTAAGTGGCGCCTTGCAGCCACTTTTGTAATATCCTGAAATAGGGGTAAAATTTTTATTAATTATTTTGCATAAGTATGGTCATCATGGTGTTGATTGAGGTATTTTAGGTGCTAGTGATAAGCTAAGAGAAGGCCCGAGCTATAGGAGAAATTTTATTTTTAAGTGTTAATTAAGGGGAGCAAGGCTAAGGGGGCTTTAAGAAAAGTTGTTGGGGGTTTATGGCATAAGAAATGCCTTGGTAAAGTGGCTTCCATGCGCCACTTAAGGGGCTGGATATAACGCCAACAAGGGCCTAGGTTCGAAACATGGCGGCAGCAAGTGGGGATTTTATTTTTGTTTTGGCGTTAAAGAGGAAGGAACTAAGGAAGTAGGGCTTAAAAGAAAATATGGCGCATTTATGTCACAAAATAACGCTTTGGCCGAGTGGCCTGGGGCGTTACCTGGTCGCTTGTCCCAACAGGTCCCATGTTCGAACCATGAAAGCTGCAGTTGGGGTTTTTATTTTTCCATGCTGGCGTGAAAGGGGAGAGAAGGAATTGGCCTACACATGGGCTCTAAAAGGGATGCGGATAAGCTTGATGCTTATCTTTGAATTCGGCTGGAAGAGTGGATTGTTATTATTTTATTTTTATTTTTTTTATTTTTTGAAGAGGTGATAATGGATAAAAGGTGGTTTTTATTTTATTTTGAATGAAGTGGATTAATTCAATTTAAAAGTGGATAAGAGATAAATTAGAGAAGAAAGTGGGATTTGATAAGGAGCATAGTGGTGGCCGAATGGGGGACACCTTGGGGGCTTGTAGTTTCGGTCATGAAAGTTGGGGGGGAGTAGCCGGATATTATAAAAGGGTGGTGAGCTTTCTTTTGCCGAATTTGAGCACTTTTCTTCTACACCTTCACTTTTTCTTCTCAAACACTACTCACATCAAAAACGCATTTCTTCCTCTACTTGTTCTCTTCGCCGAATACATCTCTCCTTTTCAATCTTTTTGCTTTTCTTTTCTTTTCCTAACAAGAGCCGAAACTCTAGAAAGCCTCATCAGCACCCCTTTTTCTTCTCTTATTTTCATCAAAATCGAAAGCACTCTTAGCCGAAACCTTTCTCTTCTCTTGCTATTTTGCTAAAGCCGATTCTTTGGGGCCGTCAACTACTCTCTCTTAATCTTTTCAAGCGTATGGTAGTAAGTAATCTCTACTTTAGTGGTTGGTTTTGCTTCTTTCTATTTAGGTGCCGAAACAAAGTGGTTGGTATTGGGTTTTTATGGATGGCTGAAGGTGTTTAAGACCATAACCTGATGTTTCTTTTGTGTGTAGCCAGCGGGGAGGAGTATTAAAGGGGACTCTTAGGTTCAATCACTCAAGGTAAGGGTAGGTTCGGCCAAAGGCCACTTTTTGATGCTTTTTGGGTATAGAGGCCGAAACTAATATGGTTTCCTTTAGTGATTTCGGCAGACTTCTAGGTACAACGTGTGACTTTAAGATTTAGTTGATTGTATCAAGCAGGTGCGTAGTTATCGCACTGTCTTTTGGATTAATTTAAATATATTAAAATGTATATGTGCTATGTTATGAATGATAGCCGAGATAAGGGCTAAAATGGTGGATACCCTTGATGGGTAACCGATTAACAAGGTCAGTGTTTTATGTTATTAAATAATTACTGATGACTATGTGAAATTGAGATGAGCATGTTGTATATCTTTTATTAAATGATGTTTTATCATGATATATATGTGCATGAGGGGTTGGGATATGAATGTTGGAGGACAGGGTGTACATATTTATGTACGTGGTCTAATGTCAGACTTGTGCTACATTAGCGCTTGATGTTAGCTATGTGCTTCATCAAGGGAGGTGTTGGCTAGGTGCCCATCTCGGCGGTTGATAGCTGTGTGCATCACCGTGGATTGATTGATATGTGGGATTCCTACGGGATCGGTGGCTCAGCCACGGCCTTGAGCAGCAAGTCTGCCAAGGTAAGATATGTGGATCACGAGCTGATCGGTGGTGGATTAGCCACGGTCTTGGGCAGGGAGTCTGCTAAGGTAGGTGTAATGGATGGACTTAGGTTGGGTGGGGCTTCATAATTGCATATTTATGTGCATGGACTGTGTGGATATGGGCCAAGCCCATATGTATGGACACATGTGCAATGACTATGCACTGAGTCGGTTTGACTCACCCAATATTTTTATTAAACCTTACAGGTGATGCTTGAAGCTCGGACCGGGTTGGAGTGGATACAAAGGTGGCCATGCAGAAGCAGATTTTCATGCAGAAAGATATTTTTAATTAATTAAGCATTTATATTTCCAGTACTTTGATTATTCAATTATTGTAATAAGGCCCCTAAAAGTATTTAAAGTTTGTTTAAGTGCTTTTCATTAAGTTTATTATTATGTTTTATTATGGATTGACAATTGAGGAATCATTTGCAAACGATTTTATTTAAATCTATATATACTAAAGTTTTAATCCGGATATTTTTATAAACATCACACCTTACTTAAGAATTTTAATGAACACTGTTTTTTTAAACTTAACAAAATTTTAATGTTTTATCTTAAGTCAAAAATATTTTCAAACATTTTCCGCAGTGGCATTTCAAATTCAGTCGTAACGAATGGGCCGGGTTTTGGGTGTTACAAATTGGTATCAGAGCCCGGTTCAAAACTCGGCTTTGAGGGTTTTGGGTCCAAAAATATTTTCAAAAATAGGCTTTTCAAAAAAAAATATATGGGCTTTTATGAATTATTTTTCAGGTTATTCTGGCATGGCACCTGTATCTCCGGCCCGAAGTCCACCAGGTAAGTACTTCTAATTTCTGAAGTGAATTGTGTATACGTGAAAATGTATGGGCTTTTATGGGCTCATAGATTAGAATATTAGGGCTATTGAACCCTAGGGCTAGTCTACTCAAACACATCCATAAGACTTAAAGGACTATTAAACAAACCTGTGAAGTAAGTCGCCGAGTTAAGGTGTGGCAACCATTGTACGCATGTCTAGGATTGGTATTCAGTAAGAGCTTGGTACTTAAGCAGTCCTAGCGACTCACCTCCTCTTTACTCGAATCCTACCTGGTGCGTAGCTACGGTTCACCTTAACCAAGAGGACTTATTCACGGGCTAAACCCGATAATTAAAACCCGAAAGGGACTAGCCAGGCAGTTTTATAAAATTCTTAG
The DNA here is from genome assembly GCA_025503065.1 of Gossypium bickii. Lineage (NCBI taxonomy): Eukaryota > Viridiplantae > Streptophyta > Magnoliopsida > Malvales > Malvaceae > Gossypium > Gossypium bickii. Next base: position 44,372,800 of record CP106720.1, read on the forward strand.
TTTTAAAGTTCCTAAATTACCTTTTTAATTATAGTAAAAGATTATTGTGAAAATTTTTCCAAAGTATCTCCAATTTACAAAATTACTAAAATACCCCTGGTTGGTAAAATTATCAAAATGCCCTTGGTTTCTAAAATTTTCATATTACCCTAGACTTTTATTTAAAATATTCTTACTTTACAAAAATATCAGAAAATTCTATTTTTACATAATGTAAAGATACCCTGTTTAGAAAATTACTGAATTACCCCTAGATTACGAAATTACCAAAATAACCCCGATTTTTGAAATTTCTGCAAAACCTTGATTTGGAAAATCTTTCTTTCAAAATTCCCATGAGTTTGAAAAAAAAATTTTCGAAATGACTTTTGTGATTTTCAAATTGACCCTGATTTATTACCAAAATACCCCTGTAGGACAAATGACGGAAATACCCCTGGGATAGAAACGGGCCGAAATGTCTGAGTAGTGAATGTGGGTGGTGGATACCACTGAAAGAATATGGCCTTGTTGAGAAATGAAGATATCTCCATTATGAATGTGATTGTGAAGGTGGTTCTTTGAATTAGAGTAGTGAAGTCGAACTGAAACTTTGATTGATCGAAAGAACAACTTTTGAAAACTTCATTTCATAAAATTTGCTCGTGGATAAATAGTGGAACAAGATTTCTAATGCAATAAATTTCTTAAATCAGACTAAATCGAGGCGCTAGAAATGAGTTCTAGAGGACGTGGTCATCGTGGACGTGGTCGAGGCAGAATGGCCGTATCGGAACCCGTTAGATCGGGTCAAGGGTCTGAGAATGAGGTACCGCCTCCACCACCAGCATTTGGTAATGAGTAGCAAGATTAGACGGGGGATGATGCTATATCGCAGGCTGTGCTGCGAGTTTTGGAGTTAGTGGCTGGAGCAGGTGGAAATATGAGAGCTAGGAAGTCTGTACCCGAGCGACTCTGAGCTAATGGAGCTGAGGTATTTCAGGGCGTGTCAGGTGTGGCACCCAGTACGGCTGAATATTGGTTGGAAGCAACCGAGCGAATTATGGATGAGCTCGATCTGAGCCCTGAGGAGAAAGTGAAAGGAATGGTGGCGCTGCTTCGCGACGAGGCATATCAATGGTGGCTAACAGTTCGGGATAGTGCCACAGCTGAGGATCTCACTTGGGAGTATGTCAAGACGGCATACCAGAAAAAGTATGTTGGAACTCATTATATTGATACGCAGAGGAAGGCGTTTCTGGGGCTGGTACAAGGGAACAAGTCCGTAACAGAATACGAGGCTGAATTCCTAAGGTTAAGCCGATATGCTCGAGGAATAGTTGCTACGGAACATGAACGATGTGTCCGGTTTGAGGACGGATTAAGGGACGACCTGAGGTTGTTGATAGCTCCTCACCAGGAACGGGAGTTCGCTGTGTTAGTCGAAAAAGCTAAGGTAGCTGAGGGAATTAAGGACTCTGTGAGGCAGAACAGAGATAAGGATAGAAACTGGGATAGGAGGAATTTTGGATCATCTGAATCATCTGAGGGTCTTCAGAAAAGACCGAGGGTTGAAAATTCAGTTCGTGTTGCTAAGCCAGTTACGGAAAATCTGGATCGTCCGTGTGCTTAGTGTGGAAGGTGTAACACCCCGCACCCGTGTCCAACTCCAGAACAGGGTTCGAGGCGTTACCATACTTCAATATTCACAATCATACAAAACCGGGTTACCAAATTTCACCCAAAATTTAAAACTTTTCAAAGACATGCATTTGACATTGTCATCTATTTAATCACTTATACCACATAACAAGACATTAACACATACCATGGACAAATAGGCTTATAAGCCAAAATCATTATAAGCCACATTGCATGGCCATAATCAAAAATAACTATATGCCAATACATATGGCTAATCACAACAACATCTATCATAGAAAAACTAAGTCCCTATACATGCCACTCACTTGAAAACATTTAACATACACATGCCAATACTACAAGGATAATGACCCGATAGTGTGATACTGCCTCCGACGATCTCCAACGCTGAGCTGACCTGAGAAAACTAAACGAAATGGAAAGGAGGGAGTAAGCTTTACACTTAGTAAGCTCGCATGAAAATAATAAGCAATGTGATAACATGTTATTTTCATATTCTTCCTATTTATTCAAATTCCAGTTAAGCTGTTTTCTTGAGTCACAGTCATTAAATTATTTATATCTGGAGTTACGGGACTCCAAATTAAGATCCGTAAATTTTCTATGAAACTAGACTAAGATATATTTTCACCATAAAATTTTCAGAATTTTTGGTTTATCCAATTAGTACAGTTTATTCTTCAAAGTCTCCTCTATTTCACTATTCATCTATTCTGACCACTTTTCACTACGAATCAATTTTCTCCTTGTGTAGAATGCAAATGATGTTATAATTTGTTTCATTTGAAACTAGACTCATTAAGGAATCTAAATATATAAACTATGCCCCAAAATTATTTTTGTACAATTTTTAATGATTTTTCCAAGTCAAAACAGGGGATGTCAAAATCACTCCGAACTAGTCTCACAAAAATCTAAATATCTAAAAATACAGAATTTCTTTGCATTATCTATTTATTGCATATGAAAATAGACTCAATAATTAAATATCTCACTCAACTACTAATTCCATTTCTACCATTTTTGGTGATTTTTCAAAGTTACTCTACTGCTGCTGTCCAAAACTGTTTTATTTCTAAATTTCATTCTTTCATGCTTTCTTTATAGAAACTTTCATTGGAACATTTACTCCGTATCAATCTTACCAAAGTTCGATCACATATCGAGCACATTGCTCATAAGTTTACACGCATATACTTGCACTTATTCATCACATAATCATATTCAATTACACTTAGTCGTTACATAGCCACATTGTATTTTCACTTAGTCAATTTCCAATTGAACACATCAGAATATTAACGGAGACATTGGAATATTGCACATAGTGCCACACTTGTAGCCAAAGCTACTTCAAATCACTTATCACACATAGACTCATTCTCGAGTTATACACATTCGTGGGTCTACTCACACAAGCTGTCGGTCATACGTAACTACTCGAGTCTTTGCTCACACAAGTCGTCAGTATCCGCAACACATGCGGGATTACCCGACCATCGGTAGAACTTATAAGACCGCACCCGCTTCACATAATCACAATCTCGGTCCGCTCACACAAGGTATCGGTCATACATAACTACTCGGTGCTGCTCACACAAAGCTGCCGAGTATCCGTAACACATGCCGGATAACTCAATACCGGTAGAACGTGCGGACCAAAGACCCGGATAACTTATTTCACTTAGATTTCACATAGGTTTCTAGTGAACATGTCACTCGTATCCATTTCTATTCCTAAGGTTCAACCGGGAAATTTCTCACTTGTCTATATTTTGTCAATTACATCAAATATTCAGCCACAATTCATACCATTTATCAAAATATGAAAACGTAAGTAAAAACGATGCATTTATTTACATACAAACTTACCATTTCACATAATAACCATAGTCATAGAAAACACCTTTAAGCACAACATTTCAACCCATTTTCCATGTCAGCTATGTCACCGTTTATCATAAATATATTATTAAATCAATTCACCAACATAATATACTAAACATGTAATTCAGAAAAATCAATTTAATACCACAATTTAGGTTTCAAATATACATTACGACATTATTGCATTATTATTAACACACCAACTTACCTCGAATGCCGAAACGACCATTTTACCAACTTTCCCGATTTTCGATTTTCCTCCAATTCTAGGTCCAAATCTCGTTTTTCGGGGTCTAAAACATCACATTTCACTTACTTAATTAATGTACTATTCAAAACAGTCCTTAACTCAACTTTCACAAAATTACAATTTTGCCCCTAAACTTTTACATATTTACACTTTTTCCCAATCCTCGAAAATTAAACTTCAGCCCTTATTCTTATGTTTTATAACATGCTGATCATTTTTCTCTTCTATGGCAACATCAAATTCTCACTCTAACATGTACTTATGAACATTAGGTATTTTTACCGATTATGACGTTTTACTCGTTTTCACGTAAAACCGCTTAGTAAAAGTTGTTTAACATAATTTCAGCCTTCATATACTATCATAAAACATCAAAAAACACACTTTTGACCTATGGGTAATTTTCCAAAGATGAACCCTAGCATGAATTATTGGTAGCATAAGCTAAATCGAAAGCTACCTGACTCCAAAATCAGAATAACTTGAAAAACTGGGCTAGAAACGGACTTACCATGAGCTTGGAAAGTTAAGAAAACCCTAGCCATGTCTTCTCTTGGTAAATTTCGTCCATATGAAGAAGATGGACATATTTGGCATTTAAATTTTGTTTTTAATTCATTTAATTCACTAAAATACCAAAATGCCCCTTAAAAAATTCTTTTGAAATATACCCATCCATGTCCATTTTTGTCCATCAACTTAACCAATGGTCTAATTATCATTTAAGGACCTCCAATTAAAAATTTCATAACAATTGGACACCTCTAACATGTAGAACTCAACTTTTGTACTTTTTACAATTTAGTCCTTTTGACTAAATTGAGTGCCCAAACGTCAAAATTTTCGAATGAGATTTTCACGAAATCATTCCGTGAAATTGTAGACCATAAAAATAGAAATAAAATAAATTTCTCAACATCGTACTTGTGGTCCCGAAACCACTGTTCCGTTTAGGCCTTATTTCAGGATGTTACATTTCTTCCCCCCCTTAGGGATTTTCGTCCCAGAAAATCTTAATAGAATGAGGTTTAATATAATTCTCATGATTTCTAACATCACTAAATAATCTTTTTCAAGGCGATATTTTCAGAAACACTCTATCATCGATCTGAATCCTAATAGAATTCAGTGAACTCTGTCAAACAAAGAATCGATACATATTGAAATTATTATGCTAATTCCATCAAACGTTCAAAAACAACCCACTAGCATTTCTCTTGGCTCCCCACAGATCAATCGATGATCACTCACAATCTTTCAATAGCTTAATTCATCACCACTGTCTTAAACTCAAATTTTGCTATGCCATCAGATATATTAAACTCTCGAAACCAAGAAACATATTACAATCCTCGTTAAACAAACAGTATCATCAAATTTTTCAATACAGATATAATAGTAACCATCTCTAAATTACTAATTGAACAGCTCTTTTTAATATAATATTAACTGTCTGAAAACATGAACCATTATTTTACATTTTAGAAAATATACACATTCAAAACCGTTCATTGGTGTGCCACTGAAAAATTATAATTCCATTGTGTTCCAAAGTCGATTATAACAGAGATAAAACATATTCTATACAAATATAAACAGAACAATAGCCAAAAGAAATAGTAGAATCATTTCATATAAGTTCACTATCAATTTTATCTCAAACGTAATGGAATTAAATTTCAATAAAAGATAGTGGAATACCAATCATAGATCAATCATACTGACGATTCTTTACTCAGAAAACAAGCAATCATAATTGTCTCTGAAAAGATACGAAAAGATAAAATGCCCAGAAGAGATAGTCGTAAACTGCTCAACTATGACTGTCATATTTAAACATCTTCACATGTCAAACATCATTCTTCTGACTAATTCTGCCCTCACTAATTTCCACATTATTTCTTTCACTAAAGAAAATCAGTTCAGAAAAATTTCAGTTAATACTTCCTTTCAGTATCTTATTTGAATAAGTCGATTTATCAAAGTTAAAATTTTCACTAATTATGATATTGTATAAACCAAATAATTCTTGAGTCATTATGATATTTCTCTAATCCTGTCCTTCATTTTTCAACCATCCTCAGTCTTTGATCATATCTATAGTTATTCTATAACTGAACTCTTTGATTCCACACTTAGGAACTTAATCAACATGATTCTCATGAATTTCTATTATAAACACCTCATCGGGAAGGGGGTGAGGTCGTACAGCCTCTAACTCGATTCTCACACACATATATATATATACATATGACCCATATTTCATTATCAACATATGTCATTATAACTATACGACCCACTTCGAACAATTTATCATTCATATTTGCCTGACATAAAATTTTCAATTATCTCATTCAAACAAGTGCACTCATTCATACATTCTACAAAATTTGAATAAGTTACTTAGCACATTCACTAATCAATTTTTGTCAAGCATGCTATAGTATGTGAAGATCAGAAAAAATATGAATAAGCATATTACTGTATCAACTTTCATTTCACACATTATCACATATACACATTACGAATTCTTATTCATACTTTTCCGAGTTTAACTCATCATTGCTACACTTTATTCAACTACTTCAATATCACTATTAAATGGTCGAATATAGCTCGATTGGAGAGTACTTCTCTTTTCATAAGATTATCCTCAATCACGTCGGAAGGCATCACACTATCACATATCGGTGGCATGTATAGCTAGACTCTCACACTTGCTATGTTAGTCCGAGAACCGACTAAACCATAGCTCTGATACCACTAAATGTAACACCCCTCACCCGTGTCCAACTCCAGAACAGGGTTCGAGGCGTTACCATACTTTAATATTCACAATTATACAAAACCGGGTTACCAAATTTCACCCAAAATTTAAAACTTATCAAAGACTTGCATTTGACATTGTCATCTATTTAATCACTTATACCACATAACAAGACATTAACACATACCATGGACAAATAGGCTTATAAGCCAAAATCATTATAAGCCACATCGCATGGCCATAATAAAAAATAACTATATGCCAATACATTTGGCTAATCACAACAACATCCATAATAGAAAAACTAAGTCCCTATACATGCCACTCACTTGAAAACATTTAACATACACATGCCAATACTCCAAGGATAATGACCCGATAGTGTGATAACGCGCCTCAGACGATCTCCAACGCTGAAATGACACGAGAAAACTAAACGAAATGGAAAGGAGGAGTAAGCTTTACACTTAGTAATCTCGCATGAAAATAATAAGCAATGTGATAACATGTTATTTTCATATTCTTCCTATTTATTCAAATTCCAGTTAAGCTGTTTTCTTGATTCACAGTCATTAAATTATTTATATCTGGAGTTATGGGACTCCAAATTAAGATCCGTAAATTTTCCATGAAACTAGACTAATTCCATTTCTACCATTTTTGGTGATTTTCCAAAGTTACTCTACTGCTGCTGTCCAAAACTGTTTTATTTCTAAATTTCATTCTTTCATGTTTTCTTTATAGTAACTTTCATTGGAACACTTACTCCGTATCAATCTTACCAAAGTTCGATCACATATCGAGCACATTGCTCATAAGTTTACACGCATATACTTGCACTTATTCATCACATTATCATATTCAATTACACTTAGTCGTTACATAGCCACATTGTATTTTCACTTAGTCAATTTCCAATTGAACACATCTGAATATTAGCGGAGACATTGGAATATTGCACATAGTGCCACACTTGTAGCCAAAGCTACTTCAAATCACCTATCGCACATAGACTCATTCTCGAGTTATACACATTCACGGGTCTGCTCACACAAGCTGTCGGTCATACGTAACTACTCAGTGTTGCTCACACAAGCCGTCGTGTATCTCGCAACACATGCGGATTACCCGACCACCGGTAGAACTTATAAGACCAAAGCACCGTTTCACATAATCACAATCTCGGTCCGCTTTCACACAAGTCGTCGGTCATACATAACTACTCGGTCTTTGCTCACACAAGTCGCCGAGTATCCGTAACAAATGCCGGATAACTCAACCACGATGAGAACGTCATTTGACCAGACACCGGATAACTTATTTCACTTAGATTTCACATAGGTTTCTAGTGAACATGTCACTCGTTTCCATTTTTATTCCTAAGGTTCAACCGAAATTTCTCACTTGTCTATATTTTGTCAATTACATCAAATATTCAGCCACAATTCATACCATTTATCAAAATATGAAAACGTAAGTAAAAGCGATGCATTTATTTACATACAAACTTACCATTTCACATAATAACCATAGTCATAGAAAACACCTTTAAGCACAACATTTCAACCCATTTTCCATGTCACCTATGTCACCTTTTATCATAAACATATTATTAAATCAATTCACCAACATAATATACTAAACATGTAATTCAGAAAAATCAATTTAATACCACAATTTAGGTTTCAAATATACATTACGACATTATTGCATTATTATTAACACACCAACTTACCTCGAATGCCGAAACGACCATTTTACCAACTTTTCCGATTTTCGATTTTCCTCCAATTCTAGGTCCAAATCTCGTTTTTCGTGGTCTAAAACATCACATTTCACTTACTTAATTAATGTACTATTCAAAACAGTCCTTAACTCAACTTTTGCAAAATTACAATTTTGCCCTAAACTTTACATATTTACACTTTTTCCTAATGCTCAAAATTAAACTTCAGCCCTTATTCTTATGTTTTATAACATGCTGATCATTTTTCTCTTCTATGGCAACATCAAATTCTCACTCTAACATGTACTTATGAACTTTAGGTATTTTTACCGATTATGACGTTTTACTCGTTTTCACGTAAAACCGCTTAGTAAAAGTTGTTTAACATAATTTCAGCCTTCATATACTATCATAAAACGTCAAAGAACACACTTTTGACCTATGGGTAATTTTCCAAAGATGAACCCTAGCATGAATTATTGGTAGCATAAGCTAAATCGAGCTACCGGGACTCCAAAACTGTAAATAACTTGAAAAACGGGGCTAGAACGGACTTACCATGAGCTTGGAAAGTTGAGAAAACCCTAGCCATGTCTTCTCTTGGTAAATTTCGTCCATATGAAGAAGATGGACATATTTGGCATTTAAATTTTGTTTTTAATTCATTTAATTCACTAAATTACCAAAATGCCCCTTAATAAAATTCTTTTGAAATATACCCATCCATGTCCATTTTTGTCCACCAACTTAACCAATGGTCTAATTATCATTTAAGGACCTCCAATTTAAAATTTCATAACAATTGGACACCTCTAACATGTAGAACTCAACTTTTGTACTTTTTACAATTTAGTCCTTTTGACTAAATTGAGTGCCCAAACGTCAAAATTTTCGAATGAGATTTTCACGAAATCATTCCGTGAAATTATAGACCATAAAAATATAAATAAAATAAATTTCTCAATATCGGATTTGTGGTCCCGAAACCACTGTTCCGTTTAGGCCTTATTTCGGGATGTTACATTTCTTCCCCCCTTAGGGATTTTCGTCCCAGAAAATCTTAACAGAATGAGGTTTAATATAATTCTCATGATTTCTAACATCACTAAATAATCTTTTTCAAGGCGATATTTTCAGAAACACTCTGTCATCGATCTGAATCCTAATAGAATTCATGAATCACATCACAAACAAAGAATCGATACATATTGAAATTATTATGCTAATTCCATCAAACATTCAAAAACAACCCACTAGCATTTCTCTTGGCTCCCCACAGATCAATCGATGATCACTCACAATCTTTCAATAGCTTAATTCATCACCACTGTCTTAAACTCAAATTTTGCTATGCCATCAGATATATTAAACTCTCGAAACCAAGAAACATATTACAATCCTCGTTAAACAAATAGCAAGATCATCAAATTTTTCAATACGTATATAATAGTAACCATCTCTAAATTACTAATTGAACAGCTCTTTTTAATATAATATTAACTGTCTGAAAACATGAACCATTACTTTACATTTTAGAAAATATACACATTCAAATCCGTTCATTGGTGTGCCACTGAAAAATTATAATTCCATTGTGTTCCAAAGTCGATTATAACAGAGATAAAACATATTCTATACAAATATAAACAGAACAATAGCCAAAAGAAATTGATGAGAATCATTTCATATAAGTTCACTGTCACTTTTATCTCAGACGTAATGGAATTATATTTCAATAAAAGATAGAGGAATACCAATCATAGATCAATCAAACTGACGATTCTTTACTCAGAAAACAAGCAATCATAATTGTCTCTGAAAAGATACGGAAACATAAAATGCCCAGAAGAGATAGTCGTAAACTGCTCAACTATGACTGTCATATTTAAACATCTTCACATGTCAAACATCATTCTTCTGACTAATTCTGCCCTCACTAATTTCCACATTATTTCTTTCACTAAAGAAAATCAGTTCAGAAAAATTTCAGTTAATACTTCCTTTCAGTATCTTATTTGAATAAGTCGATTTATCAAAGTTAAATTTTTCACTAATTATGATATTGTATAAACCAAATAATTCTTGAGTCAATATGATATTTCTCTAATCCTGTCCTTCATTTTTCAACCATCCTCAGTCTTTGATCATATCTATAGTTATTCTATAACTGAACTCTTTGATTCCACACTTAGGAACTTAATCAACATGATTCTCATGAATTTCTGTTATAAACACCTCATCGGGAAGGGGGTGAGGTCGTACAGCCTCTAACTCGATTCTCACACACACATATATATACATATGACCCATATTTCATTATCAACATATGTCATTATAACTATACGACCCACTTCAAACAATTTATCATTCATATTTGCCTGACATAAAATTTTCAATTATCTCATTCAAACAAGTGCACTCATTCATACATTCTACAAAATTTGAATAAGTTACTTAGCACATTCACTAATCAATTTTTGTCAAGCATGCTATAGTATGTGAAGGTCAGAAAAAATATGAATAAGCATATTACTGTATAAACTTTCATTTCACTCATTATCACATATACACATTACGAATTCTTATTCATACTTTTCCGAGTTTAACTCATCATTGCTACACTTTATTCAAATACTTCAATATCACTATTAAATGGTCGAATATAGCTCGATTGGAGAGTACTTCTCTTTTCATAAGATTATCCTCAATCACGTCGGAAGGCATCACACTATCACATATCGGTGGCATGTATAGCTAGACTCTCACACTTGCTATGTTAGTCCGAGAACCGACTAAACCATAGCTCTGATACCACTAAATGTAACACCCCTCACCCGTGTCCAACTCCAGAACAAGGTTCGAGGCATTACCATACTTCAATATTCACAATTATACAAAACCGGGTTACCAAATTTCACCCAAAATTTAAAACTTTTCAAAGACATGCATTTGACATTGTCATCTATTTAATCGCTTATACCACATAACAAGACATTAACACATACCATGGACAAATAGGCTTATAAGCCAAAATCATTATAAGCCACATCGCATGGCCATAATCAAAAATAACTATATGCCAATACATTTGGCTAATCACAACAACATCCATCATAGAAAAACTAAGTCCCTATACATGCAACTCACTTGAAAACATTTAACATACACATGCCAATACTCCAAGGATAATGACCCGATAGTGTGATACTGCCTCCGGCGATCTCCAACGCTGAGCTGACCTGAGAAAACTAAATGAAATGGAAAGGAGGGAGTAAGCTTTACACTTAGTAAGCTCGCATGAAAATAATAAGCAATGTGATAACATGTTATTTTCATATTCTTCCTATTTGTTCAAATTCCAGTTAAGCTGTTTTCTTGAGTCACAATCATTAAATTATTTATATCTGGAGTTACAGGACTCCAAATTAAGATCCGTAAATTTTCAATGAAACTAGACTAACATATATTTTTACCATAAAATTTTCAGAATTTTTGGTTTAGCCAATTAGTACAGTTTATTCTTCAAAGTCTCCTCTATTTCACTAATCATCTATTCTGACCACTTTTCACTACGAATCAGTTTTCTCCTTGTGCAGAATACAAATGTTGTTATACTTTGTTTCATTTGAAACTAGACTCATTAAGGAATCTAAATATATAAATTATGTCCCAAAATTATTTTTGTAAAATATTTAATGATTTTTCCAAGTCAGAACAGGGGATGTCAAAATCACTCTGAACTAGTCTCACAAAAATCTAAATATCTGAAAATACAGATTTCTTTGCTTTCTCTATTTATTCCATATGAAAATAGACTCAATAAGCTTTAATTTCATCTCTCATTCAACTACTAATTCCATTTCTACCAATTTTGGTGATTTTTCAAAGTTACTCTACTGCTGCTGTCCAAAACTGTTCTATTTCTAAATTTCATTCTTTCATGTTTTCTTTATAGTAACTTTCATTGGAACACTTACTCCGTATCAATCTTACCAAAGTTCGATCACATATCGAGCACATTGCTCATAAGTTTACACGCATATACTTGCACTTATTCATCACATTATCATATTCAATTACACTTAGTCGTTACATAGCCACATTGTATTTTCACTTAGTCAATTTCCAATTGAACACATCTGAATATTAACGGAGACATTGGAATATTGCACATAGTGCCACACTTGTAGCCAAAGCTACTTCAAATCACTTATCACACATAGACTCATTCTCGAGTTATACACATTCGCGGGTCTGCTCACACAAGCTGTCGGTCATACGTAACTACTCGATCTTTTGCTCACACAAGTCGTTAGGTATCCGCAACACATGCGGGATTACCCGACCAATCGGTAGAACTTATAAGACCAGCACCCATTTCACATAATCACAATCTCGGGTCTGCTCACACAAGCTGTCGGTCATACGTAACTACTCAGTGCTGCTCACACAAGCTGTCGAGTATCCGTAACACATGCCGGATAACTCAGCCACCGGTAGAACGTACGGACCAGCACCCGGATAACTTATTTCACTTAGATTTCACATAGGTTTCTAGTGAACATGTCACTCGTATCCATTTTTATTCCTAAGGTTCAACCGGGAAATTTCTCACTTGTCTATATTTTGTCAATTACATCAAATATTCAGCCGCAATTCATACCATTTATCAAAATATGAAAACGTAAGTAAAAACGATGCATTTATTTACATACAAACTTATCATTTCACATAATAACCATAGTCATAGAAAACACCTTTAAGCACAACATTTCAACCCATTTTCCATGTCACCTATGTCACCTTTTTATCATAAACATATTATTAAATCAATTCACCAACATAATATACTAAACATGTAATTCAGAAAAATCAATTTAATACCACAATTTAGGTTTCAAATATACATTACGACATTATTGCATTATTATTAACACACCAACTTACCTCGAATGCCGAAACGACCATTTTACCAACTTTCCCGATTTTCGATTTTCCTCCAATTCTAGGTCCAAATCTCATTTTTTTGGGGTCTAAAACATCACATTTCACTTACTTAATTAATGTACTATTCAAAACAGTCCTTAACTCAACTTTTGCAAAATTACAATTTTGCCCCTAAACTTTTACATATTTACACTTTTTCCCCAATGCTCAAAAATTGAACTTCAGCCCTTATTCTTATGTTTTATAACATGCTGATCATTTTTCTCTTTTATGGCAACATCAAATTCTCACTCTAACATGTACTTATGAACATTAGGTATTTTTACCGATTATGACGTTTTACTCGTTTTCACGTAAAACCGCTTAGTAAAAGTTGTTTAACATAATTTCAGCCTTCATATACTATCATAAAACATCAAAAAAAAAAAACACTTTTGACCTATGGGTAATTTTCCAAAGATGAACCCTAGCATGAATTATTGGTAGCATAAGCTAAATCGAGCTACCGGGACTCCAAAACTATAAATAACTTGAAAAACGGGGCTAGAACGGACTTACCATGAGCTTGGAAAGTTGAGAAAACCCCAGCCATGTCTTCTCTTGGTAAATTTCGTCCATATGAAGAAGATGGACATATTTGGCATTTAAATTTTGTTTTTAATTCATTTAATTCACTAAATTACTAAAATGCCCCTTAAAAAAATTCTTTTGAGATATACCCATCCGTGTCCATTTTTGTCCACCAACTTAACCAATGGTCTAATTATCATTTAAGTACCTCCAATGTAAAATTTCATAACAATTGGACACCTCTAACATGTAGAACTCAACTTTTGTACTTTTACAATTTAGTCCTTTTGACTAAATTGAGTGCCCAAACGTCAAAATTTTCGAATGAGATTTTCACGAAATCATTCCGTGAAATTGTAGATCATAAAAATATAAACAAAATAAATTTCTCAACATCGGATTTGTGGTCCCGAAACCACTTGTTCGTTTAGGCCTTATTTCGGATGTTACATTTCTTCCCCCTTAGGATTTTCGTCCCCGAGAAAATCTTAACGAGAATGAGGTTTAATATAATTCTCATGATTTCTAACATCACTAAATAATCTTTTTCAAGGCGATATTTTCGAAACACTCTGTCATCGATCTCAATCCTAATAGAATTCAATGAATTACATCAAACAAAGAATCGATACATATTGAAATTATTATGCTAATTCCATCAAACGTTCAAAAACAACCCACTAGCATTTCTCTTGGCTCCCCACGGATCAATCGATGATCACTCACAATCTTTCAATAGCTTAATTCATCACCACTGCCTTAAACTCAAATTTTGCTATGCCATCGATATATTAAACTCTCGAAACCAAGAAACATATTACAATCCTCGTTAAACAAACAAGATCATCAAATTTTCAATACGTATATAATAATAACCATCTCTAATTTACAAATCGAATGTCTTTTTAATATAATATTAATCGTAAAAAACATGAACCATTACTTTACATTTTAGAAAATATACACATTCAAATCCGTTCATTGGTGTGCCAACAAAAATTATAATTCCATTGTGTTCCAAAGTCGATTATAACAGAGAGATAAAACATATTCTATACAAATATAAATGAAACAAATAGCCAAAAGAAACAGTAGAGAATCATTTCATATAAGTTCACTGTCACTTTTATCTCAGACGTAATGGAATTATATTTCAATAAAAGATAGAGGAATACCAATCATAGATCAATCAAATCGACGATTCTTTACTCGTAAAACAAGCAATCATAATTGTCTCTCGAAAGATACGGAAACATAAAATGCCCGAAGAGATAGTCGTGAAATCGCTCAACTATGACCATATATTTAAACATCTTCACATGTCAAACATCATTCTTCCGACTAATTACGCCTCACTAATTTCCACATTATTTCTTTCACTAAAGAAAATCGGTTGAAAAAATTTCGCTTAATACTTCCTTTCAATTATCTTATTTGAATAAGTCGATTTATCAAAGTTAAATTTTTCACTAATTATGATATTGTATAAACCAAATAATTCTTGAGTCAATATGATATTTCTCTAATCCTGTCCTTCATTTTTCAACCATCCTCGAGTCTTTGATCATATCTATAGTTATTCTATAATCGAACTCTTTGATTCCACACTTAGGAACTTAATCAACATGATTCTCATGAATTTCTCATTATAAACACCTCATCGGGAAGGGGGTGAGGTCGTACAGCCTCTAACTCGATTCTCACACACATATATATATACATATGACCCATATTTCATTATCAACATATGTCATTATAACTATACGACCCACTTCGAACAATTTATCATTCATATTTGCCTGACATAAAATTTTCAATTATCTCATTCAAACAAGTGCACTCATTCATATATTCTACAAAATTTGAATAAGTTACTTAGCACATTCACTAATCAATTTTTGTCAAGCATGCTATAGTATGTGAAGATCAGAAAAAATATGAATAAGCATATTACTGTATAAACTTTCATTTCACACATTATCACATATACACATTACGAATTCTTATTCATACTTTTCCGAGTTTAACTCATCATTGATACACTTTATTCAAATACTTCAATATCACTATTAAATAGTCGAATATAGCTCGATTGGAGAGTACTTCTCTTTTCATAAGATTATCCTCAATCACGTCGGAAGGCATCACACTATCACATATCGGTGGCATGTATAGCTAGACTCTCACACTTGCTATGTTAGTCCGAGAACCGACTAAACCATAGCTCTGATACCACTAAATGTAACACCCCTCACCCGTGTCCAACTCCAGAACAGGGTTGAGGCGTTACCATACTTCAATATTCACAATTATACAAAACCGGGTTACCAAATTTCACCCAAAATTTAAAACTTTTCAAAGACATGCATTTGGCATTGTCATCTATTTAATCACTTATACCATATAACAAGACATTAACACATACCATGGACAAATAGGCTTATAAGCCAAAATCATTATAAGCCACATCGCATGGCCATAATCAAAAATAACTATATGCCAATACATTTGGCTAATCACAACAACATCCATCATAGAAAAACTAAGTCCCTATACATGCAACTCACTTGAAAACATTTAACATACACATGCCAATACTCCAAGGATAATGACCCGATAGTGTGATACTGCCTCCGACGATCTCCAACGCTGAGTTGACCTGAGAAAACTAAACGAAATGGAAAGGAGGGAGTAAGCTTTACACTTAGTAAGCTCGCATGAAAATAATAAGCAATGTAATAACATGTTATTTTCATATTCTTCCTATTTATTCAAATTCCAGTTAAGCTGTTTTCTTGAGTCACAGTCATTAAATTATTTATATCTGGAGTTACGGGACTCCAAATTAAGATCCGTAAATTTTCCATGAAACTAGACTAACATATATTTTTACCATAAAATTTTCAGAATTTTTGGTTTAGCCAACTAGTACAGTTTATTCTTCAAAGTCTCCTCTATTTCACTATTCATCTATTCTGACCACTTTTCACTACGAATCAATTTTCTCCTTGTGCAGAATTCAAATGATGTTATAATTTGTTTCATTTGAAACTAGACCCATTAAGGAATCTAAATATATAAATTATGCCCCAAAAGTATTTTTGTACAATTTTTAATGATTTTTCCAAGTCAGAACAGGGGATGTCAAAATCACTCTGAACTAGTCTCACGAAAATCTAAATATTTCAAAATAAAGAATTTCTTTGCATTCTCTATTTATTTCATATGAATATAGACTCAATAATCTTTAATTTCATATCTCACTCAACTACTAATTCCATTTCTACCATTTTTGGTGATTTTTCAAAGTTACTGTACTGCTGCTGTCCAAAACTGTTTTATTTCTAAATTTCATTCTTTCATGTTTTCTTTATAGTAACTTTCATTGGAACACTTACTCCGTATCAATCTTACCAAAGTTCGATCACATATCGAGCACAATGCTCATAAGTTTACACGCATATACTTGCACTTATTCATCACATAATCATATTCAATTACACTTAGTCGTTACATAGCCACATTATATTTTCACTTAGTCAATTTCCAATAGAACACATCTGAATATTAACGGAGACATTGGAATATTGCACATAGTGCCAAACTTGTAGCCAAAGCTACTTCAAATCACTTATCACACATAGACTCATTCTCGAGTTATACACATTCGCGTGTCTGCTCACACAAGCTGTCGGTCATACGTAACTACTCGAGTCTTTGCTCACACAAGTCGCCAGTATCTCGCAACACATACGGATTACCCAGCCACTGATAGAACTTATAAGACCAGCACCCGTTTCACATAATCACAATCTCGGGTCTGCTCACACAAGCTGTCGGTCATACGTAACTACTCAGTGCTGCTCACACAAGCTGTCGAGTATCCGTAACACATGCCGGATAACTCAGCCACCGGTAGAACGTACGGACCAGCACCCGGATAACTTATTTCACTTAGATTTCACATAGGTTTCTAGTGAACATGTCACTCGTGTCCATTTTTATTCCTAAGGTTCAACCGGGAAATTTCTCACTTGTCTATATTTTGTCAATTACATCAAATATTCAGCCACAATTCATACCATTTATCAAAATATGAAAACGTAAGTAAAAACGATGCATCTATTTACATACAAACTTACCATTTCACATAATAACCATAGTCATAGAAAACACCTTTAAGCACAACATTTCAACCCATTTTCCATGTCACCTATGTCATCTTTTATCATAAACATATTATTAAATCAATTCACCAACATAATATGCTAAACATGTAATTCAGAAAAATCAATTTAATACCACAATTTAGGTTTCAAATATACATTACGACATTATTGCATTATTATTAACACACCAACTTACCTCGAATGCCGAAACGACCATTTTACCAACTTTCCCGATTTTCGATTTTCCTCCAATTCTAGGTCCAAATCTCATTTTTTTTGGGGTATAAAACATCACATTTCACTTACTTAATTAATGTACCATTCAAAACAGTCCTTAACTCAACTTTTGCAAAATTACAATTTTGCCCCTAAACTTTTACATATTTACACTTTTCCCCAATGCTCGAAAATTAAACTTCAGCCCTTATTCTTATGTTTTATAACATGCTGATCATTTTTCTCTTCTATGGCAACATCAAATTCTCACTCTAACATGTACTTATGAACATTAGGTATTTTTACCGATTATGACGTTTTACTCGTTTTCACGTAAAACCGCTTAGTAAAAGTTGTTTAACATAATTTCAGCCTTCATATACTATCATAAAACATCAAAAAAAAAAAAAAACACTTTTGACCTATGGGTAATTTTCCAAAGATGAACCCTAGCATGAATTATTGGTAGCATAAGCTAAATCGAGCTACCGGGACTCCAAAACTATAAATAACTTGAAAAACGGGGCTAGAACGGACTTACCATGAGCTTGGAAAGTTGAGAAAACCCCAGCCATGTCTTCTCTTGGTAAATTTCGTCCATATGAAGAAGATGGACATATTTGGCATTTAAATTTTGTTTTTAATTCATTTAATTCACTAAATTACCAAAATGCCCCTTAAAAAAATTCTTTTGAGATATACCCATCCATGTCCATTTTTGTCCACCAACTTAACCAATGGTCTAATTATCATTTAAGGACTCCAATTTAAAATTTTATAACAATTGGACACCTCTAATATGTAGAACTCAACTTTTGTACTTTTTACAATTTAGTCCTTTTGACTAAATTGAGTGCCCAAACGCCAAAATTTTCGAATGAGATTTTCACGAAATCATTCCGTGAAATTGTAGACCATAAAAATATAAATAAAATAAATTTCTCAACATCAGATTTGTGGTCCCGAAACCACTGTTCCGTTTAGGCCTTATTTCGGGATGTTACAGAAGGTATCATGTTGGCAAGTGCTGGAATCGGGAACGGGAATGTTTTAGGTGTAAGTCTAAGTTTCACCTGATTAAGGACTGTCCTCAGGATCCGAATAGGGCTCAGACAACAGGCCAAAGTTATGTGCAGTCGGGTAGAGATGGCCAGCAAGCGACAAGGGGTCGTGGTCCGAACCATGGAGGAAATGGTTCAGGCCGAGGTAGTGGAGCACCAAACAGAGAGGCTGAAGGTGCAGATGCAAGGCAGCCAAGGTTGGTTTACGCAGTCGGTCGTAGTGAGGGGAAAGATGTGCCAGAGGTGACAACGGGTAAGTTCTTATTTTTGTAATACCTCCAATTGTCTTGTTTGTGGCTAAGTTAGTTCGTTCTTATGTTGCTAGTAAAGTGTATGGAATTTTGATTATGAACTTAGAGAATGTATCTAGAAAGCATGATAGTTCTTTAAGATCAGAGTGCGCAGCAGTAGCGTAGGATGATGAGTTAAGGATGCACGATTGAACAATAGTAAGTAATTTCAAGGACGAAATTATTTTAAGGGGGGTAGAATTGTAATATCCTGAAATAGGGGTAAAATTTTTATTAATTATTTTGCATAAGTATGGTCATCATGGTGTTGATTGAGGTATTTTAGGTGCTAGTGATAAGCTAAGGGAAGGCCCGAGCTATAGGAGAAATTTTATTTTTAAGTGTTAATTAGGGAGCTAGGCTAAGGGGCTTTAAGAAAAGTTGTTGGGGGTTTTGGCATAAGAAATGCCTTGGTAAAGTGGCTTCCATGCGCCACCACTTAATTTGGATATAACGCCAACAAGGGCTGGTTCAAAAACACACAAAGCAAGTGGGGATTTTATTTTTGTTTTGGCGTTAAAGAGGAAGGAACTAAGGAAGTAGGGCTTAAAAGAAAATATGGCGCGTTTATGTCACAAGATAACGCTTTGGCCGAGTGGCCTGGGGCGTTACCTGGTCGCTTGTCCCAACAGGTTCCATGTTCGAACCATGGAAGCTGCAGTTGGGGTTTTTATTTTTCCATGCTGGCGTGAAAGGGGAGAGAAGGAATTGGCCTGCACATGGGCTCTAAAAGGGATGCGGATAAGCTTGATGCTTATCTTTGAATTCGGCTGGAAGAGTGGATTGTTATTATTTTATTTTTATTTTTTTATTTTTTGAAGAGGTGATAATGGATAAAAGGTGGTTTTTATTTTATTTTGAATGAAGTGGATTAATTCAATTTAAAAGTGGATAAGAGATAAATTAGAGAAGAAAGTGGGATTTGATAAGGAGCATAGTGGTGGCCGAATGGGGGACACCTTGGGGGCTTGTAGTTTTGGTCATGAAAGTTGGGGGGGGAGTAGCCGAATATTATAAAAGGGTGGTGAGCTTTCTTTTGTCGAATTTTAGCCCTTTTTTTCTACACCTTCCCTTTTTCTTCTCAAACACTACTCACATCAAAAACGCATTTCTTCCTCTACTTGTTCTCTTCGCCGAATACATCTCTCCTTTTCAATCTCTTTGCTTTTCTTTTCTTTTCCTAACAAGAGCCGAAACTCTAGAAAGCCTCATCAGCACCCCTTTTTCTTCTCTTATTTTCATCAAAATCGAAAGCATTCTTAGCCGAAACCTTTCTCTTCTCTTGCTGTTCTGCTAAAGCCGATTCTTTGGGGCTGTCAACTACTCTCTCTTAATCTTTTCAAGCGTATGGTAGTAAGTAATCTCTACTTTAGTGGTTGGTTTTGCTTCTTTCTATTTAGGTGCCGAAACAAAGTGGTTGGTATTGGGTTTTTATGGATGGCTGAAGGTGTTTAAGACCATAACCTGATGTTTCTTTTGTGTGTAGCCAATGGGAGGAGTATTAAAGGGGACTCTTAGGTTCAATCACTCAAGGTAAGGGTAGGTTCGGCCAAAGGCCACTTTTTGATGCTTTTTGGGTATAGAGGCCGAAACTAATATGGTTTCCTTTAGTGATTTCGGCAGACTTCTGGGTACAACATGTGACTTTGAGATTTAGTTGATTGTATCAAGCAGGTGCGTAGTTATTGCACTGTTTTTTGGATTAATTTAAATATATTAAAATGTATATGTGTTATGTTATGAATGATAGCCGAGATAAGGGCTAAAATGGTGGATACCCCTGATGGGTAACCGATTAACAAGGTCAGTGTTTTATGTTATTAAATAATTACTGATGACTATGTGAAATGGAGATGAGCATGTTGTATATCTTTTATTAAATGATGTTTTATCATGATATATATATATGTGCATGAGGGCTTGGGATATGAATGTTGGAGGACAGGGTGTACATATTTATGTACGTGGTCTAATGTCAGCCTTGTGCTACATTAGCGCTTGATGTTAGCTATGTGCTTCATCAAGGGAGGTGTTGGCTAGGTGCCCATCTCGGCGGTTGATAGCTGTGTGCATCACCGTGGATTGATTGATATGTGGGATTCCTACGGGATCGGTGGCTCAGCCACGGCCTTGAGCAGTAAGTCTGCCAAGGTAAGATATGTGGATCACGAGGTGATCGGTGGTGGATTAGCCACGGTCTTGGGCAGGGAGTCTGCTAAGGTAGGTGTAATGGATGGACTTAGGTTTTGTGGGGCTTCATAATTGCATATTTATGTGTACGGACTGTGTGGATATGGGCCAAGCCCATATGTATGGAGACATGTGCAATGACTATGCACTGAGTCGGTTTGACTCACCCAATATTTTTATTAAACTTTACAGGTGACGCTTGAAGCTCGGATCGGGTTGGAGTGGATACAAAGGTGGCCATGCAGAAGTAGATTTTCATGCAGAAAGATATTTTTAATTAATTAAGCATTTATATTTCCAGTACTTTGATTATTCAATTATTGTAATAAGGCCCCTAAAAGTATTTAAAGTTTGTTTAAGTGCTTTTCATTAAGTTTATTATTATGTTTTATTATGGATTGACAATTGAGGAATCATTTGCAAATGATTTTATTTAAATCTATATATACTAAAGTTTTAATCCGAATATTTTTATAAACATCACACCTTACTTAAGAATTTTAATGAACACTATTTTTTTAAACTTAACAAAATTTTAATGTTTTATCTTAAGTCAAAAATATTTTCAAACGTTTTCCGCAGTGGCATTTCAAATTCGATCGTAACGAATGGGCCGGGTTTGGGGTGTTACAAATTGGTATCAGACCCGCTCTCATGTCCAAAATCCCTCGCAATTATTCTTAAGGCCTCCTTAGCCCAATTCCCCTTTTAACTTAAAATCCAAAATTTTTTCCAAAGCCTTCCCTTATTTTTCAGAGTTCTCAAAACCCTTAAAACTTATCCAAACACACTCAAGGCCTACTTAGCTCATGAATTATGCACTCCCGCATAACCCCTAATCTAGGATGTTACACTTATGCTAAGTAAATGGAATGGAAAGTAAGTAAGTGAAATGAAAAGTAAGTAAATGGAATGGTAAGTATGAAATAGAGTAGTTCACAGTCTTATGAAAAGATTAATGATTGTGTATTATGTCTTATAGATCCTATTATGTTAGGAATGAAAAATATATGTGACGTTGGTGAACTTACTCATTTGTGAGTTGATGGTTATATAGTTTGATAAATCTTTTGGCACTGGTATAGGTTTATATTACCTTATAAAGTTCATTATTGAAATAGAAAGTTATGTTAAAATTTTATATGAACTTACTAAGCATTCATTGCTTACGTAGTTATTTTCCTTTGCTTTTCAGATTATCGAAAGCTCGATCGGTTTGGAAGCTTGTCGGAGATCTATCACACTATCCAGCGATTATATCGGTAATTTTTATGTATTAGTCAAGGTTATAATGCCATGTATAGGAGGACTTATGGTTGAATCTTAGTTGATGATTCTGGCATGTATATGTCATTTTGGTTGATGTAATCTTGTTACTTTTGGTGCCTTGTTGATGTGTGTGAATATGGCTAAGTTATGGTGCATGTTTAAGTGACTAAATGGTATCTTTGTGTGGAAGTTCTAATGGTCATAATTATGGTACAAATGGTAAGTTTATATTGACATGAAATAGGTCAAGTTATGGTATATTTTGGGATGGTTGACATATGGCCAAATATGCATATGTTTAGGTACATTTGATTTATTGTGATTGAGGTGGCTTGGATGGCATATTGGTTGTATGTTAATGGTCTATTGAATTTTTCATTTTATACATTATTTATTATGTTTTTGACGCCTTGGTCATGGGTACAAATTTCTTGTAGGTATGTAACACCCCTAACTTGTATCTGTCGCCAGAACAGGGTTATGGAGTATTACCAGAGTTTTTAGTCCAAACAAATAGAATTTCGAACATTTCATAACATATCAATATTCATATAAAATATCAATCAAAATCTTTCATATTGTCTCATATACGACCCCTCGAGGCCCAACATACGCATTAGAAACAAGTTGGGACTAAATTGGAAACTTAGAGAATTTTCCGGAAAACATTGAAAATTTTCAAAGCTGTAGGGGTCACATGGCCATGTGGCCAGGCCGTGTGACTCACACGGCCAGAGACACGCCTTGTCTTAGGTCGTATAGGCATTCAAAATAGGGACACACCGTCGTGTCTCAGCCCGTGTTCGTGCCCGTGCAACTCTCTAACTTGGTCACACGGCCAAGCCACACGCCCGTGTGCTAGGCCGTGTACCCTTCGAAGTAACCTCACACACCCGTGTGCCAGGCCGTGTAACTACCTGGCTTGCAACCCTTTTGAAACCTACAAGGGACACACGTTTGTGCCACCTGGCCGTGTGCACAACCGTATGTCACACATAGCTGAGGCACACGCCCGTGTAGACGAAAATATGTTAATTTACAAGTCATTTTCTCACTTAATTTGGCATCAACCTATGTCCAACATTGTGCATATAAACAAGCCATATTAAGGCATCCAACACAAGTATAATTAAGACTTAAACATATGGTATTGTAACACCCTTCACTCGTATTCAACCCCGGAATAGGGATTAGGAGCATTACCGGACTTATAACACAATTAGACATACATTTACTCTTACATTTCCAAATTTCATTCAAATATCAATCAACACATTCATATCGTCCCTAATATGAGCCTACGAGGCCCCAAACATGCATTAGGAGTGGTTCAAGACTAAACCGATAACTTTAGAAATTCTTAGAACACTTATAAAAATTTCTCAAAAATAGGGGACACACGCCCGTGTGGCCCTCCCTTGTTCTCACACGGCCAATAGACATGCCCGTGTCACAGACCATGTGGACATTTGAAATGGGAGCACATGATCGTGTCCCAGCTCGTGTCTGACCCCGTGTAACTCTCTGACTTGGGTCACACAGCCAACACACACGCCCGTGTGCTAGGTCGTGTGCTAGGTCGTGCCAAACCTGTAGGGTATACTGGCTTATGCCACACGGCCAATTCACACGCTCGTGTGTGAGGCCGTGTGGAGCATACTGACTTGATTTGAATTTCAACACCAAGGGACATCCGGCTGTGTAACATAATCGTGTGTCACACACGGCTGAGACACACTCCCGTGTCTCTGCCCGTGTGGACAAAAATAGGCTATTTACCAAGCCAATTCGCCTCCCAAACTTGAGCACACCTACAACAAACTCAAAAGCACCAAACATAGCATATATGAACATTTAAACAACCTCAATTAGACATCATCCATACCATTTCAATACCAATAATTACAAGACAAACTATATCCCAATATGCCTTTTGAATCATACCAATACTATCATCTCAAACCATCAATATGGACACATTCAAACTTGTATTCTTTAGCATAATTTCACAAACATATCATTATCCACAACTCAACCATTTGACACTCATAATACCTATTACCATAAAGCATCACACAACCATCTTCCAACATATTTCACAAAACATAGACACATAAATATATACATGATTCAAACATACCAAAATAACCCAAAATAAGCCATCACTCATGGCTATATATGCAAACCAAAACATAGACTTTACAAGCCAATTCACATGGCACAACTCATTACAAAACTACATACTAAAATGACCATAATCTTATACATGCCATATAACCAAATCATAAGCTTAAAAGTACCAAGGTGATAGTTGGATAGTGTGACGATATCTCCGACGATCCCCGAATTTGAGCTAGCTTTGAAATCACTATAAAACACAGAGAAATACACAAAGTAAGCTTTATAGCTTAGTAAGTTCATATAGCATTTATTATCAACTCATCATATATACTCAAATTAAGCCAAAAACATAGCATAACATATCTCATAATGAATCATCAACCTACCACATTTGCATCCACAAAATTAGATGTAATTTCCATAATTTTCATCATTTCAGTGTATTACTCGGTTCCTGTACATACATGTACCTTCCTGTATTTAACTCATACTCATTCATATATTTGACATATCCGTTAAACCATTCGGAATATTTTTGGATACTCGAAAAACTCACACACTTAGTGCCAAATAAATAGCCGAAGTTGTATCAATCTCGCACACTAAGTGCCAATATATATATACATATAGCTGAAACTATCTCAATCACACACACTAAGTGCAAATATATAGTTGAAGCTATCTCAATTTCACACATTAAGTGCCCATAATTAACCGAATCATTGTCGAACACGAATGTAGTCTCGTATACACAATTTATACAATATAAAAGCAATTAAAGCATAATTATAACAATGCTTATTACATACGAACTTACCTCGGACGCAAAAATGGCTAAACCAATCGATTAGTCGACAACTTTATTTTTCCCCCGATCTAGATCTGAGTTTCGCTTTTCTTGATCTATATGTAATCAAACTCAGCTTATTTAATTATCTCACTATTCAATTTAGTCCAAAATTCACTATAAAGCACTTTTACACATTTGCCCCTAATGTTTCACATTTTTTTACAATTTAGTCCTTATTTCATAAAATCACCAATTCATGAAATTCAATACCAACCCATGCTAGCCGGATTATAATTAGGCCCCTACCAGCCCTTATTTTTCATTTATTTCACATTTTATGTTACACCCAAACCCAGCCTAGATGTTATGGCCTGGATCTGGCGTGTCACATTGAAGTGTTTTTCGAAAACCGTGTTTTCATTGAAAACCCTTCTTAATTAAAAGCTTAAGTAAAAATCTAGTTACGTCGGTTTATTATTATATTTTTTTGAGGTTTATTAAAAATTTATTACCTTCAAAACCTTATTGTTGTGGAAGATTAATTTAAAACAAATAATTTACGAAAACATGATGTTTAAAAATTGCATTGCGGAAACATAGTGTTTTGAAAACAGTAATCGTTTTGGAAAATCGCGTTCTACTTCTAGCAGATATAAATCGTAATAAACTAAAAATCCCAAATTAAAAATCAGAAATTAAAAGCAACTTATTACAACCCAATAAGAAAGCAATGTTAGTAAGGTAAAATAAAAACTAAAATTTAAAGCTGCTCGTAGTGTGGCAACCTCCGAGTCCTCCAGTACGTCGAACCGCTTACTGAGGATTACCTAAAAAATTGAAAAAAAGGGGGTGAGTTTATGAAAACTCAGTCTGTACAATCCTCATCGGTAAAAACATGCATCATAACAATCCGGGCCTAAGCCCATTACATTCATCAATGTGGGCCCAAGCCCAACACAGTAGCGGTGGCATTTGGGCCTTAGCCCATAATAGTCTCAGTTGGGCCTTAACCCATGTCAAATGTCACATATCATATTTATCTGGGCCTAAGCCCATGTTAATATTAAAATCCATATATGCAATGCATTAATGCCCATACCAACCCTGCACTCCGTCTCCTATCCAACCCTGCACTCTTGTGGGGATTTAATCGACCCAGCCATCCCTAAACTCCTTAAGTAGCACCAGTTGCGGCACTAACCACTGGTGCAGTAGAGCTGCCAATCACATTATCGGCTTAAAGCCATCAGTGGATCCCTAATCATCAAGCGACCATGCGATCCTATCAGAACTTCCTCCATATCAATAATCCCATCCCCATGCAGCATAATATCACATGAATGTAGACATACCATAAATAGCATGCAATAACGATCATATAACATGTAGGAGCATGTTGGTCATTTTGCCATTTAGGGGCATATCGGTTAATTTACCCTATGGGGCTATTTCGATTAATTTACCCTCTAGGGGTATTTCGGTCATTTTACCCTTTAGGGGTGTTTCAGTCATTTTACCCTCTAGGGGTATTTCGGTCATTTAACAACCTTTTTGAAGGTCTACAGTCGCCTCGAGCAACACAGATAACATATTTCATCAAAACGCTGTATTTGGGCCCAAAGCCTAATACTCAGCCCAGGTGGGCCCACACTCTCATGTGGCCCATTTGGCCCATTTTCAATTACGACTATGTGAACTCTATAGCCCAATTTAATTCTTGCCACATTTCGTAAATTTAATCTATGTGGGGCCCACAAGCCCGTTGGTCCCACACGACCCATTTCAGCCAAACGAGGCCCATAACGACCTAAGCCCATGAGAATGCTCATGGTGGCCTCAACCGTCTTACGCCCATATTCATGGGCTCGGTCCACCACACGTGCGATCGCATGCTTGTGTGGCATCATTCGCCGGTACTTCAGCTTTTCAGCATTTCGGCATTTGTCGATCTACAGTTGGAATGGTGTGAGTACACACCTGTTACGAAGTGCCCTACGAATCCCTAGCACCGAACCTACAACATTTAAGACTAACAGTTAGCCATTTGATCCATTACAATTATCCTCCTTTTCCAACTAAAAGCCGAAACCATAATATCACTTACCTTAATCGACAGAACCTTATTAAACCCTATCTAATGGTTAGCAAGGTTAAACCCCTTGATGGATTCTGCATTACATCAAGCCTTATTAAGAGAAATGAATAACCTTGTGATTAAAACCACACTTGACAGTTTACAAGCTATCAAGAATATTCGACCCTAACAAACAAGGCAAGAACACTCACCTTGGTGAAGAACTGAGAGTGGAATGTTGCTTACTTCAAGTCGCTTGTCCCTCTATCAATCCTCGAAAGGACGTAGGCATATTAACCAATATTAGAATATGAGAAGAGGGGGAGATTTGGTAGAAGAGAAAGTAAACGGCACCCTAAACGAAGATTCCTAAATAAAAAGAGTCATTAATACTTACACTTACCCAGGGCAAAAAGAGAAGAAGAAAATGAAAGTGCAATCCGAACAATCTAAACAAACCCCCAAGTTGAACCCTTCGGATTAAGGGACGAATACGATTGTAGAAGAAGGTAGAAGAGATAAAGAGAATAGAATATCACTTTTCTGCACAAGGAAGAAGAACAGAGGAAGATGCAATCGACCCAAGGAGAAATAGATAGAAATGGTACGAAAGTTACCTAAATGGTAACACAAAATCGGCTAACAAGAATGTAACAGCCCGATTTTGGGCTTAGTCGGAACAGTGGTTTCGGGACCACAAATCAGACATGGAGAAATTTATTTTATTTATATTTTTATGGTCTACAGGTTCACGGAATGATATCGTGAAAATCTCATTCGAAAATTTTGACGTTTGGGCACTCAATTTAGTCAAAAGGACTAAATTGTAAAAAGTGCAAAAGTTGGGTTCTACATGTTAGACGTGTCCAATTGTCATGAAATTTTAAATTGTAGGTCTTTAAATGATAATTAGTCCATTGGTTAAGTTGGTGGACAAAATTGGACATGGATGGGTATGTTTCAAAAGATTTTTTTAAGGGGCATTTTGGTAATTTAGTGAATTAAATGAATTTAAAACAAAATTAAAATGCCAAATTTGTCCATCTTCAAGCTTAGGCCGAATTTAACATGTGGAAAGCCATGGATAGGGTTTTCAAGCTTTCCAAGCTTTATGGTAAGTCCATTCTAGCCCCGTTTTTCATGTTCTTTACGTTTTTGGAGTCCCAGTAACTTGATTTAGCTTATTCTAGCAATAATTTAACCTAGGGTTCATATTTGGAAAAATACCCATAGGTGAAATGTGTTTATTTTGATGTTTTATGGCATAATATGAACCTTAGAATTATGTTAAATAACTTTTACTAAGCGATTTTAAGTGAAAACGAGTAAAACGACATAATCGGCAAAAATACCTAATGTACATAAGTGCATGTTAGAGCAAGAAATTGATGTTTCCATAGAAGGGAAAAATGATCAGCATGTTATAAAACATAAGAATAAGGGATGAAGTTTAATTTTCGAGCCTAGGGGCAAAATCATAATTATGCAAAAGTTTAGGGGCAAAATTGTAATTTTTCCAAAGTTTGAGTTAGGGACTGTTTTGAGTAGTACATTAATTAAATAAGTGAAATGTGATGTATTAGACCCCGAAAAATGAGATTTGGACCTAGAACGGGAGAAAAATTGAAAATCGGGAAAGTTGGTAAAATGACTGTTTTGGTATCGAGGTAAGTTCATATGTTTAATAAGCATTTAATTATGCATTCGAATGATAAATTGATATTTTGGCCATAAATACTATAGTATTGAGTTTCAGATATTGGAAAGAGAACTTGTATAATTTACATGTTAGACCATATTTTGTATTATGGCTTTGTATGATAACAAGAAAGTATTGACTAGCATAGTTTGATGAGAATAAGTTAAGTTGATGATATGATGAGATTTAGAATGTAAGTATTTAAGTTGAGTAGCATTTTATTATTATGCAATTATTGTTATTAGTAATGTTATTATTGAGTTATGCGACTAACCTTGAGAATTTGAGCAAGTATGTTTCAGCTATGACTTGACAAGGCATTGATATCTCAAAGTCCATGGCTATACCATGGCAATTAAGGAAGAACTGACAGAAAACTCCATGTTCATAACATGGCATTTAAGGAGGAATTGACGGTTAAGGATACCATGTAAGACCATGTCAAGACATGGCATTGGTAAGGCAATGATCCCGTGTAAGACCATGTCAATACATAGCATCAGCATTAATTAAGGACTCCATGTAAGACCACATCAAGATGTGGCATTGGCACTAAGACAAGGATACCATGTAAGACCATGTTTGGAACATGGCATTTGGTAAGACAAGGATACCATGTAAGACCATGTTTGGAACATGGCATTTGGTAAGACAAGGATACCATGTAAGACCATGTTTGGAACATGGAATTTGGTAAGATAAGGATATCATATAAGACCATGCCAAGGCATGGCATTGATAAGTTCTATAAGGCAAGGAAATCATGTGAGACCATGTCAAGACATGGCATTGGTGAATTTATAAGGCAAAGGTCCCATGTAACACTATGTCAAGACATGGCAATGGTAAGTTCAAAAAGGAAAAGGTTCCTGAGTAGTCCAAAGAGTAAGTCAAAGAAATGACAAGGTTAGAACATGAAGAAAGAGTACAGGTATGCATTTAAGGCTTATTTAATATTGAGATCGTAAGTAACTGAGATTATCAAGAATTAAGTAAGTGATGAGTTTTCAGTTATGCTTGTGACACTTTATGACATGATTGGAAATATGCCTATATTATGAAAGAGTACTCATGTGTTAAATGAGAATGTTGCAGGTATGTAAGCAAGTTATTAAGTAAGGTGCCCTTTGTATTCTGAGCCTTTGGTAAGGTTACCGATGAGTTCACCGGGAAAATCGATTAAGTGAAATTATGTGTGGCTTGTAGTGATAAGTGTAGGTATATACATGTGTAACATATGAGCAATATGCTCGATATGTAATCGAAAATTGGAAAGATTGTTATAGGTAAGTAATGAATACAACTAAAGTGAGTGAGAGCAAAAATTTACAATAAAACTGTTTTGGACAGCAGCACTGACATGAATTTGAAAAATCACCAAAAATAATAGAAATTGAATTATAAGTTGGATGAGATATTTATTTAAATCTTATTGAGTCTATTTTCATATAAAAGAAACAGAGAAAACAATGGATTTTTATATTTTGAGATATTTAAATTCTTGTGGGATTGGTTCAGACTGATTACATGATCCCCTATTCTGCCTTGGAAAACTAATTAAAAATTGTACAAAAATAATTAAGGGATATAAGTTATATGCTTGAAATTCTTAATGAGTCTAGTTTCAAATGAAATAAATTATAACATCATTTGAATTTTTTACAAGGAGAAAATTGATTAGTAGTGAAATGTGATTAGAATAGTCTAATAGTGAAATAGGGGAAATTTTAATGAATAAATTGTACTAATTGGATAAGCCAAAAATTCTAGAAATTTTATGGTATGAAGATATGTGAGTTTAGTTTCAGGGAAAATTATCAGTTTGGAATTCGGAGCTCTGTAGCTCAAGAAATAAATAATTTAGTGACAGTGATTCAAGTAGACAAATTAAAGTGAACATGAGTAATAAGGTATAAGCATGTGATTTAATGATTGTATCAATTTGAGAACTTGTTGTGAGGATTTGTCATGTTGAGGCTTTGATAAGGCTACAAATGAGTATGTTGGGAAAGTAAGAACTTAGCATTATTTATGCAAGTTATGACAGCTTAGTAGTAAGCTAAATTCATTGCTAATGCTTAAAATTTTTACATGTGAACTTGCTAAGCTTTATAAGCTTACCACCTTTTCTTTCCCATGTTACAGAGTCCTACTAAACAAGCTCGGGTTGGAGGTCGTCGGAGATCGCTTCACACTATCAAGCTATCTATGGGTATCTTTATTTATAAATGATTTAAGTTATGGCATGTATAGGGGCTTGACTAAGTCATTTTGTATATGTTTTAATTAATTTGATTAAATGTATTGCTTCATAACGGTAATAAGGATTATTCTGTATTTAGCCACGAGTTGTGGCTCATATTGGTCATGGCGTTATAATGCTTGTGTATGTATGTGTTTGTTAAATTTTAAATTATAAGTGAAATTTTGTGGCTCAGGATTTGGTAGAATGTATTGTTAAGTCTGGTAATGCTTTGTACCCGGTTCTAGCGTAGTATACGGGTAAGGGGTGTTACAAAGAAAGTAGGGTGAAACCAAGCAAAAAGCATGCACGAGAGGTCACTTTTGCGCAAATTTGGCAACATAGAAAAGAACAAAGAAACTTCGATTTTGGTACCCAAACTAACCAAAAAAAAAAAAAAAAAAAAAAAACTCATCAAAGTCCAAAATATACCCCAAACCCCCTTTGGCTGAATTTCTAAGATCAAAGACCCCATTTCGGCACCAACTCCTCAAGCCTTCAACTCCTTAAAAATCTCCACCTCCATCTCCTTGATTTCCTCCATGATCAACTCCTTAAATCCCTCAATTTACTCATTCAAACTCTCCAACACAGAGTTCGAATCCACCACCAACTCTTGCCCACTCATGAGCAAAATAAATAATCCCTTTTTGTATGCACTGAGACTTGAACCTTTGCCCTCCTTGCCATACCTGTAACGCCACAACCACTCCACCAGAGGTTCTCTTGTGTCTCAATTTTAATCACAAATACTTATAAGGCTTAATACCAAGAGTCAGGGTCCCCTAATGCTAAAAATAAAAATTTTCCAAATGACATAGCTTGAACCTAGGACTTCATAGAAGCCACAAAACCTTCCAAAACCACTCACTTAATAGACCCAACTTGCATTATGCCGTTCTCTTATTCTCAAAAGTTTTAAACGCTCCCCTGCCCAAGGCCCAATTCTACTAGGCCTAAATTCAGGGTGTTACATTTTAACAACTAAATTCACACATTTCACAATTTAGCCCTTAATTGCATTTTCACTAAAAATCACTTAACAAAACTTGTATATCTATCAACAAGCATTCATAATATATCAAAGAACTTCAAAACTCATGCTTATTCATCAATGGCAACATTCAAAGTCTTTAACAGTTTTGCAAACTTATAACACCCCTTACCCGTATTCGACTCCAAAACAGGGTATGAGGCTTTATCGACTTAAACACTAAAATTCATACCAAACCAAGATATGAATTTCCATCCAAATTTAAAAATTTTCATAAACATTCATATCGTTCCTTAAACGAGCCTATGAGGCCCAAAAAATGCATTGGGAATGGTTCAGGACTAAACTGAGAACTTCAGAAACTTTTGGGAAACTTAGAATTTTTTATCATGAAATAGGTCCACACGCCCGTGTGGGTGAAGGGACACGCCCATGTGACATTGATCGTGTGTTTGAGAGTTTTAATATTTATATAATGAATGGTCGAGCCTAGAAACTAACTATCAACATGATTGAGGCAAGTTCACCTATCGAACAGTAGTATAGCTTAGTGGCAAGACCAGAATGTTGAACCCAAGGGAACCAAAAGTACTAGTACTGACTTTCTTTCTATTATTTAGCCCAAAATAAAAGGGATTAATGTTTGTCTAACTAATTCCTAAACTAAGGATGCCAAGACACAGAGAATGAATTGGGAAAATACTTTTGAGAAAACCAATTGATTAAGACAATACCCGAGGAAGAATCCACCTAGACTTCACTTGTTATTTAACTCTGAACTGCATTTATTTATTCACTTGACTTGATTAGTAGGATTCCCTAATTTATATTAATACCTCTCTTGAGGCTACTAACGTCCCACCCTTGGTTGATTAATTGAAATCTCTTTCTAATTAAAACCCCTAGTGTTGCATTAACTCGATCTATAGACTCTTATATTAGGTTTGACCCTAATCCGACAGATTTTCTCGTCCTATCTCTAGGAGTGCGATCAACTCCGCTTAACTATGCTAGATCTACTTTTAAACATGGGCTTTTGCTCCTCTGAATAAGCACATCAATTCTTGAATCAATATCCTGAAATATTAACACAAGAATTAAGAATACATAATTAAGAACAAATCAAGTATTTATCATACAGTTCAGAAAATAATAACAAGATCCGTCTTAGGTTTCATCCCCATCAGGTATTTGAGGGGTTTAGTTCATGTTTATAAAAGAATACATCTCAAAAGAAATTAAATAAAAAAACATAAAGAAAAACCCTAAAACCCTCTGAAGGAAATTGAAGGGAAGATCGTCAGTCTTGAGCGTGATTCCGGCTTCTGAGATGGATCAACTAGCTTTCTTCGAGTAATTCCCTAATTTTAGCTCTATCTAGGGTGTTTATATAGGCTTTCGGGATGCTTTACTTGGCCCACAAGTGTTTTATGCTGAGTGGAATTAATATAAGTCATGCCAGGGACACGCCCGTGTGGCACGCCCGTGTGAATTGAGCCCAGGGCGTGTTCGATCCGTCTGGCCACACATGGCCGTGCAGTCTGCCCGTGTGCGATGGTTCAGGCCGTGTAGGCCCATTTTGTCTCTTTTTGGCCCGTTTCTCGTTCTTTTCGACTCCCTAAGCTCTCCTAAGTATAAAACATGAAATTAAGAGATTAGGAGCATTGAATTCAACAAATTCAAGGGATAAATCATCCAAAAGTATGCCAAATGTGGGATCAAAATATGTATATATTACGGTTTATCAAATACCCCCACACTTAGGCATTTGCTTGTCCTCAAGCAAAATCCTCAACTCACAATTAAAATTTCATTCTTCTCAACTTATAACTCCTATAAGTAATGTTTCGAAATAATCCATAGGTAATCATACATTGAGAATTTAAATAAAAGAATGTCAGAGTTTCAAACGATCCAAGTTGAGCATTTTATTCATGAAAAACATAGGTATCCCCCCTTATCTAGGTAATCACCTTTGATTCAAAATATCACAGAGTTAACATCCTCACTAAGGGTTCAAATCACTTGAACTGTTTAAGGGACAATAAATTGAGATGATACATCGATCAAATGGTTTTTAAAAAGGTATTTAAAAAGGGTTGTAACGTGGCTTGGTTAGGGGGTGTGGTCACAGGCTAAAAGAAGAGTTTAGAATCGAGATCGAATTGACAAATTACCTAACTAGAAAAATAGACTAATAATGAGAAATTGCATTAATAATACGAGCTTCTTCTGAAGATGTGAGATTTACTGTTTAAGCTTATAAAAACATAGAACTAATAATACTTTCAATTTTTTTTTAAGAACAAATCAAATACAATAATAAGAATTTAACAGTTGAAATAGAAAACATATTTAGGCAAATTCTCAAATCAAATCTCGATAAAAAGGTTAATACAATAGGAAAAATTCTTTAATGAATCAAAAAGAGTAAGTCTTGGGTTAATATTAAGGGTAAATCAAGAAACGGTTAATTAGGATCAAAGGGGTTCACTAGGGTTAATTATGGAGGTAGGCCTTTTGGATTGTAAGTGGGTTAAATCCTAGGTGCCTTTATCGTCTCAGAATATCAAATCAAAAATGTGGTCTCGACATGTATAATCAAAGCAAGTTCTAGAATAACATATCAATATTAACTCACTCAAAGCAATAATAAAAGTGAGCACGAAAGAATGTATGCTCTTAAAGGCTCAAAATCTCACAGAAATTATTGGTTTTAGATGTCAACCTTCTGAACTTCAAACTTCAAGATA
Organism: Gossypium bickii; assembly: GCA_025503065.1. NCBI lineage: Eukaryota > Viridiplantae > Streptophyta > Magnoliopsida > Malvales > Malvaceae > Gossypium > Gossypium bickii. Next base: position 44,408,459 of record CP106720.1, read on the forward strand.
ATACCTAAACTTGGGAAAACAACCTAGCAAATTTTTTTAATTTTCAAAAATCAACTTATCATGCTTGATTCTCTAAAGCCTTCAAGTTTAAACAATCAATGCACAACTGCCTATGTTTTAATTCAAGACATACCAATAAAAATCATAAATCAATCAGAAATTGTTCAACAAAATTCAGGGATTTGAGAATAATGCAAAAAGTTAGTGCTTAAAGTTCACCCCCCCACACTTAATATGTACATTGCCCTCAATGTACAAAGATAGATGTTCTAGAGATTAATAACATTACATTAAGAGAGAAAGGGAAAGGTGAAACTTCCTGAATTTTGGATGGATTCCTTGAGTTGGAAGTGTAGAAACTTGATTCGGAGGTGTAGGATAAGTTGGAGGAGGCGTCTCTGGTGGTGGTATGGTGGCTGCCAACAATCACTGCGTTAGATGAAGAAATTGGGTAACTCGTGAAGAAATAGCCAGGAAATTATAAGAATAATTCAAAATATACTAATTATGTATTTAAAGACAAGAAAGATAAAGAGAAAGAGTGTAAAAATTAAAATTAAATTAAAAGAAAAGATCAATGAACTTAAAAGTCCTTATCGTTAGATGGTTCGTTGAGGTGGGGGTGATTGCTATGGTCGTGGTGTAGTGATTCCCTAACAGCCTTTTGATCCTAAATGATAGAAATTAAAATATAGTAATATAAATTAAGCACAAGAATGAAAAAGGGAAGGAAAATAAAGGAGAAGAGAAAAGAAAAAGAAAGAATGAACAACTTTAACGATCCTTCTGTTGTTGGGTGAATGAAGCCGTTGGCATGAACTTATGAAGAGTGATTGCGCACGGGGAAACTGCGCCAGGATCTTTTTGCTTCTTTGACATGGGGGTGGTGATGTTGGTCTTGCCTTTAGTCATTGTGTGATGGTGTCAAGGATAGTGAAAAAGGGGAAAAACTATGGTGGCTAGGGTTGAGGAGAAAGGGGTTTGGTGGAGAAATTGAGCAGAAAAGGGGATTTATGTAAGAATAGGGATTTGGTGGCTTCCCACGCCCGTGTACCAAGGGCGTGTTGGGTCACACTGCTGTATCGCACGGCCGTGTTGTGCTTCGTTCGTTTCTCCCATGCCCGTGTAGTGGTCACCATGCCCATGTTGATAAATCAGTATCGACCACGGCCGTATCGCACGACCGTGGCATTTTATCACCGCCTGTGGTTTGAGAGATTTTTTTTTGGTTTGTATGATCTCTGCCATGCCAGTGTGTAAATCTGTGGTGTCCACACGGCCACAGCCATTCCCGTGTGTACGGCCGTGTGGTAGGGAAGCCTATGTTTCATTAATGTGGTTAGTTTGTAGTTAGATGCTAAAAATAAAAATATGAAAATTAATAGGGTTAGTGTTCGGGTTGCCTCCCAAGAAGCACTCGTTTAAAGTAATAAGCTAAACTTTCCTATCATTCGCACATTCATGGTGTTTTGAGGAGTTGAAACTCCTCTCCCCTGCTATCAGTTTTATGATGACTATATAGTTCGAGTCGAGTAGTGTTTACCTTAAAAGTGCCGAACGTGGGATTAGTTACCTAGACTGTTCCATATGGGAAGATATTCTATACCTCAAAAGGGATTTCTTCATTTGTATCAAGGTCTGAAGTGGCGATCCGAGGGTCTGTTTTATTCAACAATACCTGATCTCCGATCTTAAATTTGTTTGGCTCATCCTTAAGTTTGACATGGTTTTGCTTTGCTTCTGCTTCGTGTGTTCCTAATTTCTCCTTCAAATGTGTTTTCTACCCGTCTAGTTCATCAATCTGAAGCCTTCATTCCTCATGAGTTATTTCCTTGTTGGCATGAGGTCTAGTGTATGGCTCAGTTGTGTAATTTCGTGGTGCTTCCTGAAAAGAAGGTTGAACTGAATGGTTATCAATAGAATTTATGTTCTCACCTTTATTACTTGATGTCCTGGCTGAGTCAAGAGCCTGAAGAGTGATTGTCTCGTCACCTACAGGAAGTATGAGTTCACCTCTACCAACATCAATTTTGTCCTAGCAGTTGCTAAAAAGGGTCTTCCTAAAATTAAAGGGATATATTGTCCTCATCCATGTCTAAAACGACAAAGTCTATTGGGAATACGAATTTATCAATTTTTACTAGAACATCTTCGATTATACCCCTAGGAATTCTAATAGTTTTATAAGCTAATTGAATGTTCATCCTATTTTGTTTGGGTTTCCCTAGACCTAGCTGTTTAAACATTTTATAAGGCATAACATTTATGCTTGCCCCTAAATCAGCTAAAGCATTATCAACAGATAAACTACCAAGTAAGCATGGAATTTTAAAACTCCCTGGATTTTTTAATTTTCGTGGTAGATTATTTTACAGAATTGCTTAGCACACTGCGTTTAGCTCCACATGCGACTCCTCGTCTAACTTCCGTTTGTTTGTTAAAAGCTCTTTTAAAAATTACCTTGAATCTGGCATCTGCGAAAGAGCTTCAAGAAATGGTAAGTTAATATGTAATTTCTTTAAAAGTTTAAGAAATTTACCGAATTGTTCATCTGTGTCGTCTTTCTTCATCGCTTTGGGGTATGGAACGCGAGGTTGGTACTCTGTGATTACCGGTTTTTGTTTATTATGGCTTACCTCAACCTTGCCTTCCTCTACCACATTCTCTTGCCTCACTTTTGGTTAATCTAATCCTTCACTATCGCGAGCCGTTATTGCTTGAAGTTGCTCCTTCGGGTTAGTTTCAGTGTTGCTTGGCAGGCTTCCTTGTGATCGTTTGGAGAACTGCTTAGCAAGTTACCCTAATTGGTTCTCGATCCCTTGAATTGATGCTTGTTGATTTTTGAGTGCTGTCTTGGTATTTTGGAAATAGGTTTTTGACACCGCTATGAATTTTGTCAGCATCTCTTCAAGGTTCGGCTTCTCCTCTTATGGGTAGGGTTGCTGTTGAAAGCCTAGGAGGGGTTATTGTCTTTGATTTCCTTGGCCACCCCATGAGAAATTGGGGTGGTTCTTCCAACCTGAATTGTAAGTATTACTATAAGGGTTATTTTGAGGTCTAAAATTATTACCCATATAGTGAACTTGCTCGTTTTCAGTGCTCGGGTTGTAAGGTGGATATTCTGTATTTCTCATCCCTCCTCCATTTGTATCACACTGCATAACTGGACGTACCTGCGAAGAACCACACAAACCATCAATCTTTTTGCTTAACTGTTTTACCTGGTTTGATAGCATGGTCATTGCGTCGAGGTTGAAAACACTGGCGGCTTTTATTGGCTTTGTCCTCATGACTTGCCACTGATACTTATTCAGTGACATCTCTTCAATGAATTTGTAGGCCACTTCAGGGGTCTTGTTGTTCAAGGTTCCACCGGCGATTGAATCAATAAGCTGCCTAGTTGAAGGTTTCACACCGTTATAAAAGGTTTGAACCTGTAGCCACAAGGATAACCCATGGTGAGGGCACCTTCTCAATAGATCCTTGTATCTCTCCCATGCATCATAGAGTGTTTCTAAATCCATCTGCACAAAAGAAGTGATATCATTCCTCAACTTGGCTGTTTTAGCCGGCGAAAAATATTTTAACAAAACTTTTTCGGTCATTTATTCCCATGTAGTGATTCATCCTCGTGGTAACGAGTTTAACCACTGTTTAGCTTTGTTCCTCAATGAAAAGGGAAACAACCGAAGACGAATGGCATCATCAGAAACGCCAGTTATTTTGAAAGTATGGCAAAATTCTAGAAAGTTTGCCAAGTGATTATTTGGATCTTTATCCTGCAAACCATCAAACTGAACAAATTGTTGTATCATCTGAATTGTGTTAAGTTTCAGTTCAAAATTATTAGCAGCAATAGCAGGCCTAACAATACTTGACTCAGTTCCTGTTAAATATGGTTTAGCATAATCATACATAGTACGAGGAGCAGGATTTTGATTCACCGGGTTTACGACAACCATAGGAGGTAGCGGATTGTTATCACCCATCTCTTCAGTAGTATTGGTATCATTCTCTTGCTCTTCTTCTATGTATTGTAAGCTTCGCCTTATTTCTCTTCTGTTTCTGTGAATGGTACCTTCTATATCGCTGTCAAAAATCAAGGGTCTTGACGGGTTCCTCCTAGTCATAAACTAGAAAAACCTATCAGAATAAGCAATAGAGAGAAATCAGAAAACTAAAAAAAATAAAAATTAGTTAGAAATAAATAAATAAATAAAATAAAAATGGCTAAAGTAATAAAAATTGAATGTTCCTAATATTTCAGTTAACCGACAACGGCGCCAAAAACTTGATCGTGTGTCTGAGAGTTTTAAAATTTATATAAAGAATGATCGAGCCTAGAAACTAACTATCACCACGATTGAGGCAAGCGCACCTATCGAACAGCAGTATAGCTTAGTGGCAAGACAGGAATGTCGAACCCAATGGAACCAAAAGTACTAGTACTGACTTTCTTTCTATTATTTAGCCTAAAATAAAATGGATTAATGTTTGTCTAACTAATTCCTAACTAAGGATGCCAAGACACAGAGAATGAATTGGGAAAATACTTTTGAGAAAATCAATTGATTAAGACAATTCTCGAGGAAGAATCCACCTAGACTTCACTTGTTATTTAACTCTGAACCAGACGATTTATTCACTTGACTTGATCCGTAGGATTCCGTAATTTATATTAATACCTCTCTCGAGGCTACTAACGAGTAACCCTAGGTTGATTAATTGAAATCTCTTTCTAATTAAAACCCCTACTGTTGCATTAACTTGATGTATGGACTCCCATATTAGGTTTGACCCTAATCCGGCAGATTTTCGTCGTCCTATCTCTAGAAGTGCGATCAACTCCACTTAACTATGCTAGATCTACTCTTAAACAGGGACTTTTGCTCCTCTGAATAAGCACATCAATACTTGAATCAATATCCAGAAATATTAACACAAGAATTAAGAACACATAATTAAGAACAAATCAAGTATTTATCACACAGTTCAGAAGACAATAACAAGATCCGTCTTAGGTTTCATCCCCCTCAGGTATTTGAGGGGTTTAGTTCATGTTTACAAAAGAATAAATCTCAGAAGAAATTAAATAACAAAATAAAAAGAAAAACCCTAAAACCCCCTGAAGGAAATTGAAGGGAAGATTCTCAGTCTTGAGCGCGATTCCGGCTTCTGAGATGGATCAACTGGCTTTCTTCGAGTAATTCCAGAATTTCAGCTCTCTCTGGCTTTGCTTTTGTCAAAAGCCCTGACAGAGGCCTTCTGTCGTACTCCCCTTATAGGTTGCCCACTAGGGTGTTTATATAGGCTTTTAGGATGCTTTACTTGGCCCATAATGTAACACCCCCAAACCCGACCTAGAAGTTAGTCTCGAATCTGGCGTGTCACATCAAAGGCATAATTCAAACGATTTTGCTAATTAAAAATTTAAGGCCCAAAAGCCCTTTCATACTTGAGTCTAGTTAAGTAATAATAAAAACCCATTTTTACAGTTTTAAGTACTTCAGAAACCAAGTTTAAGCATACGAAATTTACTTAGGCTTAATATTTAAGTAAACAGTTGAAAACAGCAACCCAAAATCTAAAAAGAATCTAAGTAACTCGTTAAGTTATGAAGAAAGCCGATGTTTTAAATAAAGCCCATAGGTTATAGTTATTTTGAAAACCTTGTTAAACTTTAGAAATTTATTTAAGTTAAAATAAAAATTAAGCAGCGGAGATAATAATAAAACCCATAAGTAACGTCAAATCAGAGTACAAGGCCTTATTACATCCAACGAAAATAAGCAATTAAATCTATGTCTTTTGAAACAAATAAATAAAAATTTAAACATCATCTTGTAGTGTGGCCATCTCTGAGTCCTCTCCCACGTCGAGCCATTTATTGAGGATCACTTGAAACATTAAATAAAGGGTGTGAGTTTCGAAACTTAGTGTGTACAACCCGTGGCATTCAATTCAGTATATAATTATCACATTGGCCTGAACCCTATCAAAATCGGTGGTCAAGGCCCACAATGACCTCATATCATATCATATCATATGCAAAACAAGGTAATGCAAAACCCTCCCCGAAAATCCATCCGCTACACACCATTTCTCTTCTAACCCTACACACCTGTGGGGATTTCTAAATCGACCCACCCATCCTCTACACACCAAAGGTAGCACTCACAAATGGCACTATTTCAACGTTGCGTGAAAGTCGCTAATCATATAATGGGCATAAAGCCACCGATGGATCCATGGTCGTCAAGCGACTATGCGATTCTCAAATCTTCCTCCGTACCATAACTCCCACCCATATGCATCCTAATCAGAATATCATATGAATGCAACATGCGCATGAGTAACTTCCACAAAGCTTATACTCATCACATAGGGGTATTTTCGTCATTTCACAACCCAAGGGTGTTTCTGTAAATCTACTCTGTAGGGGATTTAGTTAATTTTGCAAAATAGAGGTACTTTGGAAATTTTGTAAATTAGGGATGTTTTGGTAATTCTGCAAACCCAAGGTATTCTAGTAATTTCACAATTAGGGGCTATTTTAGTGATTTTACAAATCTAAGGATGTTTTGGTAATTTTCAAACTAAGGGTATTTTGGTTATTTTCAAATCAGGGGTATTTTAGTAATTTTACAAATCTAGGGGTATTTGGTCCCTCTCGGGTTTTAGTTACGAACTTTGGCCCATTAACAAGCCCTTGTGGCTAAAGTGAACAGACACTATCCACAAGGTAGGATTCTAGAGAAGAGGAGGTGGGCCACTAGGACAGCTTAAGTACCAAGCTCTCCCTAGATCCAATCCTAGATATGCATAAGTCTGTTGCCACACTCTAACCCAGCGACTTGTTCACGGACATTTTTAATTATTAGATTAAGTCTTATGTGGTTTAAGAGTTGTTTAGAACTAGGCCTAAAGTCCATTAAACCCTAGCATACTTGTCTACATCCCCATAAAGCCCATCAAGCCCAAATCACCTCCTTACGGCCCATTAGGCCCAAATCTCATGCATATGGCCTATTAGGCCCAAAACAATTCCAGATCATGTAACATGCATGATTAACTCAATTCGTATAACCAAACCAAACAATTTCATCAAACTTAGCCTCAAGGCCCACTGGGCCCATTTAGCCACTTTCGGCTTTTCAGCTTTCCAGCATTACCGATATCGTGTGTGTAGTGTTTGTACACACCTGTTTACAACGCGTGCTATAATCCCCTTAATCACGAACCTACAATAGTCACCACTTAACGATTAATCTTGGCTTAATACACACTTTATCAAAAACCCAAACCCCACCGTAACCTTACCGTGTGCCACACGTTCTAGTAGCCCTTCCTTAGCTACTATTCGCGAATATCCCTAGATCTGCACCCAAACATATATCATCAAAATCGAGTGACTCATTTTTCACATAAGTCACCCCTATAAGCCATACCTATATTCGACCATCCATTAATTCATAACTGAGACGAGTACACTTACCACTTTGCTAACGATCCTTACCACGCTTGCGATCTCTAAACCTTGTCCTTGTTATCACAGAGTTAACGATAGGACAATTAGATAGCCTTTCGACTTTTAACAAATCATACAAGAGAGGTTAACCGTACACTTACCAAATCTACTTTCGATCCTGTGACCTAAATTCGGCTTTTGAGATTAGTATGGTGACAGGGACAATTCGGCACCAATAGGAAGAAGAAGAGGAGAAGTGATCGGCTAGAACTAAAGGTGAACAAGAGAAGGAATTTAAGAAGAGAAGGTATGGGGAATTCGGCTAGAGAGGAAACCAAAATTTCGGCAAAGGAATGATGGGTTTTTTTCTGGAAAATGGAAGAATTCGACTAAGGGGGAGAAAAAGAAATGTAATGGAACCCAAGGAACCTCTCCAAGGAATTCGACACCTCCTTTTATAGCCAATAGTCGAATCCTACCCTCCCCCACAGTCTAATTCGGCACCAACTCTTCCCACCTCTCATCTCCTAATTTTTCTCCATGATATCTCACTTATCTCATCCGAAATTCCCTCCTTTATCAGCTCGCAAGACCAATTCAAACACTTCAACAAAAGAGTCCAAATTCCACAAAACTCTAGCTGTCCACTAAGCAAAATAAACACTCCAAAAACACCTTACCACTACTCGAACCTTGGACCTCTTCACGCCACCTTGTACCTCCCCTAGTGACGCCATATTGCCACTGGACCACAAGCCCATTTGTGTCCTATTTTTCCTCTTAATTTGCTTAAGAGGCCTAATGCCTAAGACTAGGGTCCACTAAAGTAAGAAAAATAAGTTTTTCCATATGGTCATCCCTATCTCTAAGACTTCAAATAATCCCGATAATACCTTAAAATTAATATTCTAAGTGCTACTCATACATACCAACCTCAGTGCACAAAAATTTAAAGTTTCGAGATTTTTGGGGCGTTACAACCCAATAGGCCCAAATCTACTAGGCCTAAATTCGGGGCATTACAATTCTACCCTCCTTAAAGAAATTTGGTCCTTGAAATTTCCAGCTAAATATCAATCGTACTACCCAAGTCTCCCCACTATGCTTTTGTTGTGCACTTTAATTCTAAAGCCAAAGTAAATACTCAGTATACTACGGTAGGGTATGCACCATTATTCCCATCTGGAGCGTCTTCGTCCCCTTGGCTACGTGCTGCATAAACCAAAGCTGGCTGCCTCGCCTCAGTATAACCTGCACCTCTACCTGGTGCTCCACGACTGCATTCATTACCATTATCGCCCCTGGCTTGTCCACGGCCCCTTGGTGGTTGTTGACCACCCCTCTGTAGCTGAAAATTACCTATGTCGTCGGCTCGCTCCTGATTTGGCCTTCTCGGGCACTCTCTAATCCTATGTTTCATAGATCCACAGCTCAAACAAGCTCCTATTTTCCTCCAACATTTGCCCAGATTCCATCTCCCACACTCAGCACAAATTGGTATTCCATTATTAGCAACAGCAACAGGGGCCTCAGCTCTAACCGACCCATTCACTCTGGCCCTCATTGTAGGCCTCTGTTCAGTCCCCATAGCTTCCACGTTCCGTTTGTTCTTGCCCTTCTCCTTTTCTCGGTGGAGGCGCTCCGTGTGCTTTACTTCCTCCGCTATCTTTGCTTTCTCCACCAACACCGTAAAGTCCCGCTCCCTCTGGGAGCTATAAGCACCCTAAGGTTGTCTATTAACCCATCCTCAAACCGTACGCATCTCTCCTGCTCTGCTGCGACTATCCCCTTGGCATATCGACTGAGGTGCAACAACTCAGCCTCATACTCTGCTACCGACTTATCTCCCTGAGTCAGATTCAAAAACTCCTTCCTTCGGCCATCCACATAGGCCGCTCCAATGTACTTTCCCTATAATCTCGACTTGAAGAACTCCCAGGTGATCTGTTTCAGTTGGTTGCCCTCCTTTACTGTCAACCATCACTGATAGGCTTCCTCCCTAAGTAAGGATATCGCCCCTTTTAATTTTTGTTCAGCCATGCAATCTAGATAGTCCATTATTCTTTTAGTAGCTTCCAACCAATACTCCGCCACACTCGAGACCACCCCCGCTACTGCTTTGAAAATCTCTGCCCCATTAGCTCGGAGTCACTCCACGGTCGACCCACGACTCCCCGTACCATTATTGGGCCCAACAACCCTTTCTAAGATCCTTAACATGGCATGCGATACGGCATCTTTTGTAGCGGCATCCCGTTCATATTCTCCCCTTTCAACTACTGGTGAAGTCGGAGCCTCCCCTACTCCAACGTTGGGCATATGGCCTGACTCAGACGACCCTGCCCTAACACTTCCATGGCCTTTGCTGTGGTCTCTTGCGCCGCTTCTAGCGCTCATCGCTGTGTATTTCTGAATTAAAAATTTAGTACATAGTTCCACTTGTTTAGGACACATGTCTTATATGAGTAACCATTTTTTTAAAAGTTATTATGCGATCGATAATCCACTACATGCTTAAGTTTCCTATGGGCTTTAGTCTCAAAAGCCTATTTTAAGTAGCCCATTATCTATACAGTTCAGTAATTTAAACAAATGTAGTAAAAAAAACTTACTTGGCTCGACGTCGAGGGCTCGGTGAACCACAGTTCAAGACTACTGCAAAAACTTTTTAAAACCCAAAATCCAAGGCCTATTTCACAGCCCGAGCTTTGCAATCGGACTCTGATACCACTAAATTTAACACCTCAAACCCGGCTTAGAAGTTAGGCCTGAATCTGGCGTGTCACATAAAAGGCATAATTCAAACGATTTTGCTAATTAAAAATTTAAGGCCCAAAAGCCCTTTCATCCTTGAGTCTAGTTAAGTAATAATAAAAACCCATTTTTATAATTTTAAGTACTTCAGAAACCAAGTTTAAACATACGAAATTTACTTAGGCTTAATATTTAAGTAAATAGTTGAAAACAGCAACCCAAAATCTAAAAAGAATCTAAGTAACTCGTTAAGTTATGAAGAAAGTCGATGTTTTAAATAAAGCCCATAGGTTATAGTTATTTTGAAAACCTTGTTAAACTCTAGAAATTTATTTAAGTTAAAAGAAAAATTAAGCAGCGGAGATAATAATAAAACCCATAAGTAACGTCAAATCGAAGTACAAGCCTTATTACATCCAACAAAAATAAGCAATTAAAACTATGTCTTTTGAAAAAAAAATAAAAATTTAAACATCATCTTGTAGTGTGGCCATCTCAGAGTCCTCTCCTACGCCGAGCCATTTACTGAGGATCACCTGAAACATTAAATAAAGGGTGTGAGTTTCGAAACTTAGTGTGTACAACCCTTGGCATTCAATTCAATATATAATTATCACATTGGCCTGAGCCCTATCAAAATCGATGGTCTTGGGCCTTAGCCCACAATGACCTCATATCATATCATATCATATGCAAAATAAGGTAATGCAAAACCCTCCCAAAAATCCATCCGCTGCACACCATTTTCCTTCCAACCCTACACACCTGTGGGGATTTCTAAATTGACGCACCCATCCTTTACACACCAAAGGTAGCACTCACAATGACACTACTCAACGTTGCAGCAAAGCTGCTAATCATATGATGGGCTTAAAGCCACTGGTGGATCCATGGTCGTCAAGCGACTATGCGATCCTCAAATCTTCCTCCGTACTATAATTCCCACCCATATGCATCCTAATTAGAATATTATATGAATGCAACATGCACATGAGTAACATCCACAAAACTTATACTCATCACATAGGGGTATTTTTGTCATTTCACAACCCAAGGGTATTTTCGTAAATCTACTCTACATGGGATTTAGGTAATTTTGCAAAACAGAGGTACTTTGGAAATTTTGTAAACCAGGGATGTTTTGGTAATTCTGCAAACCAAGGGTATTCTGGTAATTTCATAATTTGGGGCTATTTTAGTGATTTTACAAATCTAAGGATGTTTTGGTAATTTTCAAACTAAGGGTATTTTGGTTATTTTCAAATCAGGGGTATTTTAGTAATTTTACAAATCTAGGGGTATTTGGTCCCTCTCGGGTTTTAGTTACGAACTTTGGCTCGTTAACAAGTCCTTGCGGCTACAGTGAACATACACTATGCACTAGGTAGGATTCTAGAGAAGAGGAGGTGGGCCACTAGGACAGCTTAAGTACAAAGCTCTCCCTAGATCCAATCCTAGACATGCATATGTCCGTTCCCACACTCTAACCCAGCGACTTGTTCACGGACATGTTTAATTATTAGACTAAGTCTTATGCGGTTTAAGAGTTGTTTAGAACTAGGCCTAAAGTCCGTTAAGCCCTAGCATACTTGTCTACGTCCCCATAAAGCCCATCAAGCCCAAATCACCTCCTTACGGCCCATTAGGCCCAAATCTCATGCATATGGCCTATTAAGCCCAAAATAATTCCAAATCATGTAACATGCATGATTAACTCAATTCGTATAACCAAACCAAACAATTTCATCAAACTTAGCCTCAGGGCCCACTGGGCCCATTTAGCCACTTCTGGCTTTTCGGCTTTCCGGCATTGCTGATATCGTGTGTGTGTAGTGTTTGTACACACCTGGTTACAATGCGTGCTGTAATCCCCTTAATCACGAACCTACAATAGTCACAACTTAACGATTAATCTTGGCTTAATACACACTTTATCAGAAACCAAAATCTCACCGTAACCTTACCGTGTGCCACACGTTCTAGTACCCCTTCCTTAGCTACTATTCGCGAATATCCCTAGATCTGCACCCAAACATATATCATCAAAATTGAGTGACTCATTTTTCACATAAGTCACCCCTGTAAGCCATACCTACATTCTGTCATCCATTAATCCATAACAGAGACAAGTACACTTACCACTTTGCTAACGATCCTTACCATGCTTGCGATCTCTGAACCTTATCCTTGTTATCAAAGAGTTAACGACAGGACAATTAGATAGCCTTTCGAATTTTAACAAATCGTACAAGAGAGGTTAACTGTACACTTACCAAATCTACTTTCGATCCTTTGGCATAAATTCGGCTTTTGAGATTAGTATGGTGATAGGGACAATTTGGCACCAATAGGAAGAAGAAGAAGAGGAGAAGTGATCGGCTAGAACTAAAGGTGAGCAAGAGAAGGAATTTAAGAAGAGACGGTATGAGGAATTCGGCTAGAGAGAAAACCAAAATTTTGGCAAAGGAATGATGGATTTTTTTTCGGCAAATGGAAGAATTCGACTAAGGGGGAGAAAAAGAAATGTAATGGAAACCAAGGAACCTCTCCAAGGAATTCGGCACCTCCTTTTATAGCCTATAGCTGAATCCTACCTTCCCCCACAGTCCAATTCGGCAAAAACTCTTCCCACCTCTCATCTCCTAATTTTTCTCCATGATATCTCCATTATCTCATCCTAAATTCCATCCTCTATCAGCTCACAAGACCAATTCAAACACTTCAACAAAAGAGTCCAAATTCCACACAACTTTGGCCGTCCACTAAGCAAAAGAAACACTCCAAAAACACCTTACCACTACTCGAACCTTGGACCTCTTCACGCCAACTTGTAGCTCCCCTAGTGACGCCACATTGCCACTGGACCTGTGTCCTATTTTCCCCTTAATCTGCTTAAGAGGCCTAATGCCTAAGACTAAGGTCCATTAAAGCAAGAAAAATAAATTTTTCTCTATGGTCATCCCTATCTCTAAGACTTCAAATAATCCTGATAATACCTTAAAATTAATATTCTAAGTGCTACTCATACATACCAACCTCAGTGCACAAAAATTTAAAGTTTCGAGATTACGCCCCAATAGGCCCAAATCTACTAAGCCCAAATTCGGGGCGTTACACACAAGTATCTTATTTCGAGTGGAATTAAAACAGGTCACGACAGGGACACGCCAGTGTGAATCGAGCCCAGGGCGTGTTTGGTCCGTCTTGCCACACACGGCTGTGCAGTCCACCCGTGTGTGGTGGTCCAGGCCGTGTAGGCCCATTTTGTCCCTTTTTGGCCCGTTTTTTGTTCTTTTCGACTCCCTAAGCTCTCTTGAATATAAAACATGAAATTAAGAGATTAGGAGCATCAAATTCAACAAATTCAAGGGATAAATCATTCAACAGTATGTCAAATGTGGGATAAAAATATGTATATATTACGGTTTATCAGACATATCACATGCCCATGCTTCGGGCTGTGTCCAAAATAGGGGACATTCTGTTTATGACATCATCAACCAAATAAGGTCACACGGCCAAGGCACACGCCCATGTTCTTAAGCCGTGTGGCGATTAAATTCCAAAAATCAAGTGCAGGGCCTGGGCACATGCCCATGTCCTATGGTTGTGTCTCTCACATAGTCGAGACACACGACTGTGTCTCGTGCCCGTGTGTTTACTACTGGGCATTCTGTTTCTCAAAACTAAGGTGCAGGGGACACACAACTGGATCATATGCCCGTGGGGCAAACCATGTGTCACACACGTCCTAGACACACGCCCGTGTGGACAAATACAAGGTTATTTTCCAAGCCATTTTGTCACCCTTACTTGCACACATTCACACTACATCACATGGCACAAATCATAGCATATAAATACCTTCAGAAACAACTACAATCAAGCAATAACGTATCATATCATACCATCATCTATCATGCATTATAACATTAGGCATTGCCAAACCATTTTATGCTACATTCACACTCAAAGGGCATTAAAATATGTATAAACACCTAACCATCGTATATAAAGCAATTATAAACCACATCACAAAACATTGGCGTATGAACATACATACTTATATGGGCTTACAACCATCTATCCAATATAAGCCAATTTGCATGGCTACAAATTACATCTAAATTTTAACCATCACAAGATAATACGTTTAACCAAATCATAATGACTCATAGACCAATTGATTAAGTCCCTATACATGCCATAAACTCAAAAGGGTTTGCATTCACTTATACCTAACATGATAGCTTGATAGTATGATAGCATCTTCGACGATCTCCAACCCGAGCTAGCTTAATAACCCTATAAGACATGGGAAAGGAAGGGGGTAAGCTATATAGCTTAGTAAGTCCGTATGAAAATAATGAATGATTCATGCTAATCATATACCATGCTTGACAATATAAGCACAAATCCATATAAAATAGATATAAATCTCTAGGATTGTAATTTAACCAATTCTCATGTTTATTCTTTTTAATTTATCAACATAATTTAACATAACTTTACTTTAGCCTAACAACCATAATCTCTTCGTTGTAACATGTTTCATAATTATCAAATCATTTCAAACATCATAGTAAAAGTACACATTACTTATGTGTATTCATGTTTTCATGCTTATAGCTTAACACATTTCAAATTGTCTAAACTCTTTCTACCCATACTTCTTAACCAGTTTAATAGGAAATTATGTCAATATTTCCCTTTTCTCATAACCGATAAATCACAATTCAAATGAAAAACATTTACTATCTCACCAATCGATTTGGCCCCAAAGCCTTACACATGTTCGTCAATCGAATTTACCATGAATTTACACATCATAAACATAAACACTTAATCACAAGATTTCAAAAATATTTTTAATAGATATTATTACCAATCTTTCCTTCATTTCATATTCATGGAGTCACAATCAAGGAAATAAAACATTTCATATCTCAATTCCATTTGGCCTAAAAGCCCTTTTTCATAAGTTTCATTCAACTTTACCATGTATTTATTCATCACACATATAAACCAATAATCACATGGTAAACTTAACGTCACTTTCATGGTGATCATGAATTCATAATATCATGAAGCCAATGCTTATAAGCTTTACGTAGATATCGTAACATAATCATTTACTTGTCCTCTTTGGCATAATCTTTGAATTTCCCGTTGAACCACTTAGAATACTAAAGGATACTCGGGAATAACATACATATAGAATCATACTAATGTCGTATCCCATATATGGTCTTACATGGAGTCACATATCGATGCCAATAGCCCAGCTATGGTCTTACATGATTTTCATATTGATGCCATGTCCCAGACATGGCCTTACACGAAATCTCATATCGAAGCCATATCCCAAATATGGTCTTACACGAAAGCTCATATATATGCCATATCCCAGATATGGTCTTACACGTAAACTCATAACCCTAATGTCATGACATTTGTATCCTAACTATTCCTAAGGTTCAATCGGGACTTCTTCGTTATTTTGGCATTATCGAACTTGCTCATAATATCAATCATACAATTTTAAAGAAATTTAAAACATAAATGTAGCATTACATTATTCACATACAAACTTATCTCGATACCAAAAATGGTGAAAAGGACCTAACTATCAAATACCCTTTTTTCCCTAGTTCTAGGTTCGAACTGCGTTTTCCTTGATCTATAATATCAAAATTAGCTCACTTATTAGTCACTTTATTCAATGTGACCCAAAAATCGCATTTTGGAAAATTATGTTTTTACCTCTAAAGTTTCACATTTACATTTTTGCCCTTAGCTCGAAAAATGAAAATTTTTCAATTTCTTTAACATACAAGCCTAGCGGAATAATTTTCATAACTCTAACAACCCCGAATTTCCATTAAAACAAGCTTTTACTACATATTTTATAACTTTTTAAAAATTAGTCCTTTTAAGCATTATCACCGAAAATCACTTAGCAAAAGTCGTTTAACAAACAACTAACATGCATTTTCTACCATCAAACATCAAAATACACAAATATTGTTCATGGGTCAAATTTAAAACTTTTATATCTCTTGAAATTTGTGGTAGAAATAGATAGATCATGGTACGAGGACTTCAAAAACGTAAAAATCATTAAAAATGGGGTTAGAACGGACTTACAATCGAGCTTGGAGGCTTGAAAAACCTTAGCCATGGCTTCATCTTGCAAATTTTGGCCAAGGAGATAGATGGACAAATTTTTTGGCTTTTATTTTTTTTTAATTCATTTTAATAACTAAATGACCAAAATGTCCTTAATGAAAAACTTTGGAAACTTGTCTAACCGTGTCCATTTTTGTTCACCAACTTAACCAATGGTCTAAATACTATTTAAGGACCTCAAATTTAAAATTTCATAGCAATTAGACACTTTTAGCTTCTAGAACTCAAGTTTTGCACTTTTTACAATTTAGTCCTTTTTGACTAAATTTAGTGCTCAAACGTCGAAATTTTCGAACGAAATTTTCACGAAATCATTTCGTGAAACTATAGACCATAAAAATATAATAAAAATAAAATTTATTACGTCTAATTTGTCGCCCCAAAACCGCTGTTCCGACTAGACCCAAAATCGAGCTGTTACAAAAATAGTCCCTAGGCTAGCTAGACCTAGTTGCAACGATGTTAAAAACATAGAAATCATTAAAAACAGGACAAAAACAAACTTACAATTGAGAATCAAAATGACTGAACCCTAACAAGCTCTCTTGGTTCTTTATTTTCTTGAATTTTCTGTGGAATGAAGGAAAGATGATGATGAATTATGATTTCTATTATTTTAAGTTATTTTACAAATTACCATATTAACCTTGTTTAAAAACATTAGAAATCACTTAATATATTCCTATAATTGTCCACTCATAATTAAAATGGTATATTTACCACATAAGGACTTCCACTATTTAATTTCATAGGCATTTGATACTTTTAACTAATAGAACAACACTTTTGCACTTTATGTGATTTAGTCCTTTTAATCAAATTAAGCACTTAAATGACAAAATTTCTTAACAAAATTTTCACACAATCGTATTTATGTGCCGAAGACATTAAAATAATAATAAAATAAATATTTTGACCTCAGATTTGTGGTCCCAAAACCACTATTCTAATTTGACTAAAAATGGGTTGTTACAACTCTCCCCCCTTAGGGATTTTTGTCCTTGAAAATCTTACCAGTGAATAGGTTAGGGTAATGTTTTCTCATAACTTCCTTGGGCTCCCACGTAGCCTCTTCGACAGCGTGTCATTGCCACAAAACTTTCACTAAAGCTATGCGTTTATTTCTCAACTCTTTAACCTATTGAGCTAAAATTTGGATCGGTTCTTCATGTCGGGTTGAATTTCAATCTCTGTCGGAGAAATTACATGTGGTGGATCCGATCTATATCAACAAAACATCGACACATGAAACACATTGTGGATTTTCTCTAACTCAGTCGGTAAAGCTAACTGATATCCACTGGCCCTATTCTTTCAATGATCTCATACGGCCTGATGAAACGCAGACTCAACTTTCCTTTTCGGCCAAATCTAAGATTTTTCTTCCACGGGGATACTTTCAAAAATACTTTATCACCAATTTGAAATTCAATGTGTTTCCGTTTTAAATATGCATATAATTTTTGTCAATCTGAAGCTGCTTTCAGACTGTCGCGTATTGCTTTCACTTCTCCTTCAGTCTCTCGAATCAAATCAACCCCGTGAGTCTTTTTCTCACTTAGCTTAGTCCAGTACAATAGAGTTTGGCATTTGCGACCATACAAAGCTTCGTATGGTGCCATCTTTATACTCGATTGAAAATTGTTGTTATACACGAATTTAACCAACGCAAAAATCTTTCCCAGTTACCTTCAAACTTTAAAACACAACATCGAAGCATATCTTCAAGAATCTGTATTACTCTCTTAGACTGACCGTTGGTTTGGGGATGAAATGCAGTACTAAAGTTCATATTTGTACCTAAATCTTATTGTAGTTTCTTTAAAAATCGCGACACAAACCTTGGATATTTGTCTGAAATAATCAAAACTGGCACCCCGTGCAATCTAACAATCTCCGATATGTACAATTCAGCCAATACGTACCAGAATGAAATGTGTTGTTTTTGTGAGTCGATTAATGACAGCCCATATAGTATCTTTTTTTTCGGAGATAGAGGCAATCTCGATACGAAATACATTGTAACTGGAACGGTAGAAATGTGCAAGTGTACACAATCGTAACAAGTAATAAAAGTGACAAGTAAATGTCGAGTTATCGTACCTACAGGGACTGTAAAAGAATTATTTATGAAATATTTTCAAACACTTTGGTTAGGGAAAAATATTTGATTTTTGGAAGCTATTTGAAAACTAAAAGAAAAACAAAGTAAATTAAAATAAAACAAAGTTCAAGTGTGCGATTTCAAAAACTGATTTTAATCAAGATGATATAATCGTGTTGGTTTAATCGCATTTCTTACCTTAGAATTATTAAACTTGTGTTTATACTTGTTAAAACATGGCAACTCGGTAATTTGCTAACTTATGAACATATTTACAAATCAAAAATCCATCTATCTCTTGTACATATTTCTATGCCAATTCAACCGATTACACAGACTTCAAAAAGTAAACATGTTATTGCACATACATACTTATTAAATTAAACAATCTCTCGCATATTCCTATGTCGATGCAAACGATTAATTCAACCTAACAAGCATATAAAAGATCATGTGAAGTAACAAGGTATTTTTACCGTGAAACAATTTAATCACAAAAATCCTGCAAGTTATGCAAGGCATACATATCGTCAAATACAATGCTAATTTAATCTTCAGCTACCTTAGAAGAATTAAACATGCACAGATTAAGTCTTGTGTCCATTAATTACAATTTCAATGCATTTAAATAATTAATTCATTAGCTATCTAAACAATTATAATGCCAGATAACTTAGCATAATTTTACTTAATCAAACATTTCACCGAGGCCTTTAACAGCATAAACATAATTTTAATAAACTAAGAGGGCGAAATGAAATCAAACCAACAAAAATTAAATTCAAGCTAAATTGATTAAATCAAACATTTCAAAAGCATGAATATTCATAAACATGTTTGTCAAAACAACAACAAATAATTTAAAGAGATAGGAATGAGAAACAAATCCGGTGGCTCTCCGTGACTTGTCTGATTGATTCCTCCTTCGTTCTTCGTTGTCCTCGGCTATCAAGGGGGCTTATGAACACTTCAAATGCTGCTTCAAATGGCTGGAAAACACCTCTTTTCCAAGAGGGGAAATCGGCACAAGAACAATGGGAAAATAGAATGGAAATGAAGGGAGGAGAGTTGAGAGAAGAGAAGAGAGAATGAGAGACTGTTGGAGAACTGAGAGATGCCTTGAATGAGCAGCTAGGGGCTGTATTTATAGGTGTTTAGGGGCTGCTAAAAATAGAAAAAAATCAACAGCAAAGAGTCCCTCTTGGCCGGCCATCCTATGTGGCAAAGTTGATGGATTCAACTTTGCTAAAATTAGCTTGGACAAATCTTAAAAGCCTTGAATTTTGGAGGGGTTTGAATGAGATTTTGAAAGATCTTCAAGGTCTCCTTTGCAAGCTGAATAAATCAGCTAATAAGCTGATTTGGGCCTTCATTGTGGACGGTTTGGGCTGGCCAATTAATGGCTAGATCGGTTCAATCAGGTCGGTTTAACCAGTGCGGTTTAACTGGACCCTTTTCCCATAATTAATTAATAATAATTTATTTAGCCCAAATTAAATTGGGAATAAATTAAAATTAATTAAATTATGATTAAATCTTCATAATTGGATCGTCTTTGGCTGGAAATAGAGTCGCCTTGACACTTCAAATCGCTTCTCGGTTTAATTCTTGAGCAAAGGTCTCATGAGCCAATTTTTTCTCTTTTGCGATTACATTAAAAATAGTCAAAATTTAAACACAATTAACTATAAAATTAATTAAAATTCAGCATGTTCATATTTTTAGCACAAATTAATTATTTTATAATATTTAATTATTTTTCGACAATAAATTACTCGGAACCACATGAAATTGGGTCAAAAAGGGCATGAAAAAGTATATAAATTTTCGTGTTTCCACACCCCCAAACTTAATTGATTGCTCGTCCCGAGTAATGCACAAGATTGAAAAGAATTTTCTCGGAATCACCTTTGAAAAACTTCTTTCAGAACCAGTTTCTTTTCAAGATTATGAATTGAATATACTTAAGCTCAAAGATAAGAAATTTGATAGTTATGCAACTTAAGCATTCATATCGTTCAAGTTACCTCCAACAATTATCATACTAGCGAAATTAGACCAAATGTTTTTTTAATAAAGACATGTTCTTCACTAATGTAGGTAACATGGGAATCTTGAATCAATAGGTCTTTAATAAGGTTGTAACGTGGCTGGGCTTAAGGGTAGGTAAAAGATAGATAAAATTTTTGGCTTAAAACCCTAGACTCAGCTTAATATCGAACCTTTGGAACTTCAATCCTTGATACCCAACTTATGCTCTTTTGAACACTTATTTCATTTTGAGTACATGTTTTTTTTTTCAAGCTCAAACTCGAGCACTTGCTTCATGTACAACGATTTTTTGAGCATTTGATACTTCTTTTCAACTCCCCCAAACTTATTTTCAAACGATCTTTTGAATAGTACTGAGTCTAGTGTTTGGGACAATTTTAGAAGTAATTAAGAGAAAGTTGATGGCTAAATATCGCATAGGTCCAAATAAAATTAGGCCATATAGTCTCAAAATTGGGTTTCAAAGGATAATTTCATCAGGGTCAACTTGAAAGGCTCAAACGGTCCAAATAAAAGTTTGCCTAAATCATTTTCAATATTCCATGCTTCCTAGGATTTCGCCTCAAGAAGCTACTGAGTCAATTCTAAAGACTTAAGCTTTCATGCATGCCTAATTTTTCGTAAGGAACTAAAAATTTTATGGTATGAATTTGTATGCTTTATTAAAAATACATTCACATCTTTATTAAGCTAACATAATAATTTATTGAAATAACAGAACTTTGTTAATACTAAAGTTTAGCATAATTAACAAAATTTCAATTTATTGAACAAAAATATATCCTAAGCATAATTAAAAGAACATTTTATTCTGAATGGAATCAATTCAAATTTTCGGTCCCCCCTACTTAAAGTGAACAATGTCCTCATTGTTTAAAGTGAATAAATACTATACACTAGGTAGGATAATTAGAAAAGAGGAGGTGAGTCAAATTGATTGCTAAGTACTGTGCTCTTCCTAAAATCCAATCCTAGACATGTATATATCTATTGCCACACTTTATCCTTTGAGACTTGTTCAGATTTTATTCATGCTTCCTATCTCTTATTTTATTGTGCAAAAAAAATAAAAATTTCTAATTGACCTAATCCTAAGATACTTAAGAAAGAAATAAAAGTTGAAGTCCTCCCCTTTTTTATTTGTTCGCCGATCCTTCCGAATTTGACTCATCCTTTGCTCCATTAGTATTATTCTTGCATGAATCACTTTGCTCCTTCTTCGATGATGAAAGCCATGGTTCAAATCAAATAAACTGAAACTCGAGCACAAAAATAAATGGGTCATTATAAATCTTCTTAAGGGCACTCCTCATTGAGTCATCTCTTATTTTTGCATATCTCCGTGTAGGCTTGTTGCCGCCATTGCATGTGCTGCATCAAGTCCATCAACTTAAACAGTTCATCACTAAGATCTGGGCTAGGTGGTGGAGCTCTAAACATTGCGGGCTCGATATCAGGTTCAACTTCTGGATCCATCGATTCTGCCTCATGAGGGACGTCAGTTGATGGCTCTGGCAGTATTTCTGTGGGATCATCTTCTGCTTCTTCGGGATCCTCGCTCTCTTCAATTCGCTGCTGAAGAATAGAATCTCTGGCTACTCGGTAGAGGTCCCAATCAGTGATTGTGCCTTGACTATACTCTGTCTGCTTTACATCCGCAAGGAGTTTTGCTTTTAAGCATAAGATTGTGATGGTAAAGGGAAAATAGGCAGGGCCGGATCGTCTAACGGCACAATTTCGCATTTCTCTCAAGATGATTTTGCCCACATCAATGGTCTTTCCGGTTAGAATCGAGTATAATAGGACCATTCGCTCTAATGAAATTGTCGTCCCATGCGAACTAGGCATAAGGCTGAAATGGATGAAATAGAACCATACCTTTGCTAGAGGTGTCAAATACTCCCTTCGACACGTGTGGATTCCTTGCTTTGACACAGTCCACTTGGAACCTGGCACTGTGAGTTCATCGTGGATTTCTTGTAAATTTTCAGGCTTAATATTGCTCAACAGAGAGGAATATTCATCGTTGTCAAAATCAGGTAATTGAAAGAACTCATTAATAACACTAGAATTTATTGGTACCTTGATTCCGCGGACTGGAATTACGGTCAGTTCGTTTGAAGTTAAGTTCGCGTAAAATTCACGAACTAATTCTTGATCCACACTTGGTCTCTTTTCACAAAACAATTCCCAATTGAGGCTTTAGCAACTTGACGAATACGAGCCATAAAATCTCTGTAGTTGCTTTCCTTCAATGTGAAGCCTTTTTCTGGATGCATCTGTTGATTCTTGCAGATACTTTCGTATCTTATTTTGGCTTCTTCACAGTGAAATTTGCTTTGTGTTTTGTCAATTTGAGCAGAGGCACGGGTTCTTTTACGAGTCATGATGGACCTGAACACATGATGGAAAGAATAAAAATCAGTTAAATAATTTAATTAATTCAACAAATTAAAAATTCAATAATTGAATAGAAATTAAAAATAAAATTTAATAGCAATTACTAATATTTCAATAAATTGAAATATTAAGTAATTGAAAAAAAATAAAATTTTAAAAATAAAATTTACTAACAATTATCAATATTTCAATAAGTTGAAAAGAATTAAATAATTGAATAAAATTAAAATTTTAAAAGAAAATTATTCTTACCACTTACCTTGTAGATTTTAAGAGCTCTAAAAAAAATAAAAAAATAAAAAAATACGAATGAATCAAAAGAGGGAAATTAAAGGAGGGATGGCTTAGGTTGTGGAGAGGAAGAATGTGCGCCTAAGCACACAAAACAGTAGGGTACAAGGGTGCAGGCAGGTGGTGCGCGCAAGGAGCTTCAGCAGGTGCGCAAGGCCTTGCGCTAGGCGGGCCACAGCTAGTTGACGCGGTGCGTTGGTGCTGCTGGAAGCAATAGATGTGCGGCTTCCACTTGGGCAGGAACTGGCGCTGGCGTGTGCTGGAGCTGGGGCTGGAGCTGCTGCTGCTGGCCGAATGGAGACTTAGGGACTAGGGGCTTGCGGCATTTGGTGTTTTGGTGGATGGGAAGTTGAGTGATGGGTGAATGGTGAGAACAATAGTGCAATTTATAGATGGAGGAGTATAAACTAGACTAGAACTCTTAAGCATTAAAAATAAGAGTTTAATTCTAATTTAACTCATGATAAACAACAATTAATAATTAAATAAACATAACTAAATTATCAATTGTCATTTAATTATTAAGATAAATATGAAAATTAAAAATACTTCCAATCCTAAGCTAAATTGATAAAAGTTAATATATAAATTATAATGAATATAATTATATATTAAAGTTTATCAATAATTTATAAATATGAAATTGAATAAAAATGTTTATTTTAGATGCCTTTTAAAAATATTTACAAAAAAAGGCACCTAGTTTTTATTATTTATGAAAATAGCAACCACATTTTGAAAATAATTCAATTGAGTCCCTAGACCTAATGAAAATTTGAAATTAAGTTGCAATTTAAGACTTGGGTCAAAATTGACCTTTTTATTTGGAAAACTAAAAATTTATTTTGCTATTTAGGGCCTAATTCCTTGGAAAATTATGCAAAAATCAATTCCCAGGAAAGATTGGAGGGGTCAGAAGCGGTCCCGCTTAAGTTCCAATCTCCTAGACAGAATTTATTTGAGCATAATAAACCCGGAAATATTCCCTAAATATTTTATTGAAAGCAATAAAAACTAAGGATTAGATAAACTGAACGAGATTTTATCCCGTTCAGGGTTTCCTCCCTAATAATGTTTCAAACGCTGAGCATTGACTTGAAAATTACCTCTCTTACCTTGGAGTTCAATAACCCCGTATGGATAGACACGGTGAATCGTAAATGGACCGGACCAACGTGACTTTAACTTACCCGGAAAGAACTTTAGTCTGGAATTAAATAGCAAGACTTGCTGACCTGCTTCAAACTCTCGAGCTCGAATATGCTTGTCATGCCATTTTTTGAGTCTCTCTTTGAGTAATTTGGCATTTTCGTATGAGAACATTCGAAATTCTTCTAGCTCGTTGAGTTGGAGCATTCGTTTCTCTTTAGCAAGCTTGAGATCCAAATTGAGTTGTCGAAGAGCCCAATAAGCTCTATGCTCTAACTCTAGAGGTAGATGGCATGCTTTCCCAAAGACCAACCGATAGGGTGACATTCCTAAGGGTGTGTTGTATGCCGTTCTGTAGGCCCATAAAGCGTCATCTAGTCTCTTGGACCAATCTCGTCGGTTACAGTAAACTACCTTCTCAAGTATGCCTTTGATCTCCTTATTTGCTAGTTCACTTGCCCATTTGTCTGCATGGATGGTAAGTCGTGGCAACCTGTGTTTCACTCTATGCTTATTTAGCAACCATTTTAACCACTTTCACAAAGTGGGTCCCTTCATTGCTGATAATAGCTCTTGGGGTTCCAAACCTTGTGAACACATGTTTCTGCAAAAACTTCATCACAAATTTAGCATCGTTAATTTGGATAAGCTTCACCTCGACCCATTTGGATACATAATCTCATCACTACCAATATATACTTGTGACCAAAAGATGAAGGAAAAGGGCCAAGGAAATCAATACCCCACACATCGAACAATTCTACCTCAATGATATTTGTTCGAGGTATCTCATCTTTATTGGATACGTTTCCAACCCTCTGATATCGATCACAATTCTTTACGTAAGCATATGCATCCTTGAATAGTGTTGGCCAAAAGAATCCAACTTTGCAATACTTTGGCATTGTCATGCGAGTACCTCAAAGTGTCCTCCACTTGGAGTTGAATGACAATGGTATAAAATTTTCGGCATTTCGGTTCCTCTGTCACACATCTTCTAATCATCTGATCTATGCACTTTTTAAACAAATACGGCTCTTCCCAAAAATAATACTTTACATCGTGAAGAAATTTTTTTCTTTGTTGATATGTTTTATCAATTGGCATCAAACCACAAGCTAAATAGTTAGCAAAATCAAGCAAACCAAGGAGTATTATGGACATGAGTTACCTTCATGATTTGTTCATCCGAAATGTCTCATGGATCGGTAAAAGTGAAGAATTTTCCTCTTGCGGCTCCAATCTGGATAGGTGATCTGCTACTTGGTTCTCTACTCCTCTTCGATCTTGAATTTCCAGATCGAACTCTTGGAGTAGAAGCACCCACTGGATCAATCTCAGCTTAGCATCTTTATTGGCTAATAAATACTTAATCGCAGAGTGGTCTGTATAGACAATCACTTTGGTACCTATAAGATAAGATCGAAACTTGTCAAAAGCAAAAACAATAGCAAGTAACTCTTTTTCTGTTATCGTATAGTTTAGTTGGGCTCCGGTTAGAGTTCTGCTTGCGTAGTTGATAGGATGGAAAACTTTGTTCCTTCGCTGGCCCATGACAGCTCCAATGGCGAAGTCACTTGCATCACACATCAATATGATTGGCGAATCCCAGTTTGGTGTGACGATTATAGGTGCCGTGACTAATCGATTCTTCAGATCGTTGAAGGCTTTTAAACAATCCTCGTCAGACTTGAATATCGAGTCCTTCTCCAATAACTTGCATAAGGGCTTAGCCACTTTGGAGAAGTCCTTGATAAACCTTCGATAAAACCCGGCGTGGCCCAAAAAGCTCCTAACACTTTTGCCATGCCTCGTTATCCGATGGCCTAGAACAATTCCTTCTCGTACCATGAAATGGCATTTTTCCCAATTGAGCACGAGCTTCGTCTCTTCACATCGCCTTAGTACCTTCACTAGATTGGCTAAACAATCTCGTAAGTATCTCCAAATATCGAGAAATCGTCCCATGAAAACTTCCAAGTATTTCTCAACCATGTCAAGAAAATAGACATCATACATCTTTGAAATGTAGCGGTGCATTACATAAACCAAATGGCATGCGTCTAAATGCAAATGTACCGCATGCGGACGGTGAATGTCGTTTTGTATTGATCTTCCTGTTCTCTCCGTAATCTGGTTATACCACGAGTATCCGCTTCGAGAAAATGAGAGTAATCTCGCCCTGCGAGTCTATCCAAAGATCGATCCAAGAACGGTAAAGGAAAGTGATCTTTCCTAGTCGCCTTGTTTAGCTTCCGGTAATCGATACAGATTCTCCATCCCGTAACTGTCCTTGTTGGTATCAACTCATTGTTCTTGTTCTCCACGACCGTGATACCTCCTTTCTTCAGTACCCACTGGACTGGACTTACCCATGAACTATCTGAGATGGGGAAAATTATACCCGTATCCAACCATTTGATGATTTCCTTCTTCACGACATCTTTCATGATTGGGTTCAGTCTTTGCTGTCCATCAATCGTTCCTCTCTCGCCCTCTTCTAAGATGATCTTGTGCATGTATACAGATGGGTTAATACCGCGAATGTCAGCTATAGTCCATCCAATAGCCTTCTTGAATTGTTTCAAAACTATCATAAGCTTCTCTTCTTGTTCAGTAGTTAATTCTGCTGAAACAATCACAGGCAAAGTAGAGGCGTTACCTAAATAAACATATTTTAAGTGTGAAGGTAGTACCTTGAGTTATAATTTAGGTGGATCCTCGAGTGATGCTTTTAGCTGCATGTAATCTCTGTTCTCTAATTCCAAAGACTCAAAACGAGTTTGCAGATTAAATCTCTTTTGATTAGCTTCAAGCGAAGCTAAGTATTCATCCTCCTCTTCCTCATTTGGGGGATTCGATGTAAAAATTGTTTCCAAAGGGTCTTCAACACTGTTAAGTTCCTTCTCTACTATTAATTCCTCTAAATCGGTCGCTGCAGAACAATCATCCATAGTGTCAGGAAATCGTATTGACTTAAAAACATTAAATGTTACCTGATCATCCTGAACATGCATAGTCAGCTCGCCCTTCTGCACATCAATAAGAGTCCTTCCAATTGCTAGGAATAGTCTTCCTAGGATAGTTGGCACTTCTTTGTTTGCTTCAAAATCCGAATTACAAAGTCAAGCAGGGAAAGATAAACTTATCTCACGCTGTACCAATACGTCGTCGATTTTTCCTTATGGATGCGCTAAGGATCGATCTGCTAGTTGAAGTGTAACCGTAGTTGGTCTAACTTCTCCTATCCCCAATTTCCTAAATATTGACATAGGCATCAAGTTAATACTTGCACCTAAGTCACATAATGCTTTACCACAATATGTTGATCCAATATTGCATGGTATGGTGAAACATCCAGATCCTTCAATTTTGGGGATAATTTGTTCGAAGATATGCATTGCATTCCTTCGTCGTCGAGCTACCGCCTCAAATTCTCCAAATCTTCATTTCTTGGATAAAATATCTTTCATGAACTTCACGTAGTTCGGCATTTGCTCAAGTGCTTCACCAACCAGCGGAATGTTGATGTGAAGTTGCTTGAGTACGCGTCTAGGAACTTCTTGAATTGAATTTCTTGCTTCGCTTTTAAAGTCTTTGAGGGTAGGGTGGCGGTGGTTTCGATCTTCGAACCGGTTTTGGTTGATTCACCTTTGGTGGTAATTTTGCATCTAACGACGTTATTGGGAGATCGAATTAATCGGTCCCGCAGATTACTTTGATGGGTCTTGCATTTTGGTTTCGTGAAACCGGTGTGTCAACACTTGGTTGAACTTCTTCTTGAGCATCAGCTTGCTCCTTTTCAACTTTGACAGTGTTGGGCTCTACTATCTTTTCGCTCCTCAATTGCAACACTTTGCAGTGTTCTTTCCCCGGATTTCTCGAATTTTTCGTGTCACTAGGTAGAGCACCTTGTGGTCGGTTCCTAAGTTTAGTTGCAAGCTGGCCCACTTGATTCTCCAAATTCTTCAACGTAGGCGCTTGGATCCGGATTAAGGCATCATTTTCACTAGATATGCCTTTAGCAAGCTTTCCAGACTATTGGATGCTTCAGCTTGAACTAGTTTCTGGGCTTGTTGCGGAAAATTTGGCGGCTGGGCCTGTATTGGTTGGGTGTAACTGGTTCCAGCCCCTTGGTTACTCCATGAAAAAATTCGGGTGATTTCTCCACGATGGGTTATAAAAGTTGGACTGGAGCCCTTGCCTTCCTCAATTTTGGTTCTAATTGCCCATGTAGTACACGATTCTCGGGTTCGATGGACATTCTTCAACAAATGTCCCTCCCCACAATCACAAAAAGCTATATTCTCAAATTGATTAGTTGGTCAGTCTTTGCAAAACTATTAGACCCATTAGCGTAAAGATTTTTAAGCATTGAGGATATCGATGATACCTGAGATGCGAGTGAAGTAAGGGCGTCTACTTCATGAATTCCAGAGACTCGTCTTCCCGACGTTTGCTTTCGGTTGGTTGGCCACTGATAATTATTGCTGGCAATCCTCTCAATAATTTCATAAGCCTCGTTATAAGACTTAGAAAGGAGACTACCATTAGCAGAGGCATCCACTACCATCCTTGTGTGAACGTTGAGACCATTATAGAATGTCTCTGTTGAATGCAATGAGGAATTCCATCTTTGAGGGCATTTTCGTAATAGCTCCTTAAATCTTTCCCATGCCTCATACAAGGACTCGTCATCCATTTGATGGAAAGCGGTGATCTCGTTCCTCGCCCAAAGATTTTTGCTTGGCGTAAAATACTTCATAAGGAATCTCTCGGGCTAACTCTTGCCATGTAGAAATGGAGTTCGATGGCAATGAATTTAACCAGCACGAGCTCTATCCCTTAACGAATATGGGAACAACTTCAATCTTAAGGCATCTTCTGTACTGGCTAACTTGAAAGAATCGCTCACTTCCATAAATAGTCTTAAATGAAGATGAGGATCTTCAATAGGCATCCCGCCGAATTATTACACTATCTCAAGCATCCGGAACATGACCAGCTTCACTTCGATTATTGCGCCTCAATTTCGGTCTCCTAATACCCGAATTTAGATCGTTAAATCTCGCACACGGCATACCGTCTTGAGGCTCTATCCCTATCATCAGCAATAAGGATAGGATTCTGAGCAGGATTTGCTCCGTCTCCTTGGTTTATATTCTCGAGATTCATCCCTTCGGTCCTTCTCCGGTTTTCTTGTCTTCTTCATTGGCGAAAAGTTCGTTCTATTTCAGGGTCCACAGGGAGTAAGTCAATAATCTAGTCAATACTCATAAACACCTGAAATATTCACAGAAAAATTAATTAAGTTAAAATTTAAACAAGAAAATAAATAAACCAAAATGTAAAACAGATTCACAAATAATGACTTTGAAAAACAGTCCCCGACAACGGCGCCAAAAACTTGGTACGGTGGAAATGTGCAAGTGTACACAATCATAACAAGTAATAAAAGTGACAAGTAAATGTCGAGTTATCGTACCCACAGGGACTGTAAAAGAATTATTTATGAAATAATTTCAAATACTTTGGTTAGGGAAAAATATTTGATTTTTGGAAACTATTTGAAAACTAAAAGAAAAACAAAGTAAATTAAAATAAAACAAAGTTCAAGTGTGCGATTTCAAAAATTGATTTTAATCAAGATGATATAATCGTGTTGGTTTAATCACATTTCTTACATTAGAATTATTAAACTTGTGTTTATACTTGTTAAAACATGGCAACTCGGTAATTTGCTAACTTATGAACATATTTACAAATCAAAAATCCATCTATCTCTTGTACATATTTCTATGCCAATTCAACCGATTAAACAGACTTCAAAAAGTAAACATGTTATTGCACATACATACTCATTAAATTAAACAATCTCTCGCATATTCCTATGTCGATGCAAACGATTAATTCAACCTAACAAGCATATAAAAGATCATGTGAAGTAACAAGGTATTTTTACCGTGAAACAATTTAATCACAAAATCCTACAAGTTATGCAAGGCATACATATCGTCAAATACAATGCTAATTTAATCTTCACTACCTTAGAAGAATTAAACATGCAATGATTAAGTCTTGTGTCCATTAATTACAATTTCAATGCGTTTAAATAATTAATTCATTAGCTATCTAAACAATTATAATACCGGATAACTTAGCATAATTTTACTTAATCAAACATTTCACCAAGGCCTTTAACAAATAAACATAATTTTAATAATCTAAGAGGGCGTAAATGAAATCAAACCAACAAAAATTAAATTCAAGCTAAATTGATTAAATTAAACATTTCAAAAGCATGAATATTCATAAACATGTTCACAAAAACAACAACAAATAATTTAAAGAGATAGGAACGGGGAAACAAATCCGGTGGCTCTCCGTGACTTGTCGATTGATTCCTCCTTCGTTCTTCGTTGTCCTCGACTATCAAGGGGGCTTATGAACACTTCAAATGCTGCTTCAAATGGCTGGAAAACCCTCTTTTCCAAGAGTGGAAATCGGCACAAGAACAATGGGAAAATAGAATG